>OZ018317.1:91614210-92933363 GCA_963969495.1 Ceratothoa steindachneri | reverse complement strand
CACCATCAATATCATCTACATTAACATAAGCTCATTTTTGGGTAGGACACATAAAATTTATAGTTTGCATCAAAGTTCAGATTTGCATAAATATATCTTATATAAAATTGTCGTAGAATAGACTCTCGACGATATACCATATATAACTATTCGTTAAGGAAACTATTCTTATATTTCGAGTGCGTGGTTATCTGGTTGACCGATGTTATTTATCTGCAATATGCTTAAGAAGTGGAACTGAGCTCAGGGATAATAATATAGCTAGCATTAATAAAATAGAGTTTTATTTATTAAACTATCAACAACACACAAAACGGAAAATGTTTACATAAACAGAGAATGGAAAGGGTCGTGGGAATATCTGGCTAATCCAAGGATTAAGATTTGGGAGAGATTTAAAAAGGTAAACAAATAAAAATTAAAGGGATGGGATAGTTCGCTAAACCATTTAAAACACAGGGTAGGGTTGACGAAAGGTTAGACAATCAAAGGTAATGCTCAGCTTACGTAATTACAAGTTGTTGTGCAGAGGAAGGCGACGCGAAGGAATCTTCGGTCCGCTGGTGAGTTCCAGCCGAAGGACGGCGGATTAAATTATCCTGACGTGACGTCTTGGGAATGAGAACCGTTTCTTGTCGAACGGGCTTGAAGAACAATGGTTGTTCTAACGTTGTTCTCTTCTGAACAACAGGGGGGGTGAGAACCGTCTCTTGCCCACGGGCTCAAAGAACAATGGCTGTTCTAACGTTGTTCTCTTTCTGAACAACAGGGGGGGTGGGTGAGAACCGTCTCTTGTCAACAGGTTCAAAGAACAATAGCTGTTCTAACGTTGTTCTCTTTCTGAACAACAGGGGGGCCTTGTGGACTTGGCGTCTTGAAGGCTCGAACCTTGGCACTCAAGGGATATTGTCCTCTTCTGGACAAAAATAGTGGATCTTCGAGGTAGAGGGCCCCTGGTGCACAAGATGAGACCGGATCGGCGTGATGTCTCTCGAAGATAATCTGGATCTGATCTGATCTAATCGGTAAAGTTTCCATATAAATAGTCGGAGCCATCCCTTTGGCGTAGGGGACAATGGAGTGGGGGCTTCGAGGGACTGCCCCAGCTGCGCCTGAGAACATACCTTATCTGCCCATAAGCCTAACTCGAATCTGGCGAGATCGACGAATGAAGGCGAAACGGGAGGGAAATGACCTCCTTGGTTAAATATTGACTCAGGTGGCGATAAGGCGCCCGGCTTCGACGCGAAGATTCACGTGGGTAGCAACGTTTTTCTAAACAACATGTGATAGCGGTTGAATTTAAGCGGCCTCAGACCGTTGTATCACAAAAATATTTAATTTATTCACACCTAATTTATTTATGCCACATTATTTTATTGTGACCCAAACATTCCATCATATTTTTTTTTCTCAGACGGATCTTAGCAATCGGTTTGAGGGCCGCTAACGCATATTCGTTGTCCGAATCATTAATCTGCATCTATAAGAGGCTCGATCTGTCTTCGGCCACAACGTCGGTTGTTCATAACTAACGGTCATGCAAGCGTACGCGTAAAATGCCGGGCGTACGATGTGAAAAGTTTAATCATTGTAAGTATATTAAATGATATTATATCGTAGGTAGATCGCAACTTTCATGAATTTGCATTCATACCCAAAATAATAATACCCTTCAGCAAGTAAAGATATCTTTGTGCCACAATATAAGAATTTCAATCAATATGCATCAGTATTTATTTGCGACGGGACTTTTGATCCCGGGTAGCGCCAGGTACCTCTGGTAATACATCGATAAAAGGTGAAAGTATAGATGCTGTAATCACTTTACTGGCTGCATCAAACTTTTCTGAGAAAATGACCACTTCAAATTATTAAGAGTGAGAGTACGAGTATTATGTTGATTTTATTCGTTTATTATCATTATTAATATTGTTAATAATAATAATAAAAATAATAGGATTTAACTCGAGTAGCTCCGTCAAAAGGTATCTTAGGCTTGGTTCGTACTCAAGATGGAATGAGCGCCTCTCAAAGTCTTGCCGTGAAAGAGTGTGAAGGAAATTTATATTATCGCCCCCATGTGGCGACTGCTTCCAAGGGCGCAAGTACGAGGGGCGGTCAATAAGTTTTGCGAATCGGTAGGGCAAAACAGAGTAAGGGGGATGGCTGTTTGTAGGGGTGTTAGGACAAGTTAGGACAAGTTAGGACCTGCAGCCGCACGCTGCTGCCTCGTCTTTTTAAGAAGCAGTAGCTGATCGCAGATCGTAAGTCACAAATTTTTCCACAATGGAGAAGGTTGAGCACCGCGCACTGATCAAATTTTTGACCAAAGAAGGCAAGAATGCAAAAGAGATCCATGAACGCATGGTTGCAGTGTACACCGACACCGCCCCTCCCTATGTAACCATTGCTCGCTGAAATAGGGAGATCCGCCATGGTCGTGAGTCCCTTAAAGATGACCCCCGTCCAGGACGCCCATCAAATGTGACCGACGAGGACAATGTGGCCCGTGTGGAGAGGATAATCCGCGAAAATCGACGGATGAAGGTCGAAGAAATCGAGCGAGAACTGGGAATATCACATGGAAGTGTTATCAACATCATCCACGACAATTTGGCCATGACCAAGGTCTGTGCCCGTTGGGTCCCTAGAAACCTCACGCCCCATGATCGACTTCAACGTCGTCAAAGTCCACAAGGCCAGAGTTGCACAAGCTGCCCTGCGCGAGTGCGGATTCGAGAAGCTCAACCATCCCCCCCTACAGTCCAGATCTACCCCCTAGCGACTACTTTTTATTCCGCCAGCTCAAGGCTGCACTGCGTGGACGCCGGTTTGGGGACGATGAAGATGTCCAGCTTGCCGTCCAGGAGTGGATTGAACAGCAGTCGGGAGATTTCTGGTTGCCGTGAATTAGAAGCCTCAGGGACAAGTGGCGCAGGTGCATTGAAGTCGAGGGTAGTTATATTGAAAAATAATAAAACACTTTTCCTCATATCTCGTTTCCTTATATCCGAATTGCAAAACTTATTGACTTCCCCTCGTAGCTGCAAGTAATTTGTAGCCTAATAATAGACTAGATTAAAAAAAAAAAAAAACAGATTAATAAAAATCATAGGCAAAAATAAACGATAATCAACAAAAAATCAAGAAGTCAAATAGTCAAGTCTGTTTGCACGAACCTGTCTCGATTGCAAGAGAGAAACTGTAGTGACATGACTCATCCGGGTAACAGGACAGGTAACATGCGCAAAGATATCCCAGACTGGAGCGGTTCAACAAGAATGTACCAAAGTGACTGGAAGAGAACGCATTCGTTGCAATAAGGTGGCGGTCAACGTTGCATCAAGCGACCTGAAGCCGTCGCGGCATTGGGTCCTAGGTGTAAAGGAACAGTCACGGCGTGATGGCACGCGACTTTAAGTTCCCATCGGCCGTCTCCCATCTTTTTTGTCAAGCAGCACGGAGGGCTAGCGTGATTCTTATCATGTAATCAGTGTGAGGAAGAGCGAAATGCTGTACTGGTCGCCATGTCCTCGCGAACTCTTTGGCGTCCTCATCGGCGCGCTCATTCCCCGCGATCCACAAATGTCCAGAAATCGAGCAGAAGATAATCTCGACATCCGTCCGGTTCGTGGAAATGGTGGCATCACGGATACCACGAACCAAGGGGTGCGGAGAGTCCAATGCCCAGAGAGCACTTGTACGGTTAGTGAATCACTGAATCAGGTATGAGGCGTTATCTTTAGTACTGAGCAGTGTATTGCAACCAGCTCGGCCGTGAAGACAGACGCAGTGCCTGGTAGAATCCCGCTGACTTCAAACGGAGGGAATAAGGCTTGGAACCCAACCCACTCATGAGAATTGGAGCGTTCTGTGTAAACTGTCATGGATCCAGCGTGACAATAAGTGTTATCCAAAAAGAACGATAGCAATACTCTCTGCGCTGTGGAAGCATTTGAGGCAGAGACGTGGCAACAAACAATTAAAGGTGGAACCCCCCAGGGTGGTATCCTGGGCAGAACCAGATGCGCCACTGGCCCGAAAGCTACACCGAGCTCTCGAGGAAGTTTCCTAGCCCTAAAAAAGGGTTTGGGGTATGACTCTGCGACAGAGGCACCGTCGAGATTGACCGTGAATGTAATGTGAGTAGTTGGTGATTGAGGGAGACGCCGAGCCTGCGCGTATAAGTGAATAATACATGCCGTGGCTGGCAAAAATGTACTACCTAAGTCTTAATCAAGATAAACCGAAACTTGTGTGTTTCGGAATAGTGAGAGATGCGGTTCAATGCCTGTTAGAGTCGACGATCCTAAGTTAACATCTGTGATACACCAATAGAGATCGAAAGTTTGTCTACGTAGAGCGCAGTGGGAACACCTTTCGGCAACGCCAAGGTGGTCTCCTTGATGCTCAGGGCAAAGAGTGCGACACTAAAGACACTTCCATGCGGGGCGGCCTCTTTGTCTTATTGGGCCTGAGAAGGCTTAGCCTACCCGCGGGTGGGATCAAGGATCTCGCAGAAATTAAAAAAAGAAATTGGTGGCGTACCTTCGCCCCATCATGTGGAGGGTTTCCATGATAACGTATCGTCTTGCTGTACATTAGGCTTTCTTCAGATCGAATAAGGCCATGGAGTAGTGCTGTCTACGAAAAAAGGCCTTGCATATAGCATTCTCTAGTCGAAGTAGATCATCCCATGTAGAATGGAACTTGCTGAAGACGCAATGTGCAGAAACAGGTGGCCTATGTTGTCTAGCAAAAGGACTAATATATAATACTAATTTTACATCAATTTTCACACCCAGGAGACATTGGCTGGAAGCCAGCCGGGGTATAATTATATCTCCCCTGTTTGCGAAAAGAAAGCATAGTAACCATTCTGTCTAGATCCTTTTCAACAAATCTAACCGTTAAGCCAAGCCTCGGTCACCTAAAGATCAAAGCTTTTCATACGGGACATCGTTCGGACCAAGGGCTGGTGTCCACACATGAATATAGGATGGAACTCAACTCACTCAAGGTAAACCTGTTGATAAGGGTTTCTCCGCCTCTGGAGGTAAAGTCCAGTAGACATCCCCTAGTGACATTACAATTCACAACCTCCATTGAATGCTGGCTTATATAACAGCATATCGCCTACAGAATGTGTAGAAAGCGGTGGTAGAAAGGAAGGTGGTACTGCTACAAGATGGCTCCTACCGTTAATAAAAGACACGTATGACCACCACGAAGAGCGGTGAGCCTGCTTCGAAACATACCTGAACCTAGCACGAAGCATATCGCGGTTTCAGCAGATACTCGAATGCCTTCACATGGTTAAGATAATAACTGGCGCGCACCGACTCAGAGAGCCTGTCATGATTGAACGTAACGAAGATTGCAGGGGTGGGTCGCGGTTCTCCCTCCCCCTGTTTTCTCATCACACGTTAGACCTTGACCACTCCGTGTTCAGACAGTTCTTCGGCAATGCTTTCCAAGGAGTATTCAAAGAGTTCCCTTGCATAAATCAACACCTTTCACGAAATTCATGGCAGAGTGCGGTATGGTATTGATCTGCGAGTCATTTAGTGTCCTAAGAGCACTAATCTTGGTCGTCTCGGAAGGGTCCGTCCAACGCATTCGCCAGAAAGCTCCCATCCGATAAAAATGTCCCTTTCGGCTGTCTACCAGTAAGCCTAGCAAATGCTATCATCTGATGGAACATGTGGACATTGGCCAATTTGCTGCTATCCGTTTGAAGCAAGCGGGCTAAAACAATACATGTTGTCTTTGAATGAGGGGCCACGACGCAATCGAGGCGCCACTCGTCACACTTGCTACTTTGACCTTTGCCTGAGCCTCCTTATGCGAGGTTGTCTCGGGGATGGATGTGCTAGTTTTGGCCTAGTCACTCTCTGAAATGGATCAGTCCCGTCCGTCGCCGGAACACCCCCCCCCTCCCCCGAAGGAAGAGAGACTTCTATTCCTTAGATATTTTTTCTTTCTTTTGTTGGACAAGAGGGTGTGGGGAGGGAACCCAATCGTCTCCATCCCTGGAAGGGGCCCCAAGTCAGGACGCACAACCCTTTACCAGATTTTTTTCGCGATGGAGAAGATCTTGGCCGCTAAGGTAGCACCAGGCGGTGGAGGGGATCCTTCCTCTGCCTGAGAGTCCGCGAGGGCTCGTACCACCTGTAGAGGACCTCGCTCATGGGCCGACTCAGGTTCGTTGTCTGGCACAGAGCCTAGGTTCGCTCCCACGAAACACCCAGCTATCTCGGGCGGAGGCACCTCCGGGATTATCTTCAGCTCGAAAGGGGCCTCCAACTGCCCTTCCCAAGGTGTTGGGTAGCCCAACCAGGGACTCATAGGTCCTATTGTCCATCACGTACGTCACTAGGGCCGGCATGCAGGGGTGATGGGGAAAAATTGGGTTGCGTTTATGCCGGATCCCATAAAGTTTACGAACCTTGGATCTACGAAGTGGAAACGATGCCGTCTCTTGCCCATCTAAGGGGGTTTATGATGTGTTTGTCCGACTCCAACGGGAGTCGGACGGTAATCGAGGCGGCGCATCTTCTGTCTTGTCGTGTTCTTGACGGGTTCCCTGACAAAGAGAGAGATGAAAGATGAATCATAAAGATAGATCATGAAAGACAATGAATGATAGATTAGAAAGAAAGAAATATAATGAGGGATAGATAAAAAAGAGAGAAAGAGATGGATAAAGAAAGACAGATCATGAAAGAGAGAGAAATTCATGTTTGTATCGATGTGAGTCTGACGCAAAATATCTAACGTAATAATAAGTAGGAAGCCATGGCTATTCTTAAACAGGGGGCGGCACCAAATATTTTTGTATGATGTGTCTATATACAAGTCTGTAATTAAGTTATTTAGTGAGGCCTTGGATGTACCTTACTTTACCTCATCAAATCTAGATAATGGTTTATTTTCTTTAGCATCTAAAGGAAGCCCACAGGAAGCTGTACGGAAGCTAATTGTCGGCTTTGAGCTTTAAAGGTGTGAGAATCAGAATTGCAGATGCGGCACAATTAATCATAAAACGAAACAAGTTTGGTTATGAATGTATAGAAAGGATAGGATGAAGGAAGGAGGCACCTTTAAATAATCAACCAGCTTCGCTTAGGAATTCACAGTGAACTATTAAATTCACGGCACCACAAGCAAATAATGGTGTCAAGAATCAAGATCTTCTCGTGACCTTATTTATTTCGTTTTCTGGGAAATGGGTAAAGTAAGAGTAGATGAAGAGAGAGATGTGATTAGAGGGTGTAAGAGAGTGGAAAAATAACCCGTATTAAAGTAAGAAGAAAATAGAAGAAAGTAAGGCAGGTGCATAGAGGTGTAAATCATAGAGCACTAATTTAAAAAAAAAAGCAGCAACAATAAGTTTACCACTGATAGATTGGAATGGAAGATCTCTGCATTGACAATTCTCAGGAAGCAGAAGCTTATCTTTAGACTCTAAGATCTGATTCCAATGAGCAAAATAACGACCCTTGAGGAGATTATACAGCCTTCCGTCTGCAAATTGCCTCTAACTCTGCCACTGAGCGGATTACGGCAAAACTCATGTTGGGTCTAATCTCTCCGGCATTTATTGTACTGTCCTAAACCTCTTCGATACACATTTACCACGATAAGTATTGTAAGTTCCTCTGCTATACCACACAGTTAATTTACTTTTTTTGCTCAATCCTAAACTCCCACTGATTCAGAACTACCAGCACCATTGTTTGAATTACCAGCTGACCTCCTTTTGTGACCAGTCATAGCTTATCTTAGGCCCAATTGTTATGGGAGGTTAAGGACAAGGTTGCCCTCACCGAAGCGATCGTTAACGTGTCTCTTGGTAACAGCGAGGTGCCATTAAACTGGCGATCGACACACGTTATTCCCATCTACTATGGGTGATCGCAGCCGAGAGGACAACTACCAGGTTCTAGGGGCTGACCTCGATACTGGGTAAATTAGGCAAAGTGGTATGAGTTTAAGAAGGTGGAATTAAGGAACGTTTGGAGTACTGATATGGGTTCATTCGAAAAGGAACTTGTGTGAAAAACCTGCTCGAGTTCTTAATTAGATAGTGAATGGATACGAGTGTTCCAAGTGGGGGACGCAGAACTAGATTCGACATGTGCTTTTCATACAATTTTCCAATCTGGAAGCCTCTTAGGTATGACGAAAAGAGGTAGGCCAAAGTCACAGCAATGCTAAGAGTTTCAAAGAAAGTAAAAAAAACCTTCAGAAGGTGTTTTTTTTTTTGTAAATACACATGAGATGACTCTTATCCGGAAATTAATAGACATCGACTAGCAGACGATGTACAGGGTGATAACGAAGTCTCATCACCCCCTGTAAATAATGCTTTCATTTTCTATTTCAAATATTGTTTTAATTTTATATTTCAGATGACCAAAAGAAAGTCTTATCAAATCCTGCAGTAAAGTCGTGTCGTACATCCTCTATACTGTTGCCAGAATGCACACGGTCATGTGCACATAACGCTTACAATCAGCCTCTCTTCCAAACTGTAGGAGCTCTTTCAGTCATCTGAAAGAGAGAATAAAAACAAGATTTACATGCAATTCCTCTTCATTAAAAATGAAAAAAAATATCTTAAATCAATTTGTATAAGATATTTAGTGATATTTAACTTTTTAGCTTTAATTTTGTGCCTAAGGAAAAAAAATCTGCTCGGTATGAATTTATTTTCTTTGGTTTGATTGAGTCATTTATCTAATCATTTTTTATCATTGTATAATTTAGTGAAAACAAGTTCTGAATTATTAGAATAGCTGATTAAATTATTACCGTGGGAAGCAGTGATTTGACATGCACCAATTAAATTTGAATACTTCAGAATTTATAAATATTAACTTGATATATTAAATAAACACTTCTAGTTAAAAGATTTTTAATAATTATTATATAGTGAATTACATATAATTATTAAATTCGGTCATCGGCCATCCCCTTTCTCCCCTGTAAAAATATGTATATGTATGATTTAATAGTATAAATAGGTAATCACAATGATGATAATTATGGTAAATAATAAAGCAAGCAGGACACCTCAAATGAGTGAGGCAGTAAGAAATTATGAAAGTGAAGCATTTTTAACTGGGTGTAAGATTCGTTAGCTCTCGCCTTTGTTCCGATACACGCAACGATAGCAATGATCCTCTCGTTGATTTAGAGAAATTTCTCCTCTAAATGGCGCATGAGATGTTGGGAATTAGGACTCTTCGCTCTTTCATCAATTTCGTTATTACAGTTTAGGACAAGAGTAGAGAACTTTTCTTGTGTTGAAGGACATTAATTTAGCTGTACGCCGTATTCCTAAAATTTTAATTAGATATAGTGTAAATTGCACCTAATTTTGTATTTAACTACCTAATATGATTATATATCGGCTTAAAAATGAAAATGATGACCAATTCTAAAGTTAACTAACCTTTTAATGACTTAGTTATGAGTACCTTTTGTAGGAAAACAATAAAATGATTTGATCGACAAAGTTTGGATTCATTCAGAAGGCCGCACCTAATAGCAGTAGACCACACATTCTGGATTTTTTTTAGCCTATGGAGACTTTTCTCTTAACGTTCCAAGTCATTGACAGGTCATAGTATCTACTTTCCATATCTTTTTTTCTCTAATTATGGCTAAACTGAAAGAAATAGTGGGTGACCAGAAATGGGCGGAGAGCCGCCTCCAAGCGTGGCCTTTCCCTCCCAAGGTGTCAGGGATGATGAGGAAACACGAGACACCACTTCCACTGGTGAAATGGGCTCCCCTCTCACCATCGCTATGCGACAAAAGGACTTCCTCTCTAAGTCTTCATTAGAGCACCTCGCGGACAGATCGAACTCAGAAAAGAATCCTCCCCCCCCGTTCTTTCTCAGGGGGCCTTCCAAGCCTATTCTACCTGACAGGAGGTTTACTCATCTCCTACGCTTAATTGAGGGGTCGTTTTCCTTTCATCCCCTTCTTTGGAGTGGTACATGGATGAGTCATCCTCTGCACCAGAGGTGGTCCGCAGTTTCCTTTCACAGGGGACTGCGAGAACCTTCTGGCCGTGCTCTCTGCAATCCTGGATATTAGGTTTGTGGGGAGCGGCGCTCTTCATCCTCCGTGGGGCTCCGAGGATGGACAAGTACGCTGAAAATTTAGCAAGCGACAATGCCAAGATCAGTATGTTCGAGGTGTCTTCGGGCGGAAAGGCAGAGACAAAGACCAAAGTAGCAAGTCCGCTGAGCGGAGCCTCGAGGCCGGGCATTTGATTAAATAATTTAAAATATAAATCAATGAGGGGTGCTTTATACTTTTTTCATATATATATATACAAGATATATATATATATATATATATATATATATATATATATATATATATATATATATATATATAATATTTATATATTGGAAGGAGGCCATTTTTTATGCAGAATTCATTGAAGTCGACATTAATGGTTGCATTGTTTACTTTTGGCTGCAGATTTCTTATATCTTTGACTATAGTCTCAACAAATGACTCTAAGCAAAGAAAATTGCTCGGAAGAGGCATAACTTTATTTGCTTAGACGTCTTTCGACATAACAGTAGGTCATCTTCTGGGAAGAATAAATGAACGCGATATTACAGGAAGATATATTGATGTATATGGTTGGCATGGGCCTAGATTATCTAAACCTTTTCCTCCTTTCGTTTATACCTTTCATTAATTTTTTTTTCTCGATCATATTTTTAAACAAATCCATGTATTTTTATGTTGTGAATTGCGAATTAATGCAAGTGGGTAGGAGTGTATAGGGGACAAAGAAATGGTGTGGGGACAGATAGCTGAAAATATACAAGTCGTAAAAAGATAAGAAGTGTGGTAGGGTGCAAAGAGATGCTAAGTGCCTGGTGATCAGGCATATCGCTTTTAAATATTTTCTTGTTATGTGGTCCTGTGAAGGCAGCTCAACCTAGCCGCATGATTCATCATATTTTTCGACCTGTTCCGCTCCCGCGCCCACCTCGAGGCGATAATCTGCGAGTAATCTACGAATGACTCATCTTGGAAATGTGTCAGTTCTCGCGGAAAGTACGCGCCCGCGCGCGCCGAATAACCTACTAAGCTACTATCGGAAAGCAGTGTATCTAGCCCCCGACTGCGTGACCAACGTCACGTACGCTCCTCTAGCGAGCTCGTATAAATAGGGGCCCCCTTCTCTACTTGCGAGAGAGACTGCTAAAGTCCTACTACATCCGCCTTTGGGATTCTCCATTGCGATTAGTAGGGGAAGAACACATTTAAAAGAGGACCGCTTTTGAATCAAGTCATGCTACATTCTTCTTCGGGATTATCCACCGGGATTAGTAGGTGAAGAATATACTTGGAATTTGAAGATAGCCGCTTTTGGATCCGGTTTGAACTGGTTGGTATTTCGTGCAGTTTCCCCTGCGCGTGCGCGAGAGAGCACCTACGAGGGATTTGGGGATCCTCTGTAACCTTTCCTGCGTATCTGTTTTTTCCCACCGCAGCAGCACACCTCTGGGTCTAATAACCTTTCTGCCACTTACGGTCTGTAGAAGCCGCCTGTCTCTGATGTGTCCGACCCCTGAAAAGAAGCCCCGCAGAGGGCGCAAAGAAGGGAGCCCCACTCTGGGGCGGAGTGGTCAGGGCAGGAAGGAGGACCCTCCTAGACAATTTATTTAGGTGGGGCAGAAAGGGTGAGCCAGGGATTAGATAGGTATACACCCCCGCAATAAGGGCTTTGTTAGGTTCAAAAGGAATGCCCGCAGTTGGAGCCGTCATGGAAGAACCCAACGGCGAGAAACGCGTCCCGCTCCGGGTTAAGGAGCGATGTCAGAAGCCTTCGCGGGAGAAGGTATTTGAACTTGTCTTCTCGAAACTCGGAATCGCACTTTGCAGACTTAAGGATCAGGCTTATGGATACATGGCCTTCTGCGATACGATCCAGGATCTAGACGCCTTGTTCAGCGAAGACTCACGTGAGAAGTTAGAAGAAATCGGTCTCGTACCAAGGTGTGCTACGAAGGTGTGCTATGAGTGCGCGGGATCTGGCCACACCTGGAGGGAGTGCACGAATCCGAACAAGAAGTGCCTGAATTGTGGCAACTCCCACCGCACCTTATCAATGGCATGCCCAATTAAGAAGACGCTGATATCGGACAAGAAGAGAGCAATGATATAAGAAAGTAACAGAAAAGCTACCACTACATATGCACAGGCGACGAACAAAAGTAAGCAGGATAAGACCATGATGCAAATCGACTAAAATATGCGGCCAGATCTGATAATGTGCATCCTGCATGCCAATCTCACCAATGAAATGAAACTGGGATGTTATGCGACTAAGCTAAATAGATGTTGGTCCACAATGGTTTCAAACCGATGTGGCTTCCTGACAATCCACCGCCAGGGGACCTGTTCCACGCCTAAATGAAGAGCATGAAGCAAACAGCACGGAGATCTCGCTTGGCCTCTCGCGATCTTCGCCTACGCAAGCAAGATCACACCGTAGAAGAAGACTCCCAAATGGAAACTAGCAACCTGCCCGACGAAGGGGCTGCGCCCATGGACATTGGAATTGATTCGATGGCAACGGTAACTGCACCCCCCCCCCTCCCGCACCTTTCCAAAATACTCTGGACCTATGCATGAGGATTTATTGCTCCCCATCAGCACCGATACCTAAGTAATCTAAGGTCGGTATCTGTTTCAAGGAGTCATTAAAGGCAGATACAAATGGGGTTTATAATGCTGACATCGCAGAAGAAAATTTACTCCAGTTCTTAAAACGAGGGGTGATCCAAATCTTCCCCGAATCCTTGCTTAACTTAAACCAGGATCAATTTATAAAAAAAAAGACATCGGGAAAGGTAAGGTCACCGGTCAGGGAAAAATGGGCCAAAATAAAGGAAGCTAACAACAACTAATCATGGTTACTTGTACCAAATACGTCAAGAATTTAAAGATTTTTTTGCTACATGTAAATGGTTGGCACGCCAAAAGTAGAATGTGTGGTGAAATAATTCTATTCGTTGATCCTGACATCGTTCTTATATCTGTCTGAGCATGGATTAAATGACGAGAGCTAATATACATATAAAGATCTACAATTACGAGATACTGATGGCTAGCCACTCGAAAGAGCGGCGATTGCCATTAGAAAAGGGATTAAATTCAAGGAGATACTGGATTTGGAAGAATCACACCTGGCAATAAAGATCGTCATGACTTACGATGACCTTGTGGTTGCGGTTGGGTGCCAACCACCCAGACGCCTATATCTTCCGATCTCTAACTTACTGCGACTCTTCAGGGAAGAAACATCAGCAATCTTAATCGGTGCCCTAAATGCCCGCTGTAGGGAAGCCGGCTACACGACAGCTTTCGAAGGCGCTGGCGACTCGCTGAGTCTTTTGATTGAGAGGGGTATAGTACAGAAAGAAGGACCCGACTTCCCGACTTTCTACACGCAAAGATCGTCGACCACACAGGATATAGTATTAACGAATTGGAACTTTTCTATGAATCGTGTGACTCTTCCTGTTCCCTTCATCCCATTGGATCATGTTAGTATGATCATCCACATCTCCATCTCCCCGATTCAAGTAAATATTCCTAAACGTAGATGCTCTGCGAGAACCAATTGGGATACGTACCGTGATCATTTGCAACATGTGAATGTTGGACAGTTAGAGGGTGCTTCACTAGAGGATATCGATGAAAAGCTTGATCATCTCACCTCAAAGATCTTATAGGCTGACAGCTTATCTGTCCCCTGAACAGAGCACAAAACACTTCCGGCTCAAAGGTGAGACCATAACATAACGGAAAAGATGGATCAGTTGGAAGCAGCTATCTTTTTTACAAACATGTACGGGATCATGGCACATCGGTACCAGGAACTACGAGATATGAGGAATGAAATTAAACATCTCATAATGTAGAAGTCAAGAGATCAGTGGGATGAAATGATTTCTAACATTGACGGAGAAGGGGACCCTAGGAAATTCTGGAGTCAAATAAGAAGATTACGGGGCATTCCCCAAAGAGTCGAGTAAGTATCGAGGTAAATGGCGTAGAATACACGGAAGACCAAGGAGATCGAGCGAGAATTCGGAAGCTACTGGCGAAACCGTTTCTGCATTAGCGAAGAGGAAAAGGAGTTCTTTGACGAAAGTTATGAGGAACAAGTTCTTCTTGGACTTCAGGAACTGAGAGCTGACCTAACGCCACATCACTTCGTGGTCAGGACACGTCTCACACAAGAAGATGGTACACCTTTCTCGCACGAAGAGTATGAAGCAGCCATTAAAAGTTTTAAGCAAAAAGCGCCAGGGATAATTGCCATCACAACATTGCATTTGCTTAACGCCCCTGTTAACATCCACGAGGCTCTTCTCGGGGGTTTATAACGCCTGCCTCAATGTTGGCTACTTTCCGGACCATTTTAAGAAATCCCGCATGATCTTCATACCAAACTTCAGCAAGACGAAAAAGGAGATCAGCAGCTATAAGCCCATCTCTCTGCTTGAGTTCTTAGGCAAACTACTGGAAAAACTTCTTAATAGCAGACTAAGAACCTTTCTAGAAACCCACCGTCTGTACAATACCCAACAACATGGCTTCTGGAAGAAACTCGGTACAGAGACTGCTCTGGCATTGATCACGGAATGTATAGCCATCCGGAGAGCCAGAAATTGCAGTGTCGACGTTATGTTGCGAGACGTGTCTTCAGCGTTTGACAAGGTGTGGTTACGGGGACTGAAGAAAAAGAACAATGAGCTAGGCCTGAAGGAAAACCTGACTAAGATACTCTGTGACTACCTGGAAGACCAAGAGGCAGTCGTGAGAATATATGGCATCGAAGGGAAAGCATTCAATCTGGAAACTGTACTACCATAAGGGAGTTGTCTCAACCCCACACTGTATGCAGTGTATACTGGCAACCTGCCCTACCCCGACCAAAAGCTCACCTAGTACGTCCAGCTGGCAGAGGACATATCACAGATCATTGCTAGCATCTATAAAAACCTAAATGATGTTGCTAATATGACGAGCATGGCTATTGATAGTATCAACATCTACGAAAGGATGAACAAGATTAAGACCAATGTTCAGAAATTTAAAATGATGCCTATGGGCCGTCGGAAAATTGTGGACGTACTGGTGCAGGAGGAATTCTATGAATACTCCAGGCAAGGCCGGGTTCTTGGTCTGAAGCTAACCTTCGATGAGTACAACGCCCACTACAGAGAGAATGTAGCCAATGCTACAAGATTACTACGGGCTCTCTACCGATTCAAGCATCTTTCAGCAAGCAACAAGAGGAAGCTTTATATGTTGCTAGTGAGGTCGGTTCTCCTATACCCCGCCATTTCCCTCCATACCCTGAACAAATTTGCTATCAAAAAGGCGCAAATAGTCCAAAACAAAGCATTAAGATTCATAACCAATGTTACGCCGTGGGACCTCATTCCCTCAGATGTTTTACACGAGCTAACGGACATTGAACCTTTAAATGTTACCCTAAGTAGACGGGCGCGAAGTATTTGGCATGCCAGAGGAGGTACTGCACCCTATACGGCTACCAGACGAGGAATTACGAAACTTACGAAAGATTTAGACGAGCATTCTAAAGTAGTCAAGTACTATCCCAACCGGAAACGCGCCCAATTTATTGACAATTGTATCAGAAGCATAAACGACATATAGAACAGGCAAAGAATTAAAAGATTCAAAGTGGACACTATCTACGTAATTACGAATCTAAATAAATAGAAGACCAGAAATGATTAAAAAAAATTATAAAATTAAATAAACAAAACAATAATAAAAGATCCGAAGTGGACAAACGGGTGTTAAGAAGAAATTATTAAAAACAAATAAAGTTACATATAATAAATATCAACCAGAACAAAAATAAAAGATCCGAAGTAGACAAACTTAATATAAATAAAATAAAAATAAATAAAAAGATCCGAAGTGGACAAACGGATGTTAAGAAGTAATTATTAAAAACAAATAAATTTTCAAATAATTAATAACAACCAGACCAAAAGTAAAGATTGGAAGACAGCAAGTTACAAAATGCAAAGTCAAGTCTATTAACATCTCCAAGCGGAGCATTTATTAATGCAAAGGCTGGAATGCTAAACAATGAAATGACAATAACAACAGAAATAATAATATGAACAAATCCTGAGGTAGCCAGACAACCTAGCACACTTATTCTCTCACTATATTAACACTTTTTCTATCTATTCTCTACACTCTATCCCCATACCTTCTATCTATTAAGTTCATTGATCGTTGATCTCGCCTACGAACCGTTTTGGACATCTTTCAACGAGGACCTTCTGCCATTATACCCTGCCAGCTTTGACGCTGATTCCTTTTGCTGCTGCAACGACTTTTGCTGTCTCCAGACACGTACTGCACTCGTTTTCCGTTGGGAAGCCGATTACCGTGGGCTAGTTAAGGGTATCCTTCGTCACTCTACCACCTTCGCCCTTGGGTACCCAACCGTCTCGACTACCTCCACTCTTGGATACTTGGCCATCGAGTCTTCAGTCACCCGTGGATCCGTCGTCATCTAGACTTCATTCACCCGTGTGTCATTCATCCTCTATATCACCCCGCCCGTGTGTCCTGCATCCTCTCGATCATCGACTCCACCTGTTGGTCCCTGGAAATCTCAATTTTCACCACCCGTGTGTTCTTTGTCCCTTGGATTTACGTCACTTGGGTATCGCCCCACTGATTTCGTATCGGTATTTGGAATATTTCTTTCGTCTTACGCCCATTAGGGGGCGATGGGGAATATCGCGCAACTCATAGCCTATGTTCCCTAAATGTTGGCACACCACCTTCACGTGGTGCCCCTGTTTTTTAACTGAGCGTGTGCCCAACGTCCGAACACCAGGCGGGATATCCTGGTTTGGGTATCTAAGGGTACCCACCAACCTTCTGGGGCAGTTGTGTGTATGGACACCAGCACACTACTGGCCCATATGGTTGTCTTTGCTGTGGCCCTGCAGTTAGTGAATGGCATCACAAGGGCTAGGTGACCTCACACCAACATAAAAGGTGGGTGAGGGGAACCCCATGAGGCGGTTTGATGACCAAACACTGGCATCACTCCGGCATCCCCAAATAACCTTGTGGGGCGACTGTGTGTCTGAACCCCAGCGAACTTTCGGCCCACTTGGTCCTAGTCAGTATGTGTACTCTGTACGAGCCGACGGATGTACCCACTGGGGAAAATCGACCGCAGGACCGTGCCACGGAGGTAGGTTTGGTTGCCTGGGTCGTTGTTTTGCTTTCGCGAGGTCTTTGCACCGCAGTCCAGTAAAACTCCGTTATGCGGCTCCGCTGTTTTTAAAACAACAGTGGGAGTCGGTGGGCGGGCTACCCTGTCTGGACTGTATGGGCGCTCTCCGGACTCACGATGGTGATTTGGTACATGCCCTCGGCTCCAGAGACACCACTTATAAAAATCAAAATCATATGGGTAAACTTTCCAAAAACTCATCCCAGAGACCGCCGGCCTCTGGTCACCATGAAAAAAGCAGAGATCTTCGTCGCTTGGATCCTTTTGGATCAGAAGTAGACGAAGAACTGGATTATGACCGCTTTATTGTACTCAAATCCAGCAACGAACGTTGTCCTCTTAGCAAAGCTGACATCTTTGATGTCTTTGACGACTTCGTAAACAAGTGTGGCGAACCTGCTCAAATGTGGCCGCGCAATGATGGCGCATTGATTGTCGAGGCCAAGTCTAATGAGCAGCAAAAGAGAATTCAATCTCTCGAAAAGTTAGCCTCAGTGAATGTATCATCCGCGTCTCACCCGATATTTGATACCTCTAAAGGTGTTATTCGATCGGGTGAACTCAGTGAGTATGATATCGACAGGTTGGTGACAAAACTTGCCAATCAGAAAGTAACGAGTGCACATCGCATTTCTAGGTTTGTGAATGGCGCTAGGGTCCCTACTGCCACCATAATCCTAACTTTCAACAGATTGGAACCGCCCAAGTTCGTCAAGGCTGGCTACCTTTACATCCCAGTCAAGCCTTACGTCGAAAACCCCCGGCGGTGCTTCCATTGCCAACGCTTTGGCCATGTAAGCAAGTTTTGTAAAAGCGAAAGGATTTGTGTAAACTGCTCAGCAGAATTTCACGGAACACCCTGTTCCAAACTGCCGTGCTGCCCCTATTGTGGCGAAGACCACTCTGCCACATCACAACAATGCACCTTCTTCCTCTACGAGAGAGAGGTCATTGCTGTTCGAAATAAAAACAGGGTGAGCTATAAAGAGGCTAGACGAAGAGTTAGGGAGACTTACGTTCAGCCTGGCGTGAGCTTCGCGGATGCTCTGAGCACCGCCACGCCAAAGAAGGGGAGAAGCCAGAGACCATCTACAGGCTCTCCTGAACAAACAAGAAGTCCTCCACAACCGAAACCCAGGTCTCCGCGCAGAGATGTGCCTCAACAGGTAAGGGGTTCTCCACACCATAAACCCGCATCTCCACGCACACCTGAAAAGGTTAAGAGCCCCCCCTCGACCGAAACCACGATCAATCGGTAGAGAAAACTCTTCACCAAAATCTAGCCTAGCTTCTGATGGCACAAAGAAGAGGAACCTTCCATCCTCTCCCGATTCACCAAGAGTGGCAAAACACTTTGCCACCGCTCCACAAGACGTGGATGTGAATCGGATTGGGCCGCAGGTGGTATCTATTCCAGCTCTGGACATCCATCCTGCCCCAAAAGAACAGAGAACTACAGCCCCAAAGCGAGTAGTCAGCAACCCACCCCTTGCTGATACTGCTTTGAAACTCCTTCGAGCCCTAAGTGAGAAGGAATCAACCTGTACCCCATCACAGGAAACAGCTGTAGTAGAAGCTGCCCCCTTATCCAAGGAGAAGCCGAACCAACCATCAGATTCCAAGAATCCTTCGCCAGCCGAACAATCGCTGCCACCATCATCAGCCAAGTCGATGTCATCGGCTCACGAAATGACTGATGGAGATGCTCCCACATCTGCTTCTCCAGTCAAGACAGTCATTTCGTATAGCCAGCTAACAAAATTGCCACGTCTAAAAGAAAAGCCAAGAGCTAAATTAACGCTCCCGATGTCTCCAGAGTCATACCCAAAACCGGTAATTGGTATGACCAAAACTACCCCTACGGGTAGTATAAAACCAAAACCTCCTACCCCTAAGGGTAGGATGATTGTCTTAAAGAGGTAAGGATGTATCCAATAATTCATTGGAACATCCAAGGTCTCTTCCCCAAGTGGGAAGAACTCAAGCTCCTGTTTAAAGTCTACAATCCTGATTGTATAGCTTTACAGGAAACCTGCTTAGGTACTCGTAGTGTACCCAATATTCCTGGTTTTGTGGGATACTATAAGAACCCTATAGAACCAATCCATGGCTCTGCTGTGCTCTTCAACAGCAGGGTTCCCCACAACCAGATCGACCTTGCGACAGACCTGCAGGCGGTCGCTGTCCGCCTGTTCTCCCATCGCCACTATACGGTCTGCTCGCTTTACCTCCCTCCTAGTGAGGAAAATGACACAGCCTCTCTAGCTAGAAAACTAGTAGAGGTAATTAAACAGCTCCCTCCCCCCTTTCTATTGATTGGGGATTTTAATGCTCGACACCCCCTTTGAGGGGACATGATAAGAACCCTAGGGGAAACATGATTGAGAAATTTCTGGGCGAAAATGATGTCTGCCTTCTAAACGATGGCAGCCATACATCATTTCACATCCAGACGAGCAGCTCTACATGCGTGGACTTGTCCCTCTGTTCACCAAGCTGTAGAGCTGATTTTGACTGGGCAGTGGATCCTGACTTGCGAGGCGGCGATCACTTCCCCATTATTATAGCGCCATGTACAGGTGGCCCCCCTCCACCACCTAGTAAAAAATGGAATGCAAAAAAAGCAAACTGGCCTAAATTCAGGCACCCCTCGAGCCATGACGGGTCCTTCCCTCATGAAGATATTGACGTGGCTATCGATGACCTCCTAGTCCACGTCAATAAAGCGGCTAACTCCTCCATCCCGCTCTCCGGCTGAACCGCTCGCGGACCACAAGTTCCCTGGTGGTCGGCTCAATGCTCGAGAGCCGTGACTGAATGTAAAATGGCTTGCCGACGTTACCATCGCTCCCCTACGATGGTAAATAAAATTGCTCGTAACAGAGCAAGGGCAGCACGGCGACGCATCCTTCGACAGGCTCGAAAGACCTCGTTGGAAGGTTACATCGCGTCCATAAGTTGGCAAACGCCTATAGACAAAGTGTGGAAAAGGGTCAAAAAGCTATTGGGCAAACCCAATGGTTTTACAGCTCCCAACATTGTCCAAGCTGGAGAATTGTTGGGGGACTTGTCCCATATTTCCAATGTCTTGGCCAGATCATTTGCTAGCATCTCAAGCCCAGATAATTATGAGATGCAATTCCAGTGCTTTAGGCTCCAACAGGAGCAGCAACCGCTCAACTTTATGGAGCCTAACATGGATAACGAGTCTTACAACCGACTCTTCTCTATCCATGAGCTCCATAATGCACTGAAGCACTGTAGATCCACTGCCCCCGGATCGGATGGCATTTCCTATGATATGATTAGGAATATGCATCCATCCCTTCTCTCTCATTTACTGGACATTTACAACTGGATTTGGATCAAGGGCCGCTTCCCTTCCATGTGGAGAGAGGCCATAGTCCTTCCATTCCGCAAACCAGGAAAGGACGGGACGGAGCCCACCCATTACCGCCCCATTGCTCTTACCAGTTGTCCATGTAAAGTGTTTGAGAGAATGGTCAATTTGAGACTCGTCTGGTTTTTGGAGACTCAAAATCTCATATCTCCTTCTCAATCAGGGTTCAGGAAAAAGCAGAGTACGACAGACCTGCTTGTCCGAATGGAGTCACTCGTAAGAGATGCTTTTTCAAAGAAGCAGCACGCCATCGCTGTCTTCTTTGATATTGAGAAAGCATACGATACCACCTGGAGGCGTGGTATCCTTAAACAACTCCATGATTGGGGCCTGCGGGGTTACCTCCCCAGGTTTGTCGAGCAATTTCTGATGCGACGCACACTACGCGTAAAGGTTGGAGGCCCCTTATCG
The DNA here is from genome assembly GCA_963969495.1 of Ceratothoa steindachneri. Taxonomy (NCBI): domain Eukaryota; kingdom Metazoa; phylum Arthropoda; class Malacostraca; order Isopoda; family Cymothoidae; genus Ceratothoa; species Ceratothoa steindachneri. The sequence goes on along the minus strand of OZ018317.1, from coordinate 92,912,193 downwards.
GAGCCCGTGGACCAAGTTGAGGGTGTGCCACAGGGAAGTGTCCTCAGTGTCACCTGCTTCTCTGTGGCCATTAATAGCATTGTTAGAAATCTCCCTCCCGAGATTTCGTCGACGTTATATGTGGATGATCTGGCGCTCATTTGTTCTTCGCCCAGACTCCCATTTATCGTCCGTAAGCTACAGCGAGCTATAAGCACTGTAGCTGAAAATGCTTCCTCCAAGGGTTTCCGATTTTCCGCAGTAAAGACCAAGGCTGTTCACTTTTATGGGCATAAGTTAGTGACATAGGACCCCCCCCTTTTGTCGATATATGGTGTGCCTATAGATTTTGAGCCCCACTTCAAATATCTGGGAGTCATATTTGATTCAAGGCTTTCCTTCCGGCACCATGTGGACGCCTTGAAAAGGTCTTGTTTAAAGAGAATGGACATAATGAAACTGTTGTCTCGCACTTCTTGGGGAAGTGATCGACGTACCCTGTGGCTCCTGTATCTAGCATTGGTCCAATCAAAGCTAGACTATGGATCACAGGTGTACTCTTCTTCCTCGCCATCCATTCTCGAAAAACTAAACACTGTGCGTAACCAGGGTGTGCGCCTGGCTTCTGGAGCCTTTAAGTCCTCCCCAGTGTGGAGCCTTTACGCAGAGAACGGGGTTCTCCCCCTTCCCTATCACAGGCTCAAGTCTAATTTGAACTACCTCCTTAGACTTGAGCAACTACCGCAGACGCCAGTGTATGAGTGCATGTTCAATACACGCACAGTGGCCTCATACGATAGATCTTCATCTCTGGCTCGCCCCTTTGCCCTGCGTATGGCCGAGCACACTGCGCAACTAGGGGAGTTCTCAGTGATTCCCTTTACCATGCCAAAGACCCCCCCGTGGCTCATACCACCTGTAATGGTATGTAGGGAACTAGCTGATAGGCCCGAGGATCACCACCTGCCTGTAGTATTGAGAGCCATGTATGACGACCACTCCTCTCAACATCGGCATGGCACTTTTGTGTTCACCGATGGTTCCAAGTCACCGGACAGAGTTGGAGCAGCTGCTGTCTTTCCATCTGAGACAGCATTGGTCCGCCTGCCAAACGCAGCTTTCGCATTCACAGCGGAAGTCGTTGCTATGATGGCGGCACTGACTATCATAGCTGGCAGGCCATCTGGTTCTCATACTATCTTTACAGCCTCCCTTAGTTCGCTTCAAATGTTGGGTGATGTTGGTTCGAGCCATCCGTTGGTTTCCAAGATCCAGCGGTGGCTCGTACGACTATGGCTCATCCACGAGATATCCTTTTGCTGGGTGCCTAGTCACGTGGGCATCCCAGGCAATGAGAGGGCAGATGCTGCAGCCAAAGAAGCAGCATCACTGGGGACAGCTCCGGGGGCCCCAGTCCCACTCTGCGATACCTATCCTCTGATCAATGAGGGGGCGATGGGGAATATCGCGCAACTCATAGCCTATGTTCCCTAAATGTTGGCACACCACCTTCACGTGGTGCCCCTGTTTTTTAACTGAGCGTGTGCCCAACGTCCGAACACCAGGCGGGATATCCTGGTTTAGGTGCCTGACTAAGGGTACCCACCAACCTTCTGGGGCAGTTGTGTGTATGGACACCAGCACACTTCTGGCCCATATGGTTGTGTTTGCTGTGGCCCTGCAGTTAGTGAATCGCATCACAAGGGCTAGGTGACCTCACAGCAACATAAAAGGTGGGTGAGGGGAACTCCATGAGGTGGTTTGATGACCAAACACTAGCATCACTCCGGCATCCCCAAATAACCTTGTGGGGCGACTGTGTGTCTGAACCCCAGCGCACTTTCGACCCACTTGGTCCTAGTCAGTATGTGTACTCTGTACGAGTCGACGGATGTACCCACTGGGGGGCATCGTTTGCAGGACCGTGCCACGGAGGTAGGTTTGGTTGCCTGGGTCGTTGTTTTGCTTTCGGGAGGTCTTTGCACCGCAGTCCAGTAAAACTCCGTTATGCGGCTCCGCTGTTTTTGATACAACAGTGGGAATCGGGGGGAGGGCTACCCTGTCTGGACTGTATGGGCGCTCTCCGGACTCACGATGGCGATTTGGTACATGCCCTCGGCTCCAGAGACACCACTTATAAAAATCAAAATCATATGGGTAAACTTTCCAAAAACTCATCCCAGAGACCGCCGGCCTGTGGTCACCGTGAAAACAGCAGAGATCTTCGTCGCCTGGATCCTTTTGGATCAGAAGTAGACGAAGAACTGGATTATGACCGCTTTATTGTACTCAAATCCAGCAACGAACGTTGTCCTCTTAGCAAAGCTGACATCTTTGATGTCTTTGACGACTTCGTAAACAAGTGTGGCGAACCTGCTCAAATGTGGCCGCGCAATGATGGCGCATTGATTGTCGAGGCCAAGTCTAATGAGCAGCAAAAGAGAATTCAATCTCTCGAAAAGTTAGCCTCAGTGAATGTATCATCCGCGTCTCACCCGACATTTAATACCTCCAAAGGTGTTATTCGATCGGGTGAACTCAGTGAGTATGATATCGACAGGTTGGTGACAAAACTTGCCAATCAGAAAGTAACGAGTGCACATCACATTTCTAGGTTTGTGAATGGCGCTAGGGTCCCTACCGCCACCATAATCCTAACTTTCAACAGATTGGAACCGCCCAAGGACGTCAAGGCTGGCTACCTCAACATCCCAGTCAAGCCTTACGTCGAAAACCCCCGGCGGTGCTTCCATTGCCAACGCTTTGGCCATGTAAGCAAGTTTTGTAAAAGCGAAAGGATTTGTGTAAACTGCTCAGCAGAATTTCACGGAACACCCTGTTCCAAACAGCCGTGCTGCCCCAATTGTGGCGGAGACCACTCTGCCACATCACAGCAATGCACCTTCTTCCTCTACGAGAGAGAGGTCATTGCTGTTCGAAATAAAAACAGGGTGAGCTATAAAGAGGCTAGACGAAGAGTTAGGGAGACTTACGTTCAGCCTGGCGTGAGCTTCGCGGATGCTCTGCGCACCGCCACGCCAAAGAAAGGGAGAAGCCAGAGACCATCTACAGGCTCTCCTGAACAAACAAGAAGTCCTCCACAACCGAAACCCAGGTCTCCGCGCAGAGATGTGCCTCAACAGGTAAGGGGTTCTCCACACCGTAAACCCGCATCTCCACGCACACCTGAAAAGGTTAAGAGCCCCCCTCGACCGAAACCACGATCAATCGGTAGAGAAAACTCTTCACCAAAATCTAGCCTAGCTTCTGATGGCACAAAGAAGAGGAACCTTCCATCCTCTTTCGATTCACCAAGAGTGGCAATACACTTTGCCACCGCTCCACAAGACGTGGATGTGAATCGGATTGGGCCGCAGGTGGTGTCTATTCCAGCTCTGGACATCCATCCTGCCCCAAAAGAACAGAGGACTACAGCCCCAAAGCGAGTAGTCAGCAACCCACCCCTTGCTGATACTGCTTTGGAACTCCTTCGAGCCCTAAGTGAGAAGGAATCAACCTGTACCCCATCACAGGAAACAGCTGTAGTAGAGGCTGCCCCCTTATCCAAGGAGGAGCCGAACCAACCATCAGATTCCAAGAATCCTTCGCCAGCCGAACAATCGCTGCCACCATCACCAGCCAAGTCGATGTCATCAGCTCACGAAATGACTGATGGAGATGCTCCCACATCTGCTTCTCCAGTCAAGACAGTCATTTCGTATAGCCAGCTAACAAAATTGCCACGTTTAAAGGAAAAGCCGAGAGCTAAATTAACGCTCCCGATGCCTCCAAAGTCATACCCAAAACCGGTAATTGGTATGACCAAAACTACCCCTACGGGTAGTATAAAACCAAAACCTCCTACCCCTAAGGGTAGGATGATTGTCTTAAAGAGGTAAGGATGTATCCAATAATTCATTGGAACATCCAAGGTCTCTTCCCCAAGTGGGAAGAACTCAAGCTCCTGTTTAAAGACTACAATCCTGATTGTATAGCTTTACAGGAAACTTGCTTGGGTACTCGAAGTGTACACAATATTCCTGGTTTTGTGGGATACTATAAGAACCCTATAGAACCAATCTATGGTTCTGCTGTGCTCATCAACAGCAGGGTTCCCCACAACCAGATCGACCTTGCGACAGACCTGCAGGCGGTCGCTGTCCGCCTGTTCTCCCATCGCCACTATACGGTCTGCTCGCTTTACCTCCCTCCTAGTGAGGAAAAAGACACAGCCTCTCTAGCTAGAAAACTAGTAGAGGTAATTAAACAGCTTCCTCCCCCCTTTCTATTGATTGGGGATTTTAATGCTCGACACCCCCTTTTGGGGGACCATGATAAGAACCCTAGGGGAAACATGATTGAGAAATTTTTGGGCGAAAATGATGTCTGCCTTCTAAACGATGGCAGCCATACATCATTTCACATCCAGACGAGCAGCTCTACATGCGTGGACTTGTCCCTCTGTTCACCAAGCTGTAGAGCTGATTTTGACTGGGCAGTGGATCCTGACTTGCGAGGCAGCGATCACTTCCCCATTATTATAGCGCCATGTACAGGTGGCCCCACTCCACCACCTAGTAAAAAATGGAATGCAAAAAAAGCAAACTGGCCTAAATTCAGGCACCTCTCGAGCCATGACGGGTCCTTCCCTCATGAAGATATTGATTTGGCTATCGATGACCTCCTAGTCCACGTCAAAAAAGCGGCTAACTCCTCCATCCCGCTCTCCGGCTCAACCGCTCGCGGACCACAAGTTCCCTGGTGGTCGGCTCAATGCTCGAGAGCCGTGACTGAATGTAAAATGGCTTGCCGACGTTACCATCGCTCCCCTACGATGGTAAATAAAATTGCTCGTAACAGAGCAAGGGCAGCACGGCGACGCATCCTTCGACAGGCTCGAAAGACCTCGTTGGAAGGTTACATCGCGTCCATAAGTTGGCAAACGCCTATAGACAAAGTGTGGAAAAGGGTTTAAAAAGCTATTGGGCAAATCCAATGGCTTTACAGCTCCCAACATTGTCCAAGCTGGAGAATTGTTGGGGGACTTGTCCCATATTTCCAATGTCTTGGCCAGATCATTTGCTAGCATCTCAAGCCCAGATAATTATGAGATGCAATTCCAGTGCTTTAAGCTCCAACAGGAGCAGCAACCGCTCAACTTTATGGAGCCTAACATGGATAACGAGTCTTACAACCGACTCTTCTCTATCCATGAGCTCCATAATGCAGTGAAGCACTGTAGATCCACTGCCCCTGGATCGGATGGCATTTCCTATGATATGATTAGGAATATGCATCCATCCCTTCTCTCTCATTTACTGGACATTTACAACTGGATTTGGATCAAGGGCCGCTTCCCTTCCATGTGGAGAGAGGCCATAGTCCTTCCATTCCGCAAACCAGGAAAAGACGGGACGGAGCCCACCCATTACCGCCCCATGGCTCTTACCAGTTGTCCATGTAAAGTGTTTGAGAGAATGGTCAATTTGAGACTCGTCTGGTTTTTGGAGACTCAAAATCTCATATCTCCTTCTCAATCAGGGTTCAGGAAAAAGCAGAGTACGACAGACCTGCTTGTCCGAATGGAGTCACTCGTAAGAGATGCTTTTTCAAAGAAGCAGCACGCCATCGCTGTCTTCTTTGATATTGAGAAAGCATACGATACCACCTGGAGGTGTGGTATCCTTAAACAACTCCATGATTGGGGCCTGCGGGGTTACCTCCCCAGGTTTGTCGAGCAATTTCTGATGCGACGCACACTACGCGTAAGGGTTGGAGGCACCTTATCGGAGCCCGTGGACCAAGTTGAGGGTGTGCCACAGGGAAGTGTCCTCAGTGTCACCTGCTTCTCTGTGGCCATTAATAGCATTGTTAGAAATCTCCCTCCAGAGATTTCGTTGACGTTATATGTGGATGATCTGGCACTCATTTGTTCTTCGCCCAGACTCCCATTTATCGTCCGTAGGCTACAGCGAGCTATAAGCACTGTAGCTGAAAATGCTTCCTCCAAGGGTTTCCGATTTTCCGCAGTAAAGACCAAGGCTGTTCACCTTTATGGGCATAAGTTAGTGACATGGGACCCCCCCTTTTGTCGCTATATCGTGTGCCTATAGATTTTGAGCCCCATTTCAAATATCTGGGGGTCATATTTGATTCAAGGCTTTCTTTCCGGCACCATGTGGACGCCTTGAAAAGGTCTTGTTTAAAGAGAATTGACATAATGAAACTGTTGTCTCACACTTCTTGGGGAAGTGATCGACGTACCCTGTGGCTCCTGTATCTAGCATTGGTCCAATCAAAGCTAGACTATGGATCACAGGTGTACTCCTCTGCCTCGCCATCCATTCTCGAAAAACTAAATACTGTGCGTTACCCTGAGTGTGCGCCTGGCTTCTGGAGCCTTTAAGTCCTCCCCAGTGTGGAGCCTTTACGCAGAGAACGGGGTTCTCCCCCTTGCCTATCACAGGCTCAAGTCTAATTTAAACTACCTCCTTAGACTTGAGCAACTACCGCAGACGCCAGTGTATGAGTGCATGTTCAATACACGGACAGTGGCCTCATACGATAGATCTCCATCTCTGGCTCGCCCCTTTGCTCTGCGTATGGCCGAGCACACTGCGCAACTAAGGGAGTTCTCAGTGATTCCCTTTACCATGCCAAAGACCCCCCCGTGGCTCATACCACCTGTAATGGTATGTAGGGAACTAGCTGATAGGCCCAAGGATCACCACCTGCCAGTAGTATTGAGAGCCATGTATGGCGACCACTCCTCTCAACATCGGCATAGCACTTTTGTGTTCACCGATGGGTCCAAGTCACCGGACAGAGTTGGAGCAGCTGCTGTCTTTCCATCTGAGACAGCATTGGTCCGCCTGCCAAACGCAGCCTCCGCATTTACAGCGGAACTCGTTGCTATGATGGCGGCACTGACTATCATAGCTGGCAGGCCATCTGGTTCTCATACTATCTTTACAGACTCCCTTAGTTCGCTTCAAATGTTGGGTGATGTTGGTTCGAGCCATCCGTTGGTTTCCAAGATCCAGCGGTGGCTCCTACGACTATCGCCCATCCACGAGATATCCTTTTGCTGGGTGCCTAGTTACGTGGGCATCCCAGGCAATGAGAGGGCAGATGCTGCAGCCAAAGAAGCAGCATCACTGGGGACAGCTCCAGTGGCCCCAGTCCCACTCTGCGATGCCTATCCTGTGATCAATGAATACATGGTCGGCCTATGGCAGAAGAGGTGGAGTGAGCTCCCTCCCACCAAGCTCCACTCCATAAAACCCTCCGTTCACCCATGGCCACGTACAACTAGACATCGTAAAATGGAGGTTGCGCTTGTCCGTCTGAGGATAGGCCATTGCCGGCTCACCCATGAGCATTTAATGAGTGGGCTGCCCCCACCTATGTGCATTCTGTGTGGGGTACAAATATCTGTCCTCCATATATTTGTAGAATGCCCATTGCTAAGGAATCTCAGAAGGACGACTTTTCCCTTCATTACCAGAGAGATGGCTTCCCAGCAGGCTCTGCGGGGCATCTTTTCTGAGACCCATTGCTTCTTTAACGTGACTAGGATACTAACCTTCCTAAAAGAAAGCAATCTTTTAAACAAAATTTAAAATAGTTTTATATATTTATTGTTGATCTATTCATAGTTTATGTTTTTACATTTTGTTGAATTTTTTAATAGTCTATTTTTTGTTAAAAGATTTTAACTGACTTAATATTGCCTATTAAACTAATTTTGGTCCCAAGGACATTGCTGCTTTTTCATGTATTTTAATATGGCAATATTTTTAAAATAATAATTTTGAATTCACTGCCCATAAGTGAATTTGGCTGCGAGATAGTCCATCTGGGCTACGCAGCTTTTAAATTTTAAATGCACTATTCATTCATTCCAGTGCTTTAGGCTCCAACAGGAGCAGCAACCGCTCAACTTTATGGAGCCTAACATGGATAACGAGTCTTACAACCGACTCTTCTCTATCCATGAGCTCCATAATGCAGTGAAGCACTGTAGATCCACTGCCCCTGGATCGGATGGCATTTCCTATGATATGATTAGGAATATGCATCCATCCCTTCTCTCTCATTTACTGGACATTTACAACTGGATTTGGATCAAGGGCCGCTTCCCTTCCATGTGGAGAGAGGCCATAGTCCTTTTATTCCGCAAACCAGGAAAAGACGGGACGGAGCCCACCCATTACCGCCCCATTGCTCTTACCAGTTGTCCATGTAAAGTGTTTGAGAGAATGGTCAATTTGAGACCTGTCTGGTTTTTGGAGACTCAAAATCTCATATCTCCTTCTCAATCAGGGTTCAGGAAAAAGCAGAGTACGACAGACCTGCTTGTCCGAATGGAGTCACTCGTAAGAGATGCTTTTTCAAAGAAGCAGCACGCCATCGCTGTCTTCTTTGATATTGAGAAAGCATACGATACCACCTGGAGGCGTGGTATCCTTAAACAACTCCATGATTGGGGCCTGCGGGGTTACCTCCCCAGGTTTGTCGAGCAATTTCTGATGCGACGCACACTACGCGTAAGGGTTGGAGGCACCTTATCAGAGCCCGTGGACCAAGTTGAGGGTGTGCCACAGGGAAGTGTCCTCAGTGTCACCTGCTTCTCTGTGGCCATTAATAGCATTGTTAGAAATCTCCCTCCCGAGATTTCGTCCACGTTATATGTGGATGATCTGGCGCTCATTTGTTCTTCGCCCAGACTCCCATTTATGGTCCGTAAGCTACAGCGAGCTATAAGCACTGTAGCTGAAAATGCTTCCTCCAAGGGTTTTCGCTTTTCCGCAGTAAAGACCAAGGCTGTTCACTTTTATGGGCATAAGTTAGTGACATGGGACCCCGCCCATTTGTCTCTATATGGTGTGCCTATAGATTTTGAGACCCACTTCAAATATCTGGTGGTCATATTTGATTCAAGGCTTTCTTTCCGGCACCATGTGGACGCCTTGAAAAGGTCTTGTTTAAAGAGAATGGACATAATGAAACTGTTGTCTCGCACTTCTTGGGGAAGTGATCGACGTACCCTGTGGCTCGTGTATCTAGCATTGGTCCAATCAAAGCTAGACTATGGATCACAGGTGTACTCCTCTGCCTTGCCATCCATTCTCGAAAAACTAAATACTGTGCGTAACCAGGGTGTGCGCCTGGCTTCTGGAGCCTTTAAGTCCTCCCTAGTGTGGAGCCTCTACGCAGAGAACAGGGTCCTCCCCCTTCCCTATCACAGGCTCAAGTCTAATTTAAACTACCTCCTTAGACTTGAGCAACTACCGCAGACGCCAGTGTATGAGTGCATGTTCAATACACGGACAGTGGCCTCATACGATAGATCTCCATCTCTGGCTCGCCCCTTTGCTCTGCGTTTGGCCGAGCACACTGCGCAACTCAGGGAGTTCTCAGTGATTCCCTTTACCATGCTAAAGACCCCTCCGTGGCTCATACCACCTGTAATGGTATGTAGGGAACTAGCTGATATATATTTATTGTTGATCTATTTATAGTTTATGTTTTTACATTTTGTTGAATTTTTTAATAGTCTATTTTTTGTTAAAAGTTTTTAACTCAACTGACTCAATATTGCCGATTAAACTAATTTTGGTCCCACGGACATTTCTGCTTTTTTATGTATTTTAATATGGCAATATTTTAAAAATAATAATTTTAAATTCACTGCCCATAAGTGAATTTGGCTGCGATATAGTCCATCTGGGCCTCGCAGCTTTTAAATTCTCAATGCACTATTCATTCATTCATTAGTTCGCTTCAAATGTTGGGTGATGTTGGTTCGAGCCATCCGTTGGTTTCCAAGATCCAGCGGTGGCTCCTACGACTATCGCCCATCCACGAGATATCCTTTTGCTGGGTGCCTAGTCACGTGGGCATCCTAGGCAATGAGAGGGCAGATGCTGCAGCCAAAGAAGCAGCATCACTGGGGACAGCTCCAGTGGCCCCAGTCCCACTCTGCGATGCCTATCCTCTGATCAATGAATACGTGTTCGGCCTATGGCAGAAGAGGTGGAGTGAGCTCCCTCCCACCAAGCTCCACTCCATAAAACCCTCCGTTCACCCATGGCCACGTACAACTAGACATCGTAAAATGGAGGTTGCGCTTGTCCGTCTGAGGATAGGCCATTGCCGGCTCACCCATGAGCATTTAATGAGTGGGCTGCCTCCACCTATGTGCATTCTGTGTGGGGTACAAATATCTGTCCTCCATATATTTGTAGAATGCCCATTGCTAAGGAATCTCAGAAGGACGACTTTTCCCTTCATTACCAGAGAGATTGCCCCCCAGCAGGCTCTGCGGGGCATCTTTTCTGAGACCCATTGCTTCTTTAACGTGACTAGGATACTAACCTTCCTAAAAGAAAGCAATCTTTTAAACAAAATCTAAAATAGTTTTATATATTTATTGTTGATCTATTTATAGTTTATGTTTTCAAAATTTGTTGAATTTTTTAATAGTCTATTTTTTGTTAAAAGATTTTAACTCAACTGACCCAATATTGCCTATTAAACTAATTTTGGTCCCAAGGACATTTCTGCTTTTTTATGTATTTTAATATGGCAATATTTTAAAAATAATAATTTTAAATTCACTGCCCATAAGTGAATTTGGCTGCGAGATAGTCCATCTGGGCTACGCAGCTTTTAAATTCTTAATGCACTATTCATTCATTCATTCCGTTCTTCCTTTCTCTTTAGATACCTCCTTTCACGCAGTGGCTGTGCAGCTGCACCTGGATAGGAGGTATATTCTGATTTCTGCCTACATTTCAGCGTCAGCTGACTTCGACGCGGGGGACTTCCGCCGCGTCGTGGCACGGTTGCCGAGGCCCTATCTCTTGCTTGGAGATCTGAACGGCAGGCATCCTCTCTGGGGAGATTACTCCATAAATCCCAAGGGACAAGTCCTTGCCGATCTGATCGAAGAGCTTGAGATGGGTGTCCTAAACGTGGATGAGTTTACGCATCACTGTCCGAGAGCCGCTTCATTTTCTTGCCTCGACCTATCTTTGTGCTCTTCGGATGCACAGCCTGATTTTGATTGGGAGGTGGTCGATGACCTCCATGGTAGTGATCACTTTCCCATTCAAATATCATTTTTAGGGCAACTGCCGCCTGAGAGACCACCTCGGTGGTGCTTGGCGCGGGCACGGTGGCCTGCATTTCAGGAAATGACTGAATTCTCTATCTCAGTCGAGGAGTTTAGGTCGGTGGATGAGGCCGTTGAGTTCTTCTCCGGCAACCTCATCGCCGTGGGCCTGACTACTATTCCTAGGACGTCTGGCCGTTTTGCACGCCGACCACTCCCATGGTGGTCGGTCGAGTGTGAGACGGCCCTCAAACAGAAGCGTTATGCCTACATGCACTAGAAGCGCAACCCAAACGATTTCACTGTCGCTGAATTCCGTCGGGTTAGGGCTAGCTTTCGGTATATTTCGAAGCACGCCCGCCGCTCTTCTTGGCGGGCATACGTGTCTTCACTTAACGGGAAGACCCTTTACTGAGGTGTGGAAGCGAGTCAAAAGGATTCGGGGCAAGTTCTCGCAGGATCCCCCTCCCGTTCTCCAGGAGAATGGGACCGCAATCTTGGACCCCGCGTCCGTGGCTAAATCCTTAGCGACCGCTTTTTCCGCATTCTCTTGCCGTGATGCTGCTCCGCCAGCATTCAATGCACGTCGTGATGTCGCGGAAGGCCACCGGCTGGACTTTAACTCCAGAGGCGGAGAACCCTTCAACGACAAGTTTACTGTGAGTGAGTTGCGTTCCGCTCTCGCTTCGTGCGCGGACACCGCCCATGTTCCCGTACGCTATGCTTCGACACCTGGGTGAGCGAGGCATGGCCTTTCTGTTAGATTTGTTTAACAGGATCTGGGTGGAAGGTCTTCTCCTAGACTCCTGGCGAATCGCTACTGTGCTCGCCTTTCGCAAGCCGAGGAGAGATCACTCTACTCCGACCGGTTTCCGCCCAATCTCTCTAACCTCTTGCGTGTGCAAGTTGATGGAGAAATTGGTAAATGTTAGATTAGCCTATTTCCTGGACAGCGGAGGCCATCTGTCTTCGGCACAGTGCGGCTTCCGTAAGTTCCACTCCACGTCGGATGCTCTGCTCCGACTGGAAAATGCCGTCTGCGAGGCTTTCCTTCGTAGACAGCACTACGCCATGGTGTTTTTTGATCTGGAGAAGGCCTATGATATCGCATGGCGATACGGTATCATGGAGACTCTCCACACGATGGAAGCGAGGGGACGCCTCCCAATGTTTATATCTGAACTTTTGTGAGATCTTCGATTCCGCGTACGGGTGGGGGGAGCCCTCTCCGGCCCAAAGGAGCAGGAAGAGGTTGTTCCCCAGGAAAGTGTCCTTAGTGTCACACTCTTTGCCCTGAGCATCAACGGCATCACCTCGGTGCTGCCGGAAGATGTTCTCGCTACGCTCTACGTGGACGACCTTTCGATCTCTTTTGGCGCGGCCCAGATGCCAACTCTGGAGCGTCGACTCCAACAGGCATTGAACCGCGTCTCTCTCTATGCCGAAGCACACAGGTTTCGGTTTTCTTTGGCCAAGACTAAGGTGGTGCACTTGTGCTGCCATCAACGGCTTCACCCCGACCCAGATTTGTTTCTTAATGGGGTGCGCCTGGATGTGGTTGAGTCACACCGTTTCCTTGGTCTTGTATTCGACCAACGCCTCCCTTGGGAGGCTCATATTCGCATCCTTAGGGGCTCTTGTACCTGCGCCATGGACATTCTCCGTTCCGTGACGTTCAGCGCTTGTGGCGCTGATAGGGCTACTGCCTTACTTTTTTATCGATCCTTTGTTCGCTCGAAGCTCGAGTACGGATGCGAGTTTTATGCATCCGCAGCCGAGCGTTTATTGCGGAAGGTGGATTCGATCCACAACATCGGCCTTTGCCTTGCGACCGGTGCCTTCCGCACTTCCGCCATTGAGAGCCTGTTGGTCGATGCTGGGGAGATGCCACTCGCTCTGCGCCGCGTGCAGTGCATCACTCGCCTGTACGCGCGAGCCCGACGCCTCCCTCAGTCGCCAACAGCTCTCACTGCATCCGCAGCTGATCTTGATGGTGCCTATGCCACCGAGAGACGCCAGTCATACCCTAAGCCCTTTGGGTTTAGGGCCAGGAAACTCTTTTGAAAGGTAGATATAGCTCTCGGGCCGGTGGCGCCCCTGGTTCTGCCCAGGACGCCACCCTGGAGGGTACCACATTTGGCTATTTGTCGCCACGCCTCTGCTCCCAAAGCTTGTACTGCGCCGGGAGTATTGCGTTCGACCTTTTTGTAGCACACATCGTGTCACGCTGGTGCCGCGGCGGCTTCAGGCTGCTTTCTGTCGTTTCCGAATCGGGCACACTCGTGTGACGCATCGCTATTTGATGGAGCGCTCGCCTGCGCCCTATTGCAACGACTGCGTCGTCCCCCAGACTGTTCGGCACATTCTTGTCGAATGTCCCAGTCTGGGTGATCTTCGCGCACGACACCTGTCCCGGTACCGGGATGGGCGGGGTCGCTACCGCCTGTCCCTTGTACTCGGGACGAGTGCGTGCAATTTGACTGGTGGACTTATTGACTTTTGGGGGGAGGCCGGCCTTCTCCCTTTCATTTAACCCGGTTTAGTTGTTGTTGTTTTTGTTATTGTTTTGTTATTGCTTTGTTATTGTTATTGTTATTTCTTTTTATTGTTGTTTCCTGTTCATTTTTTTAAAGTAGCCTAGAACTAGGCTGTTTGTTTACGGCAACTTATGCCTAAGTCGGCAGTCGCCAGATAGCCCCTTAAATAAAAAAAAAAAAATCCCCCGTCCGGGACTCGTAGTAATGCCTCAGTTTCAAGAAAGTTTATGACTTATGCTTTCGCTGTCGGATAGTCCTCAAACCAGTTTTCACATAAGCCCTTAATTATGTCAGTCCAAGGGGCCGGCATAGTTAAGACGAAATCAATGAATGACAGACATCCGAGCAGGTTCACACGCGGGACGATAGATGGGAGAAGTGAGGTGCTTAAGCCCTTATTGAATTATGAATCCTCGGTGAAGTAAATAGTATTATCTCTTTCTGAAGGGTGGAGCCAAATTCAGCCAAAAGACTTCTAGAATAGGCTCCTTTCTATGTGGACGGTGCTCAAAGTCCGTTACTAAGCAACTAAAAGGGCCTTATCCATAGGGTACTCAGCAGGGCGTAGTAATCGAATATTCCATTTTCATGTTAGTTGATTGGTCCGTTTCATTACAATAATGCTCAAAATATTTTAAAACATATTCAATATATTTTCCTGTAATATCACGTCAACCTTTATATGGACTCACAGACCAAGGAGGAGCTAAAGGAAAAGCTCGAGAAGGAAAACCAACACCTAAAAATAGCGGAAATAATAAAATTTGGGCACCACACCCACGTTTTTAAGTTTTTTTGGCACAGCGACTGAAATAACCAATAGGGTGATACAAAACGGTCACCTGGCCTTTGGAATGAGAATTTCACCAGTGCACATCCACACGGAAGAATTCACAAAAGTACAAACATGCTTCCAGTGCTATGCACAGAAAGAACACGTCACCAGAGAATGACCTAAAAAAGATAAGAAAGTTTGCTCAGAATGCTGGAGCGCAGGTCACAACTTCCGAGAATGCAGGAACACGACAAAAAAGTGCATAAACTGCCAAGGTACACATAGAACAATGGCCGTTCACTGCCCGAAACGGAGAGAAAAAATATCAAAAAAGGAAAGAGAAAACGAACAACTAAACATAAGCACAAGGGGCCAAGGCAACAGTAAAGGAAATTAAACAAGCAGAGGAACAAAAAATAAACATAAACGTGAATGAAGGAAACGGGTTAGATATTTTGGCTTGTATTATGTTTGCGCACGTTCATAATATTGCCGAACCAGGAACCTTCGCGGACACACTCAACCTTCTCCTTGAAAAGAATGGAGTAAGGAAAATGTGTTTTCCGCCCAACCCTCCATCAGCTCTCATATACGGAGTCACGGCTAGAAAGACTCTTTAGGTGAAAGATATGCTCGAAGTGGGAGCCGCAATGGAAGAAAAAAGGCGACTGAAGATACAGAAGAGACAGCAGAAGACGAAGGCGAAACAGAACAATTTGAAAAAAGAACCTAAAAACAAAAAAAAGAAAAAGAAACAGAAAAAAACAAAACAAAGATAAGACAAGGAAGAAACAACCGACTCGGAATCCTCCAAAGAGACAGAAAATGAAGAAGGCGGCAGGTACAAAGCTAAAGATTTCAAACTAAAAATCTTTGTGCAATAGGCCAAACCCGCTGCCTTCAAAAAACGGATGGAAAAAGGCACCTGCAAATGGACCTATGTAACCGACCATGACGAAAACGCGGGGGCGATGGGGAATATCGCGCAACTCATAGCCTATGTTCCCTAAATGTTGGCACACCACCTTCACGTGGTGCCCCTGTTTTTTAACTGAGCGTGTGCCCAACGTCCGAACACCAGGCGGGATATCCTGGTTTGGGTATCTGACTAAGGGTACCCACCAACCTTCTGGGGCAGTTGTGTGTATGGACACCAGCACACTTCTGGCCCATATGGTTGTCTTTGCTGTGGCCCTGCAGTTAGTGAATGGCATCACAAGGGCTAGGTGACCTCACACCAACATAAAAGGTGGGTGAGGGGAACCCCATGAGGCGGTTTGATGACCAAACACTGGCATCACTCCGGCATCCCCAAATAACCTTGTGGGGCGACTGTGTGTCTGAACCCCAGCGCACTTTCGGCCCACTTGGTCCTAGTCAGTATGTGTACTCTGTACGAGTCGACGGATGTACCCACTGGGGGGCATCGTCCGCAGGACCGTGCCACGGAGGTAGGTTTGGTTGCCTGGGTCGTTGTTTTGCTTTCGGGAGGTCTTTGCACCGCAGTCCAGTAAAACTCCGTTATGCGGCTCCACTGTTTTTGAAGCAACAGTGGGAGTCAGGGGGCGGGCTACCCTGTCTGGACTGTATGGGCGCTCTCCGGACTCACGATGGTGATTTGGTACATGCCCTCGGCTCCAGAGACACCACTTATAAAAATCAAAATCATATGGGTAAATTTTCCAAAACCTCATCCCAGAGACCGCCGGCCTCTGGTCACCGTGAAAACAGCAGAGATCTTCGTCGCCTGGATCCTTTTGGATCAGAAGTAGACGAAGAACTGGATTATGACCGCTTTATTGTACTCAAATCCAGCAACGAACGTTGTCCTCTTAGCAAAGCTGACATCTTTGATGTCTTTGACGACTTCGTAAACAAGTGTGGCGAACCTGCTCAAATGTGGCCGCGCAATGATGGCGCATTGATTGTCGAGGCCAAGTCTAATGAGCAGCAAAAGAGAATTCAATCTCTCGAAAAGTTAGCCTCAGTGAATGTATCATCCGCGTCTCACCCGACATTTAATACCTCTAAAGGTGTTATTCGATCGGGTGAACTCATTGAGTATGATATCGACAGGTTGGTGACAAAACTTGCCAATCAGAAAGTAACAAGTGCACATCGCATTTCTAGGTTTGTGAATGGCGCTAGGGTCCCTACCGCCACCATAATCCTAACTTTCAACAGAATGAAACCGCCCAAGTACGTAAAGGCTGGCTACCTTAACATCCCAGTCAAGCCTTATGTCGAAAACCCCCGGCGGTGCTTCCATTGCCAACGCTTTGGCCATGTAAGCAAGTTTTGTAAAAGCGAAAGGATTTGTGTAAACTGCTCAGCAGAATTTCACGGAACACCCTGTTCCAAACAGCCGTGCTGCCCCAATTGTGGCGGAGACCACTCTGCCACATCACAGCAATGCACCTTCTTCCTCTACGAGAGAGAGGTCATTGCTGTTCGAAATAAAAACAGGGTGAGCTATAAAGAGGCTAGACGAAGAGTTAGGGAGACTTACGTTCAGCCTGGCGTGAGCTTCGCGGATGCTCTGCGCACCGCCACGCCAAAGAAGGGGAGAAGCCAGAGACCATCTACAGGCTCTCCTGAACAAACAAGAAGTCCTCCACAACCGAAACCCAGGTCTCCGCGCAGAGATGTGCCTCAACAGGTAAGGGGTTCTCCACACCGTAAACCCGCATCTCCACGCACACCTGAAAAGGTTAAGAGCCCCCCTCGACCGAAACCACGATCAATCGGTAGAGAAAACTCTTCACCAAAATCTAGCCTAGCTTCTGATGGCACAAAGAAGAGGAACCTTCCATCCTCTCCCGATTCACCAAGAGTGGCAAAACACTTTGCCACCGCTCCACAAGACGTGGATGTGAATAGGATTGGGCCGCAGGTGGTGTCTATTCCAGCTCTGGACATCCATCCTGCCCCAAAAGAACAGAGAACTACAGCCCCAAAGCGAGTAGTCAGCAACCCACCCCTTGCTGATACTGCTTTGGAACTCCTTCGAGCCCTAAGTGAGAAGGAATCAACCTGTACCCCATCACAGGAAACAGCTGTAGTAGAGGCTGCCCCCTTATCCAAGGAGGAGCCGAACCAACCATCAGATTCCAAGAATCCTTCGCCAGCCGAACAATCGCTGCCACCATCGCCAGCCAAGGCGATGTCATCAGCTCACGAAATGACTGATGGAGATGCTCCCACATCTGCTTCTCCAGTCAAGACAGTCATTTCGTATAGCCAGCTAACAAAATTGCCACGTCTAAAAGAAAAGCCGAGAGCTAAATTAACGCTCCCGATGCCTCCAGAGTCATACCCAAAACCGGTAATTGGTATGACCAAAACTACCCCTACGGGTAGTATAAAACCAAAACCTCCTACCCCTTAGGGTAGGATGATTGTCTTAAAGAGGTAAGGATGTATCCAATAATTCATTTGAACATCCAAGGTCTCTTCCCCAAGTGGGAAGAACTCAAGCTCCTGTTTAAAGACTACAATCCTGATTGTATAGCTTTACAGGAAACTTGCTTGGGTACTCGTAGTGTACCCAATATTCCTGGTTTTGTGGGATACTATAAGAACCCTATAGAACCAATCCATGGTTCTGCTGTGCTCATCAACAGCAGGGTTCCCCACAACCAGATCGACCTTGCGACAGACCTGCAGGCGGTCGCTGTCCGCCTGTTCTCCCATCGCCACTATACGGTCTGCTCGCTTTACCTCCCTCCTAGTGAGGAAAAAGACACAGCCTCTCTAGCTAGAAAACTAGTAGAGGTAATTAAACAGCTCCCTCCCCCCTTTCTATTGATTGGGGATTTTAATGCTCGACACCCCCTTTGGGGGGACCATGATAAGAACCCTAGGGGAAACATGATTGAGAAATTTCTGGGCGAAAATGATGTCTGCCTTCTAAACGATGGCAGTCATACATCATTTCACATCCAGACGAGCAGCTCTACATGCGTGGACTTGTCCCTCTGTTCACCAAGATGTAGAGCTGATTTTGACTGGGCAGTGGATCCTGACTTGCGAGGCAGCGATCACTTCCCCATTATTATAGCGCCATGTACAGGTGGCCCCCCTCCACCACCTAGTAAAAAATGGAATGCAAAAAAAGCAAACTGGCCTAAATTCAGGCACCTCTCGAGCCATGACGGGTCCTTCCCTCATGAAGATATTGACGTGGCTATCGATGACCTCCTAGTCCACGTCAATAAAGCGGCTAACTCCTCCATCCCGCTCTCCGGCTCAACCGCTCGCGGACAACAAGTTCCCTGGTGGTCGGCTCAATGCTCGAGAGCCGTGACTGAATGTAAAATGGCTTGCCGACGTTACCATCGCTCCCCTACGATGGTAAATAAAATTGCTCGTAACAGAGCAAGGGCAGCACGGCGACGCATCCTTCGACAGGCTCGAAAGACCTCGTTGGAAGGTTACATCGCGTCCATAAGTTGGCAAACGCCTATAGACAAAGTGTGGAAAAGGGTCAAAAAGCTATTGGGCAAACCCAATGGCTTTACAGCTCCCAACATTGTCCAAGCTGGAGAATTGTTGGGGGACTTGTCCCATATTTCCAATGTCTTGGCCAGATCATTTGCTAGCATCTCAAGCCCAGATAATTATGAGGTGCAATTCCAGTGCTTTAGGCTCCAACAGGAGCAGTAACCGCTCAACTTTATGGAGCCTAACATGGATAACGAGTCTTACAACCGACTCTTCTCTATCCATGAGCTCCATAATGCACTGAAGCACTGTAGATCCACTGCCCCCGGATCGGATGGCATTTCCTATGATATGATTAGGAATATGCATCCATCCCTTCTCTCTCATTTACTGGACATTTACAACTGGATTTGGATCAAGGGCCGCTTCCCTTCCATGTGGAGAGAGGCCATAGTCCTTCCATTCCGCAAACCAGGAAAAGACGGGACGGAGCCCACCCATTACCGCCCCATGGCTCTTACCAGTTGTCCATGTAAAGTGTTTGAGAGAATGGTCAATTTGAGACTCGTCTGGTTTTTGGAGACTCAAAATCTCATATCTCCTTCTCAATCAGGGTTCAGGAAAAAGCAGAGTACGACAGACCTGCTTGTCCGAATGGAGTCACTCGTAAGAGATGCTTTTTCAAAGAAGCAGCACGCCATCCCTGTCTTCTTTGATATTGAGAAAGCATACGATACCACCTGGAGGCGTGGTATCCTTAAACAACTCCATGATTGGGGCCTGCGGGGTTACCTCCCCAGGTTTGTCGAGCAATTTCTGATGCGACGCACACTACGCGTAAGGGTTGGAGGCACCTTATCGGAGCCCGTGGACCAAGTTGAGGGTGTGCCACAGGGAAGTGTCCTCAGTGTCACCTGCTTCTCTGTGGCCATTAATAGCATTGTTAGAAATCTCCCTCCCGAGATTTCGTCGACGTTATATGTGGATGATCTGGCGCTCATTTGTTCTTCGCCCAGACTCCCATTTATCGTCCGTAAGCTACAGCGAGCTATAAGCACTGTAGCTTAAAATGCTTCCTCCAAGGGTTTCCGCTTTTCCGCAGTAAGGACCAAGGCTGTTCACTTTTATGGGCATAAGTTAGTGACATGGGACCCCCCCCATTTGTCTCTATATGGTGTGCCTATAGATTTTGAGACCCACTTCAAATATCTGGGGGTCATATTTGATTCAAGGCTTTCTTTCCGGCACCATGTGGACGCCTTGAAAAGGTCTTGTTTGAAGAGAATGGACATAATGAAACTGTTGTCTCACACTTCTTGGGGAAGTGATCGACGTACCCTGTGGCTCCTGTATCTAGCATTGGTCCAATCAAAGCTAGACTATGGATCACAGGTGTACTCCTCTGCCTCGCCATCCATTCTCGAATAACTAAATACTGTGCGTAACCAGGGTGTGCGCCTGGCTTCTGGAGCCTTTAAGTCCTCCCCAGTGTGGAGCCTCTACGCAGAGAACGGGGTTCTCCCCCTTCCCTATCACAGGCTCAAGTCTAATTTAAACTACCTCCTAAGACTTGAGCAACTACCGCAGACGCCAGTGTATGAGTGCATGTTCAATACACGGACAGTGGCCTCATACGATAGATCTCCATCTCTGGCTCGCCCCTTTGCTCTGCGTATGGCCGAGCACACTGCGCAACTAAGGGAGTTCTCAGTGATTCCCTTTACCATGCCAAAGACCCCCCCGTGGCTCATACCACCTGTAATGGTATGTAGGGAACTAGCTGATAGGCCCAAGGATCATCACCTGCCTGTAGTATTGAGAGCCATGTATGGCGACCACTCCTCTCAACATCGGCATAGCACTTTTGTGTTCACCGATGGGTCCAAGTCACCGGACAGAGTTGGAGCAGCTGCTGTCTTTCCATCTGAGACAGCATTGGTCCGCCTGCCAAACGCAGCTTCCGCATTCACAGCGGAACTCGTTGCTATGATGGCGGCACTGACTATCATAGCTGGCAGGCCATCTGGTTCTCATACTATCTTTACAGACTCCCTTAGTTCGCTTCAAATGTTGGGTGATGTTGGTTCGAGCCATCCGTTGGTTTCTAAGATCCAGCGGTGGCTCGTACGACTATCGCCCATCCACGAGATATCCTTCTGCTGGGTGCCTAGTCACGTGGGCATCCCAGGCAATGAGACGGCAGATGCTGCAGCCAAAGAAGCAGCATCACTGGGGACAGCTCCAGTGGCCCCAGTCCCACTCTGCGATGCCTATCCTCTGACCAATGAATACGTGGTCGGCCTATGGCAGAAGAGGTGGGGTGAGCTCCCTCCCACCAAGCTCCACTCCATAAAACCCTCCGTTCACCCATGGCCACGTACAACTAGACATCGTAAAATGGAGGTTGCGCTTGTCCGTCTGAGGATAGGCCATTCCCGGCTCACCCATGAGCATTTAATGAGTGGGCTGCCCCCACCCATGTGCATTCTGTGTGGGGTACAAATATCTGTCCTCCATATATTTGTAGAATGCCCATTACTAAGGAATCTCAGAAGGACGACTTTTCCCTTCATTACCAGAGAGATGGCCCCCCAGCAGGCTCTGCGGGGCATCTTTTCCGAGACCCATTGCTTCTTTGACGTGACTAGGATACTAACCTTCCTAAAAGAAAGCAATCTTTTAAACAAAATTTAAAATAGTTTTATATATTTATTGTTGATCTATTTATAGTTTATGTTTTTACATTTTGTTGAATTTTTTAATAGTCTATTTTTTGTTAAAAGCTTTTAACTCAACTGACTCAATATTTCCTATTACACTAATTTTGGTCCCAAGGACATTTTTGCGTTTTTATATATTTTAATATGGCAATATTTTAAAAATAATAATTTTAAATTCACTGCCCATAAGTGAATTTGGCTGCGAGATAGTCCATCTGGGCTACGCAGCTTTTAAATCTTTTATGCACTATTCATTCATTCACGACGAAAACGCAATTGAAAAACTTATATGGGAAGACCGCATTAAATTCTTCCCCAATGATATGAGACCACTTAAAAAGGAAACATTCGACAAACTCGCAAACCGAAAATACCAAAGCTCAAAGGAGTAGACAAAAAAAAAAGCAAAACTAAAATAATGGGCAATACAAACAGAAAACTAAAAATCTTACACCTGAACACGGATGGATGGAAAACCAAAGCCATACAATATTGTGGGGGAATTCCACGCGGAATTTCATTTCCAGCACGGAAGTGAAGTCAATGCGCTGGATAAGATTCTAGAATTTGGTTAGGCCTAAATTGGTAAGCCTCCCCGCCCCCCCTCCCATCCACAAGCGGTAGCCTCGAACCGCGTCCACTAGGGACCACCTTTAAGCGAGTTAGAATCGCCTCGGCGTGAAGATTCGAGGCCATTCGAGAGTAGCGCTGTTTCCCTCACCCCCCCCCCCCCCGAGGGGAGCCTCGGATATATATAGGGCTCGTCTTCCATATGGGAGAAACAGTATTGAGGATTCTCACCCTGACCCAAGAAGATTCCCCTAGTTCCACGTCAGGTGCTAACAACAAAGCAAAGTGACGGCTGAACTTTGTGTGTGTTGGAATTAGCCCCAGCTAGTGAGGTAATTCCATTTGACGATCGCCACCGAGCGATTTATCCGACTCCACTCATTAACTCCTGTCGAAGCCCTCCTCGTTCGCCCCTCGTTTTCGAGGGGCAGAAAAACTTTCCATGGACCGGACGTTACCGCCCCCCCTCCCCTTTCGGAGAACCGTCATCACGTTAACTTCTCGCTCAGAAGCTCCGAGCACCCTCGCCACTTGCAGAAGACATCCGTGAAGCCTTACCCTGACGTCTCACCTGGAATCATCCGTAAGCCAACCCCACTCCCCCTTCAGCAACTCAATTAAGTTAATCCTCCCGATTTGAATAGTCTCCTTCTGTAATACATTAATATTTAAGTTCATAGTCTGATGCATAACTCAGCAATTCCCCCCTCGTTTACCAATGTAATTTTGCCCATTAATACTAAAATTATATTTTTGTACATGCCTCTTTAAATAACCTTTAGCTTTGCCATTGCCCAAATTTTGCCTGACCTCATTGCACTCTTTCTCGCTGTTCCGCGCGTCGAAACTCGTGGTGTTCCGTCCCTTGTCGGTTCGCCTTTAAGTTATTGGTCCCTCCCCTATAGATATAATATGGTATTGATATAATCTAATGTCATACCACGACACATATATTTATTAATATACATATTATATAATTTTGGTGTAAAGTGTGTTTAGGGTTTTTACGAAGACGTGTCACTTTAATTTCGACATTAGAAGTTCGCTTGTTATTCACGTCTATCCCTAATATTTTAATTTATGTATTGTACTGGCAGAAGGCAAGTTCAAGTGAATTGAAGAGCAGTGGAACGTAATCTATTTAGATTTTGTGTTGGACCCCGTGTAATTAATTTTTTTTTATTGTGTTTGAATTTTGGAGATTCTCCTGGTTATTAAACCAAAAGAGTTAAGGTCTTTGGTGTCCTAATTCCGGTAGCACCATTTTAATTTTTTTCCGCTTAAAAACACCAGATGTAGGTAGCTGTATTAAAATTTTTTTTTGTGAACAAGACCTTCACGAATATTCAAGTATTCGTTTCGTGTGGGTAGTGTCCTAGCTCGTTCGCTTGTCAGTATTCCCTCAGTTAAATGCGTAACAATGTCATCCTTTGAAAAATTCAAGAGTCAGGGTGAACTGTTAGGTCTTTGGGGCAAAGACCTGCTAAATTACGTACAGGAAGAAGAGAGGAACGAACGGGCAGAGCGAAGGGAAGAGGAACTAAGAAAAACGGAAATGGATAACAAACTGAAGATGGAGATGGAGAAGAACAAAATGGAGATGGAGGAGAACAAACTGAAGATGGAGATGGAGATGGAGAAGAACAAAATGGAGATAGAAGAACGTGAACAAATTAGGCAGCATGAGCTGGAAATGAGCCGAAATCAAATGGATTCTCATTCCATTGGTTCCCGGGGGCGATGGGGAATATCGCGCAACTCATAGCCTATGTTCCCTAAATGTTGGCACACCACCTTCACGTGGTGCCCCTGTTTTTTAACTGAGCGTGTGCCCAACGTCCGAACAACAGGCGGGATATCCTGGTTTGGGTATCTAAGGGTACCCACCAACCTTTTGGGGCAGTTGTGTGTTTGGACACCAGCACACTTCTGGCCCATATGGTTGGCTTTGCTGTGGCCCTGCAGTTAGTGAATGGCATCACAAGGGCTAGGTGACCTCACACCAACATAAAAGGTGGGTGAGGGGAACTCCATTAGGCGGTTTGATGACCAAACACTGGCATCACTCCGGCATCCCCAAATAACCTTGTGGGGCGACTGTGTATCTGAACCCCAGCGCACTTTCGGCCCACTTGGTCCTAGTCAGTATGTGTACTCTGTACGAGTCGACGGATGTACCCACTGGGGGGCATCGTCCGCAGGACCGTGCCACGGAGGATGGTTTGGTTGCCTGGGTCGTTATTTTGCTTTCGGGAGGTCTTTGCACCGCAGTCCAGTAAAACTCCGTTATGCGGCTCCGCTGTTTTTGAAACAACAGTGGGAGTCGGGGGGCGGGCTACCCTGTCTGGACTGTATGGGCGCTCTCCGGACTCACGATGGCGATTTGGTACATGCCCTCGGCTCCAGAGACACCACTTATAAAAATAAAAATCATATGGGTAAACTTTCCAAAAACTCATCCCAGAGACCGCCGGCCTCTGGTTACCGTGAAAAAAGCAGAGATCTTCGTCGCCTGGATCCTTTTGGATCAGAAGTAGACGAAGAACTGGATTATGACCGCTTTATTGTACTCAAATCCAGCAACGAACGTTGTCCTCTTAGTAAAGCTGACATCTTTGATGTCTTTGACGACTTCGTAAACAAGTGTGGCGAACCTGCTCAAATGTGGCCGCGCAATGATGGCGCATTGATTGTCGAGGCCAAGTCTAATGAGCAGCAAAAGAGAATTCAATCTCTCGATAAGTTAGCCTCAGTGAATGTATCATCCGCGTCTCACCCAACATTTAATACCTCCAAAGGTGTTATTCGATCGGGTGAACTCATTGAGTATGATATCGACAGGTTGGTGACAAAACTTGCCAATCAGAAAGTAACGAGTGCACATCGCATTTCTAGGTTTATGAATGGCGCTAGGGTCCCTACTGCCACCATAATCCTAACTTTTAACAGATTGGAACCGCCCAAGTACGTCAAGGCTGGCTACCTTAACATCCCAGTCAAGCCTTACGTCGAAAACCCCCGGCGGTGCTTCCATTGCCAACGCTTTGGCCATGTAAGCAAGTTTTGTAAAAGCGAAAGGATTTGTGTAAACTGCTCAGCAGAATTTCACGGAACACCCTGTTCCAAACAGCCGTGCTGCCCCAATTGTGGCGGAGACCACTCTGCCACATCACAGCAATGCACCTTCTTCCTCTACGAGAGAGAGGTCATTGCTGTTCGAAATAAAAACAGGGTGAGCTATAAAGAGGCTAGACGAAGAGTTAGGGAGACTTACGTTCAGCCTGGCGTGAGCTTCGCGGATGCTCTGCGCACCGCCACGCCAAAGAAGGAAAGAAGGCAGAGACCATCTACAGGCTCTCCTGAACAAACAAGAAGTCCTCCACAACCGAAACCCAGGTCTCCGCGCAGAGATGTGCCTCAACAGGTAAGGGGTTCTCCACACCCCAAACCCGCATCTCCACGCACACCTGAAAAGGTTAAGAGCCCCCCTCGACCGAAACCACGATCAATCGGTAGAGAAAACTCTTCACCAAAATCTAGCCTAGCTTCTGATGGCACAAAGAAGAGGAACCTTCCATCCTCTCCCGATTCACCAAGAGTGGCAAAACACTTTGCCACCGCCCCACAAGACGTGGATGTGAATCAGATTGGGCCGCAGGTGGTGTCTATTCCAGCTCTGGACATCCATCCTGCCTCAAAAGAACAGAGAACTACAGCCCCAAAGCGAGTAGTCAGCAACCCACCCCTTGCTGATACTGCTTTGGAACTCCTTCGAGCCCTAAGTGAGAAGGAATCAACCTGTACCCCATCACAGGAAACAGCTGTAGTAGAGGCTGCTTTCCCTATCCAAGGAGGAGCCGAACCAACCATCAGATTCCAAGAATCCTTCGCCAGCCGAACAATCGCTGCCACCATCACCAGCCAAGTCGATGTCATCGGCTCACGAAATGACTGATGACTGATGGAGATGCTCCCACATCTGCTTCTCCAGTCAAGACAGTCATTTCGTATAGCCAGCTAACAAAATTGCCACGCTTAAAAGAAAAGCCGAGAGCTAAATTAACGCTCCCGATGCCTCCAGAGTCATACCCAAAACCGGTAATTGGTATGACCAAAACTACCCCTACGGGTAGTATAAAACCAAAACCTCCTACCCCTAAGGGTAGGATGATTGTCTTAAAGAGGTAAGGATGTATCCAATAATTCATTTGAACATCCAAGGTCTCTTCCCCAAGTGGGAAGAACTCAAGCTCCTGTTTAAAGACTACAATCCTGATTGTATAGCTTTACAGGAAACTTGCTTGGGTACTCGTAGTGTACCCAATATTCCTGGTTTTGTGGGATACTATAAGAACCCTATAGAACCAATCCATGGTTCTGCTGTGCTCATCAACAGCAGGGTTCCCCACAACCAGATCGACTTTGCGACAGACCTGCAGGCGGTCGCTGTCCGCCTGTTCTCCCATCGCCACTATACGGTCTGCTCGCTTTACCTCCCTCCTAGTGAGGAAAAAGACACAGCCTCTCTAGCTAGAAAACTAGTAGAGGTAATTAAACAGCTCCCTCCCCCCTTTCTATTGATTGGGGATTTTAATGCTCGACACCCCCTTTGGGGGGACCATGATAAGAACCCTAGGGGAAACATGATTGAGAAATTTCTGGGCGAAAATGATGTCTGCCTTCTAAACGATGGCAGTCATACATCATTTCACATCCAGACGAGCAGCTCTACATGCGTGGACTTGTCCCTCTGTTCACCAAGATGTAGAGCTGATTTTGACTGGGCAGTGGATCCTGACTTGCGAGGCAGCGATCACTTCCCCATTATTATAGCGCCATGTACAGGTGGCCCCCCTCCACCACCTAGTAAAAAATGGAATGCAAAAAAAGCAAACTGGCCTAAATTCAGGCACCTCTCGAGCCATGACGGGTCCTTCCCTCATGAAGATATTGACGTGGCTATCGATGACCTCCTAGTCCACGTCAATAAAGCGGCTAACTCCTCCATCCCGCTCTCCGGCTCAACCGCTCGCGGACCACAAGTTCCCTGGAGGTCGGCTGAATGCTCGAGAGCCGTGACTGAATGTAAAATGGCTTGCCGACGTTACCATCGCTCCCCTACGATGGTAAATAAAATTGCTCGTAACAGAGCAAGGGCAGCACGGCGACGCATCCTTCGACAGGCTCGAAAGACCTCGTTGGAAGGTTACATCGCGTCCATAAGTTGGCAAACGCCTATAGACAAAGTGTGGAAAAGGGTCAAAAAGCTATTGGGCAAATCCAATGGCTTTACAGCTCCCAACATTGTCCAAGCTGGAGAATTGTTGGGGGACTTGTCCCATATTTCCAATGTCTTGGCCAGATCATTTGCTAGCATCTCAAGCCCAGATAATTATGAGATGCAATTCCAGTGCTTTAGGCTCCAACAGGAGCAGCAACCGCTCAACTTTATGGAGCCTAACATGGATAACGAGTCTTACAACCGACTCTTCTCTATCCATGAGCTCCATAATGCACTGAAGCACTGTAGATCCACTGCCCCCGGATCGGATGGCATTTCCTATGATATGATTAGGAATATGCATCCATCCCTTCTCTCTCATTTACTGGACATTTACAACTGGATTTGGATCAAGGGCCGCTTCCCTTCCATGTGGAGAGAGGCCATAGTACTTCCATTCCGCAAACCAGGAAAGGACGGGACGGAGCCCACCCATTACCGCCCCATTGCTCTTACCAGTTGTCCATGTAAAGTGTTTGAGAGAATGGTCAATTTGAGACTCGTCTGGTTTTTGGAGACTCAAAATCTCATATCTCCTTCTCAATCAGGGTTCAGGAAAAAGCAGAGTACGACAGACCTGCTTGTCCGAATGGAGTCACTCGTAAGAGATGCTTTTTCAAAGAAGCAGCACGCCATCGCTGTCTTCTTTGATATTGAGAAAGCATACGATACCACCTGGAGGCGTGGTATCCTTAAACAACTCCATGATTGGGGCCTGCGGGGTTAGCTCCCCAGGTTTGTCGAGCAATTTCTGATGCGACGCACACTACGCGTAAGGGTTGGAGGCACCTTATCGGAGCCCGTGGACCAAGTTGAGGGTGTGCCACAGGGAAGTGTCCTCAGTGTCACCTGCTTCTCTGTGGCCATTAATAGCATTGTTAGAAATCTCCCTCCCGAGATTTCGTCGACGATATATGTGGATGATCTGGCGCTCATTTGTTCTTCGCTTAGACTGCCATTTATCGTCCGTAAGCTACAGCGAGCTATAAGCACTGTAGCTGAAAATGCTTCCTCCAAGGGTTTCCGCTTTTCCGCAGTAAAGACCAAGGCTGTTCACTTTTATGGGCATAAGTTAGTGACATGGGACCCCCCCCATTTGTCTCTATATGGTGTGCCTATAGATTTTGAGCCCCACTTCAAATATCTGGGGGTCATATTTGATTCAAGGCTTTCCTTCCGGCACCATGTGGACGCCTTGAAAAGGTCTTGTTTAAAGAGAA
Organism: Ceratothoa steindachneri; assembly: GCA_963969495.1. Lineage (NCBI taxonomy): Eukaryota > Metazoa > Arthropoda > Malacostraca > Isopoda > Cymothoidae > Ceratothoa > Ceratothoa steindachneri. Next base: position 92,883,549 of record OZ018317.1, on the reverse strand, counting down.
TGGACATAATGAAACTGTTGTCTCACACTTCTTGGGGAAGTGATCGACGTACCCTGTGGCTCCTGTATCTAGCATTGGTCCAATCAAAGCTAGACTATGGATCACAGGTGTACTCCTCTGCCTCGCCATCCATTCTCGAAAAACTAAACACTGTGCGTAACCAGGGTGTGCGCCTGGCTTCTGGAGCCTTTAAGTCCTCCCCAGTGGGGAGCCTCTACGCAGAGAACGGGGTTCTCCCCCTTCCCTATCACAGGCTCAAGTCTAATTTAAACTACCTCCTTAGACTTGAGCAACTACCGCAGACGCCAGTGTATGAGTGCATGTTCAATACACGGACAGTGGCCTCATACGATAGATCTCCATCTCTGGCTCGCCCCTTTGCTCTGCGTATGGCCGAGCACACTGCGCAACTAAGGGAGTTCTCAGTGATTCCCTTTACCATGCCAAAGACCCCCCCGTGGCTCATACCACCTGTAATGGTATGTAGGGAACTAGCTGATAGGCCCAAGGATCACCACCTGCCTGTAGTATTGAGAGCCATGTATGGCGACCACTCCTCTCAACATCGGCATAGCACTTTTGTGTTCACCGATGGGTCCAAGTCACCGGACAGAGTTGGAGCAGCTGCTGTCTTTCCATCTGAGACAGCATTGGTCCGCCTGCCAAACGCAGCTTCCGCATTCACAGCGGAACTCGTTGCTATGATGGCGGCACTGACCATCATAGCTGGCAGGCCATCTGGTTCTCATACTATCTTTACAGACTCCCTTAGTTCGCTTCAAATGTTGGGTGATGTTGGTTCGAGCCATCCGTTGGTTTCCAAGATCCAGCGGTGGCTCGTACGACTATCGCCCATCCACGAGATATCCTTCTGCTGGGTGCCTAGTCACGTGGGCATCCCAGGCAATGAGAGGGCAGATGCTGCAGCCAAAGAAGCAGCATCACTGGGGACAGCTCCAGTGGCCCCAGTCCCACTCTGCGATGCCTATCCTCTGACCAATGAATACGTGGTCGGCCTATGGCAGAAGAGGTGGAGTGAGCTCCCTCCCACCAAGCTCCACTCCATAAAACCCTCCGTTCACCCATGGCCACGTACAACTAGACATCGTAAAATGGAGGTTGCGCTTGTCCGTCTGAGGATAGGCCATTGCCGGCTCACCCATGAGCATTTAATGAGTGGGCTGCCCCCACCTATGTGCATTCTGTGTGGGGTACAAATATCTATCCTCCATATATTTGTAGAATGCCCATTGCTAAGGAATCTCAGAAGGACGACCTTTCCCTTCATTACCAGAGAGATAGCCCCCCAGCAGGCTCTGCGGGGCATCTTTTCTGAGACCCATTGCTTTTTTAACGTGACTAGGATACTAACTTCCTAAAAGAAAGCAATCTTTTAAACAAAATTTAAAATAGTTTTATATATTTATTGTTGATCTATTCATAGTTTATGTTTTTACATTTTGTTGAGTTTTTAATAGTCTATTTTTTGTTAAAAGATTTTAACTGACTTAATATTGCCTATTAAACTAATTTTGGTCCCAAGGACATTTCTGCTTTTTTTTTATGTATTTTATTATGGCAATATTTTAAAAATAATAATTTTAAATTCACTGCCCATAAGTGAATTTGGCTGCGAGATAGCCCATCTGGGCTACGCAGCTTTTAAATTTTCAATGCACTATTCATTCATTCATTCCATTGGTTCCCGGGCTGAAATTCCCTAAACTCCTTCAGTCAACCTTCCCGCTTTTAATGATGGAGAAGACTTTGATTCATTTTTTAACAATTTTGAGAGAATTTTCCAGATCAATAGCTGGGATCTCGAAAATGGTGGCGTCGCTCGCTTACTTCCCCTCATAAATGCCCAGTTGAGGGATATCTTCGTCTCCCTTTCCCTGGAAGCAATTTTGGACTTTTCCACGTTAAAGTCCGAATTTTTAGCCGCTGTTCATATGAATTGCGAATTCTACCGCTCCTGATTCGGCCAGGAAATGATCCGCCTTAGGAAAACATTTCGGCAACACGGGTACATCCTTCAAAGACACCTTCAGTGGTGGCTGGATATTGCAACATTCCCCACGTCTTCGAGTCCATTCTGGACTTCTTCCTTAGGGATCAGCTTTCAGTTGCCATGGCTCCCGAAATTCGCTCCTTAATTAAGGATAAACGTTGTGCAAGTTTTAAGGAATGCTTGGAAGAGGCCGATGTCTACGTGGGTAGTCACAATTTATACCCTAAGGATGTTAAAAAGGCTCCCCAATCGCTCCCCAAAACTAAATTTTATGGTCTTAAGCCCCCTCTTAAATTGGTCCCAAGATTTACCAAAGCTCCTAGTCCCTCGAAGCCAAGAAACTTCCATACATCAGAACACCGAGACGTTAAGCCCCTCGTTTCTTTTCTCCCAGTTGTGCCCTACCAAAAAAAAACGATCATCTGCTACACCTGCGGAGTTCCCGGCCATTACCGCACGAACTGTCCTCAAAACTCCCGATTCGCAAACTCTCAGTCCCACCAAGTGCACCAAATCTGGGCCCCCCCTGATCCTTCTCCGTCGCCTTAGGAGACCCCCGATCCTCCCTCACCCGCCAAAGACCCGGTCCATCAGGGAAACTTCCTCTTTAATGAGAACAACCCTGGTGGATTGAAGTTCGAGAACGAAACTGTGAACGGTCACCGAGTATCCACCCTCGTCCGTGACACCGGGTGCACCTGTATTATAGTGTCTGAGGACCTACTCCCCCCTGTTGGGCTCAACCACAAGAAATTTGCGGTGGTCCACGACTACCTTGGCCGGGCTAGTCATTTCCCAGTAACTCGTTGTCACATCGAGTTTGACTATATGTCCGGTTGGGCCGAAGTGGTAGCGGCCCCAATCCAGTTCTGCTCTATTTTGATCGGTTAGAACCCGGTAATCGACGACCATCCCGTGGCCCAGACCGTGATTACCCGTACACAGGCAGTCCTGGAATCCCATGCACCCGTTTCCCTGGGAACCCCTATCGACCCGGAGTTCCAAGCCCTCCGGAGCGACAAGTTTTCCCGAGCCAAGAAGGAGTGCGCAACTCTCTTCCCCTTTTTGGGAGAAAACTAAAAACCTCAAGCGTGAGTCTACCCGAGGTAACAAACGAGTGTCGTATCTCGTGAAGAAGGACTTATTGAGAGGCATAAGACCTAATTTGACCTTAAGTCACGAGAACGAAAATTTAAGCCAGGCGCGCAGGTGCTAGTACTACTTATATTTTTGTTCATGCCTCTTTAAATAACGTGAGCTTTGCCATTGCCCAAATTTTACCTGACCTCATTGCACGCTTTCTCGCTGTTCCGCGCGTCGAAACTCGTGGCGTTCCGTCCCTTGTCGGTTCGCCTTTAAGTTATTGGTCCCTCCCCCATACATATAATATGGTATTGATATAATGTAATGTCATACCACGACAAATATGGAAGGAAACATAGTCATATAAATAGACGCGGGCATCATCTGTATCCCGGAACATGGGGCAACCGACGATGTGCTTAAGAAAATCACTAACTATAATATAATTGAAAAGAATCCAACAGGAGAAAGGTACGATGGCGCAACTATCGCAATAAGAAAGAACCTCCACTACACTCAGGGAGAAGAAGTCGATGAGGCCTATGTGGCCGTGCCACTAGAGTCTGAATATTCCCCTCTCACAGTTGCTGCGGCCTACCAGCCACCTTGCCGCCCCTATGTCCCGATCCATTCAATAATGGAAATATACAACAACAACCCTACTATATTATTAGGAAACCTGAACCCCCGTTTACATGAATCAGGCTATCAAAGGTCGAACAAGGCAGGACAAAATATAGAATTACTGATGGCCAAGGGAATAATCAATAAGGTAGGTCCAGACTTCCCGACGTTCATTAAGGGGAGATCCGCCACCAGGCCGGATATAGTTTTATCATCCCCAAACTTCCCGTATAACATCTACATGGAGCCAATCACAATCTCCTGCAGCGACCACATAGGAATCCTGGTAACGATCAACTAGAACCCTATAATGATTCCCATAACACCAAGGAAATCATATAAGAGGGCAGACTGGCAAAAAATACACCAAATATTAGAGATATATCAACAACCAGATCTTAAGGGTAAAAAATTAGAACTAAATAACATAATGGACAACCTGATTGAGACAATGGACAACATAAATGAGAAGAAAAGCACAGAACATCACAATAAAGTACCAAGAAATAAGAGACTACGGAACCACTCGACAGAGAGCAAAAGAGCTCAAGCAAATAGGGAAAGAAATGATTTTCTTAATAGAAGAGCAACAAAGAGAATTATGGTAAGAACTAATAGATAAAACAGTTACAACTGAAGACCCCAAAGTAGCATGGAGGCTAATAAAAGTGATAAAATGCACACCACTAAGAGAGCCAATCAAAATAAAAGATCAAAATAACGAATACATAAGGACCAACGTAGAAATAGAAGAGAAATTCAGAGCTCATTGGAGCAAAGTCTATACAAGTGAAGATGAAGATAACATAAACGTTGACAGAACAACAGAAAAAAGAGTCAACGAGTCTATAGAACCCAACATCCACAGACTAACCTCAGCGTTAAAAGTCGAAAACAACAGAAATTAACAAATAGGCCTGGGAGCCACAATTACGACCGAAGAAATCAAAAGTACCATCAAATCCTTGAAACAAAAAATGCCCGAAACAACAGGTCTAACGAAATACAATTATAAGAAGCTCACCCCCCCCCAATATTCTGAATAGCATAAAAGAGTTATTTAATGCCTACCTAAACAAAGGCGCATTCCCTGAGAAGTTCAAATTAGCAAGGATGGTATTCCTACCGAAACAGGGCAAACCAGAAAACCTGGTCTCGAGTTACAGGCCAAACTCCTTGCTGAGCTTCCAGGGAAAGATCTTCGAAAAAATAATAAATCAAAGATTGGACACCCTCGAAGAAAACGAAAAACACGACAAACAACAATTCGGCTTCAGGAAGGGGAGAGACTCCACAATGGCCCTAGCCATAATCACAGAAAAAATAGCTCAATCCACGGCCAAAAAAGAATACGTCGATGTAGTCCTTCGCGACGAAGAAAAGGCCTTCGACAAGGTATGGGTCGACGGACTTAAATATAAACTCCTACAGCTTAACCTTGGCCTTAAAATGGAAAGAATCATAGCCGGCTATGTATTGAATAGAAAAGCACAAATAAGCATTGAAGGACAAGAAGGCTCCACTTTCGACCTACAAACAGGAGTCCCTCAAGGGGGGTGCCTAAGGCCCACCTTGTATTCTATCTTTACCGCCGACCAACCTGCTCCAATCTCACTTAACATTTTAAATATACAATATGCAGATGATATAAGCCAAATAATTCCGCCATCTGTACAAACCCCAGATGGCAGGGTCGTATAACAGCACTTGAAATAAAAAAAAACATAAAAGATTATGAAAAACGTTGGAAAATAAAACAAACATCACCAAGTTTAAAATAATCCCTATTCAAAGAATAAAAAAGACACAAATAATCATAGAAGATACAGAGTATCAATATTCAAATGAGGGGAAAGTACTGCTGGGCCTACAGTTGGGAAGTCGAGAATGCAAAGACCACGTGAAACCAAGGATCGGCACGACGAAATCAGGATTAAGATTGCTCTACACCCTAGGGAATTTGAGCCAAAAAAAAGAAAAGAACGCTGTACCTAGCGTTCTTCGAGTCGGTCCTGGTGTATCCACCGATCCCTCTGCACGTCATACCGAAATCTAATAAGAAAAAATACAGAGAATCCAAAACAAAGCGACATACCTTATCACTAACACTAGAAGAAGAGAGAGGAAGAAAATACGCGACATATTAGAAACAGCCGAAATTCAACCAATATACAGGCTGTTCGGAAAGTCACTGTGCACTTACATATTTATTAACATAAATGTTTCAATATAGAATACAGGAGGTAAATATGAATGAAAATTATAAATTATGTTTAAAGTGACCCCCCTTGGCATTAATACAGGCTTGGACCCTTCTTATTTTGTTTCTAAACACCGCTATCAGTTGCATTTACATATTTATTAACATAAATGGTCTGGGGTCGAAATCTGAAATATAAAAAAAAATATTAGAAAAGTGCACAGTGACTTTCCGAACACCCTGTATAAGACGCTAGAAGAAAGAGCAAATAAAATATGAACAAAGATAGATGAAAAGCTCGTAGAAATGAACAACGAACTAAGAATACCGGAAGTAAAACGAAACCAAATAAAAAAAACATTCCCGAGCAGTAGGCTCCATCTACAGCGAGAAGAACAACCAATATACACTTGAGTAAAAGAAAACCTAAGCTAAGCAAAAAAAGAAAAACAAAGGCAAGAATGCCAGATTTAACGTAAGAGAAAATAAAAGAAATACAAAGATTAATTAGAAGAAACGCTACCCGCCAGGGTACCCAAACGAAAAAACTTGGAATCCGAAACAGAATATAAAAGAAAAAAGACTTACAAGAAACTAAAATAAACTAATTAGAAGTAACATTGAGAAATATATAAATATAGAAGAATACAGCTAAATAAAGAAGAGTAGCTAGTATCCTGGCAATTTATAGTACACCTACCCACTCACTCACCCCACCCCACCCCTAACAAAAAAAAATCCCCTCTCATGCTATCTATTCTATTCCCCTGCTCTCTCACCTATTCCCCATTCTTCTCAGAAGATGACCTACTGTTAGGTCGAAAGACGTCTAGGCAAATATAAAGTTATGCCTCTTCCTCGCAGTTTTATTCGCATAGATCCATGTTGAAACTATAGTCAAAGCTATAAGAAAGCTGCAGCTAAAAGTAAACAATGCAGCCGTTGCTGTCGACTTCAATGATTCCTGCATATATATATATATATATATATATATATATATATATATATATATATATATATATATATATATATATCTCAAAGTAGCGTGAGAGAATGATTAAAATGAATCCATTGAACCACATTGAAAGAAAAAACGGAATAACATTTCCTTGCAGTAACATTTTTATTACCTTTTTTCGAAAAAATCCGTGCAGGGAAGCGATTCGAACCAGGCACACTGAGGCAGCGAGTACCGCATTGATCACAGTTAAAAGTATGCCTTTAATGCACTATGCACTAAACTGTGATCAAAGTGGTGCTCGCTGCCTCAGTGTGCATGGTTCGAATCGCTTCCCTGCACGGATTTTTTCGAAAAGGTTAATAAAAATGTTACTGCAAGGAAAAGTTATTCCGTTTTCTCTTTCAATGTGGTTTAATGGATATATATATATATATATATATATATATATATATATATATATATATATATATATATATATATATATATATATATATATATATATATGAGATCTCTAATTAAAAGATTTACAAACCCGCGTCCTATTGCAGCGGATGCTAATTCCTGCTCCAAGTGACTTTGACGACGCATTTCCACCTAACATTGTAATTAATAGCCTGATTGAAAAACCATCCTGCATTAAAATGTAAAAGTGGCGTTCAAAAACTCACCACGAAGCCCATTCTTATTCAGGAATCCAAATTTGTATGCAAAACCCGTCGCCAAACATTTATCATACTACTAAGAAGAATTTGTAGAATAGAGCTTGCATAGTTTTATCACCAATATAAGCTTTATTCATACTTTAGTGTCTCTTAAAAATAATATATGACTATTCATTTATTCTCTCTCTCTCTCTCTCTCTCTCTCTCTCTCTCTCTCTACCTCTCTTTTCGCTTTTTCCCTTTTTCTTTTCTTTTTTTTCTTTTTCGCATGTCTCTTTCTTTTTCGCTTTTTCTCTTTCTTTTTCGCTTTTTTCTCTTTCTTTTTCGCTTTTTCTTTCTCGCTTTCTCTTTTTCTTTCTCGCTTTCTTCTTTTCTTTATCACTTTCTCCTTTTCTTTTTCGCTTTCGCTTTCTCTTTTTCTTTCTCACTTTCTCTTCCTCTCACTCGCTTTCTCTTTCTCTGGCCTACATAGTCACATATGTTGCTCAGTGAAGAAAAAGGGGGGTAGTCAAAACCCTCTCTTGGACTGTCGGATATGATGATGAAGAGGTGCGGGTGGTTGTAAATGAGCAAAAGGAACCCAATAGAATTCTTCGCCCACATGAACAACCATGAAGAGGTGCTTCAGCATATAGGCCCACTTAAGAATGGAGACGGTGTGCTCCAAGTATGTAATCTTGATATCGAATATATCCTCGGTAATGGGTAAGGCGATTTCCTTTCCTGCCGCCGTGCTGAAGGGACTCAGCGCGTCGTCCGACCAGAGCTTAACCTCTTCTCGTTCTTTATGACACCCTGTTTTATTACCCTACTTTCTCTACAACCTCTCTCACAACTTTTTCTGGTCTGCCTCTAATTTCACAGGGTAGATGCCGACCAGCTTCCTCCGGACTAAGGGGGGAGGGGACAACGCCCCCTCACCCCTCAGCTTCGGTTTGGGGTGGTGGGTTTTTAACAACCTGTTTCATCCCCACCCACACTTTCATTACGTTACCTTTATCTCTCCCTTCAAGGTCTATCAATTTTACGTCCAGCTCAAGGTAGAGGCGCCATGCAGAAGGGCTGCCTGGCAACTGGGCGGGATGAGTGGTTCTGAATGGCGGCAACTGGCTTTGCAGGCCTCGTATTCACCCCTCACAGAGCGGGCTACCCACCTTGGCCGCTTCCCTGGTAAAACTGGCGGCACAAACGGGTCACACCCAGCTCCGGCTACAACCAGGGCTCCCCCTCCCTTCCCCAAACGTGACCGTTTCCCGTAAGGCGAAACGGCCACGCGCCTCCACCGAGTCGTTAGATTCACAGGAGGCAACACCCCCGAAGAGAGTCGTGAGGCTATCTTCCGGGGTTCGTAAAGCAGCCAGACGAAAGGAGGACAGCACTAAAGCAGCTTTGGCTGCTTCGTTCACACTCAGTGGTAGGCTGGGTGGCTCGGAGAAGATGGATGCCACAAAGGAGGGACCCCCTCCTCCGAAGCAGGCTCGCTTACCTGTCCCGGTACTGGGGCGTTGTTATATATTTGTATATTGTTATTTCTTTTTTAATATAGCCTAGTAATAGGCTGGGTAGAATACGGTGACTTATGCCCAAGTAGGCAGTCGCCAGATGGGCTCTTAAAATATAAAAAAAAACAAAGCAAAAAACCTCTCTTCTCTCAAGTCTCCCCCCATTCTCTCTCTCTCTACTCTCTCTCTCTCTCTCTTATATTCCCTCTCTCTCTTTTCTACTCACTTTCTTCTCTCTCTATCTCGTCTCCCACTTTCTTCTCTTCCTCTCAGATCCTCACTTACTCCTCCCCCTCTCTCTCGTCTCTCTCTCAAGACGCCCCCTTCTCGTGGGGAGAGAGCATGCGTGTACCATAGATTTTTCGAGCTAAATCGTCGGGGGTTACCTTTATCGGACCCCTGGTAGAGTTACCGTTGTTGAATTGGTCGGGAATGAGGTTCCAGACAAAGCGCGTCCATATTCTACTCTTCTATCCTGTATTTTGTTATTGTTTTCTCTATCCCTTCGACTGATTAAAAAAAAATAACCTAATACTATCCTTTCAGCTTCATCCTTCATCTATCTAAATTTAAGGACCTGTCAGCTACCTCATGCGTCAGAAGAGAGGCTTTGGAACCTCTAAAAATAACTCCAATGGGCGCTCACTGGTTACGAGAGACTATGACTAGAGGGGTCCTAGGCGCGCGGGCGTGATGAATTGGATAAGGGTAAGTGCCACGTTAACCCCTTACCTGGCGCGTAATTACTGATCATTCCCAGTGACCATTGAGGGGTGCTTCTGTTAGCAATTGTCTGAGATGACGGGCCTTGTTTCCAGGTTGGTTGCCAGGCCAACACAAAGCTTCGGTCGACTCTCTTGGTGTGGGGGATATCCATTGAACGCTACGCTGAGATCCTGGCCGCCCTGAAGGGAACTAGTAGGAGTTTAGTACGGGGCATGTTACGCTGTTCACCTGGTGCGAAATCGATACCCCCTTTCAGAGGCTGTCAGTGTTGATTGGTTGGGAGCCACGGCACGCCGGGCTTGAACGACTCGTTCGGACGAAGAGCAGTAAAAGGAACGTGCCTTCTGAAAGATCCGAAACGTCTCCGATGGATAGGCGGGAGCGACTCACGCGGCGCTTACTTAACAACCCGCCTTCTTTTATATTGAGTGGTCGCAAAGTATTCAGAGATATGAAGTGTTCAGCATGACTGGAAAGAGAAGGCCGGCTGCTCTTAAATACACATGTTCGGTGTGCAAAAAGGACAAGTGGTGCGTGGACTTCCCGGAGTGGTGTTACTCCAAATGCCAACCGGCAAGTATCTGCACAGACTGTGTCCTTAAAGGAGAAGTTCAAGAGCTCTAGGATCTATATAGATCATCTGAGCAAAAATCCAAAGCGCTGAAGAGGAAGCTGCAGAACCTAGAGTCTGAACACGCGCGTCAGCTTCCCCGTCTCGAGGGGAGGATCGCAGAGTTTTCCTCAAGACTAGAGGTCCAGTCGGCTCACGATGTATCTCCCACCGATGTAGGTGTATCTGCCGACAAGACCCTCGCCCAAGAAGCAAGCTCTGCATCGGCAGTGCCACGCCAGCCTTCCAAACTCCCAGAGCTGGAGTCGGTTGCTGCAGGACTGCCTCAAAGGGCCATAAAGAAGAAGAGAAAGAAAAAAGAAAGAAAAAAGCAGAGAAAGTATAAAGAGAAGAAGAGAAAGCAGAAACAAAAGTGAAACCAGAGGAAGATAGGAAAAAGAAAGAAGAAGAAGAAAAAAAAAAGAAAATAACGAGTTAAAGAGGAAACGGACAAGTCGGTTCCGAACGGGAAAATTCTTTCCTCTGCAGCCGAATGTGCGAGAGTCAACCTTATTTGCGATTCTCAAGCACGGGGTCTGCAACCACTGTTAGCAACCTGCCTTCGCACCGGCGGGAAGGTAAGCTGCGAGCCAGCCCCGATGGTAAGTGACAACCACCTCTACCTCAAAGGAGGTAAGGTAGATCCTGAAGGAAATATTATACACACGGTTATGGGAGCCTTAGACAACTGTGGGTTGAAAACCCGCAGACGTGTTGTGGTCGGATGCTCCCAAGAAGAGATCCAACCCGGATAGCTCATCGAGGAACATCTCCTTGAACTGACGCCTGGCAGATTTGTGTTCAGCGGCAGAGGTCTTTTTTGTGGACTCTTACCGCAACTTTTATGGTAGAAACTATCTCTATCAAAGGATGGAGTGCATCTTTCCTTTAAAGGAAAGGCTGTACTCTCTAACATGATACAGGATGTCGTGGAACGGACGCAAAGGAGTGTCCGGCCCAGAGTGAGGGTGGACTTACGCCAGTACTCCCATGTCACTCCTGGAACGACCTTCTCGAAGGTAGCCAAGAGGGGTGCCCCATCGCCAAGAAATAGGCAGGGAAACGGAAGAGCGTAGGGAGTCGTATATTCGGGAAGTCCGTGAAAGTTCTTCTGTTTAATGCGAGGTCAATCATAAACAAGTTTCTTGAACTTCGTGGAATCGTAGCGACGGAAGAACCTGAAATGGTAGCCATAACAGAGTCGTGGGTAAAAACTTCAAACCGAGATTTTGAAAGTGAATTCATGATTACCGGTTACCAACTTTTCCAAAAAGATAGCCAGACAGAGAGGGTGGCCGTGTGATGTTGTATGTCAAGGATACACTCAAATCGAGGAACTGCAATATTGTATCCGACCACGAGCTACTAAGAGTTGACCTAGATATAGGTTCTGCCAGATACAGGACTCTGCTGTTTACAGATCCCCTGCCAAACTCGTTGAAATGGACAGGGATCTGCACCGACTACTGAGTGAACTTGTTCAATACAGTGTGTGTATCGCCATGGGTGATTTAATTACCCAAGTTGACTGGGAAACCAGAGAACTCTGTGGCGAGAAGGCACTGGAGTTCGCGAAGAACGAGTTCCTGACTCAATAGTTGAGAGAGCCGACGAGAGATGTCAGCCCTCAACTTGGTTTTCACCTCTGAATATAGACATCGTTGAGGATTTCTCTGTAGGCAAAGAGCTCGGTGTTAGTGACCACTGACTAGTCAGATTTATAGTCAAGGTCCCCGAAGTAAAGTCTGCGACTGGTAAATCGAGGATACTTGATTTGACAAGAGAAGACTTTGCAGGTTTTCGTGCTGGATTGACTGATGCGAGGCTAGAAGTGTGCAAGGATGTTAAAGATTTGTGAAGAGAACGGTGTACCGGCAATCGAAGATTTATGGAGACTTTGAGGAGTACCCTAGGCTAGCTAGGAGGGTGAAGTCCTTCATAAGGGCGGCAAAGCGTGCCGAGGAGCTCCGAGTGGCGAGACTTTGCAAGGAGAATCCCAAGGAGTTCTTTGGTTATGTAAACAGTCGTAACCAATCCATCGCACGATTGGCCCTTTAGTGAATAAGGAGGGGACATTAAAGCATTCAGATGCAGAAAATGCTAACCTCTTGAACGAAAACTTCTTTTCAGTGTTTACTGGAGAGTCTGGTCCCATCCCCCAGCCCACGGATTCTTAGATGGGGGAAAAGTTGGAGGAAATGGACTTCACCCAGGAAAAATAAAAAAAAAGATTCACTGATCTAAAGAAGAATAAGTCCCCTGGCCCGGATGGGTTTCTACCTAAAGTGTTGAAAGAAGTGCGCGATCAAGTGTCACGACATTTAAGCACAATCTTCAACATGTCAATCCGGACCAGATGCGTTCCTAGAGACTAGCGTGAAGTGGAGGTGACTCCTATCTTCAAGAAAGGAGACCCAAGCGAGCCGTCGAACTACCGACCTATCAGTCTGACTTCGATAGTCAGTAAACTCATGGAAAGCATCATGGTGGACAAAATGACGTTATATTAGAGTCCAACCTGTGATTGAGGAGTACTCAGCACAGGTTCCGAAGGCAACGGTCATGCCTTACAAATCTTGTGGAATTCTTCCACTTCGTTTTCAGTGAGCACGACCGGGATAAGGCGGTGGATATTATCTACTTAGACTTTCAAAAAGATTTCGATAAGGTATCACACCGCCGCCTCCTACAGAAAGTGTGTGCACTGGTCATAGGCGGAAATATAGCAAGTTGGATAGAGAATTGGCTAATTGGCAAACGGCAACGGGTGGTGTTGAATAGACAGGCTTCTGAGTGGTTGCCTGTTACTAGCGGTGTTCCTCAAGGTTCTGTCCTGGGACCACCACTCTTCATCATCTACGTCAACGACATGGACGGTGACATGGTTGCCAATATTTCTAAATTTGCCAACGATACCAAGCTTGGTATGAACATTGCAAAGGATGGAAATACTGCCCGCTACAGAAAGATCTTGGGAAGATTAGGGAGAGGTCGGAACGTGGCAAATGGCTTTTAACGTGAACAAATGCAAAGTTATGCATATCGGCCACCAAAACCCCCAATCTCAGTATATCCTTAAGGGCACTGCTCTTGAATCCACTGACACTGAGAAGGACTTGGGTGTATCTATCTCTAGTGATCTCAAGTTCTCGAGGCAGTTTATTGAGGCGAAGAAGAAAGCCCAAAGGATGTTAGGTTATATAAAGCGACAGCTTGGATATCGGAACAAGGAGTTAGGTACTGTGTTTGTATAACTCCCTTGTCCGACCGCAACTGGAATATGCCGTACAATTTTGGAGTCCTTCGTTTCGAAAGAAAATCGCAAGATTAGAACGTGTGCAAGCCAGAGCAAACAAACTGATTCCCTCTATCAGACACAAGAGTTACAAAGATAGATTACGGCAACTAGACTTGCTCACGCTGGAGACCCGGAGACTGCCTGGTCAGCTCATTGAATTTTCAAAATACTGCGAGGCTTCGACATTGTAGACTACAGGGATATTTTCCCGCTTAGGAAGGGCAGAACAAGAAATCACGGCTACAAACTTGAACTGAAACGTTACCAGCGTAATCTCTGTGGGCAATTTTTCACATATAGCATCTACGGCACTTAGAACGCACTTCCAGTGGAAGTTTTCAACAGCAATTCTGTTGAACAGTTCAAGTCGAGACTAGACAAAGTCTTGAAAAGTGGCCGTTTGGAAACTTGAAGTGTGGCGTGAGTGCTCTTCTAGAGCGTCAATCTGACCCTTTAGAGGACTGCGCCTGCTCAAGTGTTCACTCTTTTCCTTGTTATTCCTTGTTACTCCTTGTTATATATCTCTGTCTCTCTCGTCTACCCTCTCTCTCTCGTCTACCTTCTCTCTCGTCTGCCTTCTCTCTCTCTTCTCTCTCGTATCCATTCTCCCTCTCCTCTCTTTCTCGTTTCCCTTCTCGCTTCTGTCTCTCTCGTCTTCACTTTCTTTTCTTTCTCTATTGCCCCGCCCCCATCGCTTTTCTCTTTTCTCTCGTCTCCCTTCTCTTTTCTCCCTCTTTATCTCGTCTCCTATCTCTCTTCGCCAGTTTCTCTCTCTCTCTCTTTCCACCATCTGTCTCCCTTTCTGCTATGGGAGCTGTTTTTTTCATATCTATCATTTTTAGTCGCGTGCAACTTTATATTTCACTATGTCATTCGGTCCGTCTGTCGGCACCCGTTTTGCGTTTTCTTTGTTAATAACAATGTAACTATTCGGCCGATTCTAATGAAATTTGAAATTCTTATGTTGTTTTACATTTTCTTTTAATGATATAATTGCCAGAGTCCTCCAAAGATTACCCGGGGAATTATTTGGCAATTACTTCATAACTATTCGGCCTATTCTAACGAAATTTAAAACCCTTATGTTGTTTTTTATTCGCTATCTAATGATATAATTACTAAGGCCCTCTCAAGGTTAATACGGGAATTATTGAAAGTTTTGAAGGTCGTAAGGTCATAAATCAGAATAAGTGAGAGCATGTGACTTTGGTCAGCAGACCTTGTTATTTTACAATATAGAATTGATAATAAGGCTAATAGACGAGTGTGAAACAAATGACCTGATTTCCTGTTTCATGCATAAGCATTTTAACCTCGCCAATTTGCTCCTACAACACATTATATTCTGCTCCATTCCACACATTTGCACTAACTAGAAAATAGATAATAAATGAAAATCTTTTATTGCTTACTCTTTTTAATGGAAAAGAATTTTAGTTTTCAATTAGATTCCTTTCAGCTTTTAACTATAAAATTATACAGCGAGAAATTATTTTTAAAAAAATGTGTAGCATGGAGTGTAATGTCATATGTATATATAAATAATTATTTACTTATAGATATTTCATATTAACGAAATTATATTTATATATAATAGTCCTCGAATTTAAACCCATGTTTAAAGAACCCAGTTATTTTATTTTTGAAACAGTAATGAATTATACCAGTATTGGGAGTAGAGCAAATAAGTCAGTGCGAGTACTGGGAAATTATTGTGAAGGGTAGTCGTTTAGAAAAACATATACAGGGTTACCCCCAAAAAACGGGCCACAAATTTCGATAGGCCTCATTTCTTAATTTTCTGCAAGGATTGAATGAAACTTTGGTGATAACTAGTTTATTGTGTCTAAAAACATCATATCAAAACATGATTCTTTGGTGATAACTAGTTTATTGTGTCTAAAAACATGATATCAAAACATGAGTCTTTGGTGATAACTAGTTTATTGTGTCTAAAAACATCATATCAAAACATGAGTCTTTGGACTTTTCTTCTTTATTCTAGTCATGTGTTCGAGATAACCTCCATTTAGCTCTGTACATTTCTTGAGGCGCAGCACAAAGTTGTCCATGACGTCCTTACAAACCGACCGACTAATGGCTCTGATCTCCTCCCTGATGGCTTCCTTGAGTTCCGTCATGGTCCTGAGTCTCTCTGCGTACACTCTTTCTTTAAGGTAGCTCCAGAGAAAGAAACCTGGGGGGCTAAGGTCTGGGCTGTAAGGTGCCCATTTAAAATCAGTCTTGAGACTGATCACACGGCCACCAAAGTTCTCTTTCAGCCAATCTCGGGACAGGTTTGAGGTGTGAGAGCTTGCTCCATCTTGCTGGAACAAGTACTTCCCCATACACGACGAAAACATGGTCTGCAGCTCCCTCTTGGAAGGTTTTGAGGACCTCAACATACCGCTCCTTGGTGAATGTCACTGTCGCGCCTTACGTCCTACATCTTGAAAAAGGTAGAATTAAAAGTATATAGTCATGGTATAGTGCATAGGGTTGTTTAGGATAAAGTAGTGAAGAGGAATGAGTAAAAGTTAGTTAGTTGCTGGGTAACCAGCCATCTCTTTGGTTCTTATTTTTCTTTATTAGTCTTCTGCATCCTTTAATGGGGCTCTCGCGCCTCTGTAGTTCTTCAATATTTCACATATTTTGTTTTCTTTTTTGTTGCGGATTTCCTTAATATATGATTTCTGTATTGACTCTGAAATTTCCCCCTGCAGTGAATCTTGGGGGTGGTTCTTCCCTCGAATCGGGTCTACCGCATCTAAAGTTACCGCGGTTATTTATTCTGTGGTTATGCGGGATTTCGATCGCTCTTTTTTCGTCTTCGTTCATTATACGATCCAGTTTGTCCCACACCTTCAAAGCTCTTCTGTGTAAGGACACGTTTGTGGTTGGAAGTTCTATTTCGTTGTAAAGAGCTAGTATTTTTTTAAGTTCTCTCCTTCTTGTATTAGTGATTATATATACCGCTGAATTTTGTATTCTCTGAAGTTTCATTGCGCTTGTTTCCGGGGAACGGTTCATTGGGATAGTTGTGTAGAGCAACGTGGTTTTGCAGATAGTGCTGTATATTTTTTTATGTTTTCTTTCTTTAGTTTTCTAAGTTGGAATAGCTTTGTTAGATATGCTTTTGTCTCATTAATTATATCCGCAGTGTTTACTATAGCCATTTTGGGTGATTTTTAACCCGAGTACCTTTCATTCGTTTACGTAGCGGTATCTTTTCTCTTCAATCTCTACTCTTGAAGTCAAGAGCTTCCCTCCTGTAATAATAGAAAGCTTTGCTGGATTGGTGCTAATTTTCCACTTTCGCTTAAATTCGTTAATATTAGCAATTTCGGCTACTGTAATTCTGGCCATGAATGGGGGATGTCTGCATGTGCTGTTTGCCATTATCGTAATGTCGTCGGCGAATTGGATATATGTTGTTGTTTCGTGGACGGGCCTTGGTAAATCCATTGTATATATACTATAAAGTGTTGGGCTTATACATCCCCGTTGGAGGACACCTTTAAGGATTTCGAAGTCTGGGCCATCGAAGCCTGCTATTGAGATGAACGCCTACCTGTCTGTTACATAGTCGCAGAGGCATTTGGTCAGGGTGTAGGGTATCCCTAGTCTCTTGATTTTATATTTCAAGTCTATCCTCCAAACTTTATCAAACGCCTTTTGGACATCTCTGAGTATGATGTCTGTATAGTTTTTATCATATTTGGCCTTTCTCGGTATTTCTGTTTTTTTCTGAATCCGTGCTGATGGTTTGGAATCAGTGTTCTCTCTTCCAGTTACTTGACCAATCAATCGTGTATGGCTCTCTCCATTAATTTTGCCACTGTCTCAGTAGTGTGATTGGCCTGAAGTCGCTTACCTGGTTTTGGTAGAAAGATAATCTTCCCCCTTTTTAGTGCACCTGGGAAGTATCCTGCGCTTAAAGAGGCATAAAATACTGCTGCTATTTGTGACAAAAAGGTGACTTGTGCGCGTATTAGTTTTTTTTTGTTATCCACGATGCTTCAGGTGCCTTTTGTTTAGTAGTCTTGAGCGTTCTTTGTATTTCTTGTAGGGTAATCGGTTCGATTTCTTTCTTTACTAGTAGTGCTGGTGAAGCAGCTATGTTGGGGCCTATTTCTTGGCGCTTTGGCTCCAAGTCTTCTACCACTCATGCTTCGTGGTCGCCGTCGAAATCCTCGTTTTCATTGGATGAGATATCAAGAGCCCTCCTTCAGTGCTCTCGGAACGCTTCTTCAATTTCTTGGGGCTCCTTTTCCATGCCATCTTCATTTTGGAGTTTGATTTTCAGCTCCAGCTTTCTTTTTTCCCTGTCGATGTTAATTTTTTTGCCATAGTTTGGTAGGATTTAGTTCATCGTCTATGGCTTCCATAAAAAGGTCCGACCTTTTGTTTCTTTCTAGTGCTATTTCCTCTATTAGTTGGTCTTTCACGCGCCACAGTTTTGCACGGTCGCCTCTCTGAAGGCCATATCGTTCGATTGAATCTCTTGTGTCTTTATATTCCCTCTCGATATTTCCTATATGGGCTGACCTGATTGGGTGCAGTAAGGTTATATACGTTGTAGTGGGAACATGTCTTTTATGTGCCCTGACAAGCGCCTCCATGATGTCGTCAACCTCTTGGTCTATTTCTTCTAGTGAAGCCTCAGTTAGGTCTCTCTGACCGTAAGCGGCGAGCTCTTCTTCGTAGCTGGTCCAATTGGCCTGTCTATATGAATTCCTCGGTTGGCACTTAACTTGAATGGGATCCATAGATAAGGTCATGACCACCATTTCGTGGTTGCTAGTTGATGGAGGGCCTTTCTCTATGTTGTAATTGAACTGAAGGTTCAGGGTTGCCAAAACTATACCTGGTTTTGTAGCACTCTTTTGGCCCAGATAAGTTGGAAATTCAGGTCCTAGACGCTTTACTATCCCCCTTTCCAATAATTTGTCGAGGTTTCTTTCGGCTGAGTTGTAGTTCCGAGTGTAGCCGGAGGATCTTCTCCGGGCATTTAAGTCGCCCATGAAGACTGGTCTCTGTGGCCAAATATTTCTGTAAAGTTGTGGAGTGGAAGAAATCTCTCCTTGGGGGTTGGTAGCCCGTTGCCACTATTAGATTGCCTGTTGTTGTTTTAATGCTAATCTCTAGATATGCTTCGTCAAGGTGTTTGAGTTTTTTTAAGCTTATATCGTTTCGGATTGCCATAGCGACGCCGTCGCAATTGATGTCATTTGTGGCTTTTGTAATTACAATGTAATTAAACATATTGATTTTATTTATTTCTGGGTTGATGTTGATCTCATTTAGTAAAATGATATCCTGGTCTTCTTTTATATATTCCTTGCTCAGAGAGAATCTCTTCTCATTCCATCCAGTTACGTTGTGGCTTATTATGTTTAATTTTCTTGCGTGGGACATTATTTATGTTTTCTTTCTTCTCGGCTTCCTCTTCTCGCTGCTTTATACGCTTCACGTTCGATGGGCGATTTTGTCCTTCCACTTCTTTTTTCTTGAATTCTTCTTTCTTTAGCGTATAACGTAGTTCCTGCGGGATTTCTAAGTTGCCTGCTGTAATCATTGTGAATACCTCACGTTTTGTATACGGGCCTTCGTATTTGAATTTATAGAGTCCCTTTTTAATACCTTAAGCCAGATCTTCGTTGTTATCGAGAAAACACTTTTCCTCAGAGGCGTAAATCTTTAGGTTTTAACTTTTGCTGTTCCTCATCTCTTTCTTTCACAAGTTTTGGGGAGGGGGCTGGGTTCAGTCCTTCTTGGGTTTGGTTTGCTGTGTTCGTCTCCTTATTGTTGTCTTTGCATGTGGCGACTTCTATCTCCATCCCTTCTTCTTGTCTTTTTTGCGTAGTCTTACTGTTGGTCTGTTGGTCTCTGTGGTTTCATCTTGGTTAGTGGTCTTTTGCTGTTCTTTGGTCTTGCCTAAATTTGTTGGTTTATATTGGACGCTCAGTATGTCCGCTGGTGGTGGGGTTTTATGGAACCGCATTTCGTTTAAACCGTTGTTTTTTAACATTATATTTAATTCCCTTGAATATGTCCCTGAGTTTGCTGCATTCAATACGTGTGTGTGTAGAATACAAGGTAGTATAATCAGAGACTCCCCTTGTTTTACTTTGATTACGTTTTTTACCGGTTGGATTTTTTCTGCTGTGGCTTTGGCGACTTTAGTGAATGTAAGATTCTGTTTTTCTTCTTCTGTTCAAGCCCTATCTCTTTTCTTATTTTCAATTTGTTCACGTTTCATCGGGCATGTTATTACCAGGGTGCGATTGTTTCTATTGAAATTTAAAAATATTTTCATCTGAGAATTACATTCCCGCCACGTATGGTTTTTCTCGCTACACTCAGAACACCATTTAATATATTTTATCGGACAGTCCCTTGTCTTGTGATTTTCAAGCTCATAGCAGTTGAAGCAAGTTTGTATGCTGATAAATTCGTCTGTTTTTATTTGATCAGGTGTGATTTTTAAATTAAAGGCGAGAATACCTAATTCTCTCGCCTTCATGTCCATATTCGTTTCGCGGAATATTACTTTGAAGACGTGTGAATACTTCGTACTGTTTGCGTGATTGATGAATTTTATTACTTGTTTAACTTTTGCCCATGGTTGTGCTCTATCTATTTCCTCTTTTATTTCGTGTGCCTTATGGTCTCCTATCCAGGGATCAATTTGACGGCGGTATACAGTCTTCCGGGCCTCTATTTGCAGGGGCACTTTAGCATCTAATTCAATTTTTGTTAGTTCATCGGTGGCTTTTTCCGAAAGAATTTTATCCACGTCTCGGTCGTTTTGCCAAATTGCAATGTAGGAATTAATGTAGTCTAGTAGCCTAACTAGCACTACACCTAGCTCCCCATAGATAATTCTAAATACGTTTACCCTGTCTGGTTTTTGCGTGCGCTTCTGGATGTGCAAAGGGACCCGTTTAGCGGTGTCTTATCTTCTTACTAACTGGTTCTTTTCTTTTTATTCATCGGTTAAAGAGAAGGAAAAGTGAGGAGGTAGATATAGCTTGCTGTTATATCCGTTTATTCTAATCGGATTTTTCAGCTGGCGAATCGGTATTTCCTAACTACGTACCTACCTATACCCTAGCCCTAACGGTGTTTGATCCACCTGACCTGTGTCCGCCACTCACACGGGATCTAACCCTTCCCAAGCTAAGCTTCGGCCTGCGCTTAGTTAGCCGCCCGGTTCAGATATGGCTCCTGCCCAAGTAGGTATCTAAGTTGACTTCAACTTTCCTACCCGACTCACCCTAAAGAGGGTGGATAGGAATGTAAGAGTGAAACTTTGTGCAGAGTCCAGTAATTGTCTCGTCTGACAGTTGAGGTCTCTTCTGTAACTTCTTTCTCGAGTGAGGAACGATGCAAAAATGATGAAACTCGCTTTACAAAGTCGAAGGTATAAATTGCAATGATTCTTCGTAAGTAAGAACAATTTATCCGCTATCCGTCTTTTTCCACTGTCACGCCAGATTCCTGGAAGATGAATGGTCCGATGAAGCCTCTGGCTGAGATTGCAGTCCATACTGTGCACTTAGGGGAGTGTAGGAGCTTGGTGGCTACCTCATTTGGTCTAGAGGTCCTCCAGAAGACGATTATCTTTAAGTTTACCTTTCCTTCAAGATGGAAACGAGGTTCATCTGAGGTCCAAAGGAAGTTAAAGAAAGTTGGGGTCTCCTGAATGTTCTCGAGTATCTTGACTGCCATAGATAGCCTTTCTCTGCTCCTTGTCTGAGGCTGTAAGGGTCTTCTTCGTCTGTATTCTGTATGAGTAGGCCTTTACATCCATTACTAGCACTCTCCTGCAAGTCTCACGAGATATACCGGGGGACTGACTTCGCTTGCGAACAGAGCGTTGTGGACTCTGCTGAACTGACTCTCTCGCGCTTTCGACCAGCTCAGCTGTACGCTTTCTGAAGCGTCCTGAATAGCTTGGACGGTTGTCACTGGCTGCATTGAGGTTCTCTACTGTCCCATACTTCTCGAAGTAGGCCACCCAGTCCTGAATTCTGCTCTTGCAGTGGGCTTTTTCACATTCGAACTAATGCACGAAAGTATCCTGCACTTTCTTGAGCGAGCCTGTCTTGTAGTAATGTTTGACGCAGTATATTTTCTGTTGGAGCTCCCATTGATATCTAGTTGTGTTCACAGGCGTTGCTTCTGTCATGTCCTGCAAAGTAAGGGTGATTAGTTAATGAATAAAGGATGTATCACAAAAAGTGTGTGCAGGCTCGTTTTGGGGGGATCACCCGTACTTACAAGAGCAGTTGAAACATTTCGGCTTTATTGAAGAATTTAGTAATATTTTTACACCTTGGGAAAAATATTTTTAGTAAAAGATCAGAAGGAACAAATATGTAAATCATATTTTAAATGTTTTATGACCCTTAGTTGGAAATAATTTAGGTGACCAGGCAAAAAATTACCTTTCATAGTGTGTATACTTTGTGTTGATAAATAAAACGCATAAATAAAAGGTAACAAAGTTTTGGCCTCATCGTTCATCCAATGAAAGGGAAGAGGTGTTAAGGTCTAAAAAGACATGGTATCAATTTGAGGGGGTAGTGCGCCCCACGAATTTTTCTTGTACTTGATTTCTTAAAATTCCTTGCTCTCCTCGATAATGCTGCAGAGCTTTTAAGCATAAGCTCATTGCATATAGATATCAAAGAAGTTTAATTTAATAAATGATTCAATGTAACGACCTAATTCGCCTAATGTGAGAATTCGTCCCTCTCCAAGCTACATGAAAATACTTTGTAGAAAAGGAAAAAAGTCTTTGGTCCTTCAAATTTCAAGCACAATTTTAGGACACCACATCCTGCATTATTTTCACATGCTTTTCCCAGGATAATGAAATCTTAGCGAATTGAAGGGGTTTGATGCAACAGCGCATAGTTGCTCTTCGCTTTTGGTTATTCGATAAATCGCCAATATAAATATTTTCTTCTCATATAGAATGGATAGTGTGGAAAAGAGTGGTGCAAATGGAGAAATGGAATATCAATTCAAGTAGCGAAAGAAATATGTTGACTACAAAATACAATTGTAGGAATGATTACACGGAAATACATTTATCGACCTTTAAGAATTTCATTTCATTGTCGAATATTGGGAGAATATTCAAGGAAGCCATGGAGAAGGCATTGTAAGGAGGTTGGCAACTCACAATCTCAAATTTAATCTTGCATTAATGGACACTTTTACCTTTCAAACATCTTTACATTCATTCACCAATTCTAACAGGAACCGCATTACTAAAACATTCTGTCGAAGATGTCCCTGTAGGTTTTTCCTATTATTTACTACTTATAATTGGATCAGCTAACTTGGCTTTCCTACCCATTGCACATCCTCCTACTCTATCTACAGCCATAGCGCAAGAAAGATAGTGGAGCAGAAGTAAGGTCCTTAGTACTCCTGAAACCCTGAAGAATGGTGCGCCTTGCCGGTATTGTTGACGTCTAGAGAAAGCTGAACCTCAGTAATGATTAACCTGTTTTAAGGTTGCGCAGCCAAGTACGTGAATTGTGGCGAATCGAACCCTGCTTCCTCTAAACCAGAGGTTGGCGAACATTTGGGGATATTACCCCCACCCTGCCCTGATGATTTATACACAGCGAAATTACCTACAAGGTATGACATTCCACAGAATCCGGGAAACACAGAGATCATTCAAATTCAAAATAATTTATCGGAGCCATTCTTATGGAGAATACAGTCGTACAGGGTGAAAATTTTGTATTATATGCGATAAAGAATCTTTAAAAATAAAACGCAAAATTATCAAATTGGAAAGTAAAATAAATGTGTGTAATAAGAAAAATAGTAACAGAAATTTTAATAAAAGTCTCATTAGGGAACTAAAGAAGTTCATTGAGCAACCTTTCACTTCAAGGGTAGGAGAGATGGTTTCATTTTTTATATAAGATCAAGATTAGGGCTTTTTGATGTCAGAGAACATAGATATTGTGTTCGCTGTCTCAACCTAATTCTGTACTTTGCTTTTAAGTTAATAAGGGTCGAAAATTCTGGTTTGGAAAGATAGGTAGTTGCAAATGGCGGCGGTATTTTTATTGCCTACTTAAGTGCAAATTTTAAAGCGTTTGCAGCTCTTCTTATTATCCAAAATGGACAGAACTGAATTATGCTGATGTTTAATGGCTGCTTCATTGTTAGAACAAAGTTCAAGAAGTGCTTCTGCCCTTCAGGCTCTTCTAGCACATCAGTTATTTCACAGTTAAAGGGATTCACAACCCAACTGACAGGATGTGAAAAAAGATCTGATAAGTAATTGGAGAACCGCTTTCTGAGTTTGGTAAGATGTCATATAACTGTACCATAAATATCACCAAAAGAAGGATCTTCACAATCTGCCAAAGAATCGTCTAACTTTAAAAAGAGCTATTTTGTTTTGTTCTAATTTGTAATAACAAAACACAAACTTTTATTCAAACGCTGAAATCATTTCTTTGGCTATAATAACATGGGTTTTACCTCTTAATTCTTTATTCAATATATTCACATACCCAAAGATATCGGTAAAATATGCGAGATTTGCCACCCAAGAAGAGTTTAACTTATCAGCAAACTCCTTTTGGGTTGCAAAGCAATCCCGTGCAAAATGCCGCTTCCTTCCACATCTATAGAGTTCGATGTCTTTTGTACGATTGCAGTTCCTAATTAGGTGTCCCGATTGTAGCCAGCCCAAACAACTTCCGAGGGACCAACGACATTTCGCGCTCACGTGACCAACCTTCTTGCATCTCAGGCAGCTTATTTGCTGATTCGTGCTCCTATTCTCGCCAAGCACTGTGATAGCTACTTATATTCCAACACATTCTAACTAAAGTTCTATCTCCAGAGACATTCACACTCATGGCTTGATTTGGCAGAAAAGAACTATAGACCGTAGTTCTGGATTGATGGTTATAATATGTTTCATAGTGATAAGAACAGGAGAAAAGGAGGAGAGGAGATTATTTATATTAGAGATATTATCCATTGTTGTGAAAACACAACAATTCAAACAGACGCTTATACAGAGATATTATGGTTAGATGTTAAGGAGGGATGAATATAACGAGGACAAACAGACGCTAGTTCTTTAGACAGGTCAACGGTTACGCTCCGCATGGGCCAAGACCCCCCCCCCTTTCCCCGCTGCCCAAAGACACTTTGAAGTCGCACGCAAAGACGGATTTTGGTCAGCAGATTTCGTAATTTACGAGACTGGTGGGGTAAACTTCCATCCCGGAGTCAAATAACCAAGACTTGCTCCCTTCATCTGCTAATATAAACATAGGAGGGTGTAAGAGCCTTTAGAATGAAAATTTTGCTGCCTAAGGCTTCGTCGGCAGAAAATCTATGAGCAGGCTCACTGTCTCACCCCCTCCCCCCGATCGTTTATGTCTATTTTTCGCCAAGTAGACGAAATCTCACCTTCCCCGTGCGTAAACATGAAGGGGCGAAGTGTCACAGCTTTGAAAATTTATGCCCTAGGAGAAGGGCATAACGGTTGGCTATTAAGGGTTCACCGCCTCCTAAACTCCCTTGTCTCCTCTATCCCCAGTGGATAATCGATGTATATATTTCGAACTGGAGAAATTTAGAGGAGATTTTGCGTAGCCATTGAGAGAAGAAGACGAGTCCCTGAGTCAAACAGTGAATAAAGAAGATAGTTGGAACCAAGCGGGACTTACCCTCCCGGGGCTGTTTCTTTGGTCGCTTACAAGAGCAGACCTTTTTTATCGAGACTGACTCTCCCTACCATTCTCGTTCAGAGAATAGTAGGCGCATTACCTGCTCGTAAGTGCCCCTGCTTATACAGAAATTGTGTCTAAAGACCGAGTGTCAGGCGGTATAACTTGGCTGGGCAGGTGGAGCTCATAGTCTTGGTTGGCATTCCACCTAGGAGAGGTACAACTCTGACTTCAAACCGGGCAGATGTCGCTCGTTAGCCATGGTAGTCAATTCATCTAGGTCCCAGCCAATAACTGGGAACCACGGCACTGAAAATTCCTACGACCCGATGTTAGGCGTAGTGACCCTAACCGCTCTTAAGCCAGTCACCAAGCCGAATCCGTCATCCCGACCTGTCTACCACGCCTTGTGTAGGATTCGGTCTGAGGTTTCCCAAAGGGTGGTGGAGAAAGCGTATCCCATCCCACCTAGTAATAGCGGCCGGGGCCAGTCGAAAGGCGCCCAGTAGTGCCGTTCCCTTGTTGGGGTCAGAGTTGGCCGTCACAGGTAGGGGTAACGAATGAATAATTTCGTCCATGGATAGCCCTACAAAAAAAAAACAAATAACCGCTCAACCAACGAACCAACAAAACAAAAAAAAACAACCTAAGACAAATATTCAGGCCAGCTTGCTGGTCCCGATACATAACTATTAAAACTACAACCAAAAATCCATTTTGTGCATTAGAATTCCGGGAGCGACTGCAAGCAGTCACTGGAGAAGCACAGCCAGAGTTCTCCATTAACTCGTCCTAAACTGAGGCCACAGTGAAAGCAAAATCAGAAGCAATTTTCAAAAAATTACTAGCCCTCACCGTCTTAGGTGAGCATGAAATTAACTCCACTGACAAAAACTGGCATAATACTAGAGTGGGCACCGTCCTACTCAGTAGGTTTATGCCTGGGCCAAAAAGCACAGAGTCCTTTATATGCAAAGGCATACAAAAGCTTTTTGAAGCTGACGGCCACCAAATAGAGGGCCTCTCGATCTTCGAAAAGAAATCACCCAACCGCCTTATCCCACTAAAAATCGCTAAAATCATATTTCAACAAACCATCCCAAACACAATTAGATATGCTGAAACAACTATACAAATAAAAGAAGAGTTGCCCTCCCCAATCCAGTGCAGGTCATTCCTTGAGTTTGGTCATCCGGCCAAGTACTGCACGACGAACCCACAGCTATACTTTAAATGCTCCCAGCCGGGCCACAGCAGCGAACAATGCAGCACAGACAAACACTATATTAACTGTGGAGAAAACCATCATGCATTTAGAAAAATATGCAAACACTTCCTCTTTCATCAAGAAGTGCGAATTAGGATGGTTCGTTACGGCATTCACAGGTACCAAGCTTTGGCCGATAAGTCGGAAGAAGGAAGATCTCTGAATCAACCCAGCTATGCTGAACTACAAAAGACACCCTCCCCCCTAAAGCCTCTACCAGTAGACCAACCTCCCAACCAAAAGCTCCAGAAAGAACTCTGGAAATAGTAGAATCCAGCAAGACTCCCAAACAAAACTTCAAAAAACAAGGCACCTTAGAAAGCCCTAAATCCCAGCAATCTGAAATCGCCGAATCCCCAAATCTCTGGTACCCCCACTTGGAAACTCCCAAGACAGCGCATAAAAGAACCAGACAAGAATCGCCCAAATCAACATCTTCCACCTCACCAACAAAAAGTCCAGAAGTAAAAGCGACCAGAAAGAATAGCTGCTCTAGTGAGAAAACAGTCAATTACGAAGATCAGTTACTTACATCTCCCACTAGTACATCCCCCGTTCTTTATCCAACAACCAAAGATGCACACTGCTCAGCACCCGAAGAATCCACCATAGCAATACAGATGGACTTAAACAGATCTAAAAAAAACTCAAATTACAGAGGCCCACCTGGATGCTCAGCTTCTAGCAAACTCTCCACAGATTAAGTCCCTACCTTTGAATCCTCGACCAGCGGTGACTTCCGCATCAAGTGGAAAACCTAGAGTAACTGAGAGACCATGCGATGGGCACAAAATAATCTCACCAATAAAGACACCCACACAACAGATCCCACAACAAGCATTCTCCCCTGTTTTTTTACAGAGAAATGCACTTAGCAGAAACATCACGCAATATAAAACCCAAACTGCAATGACCCCAGAAAACAAAAGAAATCCGCATAGTAAGTAAAATGACATCTACCCAAATCTACTCGAACAGCCCGAACCCAACATCGCAAAAGCCCCCAAGGTTAACAACACCTAAACGAGCCGTCAAAACCGGCAGCTCCATCGAATTTGGAGCCTTAAGGTCATCAAGATAAGTACAAATATCAGAAACACCAAGCAAATCTTCATCCAATGGAACATACGCGGCCTTCGTGCCAACTTTGAATCTCTCCAGAAATTAATAGCAGAGCGAGAACCGATATGCATATGCCTCAGCGAAACCATGTGTACTAATCCGCAAAATTTCCTAAACAACCAAAGGCAACGCCATATACATTCGCCATGATACCCCCCCATATCCTACACCCATTAAACACACCTCTAAACGAACTAGCAGTTAGAGTAAAAAATACAAGCCTCACCACCATTTGCTCACTATACTTGTCGCCCAATCTTCCCGTAAACCAACGATAGCTCGAACTACTAATAGAACAGCTACCTGAACCATTATTACTGCTAGGTAACTTCAATGCAAGAAGCCCCTACTGGTATGATTCAAAAACAAATAGCAGAGGCAGAGTTGTGACCGATACCATTGAAAGCCATGGCCTTAATATTCTAAATCGCAATAGCGCAACTCACTACCACCAATAGACTAACACCTTTTCTCACATAGACTTAAGCCTTAGCTCTCCTAATTTTCCCACAGAACCATACTGGATCACAAATCCCAATCTCTGTGGTAGTGATCACTACCCTATTATAATCGAATTCCCCGCGCAAGCCCTCCCGAAACGCAAGAGGAAATGGAACTATAATCGTGCAAACTGGACTGCCTTTGCAACCAAAACACCTAATATAAAATCGACCCTAGAACAAAATGATAAGGAAATGAACATCTCATTTACAAAGGCCCTACAAACAATTACTCGAGAATGCATCCCAAAGACTAGCTCCAAACCAAGACACCGTTCTACACCATAGTGGAACGAAGACTGCCAAGAAATAAAAAGAAAACGAGATAGGGCACACAGAATCTTTGGAGCAACACGGTTATTAGCAGATTACATAGAATATAAACATTTATGCGCTGTTACCCGAAAGAAATTTAAGGAAGCCAAAAAAATCTTCCTGGAGAAGATACACGTCAACCATTAACTCCAACACGCCCATCCCTAAAATATGGCGACAAGTACAGCAAATGTTAGGAAAACAAAGTCCAATACACCTCATGATTCTAAAGATAAATGGCAACACCATCAGTGACCAAAAGGAAGTTTGCAATACTATTGCAAGCTCCCTAAGTCCTATATAAAGGGGCACGAATGAAACACAATTTTTGGTCCGAAAAGCCACAGTCAACCAAACCCCACTAAATTTCTCCCAAGCATAGCTGGAAGAAACTCTTTCAAAAAGCTTTAATACAGCTCCAGAAAACATACCACATTCTGAAGATAAGTCACCCCACCTCTCTACAGCTCCTCCTACAACAATACAATTGAATGTGGAAAGAAGGCTCATTTCCGGACGACTGGCGACAGACGGTAATTCTGCCTTTCCTTAAACCAGGTAAAGACCCATCTAATCTCAACAATTACCAACCTATATCACTGACATCTTGTCTATGTAATTTGCTGGAGAAGATAGTGAACAACAGACTAAAATTGTTTTTAGAAAACAACAATATGTTATCACCCAACCAATACGACTACCGAAAAGTCCGCTCCACGCTAGACCCTCTAACCATCCTTGACCATGATGTAGGACAATCATTCTCTCAAGGAAATTTTCTCACTGCTGTATTTTTTTATCTAGCCAAGGCATATGACACTGTCTGGCGTCGTCATATTTTGAACCAACTCTATAAACTAGGCACTAGAGGGTGACCGAAGTTTTGTTGTGGAAATACATAGAACATGCTCTAAACCATACACCCAATATAAATGAGTACCACAAGGGAGTGTTCTTAACATGACCTTGTTTATCATCGCGGTAAATGACAATGACTTCGCCCTACAGGTTCCACCCGCTATTAAATGCGCCTTACACTTGGATGACATAGCAATCTGGCACTACGGTAAAACCCCAAATGAAGTAGCAAACCATCTACAAGTAACAATAAACAATATTGCCCATTATGCTACACACCGTGGTTTCACCATATCAGCGGAAAAAACTGTGGCCATCACCTTTACTAGGAAAAGAACTACTCCTCATATGGCCCTACGGATTAACCACCATCAAATTACCTTTAGAAAAACAAACTAGATTCTTAGGCCTGAAACTAGATCAAAGGTTCACATGGAAGGATCATATAACTGATCTCAGGAGACGCAGATTTAGCGTAACCAATCTCCTCACAAAACTATCCCACCTCCATTGGGGTGCAGATAGAAACACACTATTGTATCTACACCGCACCCTGCTCCTTTCCAGAATTGGTTATGGCTGTCATCTATATGCAGCGGGTACAAAGTCAACCCTAAGCAAATTAGAACCGCTTCATTACCAAGGCCTACGACTGGCTACAGGCGCTTTTAAATCCATCCTAACCTCATCACTCTGTGCTGAAATAGGAGTCCCAGAAATCAAAACCACCCGCTGGCCATAAAAATACAAGACCAACTCGCCTCGATCCGAACTAACATAACAATATGCTGGTGCCCCGCTCATGTGGGCATTAAAGGAAATGAGAAGGCAGACAAGACAGCTAAGGCAGCAGCTACTAATTTAAGAAGTCGTTTCGGGACGCCTACGTATGGGCCATACAAACCTCACCCATAGTTACCGTTTCTCCAACCTCCCCCCACCCCACTGCACGATATGCAATACCCAAGTGACCATATCCCATGTACTCCTAAGTTGCAGGAAATACCAGCTTAGCAGAACCAAGTATTTTGGAGACAATATAACTATTGAAAATGTTTTGGGGTAACAATCTGCAATATATTAACAATCTTTTTAAGTATTTAAAAGAGACCAAACTATTTAAAAAAATTTAATAATGAAATTCGCTTCTTGCAATTTTAAAAACCTTTTAATTCATGCACAATTTCATTACCACCATCCATTCATTTTAATTCACTTCATCCATCACATCACCATTCACATCTCATGACTATTATTCAACCTTTTAAATTTTAATCACTATAAAATACCGTGCCTGTTTAGACACATAAATGGGTGAAAGAGGGCATAAAACGCTTTAAAAATAAATTGTAAACCAGCCCACTAGGAATCATAATATATTGGATTTAATTTAACAAATAGGAAAAGGGTATTGGCGATAAAGAGATTGTGAGAATTTTAAGAAATTGTGACCATTGCGAAATTAAATTTAAGTTAAAATGAAATGGGGTTCTCAATAGAATAAAAAAGGTAAAATTCCCAGACTTTATAACAGCGGATTATAATAGTCTGAGGAGGTATGTTGAGAGTGTTGTTTAGAGATTAGTGAAGTGAATCAACAGCCTCAGTTGAGAGGGAAAAGAACCTTCAAGTAGAGAGGAATAGTATAGATTAGGAATGTGACAATGATTAAGCAGTTAGTTTTCGGGCAGAATATGAATATTCCAAATAGCGAAATTAGAACCAAGGCTGCTGACCCTAAATGGATGTCAGATGAAAATAAGCACATTATCGGCATTAAAAGTAGCATTTATAGGAAAATAAAAAGTGGCAAATAAAGCACAGGATGATCCAAAAAGCTTTTTTCAATTGCCAACGCTTTGGCCATGTAAGCAAGTTTTGTAAAAGCGAAAAGAATTTGTGTAAACTGCTCAGCAGAATTTCACGGAACACCCTGTTCCAAACAGCCGTGCTGCCCCAATTGTGGCGGAGACCACTCTGCCACATCACAGCAATGCAGCTTCTTTCTCTACGAGAGAGAGGTCATTGCTGTTCGAAATAAAAACAGGGTGAGCTATAAAGAGGCTAGACGAAGAGTTAGGGAGACTTACGTTCAGCCTGGCGTGAGCTTCGCGGATGCTCTGCGCACCGCCACGCCAAAGAAGGGGAGAAGCCAGAGACCATCTACAGGCTCTCCTGAACAAACGAGAAGTCCTCCACAACCGAAACCCAGGTCACCGCGCAGAGATGTGCCTCAACAGGTAAGGGGTTCTCCACACACTAAACCCGCATCTCCACGCGCACCTGAAAAGGTTAAGAGCCCCCCTCGACCAAAACCACGATCAATCGGTAGAGAAAACTCTTCACCAAAATCTAGCCTAGCTTCTAATGGCACAAAGAAGAGGAACCTTCCATCCTCTCCCGATTCACCAAGAGTGGCAAAACACTTTGCCACCGCTCCACAAGACGTGGATGTGAATCGGATTGGGCCGCAGGTGGTGTCTATTCCAGCTCTGGACATCCATCCTGCCCCAAAAGAACAGAGAACTACAGCCCCAAAGCGAGTAGTCAGCAACCCACCCCTTGCTGATAGTGCTTTGGAACTCCTTCGAGCCCTAAGTGAGAAGGAATCAACCTGTACCCCATCACAGGAAACAGCTGTAGTAGAGGCTGCCCCCTTATCCAAGGAGGAGCCGAACCAACCATCAGATTCCAAGAATCCTTCGCCAGCCGAACAATCGCTGCCACCATCACCAGCCAAGTCGATGTCATCGGCTCACGAAATGACTGATGACTGATGGAGATGCTCCCACATCTGCTTCTCCAGTCAAGACAGTCATTTCGTATAGCCAGCTAACAAAATTGCCACGTTTAAAAGAAAAGCCGAGAGCTAAATTAACGCTCCCGATGCCTCCAGAGTCATACCCAAAACCGGTAATTGGTATGACCAAAACTACCCCTACGGGTAGTATAAAACCAAAACCTCCTACCCCTAAGGGTAGGATGATTGTCTTAAAGAGGTAAGGATGTATCCAATAATTCATTGGAACATCCAAGGTCTCTTCCCCAAGTGGGAAGAACTCAAGCTCCTGTTTAAAGACTACAATCCTGATTGTATAGCTTTACAGGAAACTTGCTTGGGTACTCGTAGTGTACCCAATATTCCTGGTTTTGTGGGATACTATAAGAACCCTATAGAACCAATCCATGGTTCTGCTGTGCTCATCAACAGCAGGGTTCCCCACAACCAGATCGACCTTCCGACAGACCTGCAGGCGGTCGCTGTCCGCCTGTTCTCCCATCGCCACTATACGGTCTGCTCGCTTTACCTCCCTCCTAGTGAGGAAAAAGACACAGCCTCTCTAGCTAGAAAACTAGTAGAGGTAATTAAACAGCTCCCTCCCCCCTTTCTATTGATTGGGGATTTTAATGCTCGACACCCCCTTTGGGGGGACCATGATAAGAACCCTAGGGGAAACATGATTGAGAAATTTCTGGGCGAAAATGATGTCTGCCTTCTAAACGATGGCAGCCATACATCATTTCACATCCGGACGAGCAGCTCTACATGCGTGGACTTGTCCCTCTGTTCACCAAGCTGTAGAGCTGAGTTTGACTGGGCAGTGGATCCTGACTTGCGAGGCAGCGATCACTTCCCCATTATTATAGCGCCATGTACAGGTGGCCCCCCTCCACCACCTAGTAAAAAATGGAATGCAAAAAAAGCAAACTGGCCTAAATTCAGGCACCTCTCAAGCCATGACGGGTCCTTCCCTCATGAAGATATTGACGTGGCTATCGATGACCTCCTAGTCCACGTCAATAAAGCGGCTAACTCCTCCATCCCGCTCTCCGGCTCAACCGCTCGCGGACCACAAGTTCCCTGGTGGTCGGCTGAATGCTCGAGAGCCGTGACTGAATGTAAAATAGCTTGCCGACGTTACCATCGCTCCCCTACGATGGTAAATAAAATTGCTCGTAACAGAGCAAGGGCTGCACGGCGACGCATCCTTCGACAGGCTCGAAAGACCTCGTTGGAAGGTTACATCGCGTCCATAAGTTGGCAAACGCCTATAGACAAAGTGTGGAAAAGGGTCAAAAAGCTATTGGGCAAATCCAATGGCTTTACAGCTCCCAACATTGTCCAAGCTGGAGAATTGTTGGGGGACTTGTCCCATATTTCCAATGTCTTGGCCAGATCATTTGCTAGCATCTCAAGCCCAGATAATTATGAGATGCAATTTTTAGTGCTTTAGGCTCCAACAGGAGCAGCAACCGCTCAACTTTATGGAGCCTAACATGGATAACGAGTCTTACAACCGACTCTTCTCTATCCATGAGCTCCATAATGCACTGAAGCACTGTAGATCCACTGCCCCCGGATCGGATGGCATTTCCTATGATATGATTAGGAATATGCATCCATCCCTTCTCTTTCATTTACTGGACATTTACAACTGGATTTGGATCAAGGGCCGCTTCCCTTCCATGTGGAGAGAGGCCATAGTCCTTCCATTCCGCAAACCAGGAAAAGACGGGACGGAGCCCACCCATTACCGCCCCATGGCTCTTACCAGTTGTCCATGTAAAGTGTTTGAGAGAATGGTCAATTTGAGACTCGTCTGGTTTTTGGAGACTCAAAATCTCATATCTCCTTCTCAATCAGGGTTCAGGAAAAAGCAGAGTACGACAGACCTGCTTGTCCGAATGGAGTCACTCGTAAGAGATGCTTTTTCAAAGAAGCAGCACGCCATCGCTGTCTTCTTTGATATTGAGAAAGCATACGATACCACCTGGAGGCATGGTATCCTTAAACAACTCCATGATTGGGGCCTGCGGGGTTACCTCCCCAGGTTTGTCGAGCAATTTCTGATGCGACGCACACTACGCGTAAGGGTTGGAGGCACCTTATCGGAGCCCGTGGACCAAGTTGAGGGTGTGCCGCAGGGAAGTGTCTTCAGTGTCACCTGCTTCTCTGTGGCCATAAATGGCATTGTTAGAAATCTCCCTCCCGAGATTTCGTCGACGCTATATGTGGATGATCTGGCGCTCATTTGTTCTTCGCCCAGACTCCCATTTATCGTCCGTAAGGTACAGCGAGCTATAAGCACTGTAGCTGAAAATGCTTCCTCCAAGGGCTTCCGCTTTTCCGCAGTAAAGACCAAGGCTGTTCACTTTTATGGGCATAAGTTAGTGACATGGGACCCCCCCAATTTGTCGCTATATGGTGTGCCTATAGATTTTGAGCCCCACTTCAAATATCTGGGGGTCATATTTGATTCAAGGCTTTCTTTCCGGCACCATGTGGACGCCTTGAAAAGGTCTTGTTTAAAGAGAATGGACATAATGAAACTGTTGTCTCACACTTCTTGGGGAAGTGATCGACGTAATCTGTGGCTCCTGTATCTAGCATTGGTCCAATCAAAGCTAGACTATGGATCACAGGTGTACTCCTCTGCCTCGCCATCCATTCTCGAAAAACTAGACACTGTGCGTAACCAGGGTGTGCGCCTGGCTTCTGGAGCCTTTAAGTCCTCCCCAGTGTGGATCCTCTACGCAGAGAACGGGGTTCTCCCCCTTCCCTATCACAGGCTCAAGTCTAATTTAAACTACCTCCTTAGACTTGAGCAACTACCGCAGACGCCAGTGTATGAGTGCATGTTCAATACACGGACAGTGGCCTCATACGATAGATCTCCATCTCTGGCTCGCCCCTTTGCTCTGCGTATGGCCGAGCACACTGCGCAACTAAGGGAGTTCTCAGTGATTCCCTTTACCATTCCAAAGACCCCCCCCGTGGCTCATACCACCTGTAATGGTATGTAGGGAACTAGCTGATAGGCCCAAGGATCACCACCTGCCTGTAGTATTGAGAGCCATGTATGGCGACCACTCCTCTCAACATCGACATAGCACTTTTGTGTTCACCGATGGGTCCAAGTCACCGGACAGAGTTGGAGCAGCTGCTGTCTTTCCATCTGAGACAGCATTGGTCCGCCTGCCAAACGCAGCTTCCGCATTCACAGCGGAACTCGTTGCTATGATAGCGGCACTGACCATCATAGCTGGCAGGCCATCTGGTTCTCATACTATCTTTACAGACTCCCTTAGTTCGCTTCAAATGTTGGGTGATGTTGGTTCGAGCCATCCGTTGGTTTCTAAGATCCAGCGGTGGCTCCTACGACTATCGCCCATCCACGAGATATCCTTCTGCTAGGTGCCTAGTCACGTGGGCATCCCAGGCAATGAGAAGGCAGATGCTGCAGCCAAAGAAGCAGCATCACTGGGGACAGCTCCAGTGGCCCCAGTCCCACTCTGCGATGACTATCCTCTGACCAATGAATACGTGGTCGGCCTATGGCAGAAGAGGTGGAGTGAGCTCCCTCCCACCAAGCTCCACTCCATAAAACCATCCGTTCACCCATGGCCACGTACAACTAGACATCGTAAAATGGAGGTTGCG
Organism: Ceratothoa steindachneri; assembly: GCA_963969495.1. NCBI lineage: Eukaryota > Metazoa > Arthropoda > Malacostraca > Isopoda > Cymothoidae > Ceratothoa > Ceratothoa steindachneri. The sequence continues at coordinate 92,847,639 of OZ018317.1, read as the reverse complement.
CTTGTCCGTCTGAGGATAGGCCATTGCCGGCTCACCCATGAGCATTTAATGAGTGGGCTGCCCCCACCTATGTGCATTCTGTGTGGGGTACAAATATCTGTCCTCCATATATTTGTAGAATGCCCATTGCTAAGGAATCTCAGAAGGACGACATTTTCCTTCATTACCAGAGAGATGGCCCCCCAGCAGGCTCTGCGGGGCATCTTTTCTGAGACCCATTGCTTCTTTAACGTGACTAGGATACTAACCTTCCTAAAAAAAAGCAATTTTTTAAACAAAATTTAAAATGGTTTTATATATTTATTGTTGATCTATTCATAGTTTATGTTTTTACATGTTGAATTTTTTAATAGTCTATTTTTTGTTAAAAGATTTTAACTCAACTGACTTAATATTGCCTATTAAACTAATTTTGGTTCTAAGGACATTTCTGCTTTTTTATGTAATTTAATATAGCAATATTTTAAAAATAATAATTTTAAATTCACTGCCCATAAGTGAATTTTGCTGCGAGATACTCCATCTGGGCTACGCAGCTTTTAAATTTTCAATGCACTCCAGTGCATTGAAAATGGTCCAATCAAAGCTAGACTATGGATCACAGGTGTACTCCTCTGCCTCGCCAGGGGGCGATTGGGAATATCGCGCAACTCATAGCCTATGTTCCCTAAATGTTGGCACACCACCTTCACGTGGTGCCCCTGTTTTTTAACTGAGCGTGTGCCCAACGTCCGAACACCAGGCGGGATATCCTGGTTTGGGTATCTAAGGGTACCCACCAACCTTTTGGGGCAGTTGTGTGTATGGACACCAGCACACTTCTGGCCCATATGGTTGTCTTTGCTGTGGCCCTGCAGTTAGTGAATGGCATCACAAGGGCTAGGTGACCTCACAGCAAAATAAAAGGTGGGTGAGGGGAACCCCATGAGGCGGTTTGATGACCAAACACTGGCATCACTCCGGCATCCCCAAATAACCTTGTGGGGCGACTGTGTGTCTGAACCCCAGCGCACTTTCGGCCCACTTGGTCCTAGTCAGTATGTGTACTCTGAACGAGTCGACGGATGTACCCACTGGGGGGCATCGTCCGCAGGACCGTGCCACGGAGGTAGGTTTGGTTGCCTGGGTCGTTGTTTTGCTTTCGGGAGGTCTTTGCACCGCAGTCCAGTAAAACTCCGTTATGCGGCTCCGCTGTTTTGGAAACAACAGTGGGAATCGGGGGGCGGGCTACCCTGTCTGGACTATATGGGCGCTCTCCGGACTCACGATGGCGATTTGGTACATGCCCTCGGCTCCAGAGACACCACTTATAAAAATAAAAATCATATGGGTAAATTTTCCAAAAACTCATCCCAGAGACCGCCGGCCTCTGGTCACCGTGGAAACAGCAGAGATCTTCGTCGCCTGGATCCTTTTGGATCAGAAGTAGACGAAGAACTGGATTATGACCGCTTTATTGTACTCAAATCCAGCAACGAACGTTGTCCTCTTAGCAAAGCTGACATCTTTGATGTCTTTGACGACTTCGTAAACAAGTGTGGCGAACCTGCTCAAATGTGACCGCGCAATGATGGCGCATTGATTGTCGAGGCCAAGTCTAATGAGCAGCAAAAGAGAATTCAATCTCTCGAAAAGTTAGCCTCAGTGAATGTATCATCCGCGTCTCACCCGACATTTAATACCTGCAAAGGTGTTATTCGATCGGGTGAACTCATTGAGTATGATATCGACAGGTTGGTGACAAAACTTGCCAATCAGAAAGTAACGAGTGCACATCGCATTTCTAGGTTTGTGAATGGCGCTAGGGTCCCTACCGCCACCATAATCCTAACTTTCAACAGATTGGAACCGCCCAAGTACGTCAAGGCTGGCTACCTTAACATCCCAGTCAAGCCTTACGTCGAAAACCCCCGGCGGTGCTTCCATTGCCACCGCTTTGGCCATGTAAGCAAGTTTTGTAAAAGCGAAAGGATTTGTGTAAACTGCTCAGCAGAATTTCACGGAACACCCTGTTCCAAACAGCCGTGCTGCCCCAATTGTGGCGGAGACCACTCTGCCACATCACAGCAATGCACCTTCTTCCTCTACGAGAGAGAGGTCATTGCTGTTCGAAATAAAAACAGGGTGAGCTATAAAGAGGCTAGACGAAGAGTTAGGGAGACTTACGTTCAGCCTGGCGTGAGCTTCGCGGATGCTCTGCGCACCGCCACGCCAAAGAAGGGGAGAAGCCAGAGACCATCTACAGGCTCTCCTGAACAAACAAGAAGTCCTCCACAACTAAAACCCAGGTCTCCGCGCAGAGATGTGCCTCAACAGGTAAGGGGTTCTCCACACCCTAAACCCGCATCTCCACGCACACCTGAAAAGGTTAAGAGCCCCCCTCGACCGAAACCACGATGAATCGGTAGAGAAAACTCTTCACCAAAATTTAGCCTAGCTTCTGATAGCACAAAGAAGAGGAACCTTCCATCCTCTCCCGATTCACCAAGAGTGGCAAAACACTTTGCCACCGCTCCACAAGACGTGGATGTGAATTGGATTGGGCCGCAGGTGGTGTCTATTCCAGCTCTGGACATCCATCCTGCCCCAAAAGAACAGAGAACTACAGCCCCAAAGCGAGTAGTCAGCAACCCACCCCTTGCTGATACTGCTTTGGAACTCCTTCGAGCCTTAAGTGAGAAGGAATCAACCTGTACCCCATCACAGGAAACAGCTGTAGTAGAGGCTGCCCCCTTATCCAAGGAGGAGCCGAACCAACCATCAGATTCCAAGAATCCTTCGCCAGCCGAACAATCGCTGCCACCATCACCAGCCAAGTCGATGTCATCGGCTCATGAAATGACTGATGACTGATGGAGATGCTCCCACATCTGCTTCTCCAGTCAAGACAGTCATTTCGTATAGCCAGCTAACAAAATTGCCACGTTTAAAAGAAAAGCCGAGAGCTAAATTAACGCTCCCGATGCCTCCAGAGTCATACCCAAAACCGGTAATTGGTATGACCAAAACTACCCCTACGGGTAGTATAAAACCAAAACCTCCTACCCCTAAGGGTAGGATGATTGTCTTAAAGAGGTAAGGATGTATCCAATAATTCATTTGAACATCCAAGGTCTCTTCCCCAAGTGGGAAGAACTCAAGCTCCTGTTTAAAGACTACAATCCTGATTGTATAGCTTTACAGGAAACTTGCTTGGGTACTCGCAGTGTACCCAATATTCCTGGTTTTGTGGGATACTATAAGAACCCTATAGAACCAATCCATGGTTCTGCTGTGCTCATCAACAGCAGGGTTCCCCACAACCAGATCGACCTTCCGACAGACCTGCAGGCGGTCGCTGTCCGCCTGTTCTCCCATCGCCACTATACGGTCTGCTCGCTTTACCTCCCTCCTAGTGAGGAAAAAGACACAGCCTCTCTAGCTAGAAAACTAGTAGAGGTAATTAAACAGCTCCCTCCCCCCTTTCTATTGATTGGGGATTTTAATGCTCGACACCCCCTTTGGGGGGACCATGATAAGAACCCTAGGGGAAACATGATTGAGAAATTTCTGGGCGAAAATGATGTCTGCCTTCTAAACGATGGCAGCCATACATCATTTCACATCCAGACGAGCAGCTCTACATGCGTGGACTTGTCCCTCTGTTCACCAAGCTGTAGAGCTGATTTTGACTGGGCAGTGGATCCTGACTTGCGAGGCAGCGATCACTTCCCCATTATTATAGCGCCATGTACAGGTGGCCCCCCTCCACCACCTAGTAAAAAATGGAATGCAAAAAAAGCAAACTGGCCTAAATTCAGGCACCTCTCGAGCCATGACGGGTCCTTCCCTCATGAAGATATTGACGTGGCTATCGATGACCTCCTAGTCCACGTCAATAAAGCGGCTAACTCCTCCATCCCGCTCTCCGGCTCAACCGCTCGCGGACCACAAGTTTCCTGGTGGTCGGCTTAATGCTCGAGAGCCGTGACTGAATGTAAAATGTCTTGCCGACGTTACCATCGCTCCCCTACGATGGTAAATAAAATTGCTCGTAACAGAGCAAGGGCAGCACGGCGACGCATCATTTGACAGGCTCGAAAGACCTCGTTGGAAGGTTACATCGCGTCCATAAGTTGGCAAACGCCTATAGACAAAGTGTGGAAAAGGGTCAAAAAGCTATTGGGCAAATCCAATGGCTTTACAGCTCCCAAAATTGTCCAAGCTGAAGAATTGTTGGGGGACTTGTCCCATATTTCCAATGTCTTGGCCAGATCATTTGCTAGCATCTCAAGCCCAGATAATTATGAGATGCAATTCCAGTGCTTTAGGCTCCAACAGGAGCAGCAACCGCTCAACTTTGTGGAGCCTAACATGGATAACGAGTCTTACAACCGACTCTTCTCTATCCATGAGCTCCATAATGCACTGAAGCACTGTAGATCCACTGCCCCCGGATCGGATGGCATTTCCTATGATATGATTAGGAATATGCATCCATCCCTTCTCTCTCATTTACTGAACATTTACAACTGGATTTGGATCAAGGGCCGCTTCCCTTCCATGTGGAGAGAGGCCATAGTCCTTCCATTCCGCAAACCAGGAAAGGACGGGACGGAGCCCACCCATTACCGCCCCATTGCTCTTACCAGTTGTCCATGTAAAGTGTTTGAGAGAATGGTCAATTTGAGACTCGTCTGGTTTTTGGAGACTCAAAATCTCATATCTCCTTCTCAATCAGGGTTCAGGAAAAAGCAGAGTACGACAGACCTGCTTGTCCGAATGGAGTCACTCGTAAGAGATGCTTTTTCAAAGAAGCAGCACGCCATCGCTGTTTTCTTTGATATTGAGAAAGCATACGATACCATCTGGAGGCGTGGTATCCTTAAACAACTCCATGATTGGGGCCTGCGGGGTTACCTCCCCAGGTTTGTCGAGCAATTTCTGATGCGACGCACACTACGCGTAAGGGTTGGAGGCACCTTATCGGAGCCCGTGGACCAAGTTGAGGGTGTGCCACAGGGAAGTGTCCTCAGTGTCACCTGCTTCTCTGTGGTCATTAATAGCATTGTTAGAAATCTCCCTCCCGAGATTTCGTCGACGTTATATGTGGATGATCTGGCGCTCATTTGTTCTTCGCCCAGACTCCCATTTATCGTCCGTAAGCTACAGCGAGCTATAAGCACTGTAGCTGAAAATGCTTCCTCCAAGGGTTTCCGCTTTTCCGCAGTAAAGACCAAGGCTGTTCACTTTTATGGGCATAAGTTAGTGACATAAGACCCCCCCCATTTGTCTCTATATGGTGTGCCTATAGATTTTGAGCCCCACTTCAAATATCTGTGGGTCATATTTGATTCAAGGCTTTTTTTCCGGCAGCATGTGGACGCCTTGAAAAGGTCTTGTTTAAAGAGAATGGACATAAAGAAACTGTTGTCTCACACTTCTTGGGAAAGTGATCGACGTACTCTGTGGCTCCTGTATCTAGCATTGGTCCAATCAAAGCTAGACTATGGATCACAGGTGTACTCCTCTGCCTCGCCATCCATTCTCGAAAAACTAAACACTGTGCGTAACCAGGGTGTGCGCCTGGCTTCTGGAGCCTTTAAGTCCTCCCCAGTGTGGAGCCTCTACGCAGAGAACGGGGTTCTCCCCCTTCCCTATCACAGGCTCAAGTCTAATTTAAACTACCTCCTTAGACTTGAGCAACTACCGCAGACGCCAGTGTATGAGTGCATGTTCAATACACGGACAGTGGCCTCATACGATAGATCTCCATCTCTGGCTCGCCCCTTTGCTCTGCGTATGGCCGAGCACACTGCGCAACTAAGGGAGTTCTCAGTGATTCCCTTTACCATGCCAAAGACCCCCCCGTGGCTCATACCACCTGTAATGGTATGTAGGGAACTAGCTGATAGGCCCAAGGATCATCACCTGCCTGTAGTATTGAGAGCTATGTATGGCGACCACTCCTCTCAACATCGGCATAGCACTTTTGTGTTCACCGATGGGTCCAAGTCACCGGACAGAGTTGGAGCAGCTGCTGTCTTTCCACCTGAGACAGCATTGGTCCGCCTGCCAAACGCAGCTTCCGCATTCACAGCGGAACTCGTTGCTATGATGGCGGCACTGACTATCATAGCTGGCAGGCCATCTGGTTCTCATACTATCTTTACAGACTCCCTTAGTTCGCTTTAAATGTTGGGTGATGTTGGTTCGAGCCATCCGTTGGTTTCCAAGATCCAGCGGTGGCTCCTACGACTATCGCCCATCCACGAGATATCCTTTTGCTGGGTGCCTAGTCACGTGGGCATCCCAGGCAATGAGAGGGCAGATGCTGCAGCCAAAGAAGCAGCATCACTGGGAACAGCTCCAGTGGCCCCAGTCCCACTTTGCGATGCCTATCCTCTGATCAATGAATACGTGGTCGGCCTATGGCAGAAGAGGTGGAGTGAGCTCCCTCCCACCAAGCTCCACTCCATAAAACCCTCCGTTCACCCATGGCCACGTACAACTAGACATCGTAAAATGGAGGTTGCGCTTGTCCGTCTGAGGATAGGCCATTGCCGGCTCACCCATGAGCATTTAATGAGTGGGCTGCCCCCACCTATGTGCATTCTGTGTAGGGTACAAATATCTGTCCTCCATATATTTGTAGAATGCCCATTGCTAAGGAATCTCAGAAGGACGACTTTTCCCTTCATTACCAGAGAGATGGCCCCCCAGCAGGCTCTGCGAGGCATCTTTTCTGAGACCCATTGCTTCTTTAACGTGACTAGGATACTAACCTTCCTAAAAGAAAGCAATCTTTTAAACAAAATTTAAAATAGTTTTATAGATTTATTGTTGATCTATTCATAGTTTATGTTTTTATATTTTTTAAAAAAATGAATAAATTTTTAACAAAAATATAATTGCATAATAACTTTTAAAGTTATATTGTTGATATATTCATAATTTATTTACTTATATTTATTATTTTTACTTTTTTTTTTTTTACCTTTTGTTGAATCTTTTAATAGTCTATTTTTTGGTTAAAAACCCAACTGACTTAATATTGCCTATTAAACTAATTTTGGTCCCAAGGACATTTTTGCATTTTTATATATTCTAATATGGCAATATTTTAAAAATCATAATTTTAAATTCACTGCCCATAAGTGAATTTGGCTGTGAGATAGTCCATCTGGGCTACGCAGCTTTTAAATCTTTTATGCTCTATTCATTCATTCATTTGTGTTCACCGATGGGTCTAAGTCACCGGACAGAGTTGGAGCAGCTGCTGTCTTTCCATCTGAGACAGCATTGGTCCGCCTGCCAAACGCAGCTTCCGCATTCACAGCGGAACTCGTTGCTATGATGGCGGCACTGACTATCATAGCTGGCAGGCCATCTGGTTCTCATACTATCTTTACAGACTCCCTTAGTTCGCTTCAAATGTTGGGTGATGTTGGTTCGAGCCATCCGTTGGTTTCCAAGATCCAGCGGTGGCTCCTACGACTATCGCCCATCCACGAGATATCCTTCTGCTGGGTGCCTAGTCACGTGGGCATCCCAGGCAATGAGAGGGCAGATGCTGCAGCCAAAGAAGCAGCATCACTGGGGACAGCTCCAGTGGCCCCAGTCCCACTCTGCGATGCCTATCCTCTGACCAATGAATACGTGGTCGGCCTATGGCAGAAGAGGTGGTGTGAGCTCCCTCCCACCAAGCTCCACTCCATAAAACCCTCCGTTCACCCATGGCCACGTACAACTAGACATCGTAAAATGGAGGTTGCGCTTGTCCGTCTGAGGATAGGCCATTGCCGGCTCACCCATGAGCATTTAATGAGTGGGCTGCCCCCACCCATGTGCATTCTGTGTGGGGTACAAATATCTGTCCTCCATATATTTGTAGAATGCCCATTACTAAGAAATCTCAGAAGGACGACTTTTCCCTTCATTACCAGAGAGATGGCCCCCCAGCAGGCTCTGCGGGGCATCTTTTCCGAGACCCATTGCTTCTTTGACGTGACTAGGATACTAACCTTCCTAAAAGAAAGCAATCTTTTAAACAAAATTTAAAATAGTTTTATATATTTATTGTTGATCTATTCATAGTTTATGTTTTTACTTTTTTTTTTTTTAAATGAATAAATTTTTAACAAAAATATAATTGCATAATAACTTTTAAAGTTATATTGTTGATATATTCATAGTTAATTTACTTGTTATTTATTATTTTTACTTTGTTTTTACCTTTTGTTGAATCTTTTAATAGTCTATTTTTTTGTTAAAAACTCAACTGACTTAATATTGCATATTAAACTAATTTTGGTCCCAAGGACATTTTTGTTTTTTTATATATTTTAATATGGCAATATTTTAAAAATAATAATTTTATATTCACCGCCCATAAGTGAATTTGGTTGCGAGATAGTCCATGTGGGCTACGCAGCTTTTAAATCTTTTATGCACTTTTCATTCATTCATTCTGCCTCGCCATCCATTCTCGACAAACTAAATACTGTGTGTAACCAGGGTGTGCGCCTGGCTTCTGGAGCTTTTAAGTCTTCCCCAGTGTGGAGCCTCTACGCAGAGAACGGGGTTCTCCCCCTTTCCTATCACAGGCTCAAGTCTAATTTAAACTACCTCCTTAGACTTGAGCAACTACCGCAGACGCCAGTGTATGAGTGCATGTTCAATACACGGACAGTGGCCTCATACGATAGATCTCCATCTCTGGTTCGCGTCTTTGCTCTGCGTACGTCCGAGCACACTGCGCAACTAAGGGAGTTCTCAGTGATTCCCTTTACCATGCCAAAGACCCCCCTGTGGCTTATACCACCTGTGATGGTATGTAGGGAACTAGCTGATAGGCCCAAGGATCACCACCTGCCTGTAGTATTGAGAGCCATGTATGGCGACCACTCCTCTCAACATCGGCATAGCACTTTTGTGTTCACCGATGGGTCCAAGTCACCGGACAGAGTTGGAGCAGCTGCTGTCTTTCCACCTGAGACAGCATTGGTCCGCCTGCCAAACGCAGCTTCCGCATTCACAGCGGAACTCGTTGCTATGATGGCGGCACTGACTATCATAGCTGGCAGGCCATCTGGTTCTCATACTATCTTTACAGACTCCCTTAGTTCGCTTTAAATGTTGGGTGATGTTGGTTCGAGCCATCCGTTGGTTTCCAAGATCCAGCGGTGGCTCCTACGACTATCGCCCATCCACGAGATATCCTTTTGCTGGGTGCCTAGTCACGTGGGCATCCCAGGCAATGAGAGGGCAGATGCTGCAGCCAAAGAAGCAGCATCACTGGGAACAGCTCCAGTGGCCCCAGTCCCACTTTGCGATGCCTATCCTCTGATCAATGAATACGTGGTCGGCCTATGGCAGAAGAGGTGGAGTGAGCTCCCTCCCACCAAGCTCCACTCCATAAAACCCTCCGTTCACCCATGGCCACGTACAACTAGACATCGTAAAATGGAGGTTGCGCTTGTCCGTCTGAGGATAGGCCATTGCCGGCTCACCCATGAGCATTTAATGAGTGGGCTGCCCCCACCTATGTGCATTCTGTGTGGGGTACAAATATCTGTCCTCCATATATTTGTAGAATGCCCATTGCTAAGGAATCTCAGAAGGACGACTTTTCCCTTCATTACCAGAGAGATGGCCCCCCAGCAGGCTCTGCGGGGCATCTTTTCTGAGACCCATTGCTTCTTTAACGTGACTAGGATACTAACCTTCCTAAAAGAAAGCAATCTTTTAAACAAAATTTAAAATAGTTTTATATATTTATTGTTGACGTATTCATAGTTTATGTTTTTACATTTTTTAGAAAAATGAATAAATTTTTAACAAAAATATAATTGCATAATAACTTTTAAAGTTATATTGTTGATATATTCATAGTTTATTTACTTGTTATTTATTTATTTATTTTTATTTTTTTTATTTTTTTTTTTTTTTACCTTTTGTTGAATCTTTTAATAGTCTATTTTTTTTGTTAAAAACTCAACTGACTTAATATTGCCTATTAAACTAATTTTGGTCCCAAGGACATTTTTCCGTTTTTATATATTTTAATATGGCAATATTTTAAAAATAATAATTTTAAATTTACCGCCCATAAGTGAATTTGGCTGCGAGATAGTCCATCTGGGCTACGCAGCTTTTAAATCTTTTATGCACTATTCATTCATTCATTCCTCCAGGCAGGACGGCCATCGTTACGGCCAAACAATTCTATTTTTATGTCGTCGGACCACAGAACATTATCCCAGAACTCAGCAGCTGTCTCCAAATACTAACGTGCGAACTTCAACCTTACAGTCTGTGTGAATGTTGAAGGTTGTCGATGTTTCCCACCATTTTCCACTTCAGAATGACAGAACTAATGGTGATGAAAGGTATTTTTTAGCTGCTTGGATATCTTCCTGTAGCTCAGCCCATCAGTATGGAGCTTCAGGATCGACTTTATCTGGTCTTTGAATAGTTATTTATTATTCGCCATGATAACGTCTTTACTGCAAGGACGTCGACTATTCTACATATAATTGGAACCCTCTCGAAGCTTCTTTGCACCGTCACAGCTAATAGTATGTCTCTAATGTGCTTTTAAAAATGAATTTCCTCAGGTTGATTTTTCTTTACGAAAACTTATTTCATCCCTGTTTTCATTCATTTCAATTTTACTGAATATCAATTTTGTTTCATGCTTTTTTGTGCACAGAACTTTCAACTTTACATTAATATATATCTATTTGCGTCAATTTCATGAAGTTTGATGGGTTGAAAGTCTATTAGAATTGATTTTGAAGGTGTACGAATACTTATTTTTTCTCACTCTATATAAAACGTACGTAAAATGAGTGGTACTGACGACTTATTTTACATAATTACCCTAATTAAGGTTGGCACATATCTTGTATATGCAGGACAAGATCTGTATTTAATGATTTTTTTCTGAGCCCTGTATTGACGTTGTCAGGACGCCTAAATATCCTATATTTAAGAAATTTCCACCAATTACAAAAATTTGGCAACTGTAACTTTTTTCGCAATATTGATGATGTAGAGAGATTCTATTTCAACAAGGCCAAACAATCTTTAATTTTCCACAAATCTCGTAGTTTTCAAGGCAAATCTTCGAAAGGACTTAAAATTGGCAATTTGCAAAAAAAAAAAAGACAAAACCTACTGACCCGGGTTGCCAACCCTGCTACTGTTAGTATATCGTTTTCTTGTTTTTTTTTCAAGACAGATTGGGATTTTGGCCTGGCATTGAACTTTATCTTTTTCAACCTGGTTTTAAAAATGCACATGGTGACAGGCAAAACTATCAAGTTTTGTCTTTTTTTACGGAAGGAATCGGTTTTAATCATTGCTAAGAAACGGCCCAGCCAGCCTCAACTCTGTTCTCACTTAGTTACATGCACAAGCTTCAGCATGTTGATGAGAGTATCGAAGTTTTTATTTTCAATTGATGTAGTTTTTGGTTTCGACCTATAAAGTTGTGATTGTGTTGATGAGATTATCAAAGTTTTCATTTTCAATTGATGTAGTTTGGGTTTCAACTTGTGAAGTTATGATTGTGTTGATGAGATTATCAGAGTTTTAATTTTCAATTGATGTAGTTTGGGTTTCAACTTGTGAAGTTATGATTGTGTTGATGAGATTATCAGAGTTTTAATTTTCAATTGATGTAGTCTTTGGTTTTAACTTGTGAAGTTGTGATTATGATGATGAGATTATCAAAGTTTCCCTTTTCAATTGATGTAGTTTCTGTTTCAACTTGTGAAGTTGTAATTGATTTGATAAGATTATTGGAGTTTTCATTTTTAATTGATGTGGTTTTTTTTACTTATCCTTTTATTGGTCTGTATATTTGAACTACCTAAATGTCCAAGCAAAATTGTAAATTTAGAGATGAATTTTCTCAACAATGAACATTTATTAAATGAATTAAAACTCTTTTTGAAGCTTTTTTTCAGTATGCAATCGCTCATTTTGTATCTAAAATTGCGGAAAGTCTTATATAAACCAACATATCATAACACCACTTAAGCATAAGAGATATTTAAGTTACTATTCTACATCTACCAAATAAAGCGAAATAATTTCAAATATTTGAATTTAGAAAAATTTAACTAAAGAAGATAAAATCATCGCAGTAGAATTTCTTTCTAGACTGTATATGTATTATCCTATAACCAGTCTCTAATTTGAATGACTGCGTAAATGTTATAATACAAGAACTAGTTTTTGATTCTAAAGCTACAACCAAATTTTCAAATGCCAGGAACAAATCTAGTGCAATTACTAAAAATTTTAAAGCTTTTTACACGATTACCGAGATTACCAACGATCTAAAGACGTCGCGTTTTTACGACATAGCTTCAGATACCAGTAATTCAAGGAGAAAAAATTCACACTTTGATTGTGCAATATTTTACCCTCGAAGAAAGTTTAATTATAAAGACTTTGAAAGTAAAATCCATTCGCGAAGAAACTTCAAACACAAAAGCATATTTTTGCAGTTTTTTATTGATGTAGGAATCAAAGAAAAAGTTTGTAATACGTTTGGTGGTGAGAATACACATATATTTATTAGTAGACTTATGATACAACTACAATCAATGGTTATTAAAATTGAAAACAAAGTTTAAAATAATTCTATGGAAGGCGTCGGGTGTTGTGCTCACAATGCTGCTCAAACAGCTTTTTATACTCTTTCTGTTCATATTAAAGTAATTGTTGGGAAATTGTACTCTTTGTTTTTTTATAAAATGGAACTGAGTGATTAAATAATTTCTGTTAATTCGTTGACGTTAAGTATTCTTCACTTCTCCCACATAAAAAAAAAAATCTTGTTGGCTCTCTTTAACAAATCCAGTTGAGAGGATTCTCAGTGTATTGGAAACATTGAAATCATATTTTAATTCTGAAGAAAAGACAACTAAAGCATCTAATAATTTTAAAACCCCGTTCAGTAAAGCCTATTTAATTCTTGTTAATAGATTCTCATACATATACAAACTAAAAAAAAATCAGAGTTACTGAAGTACTCGAGTGCTTAAAGGAACTTCTTGATTGTGTCCAAAGAATAATAACGAAAAATTTATGCCTCTTAATGTCAAGACTTCTTAAGAGGGTCGATGTTAGTAATGAGCAGGAGAGGAAATTTCGACTTGAAGTAGATAATTACTACACCACTTGCAATGAATATCTTATGAAACGGATTTCATCCTTTGAAGAGTTGGATTTTTGTACATGGATGCGAGTGAATTTGCCTTCAACATAGGAATAAATGGAACCGACATGCGTAGTTTTCAAGAAGAGTGGAATGGAGATTGATGATAATGTTTTTAGTCAATAGCAAACAGTTAACAAAGTTGTTGATTAAAAGATACAACACACGTCTGAAATATGGAAGATTCTGATCTATGTAATTTGTGAGTAATTAAATCATATTTAAAGAGCAAATCTTGCAGTTAATTTTGCGCCAATACCCCTTCAGTATACCTGCTCATTTTTCTTTTACCAAGCGAGTTTTTTCTTTAACAAATATCCAATGTATCAAAGTAAAAGCAATTGTGACCACCGTAGAAACTTTATTTGAATGTAAATTATAAGCAAATCTTAAAAAAAACAAAAATTTATTCAAGAAACATCATTATGAAAATATTGTTAAAACCAGGAAATGGCTTCGCCACAGCCCCCTACAAGGGGAGCTTGTGCTTCGCTACTAAGTTTAAAATTTAAAATCTAAAAAAAAAGCAGCCATGGTTAAAATTTTATAAATTTTCTGAACTTCGCCAATTATAATAATTTTAAAAAGGAACTCTAAACTAAATTTCCCCCCTTTCAAAATATCACGTTGCTAAAATATAGTTATAGATAGAAGATATATAAAAATATATTTCCTGAACTTCACCATTTGTAATTCTTTGGGTTTAAAAAATTTCACAAAATTTCGATACTTATATTTATTTCTGAACTTCACCATTTTGTCTTTTGATATTATAAAAGAATTATTAGAAATAACTTTGATAAAAAACATAAGTCATAACCAAACTAAGATGAAATTATTATTCAAATACTCAAAAAAATTCCCTTCTTAAATTACAGAGTTAGTGATGATTAAAAGGTTTAATTTGATTATTAGATTTTTTAAGGTATATTTGTATATCACATGAATTCAGTTCTTTTATCTTAGGTATAATCTAAGCATAGTAGACTAGAAATTTCTAAATAAACAAAATGTTTAGAGGGTGCCCTGTATTTCCATTTGTTAAATTTAGCAACACTAGGCCTTTTGGTAGTCAACCTCTAGTTAATGGCCCGCTCTATGAACAGGACGTCTAAGTATAATATATTATTTTTTTCAACATTCCATCTAGGCAAATTTCTAAATGGATATGAGTCACTGTATTCAAGTTAACTTAGTATTTAGGTTATATTAAAAAAATAACAAAAAGGAAACGACAAAAACAAGACAAACCAAAACACAAACCAGCAAAAAACAAAAGATAAAAATTTAGAATAGGCAGAAGAAATCAGGCTTCGGCGTCAGATGGAGGCCCGGCTCCCTCTGGCGGCAAAGATATCGAACAACACCAATGAGTCGAACAAAATATGGATAGCCTCCTCCAAAAATTCCATGGATCCTACGGTTTGTGTGCACGAACCCATCCCGAGCTCAAGGAAAAAGTGGTAGTAACCCAATCCGTCATGGTACAGGGATAAGTAACGTGCCCAACATCCTTGGGTAGGACGCAGTGGTCGCAGTAAAGTGTGGGTAACAAGTAGATAACGGGAATAGTCGAGGCTTGATAACACTCAACTTACGTTCCGCTCGTCCTTCTCCCATCTTCTTTCCCAGGCAGCCCGGAAGGCTATCCTGATTTCTGCTATGCAGTCAGTGTGATGAAGAGGAAACGCTGGGCTGATCGCCTAGTCCTCGCAGACACTTGATGTCCTCATCTGTACGCTCACTTCTCGCAATCTCCACATGTCCATGAACCCAGAAGAACATAATCTCGGGCCGTGTACAACGCGTTATCTCCCGTACCGAGCGATGTATTGCAACCAGCTTCGCTTCGAAGACAGACGCAGCGCTGGGATAAGCCCACTGAATTCAAACAGAGGAGATACGGCGTGGAAGCCAAATTCATCTTGTGACTTGGTTCCATCAGCGTAAGCGTCACGGATACAATGTGACACGAAGTATGATTCAAAATGGTCGAACACAATAGTTTCGGCACTGTGAAAGCTTTGGGGGCAGAGGCATGGCGACAAATAGTCAGAGGTCCCTCCAGGGTAGCATCCTGGGCCCAAACCGATGTGCACTTGCCCGAGAGCTACACCGAGCTGACAGGGATCTATAAGTAGGCTTTTAATAGGGAAAGGGCTGAAACACCGGTCTCCAGAGGGAGACCGGTGTGGTGGATCGTCTTCTCCTTCCACAATTCACGTTCAGCTGTGGATGTGTAAAACTCGTATCCGTAGTTAAGCTTTGAACGAGCAAAGGCACGATAAAACAGCAGAGCGGTACTCCTATCAGTATCTCAACTTTTAACACTCACTGAACAAAGAATGTCCATGGCGTGGGTATAAGAGCTCCTACGACCCTACCCACAGCTGAACTGGGTGGCTCGGATACAGTGAATCCTCCAAAAGAGGGACTTCCGCCTCCAAAGTCGCCAAATCTGCTGAGAGTTTCGAGGGGAAAGGAGAAAAAGTATCATAGCGAGGCCAACCTCCCTCGATAAGTCCTTGAAGGAGACATCACCTTCAGCGCCTTGTTCAGGCAACAGCGCCCGAAGTTCTACCTCCTGGAAGCGTGCGGCCATTTCTGTGAAGGTCTTCTCTTCAAAGAGAGTCCTCGCATTTCCTCCGAGCTAGTCCTAGAGGGCATATTCCTTCAATGGAATTGCTGCAGACGCCGGGCAAACTGGAAGGAGCAGCGGAGGCTCGTCTCCCCCGGTCCCCTGTTAGCTATCCCTCTGCATGGGACCATGCTGGGCGTTAGGCCCTGCCCACTTTCTCGAGATATAAGGGTTTTGCGAGTCCACAACAAAGAGATGGGCGCCCTGGGCAGGTTTCTCTGTTCTTTTCGTTGCTATAAATAGTTTCTCTCAGGTAGTAGCAGTGCAGCTGCACCTGAATATGAAGTATACTGTTATTTCTGCGTACATTACACCGTCAGCCGACTTCAACGTGGGTGATTTCCACTGCATCATGGCACGGTTTCTAATGTGTTTATTCTGCTCGGGGATTTGAATGTTAGTCACCCACCTATGGGGGTATACAGGATTAATTCCAGTGGTCAGGTCTTTGCTGACTTTATCGACGAGCTGGAGATAGGTGATGAAAATTTGGATGAGTTCGCGCATCACTCTCCGAGAAACTCTTCATTTTCCTGTCTTGATTTACCCCTGTGCTCTCCTGATGCACATCCCAACTTTGGGTGGGATTTGGTCTATAACCTCTATTGTAGGGATCATTTTTTAATTTACCCTACACTTTCAGCTTTTGCCGCTTGAAAACCCGCCTCCTTGCTGCTTGGAACTGTCGTCGTTGTCCGCATTTTTTCTGTCCCAGTCGAGGATTTTACTTCGGTGGATGATAGCATTGAGTTTTTCACCGACAACATTATCGCGTGGGCCTTAGCTATTATTCATAGAACATCTGGTAATTTTGCATGCTATTCGCTTCCTTGGTGATTGGCTGAGTGTAAAAATGCCCTCAGACAGAAGCGATGTGCCTAGATGCGCTATAAGCACCGCCTGAACTATTTCACTGTCGGCGAATTTCATCGAGGTAGGGATAGTTTCTGTTATGTTTCGAAGTATATCCGCCAATCTTCCTGGTGGACATATGTGTCTTCACCTAACTGAAAGACCCTTCTTGCAGATGTGTGGAAGCGAGTCAAATGGATTCTGGGTAAGTTTTCGCCAAGACCTTCATCTCATTCTCCAGGAGAATGGGGCCGCAATCTTGTACTCTGCGTCCATGGCGGAATCCTTCGCGACCGCTTTCTCCACATTATCTAGCAGGGATGCTGTTCCGCCAGCATTTGATGCTGATGAAACAGCCGTATAAACTTTATCTCCAAGAGTCGGAGAACCCTACAACGACAGGTTTACGTCGAGTGATTTGCGTTCTGCTCTTGCTTCATGTGTGACATTGCCCCTTGTTCGGAGGACCATGTCCCATATGCTATGATTAGACCTTTAGGTCAGCGATCCATAGCATTTCTGCTAGATATATTTAACAGGATCTTGACAGAGAGTACCTTATAAATGCCTACATATCGATGTAGGGGTGATGCCACTCGTGCTGCGCGGCATACAGTGTATTATGCTCTTGTACGCGCGAGCCCGGCGCCTCCTTCATTCGCCAACAGCCCTCACTGCATTCGAGCCGATCTCGACGCCTCATATGCAGCCGAGAGACGCCAGTTATACCCTAAACCCCTTAGCTTTAGGGACATGAATCTCCTTTTAGAGATCGGTGTAGCTTTTGTGTCAGTGGCACTCTGGTTCTTCCCAGGATTCCACCCTTGAGGGTACCAGCTTCTACACCACACGGAGTATTGCGTTTGGCATTTTTGTAGCACACTTCGTATCACACTGGAGCCGTGCCAGTGTACAGGGGTGGATCCGATTCCCAGAATGGAGTTGGCTTCCATGGTAGAGTGCGATGTCAACTTCACCGATGAGCTATTGAATGTCTAAATATCACTAATAATGGCCGCTTCTGAATGGTGTGCGGCATTGGCTAGAAAACTCCCGTTCGAGGAACGAGTGATCTTCGCCTCTTTATCAGTCAACCAAATAATTTTATCCTCCAATGGAACATTTGGCCTTGCTCAATGACTAAGAAGCGTTTGAATCCAGTTGACTAGAAAACGCTAGAAGTCTGTCAATGACCGTGCCCGACGTCAACGAGGCTCCACTCATCACACAAGCAACTTTGGTCTTTGTTTATTTCTAAGTATCCCTGCCCGACGGAAACTTTGAGCAGGACTTGCCTGTCTTGGACAGGTCGATGCCGATATGGCAGCAGAACTCTCTGACTCCGGAGCTCCAGTGGAGGGAGAGGAACTTCTAGTCCTCTTTACCTTCTTTTTTCCTCTTGGTTTCTTTTTAGGAGGGGAGGGCTGGGAGTGAGACTGTTTATCTTTACTCTTGAACGGAGCCCCAATGTCAGACAAACCAGGCTCAGCCACACTCTTCTCCTAGATAGAGAAAGTTTTGGCCGGCAAAGGGGACCAGGCGGGTAAAGATTTCCCTGTTCTCGTTGTAAATCTTTGGGGTCCCGTGCTGCTTCAGGAAGACCTTGCACAGACGTTTTTTTCCCCTACTTTTAAAGTTAAACCAGAAGTATACCTGGGATGGCTCTGTAGAAGGTACATTAATAGATTCTGAGGAAATTTCTGCCTTTCACTTTGGTTTGTTTTCGGTTTCTTTTTCGTTTTGTAATTTAAAATTTTTAATATAACCTAAGGAAGTTAGTTAATGATTCCAGCGCTTAAGCACTAGATGGCAATCGAGGCCCCCGAAATTATTAAATAGACCTCTTTCCTTGGGTCCTTGGGTTAGCTTACGTAGTTGTATTGGTTTTAGTTGATGATAGGTAACTGTTGGATGTGTTACGAGGGTTTCTTGGTTTTATTTAATGTTTTTGAGTGGTTTACTATGTTGCAAAGTTTATGTCAGGTTATTGGGAGTGTAGGGTTTATTTAATGGTTATGAGTTGATTGATGTGTTACATAGGGCAGGTTGTTTAGATTATTTGTTTTCTTTGGTAATTATAAGTTGTTCATTGTTGCAAAGGTTAGATTAGGTTAGGTTTGTTGGTTTCAATAAATGAATTTGAGTCGCTTGTTTTGTTATGATTTTTAGTTAATATTTTTTTCTAGTTTGTTGGGCTTGTATGATGTTTAATATTGTGCCCAATTAACTCCACTTTAATAAGATGCTTAAGATAAAAGAATTTATGTATCTCCCAGCGTTTTCGCACATATAGCAGAAAAAAAGAGACACACGCAATCTTTAAATTTATAGAGAGATTAACTATAATTTCAGATAAATCAATGCAAAATTTAATAATCATGTATATCAAAAAATCCCGCGATAGGTTTAAACTTTCAAACATGGCGAGCGCAGCTTCTGTGCGTTATTTATTGTTGCTTTATTTATTGGTGGTGACGAATTGAAATAAGTTTTCCATTACGACATTGTCTAACTCATCTAAGATTATGAAATATTGGATTAATTCATTTCTAAATCGTCTTATTTTGCAAGTGAGGCAAATTCAATCCCGTGAACCAACTCACGTAAGATTGATACATCCAACTTGACATCATTATTACACTCTTTTGCAAGCAAAAAAATGATCAGGGTTTTGACAGCGATCTACAATTTGGGGGAGAGGATCCTTTTATTTGTTCGTGGGGGACAAGCCATTTAAAATGGGATCAGATTCACGGGTATCTACAGCTCATGGCAGCTGCTATGGATGCGTGTTTGTCGCCAGATGGGCACCGAATCAGAACTCTATCCGGAGACTAACCACAGCTGATGTGGCTTAACTTCTATGTGGTCGAGAGCAGTGCTGTTGTTCGTCTTTGTCTGTCTTAAAAATTAAATATTCTTATGGACAAGTTCGAGTCCTGTTTTAGCTCGATGAATAAAATTATTCATTTTCTTGCTCAAGTGAATAGAAAATTATATATTATGTTGAATTCACCTCACATTTGTTGGATTCAACCTCACTTTTGTTGAAGTACAACTCGCATTTCTTTTTCATTCCACCTCACATTTGTCGGATTCAACCTCACTTTTGTTGAAGTACAACTAGCATTTCTGTTTCATTCCACCTCACATTTGTCTAATTTATCCCTTTTAGGGGTGGCTGGGTCCTCGAAAATCACCAGAACGGAGCATATAATTAAAATTAGACTGATTTTACACCTATCATTTAACTGCTCATTGAACGAGCATTTGGGCATCACTTTGGAGTTTCGTTTGGTCTTTATAGCGACACAAGATTCATGATTAAGAGGTTGAATAATGTATAATTTAAAACACTACATAACATACGGTTGCTTTAGCAATGAATAACCACCTTCACACTGCATCGGGTGCCCCCTCCCGGGGGGGGGACACGCTCTTCATCCAATCCAAGCGCAAATGACTGCATCCAATAGACCAATGTAACAGTTCTTCTTAGGTCTGTTATATTATTCTATTGGATACAAACAACTGCTTGGCGTTGGTGAAAAACGTGCCCCTCCTCCCCTGGCGTGCCCGATTGCTTGGAAAGGTAGCTAGCTACCCACTATACTAACCGCATACCATTATACATTGCAGTTTACCTTACTAAGATGTAACATGTTCGGTTGCACTTAGGTTGCCGAAAGCTGTTTCTTTGTTCAATGTCATTGTCTCTGAAATTCCTTCCCTGTTGTATCCATGATTATTATCCTGAAAAAAAGGAATAAAAAGGAAAAACACGAAATCCGGCACGCAATTTATGCAAACAAGGCCAGCAGACCTATGTCGCGTGCTCTAAATTATTTCGATAATTTTTTGGGGGAAAAAATAAATTATTAATAAACAAACGCATTATCAATTAAAAAAAACATATCACCTGACGTTACGACCTTCAAAACTTTCAAATTCTCTATGAAAAAGTAAACTAGTTTACCATCCGACCGACGACCGATGGACCGACATAGTAACTTAACGGTCAACGGTTTATTAAGAATGAATTACAAAGAGAAATTAGATAAATGTAAATAGAATATAGCAGAGAAGAGATAGTTCTAAGTATAAGTAGAAAGATAAAGGTTCACGCAGACGTGGAAATCAATTTTTTAGCTCTATACAATACAAATTTTGCATTTACTCATAAGAGTTATTAGTTTATAGTTCTACAAAATTTATTCTTTAAAATTTACATATATATTTACATATTATTATATATTTCTAACGTTAACTACACATTATTTTAATTACTTCACATTATTTCCTCGCGTTTGTTGTAAAAACTTTTTTAGTATTCTATTTCAGTCCAGCTGATGATTTTAATCTAATTTTAAGTCACTTATTTGATTAATTCATAATAGATAATTTGATGCTAGATATATTTCGTAAATTAATTAACACACACTTTCTATGTACACTTTTTCCAAATCACTGATATTATCAATTATTTTTTCAGTATTTATTTAATTCACTTTTGGGCTTATCGTTTTATTTTATACACTTGTATTTTGCACTTTCACTCTATTTCGGACGTTTTTTGTCCACTTTTTATGGCTTTGAATGTTGACATGTTCACGGCATGCACATCCAATGGTGGATGAACCCCGCACCCTTCAACATCAATGCTGCAATTTCGTTCGGTAAAAAAAAGTAAAAGGTCCCTCGAAGGTCCACTTGAATTCCCCCTTGGCAATGCCAAGTAGGAGAAATTATGGGTCGTCTCTTGGAGGTGGGCACAGGGGAGAGCCAAATACCTTGAGTCCCACGCCTTTGCCGTCAAAGAAGTAACCGCTCTTGAGGACTTCCTTCTTGTCAGTTAGGGGGACCTCCGTTTATTCCTCTTCGTGCGCTTCTTCTTCGTCCGACGAATTTTTTAGTTTGTCTTTTCCTCTGTTTTCTTCTTCCCTTTTTTATTTTCTTTTTTGCGCCTTTTTCCGTTTCTCACTCTCCCTCCGAAGTTTCTTCCGTTATTTTTGGTTATTCGGTAGGGGACTGCGTCGGATCCTCATTTGGTTGATGTTCCCGTTGGGATTCGTCGGTAAACTGGATATTCAGTATTCCCGCCGAGTCTGGATTTTCGGGGAACCAGAGTTTTTTGATAACTCCGTTCTTCTCCAGAAGACGGTTAAGTTCTTCGGAAAAGGAGCCGGGGTTAGCCATGTGAGCAATGATGATCATTGTCATGATATCTTTACCTGCCTCTGGCATCGCCAACTTCGGGGCATTTGTTGTGACGAAGTTCTTCGGGGCCACTGCTTGAACGTAGTTGGTCTTGGTTCTTGCCTCTTTTTCTTTTTTTCATATTTTACCGTTTTGTACGGATGGCTTCTTTGCGAATGGGGCACCTCATGGCCAAGGCCCTATGGTCCCCTCCACAGTTGACGCACTTTTGCTTCTCTTCTGTGCAATCTTTCCAACCGTGCCCAGATTTCGCGCAGTTAGAGCATGCAACTACCGTCGCCGTGCAGTCCTTTGTTAAATGTTTTTCGACTGCATAACATTTGTAGCAGCAGTTGATCGGTAGGTAGTCTTCTGTTTCGATTTACTCGGGTGATACACTTGGGTAAAACCTAAGCAGCCCATCTTTCTTGGCTCTTCTCGCCATTTCGATGCTTGAGAAGATGATCTTCACTATACTGTTTCCTTTGCCGAATTTTTCCACCTTTAAAATGTTGACCCATGTCTGCTTCGCTGACAGCTCTGCCTTGATTTCTTCACAGGTGTTGTCAGTGAAGAGTGGGTCCAACCGCCGAAGAATAACAGTACATTGCTCTAATATTTATTGTGGGATGTTTGCTTCTAGTCCGATTTTTTGGAGGTGGACCTTGGCCTCGTTCGAGACCAGCCGTTCCACATCCTCCATGGTGCGGCAGATTGACGCTTAGTTAGTCGGGATGTCAATTAGCCGGATGAGGACTACATTTATATGTTTGTATATAGCCTCAATCACGGCTGTTCTTGACGGTTTAGCTCTCCCCCCTCCCTCCCCGTATAGTGCGGAGGGGAAATCTCTTACAATGCTGGGGGGCCGACCCCATGAGGCCCTACTGGGTAGTGAGCTCCCCCTCCTTGGGGCACCCTCCTTCTACTCGCACGAATAGAGAGGTTTCGATCCCACGAGCGAAGAAAAAGATTCACTTGTTAAAATGTCTTCCTAAAGTAAACCGCCTTTACCACGACGAGACTTAATGAAAGCTTCAGCTCAAAGCCATTGCTAACTCTCGACGTAGTAGCTTGAGTCGCATCAACGCGACTAAAAACACGAAATACGACCCGCAATTTATGCTCCAAATCAAATTACATCTCATGAAGGAATTCTGAGGTTAAGTTAGTGGGAGAAATTGGAGAGAGGACTTTCTTAGTTTCTCTTCACCTAGTTGAATTCGTGGCTTTGAGTTTACTTGTGATAGATGTTTTATCCCACAAACTTAATTATATATAGTTTTAATAAGTGTCTAGTTGATTTTCTTAGTCACCACCTACAAATGTATGAATAATTAGTGTGATAATTACTCGTAGCTATCTTTTAGGCGTTGTTTAAATTCAGATTTTTCTGGGCGGATTTGTTTTCGATCTATTTGCATCAATTTATTAAGGAAATATAAGATGTCATTGAAGATCTACCGGTTTTCTTTTAAGAACAAGGGACAACATCTGTCCAGAGGAGATAGCAAAATTCTAGTTACATACATATACACACACATTCACATATGTACATAGCTGCATACATAAATACATAGGTGTATGTGGGAAATGGGTTAAAGCGTTATTGTTCAACTTCTATTCTCATGGTTTCAAATGGTAATTTAATAGGAAACTAAAAGTTCTACTCAAACATTTAATAACCATTTATTACAATATTTAACCACGGGTAACAGAAGTTAATTAACTCGAGGATCATTGTGGTATTCGGCAATAATTCAAGAAAATGGGAACGGAATAATTACAAGGCTGACAGAATCATTCAACTTATTTATGATTGACTTGCTAAATTGAATAATGAAAAGCGGATTCTATCTGATTTGACTGATAATTAGGCTATATAAAAGATTAAAAATACAACTTACAACACCTAGGTCGGTGCCCACTGGCGCAGCCACGAAGCTGTATTCAAACCTTACGTAGGGTTATGATCTTGAACATTTTAGAGCGTCTATGGCTGAAACAAATATACCCCTTTCCTGTAGGAATGTCTTAATCTCAGAATCTAAATAAACGAAGATTTTTAATATCTCCCCTCCCCCCAATATAAGAAGGCGAGTCTTCACTGGCTAATAAATAAATTTAGATAAGTAAGAAATATACACCGATTAATAGTTTGGGGAAAGATAAATGCCTTCCAAGAGATTCTTTGAGACGAAGTGTATCGCAAATTCCCTCGTTAGTTGGTAGTTAGTTATAGTAAAAGATGAAAGGTGAATTGAATATTTGAAAATATAATGTTAAAGATTTGATAATAAGAATGAATTTGAAAAGAGGTTGTACATTGCAGTCTAAAAGGGATTTGATTGATTTAACACTACCTGCAAGGGAACTAAATTTTCCTACCATGTAATTTATTTCAAAGTACAAACAAGATTACACCACATCAAAATAAAGAAGCTAAGCCCTTCAACTTACCATTAATTCACAAATACTTTACAAATATTATACTTAAGAGGATAGAAGTTAATAGGAAATGATGAGATGGGATGCTAAGAGAAACGGTCGCCACCGTCCGGCCTGTGTGGCCTCTGAATCGTAGTTCCTGACACTGCGTTCTTAACGGTGCCTATTGATCCTCTACCTTTGAAAGTTTGTAAATGACTAAAGGATCCCATTCAACCCCACCAGAGGGGGACATTATCAAGGGAACTTCCCTCATGTTCCATCCAAGCCCAAGTCTAAGTAGGGGTGGTAGGCATAACCTCATAAAGAGGATCTACAAAGGTCATCAGAAAACGAGAAAATGCGGAGCGCAATGACTACTTAACTATCGTATTTCAAAAACAAAATTCTAAACTCTCACCGGTTCTTACACATAAAGGGGATACCCAAACCCACGAAAAAATAGACGAACAAAGAGTATTAGGCAGACAAAAAGCCAGATAGACACAGGAGGATAGGGTGGAATCCATCGGTCTAAAAAAAAATTTCTGACAAGATTTGTGATAGACAAATCCTTTGGGTTCTGAGGTATCCCCTTCTCTGGTGCTAAGTGATTGATAAAAGTCCGAAGGTAATTTATTAATGACGGTCGTTCTCCCTTAAAACATTGTAATAGCGACTATGTCAGACCCTGTTGAGGTGTGAATCTTATTTACAATTGTGTAAAGGGTTCGTAACAAACACTAAGGCTCTGTAATGCGCTGTATGTGTTAAAAGTAATATACAAATTGACTGTGAAATAATAAAATTGCAGCGAAAGCATTCTGTGGCATAAGTGGTTCATTGGTAGCGTGTTGGTTGTAAGGTCTGATTTTGCTGTAGAAATGAAGGCTGATATGAAGTTGCATATGTGTGCCAGAATCTTCTTTTTATATTCCCGATTCCGGTTTAAAGTAGGGTGGGAGGCTTGGTACGGACTTTTTATTTACGAAGTAATGTGTACATTCTTTGAAGGAATTCCTTATTGCTATAACTTAATTACCATTTGGGGATGTTCTTTTAGCCTACTCTAAAGCCTAAAAATTTACAGGGTCAACTCCACATAAACACTTTGAAAGAATGATCGACAAGATTTGAAAAGGTAGTCGTCGTAAATGTTCATCTTTGTTATTACTCGCTCTCAGTAAGTAGTCCACGAAGGTAAATACGAAATCTAAATCTCTCAAGTGAGGCATTGCAACACACTCAAATGACCGCATTGGCGTTATCATTGCCGTCTTCGGTTGCATAGGTATTTACAAAAAACAGCCTTCAAATCGACTTTCGAAAACACCTTGCAATTTTTTAACACTAAGGCATAATCGGCTAAGAAGGCCAAATTGTACCTATCTTTTATTGTGATTAGTTTAGTAACCTGTAATCACAAGTTACCCGATAGAAATAGTCTTATTTATAAACTAAATTGAAAAAGCTTGCGAAAGGAGATTTCAAGGACGAATTTTCCCATCTTTCAAAAATTAGATCCTTGAATATGGCTACTAATTTGAAGGAGATTTATCTGGGCTTGTTTGCAACCACGGGACCTTCTGTTCTTATCTAATGGAGGAATGACGAGGAAAGCTGTAATTGTCCACTACCTCAACTTCACTATTGCCGGGTTTTTTACATAAATAGATCACTAATTTCTGAAAGCAAAACAGTGAATGGTGAGTCGTTTTATATGGACAACGACACTAGAGGTGCTAAGCCATGAGGCAAAACAGCACTGCTTTCCCTTTGAGTTTCTCCGTCTAACAATTTTTGCTCTTAAGCTTAACTATTATGTTGTAATGAGAGAGGAAATCGGCACCTATATTCGCGGCTTGTGACCCACCCTGAGAATTTCGGTCGAAGTCCGAGAGAAAGTGTTAGTCCCTCTCTCCGTAGGTCTTAATTGGTGAGCCTGTCGCTGTCTAAAGGGGAGTGTAGGCCTCCTGTTTCCTGGTTGGAAGCTATAGCTAAAATCATTAATATGATTTATCCCTGTAAATAAAAAATCACCTGCTTGTAATGGGATCCCTAATATGCAAGCAGGTTTTTTCAAGCAAATTAAAAGGCACATTAAAAGCTAACGTCCTATACGAAAGTTCGCAAGCTGGTTCCTTCATTTTTGCAGCCGAGAGGGTATTGATAGGCATTGCTCCTCATTTTTTTTATGGTACTAGAAATCTCCATCGTTTAGGTGATTGGTCTAGCCTGTTCTAATTTTGTGTTTCGCTATTTTTGACATGGTCCGTTTTTGCTTTAAATTAAAAAAAAACATACACATGGGATAATAAATATATCTGATAAAATAGAAGAAGCTATTGGAGTCGACAAGGGAATTTTCTTTTAGTGAAGCCAAAGACGGACATAGATGAAAGTTCGTAAAAAGAACACAAGCAATCAAGATCAGAACTTTTCTGGGTATTAAAGAATAAATAAAATAAATATAAAACTGTTTGTGGAATATATTCAACCCTTTTTTGTCGTTAATATAGCTACTATTAATACCACTTTCTATGCCACAATGCATAGACATGTAACCTTCAAGGCGCAACCATAGTACGCAAAATTAGAACCCGAATTTCTGATTTTTAAAGAAAATAGGTTGCTAACCAATTTAAGTGTTGAATGAAGAAAAAATTGATAGAGGGCGGAGTGGGGGGTGCATAAATTGGTTTACGCCCTGCCCTTTGATACGAGTTTCCTGGCTGAGAACCACCGTCGTTTAAGTGCTTTATAAGTGGCATAAAAATCAAAATGAAGCACAAAAAAGAGCCCTAATTACCTTCTTCAGCTTGCAGGTATGAGGAAGACCACTAATTTTAGCCAATATTAACTTGCGAAATGACTGAACTACGAAATGAGCCAAATGTCTCACCACGGCATATTTCTTTCGGATGGGTCGAGATTGCTTCATTGTTGAGTGGACGCAGAAGGGTCTGAAGATTACGTCACCAAGTATTTCATTAAAAAAAAAATAATAAGCTATACCCTTGCCAAATGTGGTACTGTATCTGTAATGGTTTGATAAAACTGAAAGTTTATCTAAACATCTGGTGCCCGAAAAAGTTCGGGTGGTTTGTATGTGAAAGAATTCTCACGAGAGCTTATTTTTTTCCTGACGCAATAAAAAGACGAAAATGTTCTCCCGTTCTTTAGCCTTTAATGCAGGGGTGGGGACACCTTTTTGAGCGGAGGGGGAAAATTTCATATGAAAGAAGTCGGTGGGCGATAAATAAAATTTGACTCTTGTGTCTTTGTAAATGTTGTTTAAATTTATTACATAGTGCGATATACTCATACATTAATATTTTTAAAAAAATTATTACGCAACATTTTTATTGACTGCCACCACGGAAATTGGACATACGAATATTATTTAAATTTCAGTATTGAAAATTTGTCCATACAAATATATCACTCAGAGGGAGAGGAAAATGTGGCTCGGGGGCGAAGTTTCGCCCGCGAGCTAGGGTTGCCCCATCCCTGCTTTAATGTAATTATTTGCAATTTTGGGTGTGGATTTATTTCATTACAAACTTCATTTTATCCTCATTAATTATGTTGGTCGTACTGCAGATCAATTCCCAGTTTTAAAAAAACTTTTTCTCTTTGAGTATTGTGGTCACTAATTCCATCTCCCCCAAACGGTGCGGTGTATGTTTGATTGCTTTGATTTAAACTCAGAGAGAAGAATAAAAACAGACTTTTCTGCAGCCATTTCCGTTTGACATGTTTCTACTCCCAATCATTCCTGAATAGTATTCTCAGAATAGGTTTCTTTTTACAGAAAATAATTACCAAATTGTTATCATTGAAATTGCTCAATGCATTTACGAATACTACTTAAGAGTACGGAAAAACCATCCATATCTTGCGAGAACATGACACAATCGATAATAGACACACACAAAACTATATATATATATATATATATATATATATATATATATATATATATATATATATATATATATATATATATATATATATATATATATAGTTTTTCTTTCGGATTTAACAACTTCAGTCTTTGGCAATTTCAACCATGGAAAGATTAACAATCGAACAACGTGTTAAAGTTATCGAAGCCTATTACGAAAATGGACGTTCAAACAGAAACGCTTTCCAGGCACTTCGCGATTTTTTTATCAACATAATCGACCAAACGAGAGTGCAATTGGCAACATTGTTTGTAAATTCAAACAAACGGGGTTGGTCGCAGATATGAAAACGCCATTGCATGTTCGTTTACGCTGTTCAGCTGAAAACATTGCTGCAGTTCGCGAGAATGTGGCCCAAGATCCAAACACCTCTATTCGTCATCGCGCGCAGGAATTGAACCTCTCCAAAACAACGTTACATCGAATTTTGACAAAAGATTTGTCTCTACACGCTTACAAAATTTAATTGACACAAGAACTGAAGACTGCTGACCACTTGAAGCGCCGTACATTCGTCAATTGGGTGCACGAGCAAAGACAAGCCGATGAGGACTTTTCGAAAAAAATCATCTTTAGTGATGAAGCCCATTTTCATCTTGGTGGATTCGTTAATAAGCAGAATTGTTGCATTTGGGCTGATGAAAATCCCAGGAAGATTGTTGAAAAGCCACTGCATCCACAAAAGGTTAGTGTTTGGTGTGCATTTTTTGCTAGCGGAATCATTGGGCCGTATTTCTTCGAAAATGATGCCGAGAATTCTGTTACGGTGACAGGTGAGCGATACCGTGCTATGATAACCGACTTTTTATGGTCTGAATTGAATTCTATGGATGTCGAAGATTTGTGGTTTCAAAAGGACGGCGCCACATGCCACACAAGCAATGCAACAATGGCTTTATTAAATGAGAGGTTCACAGGTCGCATCATCTCTCGAAACAGCGAGGTGAATTGGCCACCAAAGGTCTATGCCAACAAGCCAACAACAGTTCAACAGCTGAAGGATGACATAATAAGGCATATTCGTGAAATCGAGAAGCAACTATGCAGAGACATCATTAAAAATTTTGACCGTCGAGTGGAGGTGTGCCGCCGACGCATAATTGCCATGACTCAAAGAACATGATCCAATAGTGAAATCAATAAGTTTTCACCAATAATACTGTCTTTCTTGAATGCAAATTTTGTTAAAGACCATGGTGTATTTCGCCTAAGTTGATTTCGTTTGGCCACTTTCTATTCTTATGTCTTTTAATTTCATCTTGTAAATGGTAGATTACTTGTCCTGTATTCATCTCTCTTTTAAATGAATGAGTTTGGTAAAAAAACAAACTAAATAAGATCGAAAGCTCAGTAATTTAGTTTGGTTTTAACAAAACCCATTCATTTAAAAGAGAGATGAATACAGGACAAGTAATCTACCATTTACAAGATGAAATAAAAAAGACATAAGAATAGAAAGTGGCCAAACGAAATCAACTTAGGCGAAATACACCATTGTCTTTAACAAAATTTGCATTCAAGAAAGACTGCTACCCATCTACACTAATATATATATATATATATATATATATATATATATATATATATATATATATATATATATATATATATATATATATAACGGAAAAAACTCATAAAGTGGCACGTGAGGAAAGCAATAATATGAAAATTAACCCACAGGAAAATGAAAAGATGAATCCAAGCACTTTCGAACTATATTTGCAAGTTCATTTTCAAGGAATACATGAAAAGGGAGAAGACAACTTTATATAGGGTACAAAGATACGAAGGGAACGCCCATCAAATAGTACAAACCAATATAAAAAAACACAAAAACAAGACAGAAAAATACCAAGAAAAAGAACAATAGGCAACTAATAACAGACAAATGCATCCCTAAAACGATATACACACAACAACGCCATGTATCTGAATGGAATATGGTGGGTGACCCTCCCCCCCCAAAAAAAAAATAATAAATTTAAAGCATTATCATTAGAGCAAAAACATTTAGGACTAATAGTTAATCCACAGTCAAAACAGAGACACGTGATGGGGGAGGCAATGCGAATCATATTACACTAATAAAGAGTGTCAAACGGCTGCATTATGAAATTATTTCATTTAGTACAAGTTTTTTTTAAAACAGGGTCGAGTTTAAATAAGCCAGGGAAAATATTTATATTAGGTAAGATGCCAATTAAAGAACACTCGACAATATTTCTTTTTGTGAAATCAGCGGAATGTTAAAAGAATTTTGCAGAATTCCAATCATTGGGGTGGTTATTTTCAGATAAATATAAAAATGAAGCGTTGTTTATTTTACCACTTCTAATATTATACTTATTTTGATAAATTCTAGTAGATAAAGATTTACCAGTTTGTCCGAAGTAAGGTAAATTACAAATAGAACATTCTATAGAATATACTCCACCATTTTTTCTTGTATTATTGTGGACTAACATTTTATATAAAGTAGATTCATATCTAAAATTCACAGAGATATTAAGTTGCTTAAAAATACGGGTGAGACAAAAAAAATGGTTAATTTTCATATATATATATATATATATATTATAAAATATAAATATTATATAATATATATATATATATATATATATATATATATATATATATATATATATATATATATATATATATGATGAATTAAACCACATTCTCCAAAGACAATTTAATTCAGAACAGTTTCGGTGTATCTCACACCCTTTTTCAACTGACACTGGATAGAAAATATAAGAAAAAAAATGCATACAAGCATAACAGGTCGTGAAATATCCCCTCTTTTATCCCCAATCCCCTACTTGTGGCTAATCTGGGGGGAGGTTAGGCCTAAACATAATTTAGGGCTGACATTTTACTATTTTATTTATTTGCTCTCTTATTACAGGATTAAAAGAAAATTGACCCTCAGATAGATTTAAATTAGGAACTGACGATATCAAGCTCGATTCTACAATTCTTCTCTTAACATAGTTAGCCGATTTCAATACCATTTTACTTCCAATGAAATCGATCGTATGATTCAAGTCTCTAACATGGCAAAATATTCCACTGCTTTCGCTGCTCACTCTAATATCTCTTTTGTGTTCATACAATCTCTTGTCTAGATACGATCGATTTCAATGGAAGTAAAATGGTATTTAAATCGGCTAACTATGTTAAGAGAAGAATCGTAGAATCGAGCTTGATATCGTCAGTTCCTAATTTAAATCTATCTGAGGGTCAATTTTCTGTTAATCCTGTAATAAGAGAGCAAATAAATAAAATAGTAAAATGTCAGCCCTTCCATATGTTTAGGCCTAACCCCCCCCCCTCCCCGATTAGCGACAAGTAGGGGATTGGGGAAAAAACGAGGGGATCTTTCACGACCTGAACTTCTGTTATGTTTGTATGCACTTTTCTTATATTTTTTATCGACCAGTGTCAGTTGAAAAAGGGTGTGAGATACACCGAAACTGTTCTGAATTAAATTGTCTTCGGAGAATGTGGTTTAATTCCTCATCTTTTCTTGCGATATTGCATTAATTTTCATCATATTTATATATATTATATATATAATATATATATATATATATATATATATATATATATATATATATATAAAATATATATATATATATATATATATATATATATATATATATATATATATATATATATATATATATACCAAAAAGCATGATCAGGACCGCGGAATCTCCCAAACACCAACTCCAATTTTAGGATTGATTAAAGGTACCTATTCATCGGTGCATTGAAGCGACTGGAAGATAATTAACGCATTATTTAGAGTTAAATCTTAATTATTAAAAAAATTATTCTTGCTCCAGAATTCTTTTGAAAGTTGCAACGGGTTTTTTTTTAATCGTATTACAATTGGCGACTTCCTATAGGGGCAAAAACCTCGGTCAAAAGGCTAGCATATAAATTATGTTTTTAAAATACAAAAAAGGCGCAAACAAAGCAACAAAACAAAGACAAAAACCAAACAGCAAAACAAAAAATGAAAATAAAACAAAACAAATAAAAAGGCAAAAACAAAACAGCAAAACAAAAAATCCTATTAGCGAAAAGAAAAACAAAACAAAATCAAATCAGGAAGATGAAGGGGGCATGCTCCTGCGTCGGGGCAAGGCCCGCCTCCTCCGCTCCGGCATCGAAGCATGTGCCGATCAACGGAATCAAATTAAATGGTTGTTACGGGGAAATTCGGGGCGCCGTGCGGGAGTGTCTTGCCCAAGTTGGGTGGGTCTTCAGACTCCATTCCTACAGTCACGGGAATTCGAAATGTGTATCTAGGAACATCCATGTACCAATTTGATTCCAGTGTGCCTTTCGCTCCCAGCGGTGGAGAATGGTAAGTCTTTCTCATCCATGATTTTTTTTTTACTACTGTTTCCTACCCATTCCTTTTTCCCTTGTCTGCTTTCTCTCTTTCCTCCAGACCTGATTAGACCCAATTAGGAGAGAAAGAGGGTTATGAATCCATTAAAAAAATATCATTCCTCTGATGGCACCAAAAATGACGTAGCCATATTATATGATGGAGTATTATCATTTCATTCCCTCCTTTCCTCGTTTTTTTTTCCATTAAAGCCCCAAAGAGGGGCAGACATTATAGCAGAGGCCGTATCTTAATGCAAGCAGTAATTGAATCAAGTCGGTCTAATCTCGCTCCCCCTTCGTGTAATTCGTGGCTCGCGTGCGCACTGGATCCCTCCACTTCATTAGCACCGGCCGGACACGAGAAGACTGAATCATCTTGAAGAGATAGGGATACGGGCTGAGGGTGGGGGCGGGAGGAGCTCGCTGCATGTGGATTTGGAATGTAAATGAATTTAATTTTTATTCCCCAGAAGGAGGAAAAAAAATAGGAATGAATTTAATAGAATTAATTCATACGGATAGCAACAACGGATCAAGTTTATGAGTAAAATGGCAGATTAAATTTATGTAGGTGATTTTAATTGTAACTTAAATATTAAAGTGGTTATTTAGCTTTGGCGCTTTTTTTCCTCTCTCTCTCTCATATATATATATATATATATAGTATGAAAACGAAAATGCACTCATCCCTTCTCTTGCGACCGAAAGCTATCAGCCTGTGTGGTTGGCGCGCAAACTAGCAAACTATCACACATCCACCCTCAAGCTTAAACGCTTGATAACGAAATATGTAGATGGGTCGGTAGAGCACTGGACTAGATAAGCAGAGGTCTGAAGTTCGAGTCCTTGCCGGGTGATGTGTTTTTTTCCTCTTTGCTTTTAGCGGGGTCACCTTCAGTAGGATCTCTTCTCTCCTGTTTTCGGTGTATCACTTCTCACATGAGCGTGGCAAATGAATTCAATGTCCCGCAGGAAAAAATGAAAAGGTGTTTCCAAGTACTTTCGAACTTTATTAAGTTCCTTATCAAGGATAACTACAAGAAATAGTATTGTATTAGAGGTATATATACGAAAGAAAAGTATGAAAGACCGCCTCAAAAACAAGAAATCACCAATGAGGAAGACGGAAGGGGGAAGGTAAAGAAACACATTAAGAATGACAAGAAGCAGGTAGTAAGGTCAAACTGAGAAGACGAAAGGGTAGCAGATTAAAAGAAATGGAGATAGCCTAACGAGGGAGATTATAAGACACGAGGAGAGAAAAGTGAGGAAAATACAATGTACATAACAGAGCAGTGACAATTAAAAAAAATAAAACATGGGGACACATAACTAAAGATTGTATATAAAAAACTGAGAACAAAAGTCCGAACTAATTTCTTTGAGTATTAATCTTTTAATTATATCATCTATTTTATATAAACCAGGGGAAAGGTTTATCATTGAATGTGCTTTTATAAGCCAATGTGATAATTTTAACCTTTCCCCTGGTTTATATAAAATAGATGCTATAATTAAAAGATTAATACTCAAAGAAATTAGTTTTGTCTTGCGTTCCTAGTGGGGGTTTTTTATATACATTCTTTAGTTATGTGGCCCCTATTTTATTTTAATTTTTTATTATTAATTTTTAATTGTCACTGCTCTGTTTTGTACTTTGTATTTTTCCCCCCCTTTTGCTCATCGTGTCTTATAATCTCCCTCGTTAGGCTATCTCTATTTCTTTGAATCTGTTACCCTTTCCGTCTTCTCAGTTTGACCTTACTACCTGCTTCTTGTCATTCTTAATGTGTTTCTTTACCTTCCCCCTTCCGTCTTCCTCATTGGTGATTTCTTGTTTTTGAGGCGGTCTTTCATACTTTTCTTTCGTATATATACCTCTAATACAATACTATTTCTTGTAGTTATCCTTGATAAGGAACTTAATAAAGTTCGAAAGTACTTGGAAACACCTTTTCATTTTTTTCTGCGGGACATTGCATTCATATATATATATATACATATATATATATATATATATATATATATATATATATATATATATATATATATATATATATATATTGTGTGTGTGTATGCGTGAGAGAGATAGCTGCTTCTTTTTTATACATCTTTGATAGTATGTGGCTGGAGAAGAAAAATCATTTGAGGGAGATCCATTTTATTTTACGTGAATCGGCCATCAGCTTTCGCCTTCTTTCATGCATCTTCAGACAGGAGTTTTCGTTGGGTTTTTTTCAGGCGGTGGTGACCTTGGGCTTTCCTTTCTGCTTTCCTTCTATAGCGGTGAAGGGATTTAATTAGAGATCGTGATCAGCAAACAATGAAGTTAGGATAAGAGCACATAAAAGGTAAAAGTGAAATATGGAAAAAAATGGAAGGCGTTGAAGTTTCCGAGTTGATCCTATGGGTCTGCCAAAAGAGTGAGCGAGTCGTGACCAACATCTTAGAAAAAAAAAATTTATGTACTAGGCTCCTATATGCCTGTGTCCATAGCCTCGAAATATTCTCGCCATTACCGCTCTTCCTTTTTTTTACCAGCTGCGAAGTGCCAGGTCTAGGCGTCCCCTTTTTTTCAAGAGAAGTAAAGTTCATTTTTCAAAAGGAGTAAAGTTCCATTGTACCCATTTAGAGCCATGAAATGACCCATATGACCATGGGACATAGGATTATTCACCCTGGAGATTTAAAATCTGCCATCGGATTTGGCGCTGGTTGGCGCCACATAGTTGGCAGAAGCCTCATTTAGCCATTCAAAGTGATTTGAACCATGAAATAACCATTTATCATCTTATCACAAAACGCCGCAGGTCATTGGAGGGACTTGTTATCTTTGTTTTGTTCATTCAGACATGTATTAAGACTACTTTTTTTTTAACTGTAGCTGTGTGAACTTAAGACTATTCTCGATAGCCGTTCTCAAATGTGTCTCGCTATTGTTGTGTCTGTTTACAGGATCTCTTACTCGAGACTAACTTTCCTCCTGTATGACATCCTCTTTCGTTTTTTGGCTTGCATGAAGTTGTTTACTCATTTTCCTTGAGTTTGCTCTTTATCTTTGCTCATAACCTGTCATTTTTCTCTTCCTATCCTATATATTGGTATCTCTTTCGCTAATAGTATTTTTATACTGCTTGTGAATCTGCTGTTTATCCTATCACTATCCTCAATTGCTGTGCATTAAATATTTGTAGGTGTTTTTCTTTGATTTTACCGCATATTTTAACGATCTATTTATCCAAACCTAATTGAGGGATAGCATGTTTGCTTCAGTGGGTCTCTGAGAGTTCTACGTTCTCGTCGTTTTGTGTTAGTTATCAATTTAAAGGGTTTATTTTGTATCTTTTGTAATTTTCACTTTTGAAATTTTGGTAGTTCATGAGTTCGGATTGGCTGTCACATCCGAACGGATTATACTAGCACGTTGTATATCTACCTGTTTTTCCTCCTGCAACGATGTTCCACTTACTGTTCCTCGTTTCTTCTCTTCCTCTTGAGTGATATATCCCGGTGAATTTATTCCCAGTCGTTAACATTTCCTCCTCGTGGCGTATCTACATATAATCATTTTCACCTATTCCGATCGGGTCCCCTTTCTTTCCCCCTATTGGAATAATTTTAAATTTCTAAATGTTTTTATTTATTTTCCATTGTTTTTCGTTATTGTTGATTTTATCTATTTCGATTTTTATTTTGTTGTTCAATAAAGTGTACTTTGACTAAGCTCTCTTTTATCTATTTTTAAGCGTCGGCTGAGGGTATTAGTAGTCATAGCCATATAGAAGTTGCTGTGGTAAGGATTGAAAGTACCTTCTATGCTAGGGAGAGGTTGGCTTTGATAGGGCGATGCTTTGGGTAGTTTTGATTTACTGTACCTGATAGCTTAGTGGTATACCATCTGATTGACAACCGGGAGACCCGAGCTCAGAACTCTGACAGGATATTTTTATTTGTAACCCGAGCGTCATTTATGTCTTCTCATTCTAGTCGTTTTAATTCGGTATCCTTTCATCTCCTTGATTTTTATGTCGTCCAATGTGCCTTCCACTAGCGTTTAAGAACCCCGTTTCATTGACTCGATGGCTCATTCACATCCAATTTCTATCTTTCGCTCTCTTGTACCATATGGATATATAGTCTACATTGCGAAGTTTATGCATCTTTATTCGAAAGGTTTTTGAGACGCAGAAATTAAATATAGCGAATTCCCTTTTATTGCTGTTACAACCCGCAGAACCTAAATTTCCCCCTTTTCAGGCCACGGCGCCGTGGCCTGAAAAGCGTAAAGCGCTCGTTGATATAGGCTAGAAACTCGTTTATTTTTCACATGTTTTTTCACTGGTAAAAGAGTTTATATTATTTTTTTTCGTTTGCTATATCTCTCTTCCTTCTTTGTACTCTACGCTGGTCTTATAAAGAAGCGATATCGCTTGTCTATGATCTTTCCTTATTTTATTTTATTTTTTGAGCATATATATATATATATATATATATATATATATATATATATATATATATATATATATTGGAGAGAGATTCGTTCGTAATTTTCAACTGCTTTAGACTTTCTCAACGTCAACAGAAGGATGGTGGAAAAGGTCAGAAATGAGCTATAAGATTCAGGATTCGACTACGAGGCGACAGCAAAGGGAAAACCTTGGTCGACGATCTGACGCCGGAGTTCGTCGCTGAAATCCAGGAGATCATCAACAATGATTCTTTGCTATTACAAGGGAGAGAGATGTGGATGAAAAGCTCATCCGGCTTGTGCTGCATAAGGATATTCACTATTTTTTATGCAAGATGAAGAAAGGACAATTTATATACAAGGCGCTACAGGAAAAGCTAGTCAAGCACATAAAGAAGACGATCAACAAGTCGAATCACCGGTTAGAGCCAGACATACTGTGGTTCTTCTACAACGAGAAGAATTTCTGCCAAGACCAGAAGATGAACTCCCAAAACAGACATGGCTTGCTGTCGACGCAAGGACGTGCTCCAAGCCAGGCAGATGAAAATTTAACGATAATCATCGTCTTCGCTGTCGTCAGCAGTGGAAGTGATTTCATGCTACCCCACTTCTTCCCTGAGTGATTCAGGCTGAACATATGCGGCTACATCCTTGTTCTTAAGAAATGTTATGAATTTCTGGATCAGCCGTTTAGCTGCAGAGAGGCCTTACGTATAGCAACAAGACTTTCACCCATGACACAAGAGCCGGAAGACCCAGGCATGACTGTTGGATAATTTCTTTGATCACCCAGCACCTTCTATTTGGTTTCACAACTCATCTGACTGCAACCCCTCGACTTCTTTATGTGGGGTGGTGTGGAACACAAAAACAATAAATCCTGCTACAACACGAATGACGAGCTGAGGGCCAGGAATACCTGGGCCTTCAGGGACTAAAATGGAACCTAGTGATGAAGGCCTGTTGCCGGTTCCGAGGAAGATTGGAAGCTGCCATCGAAGCCACAGACGGGTCTATCGAGTGATATCGACATGAAGACAAACTGGCCCAAATTTGACGAATATATCTCAAAAAAATAAAAAGTTTTATTTTTTTCCTGAGACAGTCAATGTTCGTTCGTATGTCGATATATGAAGCATGTGTTTCATTAAGTATCTATAGGCTTCTGAAATTTATAGAGTATAAGGTAACAATTATTTTAACGAATACAAAGGTAAATTCGTGTGAATATCGACTTTGCATCAATGAGAAGACAAAATATTGGGCTGTGATTTTAAGAGATATCGGGAGGGGGGGGGGAGATTTGTGAATTAAACGTCCAGAGTTATAATTAAAAGAATGTAAAGCAGATACGGTCACCGAGCCTTTAGGAATGGTTATCCTGGCGCATCTCATAATACATAAATTGAAATGGTTAATTAATTTTGTTGTTCCCGTCGTATACGATACAAAAGAATGATTGATAGAACTGAGAACAAAATAAAAATAATAAAACAGTGATAGTTGCGATTTCAGTTATTCCTCTCCTATTCCTGAACGATGGAAAAAGTATTGAAATGAGAAAAAGGGGTGGCTAATAACAATCAGGAAAAGAATACGACGTCTTAGTCTTGAGGTCTCGGTGGGATATAATAAATAAGGTTGTATTTGAAATTCCATACGACGTCTTAGTATTGAGGTCTCGGTGGGATATAATAAATTAAGTTGTATTTGAAATTCAATCTTACGGACTTCCTGTATGACTCAGGGAGAATAATTCGCTTGTTCTCATGCATTAGGTCACCGTGGTTGTGAGGTGAAGTTTGTTGTGTGAAAATGAGCTTTAAATTTCTTTATGTTTCGTTGTAGAACATAGGTGTATTTATTGTGTTTCAAAGCCGTTGGCAGACTTGCATATGGTTTTATAAAGTGATTTCGTACTTGGGCGTTTCTGACAAAACATTACACTTTTCTAATTGTTCAGGGGTGTACGTGTCCTTTTGTGTCAGTTCCCTCGAAAATATAGCTCCCAATTAACTTTTCCTAGATTGAACGTCTTAAATAAATTTTCTTTTGAATGTCTCGCTGTGCGAATGGAAAATAAAGCCCTGGAAGCTGAAACTACAAACGTAAAGCATTAGTGCAGGTGAGTATCGGCGATCCGATTTGGGTGATTTGCGTATGGCTAAGGGCACGGGTTGGAGGTTTATTAGGCACTTGTTGGCACTCTCATTTGATCGAAGGGGAGCTTTCATGGTTCGTTTTACCCCTTTGACCGGCGCATTGTCTCTGGATTTCTCCGGATGATATAAATCTGCTCTGCGTTTTCAGCTGCTACAGTTGATTAAACAATCCTGACTGTAATACATTGTCAGTATCGAATCGCGATAGCCACTGAAGAAAACTTGCATGATAAATACTGACGTCATATCTCTTAGTGGAAAAGGCCTACTATGCCAACAGAAACTCAACTGAATATGTCATTGGGAGCTACGAATTGTGTAGGGGAGGGGCGAGTGTGACAGGTACTTTTGCAGTTTGGATTGAAAAACAACCCCGAACTTTCACATACATGCCTTTCCAAACAAAACGTTTGAGATTGCCTTTACGTACGTACGAACAGGTACGTAAGTTAAGCCAAGTATTTTAACAGATTAAAGAGTAGCTTGCTAAACTCAGAGGCTGAGGTCTGGTCTCTCTAAACTTTAGGGAAAGATGGCAAAGAATAGCGTTGTGAGAGGAGAGTAGAGTTACTTTGTTTAGGTGTTGTGAAGTTGAAGAATTCCCTTGCAAATTAGTCGATTTCTCATATGTGGATTGGGAATTGGCAAGGGCTTCGTAATTTAGCGTTGCAAAAGATGGAATAGCTGGTGAAATTGGGATGACTGAATCTGTAATGTTGTCACTTTGTGCAACGCAGGATGAGTGTATTAAAGAGGGGAGAGTCGGGCATCCTCTGTGGTAATTTGAGCTCTGGAGAGGGCGTCCCTCGATTTTTACTTACTTGAAATATGTCTAAAGTCATCAATGAATTGGATTATATATTCAAGGGATCGGTGCTATCTTGGTGAATGTTTTGTTGGGTAATATTAAAAATTCTTCCTCCAAGACTATTTATAGGGGCACCGGTAACAGTTTCTAGCGACATATAAGATTCTTCAGTCTCTATTTCTGCGACCATCGTATATATGATGGAAAGAACCGACCTCGTGTCGATTAGGTATATCTTGCTTGTGATAAAGTCGAAATTGTGCAACCAGGAGCGTGTAGGGACAATATTGGACCCATTGCCTATTAATGGCCTGTCCTGGCGTTTTCTTCATGTGTGTTCTCTCTTTCGCAACCAGGGGGGCACTGATAAGTTTGAACCACAAATTACTTGGGGTACGATAAAAACCATTATAAAGATCTTCGGCAATCCGAGGTTATGTTTGAGACCTTTGTCGCGAGGGGAATTGGCAGTCTCAAGCATTGCCAACTTGTTCGTGAGGGTGGCGACTTCTGTTTTCAAGGATGCTACTGCAGCTTGTAATTCGCAGCAGGTCTTTTATAATGAGCTCTCCTCAATGGGCTCGACTTGCCTGTGATTGCCTCTTTCGATGGTCTAGGCTACTTCTGTTGCTAGTTGATCGATGCTGGTGTCAATTGACAAGATTTCCAGAGCAGATCTTGGGAAGATTACGTAGTGGTCGGACACGTGGAAAATGCCTTTTAACGGGAAACAAATGCAAAGGGATGCATATCTGCCACCGAGACCCCCAATCTAAGTATATCCTTAATGGCACTGCTCTTAAATCTACCGGCACTGAGAAGGACTTGGGTGTAACTATAACTAGTGATCTCAAGTTCTCGAGGTAGTGTATTGAGGCGGAGAGGAAAGCCCAAAGGATGCTAGGTTATATAAAGCGCCAGTTTGGATATCGGAACAAGGAGATTGTACTGTGTTTGTACAACTCACTTGTCCGACCGCACCTGGAATATGCCGTACAATTTTGGAGTCCTTCATTAGGAAATGACATCGCGAAGTTGGAACGCGTGCAAGCCAGGGCAACCAAATTGATTCCCTCTATCAGACATAAAAGTTATAAAGATAGATTAAGGGAATTAGATCTGTTGTTCTCGTTGTAAACCCGTAGACTGCCTGGTCAGCTCATCGAAGTTTTCAAAATACTTCGAAGGTTCGACAATGTTGATTACAGGGATATTTTCACACTTGTTGAGAGCAGAACAAGAAATCACGGCTTTAAACTTAAACTGAAGCGTTACAACCACGATTTGTGTGGAAAATTTTCCACGTACAGTATCTGCGGTAGTTGGAATGCACTTCCATTGGAAGTTGTCAATAGTGAATCTGTTGACCAGTTCAAGTCAATACTAGACAGGGTCTTGAAAAGTGGCCGTTTAAGGACGTAAAGCATTTAAGCAGAGATGTGCTCGCTCGACAGATAATCTAAAGGTACCCTCATTGAATGAACGGTAAGATCTTCTAAGTTACTTATTTTCCTTGTTGCTCCTCCTTGTTACATACACACTCACTCTCTCTCTCTCTCTCTCTCTCTCCCTCTCTCTCTCTCTCTCTCTCTCTCTCTCCCTCTCTCTCTCTCTCTCTCTATCTATCTCTCTGCAACCACCTTGCCGTCGGCGAGAGAGCTTGCGAGGTCTGCGTGACTTAAGTAAGCTAAGCTGGGGGACTTTTATTCCGGTAGGGTCACCCATGTCAATAAGATAGCTTTAGTAGGATCCAGACTAAGGGTTGTCAAACTCCTCTACCACTTTTGTGATGCGTCTCCTTGCATCCCCTTACCAACCTCTTCGATTCTGTTAGTACTAAGTTTCACCAACACTCTTCAACTGTCAAGAAAAAAAAACAACAACATAAAAACAAACATTCATCTCTATTACAAATAGGTTGTTTATTAATAAGGGCCTCACCAGCTCCCTTATGCTGCGTGAGAAGAGAGGCTATGGAACCTCTTTAAATAACGCCTTGGAGCACTCATAGGTTGCAACAGACTCTGATTGAAGGGATCTCAGGCGTTTGGGGTACGATTAATAGAGAAATGCTAGGTACCCCTGAGAAGCTTTATCCTAACGTGTAATGGCATGATCAGCCCACTGTGACCGCTACTTGGTGCACAAAGGCTCAACTGATCTTTGGTGAGAGAGCTTTTGTGCCTTGCTGGTTGCCAGATCAGTTAAAAATCTCGGATGAAGTCGTGGGCACTTAGCTTTACTATTTGCCTTAAGTCTGGCCGTTTTTAGTTTATTAGTAGGGCTTAGTAGGAAGACAGTTACACCTCAACCACCCCTGTCCGAAAAATCAGAGAACCAGTTCGCTGGGGCTCTCGTGCTGCTCAGTTGGGAGCTGCGGCACGATTGGGGACGTCCGGCCCAGGGGAGACCTTAGGGTTGGTGTGCTCGGTCAAAGGGTTTCTGTTCGCCGAACGACCGAAAACCTCCTGGAAATAGGCCGATGTGATTAGTGCGAGTGAAAATCACACAAAAAAAAACCCTTTTTTAACGCGTAGGGTCCGAGAGTTTTTTAAGATGGCGAAAAAGAATGGTCCTCCGTTCCGCAAGTTAACCTGCCTAATATGCAAAGTTCACGGATGAAGTGAAGACTTCGGTGGCAGGAGTTGCAAGGAGCTCACAGATGCCGTTAGTGTCTGTGACTTCTGCGAACTAGAGAAGCGCCTGGACGAGAGCATCGCTCAACGGAGAGAGGAGAACTCCCTCGTAAAAAGGAAGGTTCAACTCTTAAAAACAGAGAGGTGCAGATGCTCAGGCGATAAGGCTTCTGACGTCCAAGAGCAGGATTCTTCTGCTGCAGGACTGTCTCAACGAGCCAAAAAGAAGAAAAAAAAGAAGAAATAAGAGAAAGTAGATATACAAGAATAGAAAGTAGAAAGAGAAGAAGAGAAAGTAGAAAGAGAAGACAATAAAGTGGAAACAGAGGACTAGAAAGTAGAAGCAGAAGAAGAGAAACGAGAAACAGAAGAAGAGACAAAAAGGAAGCCAAGAAAAAGAAGAAGAAGAAGAAAAATGTAGAGATAAAAAGGAAAGCGGCAAGTCGCTTTCGAAATGGAAGAATAAGTCGTCTACAGACAAATGTGCAAGGGTCACCCTTATTGGTGATTCTCAAGCATGGGGTCTGCAGCCCCTGCTAGCGGCCCGCCTTCGCACTAGTGTGAAGGTAAGCTGCCTGCCAGGATGGGTTAACCACCACATCAGAGTAGAGGCTGAGAAATCACAGATTTCTGAGTGTCAGTGGCAACGACCTCTACCTGAGAGGAGGTAGGGTAGGCCCTACAGATAAAATCCTCCACACGGTCATGGGCGCCGTGGACGACTGTGGGCTGAAAACCCGCAAGCGTGTTGTAGTCGGATGCTACCGAGGAGAGGTCCAAGACGGACCGCTCACTGGATGAACGTCTCTTTAAACCAGCGCCTGGCAGATTTATGTACGGCAGAGGGGGTCTTTTTTGTGGACGCGTACCGCACCTTTTATGGTAGAAATGCTCTCTACCAAAGGGATGGGCTTTTCTGTCGAACATGATCCAGAATGTCGTAGAGAGGACCCAAAGGAGTATCCGGCCCAGGGTGAGGGCAGACGTACGCTAGTACGCACGTGTCACTCCTGGAACGACCTTCTTAGAGGTCGCAAAGAGGGGTGCCTCCTCGCCAACAAATAAGCAGGGAAACGAAAGAGCGTAGGGAGTCCTAAATTCGGGGACTGCCTGAAAGTTCTTCCGGTCAATGAGAGGTCAATCAAGAATAAGTTTCTTGAGCTCCGTGGCCTCGTAGCAACAGAAGAACCTGAGATGGTGGCCATAATGGAGTCGTGGATAAAAACCTCAAGCCGAGATTTTGAACGTGAATTCACGATTCCCGGTTACCAGCTCTTCCTGAAAGATAGGCCAGACAGGCAGGGTGATGGTGTGATGTTGGATGTCAAAGATACTCTCAACTAGACAAATTGCAACATCGTATCCGACCATGAACTACTAGGTGTTGACCTAGAGATAGGTCCTGCCAAATACAGGACCCTGGTGCTTTATAGACCTCCTGCCAAACTCGTTGAAAAGAACTTGTCAAAGATAAGTTGACTGGGAAACCAGAGAACCCTGTGGCGAGAACGCACTACTCCTGGAGTTCTTGACTCAATGGGTGAGAGAACCAACGAGAGGAGACAATATCCTGGACTTGGTTTTTACCCCTGAGGATGACATCGTTGAAGACCTCTCTGTTGGCGAAGAGCTCGGTGGTTGTGACCACCCACTAATTAGATTTGTAGTCAAAGTCCCGAAGGCAGGGCCTGCAACTAGTAAATCGAGAAAACTGGATTTGATAAGAGCAGACTTTGCAGGTCTTCGTCTTGGACTGACTGACGCGAAGCTAGAAGTGTGCTAGGCTGTTGAAGACTCGTGGGACAGTTTCAAAACCACATTCATGAGTCTTCCATCGCGTTTCATCGCTCTGAAATGTCCTCGTCGGTCTTCTGTTCAACCAAAGTGGTTTAATCGAAAAATCGGCGAACTGCTTAGGGAGAAGAGAAATGTGTACCGACAATCGAAGATCTCGGGTGACTTTGACCAATACCGGAGGCTAGCCAGGAGAGTGAAGTCCAGCATAAGGGCGGCTAAGCGGTCGGAGGAACTCCGAGTGGCGAAACTTTGGAAAGAGAATCCCAAGGAGTTCTTTGGATATGTAAACAACCGTAAACCAATCCGTCGAACGATTGGCCCTCTGATGAATTAGGAGGGGGCATTAAAGC
The DNA here is from genome assembly GCA_963969495.1 of Ceratothoa steindachneri. Lineage (NCBI taxonomy): Eukaryota > Metazoa > Arthropoda > Malacostraca > Isopoda > Cymothoidae > Ceratothoa > Ceratothoa steindachneri. The sequence continues at coordinate 92,802,714 of OZ018317.1, read as the reverse complement.
ACTAGGATGCAGAAAATGCTAACCTTCTCAACGACTACTTCGCTTCAGTGTTTACTGAAGAGTGTGGTCCCATCCCCCCAGCCAACGGATTCCTACTCGGAGGAAAAGCTGTAAGATATGGACTTCACCGAAGGAGAAATAGAAAAGAAGATCACTGACCTAATGACGAATAAGTCACCTGGCCCGGATGGGTTTCTACCTAAAGTGTTGAAAGAAGTGCGCAATCAAGTGTTACGACACCTGAGCGCAATCTTCAACATGCCTTTCCGGACCGAATGCGTTCCTAGAGCCCTTAATAATTATACAATCAGTCTGTAAAATCCTCCCAAGTGTATTATCCTATTTTTACTGACCCTAATATATATCCACAGTGACTCAATTTCTCCTTGCTTTATATAATTATTTAGGTTGGATCAATGTTATTTCTTATATATTATACAATCATCCCACAACCAGTCCTGCCTCTCCTTTGACTAATGTACATATAATATATACTAACCCTGTAGATCAAATTTCCCCACATTGTCATTGAATCGAATGTTACTAACCCATGATTCTGTTACACATACTATGTCTATATGTTCATCAATAACATAACTAAATAACTCATCTTTCTCAATTCTATGACTAGGAGCATTGGTATAGAGACGACTCAGTCCTCTTATTCCTGAAGCACCTCTTTTAGCCTGTATACCTTCCACTCTATCACCCGGTCTACCTTCAATACAAGTTTCATCTCTTATATTTTCCTGATCACTATCAATACTTAGTTTCCCGCCCGTAATGACCTAATAACATAATCATACTCCTTCCCCTAACACATCTACCCCATAAACTCAAATGCAGTTTCCCATCCCATACATTTCTTACCATAAAATCCATCCCACATATACACCAATATCACACATCACATTTTCCATCTCACGTCGAGACCCTTCAAGATTGTAAACACTTGGATATAGCCCTCCTCCCCCAGTCTGGATCGCAACGAATGCTTTTGAAAGGTTGCAATTTTGCGTCCAACACATTAGGTTTATGAAATGGTCAGTTTCCTATAAATCGCCTAAGGGGGAAAAAAGGCCCTTTTATAGGAGGAAACCTAATACATCACTGAATCTACCACCCCTCTACGAGTAATAATTGTATACGACAGGGAAAAATGTGTGTTCACAGCCAAAACAAGATGAATGCTCTTTCTTACATGGCGAGACAAACCTACAGAAAAACAGACATGCAAACGGAGAGACAAACACACACTCTGAATACAAAACTGCCAACATTGGAACAAGATGCATTTAGTGGCAAGAATCAATACAAATTTATTACAATAGAGTTAAAACAAAGGAATAATGAAGTGAAGTCATAATATTGTGTCGGCTTCTAAATAAATTTATCGTTGAGGATTATTTTTTCACTCAATATATCACTAAATAAGTGAGAGGTAATAGTATTCTAAACCTAATAATGTTAACTGAGAGCACCTTAATATGAAATATATGTATCGGTGAAAAATATTATAGCAGATATCTAAATGTAATATAATTCTATATCCAAATCCAGACCTGTGAAGGAAAACACAAAATTTATTTTAACAAATGGAATTTATAAAGGCATGAGTGTAAGTTGGCAAAATACGATATTTGTGACAAAAGAATAAATTGGATTTTTTTAAGAAATATCTTATGGAAAAGCAAACAAAGTTTGTCTTTGTGAAATCTCGAAATTCTCTGTATAATAATGACCTCATCTGGTTAAACAAAGAAATAAAGATGATAAGAAAAGGAAAAAGACAGTTTATTGAAATCAATCCTTCCCAACACATTAAAGACAAATTTGCTAATACAAGGCAAAGAATACAAAACATTAAAAAAAAGCCAAGAGAGATGAATGGTAAAGAATTGTAAGTTAACCCTTAGGAAATTTATGCTCTAGTGAATAATAGGAAGCCAATAATAAAGAAAAATATAGGGCCATTAAAAGATAAATAAGGCAATTTAAAGTTGAGAAATTACTGCATATTTTGTTTGCAGAACAATTATTTCATGAGTGCACTTACGAACGAAGAAAGCCCAAATTACCCTATACCTAATACTGTATATTAAGGCAAGGAGACATTAAAATATTTGAACTGTAGAATATGTGAATAAATTTAATCACTAAAATATATGTGAACAAATCACCAGGTCCGGATATGTTTTACCTCAGGGTTCTGAGAGGGATTAAGAATTTAATTATCAAACACTTCGCAAAAACTTATAATGATTCCTTAGAGAGCGGAATTGTTGCCAATGAGAGGACATGAAAATATAACTCCAATTTATAAAATTGGGAGTTTCAGAGAGCACGTTATCATTTATAGATCGATTAATTTAAATAGGATATCCGAAAACTTATTATCATTTATTTTCAAGAAAATGGTATCTCTTTAAGAATCAATAGATTTGCTTTGAGTTTCTCAACATGAATTCAGAGGACATCGGTCTCGTAATTATTTAAGTAATATGATGAAGAAGGTGATTGATATTATATATATCTAGAGGTTGCAGATTTTCAAAAAGATTTCAATAAAAGTCCTCAAACTCTTGATGGCAATAGGGATCATTGGAAAAACTGGACACTGGATCCAAATCATTTTGGTTGTAGATTTTCAAAAAGATTTCAATAAAAGTCGTCAAACTCTTGATAGCAATAGGGATCATTGGAAAAACTGGACACTGGATCCAAATCATTTTAGCCCAGAACCTAGAAGAATGCGACGGTAGCAACTGATAGATAACATTTAGGATATTAAAGAAGATTGGCCATGCAATATAATCCCCCAATCCACTGTTTGAGATAAACGACAATGTGGCTAGGAACGGAGAGATCATACTAGTAGTAATTTTGGAACAAATCTGTAATGATTTGTTGTATATTGTCATTTGGAACCAGGTACCAGAAAAGGAAACAACGACTACTACTAGAATAAACAGTTTAAAAAAGTATACAAAATTTAAAATACGCTCAGCTTTTATATTTTTATCAATATAAAAAAAAAATGATAAAACGTAGGCCACTGAGCCACGAGGTAGCTGCCAATATACATAAGTATAATGAAAAAAGGATATATTTGTTCTGATTATGATCAAAGTAACCATTGGAATCACATGTCTCGTAAATACCTTTGGAATGGGGTAACTCCTTAGGAGAGTTCATCCATATAATCTTGGCGCACTTTTCATGTTCAATAGCACTATTATTTTGCATAAATAAAAGGAATCGATATGTATATGAAAGAAGTAAAACGGCCTTATTGCTAGATGGGTATGGCTGTATCGGCTATCTGGTGTAACATTCCTGTTATATATATATATATATATATATATATATATATATGGAAAAGCACGGCATCCCTCCTTTGAGCGACCGAAAGCTATCGGCTCGTGTGGATGGTACGCGTCCCCCCAAGCTTAAACGCTTGATATCAATATGTGTGGAGAAGTGATGCACAGGAACAAGAAAGAAGAGATCCCACTGGAGGTGACCCCGAGAAAATCAAAGAGAAAAAACCATTGCCCGGCAAGGACTCGAATATACAACGCGTGCTAGTTTACGTGCCAACCACACGGGCCGATAGCTTTCGGTCCCTCAAAGGAGGGATTCGTGCTTTTCCAATTTTATCTTCTCCATCCTTACAGGCAGGGCTTCATTTGGGTGGTGGTCTCTGGAGGTGCGAATGAAATCATTAAATGGATGAAATGTGTTGTCATGGGTTACGTGTCCTGTTAGTTCAGTTGGTAGAGCACTGGTCTAGATACCCAGAGGTGTGATGTTCGACACTTTGCCGGGCAATGTTTTTTTTCTCTTCGATTTTCTCGGGGTCACCTCCAGTAGGATCTTTTCTTTTTTGTCTCGACCTCAAAATAAGTATTATTTTCAATGATATTCACAGACTTATAATTCCCTTCTATTTGTTCTATCTTAGGTTATTATTGTGGTAGCGTTCGTTGCGTATGGGCTTGCTTCAAATTTGTCCGATTTCATGTTTTTTGCCATTTTGTTATTATTTTGTCATTTTTTTTACAGAAAGTGGTATAAATAAAACTTATTTCTAATGAGTGATAAGAAACAACTCCAGAGTGATTGTCGAGGTGCAATTGTTGCTCTTCATAAATAGGGAAATCTCAGAGACAGATAGCTAATGAATTAAACATAGCCCAAAGTACTGTTAATATATGGTTTTCGCGTGCTACAAACAATGTTAGCCTATCTATGCCAGTATCTAAAAAACGATCTGGCAGTCCGAGAAAAACAAATTTGCGAACAGACATGTTTAAGAAACGTTTAGTAGTGCATAATCCTACAATAACTGCAAAAGAACTAAAATTTAATATGAATAATTTATTAGCTGATGTTTCTGAACGAACTATCCAGGAGCGGCTACAAAAAGAACTCGGATTACCATCTCGCCATGCTGCAAAGAAACCATTCATTAATGAAAAAATGCGTAACAAACGTGTCGCATTTTGTAAAAAAATGTGCATTTATTGGACTGTTGAGGAGTGGAAACAAATTTTATTCAGCGATGAGTAAAGATTTTTAACATTCAGAAACTGTCCTAAAAAGGTTTGTCGGCCCATTGGCTCAAATAGAATGGACCATAAATACACCCAAAAGACAATGAAACACCCTTCATTGTGATGATTTGTGGTTGTTTCAGTTTCCAAGGGAGAGAAAGCATATATTTCCTTCCTAAGAACACAACTATGAATGACACACGGTATTTAGCAATGTTACAGAAGAAACTTCCATTGGTAATGTCAATCCATGAGACAGATAGAAACATTAATGCATGATGGGTAACCTTGTCACAAGGCTAAAATTGTGACAAAATGTCTTACTGACATAAATTTCATATTTTGAATTGACCTGGTAATAGCCCAGATCTCAATCCCATAGAAGATTTATAGCTAATAATAAAAAATAAAGTTGAAAGCCAAGACAAATTAAGAAAAAATTAAAAAAGGCCATCATAAAGGTATGATGCAACGAAATATCAGTGGAAGTTTGTCAAAACTTGATCAAATCCATGCCGAAGCGTCTGCAACAAGTCATCAAATCCGAAGGAAAGATGACAAAATACTAATATAAGGTTAGTCAATATTAAACAGGGTTTTTTATATTAAAAATACAAATTTCGAGGGTGATCGGATACTTTTCGTGGGCACTGTATATATATATATGTATATATATATATATATATATATATATATATATATATATATATATATATATATATATATATATATATATATATATATATATATATCGATAATTATTTGCCTTTGGGCAATCATAATTATGCGGTTAAGAAGGCAATTTTGTAGCTAACTTAGCTCTTCATCAAGCCTTCGGAAGGAGCTCTTCTCACAGTCACGAGAAGAAAACGCTTAAAGTCAGCGTTTCTACGACAAACCACAACAAAATTGTCTTTCAATTAGCTATTTTGATTGTTATTCCTGCTTTCGAAGGGAATGGAAAATTCACTTTATCCGCTCTAGCTTGGCATTATAGTGAATTATTTTATTAATGCCACCCGTCCCTTTACTTTGTCCGGAAGCCCTTCAGCCAGGTAATGATATCAACATAAAGATCCGAATGACAATCACTAGCAAGACGCCGCAACCAGGGATCGGCCCTCATTTTGTGAGGGTGAGGGGGGTGGGGACTGTGGAACTATACATTTGACAGGAAGCCACCCGTTCGACATCAGGGGAGCGAAACCCCCTCAGGTGACTCCCGAGAGACAAAGGGGGGAACCAAAGAAAAGAAGCGAATAACGAGTGGTGCAAAAAAGAAGGGGGTTCACCATTCTTGTCATGCCAGCCATTACCCACCTTATGGGTACAAGCATGTTAATCCACACGCACACGGCATCACACATCCTGTGTCTCTTCCATCTCCAATCCCTTGCCTCTAGAAACCTAACGAAGGAATTTTCGTATCTATACTTCCCAGAGGTGGAAAGGATGGCCTTACATTGGGCCATAAATTGTTCCTTGCTCTCTGTGAGGAATCAAAACGCGTTTATATCGCTTTACCTGCACTCCTTCTCCCCAAAGAGGACCGGTCCCAGTTACCCGTAGGCTAATCAGCGATAGTCATTCTGATCTCTACGTGAATGTCATTACCTGGCCGGGAGATCTCCTCCACACTTGACAAGGGACGGGAGGTCGCACTTAAACCCTCCCTCCATTTATAATTGGATATAAACTGCATATAAATGCATGCGAATGCACCCTCACAATGAGAGATGCATTTGCCTCCTCTTCATTATCTCGAGAACATCGTCGTTGCCAGTAAATTAACTCATTTTCCCTAATACGACTATTTATCACCCTTAATTGAAAGATTGTTTAATGGTTTTAAGTTAATCAATATGATTAATGAGCTTACATAGTCTGGAGAGCGTCTCTGATGCGAACCACAAAGCGACGGGTGACTTAAGGGTGTATTTGTGGATCGCTCCAAGACTCCAAGCGAGAGAAATCGGAGGTGAAAAGGGGGGCAGAAAATGGTGGTGGACAGACAGAAGATGAAGTAGTATGTGTGTAATTAGTAGAAGTATTTATAATTATTGTTGTTGTACAAAGAGTTTTAGAAGAAGTATAGTAGAAGTATGGAAAGTATATGGAAAAGATATGGGAAGAGAAAATGTATGAAAGATCGCAAAATATTCTAAAGTGGAGTGTATTCAGAGAATTAGGGACCTAAAAGACGAGCAACTCTCTCGATCTTAGCCACCTACAATAAAGGCAGGGCTCCCTTTGTGACGATTGTTGGGAAAAAAAGTCATGGTCCGCCCCCATAAGACGGGCAAGAGTCGGCTCCAATTAACTCTCCCATCCAACTATGTACCAAATTGCCTCTGTCACACAATTAGAGTAAACTAGTGGTCAACTGGAAGGAGGCAGCCACGAAACGCCAGATGCACCGCTTGTAGAACGAGGTCAGCGGACAGACGAAACCATGGCAAGAAGAGGACATAAGACACCAAATGTTGATAATAAAAGGACTAAAAGGACAAAATATAAAAGCATGGCAAGAAAAGGTAAGTAAAAACAACAAATAAAAACAAGAGAGGCAAGAAAAGGACTGAAAATACGTGGCGAGTAAAGAGAAGAGACATGAAAAGAATAAAAAGACGACATATAAAATCGTTGCAAGAAAAGGACAAAGGATAACAGATGAAATCATTGAAATAAGGACAATGGATGAAATCACAGTGGGGAAAATGAAGAAAAAGACAACATACGAAGCAATAGCAAGAAATTGACAGAGAATGTAAGAGGTGGACATAATTGTCTTGGCAGATTCCATCAACCCTTAAATAGAATAAAATTCGTAGTTATGAGTACTTGAACTTTGTACATACTGGTTCCTGGAGGTTATGGATGTATAACTTACCCCTATCACCCTCACTTAAGACAACTAAATCAGGCTTTAACAATCTTTTTCATCCTCAAACTTACTTTTTCCAGTTCTTTTGCCTTCGGTGGCCAAATTACCGGGGAGTCAGCGAATTACACCCCCCCTCCCTCCCCCAACCTCATCGAAAAAATCCTGCATCGTTCTAGAACAAATATAGGGGGAATCCGGTTGCTCAATGCCTTTGAACCTGTTTTGAGAGACAAATCCATAGAAAAGATTTATGCCTTAAGGAAAAAGATCAAAGATAAAAGAGGAAATCTATTAATCACTTCCAAAATCAAATAAGAAATGATTGGGAAGATAGGGAGTGTGCAAACACGGTATCCGTCTTTAGTTGGACTACGATTTAAGACCTGCTTGGATGGAAAGATAAGAGGAGTTAGGAGCCATTTTGCTCCCAAACAGAAGGTAAATATACTCAAGAATAGCACACGAAATGTATATATAAAAAAGGATAATTGTGTATATATTTGAATACGAACAAATGACTCTTGAACCTTATTTTATGGACTTAAATCATTAAAGGAGTTACAATAATGGCGTACAAACAACTATCGTCTAAATCAATCAAGATTGACGTGGCAAAGCCTCGCGTTCGACATCAAGCTCCAAATGAATGTATTCAACTTGGAGGGCTAAGCTGTAAGGGATGGGGGGGGGGGGCGCTAAGAAGCAAATCTGTCATGTCGCAAGACGGGAAAAAAGCGATGAACCAGACAGTGATAGAGAGAGGGATCCTCGAAGGTGATTTTTAATGAAGGGATGAAAAGAAGTCGGTATAAGGAACGAATGCATTTTGGGCTGTTTAGAATCAGGTAGGTGGCAAATGAAAGAATTGAAACATCGAAAAGGGTTAAGTATGTTAAAATACCATAGTTTTAAAGTTATTGTTATAATTAAAACAACCAGTGTAGCAATAGTTCGCCACCTTCACAAACAGACGTGGATCCAAAGGGGGAAAGTGAGAGGGTTAAAATCCACCCATGAATTTCAGACCCGTTCGTTTATATATTTGTATTCTGCTATTCAGGAAGGGTTATGTAATAATATAGAATATATAAAAAACAGTTTTTTAATCTGTTGAGATCGAATGTATCATATATAATACATGTCTAAAATACAAGTAAATGTTAAAAAATAATTAATAAATTCAGTATTATGACCTTCAAAAACTACAATTCACAAATTTCTGATGTGTAAAAAACTCGGTTCTAAGAGAATTATTGCTCACTCCTTTATGAGATGCTGTTATTTATTGTCAATGCCGTGCAAGATAACCATTATTAATCATCAATGCCCCTTTCTCAGACGCAGCAGAGGGAGTAATTTAGGAGAGTTCCCCCAAGTTTTGGCCTAAATCCGCCACTGTTCACACAGTATTTGGCAAGTCAGGGTGGTGTTTTTCGACCACACCAAGGACTGTTAGATTGGCCATTTTTGATATAGTAACCTGCTTAACGTGGATGAGGAGTGTCCTCCAAGCACATTCATTGCTGTTTGAAGATCGTTGCAATATTAACCACATTCCCACGGTGTTCCATTGTACAGGGTGGTCCGAAAGTCTTGTCAACCCCTACCGAAAAGTAATTAGAACAATAGTGTAACAATATTTAAATATAAAATACCTATACTGGTTTCAGTGTAGTCACTTTCATTGACATACATTGATAAAGTCTATATGAACAGTATGCACACGATTATGTGCCCATACACTTGCAATCAGCATCTCTTCCAAACTGTAGGAGCTCATGTCAGGCATCTGCAATAGAAAATTAAAATAATATTAACAGGGGTGACAAGACTTTGGGTCATCTGAGATAGAAAATTAAAACAATATTTTCAGGGGGTGACAAGACTTTGGGTCATCTGAAAAAGAAAATTAAAACAATATTTTCAGGGGGTGACAAGACTTTCGGTCATCTGAAATAGAAAATTAAAACAATATTTTCAGGGGGTGACAAGACTTTCGGTCATCTGAAATAGAAAATTAAAACAATATTTTCAGGGGGTGACAAGACTTTCGGTCATCTGAAATAGAAAATTAAAACAATATTTTCAGGGGGGTAACAAGACTTTCGGTCATTTGAAATATAAAATTAAAACAATATTTGAAATAGAAAATTAAAATAATATTAACAGAGGGTCATCTGAAATAGAAAATTAAAACAATATTTTCAGGGGTTGACAAGACTTTCGGTCATCTGAAATATAAAATTAAAATAATATTTGAAATAGAAAATTAAAACAATATTTGAAATAGAAAATTAAAACAATATTTGAAATAGAAAATTAAAACAATATTAACAGGGGGTGACAAGACTTTCGTTCATCTGAAATATAAAATTAAAACAATATTTTCAGGGGGTGACAAGACTTTCGGTCATCTGAAATATAAAATTAAAACAATATTTAAAATAGAAAATTAAAATAATATTAACAGGGGGTCATCTGAAATATAAAATTAAAACAATATTTGAAATAGAAAATTAAAACAATATTTTCAGGAGGTGACAAGACTTTCGGTCATCTGAAATATAAAATTAAAATAATATTTGAAATAGAAAATTAAAACAATATTTGAAATAGAAAATTAAAACAATATTAACAGGGGGTGACAAGACTTTCGTTCATCTGAAATATAAAATTAAAAACATATTTAAAGTATAAAATTAAAACAATATTAACAGGGGGTGACAAGACTTTCGGAACCACCATGTAGTTTAAACGATACTAAAACACAGCTGGTGAGAGCTTCTATTTTTTCGGATTTTCAATCTCAGAGTTCTCGTATGTGCAAGCTTGCAGGTCAATCTCAATAAAGCGTTCTTTAAGGCAGTTTAACTTTAAATATTAAGTCATTCCATATAATAATGACTTTCTTGCTTATCATATTTGATTGCTAGAAATAATCGAAAGGTTTGTTTTCATACTAACCTAGCCTTCTAAACTCGTTGAGTAGGTATTTGTATATCTTAATATCTTAACCTATATCCAAGGCTTACCTTTAGACATATATTAGTTGTCACTTACTGGGCTAGTAAGTTTGTATTATTATTGTTAAAAAAGGCAACGATGGTAAGGTAAGAGCTTAAAGTTAGTGTCAAGTATAGTGTGAAGGAACAATTAGCGTGAACCATTGGCATAGAGGAACTTCGTTTGGGAGGACCAGGGGAATTTGTTAAAGATCTTTTGAAAATAACAATGGAAGAAAATCTAATTGTAACTCTTAAACAATTGTCTTAAAAACTAAATTCACATCAGTCCACTGCGTATGGTCATTTAAAGGAGATGAGCAAAGTTTCACAATTTGGTCAATGGATTCCTAACGACCTGACATTTGTCTATCTCTCTTTTCTCGACTAAAAGATAAACATTTCTAGAGTAGAAATGTCACAGGAGACGAAAACTGAGTTGTGTAGATAATGGATTAGTCCTGGAGGAAAAAAAAAATAACCACCTCTAAACAGGGGCCAGATTCACGGAAGATTCTTGACACAAATCAGACTCTCATCGAAGAGGTTTATTGGGCTCACTTAGACCGTTTAAATGCACCACTAGAAGAAAAGTCATCATTAATCAATAGAAGATGACTTTTCTTTCATCAAGACAATATGCGACGTCATATTGCAAGATATAATATATAAATGTGATTGGTTATTAATGAGTCTTCCCCATACTCATCTAAATTAGCTCCATCAGACTATCTTTTTTAGAACTTTAGCGAATCACCTGAGGAGAATGAAGATGTCAACAATTAAATAGGTAAAAAAAATTCTTAAATACTGGTATGTCTTATTATTTATCTCTATAAACAGGTTCGTATGAAAAGAGCACCCAAGCATTGGAGTACCATGGGTAGACTGCTGCACTTGGAACCTGGACGAGCGGTACGTCCTCCCTGCCCGAGTGTCTATAGGGATTTCTTTTTATTTATATATAGCCCAATTGGCGACTGCGACCAAAAGCTGTGAAAATAAATTAGCCTATTACTAGGCTACATACAAAATAAGCAAAAGAGCAAAGCAAAAACAAAAAACACCACTAAACGACAAAACAAGCGAAAAAAACAAAACAAACAGCAAAACCAAAAGAGAAGAAGAAAAAAAAGGAAGCACACCCCGGGGTCGTGCGGGGGCCCGCTCCCCATAATTGCAGGAGAATGCGACCAACACTAAAGACAGTACAAGGGACAAGCTGGAGCGATCCCGATCATCCCGCTACCGGGAGAGGTAAGGTGCGCGAAGATCCCCTAGAAAGGTAAATGCAACAAGAATATGCCAAACAGTTTGAGAAACAACGCATTCGTCGCAGACAGGGAAGCCATCCATCAAATGGCGGTACGTCCCGCGAGTGTACCTAATATGAAGACGACAGAAATCAATCTGAAGCCGCCGAGCCATGGGGGGAGGGGAGTCTCTCCGTAGTAACATTCGCAGCGCGATAGCACGCGACTTTGTGTTCCCATTGACCGTCTGAAATCTACTTTGCCACGCAGCCCAGATGGCTGACCTAATTCCATCAAGTAGTAAGTGTGAGAAAGAACAAAACGCTGATCTATTCGACTAGTCTTCGTGGGCACCTTGGCGCCCTCATGCTATAGATAACTTTGTGAGTTGCTATAGATCACTATCCCGGCACCGAATTGGCCACAACGCATTATCTCCCATAGTGAAAGGTGTATTGCAACCAGCTCGTTCGTGAAGACAGACGCAGCCCCTGTTATAACCCCGTTGATTTCAAACAGAGTAGATACTGATTGGAGGCCGACCCCTTCTAGGGACTTGGAACCATCTTTCTACAGTGGCAAGGATCCAAGGTGAAACGAATTGTGCTCCAAAATGGTCTGATATAATAATTCCGGCGATGTGAAAGCTTTGAGAGTAGAAGCGTGGCGACAAATACTCAGGGGTGATACCATCCAGGGTGGCATCTTGAGCATAACCAGAGGCACCAGTGGGTAAAAAATGTCCATCGCACGGGTACAAGAGGCCCAAGACTGCGAATATGGGCCTCCCAGGTGAGGTTTTAGTAGAAAAGAATACCAAGGAAACGTTGCAAATCCAACACTTCCAGGCGAACCCCGTTTAGGAGCAAGTCTGAGTCGGAGTGTATACCTGGATGGCGGCAGAAGTCCATTACCTTAATCTTGGTCAAGGAAAACAGAAACCTGTGCCTGTTGGAGTCAACCTTCCAGAGTTAGTATCTTGGTCGCACCAAAAGAAAGCAAAAGGTCGTGCGCGTAGAGGGTCACAAGATCAACTTTCGTTAGAATCGTGGTGATACTGTTGTTGTTCAGGGCAAAGAGAGTGACACTGAGGGCACTTCTCTGCGGAATACCCTCTCATTGCACATTGGTCCGGAGAGGGCTCCGCTCACGTGTACGTGCAGTCATGGGGTGTGTCTTCATGATACCATAGACCTTCTACCAAATGAAAAATAGCATGGCGAAGTGCTGACAACGAAGGATAGCCTCTTAGACAGAATTCTCCAGTCAGAGCAGAGCGTCAGAGCAGAGCGTCAGAGGTGGAGTGGAACTTGCGGAAATCACACTGTACAAAAGAAAGGTAACATCCGCTGTCCAGGAAAAAGGCTAGGAATAACATTTAGCCATTAAATTCTTCTTCAACTTGCACGTGCAGGAGGTTAGAGATTGAGGGGAAACTGGTCGGGATAGAGTGATCTCTCCCCAGGGAGCACAGTAGCCATTCGCCAGGAGTCTGGGAGGGTACCCTCTACCCAGATCCTGTTGAACAAACCTAACAGAAAGGCCATGCATTGGTCACCTAGGTGTCTAAGCATGGCATACGGGACATCGACCGGACCAGGGATGTATCCATGCACGAAGCGAGAGCGAAACGCAACTCACTCAGAATAAACCTTTCGTTGAAGGATTCTCCACCTCTGTAGGTAAAGTCCAGTCGGCGGCTTTCAGAGACACCACGACCTGCATTGAATGATGGTGGAGCAGCATTCCGGCGAGAGAATGCGGAGAAAGCGGTCGCAAACGACTCTATCATGGACACGGGATCCGAGATTCCGGTCCCATTCTCCTGGAAAACTGGAGAGGAGTCTTGGGAAAACTTGCCGCAAATCCTTTTGATCTCTGCAAGAAAGGTCTTTTCTATAAGTGAAGACATGTATGTCCGCCAGAAAGAGCGGCGGGAGTACTTCGAAACGTAACTGAACCTATCCCTAGCTCGACAAAATTCTTTATAGTGAAATCGTTCGGCTGGCACCTATAGCAAATGGGGTGAGTAGAACTTGCAGGAGAGTTCTGACTGCCCCCGGAAACGATCATGCTCGTAAAATTATAGGAAGGAGGGACATTTTTTTTTTAGAGCCCATCTTGCCACTGCCCACTTGGGCATAAGTCGCCGGAAACACGACTCCCTAGAACTAGGCTACTTTAAAGCAAGAATATGAAAACATAACAATGATAAAAATGGGAAAAAAACTTAACAATTATAAGGCAATCTCCTGCGTCGGGGGGAGGGCCCCCTCACCCCGGTGCAGGAGCGTGCAACCTACAAAGAAAACAATAAAAAAATACAACCTACTTAAATAAAGGGGAGAAGCCCGGCCTGCCCCCAAAAGTCAACAAGTCTACAAGTCAATGTGCACGAACTCGTCCCAAGTACAAGGGACAGGCGGTAGCGACCCCGCCCATCCCGGTACCGAGACAGGTAACGTGCGCGAAGATCACCCAGATTGGGACATTCGACAAGAATGTGCCGAACAGTCTAAGGGACGACGCAGTCGTCACAATAGGGCGCAGGCGAGCGCTCCATCAAATAGCGATGCGTCACACGAGTGTGTCCGATTCGGAGACGACAGAAAGCGATCTGAAGCCGCCGCGGAATTGGGGGATAGGTCCATGGGAACAGTCGCGGCGCAATGGCACGCAACTTTAAGTTACCTTTAACCGGCTCCCATCTTCTTTGCCAAGCAGTCCGAAGAGCTGCCCGTATTCCTGCCATGTAGTCTGTGTGAAGAAGAGCGAAACGCTGGTCAAGGCGCAGGGTCATCGCGGACTCTTTGGCGCCCTCATCGGCGCGCTCATTCCACGCAATTCCTACATGTCCAGGAAACCAGCAAAAGATAATCTCGACATCCACCCGGCTCGCCAAAACCGTGGTGTCACGGATATCGCGAACCATGGGGATGCGGAGATTCCAATGCCCCGAGAGCACTCAGGGCGCTTTGTGAGTCGCTATAGATCACAATCCGGTCTCCGAACCGGTCACGTCACGTAATCTCCCGTACCGAGTGGTGTATTGCAACCAGTTCGGCCGTGAAGACAGACGCAGCGCCTGGCAGAGCCCCGCTGACTTCAAACAGAGGGGACACGGCGTGGAAGCCGACCCCCTCTTGGGACTTGCAGCCATCCGTATAAACTGGCACGGTTCCCTACACCAATGAATGCAATGTACTCGGCATGAAGATTACCTCAACCGGGTACACAAAGCACGTCCAAGAATGAATCACCAAGGCCACTGCTGCAATCAAGACTCTATATAGGTTCAGAAATCTTCGTCAAAGCAACAAAAAGAAGATCTATACTGCACTAGTAAGATCGACGTTGCTATACCCCGCTTCCGCCCTCTCGTGTGTCTCAAAGACACTGAAGAGGAGACTACAAGTGGTGCAGAACAAATGCGCGTACCTAATTACAGGTAAACGCAGACTGGAAAGAAGATCACAGGAAGACCTGCACCGGGAGGCGGGGTTAACCCCCATTAACGTTGTCATCGAAGAACGGACAAGGAATATGCTGGAAAAGGTCAATCGAGAATTGGACGATGAAATCGTACAAATGATTGACCAGAATAGAAGAGCTGAATGTCGCGCCAGATTTCCAAGCTCCGCTGGGATTTTAGCTGGCGGAGCAGAAGTGCCGTTCTACGCAAGATGAAGTGTTTTTGCCCCAAACCAAGACGAATTAACCAAACTAAGAAACCAAACCGATTTTGAAAAAAATTCCCCGATATCGACAAAACCCACCGATTGAGACAACCCTACCGAAGAAGGAAAGCTACCCAAGAAGATGAAACACACCAATCAAGACAACAAAGAAGAAACAAAATACACAAACTACACACACTACAAATTTACGAAAAAACAAAGACACTAATACAAACATAGCAAGTTATAATTAATGAATTACCAAAACAACAGCAAACGCGCACAGCATAACCAAATACATTAGCTAATATGAAGACAAATGGTTTGAAAGCCAAGTTATATATTATATATATATATATATATATATATATATATATATATATATATATATATATATATATATATATATATATATATATAAACAAAATGATAAGCAACAACGGAACTACAAAACATAAAATTTTTAAAGCGATAGGCCTGATCACCAGGCTCTAGCATCACTTTGCACCCCACCACACTTCTTTCTCTTTTCACCACTGGTCTACTTTCCGCTGTCTATCCACACACCCTTTCTATTTCCTCACCTGCATACTCTCGCATACCTGGGTCCAGCGAGACACGAGTGTGCTCGAAAAAGGTCGAACGCAATACTCCCGGTGCTGTACAAGCTTTGGGAGCAGAGGCGTGGAGACAAATAGCCAAATGTGGTACCCTCCAGGGTGGCGTCCTGATCAGAACCAGTGGCACCACCGGTCCAAGAGCTATATCTAGCTCTCGAAGGAGTTTCCTGGCCCTAAACCCAAAGAGCTTAGGGTATACCTAGCGTCTCTCGGCGGCATAGGCACCATCGAGCTCAGCTGTGGATGAAGTGAGATCTGTTGGCGACTGAGGTAGCCACCGGGCTCGCGCGTACAGGCGAAGTATGCACTGCACGTGGCGCAGAGCGAGTGGCATTTCCCCAGCATCGACCAACAGGCTCTCAATGGAGAAAGTGCGGAAGGCACCGGTAGCAAGGCGAAGGCCAGTGTGGTGGATCGAATCCAACTTCCGCAATAAACGCTCGGCTGCGGATGAATAAAACTTGCATCCATAGTCGAGCTTCGAACGAACAAAGGATCGATAAAAAAGTAAAGCAGTAGCCGTATCAGCGCACCAAGCGCTGAACGTCACAGAACGGAGAATATCCATGGCGCGGGTACAAGAGACTCTAAGGCTGCGAATATGAGCCTCCCAGGTGAGGCGTTGGTCGAATACAAGACCAAGGAAACTGTGTGATTCAACCACATCCAGGCACACCCCATTAAGAAACAAATCTGGGTCGGGGTGGAGCTGTGGACGGCGGCAGAAGTGCACCACCTTAGTCTTGGCCAAAGAAAACTGAAACCTGTGCGCTTCAGCATAGTGAGAGACGCGGTTCAATGCCTGTTGGAGTCGACGCTCCAGAGTTGGCATCTGGGCCGCGCCAAAAGAGATCGAAACGTCGTCCACGTAGAGCGTAGCGAGAACATCTTACGGCAGCACCGAGGTGATGCCGTTGATGCTCAGGATAAAGAGTGTGACAATGAGGACACTTCCCTGCGGAACACCCTCTGCCTGCTCCTCTGGGCCGGAGAGGGCTCCCCCCACCCGTACGCGGAATCCACGATCTCGCAAAAATTCAAATATAAATATTGGCAGGCGTCCCCTCGCCCCCATCGTGTGGAGAGTCTTTATGATACCGTATCGCCATGCGGTATCATAGGCCTTCTCCAGATCGAAAAAGACCGTAGCGTAGTGCTGTCTACGAAGGAAAGCCTCGTAGACGGCATTTTCCAGTCGGAGTAGAGCATCCGATGTGGAGTGGAACTTGCGGAAGCTGCAATGTGCAGATGACAGATGGCCTCCGCTGTCCAGGAAAAAGGCTAGTCTAACATTTACCAATTTCTCCATCAACTTTCACACGCAAGAGATTAGAGAGATTGGGTGGAAACCGGTCGGAGTAGAGTGATCTCTCCCTGGTTTGCGAAAGGCGAGCACAGTAGCATTTCGCCAGTAATCTGGGAGAAGACCCTCCACCCAGATCCTATCGAACAAATCTAACAGAAAAGCTATGCCTCGCTCACCCAGGTGTCGAAACATGGCGTACGGGACATCGTCCGGACCATGGGCAGTGTCTGCGCATGAAGCAAGAGCGGAGCGGGACTCACTCACAGTAAACCTGTCGTTGAAGGGTTCTCCGCCTCTGGAGGTAAAGTCCAGCTGGCGCCTTCCACGGCATGAGGACGTGCATTGATTGCTGGCGGAGCAGCATCCCGGCTAGAGAATGCGGAGAAAGCGGTCGCGAAGGATTCCGCCACGGACGCGGGGTCCGAGATTGCGGTCCCATTCTCCTGGAGAACGGGAGGGGAGTCCTGCGAGGACTTGCCCTGAATCCTTTTGACTCGCTTCCACACCTCTGTAAAGACACGTATGCCCGCCAAGAAGAGCGGCGGGCGTACTTTGAAATATACAGGAATGTAGCCCTAGCCCGACGAAATTGACCGACCTTGAAATCGTTCGGGTGGCTCTTATAGCGCGTGTAGAAGTAACGCTTCTGTTTGAGAGCCGTCTCACAATCGGCCGACCATCATGGGAGTGGTCGGCATGCAAAACGGCCGGACGTTCTAGGAATAGTATTCAGGCATGCGGCGATAAGGTTGCCGGAGAAGAACTCAACGGCCTCATCTACCGACCTAAACTCCTCGACTGAGATAGAGAATTCAGTCATTTTCTGAAATGCAGGCCACCGCGCCCGCGGTGGCCTGCGGCAGTTGCTTTGAAAATGATATTTGAATGGGAAAGTGATCACTACCATGGAGGTCATCGACCACCCCCCAATCCAAATCAGGCTGTGCATCCGAAGAGCACAAAGATAGGTCAAGGCAAGAAAATAAAGTGGTTCTCGGACAGTGATGCTTAAACTCATCCACGTTTAGGACACCCATCCAAAGCTCTTCCCCTGGGATTTATTGAGTAATCTCCCCAGAGAGGATGCCTGCCGTTCAGATCTCCAAGCAAGAGAAAGGGCTTTGGCAACCGTGCCACTACGCGGCGGAAGTCCTCCCGCGTCGAAGTCAGCTGACAGTGGAATGTACGCAGAAATGTTGGTATACCTCCTATCCAGGTGCAGCTGCACAGCCACTGCCTGAAACTAGGTATCTAAAGAGAAAGGAAGAACGGAGACATCATGCCGGGTGTAAACCGCGCATCCCCTAGCCCAGTCATCCCGTGGTGGTGGGGTCGCAAGACCCTTATACCTCGAGAGGGGGGGCACGAGGCACGCGCCCAGCATGGTCTCTTGCAGAAAAATAGCTAACGGGGAACGGGACGGGACGAGACGAGCCTCCGCAGCTCATTCCAGTTTGCCCGGAGTCCACGGCAATTCCATTGAAGGAATATGCCCTCCAGGCCTAGCTCGGAGGAGACGCGGGGGCCCTCCTCGGACAGAAGACCCTCACGGGAATGGCTGTACACTTCCCGGAGGCAGAACCCCGGGCGCTGTTGGCCGGACAAAGCACTGAAAGCCTTGTCGCCTTTGAGGACTTATTGGGGGAGGTTGTGATCGCCATGAGAGTCTTTTCTTCCCTCCGCCTCGATACCTTAGGCGGGCGTTGCGGCTTCGGAGGTGGGGGGGGGGCCTTTTCGAGGAACCACCGTCTTCGAGCCACTTAGTCCACCACTAGGCGTGGGCGAAGGAGCCGAAGCTCCTATGTTGCTGTCCTCCTTTCGGGGGACAGCTTTAGGAACCCTTTTTTTATTCCAACATTACCAGGGGGGAGCAGGGTTGAGTAGAGCCCGCAGAAGGGCTCCAAATGGGCGCGGAAACAACCGTGCTCGTTGACCTGGATATGCCAGGAGCAGATGATGCCTTTCTAACTATTGAGGCCTATGACGTCCTAGGCAGAGCCGTCGCACCAGGACCAAGTCCTTAGCCTCGCGGAATGAGATTCGATCCTGGTCCTGAACGGCCAGGATTTCTTTCTCGAGGAGATATGCGCCACATTGCTTCGAAGAAACGGGGTGTGACTCTCTGCAATTGACACACTTGGCCACACACGATTTAGACTTATCGTGTGCGGCCTTGGAGCAATTTACACAGAGTTCGGGCGACCCTGACTTTGCACGTTTACAAGAACGATTCGTATAGCCGAAGCGGTGACAGTAATCGCACCGCCGCGGCACTGGCACAATTGCATTCACGCGGTAGCGGTACCAACCGGCACGCACCGACTCAGTAGGCTTGTCACAGTCGAACGTGACGAAGAGTGTAGGGGTGGGTCTCGAGGCCCCTCCCTGTTTTCTCATCACACGTTCGACCTTGAACGCCCAATGGTCGGCCAGCTCTAAGGTGATGTCCTAAATGGAGTAGTCAACGAGTTCCCTCGCATAAACTACTCCTTTCACAAAGTTCATGGTATAGTGTGGCCTCACACTCACCCGGGTGCCATGAACTGTCGGGAGAGCACTTATCTTGGCCGCCTCGGCGGGATTCGTCGCATTCGCCAGAAGGCTCCCGTCCAAGAAACGGGTCACCTTCAGCTCTCTACCACTTGTACTAGCTAATCCTCTCCTCTGATGGATCATGTCGCCCTTTACCAATATAGAGCCATCAGTAGAGCGAATAACGAGTAAGTGTTTGAAGCCAGCGGGCTCGAAAACGCCAAGGAATCTCTGAATTAGGGGCCCCGATGTTATTGAGGCTCCGCCCTGTGCACTTTTGGTCTTAGTCTTAGTCAGGGGCTCCGCACACGGAGGGGTAGAGGGGCAGGATGTGCCGATCTTGGCTTGGTCGCTTGCCAAAGTGGCAGCAGACTTATCCGTCCCCGCAGCCCCCGCGGATGGAGAGGAGCCCCGAGTCTTCTTTGTCTTTTTTGTATTTTTAGTCTTTTTCTTTTGGGGAGAGGAGGGCGGAAATGAATCCGCTTCTCACCTACGCCGGAAGTAGCCCCCAGGCCAGATGGACCGACCTTAGCCAGGTCCTTCTCCGAAATGGAGACGGTTCTGGTAGTCGTAGGGGCACCGGTCGGAGGAGATCCCTCACCTCCTTATACTGCCTCAGAAACCCTAGCCGTTTGAGGAGGACCTTCGATAGGTGCGGATTCGGGTGGGGGGATTGGCGCCAAGCCCAAATCCTCCCCAATGGAAGGATCTACCGCCTAAGGCTGGTTTTCTTCAAAGACCATTTCTATCACAGGAGGGGCCTCCAGTTGGCCATCCCCTCCTAGGACATCGCAGGTCCCCTTGGCAGCGTCACGAGTGTTGTGTGGGGATGCACAGGCCTTGACCCCAGCAAGGTTTAATATTCTTGACAGCAAGTCTTTTGAAGGAAGCGACCGAAGGGGCCTGGCTTCCCCCTCCCCCCAAAGGGGGTTTGCCCTACCGAGCCGCTTCGATGGGGAGCGGTTGGCTAAGGGCTGCCTGCTGGCTTTCTTGGCAGTCCCCTTGGAGAGAAAAGGAGGGACTGCCGTTGGAAGCAGGGAGGTGCCCTAAAGCACCTCCAGAGAAGGGACTGAGGGGGAGTCCCCTACACCCGTCAGCGTAGGAGAGGAGTAAGTCTCCTCTCCGGTTAAAGAAATATGGAGGGTCCCTGTGCAAGCACAGGGGGGGGGAAAGAAACCTCCATTTTTTTCTGTGGAGCTGGCCGAGGGCGGCTCCGTTGTTGTTACGGGGGAAGTTGAGGGTTGATGGGGTTTTAGATGTTCATGACATGGGCATGGTGACCCTATTTTTTTCACGGAAAGCAATCGCTCATCAACTCTCGCAGTAGCCCGCACTGCAAGAGGTGCTTACAGGTCTGGCAGAGCCAGGTGCTGCCCTTTGGGGCCACCCCTCCCGCCTGGTGGCCTGGCAGGCCATCGGCATGGTGGCTCCACCTTTAACACGGCGTAAAATCAAGGATAGACGGTGAAGTGAGAAGGAAAAGGGATGTGAGGAAGACATGGGTTGGAATGAAGCAGGTCGTTAAAAAAACCATCCCGAACCGGAGCTCAGGGGTTAGGGGACGTTGTCCCCTCCCCCCTCAGCCCCGATCCGGGACGGTTGGCTTGAGAAGGAGGTCAGCATCTACCCTGTGAAATTAGAGGCTGACCAGAGAAAGTTGTGGGAGAGTTTGTATGAAAAGCGAGGAAACACAAGTGTTTTGGAGGAATGAGAAGAGGCTAAGCTGGGGTCGGACGGGGTGCTGAGTCCCGTCAGCACGGCGGCCAGGATGGCAAATCGCCGCGCCCCTTGGAAGGAGGAACAGAGGGTGCCTTTTCAATATTGAGGCATAAGAATTCCCAGGCAGCGCAGGCGTACCATAACAAAGTCTTTAGCCTCGTCAAATGAGAAACGTACCCTGAACAGCCAGGATTTCCTTCTCAAGGAGATACACACCAAATGGCTTCGAACAAACGGGTTACGGATATCCGCTATTGACACACCTGGCTAGGTACAATAGGAACTTATCGTGTTCGGACTTGGAGCAATTCACACAGACCTCGTGAAAATCCGACTTTGACTGTCTACAAGAGCGCTTTGTATGACCAAAGCAGTGGCAGTGGTAGCACCTCCGTGGCAGTGGCATAAATGCCTTCATGCAATGGCGATAAAAACTAGCGCGCACTGACTCATGAAGCCTGTTATGGTCGAGGGTAAAGAAGAGTGTATGTGTGGGTCTCGAGGCACCTCCTTGTTTTCTCATCACACTTTCAACCTTGACTACTCATGATCGGCTAGTTCTAATATGATCTCTTCTATGGAGCAGTCAACGAGTTCCCTCGCTTAAACCACCCTTTTTCACGAATTTCATGGTAGAGTGTGGCGCTCTACCCCCCCCCCCCCGCGCCTCTAGCCATTAAGGGTTCGAAGGACACTGATCATGGTTGTCTCAGATGATTCCGATGTATTAGCCAGAAGGTACCATTCCGAGAAACGTGGCAATTTAGGTTATCTACCAAACAAGATAGCTAATGGTCTCATTTAATGGTCATGTTGCCCTTGGCTAACATGCTGCTAGAGGTGGAGTGAATTACCAGAAAGTGTTTGAAGTTAGCCGGCTAGAAAATTAGAGGAAGAGTCTTAATATAAGGCTCCGCTTAGCACACTTGCAACTTTGGTCTTACTCAGGGGCACCCCACCTAAGTGTGCCTTGGGGCTGTACGTGATGATATTGCCTGGTTACTTCTCAAAACGGCGGCGGACTCGTCCGTCCCCGGAGCCCCGCGGAGGCAGAGGAACCCTTACTCATTTTCTTGTCCTTTCTCTTTTGGGAGGGGATCGGAGGGTGGAGAATTAACCCGCTTCTCTCTACCGCCGGAAGGAGGCTATAGGTCTGACGGACCGGCCTTATCAACATCCTTCTCCGAGATGGAAAAGTTCTTGGCTGTCAAAGGGGCACCAGCCAGGGGTGGATCTACCTCCTCTCCTTGTTTTTCTTCGAGGACTTGAGCCACGCCATGAGAAGCTTAAACAGGGGCGGATCTAGGTTCAGTGTTTGGCACCGAGTCCCCCATAAGGGGCACGGCGATTTGCTTTCCTGACCGCCGTGCTGACGGGACTCAGCGCACCTACCGGCTCAGGTTAGCCTCTACTCCTTTTTTCTGACAACTTGTCTGCTTACCCTTCTTCCTCACTTTCCCTTCAACCTCTCCCACAACTTTCTCTGGTCGGCCTCTAATTTCACAGGGTAGACACCGACGAGCTTCCCATCACCCAACCATCCCGGATAGGGGCTGAGCGGGAAGACCTCTTCTAGGGAAACTACTCGATCAATCCTGTGGGTCAGGTCCTTGCCGACCTGATCGACGAGCTAGGAATAGGTGTCCTAAATGTGGATGAGTTTACGCATAGCTACACGAGAAACGCCCACCCTCCCAGGGTATAAGGGTTTGGTGACCCAACCACAACGGGATGAGGACCGGGCAGGAGGATGCATAATTTATACTCGGCATGTAGTTTCCGTTTTTCTATTTCCCCTAGATACCTCCTTTCAGGCAGCTGCACCTGAATAGAAGGTATATTGATATTTCTGCGTACATTCCACCGTCAGCTGACTTCGACACGTGGGACTTCCGCCGCGTCGTGGCACGGTTGCCGATGCCCTTTCACATGCCCGTGACTGTGAACGGTAGACACCTATTCTGGGAAAACTACTCGATCAATCCTATGGGTCAGGTCCTTTTCGACCTGATCTACGAGCTGGAGATAGATGTCTTAAATGTGCATGAGTTTACGCATCACTACCCGAGAAACGCTTCCTTTTCCTGTCTCGATCTATCTTTGTGTACTCCGGATGCACAGTTTGAATTTGGGTGGGGGTAGTCAATGACCTCTATGGTAGTGATCAGTTTCGCATTTAAATACCATTTTCTGGGCCGCTGCCGCCTTAAAGCCCGCCCCGATAGTGCTTGGCGAGGGCGTTGTGGTCCACATTTCAGAAAATTTATTGATTTCTCTGTATCAGTCGAGGAGTTTAAGTCGGTTGAGGCCGTTGAGTTCTTCTCCGCCAACCTCATTGCCGTGGGCATAACTAATATTCCTAAAAGGTCTGGCCGTTTTGCACACCGATCGATTCCGTGGTGTCAGCTGAAGGTGAGATGGCCTTCAAACTGAGGCATTATGACTACATGTGCTATAAGCCCCGCCCGCACGATTTCACTATCGGTGAATTTCATCGAGCTAGAGCTAGGTGCCGATATCTTTCATAGCACGACCGCAACTCTTTTTGGCAGGCATACGTGTCTTCACTTAACGGGAAAACCCATCTAGCAGAGGCGTAGAAGCGAGTCAAAAGGATTCGGGGGAAGTTCTCGCTGAATCTTACTCCCGTTCTCCGAGAGAATGGGAGGGCAATCTCGGAATCCGAATATGTAGGAGAATCCTTTGCGACCGCTTTCTCCGCATTCTCTAGCCGAGATGCTGCTTCACCAGCATTCAATGCGCGTCGTGATGTTGCGGAAGGCCGCCGAATGGACTTTACCTGCAGAGGCGGAGAACTCTTCAACGGCAGGTTTAATTCGAGCGAGTTGCGTTCCGCTTTAGCTTTGTGTGAGGACACCGCCCCTGATCCCGACCATCTCCCCTAGGCCATGCTTCGACACTTGGGTGAGCGAGGCATGGCTTTTCTGTTAGATTTGTTAAAAAGAATCTTGGTAGAGGGTATCCTCCTAGACTGCTGGTGAATCGCTACTGAGCTCGCGTTTCGCAAATCGGGGAGAGATCACTAACCCAGCCGGTTTTCCTTCGCCCAATCTCTCTAACCTATTGCGTGTGCAAGTTGATGGAGAAATTGGTAAATATTAGATTAGCCTTTTTTATAAATAGCGGAGGCTATCTGGCTTCTGCACAGTGAGACTTCTGCAAGTTCCACTCCCCTTCAGATGCTCTGCTCCAACTGGAAAATGATGTCTGCGAGGCCTTCCTTCGTAGACAGCACTACGCCACGGTGTTTTCTAATCTGAAGAAGGCCTATAAAACCGCATGGCGATACGGTATCATAGACTCGCCACACGATGAGGGCGAGGGGACGCCTCCCAAATATTAATATCTGAACTTTTGCGAGATTTACGATTGCGCGTACAGGTAGGGAGAGCCCTCTCCGGCCCAAGGGAGCAGGAATAGGGTGTCCCGCATGGAAGTATCATCAGTGTCACACTATTTGCCCTGAACATCAATAACATCACATCAGTGCTCCCGGAAGATGTTCTCGCTACACTCTACGTGCCCGACATTTCGATCTCTTTTGGCGCGGCCCAGATTCTAACTCGACAGCGTTTACTCCAATTAAACCGCGTCTTTTGCTATGCTGAAGTGCACAGGTTTCTGTTTTCTTTGGCCAAGACTAAGGTGGTGTACCTCTACTGCCTTTCACGGCTCGACCCTGACCAAACTTGTTTTTTTTTAATTGGGTGAGCCTGGAAGTAGTGTACTCGCACGGTTTATTTGGTCTTGTATTTAACCGACGACTCACCTGGGAGGCTCATATTCGCAGCCTTAGGATCTCTTGTACCCGCGCCATGGATATTCTTCTTTCTATGACGTTCAGAACCTGTGGCGCTGATAGGGCTACTGCCTTACTTTTTATCGATCCTTTGTTCGTTCGAAGCTCGACTACGGATGCGAGTTTTATGCATCCGCAGCCAAGCGTGCATTGCGGATATTAGACTTGATCTACCACACTATCCTTCGCCTGGAGATAGGTGCCTTCCGCACTTGACCTATTGAGAGCCTACTTATCGATGCTGGGGAAATGCTACTCGCTCTGCGCCGTGCACAGTGTATTATTCGCCTGTATGCGTGAGCCCCGCGCCTTCCTCAGTCGCCAACAGCTCTCACTGCATCCACAGCTGATCTTGACGGTGCCTATGCCGCCGAGACACGCCAGTCATACCCTAAGCCCTTTGGGCTTAAGGCTAGGTAACTCTTTCGAGAGCTAGGTATATCTCTCGGCCCAGTCACGCACCTGGTTCTGCCCAGGACTCCACCCTGCTGGATACCATCTTTAGCTATTTGTTGCTACGCCTCTGCTCTCAAAGCTTCTACAGCGCCGAGAGTATTGCATTCGGCTTTTGTGAAGAATACTTTGTATCACGCTGGAACCGTGCCAGTGTATACGCTTGGCCCAAGTCCAGAGAGGGTTTCGGTTTCTACGCCGTATCCCCTCTGTTTGAAGTCAGCGGAGCTCTTCCAGACGCTGCATCTGTCTTCAAGGCTGAGCTGGTTGCAATTCACCGCTTGGTACTAGGAGAACGTGACGTGATGGTTCGGATGGCAGATTGTGATTTATAGCGACTCACAAAGCGCCTTGAGTGCTCTTGCGAAATTGGAATTTCGTGATCCTTTGGTTCGCGATATTCGTGACGCCACAGTTTTGGCGAGCCGGGCAAAAACCGTAGTTTCCTGGTTGCAATACACCACTGGGTACGTGAGATAACTCGTCGTGCCCGTTTCCGAGATCAGATTGTGATTCACATTGCCTCACTAAGTGCCTTGAGTGTTTGGGGGCATTGGAATCTCCTCATCCTCTGCTTCGCTATATTAGTGATGCCACGGTTTTGGCGAGCCGGACGGATATCGAGATTATCTTTTGCTGGGTTCCTGGACAGGTAGGAATTTCAGGGAAAGAGTGTGGCGATGAGGGCGGCAAAGAGTCCGCGAGGACTGGGTGATCAGACCAACGTTTCGCTCTTCCTCACAACTGATTACATGGTAGGAATAAGGGCAGCTCTCTGCGTTGCTTGGCAAAGAAAATGGAAGAGTTTCGAGGGGAAGATAAAGTTGCCAGCCATTACGCCTCGACTGTTTAGATGGACCTTCCCCTCAATGCCATGATGACTTCAGGCTGCTTTCTGTCGTGTCCGAAATGGACACACTCGTGGGACGCACCGCCATTTGATGGAGCGCTCGTCTGTGCTAAATTGTGGCGATTGCGTATTCCCCCAGACTGTTCAGCACATTCTTATTTTAAGTTCCCAGTATGGATGATCTTCGCGCACATTACATATCCCGGTACTGGTACAAGCGGGGTTGTTACCGCTTTTCCCTTGTATTCGGGACTTGTTCGTGCAGACAGACTTGCGGACTATACGACATTTTGAAAGAGGTTGGCCTCCTACGCTTTATTTGACTCTTTTTTTTTCTAGGTTGCATGTTCATGCGCCGGGTGGAGGCGCGGCTAGCCCCGACGCTGAAGAGCATTTCCTTCTTGTTACCTTTTTGCTTTCGTTATTATTTGTTGATGTTGTTTATTTAACTTGGGTCTTGCTTTTGTTCCTTTGTTTTTTATTTGTTATTTTCCTGTTTTAAATATAGCCTAGTATTAGGCTTTCCGTTAATACAAATCTTCCGATCCTGGTCTTTTCGAAGACTTGTACGACTTATTGATTGACCCACCCAGTCGCGTTGCCGCGCTGGTGCTTTCGCAATGATCAGAAGCCCCTGAAAGAGTGTACAGCCCACCAATTTATTTATTCTCATTATATTTGTCCAGAACTTTCTGAATCTTCGCTTGTCACCATAAAATTTCAAATTACATCCCCATCCGCAAAACCTCTCCCTTGGTGCGGAAGGGGGAGGTCAAGGAACTCGACGAAACACAATTAATTGGTGGAGTTTTTCACCTCGAAGTACCATCTGTTGGTAAAAGCTTTTCCCATCGTACCACTACTTGAGAGAAAGATTCTCCGTTTTCCGTCGGAACTCCGTAGACGGCCTGGCCATTTGCCATTTCTTCTAAAGACCAGGGCGAGGCTGGCCCTTCCAGTCTCCGGGCTCCCTCGGGGACCAAAGATTGGTCCTTTCGCAACCCAGGGGGACAGGACCGCAATCTCGGGACACGCCTCCGTGGCGATCTTTCGTGACCGCTTTCTCTAGCCACGATGATGCACCGGAAGCATTTAAAGGAAATCGAGAGCTCGCGGAAGTCCGACGACTGGATCTGCTTACGCTTAGTGAGCTGTCATCGGCTCTCGCTCTGTTTTACGGATACTTCACACGATCTGGACGCTATTCCGCACGCCATGCTTCAACACCTGGCTGAGTGATGCATGGCTTTTTTGTTAGCTAAGGAAAGATCATTCTACACTGACTGGTTTCCACCTAATTCCTTAACTTTCAGAGTATAAAAGTTGATAAGGAAATTGGTTTGTGTTAAGTTTGTTTATTTCTAAAACAACGGGGGACACTTGTTTCCTGCACAGTGCGGGTGGGTTTCGCAAATTCCATTCCACGTTGGATGTTCTACTCTGGCTTGAAAATACTATATGCTAGGTATTCCTTCATCGCTAACAATCCCCACAGTGTTCTTTGACCTGAATAAGGCTTACGATGCCCCTCGCACAATGGGTGCGAGTTTCTGAGAAATTGTCTATTAAGAGTAGGGGAGCTATCTCCAGTCAATTAGAGCAGGAAGAGGGCGTCCCTCATGCAGGTTTCATCCGCGGCTGAGCTCAACGCTGCCTATCTAGTCATGAGACGCCAATCCTAACGTAAAACTTTTAGATTTAGACCGAGATAACTCACTCCTTCGAGGGTTCAATGTAGGTTTCGGGCTGGTAGCCCCCCTCCCCTGTTCTGCCCTAGACTCCATCCTGGTGGATACCGTCTCTGAACTTTTTTCCCATGCTTCTTCTCCCAAAACTTAGAATTTCTTCGAGCGCATACCATGTTACACTAGAGCACAGCTATGTTACGCTGTGGCCAAGCCATTGTACACGTATAGCCTAAATTTTGAAGAAGGCGTCAGCTTTCACGCCCCCCTCCCCCGCTATTTTGAAGCCGGCGAGGCTCTTCTTGGCTCTGCATCTGTCTTCGCAGTCTATCTGGTTGCATCACACTACTCGGAACAGGAGTTTAGGCACCGTGACCTGTTTATAAAGCGAATTGTGATATATAGCGATTCATACAGCTAACTGACTGCCCTTAATACATTGGAATCCCCTCCCCCTCTAAGTTCGCAAAATTCGTGACACTACAGCTACTGCGTGCTGAGTGGATGTCTA
Organism: Ceratothoa steindachneri; assembly: GCA_963969495.1. NCBI lineage: Eukaryota > Metazoa > Arthropoda > Malacostraca > Isopoda > Cymothoidae > Ceratothoa > Ceratothoa steindachneri. Next base: position 92,773,846 of record OZ018317.1, on the reverse strand, counting down.
GAATATCTTCTTCTGGGTTCGTTTACATGTAGTGATTGCGGGAAGTGAGGGCACTGACGAGTGCGCCAAGCAGTTTGCAAGGACTAAGACGACCGGACGATCGTTTTGCTCTTCTCAACTCTGACTCCATGACATGAATTAGGTCAGATTTTCGGGTTGTATGGCAAAGAAGATGGGAGACGGCCGACGGGAATCTTAATTTTATGCCAATGCGCACTGACTTTTCACGTTGACCTACCCCCCCCCCTCCCGAATGCCTTGACAGTTTCAGGTTGTTTAGTGTCGCCTCCAAATTTGGCATACTCCTGGGACGCAGCGCGATCCGACGGAGCGCTCCCCTGAATTTTATTGTGACAACTTCTTGGTTTCTCAGACTGTCGGGCACATTCTTATAGAGTGTCCTAGTATGTGGGCATCTTCTCGCGCGTCAGTTACCCTGGTACCGAGATAAGCATAGTGGCTACTACTTGTCTCTTGTACTTGGGATGGGTTTCGTATGTATCTGTCTATAGCTTTTTTTGAGGAGGGGGTGAGGGGTCGACGCATTTTGTTTAGTTTTGTGTGGGTTTTGCTTTGTTGTTTTTTTCTCTTTGCACTACTTCTAATATAACCTAAAAATAGGTTTAAATAATTAAATCAAATAATTAGAATTTCAACCGTTATGCCATTGATGGTAATCGCCAGAATATAACCTTAAATTAAAAAAAAAAAATGAAGAGCGCATTTCAAAACTAGAAAAATTCGCCCCTTACAGAAATGTTGAGTCAAAATGTCCTAAGAAAGATGTCAGGAACGTTGAAGGTCTTAGCCACTCTCAAAGTTTGGATCAGAATCGACAAGTGAGAAATCCCTGGGATCGGAAGCAACTCGGTCAAAAAGTCCGACCCTCACCGAGTCAAAATCTTCAACTCGGTAAACGAAACCCCTTTGCAATGGAAGAGTTCCAGACGATCATGTATATCAATAAGTCCCTCGGGAATTAAAACCCTCACCCTTTGTTATTCCGCTGTACCATATCCTGGTTCACAAGCCTTCTCCTCCCCCCCCTCTCCCTTACTCCCTGCCCCCCCCCCCTCCCCTTCCTCACCCCTAACCCATTTCTTTTATACTTTACAGCCATGTCCAGATTGGCAATAAAAGAGCGACTTTGGCGGGAAGTTTCAAAGCCTTAACCCTCCTACGCTTACTACTGTTTAATGGGGCTTCTGTCGGGTAAGGGGAGGCGCAAGAGCTGTTTTATTGGGCAGCATCATCGCTGTGTAAATGACCTATAAAGAAAGAGTGGAGTAGTGTATGGCGTGTAGTCGTAAGGCGGCGTAGAGAAGGTTATGGCGCGGGGAAACGTCGCGTGAGCGCAAAATGGGTTGCGTTGAATTCAAGATAACTCTCGGTTGTATGAACATTGGGGTCGGGTGGGCATGGTAGGAACGAATAGGTTAGTGGTTGTCTAATTGAAAGGGTTTAGGAGGTATAAGAACGAGTATAATTGGTATGAATTCGGTGATAGCCACCAGGAGGTGGTGTAACGAATATGAACTTTGCATCGTTCGCTTCTAATTTCTACAGCATCGAATCAAATATGTCGAATCACTGCACCACATCGACCAGCGCTGCATGATTGCTTAGATGGATGGGTAAAGATGAAGGTGAATGTTCAGAAAGCTATAAGAAATAGTAAAGATGGATTGGTTCTTTTTAGTATATAGAGTGGTGGCTACCCTATATGGTACCCTTGGCGAAACCCCCCTTCAGCATCCACTTCCAACATATCGAACTAAAAAATTCTAAATAAACATTCCAACAACTATGTACAAGCCAACTTTATTGAGTGTATGGTTTTAACACTTAAAACTACACACATGTGCATATATGTGCTGGGTGCTCGGGGTTTTATTTCCTCCCTGGCAAGATCTCCCCCTGGGCAGCTGCCCATACCCAAATCAGACCTATGAAAAAGGATCAAGGATGTTATGAAGTGGGTGGCAGCCATTAGGAGTGTATGGTTGAGAATTTCCTGTAAGGAAAGCTGTTTGGAAGCCCCACGGTCTTAGAGGAGTGGAAGAGGGGATATGTGAAGGCATCCGTTGGCTATCGTGGCCCGCTTGGCGCCAAACTGTGGAAATGGATATGACCCTGGAAGTGTACACGGGGGGAAGGGGGGGGGGGTTAAGAGTTGTGTTGTGGTTGAGAAGTATACGCCTGCTCGCACTCTAACACTCAAAAGTGGGTATTTGGGCTTCCTTGCATGTATTTTCCCCTCACTAACTTCAGCACTTTCTTAAAAAATCCTTCATTTGTTCTTAATAATAATAATAATATTATTGATAACGATAATAAATCAACCGCTTTCCCCCAAATGAGGTTGGCGTGTATCTATCATCTATGCTCATAAAACAATCTCTCCTGCGAACGATGAGACTATCTGGGGATGAGAAAGAGAGTGGTCAGATATCGCATGAAAACAACACCTAGAATTAGTGCATGAGGAATTAGAGGGATAGTGAATGTAGAGAAGTTTGGTGTTATTGTGATAACACCAAAGAACTTTAGACATGAGGTCCAGATTGATGGCTATAATGCTTCATACAGATAAGAATTGGAGTAAAGGAGGAGGGTAATCATATTAGAAATAATCTCCAGTGTCGTGCAAACACTACAATTAAAACAGACTAACAGAGTCATTATGGTTAATGACAATGATTATTATATAGACCACCAAACTTTAGTCAGGAAGGTTCGTGTCCTCGATGGCAGGAAAAAGAACGTGCATGTACTCGTAGAAGTAAACATATGAATATAATGGGTGATTTTAATCTGAGAAATATAGACTGAAAAACTCTTGTATGTGATCGAGAGGCTGATGAAATTTTTAATATAGTGATAATGTATTGGATTTAGGGGTGATGTATTGTATTTAGTTCTAACAACTAGGGAAGAAGGTATTAGCGATACAGAGATTGGTGGAAATTTTCGAAATAGTGACCATTGCGAAATTAGATTTAAGTTAAAATGGAATGGGCCTCTCAGGAGAATAAATAAGGTTAAAATCCTGGACTTTGGAAAAGCAGATTATACCGTTTGGGGACTCGCTAGTGAAGTTAGGTCAGGAAATATGATGTCAATGAGAACAGTCAAGGGGAAGATAACTCTCAGGTAGAGAAGACTAGTGTAGATCAGGAATACGAGACAATGATTAAACAGTTAATTACCGGCAAGAATATGAACATTCAATATAGGGAAATTAGAACCAAGGCTATTGACTCTAATGGATGTCAGATAAAATTAAGCATATTATCGGCATTTAAAGGAACATTTATAGAAAAATAAAAAAGTGAGAGTCAGTCAATTAAGGCAGAGATACAATGAGCTAACTCAAGACATTAAAAAGTTAATTAGAGTAGGAAAGAGAAATTATGAGATTAAAGTAGCAAATAAGGCAAAAGAAGATCTCAAAGGTTTCTTTTAATTATAAAGAACTAAGACTAGGGATAAAAGAGGCCCACTTAAAACTACAGATGGAGAGTTAGTAAGTGATAGTGAGGCAATGGCTAGAATGGTAAATAGGTACTTTCTTTCAGTATTTACACTCGAGGATATTCTAATTGTACCTGAGGGAACCTTGACATTCAGAAGTAATGAGGAAGAGAAATTGGAAGATATTTTAATTACATAGGAGTTGGTCTCAAAAGAAATGGATAGAATTAAATTTCGTAAAATACCCGGACTTGATTAGATTTTTCCTGGGATTTCGAAGGAATATAAAGATGTATTAAATGAGCTCCTATCATGCCAACCGAGAAAATTGTTATCGACTAGCATTGTACCAAAGCTAATGTGATAGCTATATTTAAGAAGCGAGGAAAAACAATTATATCCATTACTCTCCAGAGAGTTTGACCTCAGTGGTGGGGTAAATAATGGAATCTGTAATAGTGAAATCTATTAGAGATCAATTAGATAAACGTAAATTGATTAAAGAATCTCAACGCAGGTTTACTAAGGGCAAATTATCTTTGACTAATTTACTGTATTTTTATAGAAAGGTGTATGAATCTGCCGATACAGATGAGATTTACGATATTGTTCACTTGGATTTTAGTAAGGCTTTTGACAGGCTGCCACACTTAGGACTGTTAAAGAAAGTTAAAGCGCATGGGATTGATGGAAGGATTTTTTTTAAGTGGATTCAGTTGTGGCTTAGTGATAGACAGCAAAGAGTTTGTATAGGTTGAGATTAAATCTGAGTGGAGGAATGCTACCAGTGGGGATGCTCAGCAGTCAGTGTCGTTCTTGATTTATATTAATGATCATGATATAGGTATAAGTAGCGACCTGAGCAAGTTTGCTGAAGTCAATAAGTTGGATAGGATTATAAAGTCCTGACTCTGATGCTAATCAGGGTCAAAATGGCAAATTGAATTTAATAAAAATAAATTGAATGGGAGAGTTTTAGGAAGGTCAGAATGCGAAAGCGACTTCGGTGTCCTGCTAAGTTCTGACCTCCGATCTAGAAAGTAGTTCATAAGTGCTAGGAATAAAGCTAATAGGGTATTGGGGTTTATTTTAAGGAGTGTAAGTAATAGGAGTGCTGATGTCAGTCTGAAAATGTACCTGGCATTAGTTGGGCCCTCATCTTGACAATGCAGTACAATTTTAGTTATCGTATATAAGATTGATATTGATTTGCTTTAGTGGACTAAGATGATTCATGGGTTGAGGAGCAAAGAAGGATAGCCAAGATGATTCATGGGTTGAGGAGCAAAGAAGGATAGCCAAGATGATTCATGGGTTGAGGAGCAAAGAAGGATGACCAAGATGATTTATGGGTTGAGGAGCAAAGAAGGATAGCCAAGATGATTCACCGGTTGAGGAGCAAAGAAGGATGACCAAGATGATTTATGGGTTGAGGAGCAAAGAAGGATAGCCAAGATGATTCACCGGTTGAGGAGCAAAGAAGGATGACCAAGATGATTCATGGGTTGAGGAGCAAAGAAGGATAGCCAAGATGATTCATGGGTTTAGGAGCAAAGAAGGATAGCCAAGATGATTCATGGGTTGAGGAGCAAAGAAGGATGACCAAGATGATTTATGGGTTGAGGAGCAAAGAAGGATAGCCAAGATGATTCATGGGTTGAGAAGCAAAGAAGGATAGCCAAGATGATTCATGGGTTGGGGAACAAAGAAGGATAGCCAATATGATTCATGGGTTGAGGAGCAAAGAAGGATAGCCAAGATGATCCATAGGTTGAGGAGCAAAGAAAGATGACAAAGATGATTTATGGGTTGAGGAGAAAAGAAGGATAGCCAAGGTGATTCATGGGTTGAAGAGCAAATAAGGATAGGTAAGATGATTCAAGGGTTGAGGAGCAAAGAAGGATAGCCAAGATGATTCATGGATTGAGGAGCAAAGAAGGATAGCCAATATGATTCATGGTTTGAGGAGCAAAGAAGCATAGCCAAGATGATTCATGGGTTAAGAAGCAAAGAAGGATAGCCAAGATAATTCATGGGTTGAGGAGCAAAGAAGGATAGCCAAGATTATTCGTGGGTTGAGGAGCAAAGAAGGATGACCAAGATGATTCATGGGTTGAAGAGCAAATAAGGTAGACCAAGATGATTCATGGGTTGAGGAGCAAAGGAGGAGGACCAAGATGATTCATGGCTTGAAGAGCAAAGAAGGATAGCCAAGATTATTCATGGGTTGAGTAGCTTTCCTTAGGGTGAAAGGTTTAAGAGACTAAATCTGCATAGGTTAGAAAGGAGAAGAGTTTGAGGGGATTTGATTAACGTTTTCAATTGGGTAGACATAGGTTAGCTTATTATTAGCGAACATGATGGGAAAGGGTAGCAAGGGGTTTAAGCTGGACAAGTTTAGGTTTAGGAAAAAGATTGGTAGAAATTGGTTTACAAATCGAGTGGTAGATGAATGCAATAGGTTCACTAGTCATGTGATAGAAACGTCCTTCCTGCGGAGTTTTAAGAATATGTAGATTGGATAGATCTATGGATCAGGATGCTGCGAGGTGGGACTGAACTTGCACATAGGACAGGAGCTGCCTCCTATAGGATATTGATTGGCCCTAAATTTCTAGGGTCGGAAGGGTGCATGGGCAGCCTCCACGATCAAAATTACAGTGACAAAACCTGGAATCTACTACCCGGAGTCGGTAGTAACGCATCCCTCTTCACGCAGCTGTCCTTTCCGTCGTGGCATTCTTCTACTGACCACGAAGCAGAATGTATCTTGAAAGGTGGCCCTCGGGTGGCACCCCAATGCCAGCCCAAAGATGGGGAGGGGGGCGCCGGACGGCCTCACGATGGCAGAGCCGCCGCCTTGTGGCCGCGATCGATGCAAATGGAATTCACGTCCCGGCTGATAAGGAACTTCTTATCGCCTCCAACGATTGCTTTATCTCTTATCTCTAACATCTTTACTCATCGTTGGGCTCCCCCCCCCCCTCCTTTCCACACTCGCCGTTCGTAAGTGCAAGATCCCGACGTTGGCAACTCCTTCCATCATGGCTTCACTTCTAAAACCCTCACGGGCTGTTTGCTTTCAATCGCGATCCATTATTCTCTCGCTTAATTGGTCTTCCTTTCTTCCTCAGTCCATTCGTTTTACCACTCCACGTGGAGTCTCTGTAATGTATCCATAGCAACGTCCTCCTGCTTCTACGATTGGCCCACCTGCCGTGACGTAACGTAGCGGGGACCAATGGAAAACCGGAGATGTGGAACGTCATGAGCGTCTTGTACAAGCTCTGAGGTATTTGAGTTTTTCAGAGGTAATTTATACACACAATATTACATACTTGTACCGTAAAATGGCGATTATGAAATAGTACATGATTTTAAAGACACCTCAGGATTTTGATCGTTAAAGAAAATGAATGCTCCAAGAGGTCTTTTTTTTTCTTCTTCTTTTTTTTCTAACGCAGCCTAATCTAATTTTTCGATGATTTTAGTTCGCAGTGTTGCAATTATTGCAGGCTTTGAACGAGGCTTTGTTAAAAGCTTGTTAATATTTAATTACAAATTCTAAAAAACTAATTTGATTCGGAAATAATTTGTGCGGAACACTTTTTATTGAGTTCAATTACTCACTAGGCCGTTTAACACATACACACGCACGCGCGCGCGCGCACACTTATACACACAAACAAGGGTTCTTATAATAACCTTTTACTTCCTTGATTTTCTCCTTTCCATTCCTTTTTATTTGTCTTTGCCCCATCCATTTACTGGATCAACCCAATTGCGGGAACGGAAGGAGTCAAACACCAATACACCATCATGCTCCATTTTGTGCCCTACTGGCCCAAACACTGACAGATGCGTTCCCTCCCACCTCAATGTCTACCTGCGGTGCCCATCTTCACACAATTTCACTCCCCATAACTGCATCATCTTTACAGAACCTCTTCCCACTCTGGCGGAGATGCCCTTGTTAGTTTTCGCTTTAAAATTAATTAACACAAAAAGAAAGAGGTTTAACATCCTCTTTCCTCCAAGCTTGGGCCTAACCTGCCGTTGAAGGAAAAAGGTTACAAGGTATTGCAAGAACCCCTCCCCCTCATCAACCGCTCACCCTCACTCTCTCACTCCCTAACCCCTCACTTCCTCACCCCTACCCCACCACTCCCTCACTCCTCCCACTCACTCCCTCACTCTTTGATCCCTCACTCATCCCCCCCCTCTCCAACACCCCAAATGCAAGGGTCGAGAAGTGGCCAAGGACCTGATGATGAATACGGCCAAGAGTCCCTGAATCGCATCTTCCTTAATGCCCTCGTTGGTTGGCGCATCCTTTTTATCCTCGACCAATCAATCCTCAAGACTCATAAATCGCCTCCGCGTCAATCACGGATTGACCTCAATTCCTCGGCGGCTAAACAGAAATTGAGTGTCATCAATTCCGCAACTGTTCCAAGTCGAGCTCCCGCTTCGAGCCCCGATTGTTTATTAAAGTCTCGCCATCATTAATGGACTTTCAATAGTAAAGGCATAAAGGTGGAGTTTGTGGCACTGATGCGCACATACCACACTTTATAGGAAACGTAGAAGTTGAAGTCTTTAATAGTAAAGGCAAAGGATTACAAATGAGGGGCGATAAGTGATTAATTTGACTTCATGGAGGCTGCCACTTTCCCTTAGCGGCGGGGATGAGGGGTAACTGGGTGTAGAAACCAACATAAAGATCATAATGACAATTACAGATATGGCTGAGGGCACCATGGACCTATCCTCGTTGCGGAGGGATGTAGAAAGACCGGTATCACTATTTTGACACTCCCTAACGAGCAAGGAAACTTCGTGGGCCAATGAGAAGTCACTCCGTTAACGTTAGGGGAGTGCGGACTGACCCCCCCCCCCCTCGGGGGAAGTTATGTGGAGCGTTCGAACGAAGTGAATAAAACAGCAGTGCTTTAATTGGTTGCGCGCGTGATATGTATGTAGATGAAACTGCCTGAGCGCATTTACCAGACTCGGCGCCCCGCTGTGATAGCTGCTAGCTCCTTCAGAACGTTTATTGTGTGTATGTGTGTGTGTCCGCTATGGCTTGGAACCCAACCTGCCATGAGAGCTCCAGGAAGGCCTTATGATACCAGTGAGGGAGCACTAGTGAGAACATCTATAATTGTTCTCTCTTGAGGGAACCGAATACTCAGGGGTATAACGATATCTACGAGTACAACCAGGTATATGTGCGGGGGGCGGTGAGAAATTAATCAGTACAAAGACTGAGAAATATCGTTCAGTTTGCAGGGAATAAAACTCCGCTCGTTGCGAGGGACAAAGTGAATAGAGTGAAAACGACTATGGATCAGTTTAACGCAAGTAATGAGCCTCGACTAGCTGTTAGAAATCACTATAACTTCCTCACAATAATGATGTAATAAATTGGCGAGTGGAAAATCTGTGGTCAAGAGAAGCAGCGGCTCCAAATCGATCGATGGCAGCAGACAGACAAGAGGAGATTAACATGGTAAAACTTCGCCGTGTTAAGATCTTCGAGCGAGTGACGAAATGATGATAAATCAAGGAGATGACAGGAGCAGAAGATAATTAATTTGAAGCCGCCAACGGTATATTAAGGTTGCTGTCGATGGTACGCCGTAAATGGGTGGTTTATGCAAATTACTCAAACTCTGATGCAAGGGACAACAATGTTTCTTCCTTTTTGTTGGCTGGTAGGCTTTCTGGTTTGGATCGGTAGCCTTCTGATCAAGATTTGTAGTCTTTTTCGGCTAGATTTGTAGCCTTTCTGATCAAGAATGTTGTAGTCTTTCTGATCTTGATGTGTAGCCTTTCTGATTAAGATTTGTAATCTTTCATGTCTCGATTTGTAGTCTTTCTAATCAAGATTTGTAGTCTTTCTGATCTCGACGTGTAGCCTTTCTGATCAAGATTTGTAGTCTTTCAGGTCTCGATTTGTAGTCTTTCTAATCAAGATTTGTAGTCTTTCTGATCTCGACGTGTAGCCTTTCTGATCAAGATTTATAGTATTTTCGTCTTGATTTGTAGCTTTTCTGATCTAGATTTGTAGTCCGCGGTAAACCATGGCGAGAATGCATGGTATATCTGCTCAGGGAGGGTGGGATCTTCGCCCAGCAATTCGGTCTTCTGTAGTCTAATACGAAACCCTAATCACAATGACTCAGTTCATATCGGACAGCCACTACGACTATATAGAATCAGCGCCTAAATCTTGGCTCATAGGGCGATAACTCGAACTCTCCTAGAATGCGAGTTTCCACATCACGCAACCCACGTATTTGCAGATGTACGTGCGTGCGTGGTGTGGCGTGATATCTTTTTTTTATAGTTTATGGTGTAGATTCAAGAGAATTGCGCCCCCTCCGGCTCTCAAGTCCTTTAAACATTCTCCTCTTTTACTTATTTCGACTACCTACTTTCCACATGTTTTCACTCCATAGCTTCACCTCCTTTACAAACATTTAAAAGAATGTTTTAACAATAATGTACTTTCCACCGGAGGGAATTGTGTTGATGGAAAAGAATAGGCTTTGAATCGCGTCTCTTCCCGTTAAGGGACGCTGTACTACACCCCTCCACGGAATCGTGGCCATGGCTCTCATGCGACACTTTTAGACTTCTCATCGATCTCTGCGGCGACTTCGTGCGCAGTCACTCGCTTCCTACTGTATACGACCACCGCGCATTGCCCATTGTCAATATAGTGGGCTAGTGATCCCTACAGCCACATGTCACCGTAATCGGCTAATGATCCCTCCTCCCCCAGTCACCATACTGGGCTAGTAACACCCCACCTATATTTGACCCAAAGTACCATTGGATTTTGATTCCTCCTCTCAATGGGACGAGAAGAAAGGAAATGGACAGAATGGACCGACTCCGTGCAGTAAAGAAGGACCGCCGGAGAATTCCCTCACCCGTCCGATGTAATTCAAAATGCATTCGTGGCGTTTTAATAAACGTGTTGGTTTCTCACTCCGTCTTTTTTAGCCCATTTCAACTATGCTTACAGTTACGCCTAATTTCCTTATACAACGGCAGCTGCCGGCCGTGAGGACTTACTCTTACTCTCTCCCAACACGAAGAATTGCGACACCGTCTTCCAACTATTCCCAACCAATTTCTTCTCTTTTCCTCTTTACTGCCATTTTTTCGACCTTTCAAGTGCATCAACATCTATGCTTTATTGCCATCCTTCTGACCCCTCAATTGCGTTAGCACATATTTCTGCTCTTTTCCGTATTACTGCCATCTTTCTGGCCCTCAAATGCCTCGCCACCCGAGCTCAGCACCTATTTCTAATCTCATCCGCTGCATTACCATCTTTCTGACCCGTCAAGTGCATCAGCCCCTATTTCTGCTCAATTCCGCTTTACTGACATCTTTCTGAAACCTCGAGTGCATCACCACCCGAGATTAGCACCTATTTCTACTCCTCCCCGGTTTATTGTCATCTTTATGACCCTTTATTTGCAAAAGCTCTTATTTCTGTCCTTTTCATCTTTATTGTCATCTTTATGAACCCTCAAGTGCATCACCACCAGAAGTCAGCAATTATTTCTGCTCTTTTCCGCTTTACTGCTATCTTTCTGAGCCCTCAAGTGCATCACCAACCGAGCTTAGCACCTTTTTCTACTTATCTTCGCTTTTTTTATCATATTTATGACCCCTTGTATGCACTAACCTTATTTCTGCTCTTCTCAGCTTTATTGTCATCTTTATGAACCTTCAAGTGCATCACCACCAGAAGTCAGCAATTATTTCTGCTCTTTTCCGCTTTACTGCTATCTTTCTGACCCCTCAAGTGCATCAGTATTCCAGCATAAAAAGCTTGACTCTAGTAGTGCCATTTTAATCCTTGCTTATCTTGCTATTTAGTGACGAGTTAGATACATTTTTAGTCTCGAGCGACTCTACATCTCACTATGTCGGTCGGTCGGTCCCCGTTTTGCTTTTTTTCAATAACATTGTAACTCTTCAGCCGATTCTAACGAAATTTGAAACTCTTATGTTGTTTTACATTCTCTTTCAAATGATATAATTTCCAAGGTCCTCTCAAGGTTAGTCCGGGAATTATTGAAAGTTTTGAAGGTCGTAAGGTCATAAATCAGAATAAATGAGAGCACGTGACCTTTGGTCAGCAGAGCTTGTTCTCTTCTGCCAATTGTTCTCAGTGCTTCTTGTTTTCCATTTGTCCCTGGTCATTTTCATCCTACAAAAACAGCGTTAATCGCTTGGAAGGAGTCTCACTTCGGGTCGACTTTACGACGGGTGTCCATACGCTGGAATGACCCGTGGTTCGGATCCCAAGTTAAACTCCCCTTCCTTACTATGACGGGCATCAAACGATCCGAATGGGCGGGAACGCCGCCCCCAAACACTCCGAGAAGGGACACCCGAATAGCGCCGGTACCCGTTCTTTTATGAATTTTGAGTTCGCGACCCTAGGCGGGTGGCTGTTCGGATGCGTGGCGACTTTTCTGCTATACAGTCCCTCATCTGGATTTGCGCCATTAAAGCGACACCTGGCAGGCTCATGAGCGCCCGTAGTTAAAAAACGAAAACAACAAGGGCATTTGGCAAAGAGATTTCGCATGAATTTGGTGTAGTTAGGGAAAATGAAACTGCAGGAGGAACAGTGTACGAGGAGCCAAAAGAGGTAGAGACTGTGAGGTCACGCAATTCTCCTTAACTAATGTGGACCAGATGCCAAACTCCGGTTCTTGTATCAAAATATTCCCCGCAAGAGGGAGGGGGCATGTGTAGTATGGGCAATATTGCTGCGGCTGACATTTGGAGGCTTGCGGGCTATCCCGGACCAAATACTTCGGTCTTTACAGATCTCATTACAGACTTTATGCGGGAGATGTCCTCGTTATTATTGCGCATTAAATTCAAGGGGCGGGGGTTGAGGGGGAAGGGGCAATATGAAAATAACTCCACAGTCGACGGTATAAACGCGCCATTGTTGTTAATATAAACCATTCATGTGGAGAAAATGAATTAATTTGGTGAAATTTTTATGCAAATTAATTTGAAAATGCTTTTGTGGAGCTTCAGTCGAAAAGAATTGCAAAATGCACAACAAAGGCCGCGACAAATTAAATTTTTAACGGCTTCGTCATATATATATATATATATATATATATATATATATATATATATATATATATATATATATATATATATATATATATATATATATATATATATATATATATATATAAGGGAAAATCACATGACACGAGGATGGTGCCTTGGTCGATGAGCGTCGTGGTTCTGCGAGCGAAGAAGCGAAGAGTGCTTGATGACACAGGTTCGATTTCAACTCCTTTATTCACATTAATATAGCGGTTAAAATAGTCACCCTATTTTCTCAGTTTCTAAAAAATCCAATTTTCTTTCTTAAGCTTTTAATGGTTCAAGTAATCTATTCGACAGTTTTACCGGAGTGTGATATCAGATTTCCTTTCCTTGGGTGCGGGTTTCAAAGGATCTTAAGTTTAACAAACAGTGTGACGAAGCGTGTAAGAAAGCGAACCGAATGCTTGGATTTATTGCGAGAAGTTTTCACTACAAACACCTGGATATAATTATACCTCTATATAAAAGTTTAGTAGGGCCACACCTAAAATACTCGATACAATTGTGGTCACCTTATATAGATGTAAGCATCAATAAAATGGAAAGAATTCAATGACGGGCGACTAAACTAATTCCCTCGATTAGAAATGTCTTATATCGAAAGGTTAAATATATTTTTAAACTACCGACTCTCGAAACTAGGCGACTGCGAGGCGAGCTTATCAAAGTATTTAAAATTATAAATAAATTTGAAAACGTAAATTATTAAATTATTTTAAGTACAACCATGGATGGTATCACACGCAACAACGGTTTTAAACTGAGAGGAGGTTTCAAACGAACAGAGCTAGAAAAAATTTCACCTTTAAAATCATCGATAAATGGAACTCACTCTGCGAGGAGTTAGTAAATGCTGAATAGTTTTAAAAACAAAATTGGCAGTTATTTTAAGAATGATGATATTGTTTAAATACGGAGCCCTTTTGTGGAGTGAATGTGTCGCGTCAGTGAGCGTCCTGGCCACAAGGTCCGAAGGAGGACTACTAGCATATTAGTATGGAATGGGACTTTCCTTTGAGTGGACTAATTATATATATATATATATATATATATATATATATATATATATATATATATATATATATATATATATATATATATATATATATATTATCGTGGTGGGAGATATTGTGTTTGATAGGGTGATGCTTTGGATGAGTTAGAATTAATTGTTGTGCCTGATAGAGCATCGGAGTGGCAAAAGGAGCACCAGGGTTCGACTACCAGTAAGATATTTAAAAAAAAAATAAATTCTTCCCTAACGTTATTTCTGTCATTCCAATATGGCTAAAACACATTAAAGTGTGTACATAAAAAGTTGTATTTAGAATATACGCGCGCGCACGCACGCACACACACATCACATACTTCCAGTACTTATCTCTTCCAAAACCTCGCTGGTTACAACTACCAGAACCCAGGCGTCTCGCCTTCCATGGTGCTTCCACACGCCCACCTCTCCTTCTGCGCGCCATTTTTATGAGCGCGTATCACACTATCTCCAACCGCAAACACATACACACACTCGAAGATTTCCCACTCAAGTACGCACATGATTTCCAAGGGGGCAATGCACTTTGTCCGAGGTCGACCCAACCCGTCCTCTCTCATCACAAACACCACCACTCTACTCGAGGATCTTCGCAATACAGCGTCGAAGATCAACAACCGATCTACGGACGCTCCCGGGCCTCGAACCCCATCAGCCACTCGACACACTCTTTTATTGACACTGCGCACGAAATTCTAAATAAGTGCTTTCACTAGTACCCCCTTCCCTTTCCGAAACCCCTTTCCATACACACGCACATCATAGCTACCACATCATCAGGTGGTCCCAAGATAAGGCTGGGCAGGCAAGTCCCCCAACCCGATTTAAACCGTTGAACGCATTCATGGGATTATTATAAAGAGAGTTTAAAGTCAAATCTTTTTGCATTTCACAAATTTACGAACCTGCAAAGACTTCAAGATTAACTCGAGGTTAGCTCAAGAAATAAGAGAAAGGGTGGAAGTCTGGGGAAAGGACAAGAAAAAAGGAATAGAAGATATGGATAAAAAATCAGTTTATTAACTTTTATTTTTGTAAAGTTATATTCTAAAGTAATATTTATCTCTTCTATTCTTAAACGTATTTGCTGCAATATTTTCGAGTTATTCCATATTTGTATTATTTTATAAGAAAGAAAATTTCGTACTATCGGTGTTATATCTTTTGTTTACTAGCTTACAACCCGTTATCTCTAATGGTCGCTCAGTTATCTAGTTCAAATATTCAGTCATAATTGATATTAGTGAGCCTATTAAGTATTTTAAAGACTTCAATCAGTTGATGGTTCAGATGGCGATCTATCTGTGAAAGTAAACCGATGTGCCTCAGTTTTTATTCGTACGATCTATTTCTAAGTTTCAGGAATTAGTTTCGTTGATCGGGGCGTAACGCGTTCCAATACAGCAATGTCCTTTCGCAACTTTACAGACTAAAATTGCACCGGATACTCCAAATGAGGCTGTACAATTGCTTTATATAAGAGGAAATAATATCTTGGTTAAATACAAAGTGTTTGGCTATGTAACCTACAAGTTTATTCCACTGATGTGATACTACGGTGCATTGTTTGGGAAATTTTATATCACTCGAAATTAAGATACCATGTTGACTGTATTTAAAACAATAGAGCGTCCGGAGGTCTCTCTCCGTTCTGCTCTACAGTTTCTGCTGCAGTCCTGGAAGCACTCTGTCATCACACGCCCAACTGCCTCCTCAAATCTAATCATAACACTCCTAATTCCCATTAAAGGGGAAAATATTTAACTGACCTCTAAATCCCTTCGCATTACACCCACTCTTACTCCCCTGAGGTTCGTTTTTATTGAGCCATCCACAATTTTTGGCGCGTACGACTCTATGTCTCACTCAATCGGTCGGTCGGTCGGTCCCCGTTTTTCTTTTTTCTCTTTTGGCAATAACATCATAACTATTCCGACCACTCTAACGAAATTTGAAACCCTTATGCTGTTTTACATTTTCTTTCGAATGATATAATTGCCTAGGTACTCTCAAAGTCAGCCCGGGAATTATTTTGTTATGGCCATACCATCCTAACTATTCCAACCGAGTCTAACGAAATTTGAAACCTTTATGCTATTTTACATTATCTTTTGAATGATATAATTGCCAAGGTCCTCCCAAGGTTAGTCCGGGAATTATTGAAAGTTTTGAAGGTCTTAAAGCCATAAATCAGAATAAGTGAGAGCACGCGACTTTGGTCAGCAAACCTTGTTAAGGGTGGCTAAAATCCTTTGTCGGATTACGGCAACTCCGTCAAATATTAGTGGATTATCGCGGATTTAAAATAATGTAATGCTGTAGTATGACTACTTTTACACCTTAATCTCTACCAAATTCCACAACGCAACTTAGCAAAAGATTAGAGACAAAATAGGCAATTAAGCAACTTAATATAACTAAAGGAAATAAAACAGATAAGTAAATAACAAAATACGTGATAGAATATAGTTAAGCTTAGTTTAGATGAAAATATGGCAAAAGGAAAATAAAATGTAGAGAAAAATAAACCCGGCTGCACAAAAGCACAACGTGGAGGCAGCTTTTAAATTAGAATGCAACAAATAAAAGAAAATACTGAGCACACTTTTCCACAAAACGCTCGAGGCAAAATATCAAGCTAACGTAAACACAACACCAGTCAAAACAAAAGATAAATGATTTCTTTTCCAAATTTCAGAGATATATGGCATTATGCTCATGTGCAACATACTCGTATGTGAGATGTTTTCTGCTTCTTTAATTAGAGATTGAAAAAATATATGGAGCGAACAACACAGGCGCCTGGCCAGGTCGTACTCTCCGAATGAGCACTCAGCACCGGATGACCTCGACGAGCACGCTAGCAGCAGTAACACCGAGTCTCCTTTAAGCAGGCCCCGATGGGTCTTGGCCACCGAGGGGGCATCAAGACTGATGAGATCAAAGGCTAAAACACGTAAATTAAGTTGTGATCAAACGTACTCGAATCCAAACTCTATCGTGAAAGGGGATTTATTTTCTAGTGAAGTTGATCTGCACCCCCTCCCCTACCTTGCGAGCAAACGGATGGCAATAATGATGCTGAACATCATCAACAGTTGAAAACATTCATAAACAAATAGAAGATAATGTTCATAATGGAAATCAGGTATCTAAAAATGTTGCCACATCGACGATTCAGAACCATTGGACATGATGGAATTAGAAGTTTTTGTCGTAACTTTATAATGTTTTAAAAATATATTACCTCGAATCGAAATCTAAGAATAATGGTGCCAACTAACATAAAATAAAACTGTAATTGCCATCAATTTTCACAGCTCGCCGGCTGTAATAGGATCCTAAAATTGGTAAATGTGTGTAATTGGCTTGGAAGCAAAAATAAATGTCATTAGAATTCTTTGCTCTTCGCTTGGTGCGGTTTTTGGCTTTTTTAGTAGGAAAAAAAAAGCTTCGGGTTACGACCGGAGACCCAAATTAGAGCGAAGAGACCTAATTTAAACGCGATTAGTTTGAGCTTCAAAAATGGAGTTAGCTGAAGTGTGCGGGAGGATTAGAAGTCTTGGGGGTTGGGGGGGGGGACGATAATTACCGATAATTATGCTACATAAAATCACTCGTTCGCCATTTCATGGTTTCCTTACATGATCATTGCATGTTCTTGCCCTCATTCTTTACCACTTAATACAGCTCCGACCGGATAATGAAATGCATATAAAGATCAAAATAACAATTGGTTGTAAGCCTAAAGTCACCAGGGGCCAGGGCTCTTTGGAGGAGCGGGGTGGAGGGTGATAGTAATGAGTTTTGACACCAACCAGCGATCATAAAACCCTTCATGGTTCCGCGTCAGGAGGGTGTGGATATGCGGGATGGGAAATGATAGCAGTGTTGTGATTGGCTTTGTTCATGATGATGCGTGTGGGGCTAATTACACAACCACCCTGGTGGTGTAAGTACTGACCAGGATGGTCAGTATCAGCATATCCGCCCAGTGGGCGGAAACATCATAACACCGCTCAAAGTTTTTGTCCGCACTTGCTCAATTCAACCCGTGCCTAGACGTCAAAAATCCAACACCGTGTGCACTAGCGAGAGCTCCGTACCATCACGTCCCTAAATGTACGGGACTTGATCGACAAGAAGCCGGGGTCGCCTGGTTACCGGTATTTGTAGTTGCTTTTGGAACGATCCCTGACGCCCTAAGTAGTCTCCTCTTTTGAATTCATAGGCGATGTACTTACCACCCAGTTTTCCTTACACAAATTTTAACATTTTCACCCCAATTCTTTTAAACATCCGAAAACAATTATCTTTTTTTTAGCAACGCTCATCTGGCGTTTATTATTATCTTTTAATATTTTACCAAAAATATATTTTTCGGAACTTTGATTGTAAAAGGAAGGAAACTTTAAGGTTTATTGTAAAAAAGTGAAAAAAAACCTCTTTATCTGCTCTCGGTGTAATAAAAAATATCGTTTTATACAACTCATCGAAAATAATTAATGCCATTTATGCATTCGATTATTCTTCGCCCACTTCCATCTCCCCCTTCCAAGATTCCTCAAGGAGGAAACTTTTCGGCCCTTAATTTAACTCAGGATGGGTTCCTTCAAACAAACTTGAGGAAAATTTGACCCTCTTGGATGAAGCTGAACTCCATTTTATTTTACTCTCTTTGGTGTTGGTCGCACGCTTCCGTGCCGGGGGGTGACCCGCCTTCCCCGACGCTGGAGTGTGCTTCCTCATTCTTGCTTTTTTGCTTCCTGTTTTACTTGTTTCCTTTTGTTTTGGGTGATGTTTTTCGCTTGTTTGGATTTTAATCTAGCTTAGCATTAGGCTATAAGAAGAGTACGAACCCTTATGTCTTTGTAAGCGGTCGCCACATAGGGGCCTAAAAAATTCCCCCTATTTGGAGTTTCATCATCGTATGCATCACCCCTTCATATGCGCAATAATTCTAATGACCCAACCTAGCAAATTAGTGTCAAATTTGTGTTTACCAATGTGTACAAATGTGTTTTAATAGGCTTATAATATGGCCTCCAGGGGACACAAATGTGTGTTAATAGGCCTATAATATACCATCCAGGGGCCAGCCACATATGTGTTTTAATAGGCTTATAAAATGCCCTCCAGGGGCCACAAATGTGTTAAATAGGCTTATAATATACCTTCCAGGGGTCGGCCACATATGTGTTTTCATAGGCCTATAATATACCTTCCAGGGGTCGGCCACATATGTGTTTTAATAGGCTTATAAAATGCCCTCCAGGGGTCACAAATGTGTTAAATAGGCTTATAATTTACTACCAGGAAGCACAAATGTGTTTTAATAGGCTTATAATATGCCCTCCAGGGGGCCAAAATGTGTTTTAAATAGACTTATAATATGCTCTCCAGGCGTCACAGATGTGTTTTAATAGGCTTATAATATGCTCTCCAGGCACCACAAATGAGTTTAAACGGCTTATAATATACACTCCAGGGACCACAAATGTGTTTAAATAGGCTTAATTTGTTCTCCAGGGGCCCCTAAATATGTTTTAATAGGCTTATGATGTGTCCCCAGGGGCCCCTAAATATGTTTGAATAGGCTTATAATATACCCTCCAGGGGGTCTAAATGTGTTTTATTAGGCCTGTAATATGCCTTCTAGGGGCCACAAATGTGTTTTAATAAGCTTATAATATACTCCCAGGGGGCAGAAATGTGTTTTAATAGGCTTATAATATGTCCTCCAGGGGCACCATATGAGGTTTGCTTCAGCGTACCTTTAAATCACGAATCTTATTTTTTATTACCCCTAACTATGCCCATTTTTTCGTCCATCTGGCGACGGCTACCCGAGGGCACGATCTATACCCATATAAGGGCGAGAAGTGCCTAAGCCACTTAATAAACATGGAAAAGGAGTGTTTTTCTCCCATAAATAATTGCTTTCCTACCTCTTATATGTACACCATGTGTTGGTAATTCCAAACCTACAGTAATTACCACCAAGCAAAAGTCCAGAGCTTAAATTCTATTTTCTTTATTCTTTCTCCGGCTTGCATTATTTCTCTCTTCCCCGCACTTACACCTCATTTTCTTCTATCATAGTTGCAATAAAAGTAGTTTCATTTTAATTTAGAGTCGTGCTTAGGGAACACATTTTGCAGGTGGACCAGCATGGTAACGCTGAATTCTAGTCGTGATGCAGGAATTACGAAATGAGTGGAATAAAGATGGAGTAAGAAGGAACCTAAGATTCTTGGATTTCCAGTCGACCTTGCTCCCATTTGTTTTAGGAATGATTGCCATTCTCGAGTGGCAAAGTATAGCTCCGGCGCAATTCAAGTTCGAGACCATAAATTACTTTGAACTCGAACTCTTTCAGAACTCTTGTTCACTGCCGATTGGAAGCTCTATTTGGTCTCTTCAGAGCACTTCTTTTCACTTTTAGGATTCCATCATAACAACCAAGTTTTCTCTTTTTTACTCCTGGCGACTGCCACGAAAGGCATAAGAGCCGCTGCGAAATTTTCAGCCTAGTACTACGCTACTTTAAAATTCCTGAAAAACAAACCAAACAAACAAAAAATAAGAAACATAAAAAGGCAAGGAGATGAAGCACGCATCCACCCGGTGCAGGATCATGCGACCAACATCAAAGAGAGTAAAATAAAATGAAAGCGGCGCGGAAGCATTCAACAAAGGCATAACCATCACAGAAGTATACATTGCACATGAACACAGTACAAGACGTCTGGAGAAAAGAGATTAGTGGTGGTAGAAATATTAGTGGCAAAGATTGTCAAAGCACACCAGAGGGAAGGGTACGTTTGAGACGATGTCAAGCATGACCTCAACAAGATGTCTCATAACACTATCTGGACAACGAACCGTCGAGGTGATGAGAGGTTTGGATAAAGAGATTGTCCCCAATTTCTGTGTTTTTTTTTCGAAATTGTCTTGAAGCTGTAATATGATCTAATACATAAAATAAATCTGTCTTGAAATATTTAATATTCATTTGTGTCAAATTTCATTGACATGTATACAAATATTCGTACAATACACACAAACTGTTTCTAGTTGTCCGTTAAGAGGTTCAAAACAATTCGAATACCTGAAATGATTTCATTCCCTGACCAAAATTTTACGACAGAATTTTCGAGTATTTTAAGCTAGGACACTTTAGGAGGGCCGTAGATTTTCAAAGTCGCAGACTTATATATGGATTGGAAAAAACAAATACAACACTATAAGTGTAACATGAGTTAATTATTTCCATGCATGCTACACTGAAAATCACAAAAGTATAAATGTTTTTACTTTCCTCGCCCATGTTTTATTAGGTTCTATCTTTGTTCATTACATAATATAATTCAACGGATGACAAAGCCTCAAGGGCCTATTCAGAAGTCATCCAAGTCAACACTCACCCCACAAACTACATCCAAAAGAATGCGCACAAAACACTGCTTAAAAAGGCATCATAATCATCATGCCTTGTCAAAAACTAAATCATGCAATTATAATACACAATATCGTTAATATAATATATACAATTTATACCCCCAAAAAATATCGCCTTCTTACTCGAAAATCTGGACATGATGTGAGCCTTGGGGTAGCTCGAATAGAAAAGAAAATATGTTCTCTCGTCTGATTCGCAAAGTTGTAACGACACAGCGCAATTGTAGTTTTTAACGGTACTGCTCTCACGGCATTGACAACATAGGGAAAGAAGGACCTAAATTCTTCAGCGATGAAAATGGACTGAAGACCCACATTAAATGACAAAAAAAACACCCCATACTGTCGGCAGAAAACCACACAAATTAAGTATGAACGGAAAATCAAAATTCCTAAACACGAAGAATCAGACGCTAAAATACGAAAAAAAGTAAATATCATCAAAATTTGGTTAACTAATGACTGTCAGAGTACAATTCTGCGAGGCTTTATCATCATTAACATAATTTCCTTCACCATGTAGGGTTTCTGTCTGGAGATTCCATACAGAGTCAGACAGTTCAGTCATAGTTTGAGGAGTAGTGAGGTGACCTTGCGAAATCAAAATGAGAGTAAATTCCAGCACATCCGAAGCGATTGCAGCCACACTTTCGGATAAAAGGATTATACATCATTTTATTGGAGTAAAACGGGGGTTGTAAGGCCAAAGTCCTTGCGGAACGATGCATTCAAGACCCATTGTCGTCCAATACCCCTTTAAAAGGTATATAGAATGACGTCAGTCGCGCTACCATTTAACAAATGGATTTCTTTTTTATTAAATGAGGTTGTTACCTAAAAAAATGAATATTTTTATCTATTTATTAAATTAAATTATAAGAAAAATGAATAATTTATTAAATGAGATGGTTAGACCATCGTGTAGCTTAATAGTGAGGTTTTCCTGTTCTCAACTATTGTACTTCTGGTGATACTCCGATGATGAAGTGAAGACTAGACTCTTCATGTTTGTGAGCGTCAGAATTCAGGGAAAAAAATAAAATCCTGGAAAAGAGAAATAAAAAAAATAAATAAATAAAAAAGCCCATTTAAAGTGACGAAAGTGTGTCAATCATCATCATCATCATCATCATTATCATTATCATCATCATCATCACTAAATCTATAATTTAAGAAGGGGATTTTTTTAGTATTTGAATAATAATTTCATCTTAGTTTGGTTATGACTTATATTTTTTATCAAAGTTATTTCTAATAATTCTTTTATAATATTGAAAAACAAAATGGTGAAGTTCAGAAATAAATATAAGTATCGAAATTTTGTGAATTTTTAAAACCCAAAGAATTACAAATGGTGAAGTTCAGAAAATTTATTTTTATATATCCTCTATAACTCTATATTTTAGCAACGTGATATTTTGAAAGGGGGGAAATTTAGTTTAGAGTTCCTTTTATTATTATAATTAGCGAAGTTCAGAAAATTGATAAAAATTTAACCATGGCTGTTTTGTATAGATTTTAAATTTTAAGCTTAGTAGTGAAGCGCAAGCTTTGCGAAGCCATTGCCTCGTTTTATTATATTTACCGTAATAGTGTGATTTCCATTCGTGATCGTTCGTAGACATTTGTATATTTTAAGTTCAAATACTAGTTACAACGTCTACTATTTATTAATTTGTATTTAAAAGGAGTATTATTAGTGTCGGTTAATTTTTTTTTGGGGGGGGAGAATAATCCAGTTTTTTTTTTGGGGGGGGGGGGGGAGTTAAGACTGATTTCTCACGCCATTTGAGCCTGAAGCTCGTCAAGTAAACTTCTCTCTCAGACTCAGCCTCCACAGAAGGAGTAGTGGTAGTGGTTCGCCAACATGCATTTTACTCAGGCGGATCCCGACCAGATAATGAAATAGACATAAAGGTCAGTATGACAATCGTTGGTGAGTCCAAGGGCACCAGGTGCCGGTCTTGTTTAGGAAGGAGTGCAAAAAAGTATTATTTTGTCGACACCAAACAGCGTTAGGGTAGATCCTTCGTCAACCCGGGAGCAGAAGGACCTGTTCCGGTCAGAGATATGTGGATATCGATACCCATCGACAGGATTCTTTGGAACAGACTGTGCGTGTGTGTTGTGCTGCGAAGAAGGGAGAGAAAAGAAATCAGTGTTATATTCGGTTGTGTGTGAAAATGTGGGGGATTGTGAAAATGTAGTTCTGTCACACCTTTTACTCGTATATTTGCAGTTAAAAAAACCCCTGAATTCGCGTTAACTAAATGATCTGATCGGTCCTTGGACTTGCGAGGAAATTTAGTTGTGAGGGAAGGCAGGTGAGTGAACCGGACTTAAGAGGTAATTTAGTTGTGAGAGAAGATAGGTGAGTGGACCGGACTTAAGAGGTAATTTAGTGGTAGGAAAGGCAAGTGAATGAACCGGACTTGCGAAGTAATTTAGTTGTGAGGGAAGATAGATGAGTTAAAGGGAGTTGGAGGTAATTTAGTTGTGAGGGAAGGCAGGTGAGTGAACCGACTTTCGAAACAATTTAGTTATGATGGAACCGGAGTTACAAGGGAACTTAGTTTTTAGTTAGGTAAGGCAGATGAGTGAAACGGACTTGCGAGCTAATTTAGTCGTGAAGAAAGGCAGGTGAGTGAACCGCACTTGCGAGGTAATAAGGTTGTGAGGGAAGGCAGATGAGTGAACCGGGCGTGGAAAGCAATTTACTTGTGAGTGAACCAGATTTGCCAAGTAATTTAGTTGTGAAGGAAGGCAGGTGAGTAAACCGGACTTGTGAGGTAAATATTTGTGAATAACTGGGAATTGTGAGGTAATTTAGTTGAGAGGGAAGGCAGATGAGTGAACCTGGACTTGAAAGGTAATTTAGTTGTGAGGTAGGACAGGTGAGTGAACCGTAGTTGCGTGGTAATTTAGTTGTGAGGGAGGACAGGTGAGTGAACCGGACTTACAAGGTAATTTAGTTGTGAGTGAAGAGGACTTGCGAGGTATTTTAGTTTTGCGGAAAGGCAGGTGACTGAAACAGACTTGCGAAGTAACTTAGTTGTGAGGGAAGGCAGGTGAGTGAACCTGACTTGCGAGGTAATTTAGTTGTGAGTGACCCGCCTTGCGAGGTAATTTTGCTGTGGGAGAAGGCTGAGGGTGATCGGAATATCTAGGTAATTTAGTAGTGAGTGAACCGGACTTGCGAGGTAATTTATTTTGTGAGTAAACCGGACTTGCTAGGATGTTTAGTCGTGAGGAAAGGCAGGTGAGTGAACCGAACTTGAGAGGTACATACCTTAGTTGTGACTAAAGGCAGGTGAGTGAACTGGTATGAGAGGCAATTTAGTTTTGAGTGACCCGGACTTAGGAGCGAGGTAATTTGATGATGAAGGAAGGCAGGTGAATGAACCGGAGTTTCGAGGTAATTTAGTTATGAGTGAAACGAAATTGCAAGGTAATTTAGTTGTTAGGGAAGGCAGGTGAATGAACCGGACTTGCAAGGTAATGTAGTTGTGAGGGTAGATAGATGAGTGGACCGTACTTGTGAGGTACTTTAGTTGTGAGTGAACTGGAGTTGCGAGAGAGGACAGGTGACTTAACCGGACTTACAAGGTAATTTAGTTGCGAGTGAGTGAAGAGGACTCGCGAGGTAATTTAGTTATAAGGTTAGACAGGTGGCGGACCGGACTTGCCAGGTAATTTATTTGTGAGTGAACCAGACTTGCGAGGTAATTTAGTTGTGAGGGAAGGCAGGTGGGTGAACCAGACTTGCGAGATTATTTAGTTGCGAGTGAATCGGATTTGCGTGGTGTTTTGTTGTGAGGGAAGGTAGTTGAGTGAAACGGACTTGCGAGGTAATTTAGTTGTGAGGGAAGGCAGCTGAGTGAACCGGACTTGCAAGGTAGGTTATTTGCGAGTGACCAGTAATTGCGAGGTAATTTGGTTGTGGGGGAAAACAGGTGAGTGAACCGGACTTACTAGGTAATATACTTGTGAGTGAACAGCAATTAGGAGGTAATTTATTTGTGAGGTAAAGCAGGTGAGTGAACAAGACTTGCGAAGTAATTTAGTCGCGAGTGAAGCCAGGTGAGTGAACCTTCCTTGCGAGATAAATTAATTGTGAGTGAACCGGACTTTCTAGATAATTTTTATTGTGGTAGAAGGCAAATGATAGATCTAAATTGCCAGGTAATTCAATAGCGAGTGAACCGGACTTGCTAGGTAATTTTTATTGTGGTAGAAGGCAGATGGTGGATCTGAATCCAGGTAATTTAGTAGCGAGTGAACCGGAGTTGCGAGGTAATTTAGTTGTGATGGAAGGCTGGTGAGTCAACCGGACTTGCGAGATAATTAAGTTCAGAGAATGCAGGTGAGTGAACCACCTTACGCGGTAATTTAGTTGTCAGCGAAGGCAGGTGAGTGAACCCGATTGCGAGGTAATTTAGTTGTGAGCAAAGGCAGGTGAGGTTAACTGTTTTCTAATAAATCCCAACCGAAAATATCCCAGTGACCGATTGACTTTCATGTAGGGAGAAATTAGTTCAAGGAGTAAACATTTTTTTTGTTACCTCGTATTTAACTTTACTCCATTGATTTTATTAATTCCGAATTTTGTCTCTTATTTTATTAATTTACGTTTGGGATTCTGGTCTCTCAGTTTAAAGGATGTTTGACATTTTTATGCCCATTTTAATCCTGGAAATGGGGCTCTTCGTCTTTGTCTCTATTTTATTTCCTATTTAATGACTGATTGTAAATCGGCAATCTTAGGTATATTTGAGGTGTGTGAGTGGGTTGGATGGAATGAGGTGAATTTAGCGTGTATGTAGTGTAAAAATTTCTAATGGGTAGAAAAGATTTGTGGGAAAACGGAAATGTCACGTGGGGGGGGACGCAAAAAAAACAAACGGGTATCCAAAAAGTTGTAAAAATTTTTGTGGTTAAAATTATGAGAAAAGCTGCAGTTGGAACCGAACCCCAGTCTCCGGTGTGAATACCCAAGCACTAAGAACCGGGAGGGCACGCAATTCTCCTGGACCTGCTCTTGTTCTACCACATCTAAGAGGAAAAAAGAAAGTGTGTGTAAGGAAGCATATATCGAGACTGAAAAGAATGTGACGTTGGAAGAAGTTTGTGAAAAGATGTAAAGTTTAGGTGCCAGAAAGTGAGTTTCAAGTTGTTTCTTACTCCACCTAACGTGAAATACAATGCTACCTGTGCATTGGAGCTGAATGTTTGTAGTGGTATGTACTGGAATGAAACGTCTCCACCAAAGTAGTCTCTTTTGGCTAATTATACTAATGAATCTTTCACACAGTTCACAGTCCTTATTTTACTCTCTATTTTTTTTAATAACTTTCGAACACTTTTTTTAATTTTCCCCCATTCCAGATTAGTATTTTTAGGAAACTACTAGTCGTATAAGCTCTGCGGTACGTGGAATCGTTCCCCAGAGAGGTAGTGAAGTGTTAGTCTGTAGAACAATTCAAATTTGGCCTGGATGATGGAATGCATGAATATGTATAGAACGTAGTGTCGAAGAGAGTATAGAAGTTAGATAGGTTTCAACTTTTCTATTAAAATTCCTGATTTTGTCCTTTTTCACAGCACAATCAGGTATCTTTTCCGCTTTCTTCGGGTGGGAGAGCCATCGTATGTGCTGTACTTTTTCTTATGCTGCAGGTTAAGGCTGTCCCCAAATCGTACCCACTGTGTATGGTCAGCAATGTCCTTTGAGGTGCTACTATTCCTTGCGATTATTTTTCACTTTTCCCACTCTCCATCAGGCATCTCCGACACCGCTGCCTGGCGGTAACTTTCCCCCCCTCCACTAAACCGAAGCAAATCATCTCCATCTCACCCGTGTCGGCTTTCCGGCCCCCACACACTGACACAAACCCTCGACCACACAGGCCAACCCTCCCTCAAAAAACCACCAAGCCACTTTTTCCCTCCACCAGAAAAGGAGTGCTTCAAACTACGGATCATTCCCGCCACCCCTCACCCAACCGCCATACACCTCGCCTATCTCCCCATCATCATTCCGCTCCGTTTTCTTTCTACACTCTTTTTGCACACCGCCGAGCCCGACTCCCCCCCCCTCCCCACTGCCACCCACAGGAGGAAGGAGCATAAAAGAGTAGGGGAGAGGTGGGTGTCCTGTACGTTAGCCACCAACCATTTTTGTTGATTGGAGAAGAATGGCAATGAGCAATCGCTCTAAACCGATTCGCCTCAGCTACGCTCATGAAAGACAATCGTATTATCCGCGAATTAAGGCGAGAACCAATCCCGGACGTTCTAATCGAATTT
Organism: Ceratothoa steindachneri; assembly: GCA_963969495.1. Lineage (NCBI taxonomy): Eukaryota > Metazoa > Arthropoda > Malacostraca > Isopoda > Cymothoidae > Ceratothoa > Ceratothoa steindachneri. Next base: position 92,746,386 of record OZ018317.1, on the reverse strand, counting down.
GCTCAGGATACCAACACCGTGTCCGGGCGCTGCTTCCAGTACCAGGTGTGTGTGTCTGTGTGTGTGTGTGTGTATTTGCCATATTTGATGGTAAGTAAATGCGTGTATACTTGATTGCGTGTACAACTATGAAGATAGAGCTTGGTTCCTGCGAGCAAGTCGGTATGCAAATGTGAATCGAGATGGCATTGCGTCTGGTTGCGATATAGAACACTTGTCGACCACTCGAGTTACTTGTTATGTGAGGTAGTCTTATGGTTGTGTTTCAGTGTGTGTGTGTGTGTGTGTGTGTTTCCTAAAAATTAATGGGAACTACTAGCAGATATCTGTAAAGAAAGTGGTGTTGATGTAGGAAATGAAGCTGTGTGGAAGATAGAGATAGCCACGGTCGTCCCGCAGGTGTTGGGACCTGGAGGGCAAACTGTAGGGATTAGGGTCTGGAGGTCACAAAATCTTAGAGATGTCAACCGAGCCTAGATTGTCCATGATATACAGGGTGATCCCCTAAAAAAAACGGGCCCCAATTTTCGGTAGGCTTCATTTAATATTTTGTTGAATTAAGAAATGAAGCCTATCTAAGTTGAGGCCTGTTTTCTTTTTACCTAGGCCCTTATGGGCGAAAGGAGAGATTAGGAGCAAATAGAGTAGAAACTTGTAAGGGAGTAGTTTTTAATCCGGGGAGGTCGGTAATTTCCAGTAGGGGGCGATCCCTTGGGAAAAATGTGCTAATATTAAGGAGTTTATGGATGTCATTTTGGATGTAAGGGAGGGGTAGAAGGGAGGACCAATTCCTAGAGAGAGTATGGTAGTAAAAAGGTTAAGAACCACTGCTCCAAGGCATTCCAGCCCCATCAAAGGTTTTGCAAGTTTGTACTTATTCCTAATTCGTACTTTTTTGTTTAATTTTCCCTTTTTCTTTTTTCATTGCTTGTTTTTGCTTTTTTTAGCCACGTTTTTATTAGGTCATTCAATAAGTAACAGGGCGTTTTTTTCACTCGGGAAAACGTTAAGGTCACAGATGAACCCTGTTAAGGACGACCAGTTGAATTTGATCAAGATCTTTTAAAAATAATAGTAGAAGAAACTCGAGTGTAACTTGCCAAATTGGTTGAAAAACTACCTTCAACTGATTCCACCGTGTATAGTCATTTAAAGGAGATTAGTTAGGTTTCATGATTCTGGTAATGGATACCTCAAGACCTGTCTGAGGGACATTTGCAACAAAGAATCAACATTTGTGGCTTTCATCTTTCTTGACTAAAAAGTGAACCAATTTTGAGTAGAAATATTCCAGGAGACGAAAGGTGGGTTTTGTACAGACGTTTTAAACAATGGATTAGTCCTGGGAAAACCAATACCCCAGCCGAAACGGAGGCTTCAGCCGTGTAGGGGGTGGGGGGAGCACAATTTGGGGAAAGGGCAAAGTCACAGGAAAGTCACATTTAAATGGAATAAACTTAATAAAAAAATAAATATGCATCATATAAAAAATGGGGACCCAATTTTACCAGGTCAAGAATAGTGACACTAATTTCCATATGTAGAGGGACAAATTAAACATACTTACCCTAGTAAAAATGAACGTATATTAATTTATTAAAAAGGAAATTAAATGGTATTTGCGTTATAAAAATTAATTAACCTGTTTACTTTATTTCTTGCCATCCAAATGAACTGTTGTAAATAACCTGGAAGTAATACGTGTTTGCATGAACGCCTGTCTATGGATTAACCAGATGGGGAGAGTAATTGCCGGTTCTGTGCTGGTAATTTGGATTATTGCCAGATTTCGATGGACTCGCCATTCATCACTAAATAACCTCACCTAACATCCGTAAATCACCCAAATACAATTAACGCAACCTAAACCTACTACTGTCTTTGAGGAATTCCCATGTTAAGAATACGAACCCAATTTTACCATGTCAAGGATAGCGACCGCCCAAAATTCCCTTGTCAAGAACCGCCCTACTGATGTTGGTTTACCTATTCATGAACTAACCCTTAACTATTTGTTAACAGATAAATTGACAATGAATGACATTTCCATCATGACAGCATATTTTACATATGAGTGTATTATACAAATTTGAAAATAGAGAAGACTTCATTAGTTTCCTAAACAATGTAATGAAAGATATTATTTAAGGTTTGGTTGTGTTAGAGGAAGATAACAAGACCAAAAGTAAAGGAGTCTGCAAAAGGCTAATCATTAGCCTAACACGAGGCATCTCCTCTTTCTCTACCCCAGTTCATTTCCACCTACCATCCTCATCCATAAATTCATCTCTAAGTTCAGTCACTCCTACCATTATCATTCCTCATTCAGTCAATTCTTAAAACTCCTCAGGGAGGACGCTTCTATCACCACTGATCCCTTTTCCACTCTTATTTGTAAAGCAATTTCTACAAATCTCTCGCTTATGCTAAATTCCATTAGCCATTTCTCTGACCAATGGAATAGTTTGGTCAATTCGTATTGTAATGCCTCAGCATCGGAGTCGGACCTTATAATTCCTAACTTAGTGTCCTCAGTAATTTTGTTCAGGTCGCTACTTATACAGATGGCGAGATCTTTAATATAAATCAGGAACAACATCGGCCCCCAACACCGATCGCTGATAAACCCCACTGGGAACGTTCCCCCATTCTCTAATAAATCTTTGCTGTCTGTCGCTAAGCCATGACTGAATCCACTTAAAAATACTTCCATCGATCCAAATATCGTACGTGTGGCACCCTGTCGGAAACCTCGATAAAATTCAAATATAAAAGATCGTAATTCTGATCTCTTTCAGTAGCATCGTACACAGTTCTATTAAAGACAGCCCCGTAGAGGGGGTACCTTGGCTAGCCTGTTACACTTGGTACTCGGAGGAGCTGCACCTCCTTCAAAACTGAGTAAAAATTAGGAAAGCCCCGACGTCATTGGGTTGACTTGAACTCTCGGATGCGGCCTGGGAGAATAGTTAGTGCGCTTCCCCCTCACTCCCTCTCAGAGCTAGCCTGTTACACTTGGTACTCGGAGGAGCTGCACCTCCTTCAAAACTGAGTAAAAATTAGGAAAGCCCCGACGTCATTGGGTTGACTTGAACTCTCGGATGCGGCCTGGGAGAATAGTTAGTGCGCTTCCCCCTCACTCCCTCTCAGAGCTACTTTATATTTATTTATTTATTATAATTTATAATTATTATTTATCATTACTATTATCATTATTTTATTACTTATTTATTATATTATGGCTATTCCCCCCCCCATCCCTAGCCTTTTGACTACCCACACTTCATACCCAGATGAACTGTGCTCACCTGGACATAGTTCGGTTCGCTAGGCATGGTAACTTAGTGGACTGCGTGCCAGGGTATGATAATAATAGGTGATCACTCACCCTACTCGTTAGTGTACCCGCCTATCTCTACTTCTCTTTATCACATACTCGTTTACCTCCTTCCAAACTTGCTCTCCTATCCACGGAGGTTATGGCTGCTCGACGCATTTGTCCTCTTATGGGTCCTTAGTCGAATGGCAGGGTATACCGTGAGGTATCTCTACCTGCTGCGAGGGCCCAAAGCCCGCCGGAGGAGGCAAGTATTAGGCACGGAGGTCGACTCTCTCACCTTTTTCCAGTAGAAGTAGAAGGTCCCTACATCGATACCATCCTCTATGGTCAAAGTTGAGAACAATTTCACCTGAATAGCGGGCCGGATTGTCAAGGTCCATCTTAGCTCGAACCCGTGGGCCAAGTATGTGTAAATAATGATATTCTGGAATCTTTTGATCTTATGTAGACGTTTATGTTAATCTACCAAGGCAAAATGAAGAGAATCGGGAAGAGTGTAGGTGCATAGAGCTGCCCCTTCAAGCGCGGCCTCGACGTCCCTAGGTGTGAGGAAGGACGGGGTAGAACAAGGAACAGCTTCGATCGGTGGAAGGGCTCCCCTCCTACTATTTCCATGCCCCCCCTTGCTATCTTTAGAGCAGCCTTCGGGTAACTCCACCTCTGAAAAAGAGGTGCCCCCCCCCCATGTGTTTTCTCAGCCCCCCTCCTATCTTCTTTCATCGGAAAGGGAGCTTCTCCCTCTCCGTTATTGAAGGGTTCTGGAGTTTCTTCCTTACCCCCTCATTTAGAGCCGCCTTTGGGCGAATCCATCTTAGTACCAACGGCAGTCCCCCCCCCTTCCCCTCTTCCTATCACAGGGGACTGCCAAGAGAGCGAGCGGTCAGCCCCAAATCGACTGCTCCTCATGGGAGCGGGTCGATAGGACCAACCTCAATGGAGGGGCAAGGGATAGCTGGGCCCGTCCCGTTGCCTCTCTAGTCCTACAGTCTTGTATATTGAGCTTGCGGGGAACCCGCGTGCCTCCTCTCCCATCTCTTTCAAGAATGAACAGCCCTCGACAAGGATCCGTGATACCGTGAAGAGTATGGTAACATGGAGGCACCCCTTGATCTGGACATGGTCCGAAGGTTACCCATCCACAGATGACAGGATGTTCTACGGGGGCGAACCCGGTCTCTGTCCACCCCTATACAAGCTTCTACTGAGGAGGCTCTAGTCTCCGAGGAACCAGAAGGACGGACCTGCCCCCTCCTTTCGCTCCCTTGAGTGCCAAGCCCTTCTCCCCCTTGGAGAAGGATATATCTGAGGCCGGTTGGTCTGACTTAGGGGTGCCTTCCGGTGGTGGAGAGAAACAGGGTCACTCTTCACCTTCCTCTCCGAAAAAGAAAAGAAGACAAAGAGGACTAGGGGTTCATATCTCTCTGCGGGGGATGGGTTGAAGGATTGGCCCGCTGCCACTTCAGCATGCGACCAAGCTAAGATAGGCACGTCTGACCCAGAGCTGCGTGCGGGTGGGAGAGCCAGACCAAGATCAAAGTCGCAAGTGCACTGAGCGGATCCCCGATTATGTCGGGGGCCTCATTGAGAGACTAGTGGGCATCTTTGAGCCTGCTGACATCAAATGCTTTATAGTTATTCGCTATATAGATGGCAGCCAGTGGGCCAAGGGCAACATGATCCATCAGAGGAGAGCATTAACTAGTTTGATTGGCTTTGACCCGAAGGAGACACGTTTATCAGACGGAAGCCTTAAGGCGAATGCGTCGGACCCTTTTGAGGCGGCCACGATTAGTGCCCTTCGGTCACTAAATGGTTCCCATCCAGCCTCAGTTAAAATCATGGCTTCTCCCTTGCTCCCACCGTGACTGTTTCCTGTAAGGTGAAATGCCTCCACCAAGTCGTTAGACTCGCAGGATGAAACTGGCCTAAAGGTGCTCGTGAGGCTGTCTTCCGGGGTTCATAATGCTGCCCCGACCCGAAAGAAGGGCAGTTACAAAGAAGCTTCGGCTCATACGCCCTAACCCAAAGCTGGACTGGGTTGCTCGGAGATGGTGAATCTTCTAAGGAGGTATATCCGCCTCTGAAGCCGCCCCGCTCGCATAGCGAGCCCAACCTCACCCGATAAGTCCTTGAAGGTGACAGCACCTTGTTCGGCCAACAGGCAACGGTGTTCTACCACCTGGAAACGTATGCCTATTTCCTTGAAGGTCTTCTCTCCGAAGAGGGCCCCCGACTATCTTCCAAGCTAGGTCTGAAGGAGATATTCCTTCATTGGAATTTGCTATATCCTCTCGTTCCCCATTAGCTATTTTTGTTCAGGAGACTTCCTTTCACGTAGTATCAGTGCGACTACAGATGGATAGGGTGTATATTGTTATTTCTGCGTACATTCCAAAGTCAGCCGACTTCGACGCGGGAAACTTCCGCCACGTCGTGGCAGTATTGCCCAGGACCTTTCTACTGCTCAGTGATTTGAACGGTAGACACCTCATCTGAGGCGACTACTCGATCAATCCCAGTGGTCAAGTCCTTGCTGACCTGATGGACAAGCTGGAGATAGTTGTCTTAAATGTAGATTAGTTTACCCATCACTGCCCGAGAACCGCTTCATTTTCCTGCCGTGATGTGTTCCGTGTTCGGATGCACAGCCTTATTTGGGGTGGGAGGTTGTCGATGACCTTCATGGCAGTGATGATTTTCTAAATTCGAATACATTTTTTCTGGACCGCTGAAGCCTGAAAAACTACCGCAGTGGTGCTTGGAGCGATCGCATTGGTCCGCATTTCAGTAAATGACTGATTTCTCTGTCTCAGTCGAGGAGTTTAGAGATCGGTAGATGAGGCCGTTGAAGTCTTCTCTTGCAACTTTAACGCCGTGGGTCTAACTACTATTCTTAGAACGTCTAGTCGTTTTGCACGCCAACCGCTTCCTTGGTGGTCAGCCGACTGTGAGTCGGCCCTCAAATAGAAGCGTTATGCCTACATGCGTTATAAGCGCCACCGAATGACTTAACTATCGGTGAATTTCGCGAGCTAAGGCTAGGTTTAGGTATATTTCGAAGCACGCCCGCCGCCTTTCTTGACGGGTATACGTGTCTTCACTTAAAGGGAAGACCCCTTAAGCAGACGTGTGAAAGCGAGTCAAAACGATTCGGGGTACGTTCTCGCAGAACTCGCCCCTCCCGTTCTCCGGTAGAATGGAAACGAAATCTCGGACCCCGCGCCCGTGGCAGAGTCCTTGACCATTCCAAATCTGAGGAGGGAGGGGTGTGGGCTCCGTCTCTCGGCCTCTTCGGCACATTCTTGTTAAATATCTCAGTCTGGGTGATCTTCGCGCATGTTATCTGTCCTGGTATCGGGACGTGCGGGTTTGCTACCGCCTGTCCCTTGTACTCGGGACAGGTTGATTCACACAGACCTCTGGAATATCTGACTTTTGGGCTTGTAGGAAACGGTATGCCATGTGTAAAGAGGTTGAAAAGACTGGGGAAATGATGGCTCCTTGGAGGACGCCGTTTAGAATCCTTTTGGTGTTGGATTTGACTGTGTGTAGAGGACTTGGCCATGTCTATTGGAAAGAAAGCTTGTCATTACGTTTTGATTATTGGTGTGGTAGTTGATGTCTAGTATTTTTTGTATGAGGATGTGGGGTGGGGCGGTGTCGAAGGCTTTGATGATGTCCATTGCGGCCATGGCTGTGCGTTGTTGAGGAGAATATTGGTTGAAGCCAAGATGTGAGCTGATATGGTTGTCATTAGTGTGGTTGTGGAGTATATTGTTGTGAAACTATGTTGGGTATGGAGAATTGTGCTGGATTTGATTTTGTTGAGGATATATAAATGTATATATATATATATATATATATATATATATATATATATATATATATATATAAGAGAAATATATAGGCAAGTGGTGGGGTTGTTTGGGGTTTTATTTGGTTTTAAAATGGGGATGGTGTATGCGTGTTTAGAGTGAAAATATGGCTGTAGGACCAAGCTGTTTAAGCTGAATGTTTGAGAGGTGGTCTGGGCTTTCATCTTGTTTTTGAAATTTTTATAGAAAGTGGGTGTGAATGATGGAAGCTGTGCCCTTATTGGCAGCTTGTAGGGACTTTTAGGAACCTACACAGGTCTGGTTTTCGATCTGTTCTAAATCCTTCCATGAGGCAAGGTCCTATTTCCGCTAGAGTCTCTGCCTCCCCTTCCTCCTCATGGAGGCGATTTTAGAGGTGGATGTGAACGTAACATGATAGTTTTACAGTGCGTCCCCCCCCCCTCCTAATAAGGCAGCCCCATCCCCGAATGGGATTCTAATTTGGATTTTTTCCTTCTACTGTCTGTTCGTACCTGGTTAGACCTGACAATGTGTGCAAGAGGCCTTTAAGCATTTGCAATTAACGTGAATACTGTTTTTAAGCTTATCGTTATGTCGTAATGCTTCGAATGACATAAAAAATCTCAAGGGCGACGTAAATTCGTTACATTTCGACCTCAGCGATGTGACGTCATTCCCCATTCGATAGCACCTGTGCCATTCTTCATCACAGTACCTATCTGTGTAGGTGACCTACCATTTAACTGGAAGATTACGTGCCCTTCCGGCCCCAACACACGCATGTAGATCTGCTGCTATATATCTTGCACATATTTTACTGCTCAGCTTTACAGAGCCGTTACAATTTCTGGCTGAAATAACCTCTTTGGTTTTCGCTTATTAGTTTTAAATAAATAATAATAATTTGGTTTCAGTCATGTAAAAATAATATACCTGGAAATAAAGGATTACTATGTAATTGCCTGATTTAGTTTCTTTAATGCGTTTTAAAAGTAACAATAAAAAGTAGGCTTCTAAAGTTAGGCGTTACATTGTACTTTCAAAATGATTTCTACTTTCAATGTAGTAAATGAAACCATCGCTATTTTGACAAACGTTTTTTCGTATCATTGCAAAAGACATTTCAAAAAGAAAATTTAACTAAAATTCCAGAATTATCTCTGCTTTTTTTATCTTGTTTTATAATTGTGATTTTAACCCATTTACAGTTAGTTACATTTTAGTTAAACCCATAATAGGAATCGTAAATGGGTAAAACTCATCAAATGGATCAGATAACGCGGTCGTACCGTACCTCTAGTCGTTTTAAGTCTAAACCGGATGCCTCCATTGACGCTTCCTGTAAATGCTATTTCACAGATGCAAATATATTTATATATATATATGAAAAAAAGCTCACACTCTGCACGTGAGTCAAATTATGAAGAAACACCTACACAGGAAAAGTGAAAAAAACGATTCCGAGCGCTTTCGTCTTTTTCTCAAAAACCATTTCAGGGAATATCAAAATATAGGTATTAGCTTAAATAGTAGAGTGAGGGGTTTAGAAAAGGTAGTCTCCCCGCCCCTTTTTACTATTTAAGTTAATGTATGACCCACCTTTTTTTATTCCATGAAAAGTTCTTTGAGAATAAAGACAAAAGCGCTTACAATCGTTTTTTTCACTTTTCCTATGTGGGTGTTTGTTCATATTTATATGTATGATTGGCACATAGGTAACCCCTGGTAGCCTTTTCTTTGCCTAGTATTACTTGTCTTTATATTTATGCTGAAACATTTGCAGAAAATAATGCAAGACTGTCCCTAATGAGCCTGGGCATTAGCTCTAGGGAAAATTCTAGCCCTCGTGGTGGAGGTGGTGACCCCGTCCCCGGCTCGACAGTGGGTCGGGGACCCTTACACTTATTCCAGGCCCCAACTCACTCCCCGGACCATCGTAGGAGCGGACCAGTCACCTCCCGGGATCTCTCCCAGAGATCCACCGTGCCCAGGTCTGTGTGTATCTGTGGGCAGTTGAAGAGATGTGTGGTGTCGTGTATCTGTGTTAGGCATTTGGGGCAATTTGGTATTGTATGGGTGGTGGGAGATAGTTTGTGCATGTATGATGTCAGGAGTGGCGATTTGTTTGGTCGTATCTGTGCTAGTGTTCTTCTGATCTACTTTGTGGGTGTTTGTTCTGAGTTGTGTAATGTTGGAGGTGGTGCACTTAGCATTTTGTTGTGGGATCTGTGTGTCAAGTATTGCTGTGTGATTTGAGAGTGGATTGTTTTCATGTTTTGCTTGATTGTGTCTTCTGCTGTTGTGTTAGGGTCTGTGTCTAAGTTGGTGGTATAGTTGTTGTTGTTATCTCGACAATGGTCTGTTTTTTTTTTGTGTGTCGGTGATTGGGAGGTTGTCTGGTGATGTGGTGGAGGGGATGATTTGGATGTTGCGTATTCTGCCTGAGTTGTGATGCATGTAGTTTTAGGTGATTTTTGATTGGTAGGATGTTCGTCTCGTCGTGTAAATGTTAGGTGTTTGTGTCAAGAGTGCATGCATCCTGTGGCAGTGCGGAGGGCTGTGTTTTGTATTGTCTGTAGTTTTTTGGAGTTTGTTTTTGAAATGATTGGGGACCAGATTGTGTTGGCGTATTCTATTGCTGGTCTTGTGATTGTCTTGTATGTGTTAATAAGCGTTTCCTTGTTTTGTTGCAGTGTTTGTTGCAGTGGTGATGTGGAGCAAGTGGGTTGTTGGTTGGGGTGTGTGAGTATGCGGGCTGGTGTATGTGTTTAAGGTTATGTGATTTGAGTTTTGGGTGATGTCGGCGATGAGTTCTCCTCTGTGGCTTATGTGAGTGAGTTCCAAAGTTCTTAGTGTGCGTTGATGTCTCCTATGATTATGGAGTTCGTGATAGTGGTTGCATGGGTAAGGAAGTTTATGTCTGCATCATCATTTGGGTGGTTGGGGTCCGTGTGATCTCTGGGTGGGATGTAGAGGTTTGTGAGGTCTAAGTGCTTAGTTTTGTTTAGGTGGATTTTGGTGATTTGTGCTTCAGTTTTTTGTGTGTCTATGTTGTTTGGGAGGGGTGTCTGTGTATAGGTGATGCTATTTTTGATGTATGTGATGAGGCCTCATCCTTATTTGTGTTTTCTGTCGGTTCTGATTGCTGTGTAGTCTGTGATTTGAAGAGTTTTCTGTTTTTCCGTGAGTTTGGTTTCTTGGATGGTGATTATGTCTATTTCATGTTTGTTTGTGAGGTGCTCGAGTTCTGTTGTTTTCTTGTTCAGTCCATTTATGTTTATATGTAGTATTTTTAGGTGCTTGTTGTGTGTGTTTCGTTTGTTTGATTGTATAAGGGTTTGTGATGTTTGTGGGAGTGTGGATTGTGAGTTTGTTGGTTGGGTGGGCGTTGATGGGTATAGTGCTTGGTGTTTGGGGCACATCCAGTGTTTTTTATTGTTTGATTTTAGTATTCGTGCATTTGAGATGTACCCAGTGTGTTGTGGTGTTGTTGCACATTATGGGTGTTTGTATTTTTGTGATGTGTTTATTGCATAGTGTACATGTCCATGTTGTCGGGTCCGAGTTAGTCTCTACATCCAACCCACCCCCGAGGAGGAGCAGAGCCGCTGCCCACGTGACTGGGTCCACGGGGCAGAGCATCAAAAAGGTGATATTGGGCCCCCCTTGCGGGGGGCAGGGGAGTGTTGGTTGATTTGAGCCTCGGCCTCTACTTCCGTCTCCGCTTCGGTGTTCCCGGCTTCGACCTCGGCTACAGTCCGATGTCGTGCACGACAACCATCTTCGGACCTTCTAGCCCTCGTTGGTGGCATCATCACAAATAATAATAATAATAATCAATGATGATGATGATATTAGTAAGGATAGTAGTAATAATATTAATAATAATAGTAATGATAATAGTAATAATAATAGCAATAATAATAGTAATAATAATTAATGAAGATTATGACTATGATGATGGTAGTAGTAGTAATAATAGCAATAATAATAAATGATGATGATAGTAGTAGTAATCATAGTAGTTATAATAATAATAATGATTATAGTAGTAATGATAGTAGTAATAATAATATTAATAATAATAGTAATGCTAATACTAATGATAATAGTAATAATAATAGTAATAATAATAAGTACTAATACAGAAAAATAATATTATAATTTTTATCGAAATTGTTTCCTGTTTAGTTCAGTTGCCCCAAGGAGTATCTTCCCTCCGCACTAAGCCTTCACCTCTTACCCGGTAAGGGGGCGCAGGGTGTGACATAGCAACCCTACTGCAGCTGACATCTGTAGAATTAGGTGCCATCCCGTTTCCAATATCCGTAAATGCGTTCCCTCCAGGCCCCAATGCCTGTACGAGGATCATCATTTATATACCCTCCACATATTTACTTCTTCCATTTTCACCCAATTTTCTGCTTGGAATTCCCTCGTTGGTTTTCGCTTTAAATTTTGAAAATAATCTCCTGGTTATAGTTGTAGTAGTAGTGGTAGTTCGCTAACCTGCTTTTATCCAGTTGGATCCCGACCGGATAATGAAATAGACATAAAGGTCAGTATGACAATCGCTGGTGAGCCCGAAGGCACCAGTGGCCGGTCCTTTTGGGGGAGAAGTGTCAGGAAGTTTTATGTTTTGACACCAAACAGCGTTCAGGTGGAACTTACGTCGCCCGGGGCAGGGGGACCTGTTCCCCGTCAGAGGAATGTGGATATAGATACCTAGTGGCACGATTCCTCGAAACAGATTGTATATGTGTGTGTATGTGTTTGTGTGTGTGTGTCGTGCTGCGAAGATGTGAAAGGAAAGAAAGCAGTGTTCGTAGAAAACGGATAGTGCGCCTAAACCTTATAGAACATCCTTATTTTCATAGTTTTATGAGAATTTGAATAATTTTCTTTATATATCAATGTCGAAAAGGCTGTGGAAAAAAGAAGCTTCGATTCCTAGCTTGATTAGAGTTTTTTCTGGTATTTTATTATGGATTGACCTCTAAAATTGACCTCTAAGATGCTCCTCACTTCTTAACCTTGTGTAGTCGCTTGCCCAAGAAAGGAATCATACAGTGGTTCTCATCAGCGTCAACCACACGGTTGCCTACTTCTCCAAGGATTCTTGTATCGGTACAGTTCAGGGGCCGCCATCTTTATCTGAATCGTGAGGTGATTATCTCATTGTGGTAATCTTCTTTAGAGGGAGAAACAATCTATATTTCTAACGAAAATAGTTGTCTAAGGCAGAAATGTATTATTGGGTAAGTACCCTTTAATCCCTAATATTGAAGATTATTTTAGATTGCTATAGAATGGTTATAATTCTTCAGAAATTTTATTTTAGTGACATTTTTCCGGATATTTGGAAAGCGTTTCCTACTCAGGAGATAATCGCTCTATTCTTGCGAAAGCCAAGAGATGTCCGGATGTTGTTATATCGAGACGACACTCATGAAATGATAACTCTATTGATTTTATAATAGACGGAAATCAATGGATGTAGCGTCGAATGGAGCAGATAGACTACTTTCTTTAACAAATGAATGGTAAATTTGCCAACAAGTCAAAAGACATATGTCATTGTATATATAGATCACTTATTACACCACATATGAAATATTGTGGTCTCTAAATTTGAAAATTGACTTAGCACTTATTGAACCAATTTAGAGAAGAACCACTAAGTTGCAGCCACATTTATGTAAAATAGAGGACCATTATTAGATCTAAATTTAATGTGAATACAGATGTACGAAGAGAGAGCACACAGTCAAAGAGTCATGTACAATTTCCTCTTAGTTTCAGTACTTTGCTGATAGTTTATCCTTGATTGTGTGTATGTGTACAATTTGACTATTATTTTGTCTATGAATTTCAATGTATGTTTGTGTGTATGTTACTCTCCCTTTCTCATCATCGGGTATTGATTAACTATAAAGTGCTCTGCTGCGGATACGATCCATTCTATAGAGTGTGTCTGTGTGAAGGAGCCGGATTTTCGGGGGAGAGGGGGGCGAGGGAAGAAGCGCTCTTCCCCACAGTGAGAATTAGACCTCCCCCTTCACGGAAGAGAGGGTTGATGTAGTATTCAGGCCGATGATGAGGAGAAACACGTGTGAAACGGTCCGCCGGTCTCATCAAGTGTTTGTTTTGGCGTTAAGCGATTGAGTTGGCTCGATGAAGGAGATAGATGCTGGGCTGTGCTGGGAGTGAAGTGTGATATTGTTATGTCATGGAAGTGGGTATGGATATGCACATCTTGTTTTCAAGCTTCTCTTGCAGTGTGAAGGTACCTGTTTGTATGTATGTGTGGAAGAAATGGAGTGTAAAATGGCAGAGAAAGGGAAAAAGGAGAAGTGTATATTTTACAACGGATGAGTGAATAAATTGGTCCTAAAAAATTCTTTTTCCTGCTCCCTTGTTCCGCATTGGCAAAGTATTGTGCTGAAAGAAAAGAAAGAGGATAGCGAGATTGAGCAAACGCCCTGAGAGGTTGGGAGCAAATCAGGAAGAGGATTATCGCTTGAGCGCATTTTTATATTTCATAAACTTGGCCTTTGTGAGTGCTCCTTCCCACCTGGGGAGGGTAACTGGTTTGTTTTCCCTTCAAAAGGACCCTCCCCCCCATCGTTATCTCCGTACTCAGTTGTGGGCGTGTAAGAATCGTTGTTATCTTCCCTCGCCACCTTCCACCCGATTTGTACTCTTGTGTTATTGGGCTCTTTGTACTGTCCTTGGTTTGAAGTACACCCTGCTGGCTCTAGTACTTAGAGATAAAGGTTTTCTATAGCAATCTACACCTTGATATCTTTTCACAATTCTTAGTTTTCATATGTCCATTTTGACTGAAATCTGTGTATCACGCTTTATTGCAGGTCAAATCTTTGGCTGATATTTTGAATATTAAAAATTGTACAAACATGAAACTTAGTGCACTGAAATATCCTAGGGTAGGTACGTAGGCAGTTAACATTTCAATCGTATTGATAAGATACAAAGTCATGTTGAGTTATGTATTTTGATGTTCTTTCAAATGTGTCACGCTTTATTGCCGGTGTACAAAAATGCCCCTGAAACGACGTCTGACAGCTACAGAGAAGACGCGGATTGTTGCAGTTCTCGCAGAAGGCTTATCTGTTGGAGGATTAGCCCAAGAGCTTGGTCTGGATACAAGAACATTGAAGGCGTATGTGGAAAACCCCATCGCCAAACCAAGGCAAGATAAAGGTACGATAAGAAGTGTATCACAGCGTGACATCCAAAAAATAGGTAGACAAGTAAGAAAAGACTTAGGTAGCACAAGTGCTGCTATATTTGAAAATGCTGGAGTTGCTCCTTTGTCCAGAAGCACCCGGTGTAGGATCCTTGAATAGACGACCAGAAGTGTTAAGTGCATCGCTAGACCCATCCTAAGCAAGAATCAAAGAGAAGCGTATTGATTGGGCACGGAAGTACATGAAGATCAATTTCCAAGATGTCCTCTTCACGGATGAGGCCAGAGCTACTCTGGATGGCCCCGACGGATGGGCCAAAGTTTGCTTACCTTTTGTAGCCTCTCGCCCGCATCGCATTCGGCGTCCTCAAGGAGGTGGTGGTGTCATGTGTTGGGCGTGAATCATAGGAAATGAACTTGTCGGGCCTTTTCGAGTTCCAGAAGCTGTCAAATTCACCAGCAACTCCTACACCACGTTTCTGGCGGAGCATTTTGCAGAATGGTTAAATGATCTGCCACTCTCACGTCGACGGCGATTGATTTTTATGCATGATAATGCTCCTTCGCATTCAGCCAAGGCTACAATTTCGTACCTCGCAACTTTGGGAATCACAGGCCAATCACTTATGACCTGGCCTCCCTGTTCTCCTGACCTAATACCTATAGAACAGTTCTGGTCGATCATGGTGAGGAAAGTGTATAGAGGAGGTATCCAGTTTTCATCGAAGGATACCCTGTGGGAAAAGATCAAAACATTTGCTGGTACCATAACATCTTCCCAGATTAGTCGGCTAACAGCTTCTGTGGACTGTTTGATGTCATTTCTAAACAAGGAAGTTACGTAGACAAATAAAGTACAGCACCAACAATTTAATTGTGTTTGTTTCATATCTTTCGCTGCTATTCTTCGGTAGCGTGTTTCATTATTACAATAAAATGGTAATATTACGATAATACTTTGTTTCATTACCTTAAATTGGCATTTTCGTACACCTGCAATAAAGCGTGACACAGTTGAAAGAACATCAAAATACATAACTCAACATAACTTTGTATGTTTCTTATCAATATGATTGAAATGTTAACTTCGTACATACCTACCTAGGATATTTCAGGGGACCAAGTTTCACGTTTGTACAATGTTTAATATTCAAAATATCAGCCAGAAATTTGACCTGCAATAAAACGTGATACACAGTTTACATTTAACATTCATGAGTTACATCAGATTAATCATTCTAACTCGCCCGATGACGGATTCCAGTCACTTGAACTTCCAAGTTCTTATCGCTAAAAGTCTTTTGCTATGATTATCTCATTCCTTGGTCAGATTATATGATAGTGGTTGAAAGTGTGTAATGGAATAGGTCGAGTGGTTGAATTATAAGGTATTCAAAAGTGTAAAAATTTCTGAGGACTGGAAGTATGCTATGATAGTACCGTTGTACAAAGGTATAGTGTTTCAAAAAGTTTCGGGTAAGTTATCTACGATATATATATACATATATATATATATATATATATATATATATATATATATATAATATATATATATATATATATATATATATATATATATATCTTTTTTAATCCTCAAATAGCTTTGCATATTTGAACTAGGCTTTGCTGTGCAGTCTTGTTACCGTATCACGTAATAATATTTTTCCTCACACGTTAGGTTGGAAAATAAATGATAAAATAGCCAATTGTTAATGCGAATATTTTTTGTGATATGAATGATTAAAATTTAATACATATGTATATAAAGATAACTAGGCTTTGAAAAGACCACATTTCGGCAATTTGGCAACCCAGTTTTAAAACAAAACCTGTTATTACCGATCCCCACCGAAGTAAATTTTGAGTAGGCTTTGGAGTAGGCAATAGACGGTTTGGTTTGTTTGGAAAAGTTTAAATGCCATGTACAAGATGCTTTGAGACAAGTTGAGTCCAAAATTCTCTTTAGTTAGAAGGTAGTTGTAGAAATGAAGTGAATTCTTTAGTCGTTTGAAATAAAGGAATCGAAAATTTAAACAGAGGTTTGAACAAGTTTAAATGTTTAAAAATAAAAGTGCTAGGAATTTAATAAAGGCAACCTGCTTCAAAGTGCAAGTTCCCGCGTTGGAAAAAGAGGTTTGCTATAGGTGGCAAAGTCTCTCGATTGAAAGCTTGAAATTAGGGAAAAGAGTAGTAGTAGTTTATAATAATATTTTCTAATGGTAATTGATTTGAAAGGAGTTGCACGTCGTTTGCATTCTGAAATGAATTTAAAGGATTTGAAAGTTCGTTACAAGAACAATCAAATATTTTCCTGCAACGTGTGAAATATTTGATGATAAATGGATATACCACGACAAAATAATAAAAGTAACACTCGCCTAATTTGCCTGGAACGTTAGTGCCCTCTCCTTCCATCAGATTGTCCCTTTAGAGGAAGCTTTTGTGAGCAAATTGTATCGAGTTTGATGTTTTTAAGATGTGATGGGGGAGAGTAAAAAAAGCACCCCCCACCCCAAGATGCCTTCCTTTCAGAAGGAAATACACTATTTATAGTACTGCTGTGAGTCACTGCGCCCACAAGCTCTGAGCAAACGTTTAATTCCTTAAAGACCAACGAGTGTAAGAGGTCCCTCTCATTCCACTTTTAAAGATATCACTAAATAGGCTTTGGTTTCCATGAGGAACCAAACCAAACCCGGCCGCCAAAAGGGACCCTGTCCAAATCGGTGTACTAGTCAACCTCAGGTACTGATTAATATCTTGCATGAGTAAACAGTTTATTCCTCCCAATTCGATCTTTAAAATCAAACGGACGATAGAGTACTCTCTCTGTGATAGGGCCCCATCAGCACTTAGAGCGCGAAATGCACCTAGGTTCGATTCGACTAAGATTCTAGCAAATATTTTCGTAGGCTCAGGGATGAGAATGACCTTATTTTTCTAGTGTGTTTGTTCTCAGTGCCGATGAAAGTTTTGCTTGTGCAAGTGTGTGTGGGTAGCTTTAATATGTTGGCATCCAATTAGGTAGCCACTGATTCGGAGATAAAAGATATTTGAAATGAAATTTTGATAGGAAACCCTAACGGGTTGAAAACTCAAACACTAATCCAAGGTTTCAATAAAAGTAGGAAGCGAAGACTTTATATTGACTTTAGATGAGGCTTTAAAACCACAAAATGGTTTAGTCACCGTCCCGAGGTTGACTACATTTGACTTGATGGGCAGTGGGACAAAGTATGCTCGGCGAGACACAATTGCATCATAGAGCGGCTTTCTCCGAACAGTTTGCCATTTGAGTGTGGAGGCTTAGAACACTCTTTGGAAGGGAAAGTGGGATATGAAATCAGATTATTAAGAGCTCTTCCAGGAAATTTGAAATGTTTGTGTTAACGGTTTGAAAGGAAATGACGTTTGGAAAGTTTTACTTTAAAGTGGCTGTAAAACGAGATGGAAATAATAAGAATCTGATCAGGGCATCGGAGTGGATTAGACCTGCAAATTTGGACCAAGTTACTTAAAAGTTCCTTAGGGTTCGATTTCAAGGAACAGACCTAATTGGTAGAATTACCTATGTGAAAGGAAGTTTTCGTTCATCAAACGATCGTTTAACTTAATTTTGACTTTAAAGACGTAGTCCATTTGAGTAGACAATTCTTTTTCGAGCAGTCATTCATTTCACCCTGTGTTGAATAAAATCTAAAGTTGATTTAGTAATTAGTTTAATTTTTCGACAGAAATAACGAGAGATTATATTCTGTCACGCAATTCGAGTTAAAAAATGGAAACAGATCTGACTACTGCACTGGCTCTATCAAAAATAAGAATTATCTGCTTTTAATTAAACCACGATTTTTAACTATAAAATTAATCGAATGCTTGAATTCGGAAGGAAGGGAGACTGAATTCCATCATGACATTTAGTTTAAAAAAATAAATTAGAAAAGGAAATGATGAAGAGTTTGTAATAGGTATTTTAAGAAACCTCGATAGTTGAAGATAAAGTGTAGAAAACTAACAAAGAGGGCAGATCGAGGAAAGAAGGGGAGATAAACGAAAAAAGTGTAGGCAGATAAAAGAGTGAAAAGGAAAAATCCACATACCGAAAATATAATTCTTACAAATCATGTCAAAATGTTTTGACAGTAATCCCTTAAAAACTGTAATAACGCAAAAAGTTCCAGAGAATTTATTTTGGTAACTGTCCTATCTAGTATATTTATAACTAAATATACCTCAAACACTCCATCTCTCATCAAATAATAATATACCAAATTGTCATTCTCTGAACGCAATTCAGCGTAAAGTGTGGCAGGATTAATTGATGCAACTGTGTACATTAGTTACAAATTCAGCTCAAAAGCAGACAAGCGTTAAATGAAGCAAAATATAAGCTATACACCAGAGCATTTGTCCAGCCTGGTTTGATCCCACACAAAGAACAGAGTCCGGGCATGAAAAAGTTTGCTAAGGATAAAACCATTAGGTAAAAAAAACGTGAAAGTAAATAATGCATGAATGCTCTAAGCCTTTGTAGTGAAGTGAATCCAAGGATAGATCTAACAATCTGACCCGAATTTGAGCAGTAATATAGTGATTTTAGATCGTGGTATCAAAGGGTTGATTTTCGTTATTAAACCCCAGATGCGTCGGGAGGGAAAGTAAATCCCCCATACCAGCCCATCTGGTACCAGCTTGCCATGCAGGAAATTGTTTACGCCTTAATGTTAATCCTTTGTTGCCATATAATGAAATAAACAGACCAAAGTAGACTACAGACATACACGCAAATATAATATACACATACGTAATCAACGACGAAAGTGAGTTCACGTTATTAGTTCCATAAATGTTTCCTTTATTGCATTATTAATTTATCAGCTTCATTAATCGCTGTTAATTTATTACTTTTGATTTATGACTAATTAATAATTTATTTCCTTAATAGTATTTAAATAATAATGCTTCCCTTTAAATTGGAGCGCATAAACGTTTTTCTCATTGCAGCCTCCATACACTATAACCATGCGCAGTTACATTCTTACAAATCACGACTTCACCCCCATAGTTGTCAAGCCCATACATTCATATTCAACTATTGTATCTTGTCACTCCCCTCTCGCCATTATCTCCACCATTACCATTCACAACTCATCGCATTCCATTCACTCCATCCCACACAAACCCTTCATTCCCTTTCATGTTTGTCTCACATAGAGCAGACATCTGTAATATCCCTGCTCAACAAAAAACATTCCCCTCTTTCTCACATCACATATACCCCTCATATTCCACCCACCCATACGACTCGCACATTGACACCCCTCCCCCCCCCCCCGATTCCGCCATTGCGTATCTCGTTTGAAGGAATAAAACATTTAGATGCGTACCTTCCTAGGTCAGTGGCCCCATATCCGGGTTTAGTTAGCTTTTACGACACTCGGAGGACGGTATTGGTATTCAGCCTACAACACGTGCAAACCCGGACAATAATACTAACATAAAGATTAGAATGACAATAGGTGGGCAAGACCGACTAGACCAGGGGCCTGTCCTCGTTATAGTGGTGGTGGGGGGGGGGGAGTAATAATTTGACAAGGGCAGTGAAGGAGAGGTCGGTGCCACACGGAGGATCTCCCACCTCCAGACACCAACGCGCACGAGAGACATAAGTACCCCAGGCATTCCACCCCCCCCCCTACTTTTTATTTGGTTGCGTCAACGAGAAGAAGCTATGACCCCCCCGGAAGATGGGGAAAATGTAGCCCCCTCAACGACACGCGGACTGACGATTCCCCGTATTATGGCGATGTGAGGGGCAGCTGGTGTGGCGATGGTTGAGGGGAGTTCAATGGAGCGATAAAGATTCATTTCGGAGGGGAAGAGGAAGCCTTTTTAAGGAGATGGACCTTACTCGAGAGGAGGGGAACACGCGTCCCTGAAGAGGGGAACGCAAACATACATAAAGCCACCCCGCGCACACCCGCTGATCTATGCACACGCGTGCATCCGTAAACACCAAGGGGAAAAACATTTGCTGGAGATCAACTTTGTTAAGAGCCTTTGTTTCGAATAAAAGGGGAAAGAATCCGCTCTCGGGCATCGCCTCTCTCTCTATCTAATCTAATATTCTTGAATATATATATATATATATATATATATATATATATATATATATATATATATATATATATATATATCAAGAAAGGATATACCATTATCTTTTTCCCACTCTACTTTAAATTTTATAGTGGGATGGAGGTCGTTAAGATTTTTAAGGAAATTTTGTCAAATAAGTTTAAACTATTTATTGGACAAATCGATATGACATCTTCTACATACCTATACGATATAAAATTATGATGGGAAATCACAGATGGGAGTAATGATACTTCGAAATGTTCCATAAAAAGGTTACATAATATGGGCGATAAAGGATTACCCATGCTAAGACCATATTTTTGACGGAAAAACCCATATCGCTGATAAATACATTGTCAGTAATACAAAGTTTAACAAGATTTATAATTTTATTTTTGCCTCGAGAGAGGTTTAATTTTTGATTATGTAATACCTTAGATAGAACATCAAGAGCTTCGTTAACTGGGACACTAGTGAACAGGCTGTCTACATCAAAGCTTATTAAGCAGCTTCCTTTTACGTTGATTTTCCTAAATTTTTCGATGGAATCAGAGGAATGGATTATGTGTGAAGGAGAGGTCAATCGAACAGAATCAGCAATAGTTTGTATGCATGAGAGTCGATACACAATATAATAGGTCGGGAATGGCGTTCCTCTTTTGTGGGTTTTTGGCAGACCATACATATGGGGAAGTGATGTTTTGGTAGATTTAAAACGATGAAGAATGTCTGAGTTGGATCATTTAAGCAATTTTTGTGAGAGTTTGGTTGAAGATCTCTGTTTTAATTTTCAATGGGTTGGAAGATAAATTCTCGTAAATGTTCATATCATTGAGTAAATCCAGTAATTTTTCAGTTTATCTAAAGCAAAATCTACTCATTACCGCCCCAAGGCTAAAAACAAATTTAGTAATACAAAGTGACTATCCCTCCCTTTTCTCCCCTCCTTATAGGAGTGAACAAAGTTATTTCCGGAGGCATAACCACATTTAAATACCCTTTTTCTATCCTTAAATCTTTCCCTTCGACCAAGCCCGTGGATCAGCCAAATGAAGCAGGTGTATATTTAATCCCGTGTGGCTCTACAAACTGTCCCTCATTTTACATAGGAGAGAGCAGAAGAACCTTAACAAAACGAATCTATGAACATAAAGGTGATGTCAGATGAGGCAGTACCACATCCAGTATTTTTAATCATATTAGCAATTTCAACCACCAAATTGACTATGCAAAGTCACAAATCATATATAATTGCAAAGATTTCCATAAAAAAATAGGAGAATCTATATTAATAGGAGAAATTCCAAATTTTTATTTGTCAGATGGGCAATTGAAATGCAGCCCCCATTCCCGTAACCTCATCGTAAACAGCTTAGTCAACGATCTTAAGACTCGCACCCCTTGATTAATGACCTTTTTTCCCGGTTTTGTGTTTCTTTGTTTTTTTTCTGATCTGTACGCTATTTATAGACTTTTGTAACAATTGCATTCTCAGTATACGACTGAAGAGGGTATGATAAACTACATAGTGAAACTAGCCTTGTAAATTAAACTTTTGGCTCCTATACAGTGGTTTCACTATCATATACCATAACTCACCATTGAGTTATTTTACTTATATATTAATAAACCATAAAATATGTCTTAAATGCTCATGGATTCTTCTTTCCATGCTATTTAGGCCAAGATTTCTTTGATTTGATATTTTCAAAAGACAAAACGGTCTTATCCACCAGATGCTATAAACCCCTCGTTGCATTTGTAGCTTTAACGCATTCATTTTGTATGTGCCCCGTGTCATCTCGAACTGCTATTTTTCCGCATATGTGGCATGGGGGATTGTGGTAAAGTTACGTGCTACAAATGCAACGAAGGTTCTGTGGCATCTGGTGGATGAGAGCATGTTTGTTTTACAGAAAAAAATAAAAGAAATGGGTAAAAGAGCATGAATTATTTTTATTATAATGGTGCCTGTATGCGAGGAACCATTCTCCGCTGCGTCTCTTTAAAAGACGACTATGCCCGGTTAGGGACCCTTTAGCCTGGGAGGCCGTGCCACCGAAGGCTTTATCCTAATATCACCGAACGTAATGACGGTAATGGTGGGTGAAGTTGAGATTTTCAAGGGTGAGAAAATGCGCGTGGCTGTAACATATGGACCCTGAGATGAGAAAGAAAGGTACTTGAATGGGTTGGGATGAGTGATAGATGGAAGTGAGAATGATGGTTGATGGTTGTGGAAGATATGAACAGAAGATTACGTGCCAGAATGAGAGAGTAGATAATTTGAGCTTTTAATAGACCTGACAAGAATGAAAATGGAGAGAGGGTGGTTAGAGTAATGTGCTGAAAGAAACTCGTGTATAGCAAATACATTCTTTCAGCACAAGGATGTTCATAAATACACATAGGTTGGGCATAGGTGAAGGGGAGAGAGTTAAGAGTATGATCAATCTGTATTGAGTAAGAATGGAAATGTGGGAAAGGGGTGTGGAATTGACAAGTAATGGTGAGGGATGGGTTCTATGTTGCGAATTCTAATGGCCGGATGTTGGTTGGTAAGAGTGAGACGGATTTGGAAAAAATGATTGCAGTTTTTAAGGTGGTGTGAGAGAGGAGGGGTTTAAAAGTGAGTGGAAGTGAAAAAGAGTAAGGTATAATAATATTTGGGGGGAGGGGGCGATGGTATGTGTGTGCAATTCGAGTCGTTCCTGTCATACTTGAATTTGATGTTTTCTAAATAATTGTGGTAGAGATGAAGTAGATTTCGATTAAATGCTTTAAATTATAGGAAAGAATGGATCAATTAAAGCGTGAGTGAGATGTAAGGGTTTGAGTGTGGAATGTGCCAGGAAGATGGGCGAGAGTATGCTGGTGCTAACGTTGGTGTATGGAAGTGATACTATGGTATGGAAGGAGAAAGAAAGATCTCGAATGAAGTGCAAATGGACAACTTGAAAGGGGTGTTTGATGTGCAAAAGATGGATAGAGTGAGGGAGTACGGGGTAAAAGATGTTTAAGGTGTGAAGACGTGTGTGCATGAGGTTAAGAGTATGGCAAGGGCTGGAAGAGTGCTGAAAGGTGGGTTCAGGGTTGAGTACGTGAGTGAATGTTTGAGAGAAAGGGGGTTGACCGAGGAGCAGGTGTAGGGCAGTGTGAGGGGTTGTGGAAGTGTGTGTGGGGTTGGGGGTGGACTTAATTGGGCTTCTACCCAGGGGTGAATCCTGATTGGACGATATGCTAGACCGCATACCACCTCATCGCTATGAAGGGCCGTTCAGCTTGGACAAAATAATGGGTGCCTTGTGCTCAATAGGGTACAAAGGGTTGGAGAAAGGGGTGGTATTTTTTTAGTGTCAATGATATGCGCCGATCTCACTTGGTGGGAACGTATTTATTTATAATTTTCTAGCTAATACTAACGATGGCATCTCCCGCAGAAAATGTGTACAGAAGATAACAAAGATAGACGAAGTAAGGAAGAATGGAAGATATATAGCCGATCCTCCTGCGGGAATTGAGGCAGGGAGGGCACGTAGTTACGGTCGCTGGAGCCAGGACGGCACACAATTGCTTGGCATTTTTCCAGGCATACAAGGAACCCTGTGAGTAGAGGACAACTTCCGTGACCTTGGGGATGTGGTCCTTTACCCGAAATTCCCGAATCAAGTGAGAAGAATATGTTGAACTGTATCACAAAAAAAAGTTGCCGTTGAACTAGTGATGTTTCTTTGCACACTGACCTTCAACATACATTGCACCTGCCTGAGGACCACCCGTGTCATCTCTTTGGTCGAGATATAGCATAGTTTCACTGCCTGGTATCTATACAGCAGAGGGATATGTTGTCGTTGCGGTAATTGCTCTCCAAGAGTAGATGACCTCTGCTTCATCCAACCGCCTCACCGTAAAAGGCAGGCGATTTGCTTTCCTGGCCGCCGTGCTTACAGGAATCAGCGCCCCGTTCTGCCCCAGCTTAGCCTCTTCTCCTTTCAGACAGCCTGCATTTCTATACTACTTCCTCACTCTCCCTACAACCTCTTCTACAACTTTCTCTGGTCTGCCTCTAATTTCACAGGGTAGACGCCGACCAGCTTGCTCTCACCTAACTATCCTGAATCGAGGCTGAAGGGAGAGGGGACAACGTTCCCTCACCCTGAGCTCCGATCTGAGTTGTGGGTTTTTAACAACCTGCTTCATCCCCACCCACACCTTCCTAACTTTCCCTTTCTTTCTCCTTTCATCTTCTATCAATTTTACGCCGTGCCCAAGGTGGAACCGCCATGCCGATCGGCTGCCAGGCCACTAGGGGGAAGGAGTGGCCTCAAATGGCAGCAGCTGGTTCTGCCAGCCCTGCATTCACCCCTGGCATAGTGGGCGACTGCGTGGGGTGATTGGCCTTCGCGTTTCGCGAAAAGATTAGGGTCACTATGCCCATGAATGAAGAAAATAGTATCGCCCCCTTTAATCCCCCTTCACCAGCGACGGAGCCACCTTTGGGCAGCTTCACCGAGAAAATGGAGGTCCCCCCTGTGCTTTTGCAGGGGACCCTCCAAAACTCTTGAACCGGAGAAGAGGCTTACTCCTCTCTTAGCCTACGGGTGTAGGGGACTCACCCTCCTCCCCTTCTTTGGGAAAGAGGCCCCGTCGGCCTCTTCCCTCTAAAGACCTGCGGGCTCGCATATTGATCTTAGAGGGGGTCATCTTCCTCCCTTCCCCAACAAAAGACTGGGATCAATGGGACCTGTGATGTCCTAGGGGGATAGCCACATGAATCGCCCACTCTTCTGAGATGGACATGGTCCCTAGGGCAATTTAGCCACAGATGGTAGGACCTGCCATGGAGACAAGAACCTGGGCTCAGTGCCTAGCACCGAACCCGAGTCCACCCCTGTGCAAGGTACTCCTCAGACGGTTCGGGTATCTAAGGCTTTACAAGGAGATGAGGGATTTCCTCCTGCGGTTGGTGCCCCTGTGACAGCTAGACCTTCTCCATCTCGGAGGAGGATCTTACTGAGGACAGTCCATCTGGCCTGGGGGTTCCTGCCGGCGGAGGGGAGAAGCGGGTTCATTCCCCGCCCTCCTTTCCTAAAATGAAAAAGAACAAGAAAAAAACGAAGAGGACTCGGGGCTCATCTCTCTCCGCGGGAACCGCGGGGACGGATAGGGCTTCTGGCGCTTTGGCAAGCGACCAAGCCAAGAACGGCACGTCTGGTGGGGAGTTCAAGACGAAGACCAGAACCACGCATAGCGGAGCCTCAATTACGTGGGGGCCCCCATTCAGAGGCTATCTGGCGTTTTCGAGCTCGTTGGCTTCAAACGCTTCCTTATTATTCGCTCCACTGATGGCAGTATGTTGGCTAAGGGCAGCATGATCCATCAGAGGAGAGCTCTAGCAAGTGTGATTGGTAGAGAGCTGAAAGTGACCCGTTTCTCGGACGGGAGCCTTTTGGCGAATGCGTCGAATCCATCCGAGGCAGCCATGATTAGAGCCCTTGACACTTGATGGCACGCCTGCGAGTGTGAGGCCACACTCTACCATGAACTTCGTGAAATGAGTAGTTTATGCGAGGGAACTCGTGGACTACTCTATAGATGACATCACGTTAGAGCTGGCCGACTATGAGGCAGTCAAGGTCTACCGTGTGATGAGAAAACAGGGAGAGGCCTCAAGACTCACCCCTACACTTATTTGTGCCCCTGCCTCGGAGGTGCTACTACTGTCACCGCTTTGGCTTTGTTAATCACTCGTGTCTACGTGAAAAGTCGGGGTTACGCAAAGTCTGTGTAAGTTGCTCCAAGGCCGCATATGATAAGTCCAAAACGTGTGTGGCCAAGTGTGGCAATTGCCGAGAGGCGCGCCCCACTTCTTCGAAGCAATATGGTGCGTATCTCCTTGAGAAGGAAATCCTGGCCGTTCAAGCCCAGGATCGTCTCTAATTTCGCGAGGATGAGGACTTGGTCCTGGCGTGCCTGGCGCTGTCTGGTACATCCTATGCATCAATATTAAGACAGACACCCTCTGCTCATGGCGCCTCCAGGCCTAGGGGCACGGTCGTTTCCTCGCCCATTCGGAACCGTTATACGGGTTCTTCGCACCCTGGGTGCTCCTCTGGCAAAGCTGGGGGCACAAACGGTTCAAACCCATCCCCGGTTAAAACCAGGGCTTCCCTCCCTTCCTCCAGCGTGACCGTTTCTCGTAAGGCGAAACGGCAGCGCGTCTCCACCGAGTCGCTAAATTCGCAGGAGGCAACACTCTTGAATTGATCGTGAGACCATCTTCCGGGGTTCCTAAAGCTGCTCCACGTAAGGAGAAAAGCATTAGAGGAGCTTGGCCTCCTTCAACCACACCCAGTGGTGGGCTGGGTGGCTCGGAGTTTTCGAGGCGGAGGGAGGAAAAGACTCGCATGGCGAGCCTAACCTCCCCCAACAAGTCATCGAAGACGACAGCGCCTTCAGCGCTTTGTCTGGCAAACAGCGCCCGTAGTTCTGCCTCCGGGAAGCCTATGTCCATTTCCGTGAGGGTCTTCTCTTCGAAGAGGGGCCCCGCATCTCCTCTGAGCTAGGCATGGAGGGCATATTTCTTAAATGGAATTGCCGTGGTCTCCGGACCAACTGTGAGGAGTTGCGAAGGCTCCTCTCGTCCCGCCCCCCGTTAGCTATCTCTTTGTTGGAGACCATGTTAGGCGCTGGCCCTCTGCCCACCCTCCATGGCTATAAGGGTTTTGTGACCCCACCACCACGGGATAGGGGCCGGGCAGGAAGATGCGCGATTTACACCCGGCATCATGTCTCCGTTCTTCTCTTTGCTTTAGATACTTCCTTTCAGGCAGTAGCTGTACAGCTGCACCTGGATAGGATGTATACTGTTACTTTCGCGTACATTTCACCGTCAGCCGACTTGCTTTATTGCTTTGTTTTCTTGTTGTTATTATTTTTTTAGACCTTGTCCGTTTTAGCGTTGTTATTTGTCATTTACATATCGTTATTTGTTTTCTCTTTTTTTATTTGTTTCTTAATATAGCCTATTGGTAGGCTGTGTCGTGTACGGCGACTTATGTCCAAATAGGCAGTCGCCAATGGGCTCACTCCCCCAAAAAAATCACCCAACCACCCATGGGAGATTAAGGTAGATAACCTTTGATCCTTCAGCCTGGGCTTGTATGCCCCCATCAGCGTTACCCCATTAAATGGGGCCACGCCTTTTTGCGAAACTCCTCATGGATCAGGTTAAAGTGACTGGAGGCTGGTGCATGCTGTAGGAGTTTATTGTACCCCTCCGTAGTAGTGGTATATGCAGCTGTTATAAAGTGGGAGTTCAATTGCAACTTAACCTCACGCAGGATATATCCTAGTGGGGTAGTCCCACCCAAATATACCATCCTAGTGGTGCCATATCCCGTTGGAAATGACCTGACCACTCTACCCCTTTTATTCTCTTGCCCTTCAGGGTGGGTAGAGTTTGAAAGAAATGTTTATAAAGCATAAAATCACGATCTGATCCCTCCATGTTTTGATCAATCTTCATCCGAAGATTGTAATTGTTCAGTTGACACTTTTAGAACGAATTTTGTGGTAATTCTTCACATGACCGAATCATCCGTTAAAATTTCGTTGGTGATCATTGTTGATTTCGATTCATTTACCGATATCTCAAATGGTGACCCATTATTCCGATCAATTCCTAGACTTACCTTCCATTTTCAGAACTCTTGGAAACACAAAGAATAGTACAGCAGAATCACTACGAAAACAAAAGGCTTAAAGTATCATCTCCCAACCAAAAAAGTTAATAAAAACAACTTCAAAATAAAGAAGAGCTGAAAATATAATTTAAATATTGTTGAAGAGACAAAAGAGAAAATGCTACATAACTAAAAACTCCTAAATCGAAAATCATATCTGGTTGATATGAGAAGAAACTAAACTAAACGTAAATAATTAAAGAAGAATGATTTATACAATAAAGCAATACTATAAACATTTCAACGCAAGTAACAAAACCACCCAAAGCTATACTCAATCTGAAACATTCAACGATGTTCCCCATGTTTTCAATTCATAAATTAAAAATGCATTCCAATAAATGAAAAATCACAGGGTCGGACAATGCCCTCTCATACCCGTTCAAAGATGCAGAAGGATTGTAGATAATCTTAGAAACTACAGATCTCTCACACTTCTCCTGTGTCTACAAGGTCTTTAATAGTCATTACTAATTACCTTCAAACCCAGCATAATGAGCAACTACCGAAAGGAGAAACTGGTAGAGAAAGAGGTCCTTAATGACCACCCACCTACATACTCTCAGCCAGCTCATTGAGAATAATACCTCAGATTACAAGATCAAATTACACCTAGTCTTTGCAGTCTATCAATAGCGTTTGACTCAATAGAAACACTAGTAATCATAAAGGCTATAAAAAACAAGGCTTTTATCGCGTCTATATTAACATCATAGCAAATCAAGATGCTGAAGTCTATCAACTACACTTATCAAAACATGGGCACTAAGATAGATGGGAAGTACCAGAACCGCGTGAGATTCGCAGATGATATCGAGCTCGTAAGTGAAAGTCTCGAGTGGCCCTATAGAACACCAAACAATGCTCCAAGAACATAACATTGAAAGCCAAAGAATTGGTCGAAATGAATGGAGAGGAAGAAAAAGTTATGAGAAACTAATGAAGTGTGTGACTCGAACATAGAAATTTCTAGCTAGTAAATTTAAATCAAAGATAAATATATCTGTTATCAAATAATAATGAGAACTTTAAAAAGATTAGAAAATCAAACAGAATTATCTTGGCGAGCATGTAAGGAAAAGTCCATCTTCAGAGATAAAATGCTTACCTTACATAATCTCAAGTATTACCCATGAACCTCAAACTTGGAACCTGACGAAAAAAACCCAACCCCACAAAAAACATTATAAAACTCAAGGCAATCAACCTAGAGTATCCATAAACGCGACGCGATAGGAATAACGTGTGAAAGCTAAAAACTACAACGTAGATACATCGACTTGCCAAACCACGATTTTGTAGAAACAATAAAACAAACGAAACTGCACTGCACATGTGCAACATTGAAAGACAATAGTTGGATCAGATACATCACTGATTGGGTTTCACTCGATAAAGACGACAGTAAGAGAACAAAACATGTTTGAGAAAAGAACTTCGGAAATATACGAATGACCGGAAGAAAATTACACAAGATTGATTAAAAAACAAAGATGAATAAGGGTTTTTCTCAGCATGTTGGTATATACCTTAAATAATGATGATGATTCAAAATTCATCGCAATAACCCTATTAATTTTATGCTTACAATTTTTCCTGGGTCTAATTCTCTGATCTAGGAAGAGAGAGAACTGGGAAATTGTGCCTTCTATTTTTGTTCTCAAATTACCATTTTGCGAAACGGCATTTTGCATTAATGATACCTATAATATGATTATCGTGATACTCATTTGGTGTTCTCCTGACTTATATGATTATCGTGACGCCCATAAGTCTTCTCATGACCTATAATGAATTATCGAGACATTCATAGGTGTCTCCTGACCTATATTATGATTATCGAGATACCAATAAGTATCCTCCTGACCTATATGATTATTGAGACACCCATAGGTCTTCTGACCTATAATATAATTATGGAGTCACCGATAGTTGTTTTCTTAACCTATAATATTATTATAGAGATACCAATAAGTGTTCTCCTGACCTATTATTTTACGCCATTCAGGTCGAAACTCTGCAGAGAGAATCGAGGACGTGATATGACATAACCTGGCAACTCTTGAGGCACTAAGGTTTAAAAGGGATTAGAATGACGGCCATTCTTTACTTTTAAATGGCTGGAATTGAGTAACGGTTAAAAAAGATGAGAAAGAGGACGATTGAGGAGAATCTGATAGCACAGAAGTCAAATATTTCAATTTTAGATAAAAGAAGTGTAAGTTTTGTAATCCAATGAGGGTAGTGAAAAGAAATAGAGCGAAAACCAAAGAGAAAAGCTCTCTTAGTAAATTTGTAAAGAGACATCTCTAAAGAAAGGGGTGAGAAGTGAGAAGATATAAATCCGCAGATCTTCCTGCATGGCATTGAGGCCATGAATGGCTGCCATTCCTTCAGGCTGCAGGTTTAGCAGGGGTTTTACCCCTGTCAATCATCCGCACCCCATTTCGGGATATAATTAGGGCAATAAAGCTGCGTGTTCAATGGAGATAGGACGAGGAAAGATAGAAGCAAGAATAAAGATGGATAAAGAGTAGTGAAAGAAAAAGGATGTATGGAATGTAATAGGAAACCTCTTCACTATGTCTCTCAACGGAAACCCCCTTCGTGGAGGACTGGGGGAAGATTCAGTGCAATTGCCTGTCCTCAAGGTCCCCGGCACCCAACTATTCCCCCATTTGGGCTAAATTGGCTGGGTATCTCCCAAACATTTTAACTCCAGAAACTTCACTTTCTTTCGAAACCTTCCTGACTCAGATAAGAGTAGGTTGTATCGTGTTGTGGCGTGACGTGATAGACATAGATTTATACCCTTTATGTATACTGTCTCATTGTTTTTTTTTTATTTTTCTCATTCTTCTTTTTCTTTTCTACCTTATCACATTTTTGTAATGGGGGTGCTATTCCTGCCAAGTCCCCTCCATCATCTATCAAACAGGACATTCTCCTCCACATCAATGTTCTAAGTCGATGGCTTCCCCTCCACCTCAGCTTTGTTCGTCCTCTTCTCCCTCTTCCAGGTAATTGCTGCATTCGTGTCTCTGTCCTCTTCTCTTTCTTCCACTTTTTTGCTCCCTTCATGTGTCAGTCCTCTTCTCCCTCTTCCGGATAATTCCTTCCTTCACGTGTCTATACTCTTCTCCCTCTTCCAGGTAATTCCCCTTCACGTGTTTGTCCTCTTCTCCCTCTTCTAGGTGATTCCCCCATTCACGTGTCTGTCCTCTTCTCCCTCTTCCAAGTGATTCCCTCTTTCACGTGTCTTTCTTGTTCTCCCTCTTCCAGGTTATTCCCTTTCCATGTGTTTGTCCTCTTCTCCCTCTTCAAGGTCATTTAACCCTTCAGGTGTTTATCCTCTTCTCCCTTTTCCAGAAGATTTCCTCCTTCACGTGTCGTCATCTTCTCCCTATTCCAGGTAATTGCCTCTTTACGTGTTTGTTCTCTTCTCCTTCTCCCAGGTGATTGCTCGCTCACGTGTATGTCCTTTTCTCCCTCCTCCATTTAATTTCATTATTAATGTGTCTGTCTTCTTCTCCTTCTTCCAGCTAATTCTGTTTTTTACGTGTCTATATTCTTCTTCCTCTTCCAGGTGATTCCCCCTCTTCATGTGATTGTCTCTTCTACCTCTTCCAGGTGATTCCCCAATCACGTGCCTGCCCTCTTCTTCCTCTCCCAGGTAATTCCACCCTTCACGTATCTGTACCAGCTTGTTTTCTCTTCTACATTTATGATCCGAGCAGATTTGTTTCAGGTGGAACTTTGCCTTTGATCTCGATAGTTCCCCTCGGATACCCCTTAAGGGGACCTGGTTTTGACTGAAAAATATTAGGTCCAAGAAAATTCCGTTCTCTACTGGCTCATAGCACTCCAGCTTATCTACTCGAGATATTTATCTTTAGCGCACTTTCACCTCCCCAAACTTCACCACGAACGACATTTCGAAAATTTCCTCGAATGCAAACCGGCGCCTGCAGGGGGTTTCAGGTGTCGAGAGGGCCCAGTGGCCGGCGTTGACATCTGCAGGATTGCGTGCCTTCCCAGTCACAATTCCTGCAGGCGGACCTGCGGCATATATATCTTCAAAACATTTTCGCTTTGTCTATCTTCATTATCACACATTTTCGCTTTCTCTATCTTCACCATCTTACATTTTCGCTTTCTCTTATCTTCACCATTTTTTTTACAGATTTCTGCTTACAAACTTTCTGAGAAAGTTGTTATCGTTGGTTTCGGCTTTAAATTTAATTATATTAGATTCTGACATCGATACCTCTGTTGGATTTCCCACTTTGATTTATTTAATAAATCATCGGCAAGTATCAAAAGAATAAAGTATCAAAAGAATAAAGTATCAAAAGAATAAAGTATCGCATTTGCGCCTCCAATATATCTGTTTATGGTCCACTTCTAAAAAAATATATCCATATTTTTAATTAATTAATTATCCATCATGGTTGGAATTAGTGCTCGTTGTATTCGAACAATGACTTGTCCCCCCCCCCCAACCCCGACCGCCTAACGCACGAATTAGCAGCCAAACGGCATAATGGATATTTTTATCCTAGGGCCGCAGCAGAGCGGAAGCATAAATTTCTAGAAATACACACAATTGACAGCATTCTCCAGGATGCCTTTCCCCAGCAGGGTTGGTTGCAGGGGTCCTTTCCAGAGCAGGGTTGGTTGTTAACCTGCAAACGAAGATGGTCACTCTATATGAGCTCAGGGTAGACACGCATTTCGTACCGTCTGGCTGAGACTAAATCTAAATGTGTACGTTAGAAAGGACAAGAGTTCGAGAGGGACTTCATTAAAGTTTTCAAGTGGGTAAAAGGTTATCATAGAGGAGACATAGATAAGGTTCTTATTTATAGTGAATAAGATAGAACTCGTAACAATGGGGTTTAAACTGGAGAAGTTTAAGAAAGAAATTGGAGGAAATTGATTTGCAAATCGAGTGGTAGATGAATGGAATAGGTTCACTAGTCATGTAATAGAAGCGTACTCTCTGCGGAGTTTTTAGAATAGGTTGGATAGTGTTATGGATAAGGATGTTACATAAGTAAGAGTGAATTGTGGATGAGAAAAAGGGCTCCTTCGTATAGGGTATTGATTGGCCTGTTGCAGACTCCTCTTCTTCCTATGTTTTTGCATATATTAGATGCGTATAATGCAAATATATATGCTTTGGGCATTCATCCCAACCTTGTGGCTGAAGGATTGTGCCACACGCCAGGGTTACAGATGTCTCGTACTCAAATTTGAAAGTTCTCTTCTCGGAAAGGTTTCACTCTATCGAGCCAAATACTGGTTTTGTTTAAGATTTATGTATGTTCCGTGGAGTGCATTTAGGTAGTTCTAGTCTTTATCTACAGGAAGAGAATTCACAAGTGGTTAGTTGATTAAACCTCAACAATCCAGAGCAGAATTTGTAAGGATCGCCATAGTTTGGACACGATATGTTCAAATTTTCAAATTAAAAATAAGTTTTTATTCATGTAATGTCCTTCAACAACCATAATGGCGTTAATGGGAGGACCTACATTATATTTTAATGGGATCCAAATCACGAGACGCAAATGTGCATGGCAGCAACAATGAAGTTGGGTTGAATCGTGATTCCATCCGGGAACTATCCATACCCGATGTGGCTGAGCTTCGCTCGGCTTCGAAAGAGTGTTGCGAGGCGGGAGGCGCCAAAGCCTCAAATTGGAGTAAACAGCGAGGACGTTTAGAGGCATCGATGTTAGATTGGGAGGCTGGGATTATGACACGTTTGTGTAGTTTTTATTGGCTTTTATTAACCCTCCAGGGGGGCATGAAGGTACTCTATGTAGCCTGTCACACTTGGTACCAGGAGGAGCTGCTCATCCTTCGAGCCTAAGTGCAAATTAGAGAAGTCCCGTCACTGGATTGACTTGAACTCTCTGATGGGGCCTGGAAAAGTTGTAGGTGCGCTTCCCCCTCGCTCCCTCTCAGCGTTAATTTAACTTTATTTATTGTAAATAATATTTTTATTATTATATATTATCATTATTATTAGTATTATTGTTATTATCATTCTTATTATTATTTAGTAATATTATTTATCAGTGTTATTTTTTAGTATTCCATATGGTTATTATTCATTATTATTATTGTTAATTATTATTTATTATTATTACAGCTATCTCATCAGCCTTTTCTCTACTCGCACTTCGTACCAGGTGGAGTGTTCTCACCTGGACATACTCGTAGTTCGGTCCGCTAGCCATGGTGCTTTTGTGGACTGCATGCTATCCTGGGATCACCTAGCACCAGGATATGATAATAATAGTCGATCGCTCACCCTACTTGTTAGTGGACCCACATATCTCTACTTGTCTTAATTACATACCCACTTACCCGCTTCCAAACTTGCTCTTCTATCCACACAGGTTCTGGCTGCTCGGTGCACTTTCGTCCACTTATGAGTCCCTAGTCAAGTGCCAGTGTATACCGTGAGGTCACTACCTGCTGTGAGGGCCGAAAGTGCGCTGGCTAAGGTAAGTATTAAGCACGGTGTGTGTTGGGCCCTCGACTTTGCTCACCTTTTCCCAGTACAGATATGAGGCTAATTACGCCTGCAACATCCTTTATTGTTAAAGCTCAAAGACAATTTCTCCTCAGGAGCGGTCCGGGTTGTCAAGTCCACCCTAGCTGGACCCGTTGACCAAATATGTGTTAATGATCATATTCTGGAATCTTGTGATCATACCCTGGCTTTTCTTTTAACCTCCCTAGGCATTGGTAGGTCATAGTATCTACTGCCCGTGCACATTTCTCTTTCATAATAATTATGGCAAAAATAGAAGGCGATTGTGGGCGGGCGCATGGAGATTCGCCTCCAAGCGCGGGTTCGCCCTCCTTAGGTGTCGGGGAAGACGAGGGAAATCGAGACACACATTTAACGGTGGAGAGGCTCCTCACTCACCTATTATATGTCTTTTTACCCTGCTTCCTCACTTTCCTACAACCTCTCCCACAACTTTCTCTGGTCGGCCTCGAATTTCGCAGGGTAGACACCGAGCAGCTTCCTCTAACCCAGCCATCCAGAATCGGGACTGGGGTTAGAGGACAACGCCGCTTACCTTTGAGCTCCGGTTTAGGGTGGTGGGTTTTAACAACCTGCCTTACCCCCACCCTCACCTTCCTGGCATACCATAGCTCCCTCTCTATTTTCTTTGACTATTAATTTTACGCTCATCCTAAGGTGGAGCCGCCATACTGATTCGGTGCCTGGCTACCGGGCGGGACGAGTGGCTTCTAATTGGGGCGGCTGGCTTTGCCGGCATCATATTCATCCCTCGCAGAGCGGACTACTGCGCCAAATGATTAGCGTTTGCATCCAAATACCCATCAATGAAAGATTAAAAAAAAACTACAGATTACCCGACCCTTGCTCCCCAACTGGTTCTTTTTGGACTAAATCTCTTCTACCGGAGAGGAGGCTTACTCTTCTCCTAGGCATACAAGTGCGGTGGAATCCCCCTGACTCCCTTCTCTGGAGGCGTCCTTAGGCGACTCCATCTTGTTTCCAGCCGCAGTCCCTCCTTTAATTTCACAAGGGACGGCCAAAAAAGCAAGCAGGCGGCCCAAATTGACCGCTCACGGTGTGAGCGGCTCAATGGGCCAACCCCATTAGGGGGGCAAGGGATAGCAGAGCCGGTCAGTCAGTGCTTCCTAATGCCCTGTAGTCGTGCATTCTCAGTATACTGGGGGCCAGCGTAGCTGCAAACTCTCTTCCCCGACGGATGCGGGTTCGCCGGCTAGAGACAAGACAAAAAACATCTCGAAAGGGATCTGTGAGGTCTTGGGGGATGGTGGTGGCTACACGGAGCCCCTCCCCCCCACACACCTGAGATAGACATGGTCTAGGAGGTGACCCAGCCCCCAGAAGGCAGAATCTTCCAAGGGGTGGAATCCGGGATTGGTGCCAAGCACCTAACCTGAGTCCGTCTCTGTGCAAGCTACTTTCTTAGATGGCTCTAGCCCACGAGAATTCACAAGGAGAAAAGATACGTCCTCACCCGGCTGGTGCCCCTTTGACAGCCAAGACCTTCTCCATTTCAGACAAAGATCTGCTGAAGCTAGTCCATCTAGCCTAAGGGCTCCGAAGGCGGTGGAGATAAGCGGGCTCATTCCCCACCCCCCTTCTCCGCGGGAGCTCCAGGGACGGACGGGTCTGCTGCCGTTTCTACAAGCGACTAGGCCAAGATCGGCACGTCCGGCCCCGATGATCCCCCGGCTGGAGGGCACTAGACAAAGATACAAGTCGCAAGTGCGACTAGCGCAGCTTGCCACGTTCTACTGTGAAAAGCTCCCTGCGTTGGTGCGTGCCGCATGCCGGTTGGTATCACTACCGTGTGAAGGCATTCATGCCACTGCGACGGAGGTACTACTACTGGCATCGCGGGTTAAGAACTCTTCTCACCGTAAGAATACCCGTCCGACTCCGCTCAACGACGCCATCTCCAGACAAGAACCAAGTCTTATCCCAAAAGGCTTCAGTAAAGATTAATCTTAGCGTAATACCCCCCCTTGATTACGCATAGTCGATCAAACCAAGCGTTTGACGTCTCGGAGAAACTCACCCTCCGTTTTCTTCAAAGGAATTTACACCGAAAGAATTCCCAGCCCGTAGGCTCTGCTCCCCCCCCGTCATCTTAAAGGAATACTTAAACTACAAGCAAGTTGACCCTGGACCTCGTCGAAGTGACCCAACCATCATCTCACCGCTTCACCGGAAACGACCATCGTCTCCCCCCAACCCTTCCATTTTGTACAAGGCATTGTAACGAATATTTTAGCTTCCCCCAAATTTTATAATTGCCGTCTACCGTTCCCCCCATTATCATTTGTGTGCTTACCATGTCCCCGTGTAAAGCTCAAATCTGAATTCCATCCAGTCTACCCAATTTTATTGCATTTTAAATACCTAATCTTCGTATTAGCCCGTTGACCACTGTAACTATTTGTCTTATTATATGTCTGTTTATTGTTGTACCATTTAACTTTAATTATTAATATTTATTAAAGTCTATTTTGCCGACGCCTTTACTTTCCAACCCTCGAGCTCATCATAGCCGTGTAACAGCCTGTAACTAAGTGAGATTTGGAACTCTCAGCCAATACAAAGATTTAAAATAGCATCTATTGGACTAGCCCTCCCTTACGAGGATCTGACCTCGTAACCGGACCTCGGCCTACCCAAAGTTATTAAAAGGAAACCCCCGCGCACTCCAAAATCAAATATAATAGATGTATGTATGGTATATAGAGCTATACCACGACAACCAGGGTTACCCGAAGTCTGCGTTAGTTGTTCCAAGGCTGTACACGATAAGTCCCAATCGTGTATGGCCAAGAGTGTCAATTGTGGAGAGCCGCATCCCGCTTCTCCGAAGCGATGTGGTGCGTATCTCCTTGAGAGAGAAATCTTGGCGTTTCAGGCTACGGATCGTCTCTCATTTCGCGAGGCTATGGACTTGGTCATGGCGCGCCCTGCGCTACCTGGGACGTCATATGCTCAATGTTGAAAAAGACACCCTCTGCTTCTGGCCTACGAGTACAGTCGTTTCCGCACCCATTTGGAACCTTTATGCGGGTTTTCTCCACCTCGGTTGTTCCCATGTTAGAGCTGGTGGCACAAAGGGTTCACACCCAGCCCCGGCTAAAACCAAGGCTCGTCCCCCTTCCCTCAACGTGAACGTTTCTGGTAAGGCAAAACGGCCGTGCGTCTCCACCGATTTGTTAGACTGACAGGAGGCAACACCCATGGAGTTAGTCGTGAGGCAGTTTCCAGGGTTTCTAAAGCTGCTCCCCAAGATGAGGACAACATCAAAGGAGCTTCAGTTCCTACGCCTCCACCCACTGGTAGGTTGGGTCAATCGAAGACGGTGTATCATCCAAAGAAGGGACCCCCGCCTCCGAAGCCGTCCCACCTGCCTAAGGTTTTCGAGGCAGAATGAAGAAAAGAGTCGCATGGAGAGCCCAACCTCCTTCGATAAGTCCTTGAAGCCGACAGCGCCTTCA
Source organism: Ceratothoa steindachneri (assembly GCA_963969495.1). Taxonomy (NCBI): domain Eukaryota; kingdom Metazoa; phylum Arthropoda; class Malacostraca; order Isopoda; family Cymothoidae; genus Ceratothoa; species Ceratothoa steindachneri. Next base: position 92,708,070 of record OZ018317.1, on the reverse strand, counting down.
GAGCATTGTTCAGCCAACATCTCCCGGAGTTCTGCCTCCCGTTTTTGCTTTGCTATCTTTTTGCAGACCTTGCTCAGCGCATGCCACCTACCCACCCTACCGGTGTATAAGGGCTTTGCGACCCCACCGCCATGGGATGTGGACCGGGCTAGAGGATGCGCCATTTACACCCGCCATCATGTTTCCGTTATTATTTTTGCTTCTTTATCCCCGTAAGGGGCACGGTGATTTGCTTTCCTGGCCACCGTAGTGACAGTACTAGGCGCCACGCTCCGTCCAGACCCAGCTTAGCTTATTTTCCTTATTTCTGACTCCCTGTCTTCTTATCCCCATCTATAGACATCCAGAATTGTAGACACCCCCTTTGAGGATGTCTAACATTCATTTTTTTTAATCTAGCCTAGTTGTGGGCTATGATGTAAGTACGGAGACTTTTGCTCTAGTAAGCATTAACCAGATGGACTCTCAAAACTTTTTTAAAAATCCCAGAAGTCGGTCCTTGCCGCCTTGATCACCGAGCTGGAGATACGTGTCCTAAATGTGAATGAGTTTACACATCAGTGAGCGAGGACCACTTTATTTTCCTGTCTGATCTATCTCTCTGCTTTCCGATCCACAGCCTGATTTGGGGTGAGAGTAGTCGATGGCCTCCATGGTAGTGATCTCTTTCCGATTCAAATATCATTTTATGTGCCGCGGCCCCCTGACAGCACCTCCCGGTAGGGGTTGGCACGGGCGTGGTGGTCCACATTTTAGTAAATAACTGATTTTTCTCTCTCATTTGAGGAGTTTAGGTCGGTAGATGAGGCCGTTGAGTTCTTCTCTGGCAACCTCATCGCCGTGGGGCTATCTACTATTCCTAGATCGTCTGGCCTTTTTGCACGCCGAACGTTCCCGTGGTGGACAGCCAAGTTTGAGACGGCCATTAAACAGGAGTGTTATGCTTACATGCGCTAATAAGCGCATGTAAGCATAATGCCATGCCTCTGCTACCAAAGCTTCTACAACACCGGGAGTATTGTGTTCAGTATTTTTAGATCACACTCTGTATCACGCTGGAACCGTGCCAGTGTATACGTATGGCTTCATGTCCAAGATGGGTTTCAGTTTCCATGCCGTATCCCCTCTGTTTGAAGCCAGCGGGGCTCAGGCACTGCGTTTGACTTTACGGTCGAGGTGGTTGCAATACACCACTCTGTACGGGAGATACCGCAACGTGCCTGGCTCGGAGGCCAGATGATTTATAGTGACTCAAAAAGCGCCCTTATTGCTCTCGGGGGATTTGAATCCCCGTATCGCCTGGTACGCGATATACGAGTACGTGACGCCACGGTTTTTGCGAGTCGGGCAGATGTCGAGATTAGTTTCTGCTTGGTTCCTAGACATGTGGGAATTGCGGAAAATGACCGCGCCGATGGAGGCGCAAATAAGTACACAAGGAATGGGTGACCAGACCAGCGTTTCGCTCTTCCTCACACCGATTACATGGCAGGAATACGGGCAGCTCTCCAGTCCGCTTCGCAAAGAAGATGGGAGAGGGTCGAGGGGAACTTAAAGTTACGTGCCATAGCATCGCGACTGTTCCCATCGACCTACCCACCAACGATGCGACGGCTTCAGGTTGCTCTCTGTCGTCTCTGAATTGTCCCCAGACGTTACGCATATTCAGGTTGAATGTCCTATTCGGGGTGATCTTCGCGTACGTTACCTGTCCCGGTACCGGAACGAACGTGGTCGCTACCACTTGTCCCTTGCACTCGGACCTGGTTCGTGCACAGCCTTGCGGGCTATATGTTTTTTGGTGGAGGCTTGCCTCATCTACTTTATTTGACTGTTTTTAGTAGGTCGCATGTTCTTGTGCCGGAGGGAGGTTGGCCTACTACTGAAGCCGGAGCGCACTTGCTTCTTGTTGCCTTTCTGCTTTCTTTTCTTTCTTCATTTGTTGTTGTATTTTTTTAGTCTATGCTTACCCGTTGTATTTTTTATGTTTTATTTGATTTTTAATCTGGACTAGTAGTAGGTTATGATATGAGTACGGCGACTTTTGCCATAGTAGGCAGTCACCAGATGGGTTCTCAAAATACAAAAAAAATCCCAGAGGTCAGACCCTTGCCGACCTGATCGACGAGGTAGAAATATGTGTCCTAAATGTGGATGGGTTTACGCATCATTGACCCAGAACCGCTTAATTTTTCGTCTTGATATATCTTGTGCTCTCCGGATGCACAACCTTATTTTAGGTATGGGGTTTCCGATGACCTTCATGATTTTGATCTCTTTCCGATGCCAATATCATTTTCTGGACCGCTGCACCTGAGAGCCCCTAGCAGTGGTACTTGGTGCGGGCGCGGTGGTTCGCATTTCAGGAACTGACTGATTTCCCTGTCTGAGTCGAGGAGTTTAGATCGGTCGATGAGGCCGTTGAGTTCTTCTACGGCTACCACATCGCCGTGGGCCTAATTACTATTCCTAGAAAGTCTGGCCGTTTTGCACGCCAACCGCTTCCATGGTGGTCAGCCTAGTTTGAGACGCCCTCAAACAGGAGCGTTATGCTTACATGCGCTAAAAAGTGCCCACCAAACGATTTCACTCTATGTGAATTTCGTCCAGCTAGGGCTAGGTTCCGGTACGTTTAGAAGCACGCCCGTCGTGCGGCTTGCGGGAAGACCCCTTGTAGCAGAGATGTGGAAGCGAGTCAAAAGGAGTTGGGGCAAGTTCTCGCAGCCCCCCCCCCCTCCTATTCTCCAGGAGAATGGGATCGCAATATCGGACCCCTCGTCCTGGCGGAGTCCTTCGTGACCCCTTTCACCGCCTTCTCTAACCGGAGGGCTACTCCGCCAGCATTCAATGCGCGTCGTGATATCACGGAAGGCCAGCAACTGGACTTTCCATACAGAAGCGGAGAACCCTTCAGCGACAGATTTACATTGAGTAATTTGCGTTCCGCTTTCACTTCTTGCGCCGAAACTACTCCTGTCCGGACGATGTCTCGTATGCGTAGAGGGTATCCTCTCAGACTCATGGCAAATCGCTACTGTGCTCGCTTTTCACAAACCGGGGAGATATCACTCTACCACGGCCAGTTTCCGCCCAATCTACTTTATCTTGTGCTTGTGCAATTTGATGGAGAAATTGGTAAATGTTAAGTTAACCTTTTTTTGGACAGGTGAGGCCTCGTGTCTTCTGCAATCTTTAACTTTGAATTTTTGCGGGATTGTTAATTCCGCGTACGGATGGGATACCTTCTCCAACCTAATGGAGCAGGAAGAGGGTCTTTCAACGGGAATGTCCTCTGTGTTACACTCTTTGCCCTGAGCATCAACGGCATCACCTCATTAGACGACCTTTAGATCTCTTTTGGCGTGGCCCAGACGTCCACCCTGGATCGTCAACTACAACATGCATTGAACCGCGTCTCTCGCTATGCCGAAGCCCACAAGCTTTGCTTTTTCTTGGCAAAGACAAAGGTAGTGCCCTTATACCGCCCTCCACGGCTCCACTTTGATCCGAACTTGTATTTGACCAATGCCTCACCTGGTAGGCTCATATTCTCAGCCTTATGGTCTTTTGTACCTGCGCCATGGAAATTCCTAGTTCCAGGACGTCAGCACTTGGGGTACTGATAGGGCTACTGCCTTGTTTTTCTACCGATCCTTTGTTAGTTCCAAGCTTGACTACGGTTACGAGTCCTTTTTATCCGCAGCTGAGCTTTATTGCGGAAGGTTGACTCGATCCACCACACCTATCTCCACCTGGGGATCAGTGCCTTCTGCACTTCCTCTTTTGAGAGCCTACTTGTCGATGATGGGGATATGCCACCTGCTCTGAGCCGTACACAGTGCAGTGAGCCCGGCGCCCCCTCAGTCGCCAACGGCTCTAAATGTATCCGCTGCCGATCTCTACTGTGCCTATACGGTTGAGAGACGCCAGTCATCCATAAGAACTTTGAGTTTAGGGCTATAAACCTTATTCGATAGCTCAGTGTAGCTGTTGGTCTGGTGGCGCCTCTGTAGATACCGCTTTTGGCTATTTCTTGAACGCCCGTTTGCCTTTTTTTGTAGAACACTCCGTGTCACGCTGGATCCGTACCAGTGTACACGAATGGTTCCAAGTCTAAAGAAGAGGTCCGTTTCCACGCCCTATCCCCTCTGTTAGAACTTAGCGGTGCACTACCAGGCTCTGGGTCTATCTTCACGTCCGAGCTGATTGCAATACAACAAACAGACCAGTGCCTCACTATTCCTCACACCTACTACATAACGCGTATCAGAGCAGCGATCCAGGATGTTTGGCAAAGCTGATGGGAGACGGCCGGGGCGAACTTAATGTTTCATGTCATTGCGCCACGACTACTCCCATGGACCGACTCCCTAAGGCCGCGACGGCCTCAAGTCGTTTTCAATCATATTTGAATTGGATGGCATACACCGCCATTTGATGGGGCGCTCCTCTGTACCTTAAGGAGACGACTGCGTTGTCTCCCAGGCTCTTCCGTACACTCATTTTGAATGTCCCAGTCTGGATGATCTTCGAGCATGTTGTCTCTTCCGCTACCAGTAGGAAATACCGCTTGTCCCTTATATTTGGGATTAGTTCGTGCACTCACACTTGTGGACTATCTGACGTTTTGGAAGAGGCTGGTCTCTTCCATTTTATCGGATTCTCTTTGGTGTTTGTCACATGATCCTGCGCAGGGCCTAACCGGCCTGTCTTAGACAACGGAGTGTGCTTTTTTTTCTTCTGTATATTTTGCACTCGCCAGATTAGCAGATTAGTGCTAATCTATCTATCTATCTATCTATATCTATGTATCTCTCTATATATTCCCCACTTTCACTTCCTCTATCTTCACCATTCGTCGTTCCCGCCATCTCCTTACAAACTTTCATCGATTGATGCTCGTTGGTTTTCTCTTTTTCAAATACACTCTTTTATCCTTATTCTTTTCACTATCCTTTTTCGCTGTATCATTTTCCTTCACTTCTGTTTGTGTACTCCCCTATTCTTATTCCACTTTAAGTCCTCATTGGATTTCATTTTCTTCCACTTCACAATAAAAAATCTATTTTTCATAAGTCCCTAGTGGCTCACAGGATGGGATTTCGACATATCGCACTGATGTTTTTTTTAACTTTTTCCATTATTTTTTTTCAATTAATTCTTTTCTACTCGGTTTTTAAACATGTCTCCTTCGACAAGTACACCCTTCAAGTCCACCTTCGTGTTGCAATCACAGGACTTGTTTTTTAGAGAGGCCTCTGAAATTCAGCGCTCCGGGATCTCTTCCCAGTTCTGGGAATTCGGAGGGAATGAGAAAAATGCGCTATATCCACTGCCGTTCCTTTGGGTATCGTGTGTATGTAAGTTGTGTGCAAGTCCGTTGCAGCGATACGTTTGGGGAAACTGATACAGAGTATGCAATAAAATGGCTCCGAAATGTTAAGGAGTAAGATATATTCGGCTGAAATCGAAATTTGACTTTCAAATATGCTGTTGTCAGCGAAGCCCAGAGAAAGAAGGCGAGCGCGAGCGTGTGTGTGTGTCTGTGTGTGTCCGTGCGTGTATATGGGTGTGTGTTACAGTGAGTTAGATGGAAAAGAAGATCTACAAAATATCTTGCAGACCATACACGGAAGCTACTGCATCGGACAGTGCCTAACATACTTGGTCTCATAAGACATAGCAGAGAAGAAGGCTCTCCTCTCCCTCTGCATTACACGGGTATGGAAAAGAGTGAAAAAAAGACAGGCAGGGGAGGGTAAGATGGAGAGAGAGTGGGGAGAGGTGAGAGAGAGGGGGGATAGTGAGTGTGAGAGAGGGAAAGTATGTGCGTGTGAGAGAGAGAGAGAGCGTAAGAGAGGGAGAGCCTGAAAAAGGGAGAACGTGAGAGGAGGAGCGGAAGAGCATGAGAGAGGGAGTGAGTGTGAGAGGGGAAGAGCGTGAGGGAGGAGAGCGTGGGAGGGGGAGAGCGTGAGAGGGAGTGAGCGTGAGATGTGGAGAGTGTAAGAGGGTGAGAGGTAGAGAGAAGGAGAAGGGGAGAACGTGAAAGGGGGAACGTGAGAAGAGGAAAGCGTGGGAGGGGAAGAGCCTAAGAGGGGGAGAGCGTGAGAAGCGAAGAGCGTAAGAGGCGGGGTGCATGAGAGGGGTAGTGCGTGTAAGGGGAAGTGCGTGAGAGGAGGAGGGCGTGAGAGGAGAGGGGGCGGAAGAGGGGGAGAGCGTAAGTTGGGGGGAACGTAAGAGTGGGGAGTGCGTGAGAGGGGGAGAGCGTGAGGAGAGGAGGGCGTGAGAGGGTAAGAAAGTGAGAGGGGGGAGAGTAAGATAGGGAGAGCGTAGGAGGGGGCTGCGTGAGAGAGGGGGAAGCGTGAGAGGGAGAAAGTGTGAGGGGGGAGCGTGAGAGGGGGGGAGAGGGAGGGAAGAAGGGGGAGGGAAGAAGGGGGAGGGAAGAAGGGGGGAGGGGAGGGAAGAAGGAGGAGGGGAGAGCGTGAGAGGGGTGTAGGAGGAGGACGTAAAAGTGGGGAGCTAGAGAGGGGGAGGAGGGGGAGGGGTAAAGGGGGAGGGGTAGAGGAGGAGGGCATGAGAGGGGAGAGCGTGAGAGGGGGAGTAGCGTAATTGGAAGAGAGCGTAAGGAGGGGAGTGCGTAAGAAGTGGAGAGCTTGAGAGAGGGATAGCATGAGAGAGAACTTAAGGAGAGAACGTGAGGGAGATATCATGAGAGAGGGATATGATCGAGGGAGAGGTAGACTGAGAGAGGGAAAGATCAAGAGAGTAGGAAATCGAGAGAGGAGAACACGTAAGAGCGTGAGACGGTAACCATGAGAGTAAGATCGTGAGTGAAAGAGAGAACAAGACAGAGGAAGAGCGTGAGAGGTGGAGTGCGTGAGAGGAGTAGGACGTGAGAGGGTAAGAGCACCAGAGCAGGACTGTAAGAAAGGGAGAGCGTAAGAGGCGGGGGGGGTGCGTGAGATACGGACTGAGTGAGAGGGGGAGTGCGTGAGAGGGTAAGAACATGAGAGGAGGAGAGCGTTAGAGCTACAAGGAGGTACAAGGAAGAAGAGTACCCTAGAAGACCTTACGGTCCATACAAGGAGGGTACTTGTAGCGCAATCCTCGGAGGTGTCCGTTGGCAACCTCGAAGATCACTCGCGAGGATCTTACTGGTGATTTCGCAAGAATTTATCTAGTCTTGACTCGAACTGGTCAACAGATTCACTGTTGACAACTTCCGTCGGAAGTGCGTTCCAACTACCACAGATGCTGTATGTAAAGAATTTCCACACAGATCACGGTGGTATCGCTTCAGTTCAAGTTTGTTGCCGTGATTTCTTGTTCTCCCCTCGTTTAGCTGGAAAATATCACCGTAGTCCAGTCTGTTGAAGCCTCGAAGTATTTTAAACACTTCGATAAGCTGACCACGTAGTCTCCGGGTCTCCAGCGAGAACATATCTAATTCCCTTAGTCTATCATTATAACTCATATGCCTGATCGAGGGAATTAGTTTGGTTGCCCTGGCTTGGACGAGTTCCAATCTCGCGATGTCCTTTCGAAACGAAGGACTCCAAAATTGTACGGCATACTCCAAGTGCGGTCGGAGAAGGGAGTTGTACAGACACAGTACTATCTCCTTTTTCCGATATCCAAACTGTTGCTTTATATACCCTAACATCCTTTGGGCTTTCTTCTCCACCTCAATACACTGTTTTAAGAGCTTGAGGTCACTCGTGATAGGTACACCCAAGTCCTTCTCAGTGTCGGTGGATTCAAGACAGGTTACCTTAAGGATATAGAGTGATTGGAGATTTCGGTGGCCGATATGCATCACTTTGCATTTATTCACGTTGAAAGGCATTTGCCACGAATTTCCATCATTTGGAACGTTCATACCAAGCTTGGTATCGTCGGCAAATTTAGAAATCTTGGCAAGCATGTCACCGTCCATGTCATTGACGTAGATGATGAATAGTAATGGTCCCAGGACAGAACCTTGAGGCACCCCGCTAGTAACGTGCGCCCACTCAGAAACCTGTCCATTCACCACCACTCGTTGCCGTCTACCACTTAGCCAGTTCTCTATCCAGCCTGCTACTTTGCCGCCTATGCCCAACGTTCGCACTTTTTGCGGAGAAAGCAGCGGGGTGGTACCTTATCAAAGGCTTTCTGAAAGTCTAAGTAGACCACATCCACCGCCCTGTCCCGTTCGTCCTCACTGAAGACGAAGTGAAAGAATTCCACAAGGTTCGTCAGGCATGGCCGTTGCCTTCAGAAGCCGTGCTGGGAACTCCTCAATAGCAGGTTTGACTCTAAATACGACGTCATTTTGTCCACCATGATGCTTTCCATGAGTTTACGGACTATCGAAGTCATACTGATAGGTCGGTAGTTCGACGGTTGGCTACGGTCTCCTTTCTTGAAGATAGGAGTCACCTCGGCTTCACGTCAATCTCTAGGAACGCATTTGGTCCGGATTGTCATTTTGAAGATTGCGCTCAGGTGTCGTGACACTTGATCGCGCACTTCTTTCAACACTTTAGGTAGAAACCCATCCGGGCCAGGTGACTTATTCGTCATTAGGTCAGTGATCTTCTTTTCTATTTCTCCTTCGGTGAAGTCCATATCCTCCAGCTTTTCCCCCGAGTAGGAATCCGTTGGCTGGGGGATGGAACTACACTCTGCAGTAAACACTGAAGCGAAGTAGTCGTTGAGGAGGTTAGCATTTTCTGCATTTGACTGCTTTAATGTCCCCTCCTCATTTTTCGAAGGGCCAATCGTTTGACGGGTTGGCTTACGGCTGTTTACATATCCAAAGAACTCCTTGGGATTCTCTTTACAAAGTTTCACTACTCGGAGTTCCTCAGACCGCTTAGCCGCCCTTCTGCTAGACTTCACTCTCCTGGCTAGCCTCCGGTATTCGTCAAAGTAACCCTAGATCTTCGATTGCTGGTACACATTTCTCTTCTCCCTAAGCAGTTGGCTGATTTCACGATTAAACCACTTTGGTTGAACAGAAGACCGACGGGGGCATTTCAGAGGGATAATCGCGATTGAAGCCTCATGAATGTGGTTTTGAAACTGTTCCACGAGTCTTCAACAACATCGCACACTTCTAGCCTCGCGTCAGTCAGTCCAGCACGAAGACCTGCAAAGTCTACTCTTCTCAAATCTAGTTTCCTCGATTTCCTAGTCACAGGCTCTGCCTTGGGAACGTTGACTACAAATCTAATTAGTCGGTGGTTACTGCCACCGAGCTCTTCGCCAACAGAGAGGTCTTCAACGATGTCATCCTCAGAGGTGAAAACCAAGTCGAGGATATTGTCTCCTCTCGCTGGCTCTCTCACCCATTGAGTAAGGAACTCGTTGTTCGCGAACTCCAGGAGTAGTGCGTTCTCGAGAGGGGAGAGAGGAAGAGCGTAAAAGGGGCTTGCATGAGAGGGGGAGTGCGTGAGACGAGGAGGGCGTGAGAGGGTAAGAGCATGAGAGGAGGAAGGTTTAAGAGGGGGAGAGAGTAAGAGGGGTAGTGCGTGAGATGGGGAATGCATGAAAGGGGGAGTGCGCGTGAGGGTAAGAGCGCCAGAGGGTAAGAGCGTGAGAAGGGAAGAGGGTGAGAGGGGAAGAGCGTGAGAGGGGTGCAGCGTGAGAGGGGTGCAGCGTAAGATAAGGGAGCGTAAGAAGGGAAGAGCGTAAGAGAAAGTGCGCGAGAGGAGTAGGGCGTAAGACGGTAAGAACATGAGAGGAGGAGAGTGTAAGAGAGGGAGTGCGTGAGATGAGGGAAATGTGATAGGAGGGCGTGAGAGAGTATGAGCGTGAGAGGGGAAAAGCGTGAAGGGTGGAAGGTAAAGAGCTGGGGGCATGGGAAGGGAAGAGCGTAAGACAGAAAGTGCGTGAGAGGAGTATGGCGTGAGAAGGTAGGGCATGAGAGGAGGAGAGTGGAAGAGGGGGAAGATCGTAAGAGGGGGAGTACGTTAGAGGGAGAAAGTGTGAGAAGGGGGGCGTGAGAGGAGGATCGCGTGAAAGAAAAAGACCATGAGGGGGGAGAGGAGGAGAGCGTAAGAGGGGGAGGTAAGAAAGGGAGAGCGGAAGAGGGAGAATGTGTGAGATGTGGTGTGTGAGAGGGGGAGTACGTGAGAGCTGGAATGCGTAAGAGGTTAAGAGCGTGGGAGGAGGAGGGCCTGAGACGGTAATAGCATGAGAGGAGGAGAGTGTAAGAGGGGAAGTGCGTGAGAAGGGGGTACATGAAAGGAGGGCGTGAGATGCTAAGAGCGTGAGAAGGGTGGAGGCGTGAGAGGGGGAAAGTGTGAGAGTGGGAGTGAGATGAAGAGAGCGTGAAAGGAGGAGAGTGTGAATGGAGGAGGGCGTGAGAAGGGGAGGACGTAAGAGGGGAGAATGCAATAGGGTGAGAGCGTAAGAGGGGGATCGTAAGGAAGGGAGAGAGCGTAAGAACGGGAGTACGTAAGAAGGAGAAAGCGTGATATGGGGAGTGGGGGAGAGCTTGAGCGTGGAAGCGTGAGGGGGCCAATGCGTGAGAAGGTTAAATCGAGAGGGGAAAATCGTAAGAATGTAAAAGCGTGAGAAAGAGATATAGTGAGAGGGGAGATCATGAGAGGGGGTTAGGGGGAGAGGGCGAGAGGATGAGGGCGTGAGGGGAGGTGGCGTGAGAGGGAGAAAGCGTGAGAGGGAGAGCGCGAGAGGATGAGGGCGTGAGGGGAGGTGGCGTGAGAGGGAGAAAGCGTGAGAGGGAGAGCATGAGAGGGAGTAATCGTGAGAGGGTGAGAGGGTGAGAGGTAGAGAGCGTAGTAGGTGGAGAGCGTGAGATGGGGAGAGCGTGAGGGGGGAGAGCGTAAGAGGAGGAGAGCGTGAGAGGGAGAAAGCGTAAGGGGGGAAAGCGTAAGAGTGGGAAAGCGATTGATGGGGAGTGCGTGAGATGAGGGCGTGCTGTGGGGGGAGAGGGGAGAAAGTACGAGGTGGAGTGTGTGAGAGAGAGAGAGTGTGAGGGGGAAGAGCGTGAGAGGAGGAGAGCGTGAGAGGGAGAAAGCGTAAGAGGGAGAAAGCGTAAGAGTGGGAAAGCGATTGATGGGAGTGCGTGAGATGAGGGCGTGGGGTGGGGTGAGAGGGGGGAACTAAAGAAGGGGAGAGCGTACGAGGTAGAGTGCGTAAGAGTGGGAAAGCGATTGATGGGGAGTGCGTGAGATGAGGGCGTGCTGTTGGGGGAGAGGGGAGAAAGTACGAGGTGGAGTGTGTGAGAGAGAGAGAGTGTGAGGGGGAAGAGCGTGAGAGGAGGAGAGCGTGAGAGGGAGAAAGCGTAAGAGGGAGAAAGCGTAAGAGTGGGAAAGCGATTGATGGGAGTGCGTGAGATGAGGGCGTGGGGTGGGGTGAGAGGGGGGAACTAAAGAAGGGGAGAGCGTACGAGGTAGAGTGCGTGAGAGAGAGAGAGCGTGAGAGCGTGAGAAAGGGAGGGCGTGAGAGAGGCACAGCATAAAAGATAGAGTGTGTGAGAGGTGGGAACCGTGAGAAGAGGGAGAAAGCGTGCTAAAAGGAAAGCGTGAGAGGGCAGAGTTTGAGAGGGGAGGGGGGTGAGAGAGAGAGAGAGAGTTTTAGCATAACGGTACCATCGCCTCCGATGGTAGCGAAGTTAAGGCCCATCTGATGTGGTTAGTCGCCGGATGGAGTCTGTTAGGAGTTGCCTACACGGTGGCTACCCGCGTTAATCACTGGGTCGCCATTGGAAAATAAAAGGCCTCAAAACGAGTGCAGATCGGTGATAATTCCTCGCTCATTTGTATTTCATTTTCTCTAGCATTATCACTTCAGCCACCAAATTCCCCATTGCGTTTAATGCCCTTTGGGTTTTAGTCTTTTTACCCAACTAGCCACTTTTTTCAAAAAGATCCGCTCCCAAATGATTCTACCTCATTCGTCTGATGTTGTCTTGGAACCTACATGAAAGTTCTTACATCACTTTGAGCGAAGTGATTTCGAGGCAATTAACGAACATTTGTTTTGCAGTGCAACCCCTCTATCCCCCACTCAACAGTTAAAGAGTAGGGGGCCGGGGGAGGCCAAGATGGCCACTTTCCACATAGACCCCCGAGAAGTTTCACCAGAGGCAGATTTCTGTCAAAGATATTATAAGCAACAGAAGGATCCGACGGGGTTTTATCCCTGATTCGAACTCAACGAATCATTCAGACGGTTGATGTTCTTCTGCTCAATGTGGTTACCCATATCTTGCCTTATTACACTCTTACAGTCTATTAATTTAACTATATACTGATTGGAGGAGTGGGAGGGGGGTAGAAAACCACCCCAATTATAGTGTTTTCAAATATTTAATATGTAAACAATAATAAAAATAATAAGTAGCAACTTATAATGAATCATTTTGACCAGTGGTTTTCACTCGGGGTGGTTCGGGAGCGAGCAAGCAAGCATTTTTAAAATGCCTAAATTGTAAATAAAAAAAAGTATTTCAAACATTTCTAAAAATCTAATGACACTTGAAAGCATTATGAAACTCTCTTCTCTGCATTGGGCAACATGGAAACAACGAAAAGAGAAAGATTGCAGACAGTGAAGGGAGAAATGAGAGTTGCCTTGTCAACTATACATCGCAATGTATAGTTGAGCTTGATGATACTCAGAAAGCTCAAATTTCTCATTAAATGTAAGATTAATTTATTTTCAGTTTTTTGTCTAATTTCGATTAAATTAGGTTAAATGTCAATCGTGGTTAATTTTGAAGTGGTTTTCACGTAATTACCCATAACATTATCATCATCATCATCATCATTAACTCTATAATTTAAGAAGGGGATTTTTTTTTAGTATTTGAATAATAATTTCATCTTAGTTTGTTTATGACTTATGGTTTTTTATCAAAGTTATTTCTAATAATTCTTTTAAAATATCAAAACAAAAAATGGTGAAGTTCAGAAATAAATAAGAGTATCGAAATTTTGTGAATTTTTTAAAACCCAAAGAATTACAAATGGTGAAGTTCAGAAAATTTATTTTTATATATCTTCTATTCTATAACTCGATATTTTAGCAACGTGATATTTTGAAAGGGGGGAAAAATTTAGTTTAGATTTGATTTTTAAAATTATTATAATTGGCAAACTTCAGAAAATTTATAAAAATTTAACCATGGCTGCTTTTTTTTAGATTTTAAATTTTAATCTTAATAGCGAAGCGCAAGCGTTTCCCGTAGGGGGAAGTGGCGAAGCCATTGCCTGGTATTTTAAGAACGGAATTTTTGGAGGTTTTGATTAATATAGATATTTTTCTTCCTCTCAGTTCGCTTATGACCTAGTTATATTTAAGGTTTTTATGCAAGATTATTTAAATGTTCTTTTAACGTATGAAAAAACAAAATGGTGAAGTTAAGAAAAGATAAATATGATTATCGAATGTTTGGGGATTTTTTTAAAAACAAAAAGAATTACAAATGGTGAAGTACAAAAAAAATTATAAAAAAATAACTATGGCTACTTTTTTATTTTATTTAATCTAATCAGGACGAAATAGCTACTAACCCTTAAAAACGAGTAAAGCAAAATCACATTATTAGAGCAAATTTAGATGCAGAGAAAAAAGAATTGTGAAAATTGTTTTTTCCTCGCTAAACATTTAGGCATGTATTTTGCACTTCCACGTTATGAATGTGGCTAAACCGGGAACTTACGCAAAAGAACTAAATTTAATGATAAAATACAATGGCCTCGATGAGATGTGGTTTCCAGACAACCCCGCATCAGCGGACGTCCTTAGCATTCAATATAATCCTTCGTCATCCAAGAAAGAACAAACGTTACAGAAGAGCACTACTGCAGAGCAAACTCCCGAACGCAAATCGGCCGAGGAGAGAGACCCGAGGCTGAGAAAAAGATACAACAGAAACAGGAAGAATCGATGGAAGTTGAAATTGCTTCCCTTGATAAGAATATGTATTTACAGGAGAGACCACTACAATCAGATAGTCAATGCAGAGAGTGAGCTGTATCCAGTGCTAAAGAAAATGGTGGATGCGACGAAGAAAAACAGGAGTTCCACCTATAACTCTTTGCTTCAGAAGAGAGACCTTTCCCATCGACCAATGAAGAACTTATTAAGGGAGTCAAAAAAGGGTACTATAAGTATGAATACGAAGGCTCATATCCGGAACGAGAGGTCTACAAATTACTAAAAAGCGGAAATCTCAAAATACACTAGTACTTACTGTACACTATTAAAAGGATGAATTTAAGAAGAGATATGAGAGGCCAATATCACCATTTGGTAGAGAGACACACAAATCTGAGAGAAGGTCAAACCTATCCGGGAATAGATCGAAATAATGGCGTAGCTTGGAAAATTAAAATCGTCTCACAACGTAGCCGGTTGGAAAGAGAAGAGATTCACACATAGTAATACCTATCTTAAAATCGATCCGGAAATAATTTTACTAAATGAGATAAATATAAGCCCTAGCAATAGACACAATTAAAATCTTTAACTATAACATCATTGCGAAAACCGCCGATGAAATAAACTATGATAGAGTAGCTATAGCCATATGGAAAGACATAAGCTTCAAGGAACTTAAAGACCTAGATGAGGCCTACTTGGCAGTCAGTATAAGAAAAACCACAGGTGACTTAATAATATCTATGGGGTACCAACCCCCTAGAAGGGACTATTTGCCCTTTCACAACTTTCTAGAGATATTTGGCAAAAAGATCAAACAGTATTTGCGGACGATTTAAACGCCCGTAGGCGAGCGTCGAGATACACGAGATGCTTCAACAAGGCAGGGAAAATCTCAATATCCTGCTGGAGAGAGAGATAGTTGAGAGAATAGGACCCAAATTCCCAACCTTCTTTGGGGCGAAGAGTGCCACAAAACCAGACATTGTGTTGTCATACCAGGACTCACAATAAACTACCTAATCAAAAGAGGCCCTCCTTCAATAAGCGATCATGAGATCATGGTGATGACCCCTATCATTAGACTCCATTCAAATTAAATGCCCACGTAGACAGCAGTACAGATTAGCTAACGGACAGGCTACTATGAAGACCTAACGAAACACCAACAGATCAACCTAGCCGAAGCAACATTGCAGGATATTGACCAGGAGCTTGAAAGTCTAATGGATGCATGAATAGAAGCTGACAGAAGGCACGTCCCAACTACA
Organism: Ceratothoa steindachneri; assembly: GCA_963969495.1. NCBI lineage: Eukaryota > Metazoa > Arthropoda > Malacostraca > Isopoda > Cymothoidae > Ceratothoa > Ceratothoa steindachneri. The sequence continues at coordinate 92,692,903 of OZ018317.1, read as the reverse complement.
GAGTACAAAACACTGCCCCCCCCCCCTTGAGAACTCAGCAAATCGAGACTCTAGAAAATAAATATACGACACTTAGGGAAGATATAGAGTTAAATGGCCCCCAGAGAGGAAATATAGATCGTCTACGGCAAGTGAGAGAAGAATTTAGAAATGCAATAACAGCCGAAAGAAGTCGGGATAGATTTCTAGAAACCATTGATAACGAAATTTTGGAATAAGATAAATATAGCTAAGGGTAAAAAAAGAGTCAAGGCCCAAGATCGTATTGACCCATGACGGAGGAGAAGCTATGAAGATGAAGATTTCGACCGAGATCAAGAACTACGGGTAGTAGAAGACTTGGAAGCAAATCGACAAGAGATAGTCCGGAATAACAATGCATCATTGACAATCTTAGCAGAAGAGGGAGTTGAGCTGGTCACCCTAAAGGAGTTAAAGAAGACAATAGTGAATACCAAACAGAGAGTCCCCAGAAAATCGGGGCTAATCAGGAAAAACCTAATCAGAGCACCAGATACTTTCTTGGAGAAAATAGTATCCCTATTTAATGCCGGTTGTTTTCCTGATAAAATGAAGAAGGGGAAAATAATATTCCTACCTAAACCCGGCAAAACTCCCAATATCCCAGGGAATTTTAGACCCATAACCTTATTGAAAACACTGGCTAAAATATTAGAAAGATTGATAAACGACATGCTGACGAAACATCTGGAGGAAAGATCCCTGATCCCAACCCACCAACATGGGTTCAGAAAAAATAGAAGCAATGTTAGTGGAAACCTTGGCTAGGGCAAAGTTTGACAAACATTATATGGACCTAGTCCTTAGAGATGTGTCAAAAGCTTTTGACAAAGTATGGAGAATCGGCTTAAAATTCAAGATAAAAAGACTAGGACCCCTCACAACAAACAAAGTACTTGTGCGACTACATCACAGATAGATCAGTCTACATATCAATAGAAGGCTTTGATGGGCCGTACTTCGAAGTCCTACAGGGGGTTCCTCAAGGGGACTAGCCCAGTTAACGAATACACCAGATATATAATACTGTTCACTGATGATATCACGATTATAGCGAGTAGCCCATACAGGCACCCCCAGATGATGGCAAGGATAAGAGCGGCTGAAATAGCGAACATTAAGCCGAAATGGAAGATTTGAACAAATGCAGACAATTTACTATTATCCCATTAGGGAGAAGAAAAACGGACAGAATTAAAGTGGACGACAACAGATATCGCTATGGGAATGAAGAAAAAGTACTCGGCCTCAAAATCAACCAGCAAGGCTACGTCAAACACGCAAATGAACGGATAGGATTAGCTAAATCAAATTTAACCCAATTATATCATTTAGAGACTTGAAGGTGGAAAACAAAAGAAAAATATACAACGCAGTTTGCCGGTCTACGTTGCTCTACTCGGCTGTTCCACTGAACAGACTCCATAAAACGAACACACTTAAACTTCAAAGAGTTCAAAATGCAGCAGTATATATTATCTCAAACACGAGAAGAAGAGAATACAAAAGACAAAGTGACCCGCACAAAGACATCGGCCTGACACCAATAAATGTCTCTTTGCACAGGAGAGGATGTAACTTATTGGAAAAGTTAAATGATATACTCGTATTAACTGACGAAGAAAAAAGAACCATTGACATCCCGCACAACTACAGGGAAAACAATAGAGGTAAATTTAGAAGCGGAAAACCTATCTCAAGAGAGGACCCGCCCCCAATATATAGTAGGTGAGATTGCAAAATGATTGCACACATTGAAATCAAAGAATCTTGCTTTAGATATAAAAAATAAGCAATGATGTGAAAAAAAATGACCAAAAGTAAATTATTAAGTGATATGTACTGGAAACCTTTTAGACCAATAGGCCGTTGCCAAAGCCTGGATAGGCTGTAGGCCACAGACGTAAGTTCTGCCTGAGAAGCGCAAGCTCCTCCTGTAAGGGGTGGCGAGGCCGCTGCTCTTGTGTATTTATACATAAATTATATTATATTGTTGTGGCGCGGCTGCTTCTAGATAGCAATTAGGATGTCACTATCATAAAAAGGTTGAAAACCATTGATTTAGACAGTTGCTGTTCTTCTGATCACCGTGGTTACCAATAAATATATTGTTTCTTAGCGATTTTGAGTCTATTAATTTAACTGTCTATCGAGGGGGGAGGCAGACATACCCTCATCCCCCCGAAAATAAAAATAAATTAACAAGTAAACCAATACAAGGCCTGTAAGTTCAGGAATACGAAAAGGTGCAGCACTAGTAAAAAATTAATAATCATTACTTGGCTAAGATAGGTCGTTCTTCTTTGAACGAATCTAGTGGCCTCGGACAAACTACCCACTCATCGCCTCCAAAGGAAATTGAACGGATATTTCAAATGAACGTTGTTTATTGCAGGAAAATAATACAGGTTTTATATGGTGCCTTTCAACACCTTAAAGCCTTCGCAGGGCGCCCGTCCATCGACCAAGAAAAGGCAGGGCACAAGAGATGGGTTTTCAGAGTCCGCTTGAAAGCTCCAGGCAGGAAGAGGAGCGTATGACAGGAGGCAGACCACTCCAGAGATTAGGAGCAATTAAAGAGAAGGCACGAACACTCGTGCAGCAGAGCGGGGTGCGAGGAACCGAAAACAGGAGGGCACTTCCCGAGCGAAGGACTCTTTGTTGTCTGGACACAGTCAGTGTGGAGAACTGGTAAGGGGCAGTAATTCAAAATCTCCACACAGCTCTGCCCAATTGTCCCTTCTATCTTGACTATCACCGTCTATATTGCTTTTAAGCGGAGAATATTTCAGCTTTGCTTCTAGCCATTTCCTTTGAGTTCCTCCTAAGTCCCTAAAAGGTTCCCAGCTTTAGATTTGCCATTTATATGAACCTTCGTGGCGATCTAGGTGAACATCGGTCCTAGTTTCTCTGGGCTTTGCTTAAAATCTTGCTTTCCTTCCTCTCTTTCCTCTCTCCCTTAGAGCTACATACACATTCATACACACTTGCTCATCTTTCTTGCCATTCTCCAACCATGTCTTACACAATAATGTAATGCTTTACATGCCAAAAATATAGAGGCAAACCAAACGAGGTATGATCGCGCAAAAGTACGATGCTGGCAAATAAATCCGCGTTGTTTGGGAGCGCGACTAAATCGAATAAAATCCTGAAAGGATCAAGGAAAAAAGGTTTTCAGGGGAAGGATAATACATGCCTCCTTTCAGCTAGAAAAAGGCTTTCTGCAGGAGTGGAATAGAGAAAAATATAGAGCCTAGATAAGAGGAAACGGAAGGGAGGAAAGGGAGCGAATAGACGAGATCATAGATAAATGCTATTTATTTTTACTCTCCAAGTTCCTTATTGAATTTGGATTACTGAAAAGACTGGCGGGGATGATGGGGCTGGTGGGGCGCAAGCAGTCGCTTCACAAATGTTTGAACAACTTGTGAGTTGATAGACGAATAACGTAACATAATTCAATGGATGACAAAAGCCACAAGGGCCTATCAGAAATCATCCGAGTCAACACATACACCATAAACTGCATCCATAAGATTGCGCACGAACTGCTTAAAAGGGGCATCACCTTCATGAAACCCACAAGGGAATTGCATTAACCGTTTGTCTGTAGTAGTAGTTCGACAACCTGCCTTTATCCAAGCGGATCCCGACCGGATAATGAATTAGACATAATTCAGTAAGGCAATCGAACGCGGTACAGCGAGGTTAGCGGACCAACGCTGTATCCACTCGGCTACCAAGAGATCTCATCAAGAGCTCTCATCGTTTGTCTGTAACGGAGGAAATTTGTTTTTAATATTTTCTCTTCTTTTTTTTTTGATACGCTATTATCTTTATCCAAATTGCCAACGTGGCTCAAAATTTTACGTTGTCTTTGTGTTTAGTTTGGTACAATCTTCATCCTGGATTATTTGAAGGAAAGCATATCATAGCATTCTTGAAGGTTTGGGGGAGTTTTCGCTTCTCTGCTTGAGAAGGATATGGCTGAGGCTAGTCTGGCAGACCTAGGGGCCCCTTCCGAGTGTATTAGAAAATGGGAAAACTCCCTGCCCTTCTCGCCAAAAAGAAAAAAACGAAAGGGCAAGATTTCAAAGAGGACTAGAGGTTCTTCTCCCTGTGCTGGGTGTCTGAGGGCGGAAGGCTCCGCTGCCGTTTTGCCAGGCAAAGACTGGCCCGTTCGGTTTGGGGCGTCCTCCCGTGGGAAGACCTAGAGCAAGGGACCAAAGTCACTAGTGTGGTGAGCGGAGCCTCGGTGATATCGTGGCCGCTCTTCTGGGAGAATGCCACGTGTTTTTGAGCCCACTGGCTTCAAACGCTTTTTAGTAATTCGCTCCAATTATGGCAGTATGTTGGCTAGTCACCCGTTTCTCGGATGGGAGCCTTATAGGGAATGAGGCGGACCATTCCGAGGTGGCAATTATTAGTGCTCTTCAGACACTCAATGGCTCGCCTGTGCATGTGACACCGCAATCAACCATGAATTTAATTAAAGGGATGATTAGCAAACGAAGTAGTGGGCTACTCCTTGTAAGACATTACTGAAGATCTGACAGACCAAGGAGCAGTCAAGTTCAAGCGTATGATGAGAAAACTGGGTGGGGGTGAACGATACCCACCTCTACACACTTAGTCAAGTTTAATTGTAAGAGGCTGCCTGAGTCAGTGCGTGCCGGATGGTATCGTAAAGGCATTGACGCCAATGTCACTGAAGTACTACTACTGCCACAGCTTAGGCAACACGAATGACTTCCAGAGACGTTTAAATTTGGGTTTACTCGAAGTCTGTGTAAATTGTTTAAAGACCATACAAGATAAGCTCTTATCATGTACAGCCAAGTGTGTCAATTGGGGAGACACCCTACTTCATTCAATCAAGGGGGGACATATCGCCTGAAGGAGGAGGTAATCGCTGTTCAGGCTGTAGACTCACTCTCTTTTTGCAATGCTTAAGGACTTTATTCTGTCGCGCCCTGTGTGACTTGAGACGCCTCATGCCTTAAAAGCTAAGCAGGCAACCCCTGTTCCTGGCACTTCCAGACTTACGAGGACTCTGGCTTCTGCGCCTATTCGTAGTTCTTCTGCCGGACACTTCCATGGCAGTGTTGACGACGTTAAGGGATTAAATGCCACCTCGGCTAAAACCAGGGCTCCCCCATTCTTCCCACCTGACTATTTCCTGTAAGGCGAAACTGCTCGGCGCATCCACCGAAGCGTTTGCCTCACAAGAGGCAAACATCCTCACGGTGATCGTGAGATCGTCTTCGGAGATTTCTATGGCTCCTTCCCTTCTGAAAGGCCCACACACAAGGTTGGACCGGGCGAGTCAGAGAAGCTATGCCCACCAAAAGAAGCCTCCTTCCAGCCTCCGAATCTAAGCAGGTAATCTCTGTTCCTGGCATCTCCATGGAGGGATGAAAGGAGTCGCTTGACGAGGCCAACCTCCCTCAATAAGTCATCGAAGGCGACAGCGCCATATAGGCATTCTACGGCCATCACTCTCCGGAGTTCTAGCTCCTGGAAGCGTACAGACATTCCAGGGAGTGCCTTCTTGAAGAGGGCCCCCGCATCTCTTTTTAGCTAGGCCTGGAGAGCATATGCCTTCAATGGAATTGTCGTGGATTCCCAGTTTCCCGGGACATAATTCTTTTGCAACCCCCACCAACACGGGATGCGAGCCTGGCAAGGGGATAATAGATATACACTCTTCATGATGTCTCCCTTCTTCAGCTAGCTATAAATACCTTATTTAGTGCAGTAGCAGTGCAGCTACAGCTGAATAGGAGGTATATTTTTATTTCTGCGTACATTCCACCGTCAACCGACTTCGACGCGTCGTGTTCTGCATGCCGAGGCCTTTTCTACTGCTTGGGGATTTGAACGGTAGGCACCTCTATGGGAGGACTGTATAATCAATCCCAGGGTCAAGGACTTTGCCGACTTGGAACGGGAGATAGTTGCTCTAAATGTGGATAAGTTTATATATTTATCAGTGGCCGAGAACCACTTCATTTTCTTGACTCGACCTCTCCATATGTTTGCTCTCCGGTTACACAACCTGATTTGGGTTGATTGGTGGTCGAGAATTTTCATAGTAGTGACTATTCTTTCATTCAACTATCATTTTCTCGACCGCTGCTGCCTAAAAAAATCGCCTCGGTGGTGATTGGAGCTGGAACGGAGGTCTTCATTTTAGGAAATGAGTGATATCTGTCCTAATCTGAGTTGAGGTCGGTGGATGAGGCCGTTGAGTTCTTCTCCGGCAATCTCATCGCCGTGAGCCAAATTACTATTCCTATACTCCTGGCCGTTTTACTCCGCCAGCATTTAATGCATGTCTTATTGTCGCTAAAGTATGCCCACCGACTCTACTTTACCTCTAGAGGCGGAAAACAACAGGTTTACGTTGAGTTCGATCCGCGCCTATTCCAGACTATGTCGCGCATGTCATGATTCGATACTTAGGTGAGTGAGACATAAGTTTTTCCTAATTTTTTTCAACAGGATCTGAGCAGAGGGTATCCTCCCAGACTCCTGGTAAAATTCTCCTGTCCTGTGCACAGTGCGGCTTCCGCAAGTTCCATTCTAGGTCGGATGCTCTGCCCCTGCTGTAAAATGCTATTTGTGGTTTACGATCTGGAGAAAGCATATGATTCCGCATGAAAATGAGTGTGTGTGAGAGAGTAAGGGTGCATAAATAAGAGTGAGTGTGTGTGTGTGTGTGTATGAGAGAGAGAGAGAGATAAAGTAGTAGTAGTTCGCCAACCTATTTTTATCCAGCGGATCCCGACCGGATAATGAAATAGACACAAAGGTCAGTATGACAGTCACTGGTGAGCCCTAAGACACCAGGGGATGGTCATCTTTGAGGAGAGGTTTGGTGAAAGGTGGCAGGAAGTATTATGTTAAAAAGTTCAGGTGGACCGTTTGTCGCCCGTGTGCAGAGGGACCTGTTCTGCATCATAAGGATGTAAATATATATATACCATCTGAAGGATTCTTTGGAACAGAGAGTGTGTGCGTTGTGCTACGAAGATGAGAGAGGAAAGAAAGCAGTGTTGTGATTAGCTAAGTGTGTGATGAGAAGTGTAAGATCTACCCCTACAGTCCAGATCACTACGTGCGCTGACGACGTTTGTATCCGCTCTTGTTGGGATCGAACCTGGTACTGCGACGTTGGCAGACTAATGCCGTATCCACTCGGCTAGTAAGAGCTCTGTGAAAGAGAGTAAGAGTGCGAAAGTGAGTTTGTGAGAGAATGAACTTGTGAGTGGGTTTGTGCGTAAGAGTGAAAGTGTGTATGTTATGTAAGAGTAAGATTGTTTCTGTGTCTGTGTGATAATGTGTGTTTATGTGAGAGCGAGCGTGCGTGTGTGTGAGAGAGCTAATTAATTAGATCTGGTCTGCAGGTAGTGGACGGATGATGCAACTTGGGACGTGTTTGTGCTTTTTAGAAAGAGTTTTCCTGTTCGAGGTCAAAAGGAAAACAAAGGAAGGGGTGTGGGATGAAAGAGTTTTCCTGTTCGAGGTCAAAAGGAAAACAAAGGAAGGGGTGGGGGAGCTCCAGTCAGCATAACTCGAACCAACCCAATTTTAAATAGTCCCATTGCGCAATTCTTCGTGAGTTTAGTAGAGACCATCACAAATCAAGATGCATTAGTATGATTTCCTTTCCCCGCTAATTGAATGGTGTCTCCTAAACAAATATTGAAGCCGCAATAACAGACCCATAATACTAAAAGGTCAGTTGCCATTTTAAGGGAATCGGTGACAAGCTCATAATACTTTGATCGGTTATAGATGGCCCCAATTCGTCGCTTACGACCGAGAGAGTTATGGGGAGTCTATTGACGCACGTGTGTTTATAGCCATGTTGTTTTTTTTCCTACAATCAGGGTAAGCGATTCTAAATTTTTTTTAATTAATAATCATGCGATAACCCGCAGATATATTAATAGTGAAGTGAAAAAGCCAGCAGGTGATGGATGACCCAATCGACCTAAATATACAGGGCGCGATGAGCCATATGTTCCCAAGGAAATAAAATCAGAAAAAAATCATTGTAAAAGTTTAAGAATTTTATCACGAGCTATATAATGATAGCATTCTATAACTTATTAATAAGTTTACAAAATGTTAATGGAAAGTAGGGTTCCATTGGGATCGTCTAAACAGTCCATTCTATTTCTTTTTACACAAAGTGACAGCTAACACCTAAATTACTGCATGCCAATCGGTCTCTTATCAACAATTATTGCAGAGAACAATATGGAATACATGGCATTCGTAGACTATAAAAAGCCTTTGACTTCAGTACTCTCCGATTAAGTTCTAAGAGCAATACATATATGAGTTAACGAACTATTTACTTCAGTTGGACAAAAAAAAAATGAAAATAATGATCAATAATTGTGCAAAAGATAAATCCATTAGAGGTGACAGTAAAATTTGAGAGGAGATGGAAGAATTTGTATAGTTAGCAGAGATGGTGACTCTTGAATGGAGCATGAAAAAGGAATTCAATGTGAGAACAAAATTAGGCTGGAAAGCGGTAGGAAAGCTTTGCTTAAAACACAGTCCTCAATTAATGCTTCTTGCAAATCTAACTTATACAGGGTGTCCCAAAAGTCTAAACACATAGTCAAAATTCCTATTAAAAAAAAAAAATTAGCTACATTTTATTTAGTTGAAATATTAATAATTTATATGATTTCCACCATTTGTGGTGCAAAGTTCGATACACTTCGCATCACAAGTGGTGGAAATTACATTGAAGATGTTATTATTTCAATTAAATAAATATCGCTCAATTTTTTTATTGGGCACTGAACCATTAAAAAGGACGCAGAAACCGACAACAAATTAGAGAGATGGAAGGATAAATCTTAGGAATAAAATAACCCACAGAAATGCATGGGTGATAGATAGCACAAATACAGATAGTAGGTATAGTAAAAAAGAATAAAAGTTCTGAAGTGGAGATGAGCAGGACACATTGATAGTGGTGGAAATTACATTGAAGATGTTATTATTTCAATTAAATAAATATCGCTCAATTTTTTTATTGGGCACTGAACCATTAAAAAGGACGCAGAAACCGACAACAAATTAGAGAGATGGAAGGATAAATCTTAGGAATAAAATAACCCACAGAAATGCATGGGTGATAGATAGCACAAATACAGATAGTAGGTATAGTAAAAAAGAATAAAAGTTCTGAAGTGGAGATGAGCAGGACACATTGATAGAAGAAACGACACAAGATGGAGGAAATAAATCCTAACTTGGGTACAGTTCTACATAGAGAGACCCAGATGATGATCTTGCAGAAAGTGGAAAGATTAATTCGCTTAGATTGTAACGTGGCGGATTCGTACCCAGGACCGTCGTCATAAGTGGAATGCTCTTAGAGAGGCCTTTGGCCCAGCAGTCGGAGGAAGGAGATCTACTTTAGGACCACGATATTCGTTATTTTATTTCAGTACAAGGCTGCCCCGCAGCCCTACTGCAAGGCAGCCTTGTAACACATCGCTATTACTAGAGAACACAAGTTCAACAAGTACCGTTGTGTCCTTTGTGTTAATTTGTTCCTGGTTTATAATAAGCTCCCTTGGGCCCAATGTTTATGTGACCCAATTGTTGCAACTTTTCACAAACAATTTTCATTATTTCTGCCCTTCCTATTTATTTAACTTTTGGTTTATTAGTTGTTCGTCCGTGTGAGAAAATTGGGGGGTTGGGGGGGCACTGCCAAATATCTTCACTAGTTTATATTGTTTGGACGATTGATTCTTTTAGATTTATTCAATAATTTATTAATTTTCCACAAGCCTAAGTTCTTTTTAAAGTTTCTTAGTTCTTTTAAAAATGTGTCTAACTTGTTTCGGTATGTTTCAAATGTCAGGGATACAGTATCGGTTCTATGCGATTTGATGTGTATTGTTGTTTTCACTGCAGAACAACGGTTGCTTTTTCGTAGCATCTGTTTGCTTACAGGTGGAAAGTAGGACTCAAAAGGAATGGTCCCAAAGCCCCTGCTGTATTTCTTTTTTTCTTTTTAAGCGTCAGGGTTTCAATTTTAAATCCTGCTGAAAGAGTAACATTTAGGGTAGCCTGACGCTATCTATAACTTTCCCATGGCCCACTTTTACGGACACTTTAAAAGGGAAAGAACATTGCGATCTATCTTTAAGAGATTCATTAATGTCATAAAATGTCTAAAATATTGGCTCAATGAATTGTTTGGCGGGTTTTCTGCCTTCGAAGATTTCGAGTAGTTTACCTCCTCCAGTATTTGTTTAAGACTCTTAAATTAACATTGGAAAATTTAAGTCTATGACTGAATTTATTCTTAGAATTGACAATAAGTTTTAAGGACATCTGTGAGTCAGTGTTTTTTTGAGAGGGCGATCGGTAAACGATTGGCGTACAGAACAACTACGAGTAGCTTGAGCAAGGGGTAAATTTTTCTAAAGTACACATCTACTTTTCGACAAAATCAAGTTAATAGTGAGAATGCGGAGAGACTGGGACCCAATCACATTGACCCCTTTAAATACGTTAGCATGAACATTGGTTGCGTCTCGGCAGAGCCTCGTATACCTATCTTCTCTATGGACTGCCTTGAGGCTGTGGAATGCGCTTCCACGTGAAATCGACGTGCCTCTTTTGGTCGGTGGCTATGAATCTAATGTTAGATCACACTAACTTTCCTATATCCTCTTTAAAATATTAATTGTATATATATGCAGTCTTTGCATTCCTCCTTTAAGTTATGGTTATGAAAGATACTTTTAAATATTATTATTATCATCGAGTTTTACGGTTGAGCGTAAACTTCTGCTGACGTCAAGTTGATAGCTGGCCTTGTGTCTTATTGATTTATTTCAATGGATTATCTTTTGTCTAATCTTGCATACCTAACATAGTACTGCTTCATTGTTCAGCTTTCATTTAATTCTTGTTTATATTCTGGCAACTTTATGTTCTCTCTAGTTTACTACATAATCGTGCTTTATTTATCTTATTCACTAGAAATACATTTTTTGAAACTAACTTTCAAAGGCAGTTTGCTTCCAACAACAAGCAAAATTATGATCTATTCAACCACACAAATTGAAAAACTTTTTAAGTCAAGTTTTATGGATTATGAGAAAATCTGCCTGGCTCTCTATTAATCCCCATGAAATAGAAATTCTACCATTTTATTTCCACCAAGTTAAAACGAAAGTTCATATAAAGGACGGTGTCTCAGAAAATAATGTGTACTATTAAACCGTTCAACTATGGATTGAGCGCGGATGAATGGCGGTCTCTGGTTGAATGAAACCTCTTGGCGTTATTACAATAACCTCTTTGAAGAGTCGTGTTGCTCTAAATCAAAGCTGTCCCTGTCAACTTTATGGAGATGGGAATTGCATCCATCACCGGTACTTTATGTTCGCTTTTTACGAGCAATTCATAATGAATCGAAACGCTAGACGTGCTCATAAATACATACCCCCATTGTCACGGCTAGACACACACAAGTAGATATGCAAAGAAAAACGACTCAGTGCTCGAAAGGAGACAAAGGCGAGTATAAAGACTCGTTTTACTACAAAAATATGATAAAGAAACTAATAAGCCTCAGTACAAAGGAGATACGTAAGGGAGACAAGACATGTTTACCTATAAACAAGATTCAGAAGGGAAGAGAAACGTCCTCAGGTCGAAAAGCCCATAAGAGGAGGAATACCAATTGGGGGTAAAAACGCTGGGGTGCCTTTTAATCAAAATGCAGTATTAGATGGAGAGGATTAAACATAATTTTCAATTAGTTTCGGGCGACTTCATCATCCCACGTCAGATTGGATGAGGAAAGAGACAAGAAGGCAAAGATGCGGCGAAGTTTGGTATTCACAGGTCGTGCCCTCCCCCTCCCCCTCCGACAGGTGCTTCCTTCTTGCTTCCTATAGTGAATTTTAAAGTAGTCTGTAATAAGATAAAATCTCTGTTCTTTCAGCCCCTCCCTCCCGCCATCAGCAGTTTCCAACTTGTTTGAGACTGCCTGTGCTTTATTCCTTCTAGATTCCATTTTTTCGATTCTTCACAAACATCTTTCTCTAAACTGAGTCGCCGACCAGCTTTCGTCCATTCGTCCCTGGTCGGGATCGAGCTGGTGAGGTGTGTGAATTCACTCCTCCTTGGTTCCGGTTGTTTTTTTTTTTGTTTTTTTTAACATGTATGCCTTCATAGCACACTTTCCTGCTACTTCACATCACTTTTCCTTACTTATCCTTTTACACACAAAAAGGGGTGTCGGGTAACATTTGTAGGTTTATGTACCCGCCAGGCCCCGACACCCAGATTTTACCCTCTCAGCCACAATGTCTGCAAGAGAATCTGCAGGTTTCCATCTTTCATACATTTTTACTTCCTCTTGATTCGCCATTTACTTTATAGCTCTCCTTACAAATTTCTGCGTGAGATGCTCTCGTTGGTACTGCATTAAATACAAGGAAACAACTTGCAAACTTTTCTGTTAATCTTCTGGTAATAAATAATCCAGTCTTCGCGGGGATTACATCCAATTACCTGAATAATAAATCCTCCTCATTTAATCCACAAATTGAAGCCGAAGTTTGATTTAACATTACGAGTACCGATGAAGGCTAGTTGGTGCGTCCCACTGAACCAGACGGGATTTTTTTTATCTGGATCGATGGAAGCTAGTTGGTGGGTCCCACTAAACCAGACGGGATTTTTTTTTATGAGGACCGATGGAGGCTAGTTGGTGCGTCCCACTGAACCAGACGGGATTTTTTTTATCTGGATCGATGGAAGCTAGTTGGTGCGTCCCACAAAACCAGACGGGATTTTTTTTTATGAGGACCGATGGAGGCTAGTTGGTGCGTCCCACTGAACCAGACGGGATTTTTTTATGCGGACCGATGGAGGCTAGTTAGTGGATCCCACTGACTCAGACGGGATTTTTTTTTTATGAGGACCGATGGAGGCTAGTTGGTGCATCCCACTGGCTCAGACGGGATTTTTTTTATGAGGACCGATGGAGGCTAGTTGGTGCGTCCCACTGAGCCAGACGGGATTTTTTTATGCGGACCGATGGAGGAGAGTTAGTGGATCCCACTGGCTCAGACGGGATTTTTCTTTGTGAGGACCGATGGAGGCTAGTTGGTGCATCCCACTGGCTCAGACGGGATTTTTTTTTTTATGAGGACCGATGGAGGCTAGTTGGTGCGTCCCACTGAGCCAGACGGGATTTTTTTATGCGGACCGATGGAGGAGAGTTAGTGGATCCTACTGGCTCAGACGGGATTTTTTTTATGAGGACCGATGGAGGATAGTTGGTGCGTCCCACTGAACCAGACGGGATTTTTTTATGCGGACCGATGGAGGCTAGTTACTGGATCCCACTGACTCAGACGGGATTTTTTTTATGAGGACCGATGGAGGCTAGTTGGTGCATCCCACTGGCTCAGACGGGATTTTTTTTATGAGGACCGATGGAGGCTAGTTGGTGCGTCCCACTGAACCAGACGGGATTTTTTTTATGCGGACCGAAAGAGGCTAGTTAGTGGATCCCACTGGCTCAGACTGGATATTTTTTTTATGAGGACCGATGGAACCTAGTTGGTGCGTCTCACTGAACCAGACGTGATTTTTTATGCGGACCGAAGGAGGCCAGTTGTGGATCACACTGGCTCAGACTGGATTTTTTTTATGAGAACCGATGAAGCTAGTTGGTGCGTACCGCAGAACCAGACAGTATTTTTTTATGAGGAGGATGGAAGTTGGTTGGTGTATCCCAGTCAACCAGGCGGGATTTTTTTTTGGGGGGGTGGGGACATACAGGGAGGCTAGTTGTTGCATCCCACTGAATCAGACAAGATTTTTTTTATGAGGACCAATGGAGTTTGGTGGTGAGTCCCACTGAACCAGAGGGGGATTTTTTTGAGGACCGATGGAGGCTAGTTAGTGGTCCCACTGAACCAGACAGGATTTTTTTATGATTGCCGATGGAGGCTAGTTGTTATGTCTCCCTGAACCAGACAGGATTTTTTTTAATAAGGACCGATGGAGGCTAGTTGACGCGTCCCAATGAACCAGACGGGACTTTTTCTTATGAGGATCGCTGGAAGCTAGTTGGTGCGTTCCACTCAACCAGACGGAAAAGTGGAGCAGGACCGAAGATGGCAGAAAAGTGAGGTCAAAGGCAATTTCGACCACGGTCTGGAGGAATAGAAATTTTCAAAGAGGACCCAAGGAAATGGAGTCAAGTGAACTCAAATTCCTGACTATCTTCCTTACATAATTTATCCATACCCTTCTAATATTGTTATAATCTCTTGAACAAAGTAGTTTCATCTTTTGGAGTGTTCACTTCCCCGTTTCATAGCGTTAATAAGTTATCTCCCACACATTTTAACTTCTAACTTCAACGCGTTTAGCAAGACTCGTTGAAAAGGTTCATGTGTCCGCAAAAGTCCTTTCAGGCTCATCTTCGGTTGGTTGCGGGAGAGTTCATTGGCGATTTAAACGGGGGCGGGGTAAGAAATCAAATTACACATAAATCTTTTATGAATTTCGAGGCAAAAATCTGTAGGCCTACAAAAATGGCACAAAAGTAACTTAGAAGAGAGAGGGATATTTTTTTAAGCACACTTTTTGGATATATATATATATATATATATATATATATATATATATATATATATATATATATATATATATATATATATATATATATATATAGCTACTTTTATAGTATCTATAATTCTAAAAATAAAAGATACTTGTCTTTCGATCCATACTTAAACCATTGTTTAAAAAAAAAAAAATCACAATTAACTTAAAATGTTCAATATTTTTATCACAGTCATTAAATTCTAAGTAATTTTTATTTTACAAAATATACATAATAATAATAATAATCCAAATTTACACCCATCCGCCATTACAATCATCCAAAGGATAAAACGAACATAAAAACCAAACGCAATTAAAATTTAATGCACACACCAGCGAATCTTAAAATAATCTAAGAATTCAAATAAATTATTTTTTTGTTAATATATTCAAAATATGAAATCAAAATCATGAAATATACCAAGTACTGTACATATACTTTTTACAGGAATCATGTATGTATGTGTATATATATATATATATATATATATATATATATATATATATATATATATATATATATATATATATATATATATATATATATATATATATATATATATATATATATATATATATATATATATATGCTACGGCTTGCCGAGCGGAAAGAGCTTCCGAATGTAGCGAAGTTAAGCCACTCGGGTATGGTTAGTCGCCGGATGGACCCCGATTCGGGCAAACTTCCCATCGGCTGCCATACGTTGTAGATAGTCGTGGTTTGGATCTTATGTTCAATGGCAGCTCTCCACGAAAAAATAAAAGATCTCATAAAAGATGGCAAAACTATTTATATATATATATATATATATATATATATATATATATATATATATATATATATATATATATATATATATATATGAAGTAATTATATATTAGAAGTAATATGAACAAAATGATTTAATAAGAGAATAAGTGCCGTTAGAATTTATCTAAATAGGCAAATATATTACAAAATAATTGGTGATGAAATTGTGTGAGTGAAAGGTGTGGTGTATATGCTTTGGGTGAGAAATGGGAGAAGTACCATTGTAGAACTGCACAATGAGACGAATTGGAACGGCCCTTAACGAGCCTACCTACAAAGTGTGCCATATGTGGTACACAAGTTTGTCGACGTTTGCAGACTTTTGTTTCGAACATGAATAGTGACGTGATTAATGGCGATTGAAGTGTCAACTCCCCCCCCCCCCCTCCGTTATATTTGTCTCCCATTGGCGATTCTTTACTAATTATGACTCATATGTTGCGATTGGATAGCCCCAGGTGCGAATATTTGGGGAGGGGGGGAGCATAGAGAGGGGTCTGATGGGGAACACTGAAAGAGTCTGGTAACTTCTCACCCTCTGGATTCCCTCGGTGGGGTATTTCGAGCAAGGAGACGACAAACATGAACTAAAGAAGTTGCTGGTACTGAGGGTCGACGGGAGTGTGGTGTTGGGCGGGGCTTTGGTTTGATTCAAGTGTGTACGTTGGTGTGCACGCGCGAATGTGCACATGTAGAACACCTCCAGAGTGAAGCAAGGCATATATTTTCAAGTCGATTCACCCGTCAAATGGAGAACGGTTTTGGAATTTCTTTGCAAATTTTGAATATAATTTTTTGGAATTCATACATTTGTATATACACACACCATTCGATATAAATAAAAATAAATATTGTGGGCTACTTTATTGCTACTTATAAACTGACTGCTGCTTGTAGCCATATATATATATATATATATATATATATATATATATATATATATATATATATATATATATATATATATATATATTAAACTTTGTACTCAAAAAAGTGAATATGCTGTACATAGAATTATATCTTATTTGCAAGTCCCAGTTTGTACAGATTCATTTAATTGCGAGATCCTAAAAAATATATTATTCCATAACAAGAAGCTAATTATCTTTAATAAGACGAAAGAGTAAATTAGTAGTTAAATTGCAACTTGATTTTTCTCGCCATTTAATTGACTCAAACTTTATGAATTTACGGCAAATAGGATATGTAATTCGCTTTTACAAATTGGTGTCAGGATATCGACGAGTGTCGAGACCCATGGAAACGTAGAGGCTTTCAAATTTCAATGTAACCACTGAAGAATTGAAGAATAGTTACCTCGTAGTATCCACCGTTTATCTATTCATATTTGGAGCAGGTTTTTATCTCAAATAATTTGGTAAGTAGTCATGAGTGCGACCACCGTCTGGTGCAGAGAACGAACCGATCGCCTAAGACGAACCTTACCTTCATGACTTTCAACACAGGTTCTAACAAAACAATGGAAGCAGAGTGAAATCAGCCAGTTTTTGTGTGGGTTTGGCCCTGGGAAAAAGACACCAATACCCAATATGTCAAGTCCAATCTCAGTGTTATTGCAGAGGCGACAAGAATACAGGCTAGGCAGGTGAGGGGGGGGGGGCGCACTTCATTTGGGAGATCGGAATCTGTTGTGTGACACTTGATCGAAAGAAACAGATTTCTCGATATAAAACAGATTAGCTAACGTCCTTTTTTATGTTTGCCATCGTTTTCAGAACAGACACCCTTGAAAGCGTATTGATTAGTGATGAAAGAATACGAGATCACTTTCGTGCGACAAAAAAAATCATTGACTTTTATAACACAATGCTATTTTCACTGAGGTAAACAGTTTCCCTTATCCTTAGTTTACAGGAAATGTTAAATAAAAACGTCTTTTCCCTAAGGATTACACAGAAAATAGTGAAATATAGGTTTTTATTATCCGTTCAACCAGTGTGGAGAACATACACATTTAATTCACGTGTGGATCCGGACTGCACAGTAATGCCCACCAATGGACCTAACAATCGGTGTCCCGAGACGGTGCCCTTAGGCTTTCAAGCATATAACTGGTAAGGAGACGCACAAATTCACGATGGGCAAACAAAAGATCTCTGAAATATTGTCTCGAAATAAAAGGAGCGTTAATTTACTCTCGGTAGTTTCTGATAAATTCATTTTAATAGTTATTTAACAAACAACCAGTGGGAACATAGTAGTGGAAATGCTTCATTTTTTAAAGTCAAGTGAATTTATTTTCGTGTGTTGACAGCATTAGATATATTACCACAGACAATTCACATTTACACAGTTATCACGTTTCAAAAGAATGAATAACCTTTCTTATAGACGATTAAGGTTTGTATTATTGCACAATACACGGTTCTATATTACACTGGATACGAAGATATACAACTAGATGAGTTACAAGTTTTCTTCACTTGAAAATTAAGAGACGGCCATCGTAAGTAGATAATAAGACACCCCATCAGTAGATGACTTCGTAGACCGTCGCCTTCTTGTCGCCAGACCCAGTGACGATGTATTTGTCATCTGCAGAGATGTCGCAACTCAGCACGGAGGAAGATTCCTTAGACTGATGGATGAAAACAAAATTGTAATAGTTTCTGTTATTACAGTGCAATGGTTGCATCAAACAAATATAGTTAAAAAAAGCTAATACCCTTTGGCTTTTGAAATATGATTGTACAGAAGAAAGCTTATCCAGTACGCTTTACTTTACCTATGAAGCTATGCATTCCGGCCAACAAAGTTATATTCGCAATCAGGAAAAGCAAAATAAAGGGAAGAACTATGGTAATGACTATACCTGGAATATGGAGGCTCCGTGTGGTGTTCTCCACGCATTTAAGAGATTATCCTTTCCTGTCGACACAAACCACTTTCCAGCAGAGGCGAACTTAAGCGAGAGGACGCAAGACTCGTGTAAGTGTAACTGGTACTTGTCGGGTTTGTTGACATGAAGCACCTCGACGTTCGAGCTCTCCATGCCGACGGCGAGCCAATCCCCGGAGGGACAGAAACCCAGGGAGAAGATTTGAGAGGTGAAGTCGTGCTGCTGCAGTTGGCGACCCTCCCGAAGGTCCCAGGAGCGGACGGTGTTGTCGAGACCGCCGGTCCACAGCTTGGTGCCGTCGGGGGAAATGTCGATGCAGGAGGCACCATCAGTGTGGCCCTGGAACTGGCGGACCAGGGTCTGATTGTGCAGGTCCCACACGGCGATGTTGCCGTCGCTGCAACACGAGAAACACACCTTCGAATCGGGACTGATCGCGAGCGCGTAGCAAGCCGGAGCGACAGAAGTAAGTTCTGCCTTAATCCTTGGTGTAGAAACAGCCAGGTCCCAAATACTAAGGGTGGACGCCTCTCCTCCAACGACCAAGGTGCGCATATCAGGAAGGAGCTTTACAGATCGAATATAGCTCTCTCTTTGCTGGAATAAAAGAGAGAAAATTTCGTTAAGAGATATCTAGGGGGGGGGGGAGTAGAAAAGTAAAATATGCATGATTGCTCCAGCCACCCAAAACGGTGTTATGAGGGGACATGGACGAGTTGGAGAAGCCGGTATGATTTTTTTTTCCCCTAGGACCACTCCTCCGATCCTTGTGGAAACTTACCGTTAGCAAGAAATTACATTCGTACTTCATGGCATTAAGTATCATGTCATTTTCATCCAACAAGTTCGCACCTCATTTGGGTCTGTTATTGCATTCAACGCAATTGGGCAAACATTTACGAATACGCGCCAGCAAAAATGATTAAAAGTGATGTATATGAAGAGCCAATTAATTCGCCTGAAGTATCCTAATTGAGGGGAAATAAAAGGATTTTCCGCGGACCCGCGTCCTTCTGACTCTCCTTCATTCCCGCTCCGAGGCCGTTTCCTTAAGGTGTCACGTTTTCCCACAATTCAAGTAGCCTCACATTGTTAACTGTACCCAAGTAGGCTCTCACTCACTCTTTCAGTGCTCCCCAAACTTCCTCTACATACATAACTCGGCGAAAGTTCCAGAGGTGAAGTGACCTCAAAAAATTATTTTTTTTCTCTCTCTCTCTCTCACACACTCAGAGGGATGCTTTATTATCGATATAGACACGAATCCTAAGAATTTTGAGAAAATACACGAGATTAAATCTTTGTTATGAAAAGTTTACTTTGTGGAATACCTGATTCTTAGTTTTAAAAAAATATATCCAAAGCTTTATTCGACCCTATGATATTAATCGAAACTCTCCAACATCAATGTGTGGAAGCAAAAACTTAGAATGAAATACATCCCCGCCTCCCTTCCAAGAAACCAGGCTCCATATCACTTCCCGACCCCCGCAATAGAACGAGGGACGCCTGCTAGCCCACGTGTTTGGCGAAGCACTTTTCTACACATATTCACACACAAACAGAATTGGAAAAAAAAAACGGCCTCTATGTCTCGTGAAATCACAACAAAATCCAAGTTAGAAGTAAAAAAAAGAAAAAGAAAAAAAGAGACTTGTCTGCCATATCGTATGAACTAGTGGTAACGTTAGACTTCGGCAGACCAAGATAGCGGCGATATATTTATAATAATGACTTCTGTGTGGCAAAATTAGCTAAAAAGTGTTAGATATTGGGGAAGATTACTTTGTCGTCTGTGCAACAAGAGCGGCACACGTAATTTGAACGTTTCTCAAGCTAGACAGACTTTAGATCATGAGCGAGGGAAGAAGAGACGAGGTTGTGCTGTTAAGTTTTGGAGTGCAACGATTCGTTGTAAGAGGGGATTAAATACTAATATTTTATCATCCTACTCTGATTACAGTTAATGATAATGTAACAAACAACTCTTATCTTAGCACATGCTCACATTAACGCTGGGCTTACTACAGATTTATGGGAGTTTCTCTTTCAATTACGCACGATCCCTGAATCGCACTACACACCCATACATCTATAGGAGCCCGGAGATAAAACTCAACATGGCCAAGTCTGTACCCGCTGAAACATAAATCCTAAGCACAAATCAGTAATCGAAGCTGTACCTCAATTAAAACACACTAAGGCTACAGCTAGGGTATTTTAACAGTTAAGTTACCAGGGACGCTAGGAATTCTAAAGGGAGCCTATTCACAGTTTTCAGTCCGTGGCGCACTTTTACATGTGCAATATGGCCGTTGTTGATAATGGCTAAGATAAGGCATAATTGTCAATCGCCACATGGCTCTCGCCAGTTTCTCCAATCCTTTACAAATAAGGATAGTGCTTAGCAGGTCCTAAAGCTGTTCTTCGTATAATGGTAAGAAGGGAGGTCAAGCGGAAGCCTCGAACCCCCCAACCCGAGAAATTTGCAATGATCTTTTTATTTCTTCTTTCGAGATTGGCGCCATTGATCGGTTCTCTTGCCCGGACACCCTCGAAGAATTGGCTCCAACGGGTAATAGCTCACCCGGTAATCGATTGGTTTGCGGGGGCAAGAACAAGGAAGCGAAAATCAACGTGAAGGTGAAGTGGAGTGAAATGTGTCGAAGATACAGAGCCTGGATAGCATAGATAGACTAGCTATTTTGGGTTCTCGGGACCGAGAAGAAAACAACTCTCCGATTCCTCCCTAATCGGGAAAATGCATGTGCAAATAACTATGGAAGTGGTGGGCTTCAATTTTGCTTTTTTTATATTGTTGGGATTAATAGCCATCCGTTTTTAACATTACTCCACCCCTTCTACTAGTTATTCCCGCAGCATGCAACAGACTCCCTCCACTCTAATGTCCCCACAGGACAGTCCCACAAAAGGCGCGGCTCCACTTTGGTGACGTTAGCGGGGCATACAGTACAGGCTATAGGATCAAAGGCTTTCTAATTTTAATCTCCCCAGCGGTTCGTCTGCTCCTAGGGAGCGATTAACAACAACCCCCTTTACTTACTTGGCTTCCGGTAGCTGTTGTACTACCCCCCCCCCCAATAAATGTTTACAAGGATTTAAAAGACTCAAATTAGGTTACACCAGTGTTTCCGAAGAGAAAATACACAATTCAGCTACTCTCTCATTGACCATGCTTAAATCGCCTGAATGATGAATTACTGCATTGCACTTGGCTAACTTGTACGAAGTCTCTTGCAGGCAAAAAAAATAATAATTTGACAGCATTTTTTACCCCCCCCCAGCAGGGTGGGGGAAACATGAGGTACCACAAACTCACACAGCCCCCTTAGCTATCTTCTAAGCGCCTTGACCCAAATAGCACTGGTATTAAGTCGACGCCAAGTTGGACTTCATGATCCAGGGACAGATCCCATCAATTCACAAAGAACGGACGAGGCATCGAAACCACCAATGTCATTAACATTGGGATTTGTGCTTCCATGCGTCAAGTATCCACACTCAGACTTGTACACACACATTTGGAGATCAGTAAATATTGAGTCTTGGGTGCAAAGAATCAAACTTCTGAAATCAGGACGGGGAAATTGCATAAAACTTTCCCCTCCATAAAAAAGCGGGAGTATGTAAATACTCTGTCTCCCAGTACCCTATCGCACTACTCCAAATGAGTAAATTTAGCTAACACATTTTAGGCAACTAAGCTAATAATCTCTTCGTCACGCATCTTGCGTCCACACACGGGTATACATGGGTGAGTCAACACACACATACACAACCCCACACGGAGGTTATAAAAAGAAATGACTCGGACCCCGACCATAACGCCGTCCTTCACAATGAGGACAACTCGTATAAACTCCAAATGAGCTGCAATTGTAAATAAGTAGGCGAGATCCTATTCAGGATCTATTTCCTCACCACAAAGGAGAGAGGCGACACGTGAAAAGGACAAAGGATCCCACACTCAAGAGAGAGAGAGGGAGTCAAGGAGAGAGCGGAGCTTCTCTTAAGAGGGCTTACATCATTGAAGTTTCTATGAAGGATCTGTCAGGATTGAAAGCGACCAAGATTCTTGTCCATAATAAACAAGTCCTAATTGGCACTGTGGCGACACTCGAGCATGCACAGTTATACATGTAAAAGAAAAAGTATATATATATATATATATATATATATAACTACTTTTAAGAAAAAAAAAACAACCCTGAGATTCCTGAACGGCATCATCTTTCCTGTAAGCAATCGAAAGATCTTTGTTTGTGTTTTGCGAGCTTCTAAATTCCAGACTGATAATAGTTTGAAACGTCAAATCTCGCCTGTAAGGGACATCTCGCCACTCCCACAGAGTCTCTGTAGTGACTTGAGAAAGTGGAGTCCTAATCTGAGTTCGGGAGGGGTCAACATGGGCAAAGGAACCCTTTAACGAGCCTTTCTCAAAAATATATGGGTGTAAATAGAAACGAGGTATCCCTGTTTTTATCACTTCTCGACCAACCGACACCCCATGAAAACATGTCCAGAGAAATAGCATTAGAATCGATAGATATGTTTAAGAATGAACGGGCTGTACACGTTGTTTTTGGTGAGACATGGACACGTTTCCCATGGAGCCGTCACATGCGGAGAGCATTGCAAATTGAGGAATCAAGCAATCCTTCATCCTCCCTTAGCCAATGCACCATTTGCAATGCACGACCAAAATTCTTGTTCATAATAAACAACTGCAATGCGATCCTCCCTCACCTGCTCCACGATTTCGCCATTAACACACAGGCGACCTGGTAACTTTCAAAGACCACTAAACAACTGGTGTCAACAATTTGGCGTTACAACTAAAGTGAAAGTCTGATGATTTCTCCGGGCACTCCATATGAAACCTTTATTAAACTTGGGTCGTATAGTTAATTTATTTAAACCAAAACAACGAACAAATCAAATGACGAGGGGTTGTTTTAAGTGGCGGTGTTGGCACAAAGTATACAATACGTCTCGAACTCAAATAAGTGCTGAATGGGGCTTTCAAATGATGAAGGGGTGGTAAATGCGATATTCTTGGATTAAGTGATGATGAAAATCGTCCGTATCCAAAAAACTACCATTCCGGAGCGAAAACACGAGAACATATTCACTCATATCACTACATGCATCTACATCTCTAAATACCCCCCCCCCCCCCTGCAGAAGAAATTAATGATCCCACTCAAAACTTTCTCAAATATTTCCAAGAAATTAAACTACCACAAAAGGGAAACAGAAGAGTCCACATAAAATTAGCGCAATCATTTTTTACCACAAGACAAACCACGGATAAGTGAAAAAGCACGAATTGTTGATCTAATTAATTAGTCCACCTCGATGGCTCTGTCCTATCCCCAACTAGACTTTTCACCCCCAAACCTCCACGCATACAAGATAACGTTCAAAATATTACCACACATCCATTACTCGCAATCTAACTGGCCATACATGTACATTTAAAATCAAGAAGTAGTGATTAAGATTACAATCATGGGCTAATAATGAACGCTAATTCTGCCCCTATCGTTCCACGCCCATTTGATTAAAATTCACCACTTGGTTTCACTACCTTGAGGCGTTCAATGCGGATAATTTATTAAAATTTATGTCTTTCTGGACAAGCTAAGCCTTAATTTATCCATGTAACTAATTGGGGATAACTCGTCAATGCGCGTGACTGGGTATTAACGGCTCAGTTAAACATACACGCAAGTGTAACCGTGCATAAATGAGCATGCACATAATTCTAAACTGAGATCAAGACGTATGTATGGGGGGGGGGGGGGGGGGTATGATTCATTTTTTAATGAGTGGAATAATGATTCAAATGTTGTTTGGTTATATTTTCCATATAACAGCTCAGATTTTTTTTTAATTGGCCAAAAGAGTAACGAAATATCCTCACTATTTCCTTTTCACGCCATCTTTTTTAGGAGGTTGTATTGATTTCGTACTAAAAACAAATCGAAAGAGGTTCACTGCCTATATCTAATATATATTACGAACTGTCAACATTTATGTCATGGTTACAAGAGAGCTTTATTCAATCGAATCTACTGTCAGTATCTTCCCAGTTACAGAATCCATGTCTTCCGATACTTGTCACTTTTGACCTCACTTTACGACCTCTACGCCTTGCCATCTACCATTGACTCAATGTGAGAGGTAGGAGAGGGGCGTCTGCCAGAGCAACGGAATGCCAAACGCAAACAAAGATGGTATTTTCCAAAGCCGACTTAGGTAATATGTAAGCTACTTACACTGAGACTTCCGGACCGATCTAAAAATAATGTGCCTCTAGCCAATTGATAGGGTATTGTTTCCACAGTACATAGATGCTACCAACTCCCCTATCCACTACAAAAGGTAGATAAAATGTTTTCCACAATCATGGACCAGGGGAAGATGAAAACCACCGTGAAACCCGGGAACAAGTTTCGTTAATAGGTTTGACTTCATGTCATAAACTATACGTGGTGACCTAAGTTATGGCCTAATCCAATGTAACTCCACCTTACTTGATTTTTTCCATAGAACTTACTCTCTTCGTAGACCTGTTTCCTCAATTTATATTTTGACTGTGAACACTCCTAGGAGAAAGCTTTTGTCATGGGGAGCCATTTGCGACCAACCACATCATAAACACAAAATTCATTCGATTTCGGATAACGCAATACACTCATAAGCACATCTATACCTCTACATATTTTCCCTATCAAAACAACAGGCCAGGAAGGAGTTAAAGAAGATGATTCGGATCACTGTAACTCATTGCTTCTTAGGCCCAAATAGGAAGCCGTGTAAAGGAATTTGAGATGCGAAATAATGTTAAATTTTAAGTTTTGTATGCATCTACTAACGACAGAGATTGATGGAAGTGCCAAAATAAATTAACCTAGGTTAGGTTATATGTAAAAATGATGCAAAATGGAAATCAACATATTCCATCGTTATTTTGAGGATTCGATGTAATGTAGACTAGAACAGAATGCCTTACTGAACACCGAGCGTTAAAATTACAATGAACTAGTAGTATATGTGGATTGTGGGTTGTTTCAAAACGTCGGTAGAGCAAGAAAATATTGACGTAATGTGCTCAATTGTAGGTTCTCAATAACGCGTTTCCAACATCCATGTTGCTCGTTGCCACTGAATCACTTAAATTAAGCGATAAAAACAAGAGACTTCAAAAGCAACAAACCGTCCCCGACAATATATGGCCATTTAACATTATAGAAAGCAAAGCTTCGGTGCGTCTGTTAGCCAAAACTCTTTTTAACTGAGCTGACTCCGAAAAGACCCCTCCCCCACACCCACCACTTAAAAAAGCCCCCCTCTCTCAGTTTAGGAAATAAAGTTTATATATTTTCGTTTATTCGCAGATGTTTGTAGACTAAATAAGAAGGTTGTAGTTTTTTTTCTGTCGTTCAGGTTTTTACTTTGTTTTTAATCAAACTATTTATAAAGAGGCTAGGGAGATGGGGGGGGGGGGGGCAAAGAGGAAGGAGGTAGGAAATGAGGGAGCTAAATTTGGGGGAGTTGGAAGTTATTTAGATAAGATTAAGATGGCGTAAATATAAGCTACCCTATGTAAATATCCGGCCCTAAATTGAATTTCTGATGTTCGCATACATGCCAATAAACTGTACTCCCGCCAACGCCAGCGAGCGTATTTATCAACTTATTTCATGCGTTGTGTATGTATGCGCAGGAACGTAAATGCACGTCCAAACAGTTCATGTGCAAACTAAACAATCTTCCCTTCTGTGTCTGTTTTGAGGAGTCGCTTCTGTCACAAAATCCCTTCGGTTCATATGGAGAAAGAAAGCTTTTATCGACCGAGGTAGACGATTAGAGTTACATTAAACAGGAACACGCATTGACATCATAAAACAGCGCAAGTGCTCCATTTCACCTCGTGCCAGATGTTGAAAGGGAGGGGAAGGTGTTGGTTTTATTAATTTATAGACACGTAAAAACAACTATCCAAAAATAGGATGGTAAGACGAGGAAGATTACCCAGGGGCGAGAAAAGTTTTAATTAAAAATAGTGAACAACAGATGCTTTTGCATAAGAACAAATCCATAAAGTGGCGAGGATAGGAAAAGTGTGTACGGTTAAGTCGCTGCCATCGTTCATACAAAACAACAGTTTCCCTAGCGGGTTAAAGTGGGAAAATGTGGGTGTAACCCCTAGGTAAGAAGAATTTAAAATAACCATTGTGGGCAATCATGTCTGTAGTATGCGTGACCGAAAGGGCGCATGTTGTGTGAGTACAAATCTGAGCCAACAATGGAGTCCCTACAAATCCCCCTCCCCTCACT
Source organism: Ceratothoa steindachneri (assembly GCA_963969495.1). Lineage (NCBI taxonomy): Eukaryota > Metazoa > Arthropoda > Malacostraca > Isopoda > Cymothoidae > Ceratothoa > Ceratothoa steindachneri. The sequence goes on along the minus strand of OZ018317.1, from coordinate 92,666,153 downwards.
CACACACACACACACACACCTTCGACGAGGCATCTACCAAAGGCTGTTGAATATTTGACGTTGTTTGCTCAGGCTGAAAAAAATGTTTACGTTTCGTGTCTTTTAGCCGAATCAGCAATTTAGATGAGACGCGGAGGGTAAAAATCAAACATACTTTTTGTGCACCTTAAATAACGTGGCAACCGACGAAGATTAGCGGTTGTTGGCAGCGGAGGGGAGGGTGGGGGTAGTGGAGGGAGAAGGGAAGGGCTCTGGTAATAATTTTTGATGGGGTTGACCGCCAGCAGAGAATACGTTCATTTTGAAGCGAGGTTTATTTTTCAATAAGGACGTCTCACGCAGCCTTTACGTGGCGGTGAAGGCAGGTGATGAGCTGATTACTAACTACCCTGACGCGGGAAATAAGGGGGGGGGGTACCTTGAGTCATTTAAGGGTGAATCTTACCATCCTCGATAATGAACTAGAAGAACCTTGGTTGTTTTTGACAGGGGATCGAATACAAAGAGAAGTCAATTTTGTGGCATCGCAACGGGCAAACGGAAGGTTTTATTCTTTAGCCAAGTACAAATGGATATACTCGTATAAAGTCCCCTCAACGCATAAGAGCCTCTCCGAGGGCATTTTAAGTTTTTACCGTCCCCATAGAAAATGGTAAAGTTGGGCAAGTAAAATACGCTTAAAATACATAGTAAGGGTGCTAGAAACATTGAGTGTTCACAGTATCTGAAACTAGCCCCATTACGCAACGAAGGTAGTGGGGTAAGGAGGTATAATCAGACTATTTTATTATTATTTTTTTTGACAGGGCCCATCTGGCGACTGCCACCAAAGTCAAGAGTGTAAATAGGCGAGGAGATCAACACGCAAGTTTTGTTCGACCGATAGATGGCGTTGGGGTGAGTGGGGCTTAGTTGTTGTCCCAGTCAGACTGAAAAAAAGGGATTCGGGGAGGGGGGGTATTAAACCTACAATTCAACAACCGGGAGAGGGGAGATAGTAGTATGAAACCTCACCCTGCCGGGTCCTATGAGGGCGTACGAACGACCACGGACGGGGAAGAACATGGGGAACAATCAGAAAATAAAGAAGTAGCAGTATCAAGGATGGTGTGGTCATTTGTAGGACCCAATAACAAATTGTATAGACAGAGGACAGGTACTCGAAACTAGGAATGTAATTCCATTTGAAGGGTAATGAAAATTGTAAAGATAGGACCAGTATTTAATTAACACCAGGGTCAAAACACAAAGCACTTCTCGGGTTATAGTGTAGTGTATCGGTATCGCGTGGGGTGGAAACATTGGTGGAGTCTCTTGACAGACTTCTGGGGCGATGGAATCTAGAGGAAATGGATGCCCTATTCTAGGAGCATGATTCTAAATGGCTGCCCAGACAGGTTATGCCACTGTTTCAAAGGCCACCTCCCGCCCTCATCTTCATTACGGGCCTCTTCTTACAAACTTTCTCGGAGATGCCATCGTTGGTTTACTCTTATTAAGTTTTAATTAACTAACAACACCCAGATTCAGGGATTTGGGGGTGAGATTTCCTGTAGAAAATCTTTTCCCTCGATGGTATATTAAAATACAGGCAATTCCACTCGCTCGCGTCTCAAAAAAGGGGTTGTTTTGAAGATGCGATTCAATTTGTGTTCTTTTGATGCTTAGTGAAAGCTGCCTTCGTCCAGTGGGGCACAAGGATGGGGAGGGGGGGAGTGAGTAATGTACCTTAAACATTCATTCTCCCCAACTTCATCTGATTTTAGTTCCATTGTTTTAATAAAAATACCTATCGGAGAAGAAGGCACAAACACAAATAATAATAATAATAATCCTGGCGACTGTCAATGCAAATTATTCAAACTAATTTGGGGCTATATTAAAGGACCCCCCCCCCCGCAAAAGGCGCATAAAACGAACGCCGAATTTGCACGTCTGCAAGTTCTGTTCGTATGGCCGAATCGGTAGCACCTCCGCGCTAATGCCATGAATACCTTCACGGGGTAGCGATACCAACCGGAAGAGTGTAGGGGTGGTGGGTCTCGCAGCTCTTCCCTGTTATCTTATCACACGTTCGACTTTAATTGCTCGCTGGTAGGCCAGCTCCCCCTTGGTCTTTTAGATAGTAGTCAACGAGTGCCCTCGCATTGACTACTTTCACGAAGTTCATAGTACGGTACTGTGTCACCTGTAGAGGCTGATCGATCGACTCTCATTTGAGTACTCACTATGCCCGTCAGGCTAGAGTTAGCGCATTCACCAGAAGGGTCCAATCCGAAAAACGGGCACCCATCAGTTCTCTACATAGAACTCTAGCTAATACCTGGCACTGATGGAACATGCGTCCCCTGAACATGTTCCCATCACTAGAGCAAAGTACTAAAAATCTTTTAAAACCAGCCGGCACTTATGGCCGGGCAGCCCAGACATCGCCGAGACTGCACTTAAGGCTGTATGCTAAAACAAATGTGAAATGCACATTTGAGGAAAAACATTTTTTTTTTTTTACATTTTAGCCTTTTGCATATAATAAATTTATAAATAATTGTGAAGCTACACTAAATCTGATAAAAGTGCATACGGCCTTTAGATCAAGATTCCGCTTTTGAACACAATAAAGCAGAGTGAACGGATTCTCGTTAAGAAAAAACTAGAGCTTCTGTTATCGTGCCTGGATAAGTCAGAACAACTTTCAATTTCACGAACACGGAACAATAAATGTATATTGGCTGCGCCAAATTTAGCATTCAATAAGAAATCAATTTCATTTTCTTTATTTTCTTAACGGTCTTTCCCATCAAGTCATTTACTAAGTTTGGGTGTCCAACATAGTGACCTACTCAACGGTTCTTTCATTCATTGCCAACAAAATGTTATCAACGATGTTTTGCAAGAATAAAAGGTAATTGAATGACGGTGCGCCCATTCATTAAGAAATAAAAGGAAAGTTTGGACTTGGAAAACATGAAAAAGAAAGATCAATTAACGTCAAGGGTTGAAAAGGACTCCATAGCAATCTTCAGGAAGTGCGAAAAAACGACCGACACTAAAAGGTACAGATTTGAACAATAAGGCGGAGGTTTATCATTACACCATTACTTTTTAGCAATTTCTCGCATTTGTAGTGACGATAAAAAATTAGTATTGCAAACCATGTCGGGTCATGCTGCCGGAATAGAGCTTTCACTACCTCTAGATTATGTTAACCTGGAGTGCGTAAGTGACCCGAGGTAAAATCGTCCATACTCTTCATACGATAAGGTAACTACACGAATCACCAAAAAATACTGAATTTCGATGGCGCTAAGTTGAAAACGCCACTTCTCTTTCATATCGCGTGACCTTTCGTGGCATTAGTTCAAGTTCAAGTTAATGAAAGTGATGAAATGTGTGGTATTTTTAGTTTTTTACGTCTCATCCTTTTATAGTTTTGATGAACGCCCTTGACATTCATGTTCTTCCTTATGTTTAAATATTTGACTAACTCTCTTAAGTCGGTTCCTTTCAGGTCCAATTTTGCTAACTGGTTGGTTGTCTCTTCGTTAATTTATGTTTTGTTTGTTATTTTAGCGGTGGGAATTTCGCCTCTTTTATTCAAGCTTTTTATATTCGTTGTTACTTTATTCTTTATATTAATTTATTTTAAATATTAATTTGGGCACTTGCCTTTTTATCTCTGTTCTTTATTTTTATCCTTTACTAAAGTTTTTTATGTTTACTGTTTTGATTATTCTCTTACTTATTTTAATTTAAACTTACATGTGGGCATTTCGCCTCTTTTTATCTAAGCTTTTAACTTTTGTTGTTAATTTCTATTTTATTTATAATTTAACTTGGGCACTTCTTATTTTTTATTAATGAGTATTAACTTTTGTTGTTTGTTAATTTTATTTCATTTTTTGTGTCAATAACTTGAGCACTTTGCCTCTTCTTAATTATCCTTATTGTATTTTGTTTATTTTTACCATCTCTTTTTTATTAAATTATTTTGAGGGTTTATTTACATTCTTAAGTATTTATTGGCTCCCGCCAATAAACATTTTGGAAGTGACCGATAACAGTTCTTTGTTTACGAATAAGAAACACAAGATGTTATCTACGGACGGGGGTAAACAGCGAGTACTTTAAAAATTGGGAATTATTGCAGTTTCTATCGGTGCAAAGCTTTAATATTGATGGCAGAGATAAGACTTCCACGAGAAAGTGATAAGATTCGACCGTATCAATCTGAGGACTCTGTATGTTCTGGTCTTGATCCCTGGCGATTTTTCGGAAGTCAGAAAATCTTTTCTTCTAGCTTCATGGGATTTCAAATTGAGCTTCTCTTATATGTAAAGGTTTTTGTACCAGGGAGGTTTCACACGGATACACTGACGACCACTTAAGAGAACCAGGGGCGTCTCTACATCTCTCTTTATCTTTGAGCCGTTATATGTCGGAAAAGCGAGTTTCCCCTCTTCGTTCCAATTGATAAATCGGAGTGGCTGTTCGATCATGTGATTGATTGCGCGATTATTGAGGAATACTGTGTATTGCAAATCTCGTCAACTCACACTATGATGTGAATTACAAGTAAAATAGGAGAATTTCGAAGAATAGACAGGAAATGTGAACCCTTTTGTGAGATTTGATATACCTCGTCGGTATCGTCCAAGAAAAATCACTCAATCACGCAAGTGAATAGTATACCAGGGGCAATACCCTTGCTACAATTGAAAGCTGGAGTAACTACACAACACACCCTCCAGACTCCATTGCTCCCAGATAAAGTAGTGCTCTCTCTCTCTCTCTCTCGGGTTATTGTCTGACCTCTTTTTGCGCGCCTGTTTACACCCAGCAAAGGGTGAAAAAGCGCCCTAAATGTTCTAAAAGACAAAAAAACACGACCAAACTCAACTTGACAATCGTACTACCAACAGCCCAACGAGTGCCAATTGTATAGAAGATGGCACTTAAACAAAGAAAACCAAAATAAAATCCATCTCCAAAACCCATGCTGGCAAGAGAAATCAGAATCATGAGATAGACGCGTATGTATCCATTACACGCGTATCCATTTCAAAGACATCAGCTACTACGCGAGAGTCAAACTGAGCTTATTACAGTTTGTTTCTTCCTTTCTTTTTCTTATCTCATTCGTTAATGGCATTAAGATACGTCTGCATCAGACTAACGTAATCTTTATAGGAGCTTGCGAAAGCTGAAGTAATTCCCCCTAAATACTATTTTCCGTTAAAGGAAGCAAAAACAAATTATGAGTGCAGATCGATAATTTAAACCAGTGTTTCTAATATTTCTTGCATTATCAGGTTTCTCTCCATTTCCATATATTTTAATATATAGATTTTACTTTAAGTGTCTTTTAATTGTCATAAATCAGTAATATCATCAAGCACTAAAGTTCTACTTTTTAACACGGAGGGGAGCGTTGCAGAAGAAGAGTAAATAAGTAAAAGGAAATGAGTGCTAGGAAGCAAAAAGAAAACAAGGTCTGCCCAACGCGGTCAACGGGGTCCACCGAACATATTTGGGACTCGCTAGGATCCGGAATCAAGAGAAAGGTAGAAAGCAGCCATTAACGGGGGCATGGGTACTATATACCTTTTAAAAGGGGTTTAGCACCGACTTACAGTTGAGCAGGTCAATCCAGGTCTGGCAAAGAATAAAGGGACGAGAGACAGATGAAGGAAAGTAGAATAAAATCATCGGTGAAAAAAATTGTTGAAAGAGAAAGTCACCCTCAAAATGCTGGTCGGAGAGATTACTCGAAGACCCAAGGAACAACTTTAAATAAAGATAGGGAGTCAAAGGCGTAGATTTGAACACCCTTGCCCCCATCCCTCCCTTTGTGTAAAGAACACATAATAGAGAGGAGACGAGGAACCAATAGGGCGAGTGGGAAAAATGTAATACAAACACTAAGAAACCAGTCAAAACAATACAAACGAAAAGGAAGATGTTTAGATGTTAACCCCCACCCCGTCTACCCACGAAAGCTAACGTGAACCATTTCCTTCAAGAATTTTGGAGAGGTGTGTGGTAAATGTGAAAATGGGTGAAAGGAATAAACCGTTGACAAAAGAGATTGAAAATTGCCAACTTTGGCGAAAGGCCAAAAGGGAGGCAAGATCAGGATTTAGTTTTACAACTTTTTGAGAGAGAGGGGAGCATTCACTAGCAAGGGGTTTCGCGCCTAGTCTCTAGTGAGCACGATCCAGTTTTAAGAATAAGAAAAAAAATGCTTACACCCTCCTAACCATCCATCGAGCCGTAAATAAGAGAAGATCGTAGGAAAGAAATCCTTCACCACCCTCGAAGCGGAAGTCTACTAAAATCCTCACTCGAGCAACGAACGGGAGGAAAAGGTTACATTTTTACGATTCCCAGAGACAGACGTCTGCCAGGAAGTCTAAATGGGGCGTCCGCCTCCCAGAAACAAGCAAAAAAACCCATGAGTTTTCACACTTTAAATGATTTAAGAGGCTTCTGTCGGAAAGAAAATAGGCGCCACGAAAACTCATTAGGTCGCGAGGCTCAAACGAGAAGTTAGATGAAGTGAGCAAAATTGTGATGGGAGAACCATCTCCCGCACGCACCTCAATTCATTTCACTGGTGGAGAAACAGGCAGCCGACCTTGGTGATGTTAATTAAGCCCAACTAATCAACTGAAAAAGGGCGAACAAGTTGTACTTGGGCGGTGCGAAAAAGGAAGGAACCACAATGTAAAGAAGGAAGGTGGTGGGAATAAGAGGGCTTTAGCATTGACTCAAACTCCTAGTTGGATCCGTAGATGCGTGGCGTTTGGGAGTAACAAGGAAATGGAAGATTCTTACTTAATTGGGTAGAGAAATTAGTTTTTTCTTATTAAAAAAAATGGGAGACGACAGCGTCCTCTATCCACAATGTGACGTTATAAGTGAAAATGTGTAGAAGGTATGACCCAAGACGATGACTTACACCGCTAAAGAGAAATAAGGGGTGAGCAAGGGGAGATATTATCCAGGTGTATCTTCTTTCTGAACCCTAGAGAGTAGAGAGGTTAAAAAGGTCACCGCCCGACCTGAAGGAAAATGAGTACCGAGAACGACAGAAGTCAACATCAAATGTGTACGTTGAGATAATGGGGCTTCGAGATACGTCGAATAGAACCACACAGAGGGGCCCTGGATAGAGCCCCCATTGAGTAGACACCAGGGTTGAGGGGTAACGAAAGACAAAGAGCATATTGGGCAAGACATTAGGGAAGAGAGGGGACTAAGCGACGTCCGGATAAAAAATGCAGTCCAATCAAAATGTCACTCCGAAGGAGGGTGCATTTCAGGATCACAACGGAAGGGGGGAGGGGACAAAAGTGTACTTCGATACTTGCTCTTTGCAGAATTGGTTCCTGAAAATTTTCAGCCGACATTTCCTGCCCCAGGACTTACGGATAATTGGGTTTGTTGGAGCCAACCCTTTTAATTATTCCATTTTTCCTGTAATTTATTTGCCTTTTCATCTGCCTGCCATTTCCCCCCGCCTTGTAGGATGCGATTATGGCGAAATGGGGGATTATACCCTACTCCTAAAATCTACAGTGCTCGCAAAGGAGGTCGGTGACTCGAACACAAGCCAAGTGTCATTTGGAATAGATCTGCCGTTCAGATAAAAGTCTCGGAGATGGGAGCACAATCCAGTGCTCCCCTTTGCCCTTCGGAATGGGAGCCTATTGGAGGGCCATCAGAGTCCCCTTTTGCTAATGAGGAAATAAAAACTATTCTTTAATTCGACCCTAAGAAATAATTGTTTTAAAGTGCCATGAACGTACGACGATTGGACACTTGACGTTCTTGTGGTCCCCGCACCATTATTCATCGTTGGATATTATTCATCACTTTCAACATTCTCCCTCAGAAGGTGGGGTAAGCGCAGATCAAAGCCACTAAAAATACACTTCCCCAACCCATCTATTAAAAAAGAAGCTATCTATACTTTTTCCCCGGGTCCAATGGCCCCTCAAAATGGTGCGGGGTAGCTTATCGAGGCAAGGTTGACCACTGAGGCTTCAATTCACACTTTACAATACGCGCCTAAAGACGGTACGTGTAGCCGAGCCGTCAAAAATGACGACAAATATTTAAGTAATAATTATTATTATCTTATCAGTTTGTTAATAATAAAAAAACATGGATTAATTTAATTTTAAAAGTTGCCTCTTTACAATGAGATTCACTTTCACATGCAATTTAACTAATAATTATTATTACTAGTGTACGAATTTTTTAGGAGCTTTAATTTTAGCGAATTCTAAACATCTTGCCTCCAGTTGGTGTCTTTGTTTTTTTATTTTTTTTTTAGTACGATTCTTGATAAAAACATAAATGATGCGTTTAATATTTATGTTTCATGATGCAAAATTATCACACCTTCCTAGTACGATGGATGGTTGCAGTGTCAGTTAGCTATTATATAAAGTTATGTGGTATGGGGGTAATGCTATGTATGTATTATTTAATGGTACAAATACGATGTCTAAAATTATTATCAATACTCCCCCCATTCTTTCTAAATTGACTGTAAATGCCCTCGGTGTTCACACTATTACCCTATTTCTTGCCTAAATACGTCGCTTCAAGTTTCTTAGAAACATGAGCATTGACAATGTACACGCATACCCATGCCGTCAAAAATGACATCATTATTTAAGTAATAATAAAATATGATGGATTAACTTTAAGCAGCGTCGATTTTGTAAAAATTGAAGGTACTTAGCCCGATTATCAGAAAAGAGGTGACTACTCGGCGCTCTCGGAATCGGGAGGGCGCGTAATTATTCAAAACCTGACTAATCAAAGGTTAGCCCCCTGCGGACATACCTGGGTTAAAATACCCCAAGCAGAGAAGAGGGAAGAAGGGGGACGAACTACGAACACTGTTGCTTGTTTCCCTCTTTGTTCGTCAGGCTCACGCAGGAAGGGCGTATTCACCCTGGTTGGTGGGTGTTGGCGTTAAATCACCAACAATTTGACCCGGGCGAACCGCCAAACTTCTGGTATTAATAAATTAGGCAAGAAAATATAATTTTTCTCAAATTTTCGGCCTCTGATTTTATCACCTCAACGCCGACTAGATTCTATCAGCTCAAAGTCTACATATAAGTGAGTCTACATGATTCGCGCACATTCTCAATTGCATTTGAGGACGAGGCTTTTTCTGTATATTCACTCGCCTATGAGATTAGTTCTGGTATCTAACCCGATATTATAGGGAAATTATTACTCTGTTATCACACAAGAACATTCACCCTCCATTAATCCCTTCAAAATCCCATGAAACCTAAATCGCACACGAAACAAGACAAGGCTAAGATTCGACTTGGCAGAGTCGTGGCACTTTGGGTGGGATTTGCAGATTGGCTTTGAGCGAAAGCAAATCAGCCACCCCTAACAATCTCACACGGTGTTTTATGTTAGTACTGTGTGTGCATGTGCCGGTGTGTACGGATTTGGCATTCTAACAAAAGAATTAATAGGGAAGCATGCCTAAGCAGTCTGTCAGTTCATTCTTGTACGTCATTTCATCCCTTCGATTTCTTTCGTGTCTATCCAACTCCTACTTATTTCCTCAATAAACAAACAGTGCCCTCGTTGCAGCCACATATTTTGTTTCCTTTCGCACCAAACAATTACATTACTCCCCAGCGAGGCCAAACCAAACACCACTACGCAAATAAGAAAAGACGTGGGGGGGTCCTAAGGCAAAGCTGGATTTTTTTGGGGGGGGGAGGGGAAGAGAACTGTGAAACGGGGGATTAATTGGAATGATTAAGATCGGAAGAGCAATCGTCGGGTCGACAGACGAGGAGGGGGGGGTTAAACAAGAAGGCGAGTTTTTGTTGTTCGAGCCAAGTTTTAGAAGTCTGCTTGCAAACGTCCACACGTTGACTGAAGATGTCAACCGATTTCAACGAAGACATCAACGCTTTCTTCACTAGGGAGACATCCGGATAATTGCGTGCCCTCCAGGCCTCAACGCTCACAGATAGGACTGCCCAAATCTCACTACATCTCTTCTTCTCTTAGGGACATTTGGACCTACCTAGGGAGCGTGGTGGACTTCCTAAGACCAGCTCACCTCGCATATGATAGGTAAAGAGGATGAGAGGGATTGCAAGTTTTTTTTCACTTTCCTCATCTTTACAGATATATCTCCTTACAAACCTTCCTGAGGAGATGCCATCCTTGATTTTCGCCTCTGTTTTAATTAATAATAATAATAATAATAATAATGATTAGGCTCTGATGACTCCCTTTCCAGAAATCGCGGTGGTAATAAACAACAAAACAAATCTAAGTAGCCACAGTGAGCAGCAATCTGCCTTAATTATGTACAAGGCAACATCTATCATAGAAGGTGGCGAGTGTGTTCCCAGAAACATCATGGAATTGGCCTGTGGCAACTCTTTCCACTTTTATTATAAACTCAACTTTTTTCCCCTTAGATCCCTTTCTCACCAAGCCTTTCCCCTTAGATTCCTTTCTCAACAAACCTCCCCCCCTTAGATTTCTTTCTCCTAAAGCCTTTTCCCCTTAAATTCCTTTCTCATCAAGCCTGTTCCCCTTATATCCCTTTCTCATCAAGCCTTTCCCGTTAGATACCTTTCTCCCTTAGATTACTTTCTCATAAAGCCTTTTATTCCTAGATCCCTTTCTCGACAAGCCTTTCCCCCTTAGATCCCTTTCTCATCAAACCTTTTCCCCTTATATCCCTTTCTCATCAAACCTTTTCCCCTTATATCCCTTCTCATCAAGTCTTTCCCGTTAGATACCTTTCTCACCAAGCCTGTCCCCCTTAGATTCCTTTCTCATCAAGCCTTTTATACTTAGATCCCTTTCTTATCCTTTGAGGTTGCTTACTAGAGAAGTTAGTTTTAGCCCAGGTGAAAAGAGTAGACAAGGTAAAGATTCTTTGCCTGTGAGTTATTTCTTTCGCACAAATATATTTTTTTAATGGTACTAGAGAAGATATAAGAGAATTTTTTAGGATAAATTCGTGATTAAAGTTGCGAAATAAGTGAATTTAAGATGCATGCGTGGCTTGGAGTAGTGGTTATGCCTTTCTGGCGGGGAAGTTTATGAAGTGAGTCACTTTTTTGTTCAAAGGTTTCATTTTACAAGGAGAAAGGAGGAGAGGGAGAATCGCCTTTTCCCGGTGAATTGTTCACAAAAGGAAGCAATTATGTATTTGATCGGAAATGACAATATCCATTGTTGAGTCCTATCTATAGATGGTATTCTGAAAAAGAACTGAGGGCAAACGCGAGGATATACAGTGGATAATCGAGTGAGCAGCATAAAAGGAATTACGTCAACCTCAGACCACGCCAATTCTCGACGCCGGGACGATTAAAGGAAAAATCACAAAGACACCAGGAAGAAATACGAACAAAGACGACCTAGAATTCGCGAATCTCCTTCGTCCTTCAAGTAACTTGGAGCGGGTGGATGAGCTTCACACCCTAGCCGGGCTAGCCCCTATCATTATGGCGCCTGGCACGAGGTCAAAACCTCCCACTCGACGCTCGCCGAGTGGGAGTCTTGTGGGTTCTAATCAAAGGTTCGCGAATCGGGTCGTTCCTGGTAAGTATTACAATTTAGCGACCAGGTTAAGTACCAGGTTTAAGGGCAGAATTGCGGGATTGTCTCACGCGCAGCGAACAACGGGTGGTAAATTGGACATTGAATTGAGATATATATCGGTCTGTGCACACCATTTATACATCATTAGCACGAATTCAGACAAGTACATAACTTCGCTTCGCTACGCACGCATGCGCAAATTCGTGTGCGCGTTCGGGCGGTAAATTCAGTAGAAAAAAAGTGACTCTGACTCATTCTAGTGAGGGCAAAGGAAGACTTTCCCATTCACACCTTCATGGAGGGGAAGGGGCTGTGGAGAGCCAAAAAATGCCCCAGGATAGGGACCATAGAGTCCATTCCAAAGAAACTCATCCGCGCAAGGGGATCTTTGGGAATCTTTCACACAAATGGATGTGAGTTCAGGAGAGTTGCGCTCTCCGCTCATTAGAGCCTACATTCTGTCGCGGGCTACTGGAGCGTTACATTTTCCCTTCAAAGATATTTTCCAAAAAGGTCTCGGGCCGATGCATTATAAAATCCGTCTCAAAGGATTCCCTATATTAGATTATGCTGCTCCCTTCTTGTTTACAGAATTAACTAGAGACGTAGATATTATATAACAAGTACAGGGTCGCTATACGAAAATGATAAGGGAAATAAACCATCTTAGTTAAAATGATAGGCTTAAAAAAATGTCTTTTTTTCCTTCGATCCTAAAAGGAAAAAGGGAGAACAAATAGAAACATAAAAATTATTAATGAATATGCCCGATACTGCAGAAAATCTTTTCAACTTGACAGGGGGTGAGAGCAACGCGAGGACACGACAAAAAGATGGAAAAATGTTGAAATTCAAAACGTCAATGGGAAAATTTGCCTTCAGCAACCGCATCGTTTAAGTCTGAAACAATCTGCCACAGGAAGTATTCAGCGCTCCAAACAGAGAAATTATGAATAACAAATTCGATAAATATAAAGAAAATAAAGTTAAAATAGCTTACAAATATTAGAGGAGGTTCCACCCAAATTAGCCTTACTCTTAATAGGGCCTACCATGTATGAGCTTTTATGGTTCCCTGTAGGTGCCAATAAATTGTTTGTTTGTTTCGCTTGTTAGTTTTCCTTATTTTTTGTGAAAAAGACTCAATCAAGTCTGCATCTACCTCTTGATTGGCTTTCACTAACAAGGGCAACCAAGCCAAAGAAGGAAGAGATCGTGATAACAAATAGCGCCCGAAAAATCGTCACTAAAATTATTATTCGTGCAAAAGAAAAACAGGCACTCACGGGTACTCATTGAGAGTCGTCTAGAAGGGGGGAGGGGGCTTCAAGTGACCCCCCCTTCATTTCCTTGGTCAATATGGCAGAAAAAAACGAGTACAAGGGTGAAGTTAACACTTAATTGTGACATAATCTGTCAACATTCACCCAATTGTGAATCATTAGCGCGGTGGATTCAGGGCTAACTTGGGCGACCGAGAAAACGGGGCCCGGAGTATTATTTACCGTGGTGGGAAGCTAAGGCAACGAATTTTCAGTAATGAGATGAGTGTGCGTGTGACATCGAAGAGTATGCAATGAAGATATGAATCGGGTGTCATATGTTATTTACCTGTGGAACTGAATATCAACACTCAGCTAGACATCGCATCCGTGGTGAAAAAAGGTACCTAAACAGTCGAGATGAGCAGGCATGTGTGTGTGTGTACGTATAAATGCATGTAGGGAAAGTAAGGAACGAAGTGTGATGGTAGGTAGCGCCACTTGTCCCTCGCATCGTGGATGAGCTCCATCAACTGGATGAAATGCACATAAAGATCAGGATGACAATAAATGGTAAACACAAAGGCAGCCAGGGGGCAGTGAAGTGTCTGGGTCGTATTTTGTGACTGACACTAGCCAGCGATGATGATGCGTGTGGAGTTACTTAAGACTCCAGCGGGGGTATCAAAATATAAGGTGAGGAAGGATAAAGATAACCCATGAAGCGGAAATTGCCATCCGATTTCATTAACCCTTCAATGTTTACAGTTCAATGGCAGTTTTAATTATCTCGCGTAAACCTTTTGACTTAAAGGAAATAAGAATAAAGTAATGGAAGGAAACATTTTGAATTAGAGCAAAAAGAAACTGGACGAGGGCATTTTTTCATTCAGTCGAGAATGAGTGAGAGAATCGGCAAACAGAAGGATAAAGGTAGAATAGAAAAGAACAAGAATAAAAAAACACGAGCAGGTAGTCCTTAAATAATGGAGTAATTAAAAGGGCATAGCATAAACTTCCAGGAATATTTTCGACCAAAGAGCGAATGCCTAAAGTAACAATTATTATACGGATGACATAAGCAACCAGGAGAAAATAAGGAAATTTATTCAATTTGCTCATACCCTTTACCCCCCCCCAGCAATACGTGTTTGGTTGTAGCAATACTCTCAATTGTTCTTTTTTTTTTGCCTCAAATCTAGCATTCTTGATTCTTCCTCTTGTTTGGCCATCCACTACGTTCATAAAGAGAGTTGGTTCCTTTGGAACACCCCTGTTTTCTGAAACTCAATTAATCAACCCTACGTGGGCTATTTATAGCGCACGTAGTGGCTGTCTTGAGGAACGTGAAGGTACTAAACAAAAGGAAAGGCGTCATGATGTTGGTGGGGAAATGAGAAGTAGAGTGGGGTACTGTCACAATGAGAAACGATGAGTGATATTACCAAGCCTACCCTGTTTTTAGAGATGATAACCCCCCCCCCCTACGACAAATTCAGCTCGTGGGAAAGAACACATGCGAGCGAAGATCGCGCGTAGGCCTCGAAGAGACCCACTGGAGCCACCGCGAACGTGGGATTCAACCCGTCCCAAAGGAGAGCCGATATTTGGCGGGAAGAGAGCGTGAGACTCACCAGGCAGTCGAGCTGCGAGACGGGGGTCTTGGAGCCGGGCTGGCTGATATCCCACACCTTGACGCACCCTTTTCCCCCCGTGTAGACGTACTTGGTGGGGTTGCTGACGGTGACGGCACACACGACCTCCCCGTGGAGGAGAGTGTTGATCTGGCGAGCGTGCCGGGGGATTCCGGGCCCCAGGAGGGCGTCAGGGGGGAAGGGGACAGGGGCCAGTTGACCGTCGCCGCTCACGTGAAAGCTGTAGGCCCTTTGGAGGGGAGAAAGAGGGTAGCTATCAGAATGCGCCCACAACACGCCCATACAGTCGCACCACCACGCAAATCAGGGATACTTACGGCTTTCCGCCCTGCAGGTGCAGTGAAGGGGCTCGGACGTGCATGTCTAACGAGGCCCCTGGGGTCCCGGGTGGCCCCCGAGGATAGGGGTAGCCAGCGGCGGCGGCGGCAGCAGCAGCAGCAGCGGCTGCCGGAGCCGAGGCTGCCGCGTCTGCCGGTAGCGGGTAGGTCGGTGGGTAAGTGGTGGGTACCCCTGGAAGCGGGGCCGCCTTACCCACCGGCTTAAGGGAGGAAGCGCCTGACGAGGAAGAGGAAGACGATGAGGACGAGGAGGACGACGATGAAGACGTGGGCGTGGGTGTCTTCGAGGTGGGCGTCGTCGGCTTCTCGTCCTTCCGCGGCGCCTGAGGGGTGCTCGAGGAGCTTCCGGAACTACGCGGGCTGAGGGTGACGGCAAAGATAAGAAGAGGCCGAGGAATGGGCTTAGGCCGAAATTGCCCCCCTCCCCTCTCGACCAGGGTCAACAACAATCAGGTTGTTGAAACATTTCCTATTAGTTAAGTGTATATATATATATATATATATATATATATATATATATATATATATATATATATATCAGTAGGCGTGCGGTGACTAATGAAGATGAGGAAGCAATTCAAGTTTTACAAAAAATAAATAATGTTAATTGAAGCAAACGTATTGTTCATTAAAAATAACTATAAAATTGTAAGCTACTCACTTTATATAAATGTTATTTTTTTAAAAAACTTTATTTAAATGTTAAAATAGCTTCTGTAAGTATTCACAACTAACGGCCAAAATGTTCTATTATATTGGCTTACATTATATTTGCGAGTGCAACACTTTGTTTTGGATAACATCTAGTGTTGGCGTAGGCCTACTTGTTTTAATTATATTTTGTTTTTCATTATAAGTCGTCGCACTAAACTTCCTTTGTAATAATTTTTCAATAATGCAATCGCATTTTCTCACATTCACTTTGCATCCATTTTGTTTAGAAGGGGGTATTATCACTTAAATAATGAATAAACGATATGCCACACTTTCTAAGCACTGACTCACAGCTACTGATCTCTAAGACACGAGGGGTAACTACGGTTGGGCTGCCAGAATCCAGGAGATATTAACAAAATGCTTAAGATACAAGAACGTAACCATACAGTTTATGCTATGTAGCTGCTTTCATTCTCAGAACCAGTATTTAAATATAACTTAAATATTATTTAAGTTTCAGAGCATAATAATAGCTACGTCATTGTGTCTTAGAAATTTTGTTGCTTTTTCCTAGATACTAGCAGATGACTGCAAAGCTAAATTTACTTCCTTTTCCGTATACAAATAGGTAATTTTTTTCTTAATTTTAACACGGCATTGAAATGTCTAGATAAAAATCATAAAACTCTAATGACTGAATATTATTGCTAAAAAAAAGCACATCTTTTAAACTATTCATTGCAAAGCACCAAAAAGCAGAACTATTATTGAAATTAAAAGGAACAAAAAAGAAAGAGTAGAAATCTCCATGAAAAGGATGCATTTCTTCAATTACAGTCGGGCTCATCGGGGTCAAACACCAATTCGATTCAAAATGAACGGTCCCGGTAGTATGGCGTATACAAGTATAGGCAAGCCTAAATGTGATAATAGAATTGATTCTGATGTCATATTAATTATTGGTGTAATTTATTTTTATTTTCTTCTTAAATAGGGGGAAGCATAGCTTACCTTGCTTCCATTGACTGCACGCCACTGATATATGTGTATATATATATATATATATATATATATATATATATATATATATATATATATATATATATAGTGTGTGTGCGTATGTGTTTGGTGGATGTGGCCACCAGTATAACAATGATTAGACATCACGCTGCATCGAGCAGAGCACGTATGTGGGACGCTCCACATCCACGCAAACAAGAGACGATCCACTCAATAGATAAATCAAACATCTACAAAAGAATCGTTTTAATTGGCTATTTTAACTTTCACTTCTCTCATGCAGGCAGCGATCATATGCCGCTACAAGAGAGAGTAGCCGCATATGATCGGTGCGTATGTTGCAATTTAACATATAGTGGTACCCCAACGAGCGGGTGATGCCCCCCATGTCCTGTGAAGGCAACATTAAAGGTTAAAATAGCCAATTAAAACCAATCCTTGGGAGCGTTAGATTAGTCTAATGTTTGAATAGATACAGTCACTTACTAGGTGTGGCAGCGTTATTAATTTTAACTTGTATTTTCTTAATATGTCTTACAAGTTTTTTAACGGGATCTTCGAGGCGAGCAAAAACATCCGCGAATGACATTGTTTATTACTAGACGTCTTTCGACCGTGTTGGTCATCTTCAGGGAATGAACAGAAATGGAATTATTCACAAATTGCTACACTATATATAATCTTTCTACGTGAACATAATATTACAAAAAATGGCCAATCATGGCGCGGGATATTTTTAAGGGGAGAAACTAAGCGATACAAGAAACATATAAAATTGGAAGGCTTGAATTGTCTGACTATTTGTCGCTCGGCAATTAACGTGCAACTTCAGCCGGAAACCATACTCCCAACATCTCCGAGTTGACCGCCGTTAAAAGAAGCACATTTTCAAACCTACATTTTCCTTTGCCTCCTTTGCCAGAGAACTAGATCATAGGGACAAATATTAAGACTTTTTTTTAAACTTTATTAATAGAAAGATGAAAGCTTAGGGACCCCCCCCCCCATACACACACACTCTCGTGGGTTGAGGTACTAGAGAAATGTAAAGAATGAAAATTTGTTAAAGGTTAAATACAGTAGAAGGTATGCACTTGCCCGGAGGTCGGAGTAGTTAACTCTACAAAAATTACAATTACATTTTTGATAAAAATTAATTGATTATTGTATATTATTGTTGTCCCGTTGATTATTAAAATGTTTTTACAACGATAATTTACTTTGTTATCATTTTCTTTCTATAAAAGTCAGTTTCTACATAATTGATTTCATTTTTTTTTTAATTTGCACAATGTTATTTTACATTAAAATGTTTTTAGAAATTTCCCATCTTTTAGTTGTATTGTTAACAATATATTCTCGCATTTAGTCGTCGCTTTTATAAATTATCACTAGATTTACATTAAAAAAATGTATAATTATATATTAACTATTCTCCTTACGATTAACTCTTATGAGGCTTGCTTTAAATTTAATTATTTATGCTATTATTCACTGTTAGACTTGTTATTAATTTGAACTTTAACGCTTATATTCACTGTTAGACACTTTTGTACTTTTTTTATTTCACTATGTCGAGGGATTCTGGGCGTATCTTTGTCCATTACTGATTGTCTTGTATTCGGACATGTTGACGACGCGGACACATGTATCAGGATTAACTTGGGTTTTTTGTCTGTGGTGGTTTCTTCGTCTGCGGGCTCTTCTTTTTTTCGTTTGGACTTTTTCTTCTTTTTGCTTTTTTTCTTCCACGTGGGGACTGTCGGTGCGCTGGATTTTGAGGACGTCTTGTGAGGCGGGAATAGGCGGGAACCACAGCTTCGTGTTAGTTCCGTTCTTCAGCAGGAGGTGGTTCAATTCCTCCGCAAAAGTGCCGGGATTTGCCAAGTGGGCAAAAATGACCATGGCCATTATGTCCCTGCCCTCGCTTGGCATCACCAGCTTCGACGCCGTGATTCCATGTTTATGCTGCGTAGCCGTTGCTTCCGCGAACGACTTTGCCTTTCCCTCCTTCTTCATTTTTGACTGTTCCCTCTTTCCCCGAATCGCTTCCTTGCGGATGGGACACTTCAAGTTCAAGTTAGTGAAAGTGATGAAATGTGTGGTAGGTTTGCGTAGGTGTGAAATTGTTTACTAGTTTGCCCTGGTGTTGAAGGCATCACTAGCATACTTTCTTCTTATCGTTTGTTTAAAAAGAATATGTTTTTCCTCCGTCAATAATATTGCTGACAGTAGGTTCTTCCGGCGTGGCTTTCAAGTAGTTTTTTGTTAACTATTCTTTTCAAGTTTCATATTAATTATTTATTCTCTTTCTATTTAAATTTTAGCTATGCTTGTTGTTATTGCAGTTAATTTCTTAATCTTATTTTCGTTTGCTTTATTTAATTATTCATTTCTTATGTTTAATTCGAATCTTAGTTTGGGCACTTCGCCTCTTTTTGTTTACATTTTTGTTATTGCTGTTAGACTGTCTTCCTATTCTTATTATTATTTAGTTAATTTTGTTGATTATTTATTCTTCTTCTCTTTTTATTTTATTTTGATTTTAGCTTGGGCAATTTGCCTCCTTTTCTTTATACTTTTTATTGTTCTTTCTCTTCTTTTTGTTTTAGTTAAATTTTAATTTGTTAACATTTCGCCTCTTTTTATTAAAGTTTATTGCCTTTTGTTTATTGTTTTTCTTTGACTTGTTTCGATTTTGTATCATTTTAGGTGTAGATGGGTCTTATATTTTCTCTTGCAGTTTCTTCCGCTGGGGAATAGTGCTGTCCTTTCTACTGTGCGTTGTCTGAATTGCGGTATTTCTACATTATTGTTGATTGTTGGGAGTATTTCTTCTTCTACTTTGTCCCATGTCTTTCTCCTTAGCCTCTGGATCTCCATATTGATCGGTTTGAGTCCGGTTCGATCGTGTAGAACCGATTGTCGAATACGGTCGGTCCTTTTCGTGCCAGTTATAAGCAGTGTGGCTTGATTCTGTACCCTCTGCATCGTCATGTGAGAGGTACAACTTGCCATCTGTACACGCTCGGGTACACCAGGACGGAGCGTACCAAGGCCGTGTAGAGTTTTCTCTTATTTGGCACGTTGAGGCTTCGGATACGGTACAGTTTCTTCAGCTCTCTTTTGGCTAGGGAGACTGTTGTTTATGGGGGCCTTATAACCTGATTTGTAAAGACGTAAGCCCAGGACCTTTCCCTCGTTAGAGTACGGATAAATTTCATCCTGAACGAGGACGTCGTCTATTTTGCGGCAGTTCATCGTTATTATCAGGGACTTCTGGCGGTTAGTCTTTATTTTCCACCTTTTCTCGTAGACCTTCGCAACGAATTCCAGGAGGGAGATTGGCCTGTAATTGACCAGTTGATCAGGGGGTTACCTCCCTTAGGTATGAAGATTATTTTACCAATCTTAAAACCATCAAGGAAGTGTTATAAACATTTGTGATTCCCTGAATGATCTGTTGTGTGGCATTTATAAAGTTGTTTTTGGTGATGCCCGTCCAGCCTGGTACCCTTTGTTCAAAGGTTCTTGGTGACCATGACCTCCCCAGGTGTTATGGGGCGGCAATCTTCCGTTTCTTCCCCTTAGCCTTCTTTGCTTGAGGGGCTTCTGAGTCCGATGAGTCTGAGGAGTCCGAGGAACCAGTAGTAGCAGACCAAGCCATTTTCCCTCTCTTCGTTGTCTACTTGTCTCTGTTTAGGGGGAGTTTTTTTCACTTCGACTGCTTCTTTTTTTCTTTCTTAGTTTTATTTCCAATTTTGGGGTTGTCTTTTGGGGTGTCGTCTTGTACATTTGTCTGTTGGTCTGGGACCATCTGCAATAACAGGACATCACCAGGAAGGGGGAGGGGGATTGTCCGGGAACCACATTTAGTCCATACCGTTTTTGGAGAGCATTTGATTTAGCTCTTTAGCGAACGTTCCTGGGCGCGTAAGATTCATGACGTGCGCGTGAAGAATACACGTCAGAATCTTGGTTGAATTTTCGTTCTGTATTTTGAGGTAGGTCTTTTTCGCGTCAACTTCTGAGGGTCACCTTTGCTGCTTGAGCGTAGGTTGTATTGGCTCTACGCGTTTCCTCTTGTTTCTTTTTTATCACTTCTTTTTAGACAGGGCAGGCCATGGCCATTGACCTGTGTCCCTGCCCACAGTTGACGCACTTTTCGAAGTCCTCTAGTTGTGGACTTTTTCGCTGCATTTGGCGCATGTTTCTTGTGGCACCTTACAGTCCTTTGTGCTGCTCCATTCTGTAGCACCTGAAGCAGAATTGAGTGGAGTGAATTCTCCTTTCTCAATTTGGTCTCTCTTACTTTGGCATTAAACATGAGCAGACCATGTTTTTTGCCTTTTGAGCCATAGTGGTTTCTGCAAAGACTACCTTAAACACGTGAGTGTAGTCACTGTTATCCCTCCTGTTCTTAAACTTAATCACTTCGGCTACCTTAGCCCAGGGTTGTCGTAGCTGGATTTCCTCTTTTGAGTGTTGCCCGATCCATGGATCGACTCGCCGGCATACCACGCTCCTGTGGGCCAGGATCTAAGGTGGTACGGCGGGCTGCAGACGAATTCCCCATAGGAACTCAACGGCATTTTTTTTAGTGATGGCCTCAATGTCCTTCTCGCAGATAGCAACATATCCCGAGGCCATCTCCAGCAGTCTTACCATGGCAATGCTTAATTTGATATATACAACCTCGAATACTTTTTCTCTGATGGGCTTGGGTTGTCCATCGATTGCCTGCAGGAGGATTTTGGTCGTGTTATCCTGGGCCATCTCTTCGAGAGAGTGGCCCCTCTGGGCTATATTCTTCTTATGCTCTCTAATCTTTTGGTTGGGGTAACTTGATTCGAGAGGAAATAGTTCACCCTTCCTATCTTCTTGCGGTGCTACTCTGTGCTCGTTTGGGGTGACTCCCTCTTCTTCGTAACTCAGCATCCATGAACGTGAACTACCAAATGGGGTGAATGAATGACATTGGGTGAACCAAGAAGATGAGGGGGGGGGGCTTTACGAGGCGTGATTGTATGGCGGACTTTATGTTGTTTAGCGCAGAATCAACCATCGCTAACCGGGGGTGCCGCCGCTCGCGGGTTTGGGTATCAGAACTGCATACGGCATACATAGAGACGGGTGTTGCTTCCCTCTATGGTCCTTGCAGGACTCCTGGGATAGAGAAGTGGGGGCGGGCCCCCACGTCCTTCCCGGGAGTTGCAGTCCTTAAACCAGCTTTCCTTGGCGCCCTTAATTATGACTATCACAAAGAACCTCATAGTTGGGACGAGGAAAGATGACAGGCAGTCCAGTTCATTTCAGCTTCGCTACTCTGCCGAGGGAGGGGAGGGGGGTTAGGTCGACATAAAAGTCACCTCGGAGCAGCTTATAATTATCTCTTTTCGAAAATCCCGGTGGGAAAAGTGAAGAAAATTTTCGCGTTTTTGCAGCTGGCTTCCCATTTTCTTTAACTCTTTTATCGGGTAAGAGATGTGTATGTTAGCGTTGTTTATTCAATGAAGTCTTCAACCGTCGCTCTGTGGTCCCCTCCGCAGTTGATACTTTTTAACTTCTCAGCCATGCATTGTCTCCATTCGAGACCAGACTGGGCACAGTTGGAACACGTGACTTCTATTTCTTTGCATTCACGCGTCGGGTGCTTCTCGATGGCGTAGCGTCTGTGGCAGCAGTCCACGTGAATGTATTCCTCTACCTTGACTTGCTCTGGGACCACTCGAAGTAAAAGCCTAGGAGGCCTTACTTCTTGGCCCTGTCAGCCATCCCGATGGTCTCGAAGACGATTTTGACAATTGCGTTTCCTTTTGCAAAACTTCTCTACTTTGGTAATCTTCGTCCACGTCTGCTGCCTCATCAGCTCTTCCCTGATATCTTCACAAGAGTTACCCGAGAAAAACGAGTCGAGCGTTCTGAGGATTATGGTCGGACGAACGAGGATATCCTGGAGTACGGACACTTCCAGCCCGATCTTCTGGAGCTGCTTCTTGACCTTTTCAGATACGAGCTGTTCCACGTCCTCCATCGAATGGCAAATGGCGGCGTATCCATTCGGGGTGTATATAAGCTTCACAATGAGGAGATTAAGAACTCCGAGTCAGACAATCTGAGCCTTCCAATTTTATGTTTCTTGTAGCGTTTAGTTTCCCCTTAAAAATTTCCCGGACCATGAATTGGCCAATTTTCATAATACTTATGTTCACATAGAAAGACTATATATAGTGTAGCAATTTGTGAATAATTCGATTTCTGTTCATTCCCTGAAGATGACCTAACACGGTCGAAAGCATCTAGGAATAAAGAATGTCATTCGCGGATGCGTTTCCTCGCCTCGAAGATCCCGTTAAAAAACTTGTAAGAAATATTAAGAAAATGCAAGTTAAAATTAATAACACTGCCACAGCTGTAGACTTCAATAGTACATGCATACAACATGGCCTTTTACCTAATTATATATAAATATATATTTTTTTCCCTACCTTATAGGGCCGAGCGGTGGGGTTTTCTTGGCAATTCCATTCTCTCTGGGGGATGTAGCCCCATTGACAGCGGGGCTCGAGGAATCCTGGACGAGAGAGAATAGGCAACAATTAATCGAGGAAGAAATGAGCACACTCGATGCAAACAAACCGTCGAAAAATAAACGGACAACAAAAGGAACCTCCCCTACCAAACAAACACCGTGATCTTCTTTAATTTACATGGGAGCCAAATTAGTTCACCCCCGTGTCTTATCCCCCAGGGCGACATGTCCGGACCGTGCAATCAACGCTATTTCTCCAAGTTCTTTCAACATACCCGGCCCCAAACCGAGGAAATCAATTAAACTAAGTTTCACAACCCCCCCTCCCCCCAAATACCCACGAGATATTCCCGGTATCCTCGAAAAACGGATGGACCCAAAGGTCCGCAGGACAATTTGATTTAACGGACCTCACTTAAGGGGTAACGTGAAATTGCCTCCGAAGCAACTGTTTAAAAAAACTCATATACATCCATACAATCTACAAATGAGACAATCGAGGGCCAATCTGGGATTATAATTCACGAACCGGCTTGATAATAATAAACAAGATACATTTAATATTCCGATACAAATTCTGGCATAATGCAGAGTTCCGGGAACAGGCAGGGACAAAAGATTGTAATCTAGCGCTTAACCACGATTATAATGGGAGAGGATCGGAGATACGTAATTACGATAAGTTTTTGGAAAAATTGGTCCTGATGAATGTTCTAAAATTGAGGAACATGAAAAGGTCCGAAACGTTCACAGCTCGCCTAGCCAAAAGAAGACACTACTTAGACAACTAGGAGCAGACGCGGAACGAGACCCCTTCTTGCACCTCTGCGCGTGCACGAATTGGGAGGGGACAGGCAACGGAGGATAGAGTCGT
This sequence comes from Ceratothoa steindachneri, assembly GCA_963969495.1. Lineage (NCBI taxonomy): Eukaryota > Metazoa > Arthropoda > Malacostraca > Isopoda > Cymothoidae > Ceratothoa > Ceratothoa steindachneri. The sequence continues at coordinate 92,642,196 of OZ018317.1, read as the reverse complement.
CGTTGTTTCGTTGTTCAACGTCATTCCGACTCGTATAACGCCCTTCAACTCACCCCTCCCCCATGCCAGGGAGTGGCATTATACATTAGAAAATAAACGGGGTCCATCACAAGCATAATGAGGTTTAAACGAGAGGAATTGATGGCGTTAGATGTACCTTTATTGACATAAATAAATGCCTCTTGCTCGACTCAGCAAGACTTTTCTGCACACTTTGAATTACGACCTTTCCGCAGTGTGCGCGTGTTAGAGGGAGGCGTGACTACGAATTAGTCCTGATTGGAGGAAGCGGGATGTGCATGAGGGTGACCTCTGGAAAGAAAACACCCCCCCCCCCTCCTTTCTGAGTCGGTCTTCGATAAAAGCCAGAGGCGAGAAAGGGCCCGGATTCGTACGCGACATTGATGTGTGCGGCGCAGGGGCGGACAAAGAAGGAACCCAAATTACAAGGGCTGAATAGCGAATCAATTATTGCTAATTACCCCTCCTCCCAACTACAGGTCGGGGACGGACCCGTGTGTATATATATATATATATATATATATATATATATATATATATATATATATATATATATATATATATATATATATATATATATATATATATGAGGAATTAAACCACATTCTCCGAAGACAATTTAATTCGGAACAGTTTCGCCTACCTGGCAACTGACTACTTGGGCAGAAATCTTCGTAATTGTTTCAGAGCTTAATGCTAAGCTAGATTGAAAAAAAAACGTGCACAAGGCACCAAAGACCCCAACAAAAACAACATCCCTAAGAAGGATGCAGTTGCAACAGAGCACCAACGTGGTGGAACGTGGGGAAGCCGCACTGTGCAGAAGACAGGTGGCCTCCACTGTCTACGTAAAAAGGCTAATCTAACATTTACAAATTTTTCCAGCAACTTGCACACGCAGGAGGTTAGAGAGAGTGGGCGGAAACCCGGCGGGGTAGAGTAATCTCTCGAACAAATGTAACATAAAGGCCATGCCTCGCTCACCCAGGTGTCGAAGCATAGCATAGGGGATATCTTCCGAACCAAGACGGTGTCAACGTATGAAACGAGAGCGAATGACTCCGCCATGGACACGGGGTCCGAGATAACTTGCCCTGAATCCTTTGGACTCGCTTCCACACCTCTGCAAGAGGGGTTTTCCCGTTAAGTGAAGATAATAAGTATGCCCACCATAAAGCCCAAGGGCGTGCTTCGCAACATACCGGAACATAGCCTTAGGTCGACGAAATCCACAGAAAATAAAATCGTTCGGGCTGCCCTTATAGAGCATGTAGGCATTACGCTTGTTTGAAGGCCGTCTCACACCTGGCTGACGACCACGAAAGCGGTCGGCGGGCAAAACGACATACGTTCTACGAATAGCAGTAAGGCTCAGGGTGATGAGGTTGCCGGAGACAAACTCAACGGCATTATCCACCGCCATTGAGGTCATGGACACCCTCACACCCAAAATCAGGCTGCGCATCCGTGGAGCACAGGGATAGATCAAGCGGTTCTCGGGGAGTGATGCGTAAACTGATCCACATTTAGGAAACCGTTCAAATTCCCGAGAAGTAGAAAAGGTCTCGGCAACCGTGCCACGACTCGACGGTAATCTCGGCGTCTAAGTCGGTTAACGGTGGAATGTACTGAGAAATTACAGTATACCTTCTATCCGGCCACAGCTGAAAGGAGGTATTTGTACAAGTAGAAGTACGGACACATCATGCCGCGCATCCTCCTGCTACTCGGCCCCATTCCAAGATGGTAAGGTAGCAAAACCCTTATCCACCGGGAGGGTGGGCAGGACGCACCCAGCATGCTCGTCTGCAAAAAAAAAACTAACTAACGGGAAACGGGGGGAGACGAGCTTCCACAGCAACTCCGAGGAGGACCAGAGTCCGCCGAAATTTTATTGAAGCAATATGCCATCCAGACCTAGCTCGGAGGAGATGCGGGAGGCCCTCTGAGAAAAGAAACCACTCACGGGAGTGGGCGTACGCTTCCAGGAAGCAGAACTCCGGGCACTGTTGGCCGAGCAAGGAGCTGAAAGCGCTGTCGCTTTCGAGGATTTATCGTGGGAGGTTGGGTAGCTGAGAGTCATTTCGAGCCTTCTACTCAAAACATTTAGAGGGCGGGTGGCTTCGGAGGCGGGGGTTCTTCCTTTGGAGGATCCACCATTTCAGAGTCACCCAGTCCAGCCTTGAATGTGGGCGGAGGAGCCGAACCTCATTTGGTGCTGTCTTCCTTTCTTGGGCAGCTTGAAGAAGCTCGGAAGAGGGCCTCACGACTACATTCAGGGGTATTATCTTTTGTGATTCTAACGACTCGGTTGAGGTGTTCGGCTGTTTCGCCGTACGGAACACGGTGACGCTGGAGAGGATGCCTTCCACTGGGTGTGTGTGAACCCTTTGTGCCGATAGCTCTAGCAGTAGATCGGTAGGGAGGGGAGAGTAGAACCCACAGAAGGGTTCCAAATAGGCGCGTAAACGACCGTGCTCGTAGGCTTAAAGGGGCCAGGAGCACAGGGTACTATTTTTTAAAAGGCATAAGACGATCCGCAGCCAGAGCAGTCATTATTTCTTTCTCCAGGAGAAAATCACCACATTGCTTATAAGAAGCGAGGTGCTGCCCTCCGCAATTGACACACTTAGTCATACTTAAAAGGGACTTATCGTGTACGTCTTTGGAGTATCTTCATTAGGTCGGGTAAACCCGACTGTACCTCAACATGAGCGGTTTGTATGGCCGAAGCTATGGCACTAGTAGCACCTTCACGGCAGTGGCACGAATGCCTTCACGCGGTAGCGATACCCCAAGACTCAGGGAGCCTGTCACCGTCGAACGTGACGAAGAGTTTTGTGGTGGGTCTCGAGGGCCCCCTTGTTTTCTAATCACACGTTCGACCTTGACCGCATCTTAGTCAGCCATCTGTAAGGTGATGTCACTAAGAATTAGTCCGCGAGTGCGTCATCACACTTACCAGCGTAGCACACTATTCATGGCCGCTTCGGAATGGTTCGACGCATTCGCCAGATGGCTCCAGTTCGAGAAACTGGTCACCTTCGGCTCTCTACCAATCAGGCTAGCCAGTGCTTTCCTCTGGTGGATCATGTTGCTTTTGGCCAACACTGCCTTCGTCTGCACCCACCCTTCTCCTCCCGAAAGTACGAGGGGATTAAGGTTCGGTGTTTGGGATGGAGCCGATGTTCCCTCCCCATTGAAGATCGTGCTATCTAGGGCTGGATCACTTTTGGCATCACGGATCCCATTTGAGGTACCTTCTCTCCTATCATCTCTGCCAAGCAAACCTACCTCTATCGGGGAAAAGGGGAGGGGAGGGGAGGGGACACGCTGGTCCCTTGAAAGGTGCATATGCATAGCTGTAGGATCGTAGGGGTCATGACCCGACGGGCCCACCTATCCCTTGCCCTGTCGAGCCGCTCTTACAGGGATGGGTCGATTTTGGGCCGCATGGCCGCTCTCTTGGCAGTCCTCTGCGATCGGAAAAGGGGGATCAGGGTGCTAATGGCTAAAGCACCTTTGAATCATCTGGGGTCAGGTTGGTGAATGAAAGAAGGGAACCAGCACAACGCGGGCATTTTCCTTTCAAGGATAAGGATTGATTGAGGAGAAGTACAAACGGATGAAGTCAAAGATGGATGAATAGAACTAAAAGGAATAGTGGAAATAGTGATGACAACAGCGATACCAAGCCTCGTCCAGAGGCCAGAGACAAGAATGCCCCTCCAAAACTTAAGTCGTTTCGTATCCAAAGAAACAGGCTCGGGGTAAGGTGTGTGTGACGGGGAAGGGGGGGGGGGAATAGCGCCAAACACCGGCCTCGGTTGTCAAGGCGACCACATTTGGCTGGGAAGCGGGGGGGAGGGGCGTCACTCAAATTTGATCCCCAAGTGATTGAATTAATTCAGTCAAGTTTCAATTAAGGTAATTAAATAATTGAGGGGCGTGGGCTTAGCTTGGAAACGTCGCTTTCCACCAGGATTATCTTCGAAATTTAAAGCGAAATATAAAGTGGTGCAGCTATAGGGGTACGATCATCCAGATATCCGCAGCAGCGCGATTTCCACTCCATATCTGCCCCCCCCTCCCCTTAAAGGGGATAGTAATAAAGAAGAAAGATGGGGTCAGTAGAAATGGAAGGGGGAGGGGCATAAGCAACCAAGTTATAAATTATCACCCCTCTACCGGAGCCAAGAGAGGGTGTGACAGCCCCGCCCCAACCCGGAATGATTGGACGAAAGCTAGTCGGCGACTACCCAGCAAAATTAGCCTTAGGTCGAGAAAAATATCTGAGAAGGGACTTGTAAAGTGGCTAAAAAAAGATAAGGGAGTCTAGAAGGATAAAAGCCCAGATAGTTTCAGACTGCTGGGGCCACAGGAGGGGGAAGGTGCGGTGCTCCCCCAGGGAGCAGGGGGAAAGTCTACACGGGGCATCGCCTCGCGAGGTTTACCCTATGAGCGAAGCAAAATCAGGTGGGGGCACTCCCTGAGTGGTGTCCCGATTCGGGGTGGGGGGTCGTATACCTTAGGAATCCTTGGATCCCTCTCCGCCCCAACCACAATGGGGGTTTAACTATAAACTACTAGCCCCCTTCCCCCAGTCGATTTTGCTTTTTAATCCGTAAGCCCCCCACAATGGGGTGACAGGCGTAGCATGGGCAAGCATGCTGCAGCTGTCATCGGGGGATGGCGTGTTCTTCCTTCCTACACGCTTACAGGAGGATCCGAAGCTATATATATATATATATATATATATATATATATATATATATATATATATATATATATATATATATATATATATATATATATATATCTTCCACACATTCACTTCCTCGATCTTCTCCACTTTATTTACAGACTTACAACCTTTCTACGGAAGATGCCCTCGTTGGTTCAAGAAAGTTGGGCAGTGTACCTTTAATATTTTTTTTTACTTCCATAACTACACCACTTTCTTTCAAGTTTTCTGGTTGAGTTAACCTAGTTGTTTTTTTGGCCTCATTTTGTAACTATCCTGTATATTTACGGGCGGAGGATGTCAATAAAAACCAACCCGATAATTTACGTTCCAACGTAGGTTTTTTACGTTTCTAAGCTCTAATTGGCTCTTTAACATATGTCACAACTTGGGGGGGGGAACAGAATCGAGGACCCATGGAAGAGGTTAGAATAACTGTCCTCTCCAAATAGATCTGTTGGGGGCAACTGTCCCCAAAATAAATAGTTCGATAAGGGGTTAATATAAATATCGCCCCCTCCTTTGGGAAGGCAGGACAAGAGTAAAGAAGGCCGCAAACTTACGTGAACTTCTTCCCTCTTGATCTTCTTGGTCTCCGGCTCGGGCGAGCGCGCCCGGTACTTCTCTCCAGCTCCCGGCGAGATCGAGCTCCTCTGCAACCGAGACAAGGAATACGTCACTATAAATTTATGCGAAGAGGTTAGGAAAGTGTAGGGAGGCGCCGCAGAAGGCCCCACGACCTCCTCAATACAGGTTTCGATAGAGGGGTTTGCCGCCCACGACCCCAAGACGACGAGGAGTATACTACACATGGACAGAGGAGGGCGTCGAAGGGCAACACCTAAGGCCACCGTAGGTTATTATAATTATTTACAGGTTTTAGGTTAATGCGGTAGAGTTAGGGGAAGTGAAAATGAGTGAATACATAGTTTCGTCGAGCGAGATGGTACGCAGCTCTCCTGAACCTGGCTCTGTTGCCCATCCTGGAAGAATCGAACACAAGTGCGCCCAGTAAAACAAAACGGTTCAAATTCAAACTTGTTCATGGAGACTAACAATGTAGCCTCAGCCTCCCGCAGGGTAATCGCGTTCATTCAGCCCGTTCTTCCCCTGGGGTATTCACTGCTCTAGCGGGTTGGTTACTTCGTGCCCCCCCCCCTCCTAATTCATCCCCACGTTTAGATAGACCCAATCACAATTACGAGGAGAAGGCGTTACCCCCCCCCCCCAAGCAAATGGCCACCAGAGTCGCTCCCATTTAATTAAACAAGCGCGTCATACGACTGCGCCACAGCCCTCTATCATTGAGGACTGCTTCGCCTTGGTATCCTATTACCCCCGCCCCAACCCCCAGCTCCGACCAGAGGACTCTCTTACGTCAAAGTTTGGTGGATCCCCCACCCCCTTTCAACCAATCAATCAAGCGGGGGGAAGGGTAACTCGATGCGCCTAAAGGGTCACAAAAGGGCAGGTTGTGAGCGCTTAACAAACGCTTATTTCCGTCCCATGTGAGCAAGAGGTTGGTAAGGGGAGTGTTCATCATAGCGCTATATAACCATAGTGCACGCACATAAACTACCCCACAGGAAGGACGCACAAGTGTCCATTTATCAAGGGGGAAGGGGGGCGCTAGGGGGCGTTGGGAAGCAGTGCACACACACCCAAAAAAATTTTTGGCCAGAAACTCTAAACACGCACAAACTTGTCTTCTTTTCGCTTTGATCAGGATTTACGATCTACAATTATCAGAACAATCTTTTCTTGATATATATATATATATATATATATATATATATATATATATATATATATATATATATATATATATATATATATATATATGTGTGTGTGTGTGTGTGTGTGTGTGTGTGTGTGTATAGTCTACAGTTTAGCAGAGTGGAAATAAGTCTTCGATTTTATGAAAGTTAAGTGACATCTGACATTGGGTGAGGTTATTTGCCGGATGGAGTCTCAATTCAGGTCCACTTCTCGGAGGCAATTTATAAGCTGTATATACTCGTGGTTCGGAACCCACATTAATCAGTAAGTCCCACTGAGAAATCAAGGCATTTTAAATGCGGCAGATCGCTGTTAAAACCCTTATTAATTGTGCCACTCGTTTTTTTTAATCGAGGATGACGTCTCCGAACCCTGATAATGAAATTTACATAAAGATAAGAATGGCTGGGTGCCAAGCCTGAGGCTACCCACGATCGGTTCTTGGGCAGGGGCGAGGGGAGTTCAGAACTGCCCCCCATCCTCCCCAAACGCGAGCAATAACCCAACCCTTCGTGCTCAAAGGGAAGGACACTGGGAAAAAAAATTATGTGCCAAGAGGAAAACGAGGAAGAGTGATGTGTTGCGTGTGCGCTTATGCGTCAAACTCAGCACGTCAACAATTGGCGAGCTCTTGCTTCTGGAGAAGGGGGCGGGGGCTCCTTCATAGTATCTAGTTTGGGAGATGTTAGGTGCACGCTGAGGGAGCACCTCCCTCACCCAGAGGGTGCGGGGTTTGTTTTTTTTTTACTTGGTTTTATTTAGCTCATTTGTAGTCTAAATGAGAATAATTTGTAATTTCGGCCATGCCATTGTTGGTAGCCGCCAGTAGAGAACGGCTACAAAAAAAAAACGTATACACCCGCGGCACGAATCAAACCCTGTACCGAGGCTGTCAATCCAACGCTTTGTCCGTTAGCGCAGCGCGACTTCCACATTATGGAATCGTAAATAAATGTTCTAAAAGCCCCAGAGTTCATTTTGGAAAGAAAAAGAACCCACTTTATAAACACAGTCGAAACTAATGAGAGGAATACAATAAAAGGAAAACACCTTTCAAAATGGCCATTTTCAAGAGTGAAACAAAGCGTGAAACAAAGCGAGGGGGAAATAATTTATCAAAAATTAGTCCACGATGAAAGCAAAGAAAAAAAAGCAAGTCAGCTTTTTTCACTCTTGTCGAAATAAAAATAGCCAGGGGAAAATAAAGCCAAATTGGACGGGTGTGCGCCAACAATTTTCAGAAGAATTTCAGTTACATCACAACATAAATTAGCCCCCCCCCCCCCTCTTCCCCCTGCCTTTAGCAATTTTAATCAGTTCTCTACTTCATTTTTGTTAATCTTATCCTTCAAACGGGAGAAGGGAAAGAGTTCCTACACACTCTTGTGCAAATTTACTCCTAAAGACCTGACACCGAATTTAAGGTTCTTGGGTTGTTTTAGGGATTTTGCAGTTTCTTTCAGCCATTAAGCCAACTCACGTCATTCCTCGTGAATGCTACTACTTAGCTAAGTCTGTCTATTGCTCTCTGGAGCGAAAATAACTACACAAAGCTGCCTTCAAGCCACTTATGGCCCGCTCTAGTAGCGATTAGTGCCAATTACGAGCAAAATAAAAGCTTGGAAAAGTTAACTTTTCCTCCCCTATGGAAACAAACGAGTCTCGTCCATGGACTCTTTCGCTAAAGTCTCGTACGTCTTCCTGTTTTTTTTTTCCATTGATTCAAAGAAGCAAAAGTCGAGCTTGGGTTTGTATCACCGGTGAGATCAAACGAAGATAAGCCATCTCAGTGATGAATAATAAAGAAATCCCACCTCTAAATTGAACTAATCGAGATAAGCCATTTTGAAGATGACCTAGCAAAGATAAGCCATCTATAAAATAACGAATAAAGATTTCAATATAAATTACGAAAAAATAAAAAAATAACCACAAATGGAGGTTACCTTTTCTTATTCCTAATTTACACATAAATCTTTGCTGGGTCATCTTAGAGATGACTGATATTTGCTGGGTCATCTTAACGATGGCTAATCTTTGCTAGGTCATCTTAGAGATGGGTGATCTTTGCTGGGTCATCTAATTTGAGAGAATACAGAAGAACAATATTTTTATTTATACCACCGGTTTAACTAACGAGGGCATTTCACTCCGCAAAGAAAAAGGGTTGGGACAGTAATAAAACTTGTGTCTGAAATAATGGTGGAATAAGAAACCAAGTCAAATATTTAAACTAGGAAATGACGTTTTTACAACCCATCTTTCCTCATTCAAGATTCCTTAGAGTTCAGTTTGGGGACCTACTGATTAACGTGGGATCAGAACCACAAGTAATAACGAAGTGGAAGTGTGGAAGATAACCGCAAATCAGCCTGTGTGGAGGGGGGGGGGAACATCTTACTCCTGCTTCTGGTTTATTTGAAGCCTCCAGAAAGAAGTTCGTAGGAGAAATCCCTAGAAGTACGATATTGGCCCCCGTTACAGGACAGAGGAAGTTTGAAAAAATGGGATTCAGTGGTAAAGGGAGGATAAATAATACGGCACCCCCATCCCCCTTCCTTCTATATCAAAAGGGTTGTCGGTGCCCCTTGCAATAGCCTCCCCCTCCCTTCCCCAAGAATAATTGGCGTCTCCTCGCCATCATTAGGGATACATAGATCCATATTTTCAAAATCGAAAAATCGAGGCACGACGATTTAAGGCGTGAATTTCCGGCTACGATTTCATTAACACTTCGACTGCGAAGGCTTCTAAGGAGCTAAGAGTAAGTTATACAAGTATTATATGTTATGAACAGCGCCCTTATGTGTTAATGCTTAGAGTAATATAAAAAAAACTGGTAAGGATAAATTATTTGACTACCAGTGTACCATATATGGCTCCACTTGTGGTCAAAGTGTTAAACGCCATTATACCATATGTCGCCCTTAACCCACAGATTAAGAGTTCTTAATAAAACAAACCCTTATAATTGAACATTATTATATACAAACAATTGTTTGGGGACTGTATAAAAATTTGAATTAAAGTTAGTATCCATATTTATACCGGATACAGGTGAAAATCTGTCTTTGATAGCGGTCAGGCGGTATCGCTGCATATCAGTTATTAGTGGGTTTTTTTGTTCTGTGCTCTGATTTTTATTTTGCTCATTTGATGTCGTTGTCTATGATATTTTTCCCCCTTAAATTCAAGTTAGTAATTGAGAAACGTCGTTCTCTACAGTTAATAGTAATGCTAAAAGTGGTCAATCTCTGACAATAATGGCAAAGGGGAAAAACGTTCAATCCGTATAGTCCCGCAAAATCAAAGAACAGAATTAGTTCTGAGTTTTAGAGATTGCACTAACTCATTCTCAACAAGAGTTTGGAAGAATTCTGCCCTTTGGTATTAGTATTGTTCGTAATAAGCCATCATTTTTTTTTTAAATTTATTAACAAGAGAAAGTATCTTTTTTTCAGTACAGTCATAAATGAGGCGAGAGACATCCACAGTTTGTTACCTAAATTTCTTCCTTCGCATTCGCCTTTCTAAGGTTGCTTTCGTGGCTAAACGGGACAAAGGTCTCGCACGTGAAACGTAGACATGGCATTTGAAATCGTACGAGGTCAAACTATGGACCCAAGAAATAATGAAGCAATACGGCCACATAACAACAATTCCCAACGGGTGTTCCACGCGCCAGTGACACACAACAATGATTTAAATTCCCAAGTAAAAATTTCTTTATATTAGTTTATCTACACTGAAGATAAAAGGTAGCGAGGAAGAACAAAAGCGACCGCGGCATAACAAGAATGAATTGTTTTTCGAGAAATAAAGACCATAAGAAATCCAATTGGTTAATTAAGATGCGCGATGGGGTTGCAAAGTGGGGTGGTGCGGGATGAGACCACACCGGATGTTTCGTATTTAGGAGGGGGGGTGAAGTTTGGTACGAGTAATGGTTGCAGGGATAAACATAAGGTAGTAAATAAGGGCATCTTATTTATATGGCCCTCAAAACAAAACCAGCTTGCAGATCAAAATATTAACCAAGTACCCCCATATATATATATATATATATATATATATATATATATATATATATATATATATATATATATATATATATATATATATATATATATATATATATATATATATATATATATATATACCGGGTGTCCCAGAAAAAAAGTCAACCGTACTTTGAATTAGTATAACTCAAAAACTATTGCAGATTTTTGGATCCTGCAAAAAATGTTTTATTTACCAACTATTTATCTGTCGAGTTTGGAAATTTCACTAAATTCGCTTTTATGATATTGATACACTAATGGGTTTAGTGGAGGCTATCAAAAATATGTTTGCGCAAGGAAGTAAAATAATGGAACGAAGCCTAGGAAGGCTAGGCCACCGTGCACTTTCAAGAGAAGCGTAGGGAGCCTAGGTAGCCTAGGTCACTGTGCGATTCTTCAAGCAAAGCCTAGGCCATTTTACAGTGGTTTTTCGGCCATAAGAACAACAGAAAATATCGAAAATGTTCAGATGACACTTCTTCAAAATCCACATGTATGTCAGAAAGAATGGGTTACAATTGTCAAAGTCATCATTTAACCGCATTATTAAACATGACTTAAAATGGCATCCCTATAAGATGCATGCAAGACACCAGCTTCTTGAAACTGATTTTCCTCGTCGTAGTCAATTTTTCGAATGGCTTCTCCATAAACGTGTTCGTTTCTTGGAAAACATTGCGATTGGTGACGAGGCAGCCTTTTTCATGCGCAGCTGAACCCCCCCTCCCCAGCATTCAACTTTGACACACGTATTTGTCAGCAGAAAGTGTCTCTGTGGATCGGAATATGCGGGAATAGCTATCTTGTCGGTCAATTGTTTTACGACAATAACTTGAATGGTGCTGTCTACCTGAGCATGATCAACGAAAGGAGCTTCCCGGAACTCCGCCAGATTTAAGGCAATCAATTCAATAGACTTTGGTGGATTCAGGACGGCGCACCAACAAATAGACAGCTTGCTGTAAGAACAAAACTAGGAAACTTAAGGAAAATCACAAGTTAATCAAAAAGTTGTTCAATCAATGCGATCAAAGGTGCAACTGTGCTTGGATAGAAATGGAGGACATGTGGAAGGAAACGGTGCTTAGAAAATTAAAAAATAAATGTATTACCCATATGAACAGGTGTTTTTGTTAAAAATGGATTTAAATATATTTGTTGGTTTTAAACTTCGAAGTTTCATTATTTTACTTCCTTGGCAAACATAATTTTGATCGCCTCCACTCAACCCATTAGTGTATCAATATCGTAAAAGCGAATTTAATGAAATTTCCAGAATCGGCTGATAACTAGTTGTAAAATTTGTTTTGTTTTGCAAGACTCAAAAATCTCTAATAGATTTTGAGTTATACTAATTCAAAGTACGGTTAACTTTTTTCTGGGACACCATATATATATATATATATATATATATATATATATATATATATATATATATATATATATATATATATATATATATATATATATCTCTCTTATCCTGGTCTTAAATACCCTAGAAAGTTGACCGTGCCAATAATAAAGATTTATACTCACGTGTCTTTCTGCTACAGAAACCGCACATGAAATAAAGAAAGAAAACAAGAATTAGTATTTTTTCCCCAGTATTATTTTAACAATTAAAATTGAGCAAAATTATTTTAGAAAATCCAAATAAAAATGGGCTGACTAATTTTCGGCTAAAAATTATTTTAAAAATACGATTTTGTCTCCCCCTAAAAGCGGCACCGGAAGAATGTGAGAGCAAATTCACCGTGACGTCAATTCTCTTTCATATCTCGTCATATTCAAAACTTGACCGAAACTCGTTCCTTATCGAGGCTTATCGCTGAAATTCTTTCAAGCCTTAAGAATATTGACGCTACCTTGGCTTTAACCGGCCGGCTATTCAAATCCCAAATACCTTCCCCCATAACCCCCAAACCTACATTACTAGCTACATGGATCTTGAGACCTGAGTAGATAAGGAATGTATTAGCCCCATTAACAATTCAGTGACCTAAAGTGAACCTAATTGATTTCAAGTTCTAATGAGTCGCAGTTTTCATCAAGGTTAGCCAATATCAAATCCATTAATCCTTTGTCGGAGAGTTGAAAGTATTAAAAACATAACGGGATTATTTTACCAAAGGCATTTCAAATCAATTATCTCGAAACATTTAGAAGTATAATTTGCAAATCCCGAAGGTACAAAAACAATGCGCTACCCATCGACCTAAAAGGTGACAGTTGACGTTCAACTCTTTCTTTAGATTAATCGCGCTGTGCCCCAAACTTGTACGGGTGGCAAGCAGCAATGCCATCGGGTGCAGAAAAACAAAGTAGGAGGTAGAAGAGGATCCCTTTGTAAAGGAAGGACGGAGTTAGAGAACCATGTAAAAAATCAAGCCAATTTAAGGCATTCGTGTGATTATTGCACCCATGGGAACGGTAAAAGCCGTCTACAACGCGCGACTTACACTATACTTATGGTATTATTAGTCCCCTCCACTACATTTATGACAAGACTCAACTAATCCTTTAAATATATTTCGATTTTCTCCACTTCTATCTCCTATCACCATTCCCATAATATAATGTTTTGGGTATATTAAAAATTTAAATGAGTTTTCGAGTAACTTAAGAGATTTTTTTTCCTATACGAATCAACCAACACCACTCATACCATAAACTACATTCCATTTCCACAACCAGCCCCCCCTAAACCCTCCCACCTAAGAATCATTCCCTAATATGCGGGTCTCTGCCAAATGTAAAGCAATTAACTGCTTTGTACTCGCCCGTAATCGCTTGTTGAGAACACGTTTGAGTCTTGTTTAATCCCCTTCAGATGGACGAGCCTTTTTTTTCTTTCTTTCGGTGGTCATTGGAGCTTTGCGGAACCTGGTCTCTGGTCTAGCTCAACCGCGAGGCCGCCTTTTTACCACTTACCACGCAATTACGTGGCTTTATTATAGACTGCGGTGACCGCAGTTTTCGACCGCACGGCTTCGTGGGGTTATATTCTGGGCAGCAGGCGGGAAGGGAACCAACCCGCTGGCCGAGCTGCCAGATGTCGGCGGGTGTATTTTTTGCGGCGCACATGCGGTGAACGAATGACCTTGCGCGTGCGTATTCGTACACATTCGACTAAGGGAATATAATAATTTAACACGGGGGGGGAATTTTTTGATGGCCTCACAAAATGAACTCAAATAAAACATTTGCCGTAGGTTTAAGAGTTCTCGATTTCATTCGTCACTTATGAACGCTCGTTTCACGAGATATAAACGGGATTACCCTCGTATGAATCACATTCAATCATACTTAGCAGTACATATAGGAGAAATAATTAGGGTCATAAGGAGGGATTTATGTTCAAGATCAAATGAGTTGTAAGATATCCATTCATTCGCCTCCGATCAATCGATTTAAATGACACGGTTGTATCCCTGTAGTGGAAGTTCAAGCTAGGTTGGCAATATGCTCCTGATAAAACCCAAGCTCGTTGCGAAATTAGCGGAAACGCCGTAGAGTTACGCACCCTCGGCCTCTGTCGCCCCAAGTTGGCTTCTCTTTTGGGTAAGGGATTATTTTCCACGTAGTCACCATACAATCACCATTTTCTAATGTTTAACAACCTGAGCAAAACGATATCGAGTATGGCTAGTCGTCGGAGAGCGAGTCGATTTCAATTGTATCGACCGTGCGCCAGCTGCTATGTAAGCTAACTCTGAAGTTAGGCTCCCACGCTAAGCTATGTTACCACTGGGATAGACACTAAAGGGAAGTAAGTAATCGGTGATAAAAAAACGTCACTATATTCCTATATAATCAATTAAGGTGGGCTCTGATGTGTATGCGGTGTTCCTGGAAGCTTAAAAGCCCCCTTGCCGAATGGCGAAGGCGGTACTCATCCTTTGTTCCTTTCATCCATTCTTTTCAAAGGTCTGATCCCTATTTCTATCCATAAACGAATATTAATAAATAAAAGAACAACCACTGTAACCGGTTGTGTTTCGAAAATACAACCGGGCGAAGAATGATGATGAGACGGGATACTTCGTTCTCGGAACTCGTTTTCTTCAATAAACTTCAGCTACAAGTTTGAAAAAGAGCAAACATTCAAAGTTTGAACTTAGACGAAGTTCAAAACCTGAAATAGTGGGGTCTCCAAACAGTGAGTTAGCACTGTCGATGAAGGGAAGGGCGAGGTAAGTCCCTGCCAGATATCGTGACGCGACGCCAATTTTTAGATGGAATTACGACAAAATTCGGCCTTTGACTTAATCCAGTCACAACGGGTTCCGTAATCACGCGTTACCACAATTATGGAAACTCGGAATGCATTTTAGTTTAATAGGGTGTTCGGTACACACAGGAAGACAGATGTACGTCTCTGGACCTACGAATATGTTTGTCAGGGATGGTGTTTAATAGAAAGTGTGTGTGGGATGAGATTACGAGATACGGCGAAGTAAATGGAGGTCTAACTAAAATTTTGGTCAAAATTATAAAGTGCCCATTATATATTTTAATCATTTTATCACCTAGCATATTATTCATATGTATGTGTATCTTGCTAATAAGTTTGAATATTGTGTTAATAGGTTTGAATTACTTAATATTTTACTAACCGGTATATAATTAATAAAATGTTTTTGCTTTTTTTAAATTAGAATTTAAAGAACTTACAGAAGCACAGAGTACGAATCCAAATTTCTCCATAGGGTTATCGCAAGTAGAAATTGCCAAACATCACTATAAAACGATATCAAGAGACCAAGAACCCTTTATCAAGCAAGAGAAGTAGCAGAAATCGTCTTACCACAACTAGAGAAGGCATCTATCCTTCGGGCTTCGCTAGAGAATCAGGAAAAAACATCTGAACTTTCTCAGCAGTTCACTGAAGCTTCACAAAAATATCACCGAAAACAATGAAACAAATATCAAGAGCTAAAAGGATGCAAGGTCAGCATAAAAAAAACGCCTAGTGGGTCAAGATAACAAAAATAGGGAAATAATGGTCTAAAGCTATCTTATCTGGTCAGATGAATGTAATTATCAGGTATTTAAAAAAGAGTATTGTATTGCTGTTTTACATGTAATTTATGTAATTCCATGAGAATATATATTTGTAAGAAAATGATTTTCACCCTGCTTGTGTGGTACCACCACAAAGCCTATATTTAAATCGAATAGAGCACTTGTGGGGTGCTTGGAAAAGCAAGTCAAATATGTATGTGAAAATTTGATGAAATCCAAGCCACGAAGAATTATGTCTGTAATCAAAGCAAACGGGTGTCCAACAAGTATTAAAAAAATAAAAATAAATAAATAAACAAACAATATATATATATATATATATATATATATATATATATATATATATATATATATATATATATATATATATATATATATATATATATATATACAGGGTGTCCCTAAAGTCGCGATACATTGCTAATAGTTTAAACAAGAGAGACAACAGTTTTATGCGGGGGGGGAGGGGGGTTTTATGTTCCCAATGTATGTTCTGAGATATCATTGATCTATAGCCACCTTACTTTAATGTTTAGAGATTAATTACAGACAAAGGGGTGGCTCTAAAGTGTTTTCTATGTATGGTGAGTTTTGGGACACCCTGTATATATATATATATATATATATATATATATATATATATATATATATATATAATACTCTTGACTTTATTTACCACAAATGTCTAATTACATAGCATCCATAAGAGTTTATTATCCAGTCTTTTAACTGGTTAGGACATATATTTCTGAAGACGATCACATTTTAACACTAATATCTAACTCTTCAATTCAAGCCAATATGTTCTAATCAAGTAAAAGACTAGATTATAAACTCTTTAGGGATGTTATTGGGTCTTGGGGGCGACAACAGCTTGACTGCAACACTCTTTTCTACCTCAGTATAAAAGCTAGTGATCTCTCGCTCTTTACACCTGAGGAAGATTAGAATTGCGGGACCTTCCGGTCAGTATTACCTAAAAGATTCTTCTCGAATTCTCTCTTTAGTAGCTTTTCGGGGACAGTTTAGTCGGAGGTTCTCTCGTTCGTTCGTTTTTAATATTTTTTAGCCCAAACTATTAATTTACCTATTCAGGCAACTATTTATAAAATTAAGGAGAACCCATACTCGAATTTCTCTAGATGGGTTTAAGGAGATTTGCAGTGAAGTTAGGAAATGTAAATGTGAGGGGAGACACCTAGCCAGAGTTTTCCGAATATGAGACCACGCACCAAAAGCAGAGAACTCCGCCAGTACTCTGGTATGCACTCCAACACTCACAGAAATAAACTTTCTTCAGAGCCGCAATCTATTTAGAGACCATTGTTGAGTAGTTTCTACCACACATACAATTCACGATATAATATCGATCCTCGCAACCAGTTTAAAAATATCGCGATTCTCCACAACTCTCTTAAAACGACGTCAACAATAGATGCAATTGTGAGTACATAAAAGGAGAAGGGCAAACAGACGTCGCAATCGATCAAAACAGGATATTTGCCAACCAAATATACATTAACACAGTGTGGAGAAATAGTGTAAAGATGGATGCGGAGGAAGGATGTATTATTATTATTATTATTATTATTAAGAAAAAAGAAGGACGGATGGTACATATTATTACCTACTTTTGTTTCGCTGACTTTCTATAACCAAATAGCTTTGTTTCGTTGACTTTTTATGATCAAATAGTTTTGGTTCATTGATTTTTTATGACCAAGTGTTTATGGTTCGTTGACTTTTTAAGATAAAGTGGTTTTAGTTCGTTGACTTTTTATGATCAAGTGATTTTGGTTCGTTGACTTTTTATGACCAAGTGTTTATGGTTCGTTAACTTTTTAGGACCATGTGGTTTTAGTTCGTTGATTTAACACCGTGTTTATGGTTCATTGACTTTTTATGATCAAATGGTTTTGTTTCGTTGAATTTTTATGACCAAGTGGCGAGACAAAATACAAAAACAGCAGAAAACTGATCACAGCATCGTGCACGGCTGTTCCCCCGATATTTGAAAGGAGGTGGAAATGTGAAAAAGAAAGATAACTTTGTTCCAAATGAACTGACTGAGAATTAAAACAAAACATCAGACATTTCATGTGTCACAACATAATATTACAAATGGAAAAAACAACGTTGACATCTCCATCAGTTTTAGATGTGATATGTAAGGAAAGTAATAAAATTAGATAAAGTGAAAATGTGTGAGAGGTACAAAACTCTCGACTAGCCACAAAGGAATAGAGAACCTGAGGTATTATAAGATGGGAGGGGAAGGGGGCGTTCTAACCTCTAAGACTACTTGTAAAATGTAAATGTTAAAATAAACCCTACTCTTTTGGGGTAATTGGGGGCTTGGGGACGGTAGCCGAGATAAGGCCACTATAGCCTTAATCCTGACAAGTTCTTTCGTGTGGTTCGCGTTCCTCTAGCGCCCCAGGGACTCCCCCTCCCCCCATGACATATTCCACTCATCTGCCTCTCTCCTTTCAATCATCTTCTTAAGAGAGAAAATCTATTAACCTCACTTTTTCCGGAAAGGAAAATCCGCCGGGGCCGATCCTAAGAACCGAAAAATCACGCAGTCGACGGATGACGAGATCTACCCTTTACCCCCATCTCCCTCCGCCTCTTTCCCTCAACTCCCTTTCTCCAAATCATCTCATATCCTCGCCCCCTTTCAGAGAGAAACGTCCTCTTCCTATCTCTAACCGAAGACAAATTAAAAAAAAACTTGGCCTCTTTTGTATTTGGAGGGCCTCTACTCGAGTCTGGGTCCTCTTATACCCCTCCCCTCCTCCGCGAGGATGGAAGGTCGTCAAGGGCCCTGGAGCCCCTTCAAGAGTTATGTGTCCTTTGTTGGCAAGTGGTCGTTAATTCAAGAACTCGTTAGATGGAGTGGCGACGGGCTTTCGAGGGCGCCCTTCTGAGCTGCCAATTACGCCCGTGCCCCCCCCGTCCCATCATCACCCCCTAAAGCCTCCCCGCGAGAGGGGAAGGAGGCCACTTCACGTTCGTCGTTTTGTGTAGCCGTTTCGCGCGGTCGTGTTCTCGCCTCTCAGCTCCTTCAACCCCGGTGTGACTGGATTTTGGCCGTCGGCACCATCGATTGGGGAATGGAGGGGGATTTGACGAGGTGGTGGCGCTTACGAAGAAGGAAAGACGCGTGCGGAGACCAACGCTCAATGAAGCCAGCCAAAACATGATTTCTTACTCTCATGCCCCACCAAGGCGGTTCAAACAAAACCAAAAGTATGATTGTTAGTAGATCTAGAACTCTGTACCCCAAGTATCCTGATCTTATCATAAACAATGTTGTATTGAACACTTGTGTATCTTTTAAAATTTTACGTGTATTGTTTGACAAGTTTACCTTTGAACAACATGTGCGCTATATTTCTTCTTCCGCTGCCCAAAAGATTGGTTTACTTAGGAAATCTTATAGAATTTTTCAAGACATTCCTGTTATGAAGAAGTTTTTCAACTCATTCATACTTTGTATGGAGTATTTTTCTCCTGTCTGGTCCTCTGCTGCAGCACCTCATCTTAAGCTAGTGGACAGGAATCTGAGAGCTTGCAAATTTTTAATTCCAGATCTTGAGGTTGACTTGTGGCACCGCCGCTCTGTGAGTTTACTGTGTATGTTGTATAAGATAAATCATAATCCTAACCATCCTTTGTACAGTAAACTTCTTGATCCTTTTCGTCAAGTTCGGTTAACTAGAAATGCCACTAATGTAAATAGCCAAGCTTTCACGGTTGGGAGATGTTACACATTTCAGTACTTTAGATGCTTCATTCCAGCAACTACCAGGTTAAGGTTATGGAGTGAGCTCCCTAGTCCTGTCGTTGAATCTCATGAAATTCAAGTTTAAAACTGGTGCTTATTCCTTCCTACTGAGTCGTTAACTTGTGTCTCTTTCTCCTTTCTCCTCTTTTCCTCTAGTTTTTTTCTTATAGGACTGTCTTCTCTGCTAGTGCCTTAGGGTTTATAGCATCCTGCTCTACCAGCAAGGGTTTTTATTCGTCATATAATAATAATGATAAATGTTGTGACGGGAATTTAGTCCCAAAATCAGTGTCGAAAGAAGTACGAGAGCTACTTTACAGCCGATCCCTCATTTAATACACCCAATGTCATTTTAATCTGCCTCTCCCACACAGGACGTAAGTGCGACAATGCGCGGGAACGAGGGGTTCTTTCACACAAATTGAGTGCCCAACTCACACCACTGTACCCATCCACCAACCCGTCCCAGAGGCCTCAGGAAAGGGCCTCTATTTCTCGTTGACGACAGACTGATGAGAACAAGGCCTCGACCAATCCCCAACCTCGAAACGCGGTTGTTTTTGTTTTTTTAAAGAGCTCATCTGGCGACTGCCTACTTGGGCATTAGCCGCCGTATTCAACATTGCCTAAAATTAGGCATCTTTAAAAGGATGCTAAAAAAACAAATAAAATAAATCAAAGAAAAGGTAATAAGCAGGAAGCAAGCTCAGGCGTCGGGGGGAGGCCCGCCTCGCCTCGGCGCAAGAACATGCGACCTACTAAAATAAGAAAAAACAACAACACAAAAACACCAACTATTTAAATAAAGGGGAGAAGGCCGGCCTCCTCCAAAAAGTCTAAAAGCTTACAGCTCGGGGTACACGAACTCATCCCGAGTACAAGGGACAGGCGGTAGCGACAGGTAACGTGAGCGGAGATCGCCCAGACTGGGACATTCAACAAGAATGTGCCGAACAGTCTGGGGGACAACGCAGTCTTCACGTTAAGGCGCAGGCGAGCGCTCAATCAAAGGCGGTGCGTCCTGCGAGAGTGTCGAATTCGGAGACGACAGAGAGCAACCTGAAGCCTTCGCGGCATTGGGGGGTAGGTCGATGGGAACAGTCACGGCGCAATGGCACGCAACTTTACGTTCCCTTCGACCGTCTCCCATCTTCTTTGCCAAGCATTCCGAAGAGCTGCCCGTATTCTTGTCATGTAGTCAGTGTGAGGAAGAGCGAAACGCTGGTCCGGTCACAGAGTCCTCGCGGACTCTTTGGCGCCCTCATTCCCCGCAATTCCTACATGTACAGGAACCCAGCAGAAGATAATCTCGACATCCACCCGGCTTGCCAAAACCGTGGTGTCACGGATATCGCGAACCAGGGAATGCGGAGATTCCAATGCCCCGAGAGCACTCTGGGCGCATTGTGAGTCGCTATAGATCACAATCCGGTCTCCGAACCGGGCACGTTGCCTAATCTCCCGTACCGAGTGGTGTATTACCACCAGCTCGGCCGTGAAGACAGACACAGCGCCTGGCAGAGCCCCGCTGACTTCAAACAGAGGGAATACGCGTGGAAGTTGACCACCTCTTGGGACTTGGAGATATCCATATACACTGGCACGGTTCCAGCGTGACACGAGGTGTGCTCCAAAAAGGTCGAACGTAATACTCTCGGCGCTGTAAATGCTTTGGGAGCAGAGGCATGGCGACAAATAGCTAAATGTGGTACCATCCAGGGTGGCGTCCTGAACAAAACTAGGGGCGCCAGTGGCCCGAGAGCTATACCTAGCTCTTGAAGGAGTTTCCTAGCCCTAAATCCAAAGGGCTTAGGGTATGACTGGCGTCTATCGGCGGCATAGGCACCGTCGAAATCAGCTGCGGATGCAGTGAGAGCTGTTGTCGATTGAGGGAGGTGCCGGGCCCGCGCGTACAGGCGAATAATGCACTGAACACGGCGTAGAGCGAGTGGAATCTCCCCAGCATCGACTAGTAGGCTCTCAATGGGGGAAGTGCGGAAGACACCGGTCGCCAGGCGAAGGCCGGTGTGGTGGATCGAGTCCACCTTCCGCAATACACGCTCTGCTGCGGATGCATAAAACTCGCATCCGTAGTCGAGCTACGAACGAACAAAGGGATCGATAAAAAAGAAAGGCAGTAGCCCTATCAGCGCCACAAGCGCTGAACGTCACGGAACGGAGAATATCCATGGCGCGGGTACAAGAGACCCTAAGGCTGCGAATATGAGCCTCCCAGGTGAGGCGTCGGTCAAATAGAAGACCAAGGAAACGGTGCGATTCAACCACTTCCAGCCGTACCCCATTAAGAAAAAGTCTGGGTCAGATGGAGACGTGGATGGCGGCAGAAGTGCACCACCTTAGTCTTAGCACAGCGAGAGACGCGGTTTACTGCCTGTTGGAGTCGACGCTCCAGAGTTGGCATCTGGGCCGCGCCAAAAGAGATCGAAAGGTCGTCCACGTAGAGCGTAGCGAGAACATCTTCCGGCAGCACCGAGGTGATGCCGTTGATGATCAGGGCAAAGAGTGTGGCACTGAGGACACTTTCCTGCGGGACACCCTCTTCCTGCTTCCCCCACCCGTACGCGGAATCGAAGATCTCGCAAAATTTCAGATATAAACATTGGGAGGCGTCCCTTCGCCTCCATCGTGTGGAGTCTCCATGATACCGTATCGCCATGCGGTATCATAGGCCTTCTCCAGATCGAAAAACACCATGGCGTAGTGCTGTCTACGAAGGAAGGCCTCGCAAACGGCAATTTCCAGTCGGAATAGAGCATCCGAAGTGGAGTGGAACTTGCGGAAGAAGCAAGGTGCAGAAGACAGGTGGCCTCCGCTGTCCAGAAAAAGGCTAATCTAACATTAACCAAATTCTCCATCAACTTGCACACTCAAGAAGTTAGAGAGATTGGGCGGAAACCGGCCGGAGTAGAGTGATCTCTCCCCGGTTTGCAAAAGGCGAGCACAGTAGCGATTCGCCAGGAATCTGGGAGGAGACCCTCCACCGAGATCCTGTCGAAGCATGGCGTACGGGACATGGTCCGTAGCATGGGCGGTGTCCGCGTACGAAGCAAAAGCGGAACGCAAATCAGTCAAAGAAAACATGTCCTTGAACGGTTCTCGGCCTCTGGAAGTAAAGTCCAGTCGGCGGCCTTCCTCGACATCACGACGTGCATTGAATGCTGGCGGAGCAGCATCCCAGCCAGAGAATGAGGAGAAAGCGGTCGCGAAGGATTCCACCACGGACGCGGGGTCCGAGATTGCGGTCCCATTCTCCTAGAGAACTTGAGGGAGGTCCTGCGAAAACTTGCCCCGAATCATTTTTACTCGCTTCCACACCTCTGCCAGAGGGGTCTTTCCCGTTAAGTATAGACACGTATGCCCGCCAAGAAGAGCGGCGGGCGTGCTTCGAAATATACCGGAACCTAGCCCTAGCCCGACGAAATTCACCGACAGTGAAATCGTTCGGGCGGCGCTTATAGCGCATGTAGACATAACGCTTCTGTTTGCGGGCCGTCTCACACTCAGCCGACCACCATGGGAGTGGTCGGAGTGCAAAACGGCCAGACGTTCTGGGAACAGTAGTCAGGCTCGCGGCGATGAGGTTGCCGGAGAAGAACTTAACGGCCTCATCTACCGACCTAAACTCCTCGACTGAGATAGAGAATTCAGTCATTTCCTGGAATGCAGGCCACCGCGCCCGCGCCAAACACCAGCGAGGTGGGCTCTCAGGCGGCAGCGCCCAGAAAATGATATTTGAATGGGAAAGTGATCACTACCATGGAGGTCATCGACCACCCCACAATCCAAATCAGGCTAGGCATCCGGAGAACACACAGAGATAGATCAAGGCAAGAAAATGGAGCGGTTCTCGGGCAGTGATGCGTAAACTCATCTACATTTAGGACACCTATCCCACGCTCTTCGATCAGATCGGTAAGGACTTGTTCCCTGGGTTGAATTGAGTAGTTTCCCCAGAGAGGATGTCTGCCGTTCAGATCTCCAAGCAAGAGAAAGGGCCTCGGCAACCGTCGGTTGTTAAAGAAAGCGATTCATCGCATCTCTGCCTCAATAGAAACCAGCCAGAGAATCTAGATACCATCGCATAGGGGGAAAGTTCCTCCTGTAGTTAAATATTTTGCTTGCTGTACTCAGTAAAAAAAACAAAAACAAACAAACAAAGGAACAATCTCCGGTAGAAATGTTTGAAAAAGAAGCTGGCAAAGGGAGTTATAGGGACTAAAGTGCAGAACTCAAGTGGAATTCTTTATGTGCTAGGGAGCGGAAGGAGAACTAACTCACCTGGACCTACTCCCAGGTCTGCAACGAGAATAGGCGCCCATAGATTCTTCCCACAAATATACAAATAGGTTTACCCACTTCCCTACATTACAAAAAAAAAAATAAAAAAAATAAATAACGAAGAATATATAAAAAAAATCTCGAGTGATTTAAGTCATTTTAGTTAACTGATCGAATTCAGGAAAACTCAACAATGTGGCAGGTCAGCAGCAAACTTGCCACACACAACCAAACACTCCTGCGAACGTGTGTATCATTTCGCTCAACACAAAACATTTGTGATACTGAGAGAACGCAGCCACTATGAATAAATATTATTTCTCTTGCTTTTATCTCGCAGGCCAACAAACCTCCTCTCATTTCTGCTTTGGCAGTAAAGCACTAATTATTGCCTCGCCCCTTCCCGTTGAATTCCCTGGATATTAACGTCTATGAAATAAGGGAAGAGAGGGGCTCTTATCTCCCCTTGAACGCAGCGATGGCGTTAATGAATTGTCGCCTAAACAAAACAGTTAATTACACGGAAGAACGCGCCGCCAAGCCTATTAATTGATTCAAAATTGAGGCTGCCACTCGAAATACACACTCGAGTTCTATTTCCGTATCACCTGTCTTCCACCTAAAAAGGGGGTGGAGTGTAGGACAGATGGAAAGCGAATATAGACGAAAAAGGAAATTTGAGATATTTATTTTTATTCTATTTAGCACCATGAATTATTTCAAACCCACAAATCGGACAGTGACAACGTAAGTAGCCACAGCGTCCAATGTTACTAGTTGTCTGAGATGTTATTTAATTTACTATAACGTAGTGTAGATGTCTCGCTGTGAGATATATATATATATATATATATATATATATATATATATATATATATATATATATATATATATATATATATATATATATATATATATCAGCTTTATAATATCGCATCGCATTCAAAACTACAGCTCCAAATATTGTTAATACCAAGTCAGGACATAAATGGACGAGCAAAACTTCAAATGCCATTTCAAAAGGTAAAGAAGGCTAGCCTTGAGCAAACCCGTTGGTCTGTTAACCTCAATCTTGTTATTTATATCAGGATCCAGAATGAAATCTTGCAGTACCTTACCATTCAGAGCATATTCGCTATTCCACATTTTACAGGTAATTTACCGATTTAATATTTCGCCCACTGTTCTGGGGGCATAATATTAAAAACAACCTTGAGTATAGAATGTCATGAAAGACTTCGAAAATTTAACGGTAAATCTTTCCACAAAGTTATCTTTGACTACGCTCATTACAACTTAAGAGCCAATTTGCGTCAAGTCAATAAGCGATCTGTTTTACCAGTTCTGATAGATTCAAAATAGACGTAACGGAATTAAGATTTAACTATGGAAGAACTTCGCCCTTTTGAAGTGAGTTATTGAAATACAACTAGTCTTGGGAGAGTGAAACGAATTCCTAGGGGTCAACCCTGATATTTGTCAACTTTCAATGGGAGGGATCGCACGAAAATTAACAATATAAACAACATGCATTGATATAAAGAGCAAGAACTCTTATGATCTTTCTTCGTTCCGCAACGATGACAAGTTCTAGCTCGAGCCCTGATGGAAGTCGTGAATTATTGAGTGAAAAAAACAAAAGATGGGGGTACTCCAGAGTACCAACGGTTGAAAGATCACCAAATACCAGGAAAACATTGAAAACCAAATGAATTAAAACTAAATAATGTTCAAGTAAACTACAGTAGATGGGAGAAGACTCGTTTTAATGGTGTCTACAAAGTAAACAAACCGAAATTGATGGGCAAAGATGGAGCAATGGAACGAATGGAAGCGCGCCTAAGATAGACTTAAAGGACGGGTTTTACCACATCCCGTTACACAAGGCGGCTAGAAGGTACTTCTGCATTGTGATTAACGTCGTCAAATACCGTTTCACACGGCTCCCCATGGGATTTCCAGGAAGCCCTTACATCACGCAGGCGTGCCTGGCGGCCGTTTTCAACAACTGGGCCGAAAAGACCGGATGCATGGCCTACACGTACCTCGACGATGTAATCATTATAGGCCGTACTGCCAACGTCAGAAGATGTTTGGGCCTGGCCCGCGCCTCCAGCGTTTCCATCAATCACGGTAAAAGCATCTTGCGCCCCACACACGTGCTCACGTACCTCGGCATACGCATCGACCTGCGTAGATCAAAGTGCGCCATTACGCAGGGCGGCCATCAATGTCACCCAGACCCAGCCACTTACCCCTCGGAGATGGAGAAGATTGGCAGGTCTTCTCAATTTTATTTCCCCAATCATCCGTCTCCCATTCCTCTTGGTCCAGAAGTGTTTCCTGCAATTGAGATCCCTCGCCCCGGCCCCCCTCATTACTACCAGGTGGTTTGGAATTTTCCATCCTAGAGCCTCCCGTCGTACCGTCTTCTCCGACGCTTCTGGGACGGGCCTGGGCATCTGGACCAGAGGCCACGCCCCCGTCATCCCATTACCAGTGCAAGAAGTGGACAACATCTTTGTGCCTGAATCCATGGCCCTTTGGCTGGCCATGACTATTTTCAAAACGGCCACTATTCAACACGGTTCGCGGCAAGCTCCGTATTCCCTGTCCCCTCCGGTCCTCCCGGGATACCCTTGTGGGTCTCTCCCAAGACCTTCCGGACAGCAGCGGTCATCATTTCCTACGTCATGTCGCGTAACAACCCTGCGGATGGCGCCTCCAGAGCATTCCAGCAATTGGATTTAGCCTGGCTGGCTAAAGATTTCGAAGGAGGGCAAGATGTTGACAAGAGCGAGTCCAAAACGTCCATGGCGTCTCTTGGCGAAAGCGGGCCTTATTTACCCGAGTCAGGTGCGGACCGCCAGCCAGGTTAAATCCAATTGCTCGAAAGCTCTGGAGGGCCTTCTCGACACAGGGTAGACGGAAGGGGGGAGGGTTGTAAAACTCACTAATGGCACTCATCATGCACGATCCTAACGCTGCCGTTAGGTTCGGGCACGGGGAAGTGTGGGTGACCACGTGGCTTCTTTCTATAAAAATTAATCCATATGGACGTGTGAGAAAGAAGAAACACCACGACTGCAAAGTTGTATGTGTGCGGGACAAACATACATACATCAACCTGAAAGGACTGCACCAACACGTGCTTGGCTCTTCCTTTGTTTGTGTATGATTTCCCGGCTACCAGAACAACTAAGTGACAGATTAGGTCGCGGGGCAGATGTAAAGAACAATGGGCGTCGGTTTAGGACAATATATTCTCTCCCATTTAACTGCTGATATATGGGATCTGATTCCCTTTCAAGCTCTATGCGCCGAGCGACATATTCGGTAGCACTAAATTACCTTTTATTCAAGTCATTGTGTTGGGTTCGCCTCCGAAGCTGATAAAAAAAGAAATCAGTACGCACGCAGATCGGTAAGTTATACAGGTGTATGTTCAATTGCACGGTCACAGCCAAACAGTAGAATGGTGTTCTAATTAAAATATCAGTACGCACGCAGGCACACACACATCAGTAAGTTATACAGGTGTATGTTCAATTACAGTCACAACCAAACAGTAGATTAGTGTTCTAATTACTGATATTCCGCAACAGCGTTTCAATGGCCTTCGTATATACTGCTCCCAAACGGTTCCATGTTTGTGCATTCTTCCACAAACTCCAAAGGTTTTATAAGCACTCCGGCCTTGACAACAAACCTTGACAAAGAGCGACTGCTCTTGACCGAGGCATTTACCCTGTTCACTATCGATCTGCCCCCATACAAGCTGAGTAGATGGCTAATTTCATGAAGAGGCATTTTTACCTCATCTTCGTATATCCATCCGAGATCCTGGAGAGCCTCAGAAGTGGCATTAAGTCCCAAAGGTCTTGTAAGAAAACAGGGAGAAATAAATAGCCCGTTGCCAAGGATAATAAACTCCCTGAAGACCAACCCATCTTTATGAAAGACCGATAAAAGGTGGAGGCTTGGCAGTAAGGCTGAAATTTACAACCCAAGACTACAAGTAATGGACGTTACGAACAAATTTTACTCAGCTTTGGCGCTGGAACACGCCTCTTTGTGGCCGTAATGGAATGTTTGTAATGAAAACATGGAGTGGATGGACGTAGTTTGCCCGCGCCAAGCAGAGATCACCCATCCACGCTCTACACAGACGAGAGGGAAGCCGATACGAAAAGAGGCGCGATAAATATTCAAAAGGGCTGAAAGCGAGTAGGAAAGAAAGAAAAGGAGTTACAGATATAAATTAAAAGGCCATGACTACCCAATTTAGGGTCCGTTTAACACCAATGACAAGTGAATGGAAATGATTAAGGTGCACGCGGGTCAAAGAATGAATGCAGTACGAAGCGAATGGGCGACAGCCTTTCTCCGTGTAAATTATATTAGCCACGGACGGGCGAAATGTCAGAGGTGTCCCTGGTCGAGCGGTCGAGATTCAAAGGAACAACAATACGTTGAAATCAAAATTATTGAACTGGAATAGTCCCAGATTGGTTCCGCATTGAATAAATGACAAGAACAAATGAAAAAGGCACCACAAAAGGACTTGTATTTGTGGAAAAGTTTGTACTCTTAAAATATGGATTTGTCAGAGCGATTTTTAAAATGAGTACCCTCAAACTTCAACAGTTTTAATATTGGCCAATTCTTGCAATATCTTTAGCCACGACATTTAATAGGATTACATATTCTTATAAAGGAAAATCCCCTAAAAATAATTACTGAACAACTTCAACAGAGTTTAGCATTGCCATTTTCCAATCATTAAACACTGATCTCTGACATACATGATCAGTAACGAAAATTGTGCATACAAAAATGCTTGAATTTTTCTAATGCTATAACAATACACCTTTGAGAGAACAGAAGATGCCTTTCACGCGAGTTTAAAGTAAGATTTTACCAACCTACACAGAATATTGAAATATTAAAAATAAAATAGTTTAATGTGTAAAACTCTACTGACTTGAAGTGACCAAACAAAATTACATAATTGAAGTGGCATCAAAAATAACGTACTATCAATGTCTAACATGGGTTTGGATGGAGATGTCAGATAACCAAGTTTACGATGTGGGTACGGCAATAATAAGGTAGCAAGTTTGCGAATAATTAAAGGCTTTAAGGAATGATTATAGATTGAAATTACATAGATAAATGGCGCTATATGAAGTCATAAAACAGGGCGGCGACGTAGAAGAAACTAAAAAAGTGCCGACTACAAGGTAATCAAGATTTTCTTTAACTCTCAGCAATATTTTAAAAGGCACATGCCACTCTTTCCACCATAGTATGCTATGGAGGCAAATGAAATAACAAGGAAAGAATAGACGTCTATTGGGATAAGTGAAATGACGAGGAAAGAACAGACCTACAGAAAACGGAGTGTGAACAGAAAAAACTAAACGATCATGGGATGAAAAAAGCTTTAACACCTATTAACTGAGAATACATACATGGCTTCTATATCGTGAATTATGATGTCACTATGTAGAAGCCATGTAGTGTCAGCTAACAAGTGTTAAGTAATTACATATTTGTTTATTGCATTTAAAAAGTGACTTTCTTTCTCGACTCCTCCTCCCCACCAAAACATTATTTTAGCAGATTTGTACTCTTTTCGAGTCCTATGTATGCTTTGTAACATATTACAGCTTACTTTGGAGTCTGCTAATCTTTACCGGCTGAGTCACGGATTATAAGTGATCAATAGAGAATGTTTTGGTAAGCTTTAATCAGGGCGAATATGTTTAGAAGCGTCAAATAAAATGATTATTTAACAAAATAGTAGGGGTTTTAGTCGCGTGCACACGCCTCTGTGTTACTATGTCGGTCCATCGATCGCTCGGATGGTAACTATTTTACTGGTTTGTTAATTGATAATACGTTTGTTAATTAAATCTTTTTTTTCAAAATTATTGAAATAATTGACATCACGCTACTTAGGTTTGTTGACCTTGTTAAGCACTGTTTTAAACCTCATTTAAAATATCTTTTATTTCTCAGTGGGAACCAGACACTTTTAAAGTGAGAACCGAACAACGGGTATCTACAAAGTATGGCAGCCGTCGTGAAGGGGGACCCGAATCGGAACTCCATCCGGCGAATTACCACACCCGCTTTGACTTAACTTGCTGTAATCGGAAGAGGTTTCCACTTTTCTCGTGACCACAATGGGAAACCTCTAAGGGGAAAAACGTACAGATGGTAGATACTCAGAGCACGAATTTAACTCACTTTATGGAAGGCAAACTAATAAAACAGACTTAATTTTAATATTTAATATCAGTGACGTCATTCATGACATTACTGAAACAACAGTAATGTTGACGTCAATCTTTAACAGTGTCATTGTTATTTTTAACACGGTCTTTCACATCTGCAGAAAGTACTCAATCAGGATGTAAGATTAAAGGATTCATTATAAGGGTAAGGCCATAAGTGTAGTCGTTAGAGGGCAACCACACCCCCATCGGGCGCGTCCTCGAATGGTGGAGAGAGGAATGACCTAATGGAGGTCGGGAGAAGAGGACGAGTAGCATTTGGCAACGCTATTTCGTCGGTGTCCTCAATTTGAAGCCACATTAAAGCTTCGTACCTGTGTGGCGCTCAGGCACTGGGCGATTCATAACAGACCAAGAATTCAGCAGAGCGCTGCAGTGGTCGTCTTGGACTTCTTTTCGCTGGGTTCTATGTTGTACTAGCGAGTCTGTGGGTTGAAGAAGGTGCAGCATCTCTCCACTATAATTATCACGCAAGTAGTCACACTTTCGCTCTTTTCTTATGGTGGGACTTGAAAGTGAGCGTGGTCGTCGTGCTCGAGGACTCCTTTAAGCAAGTGTATTCACGTCAATATGTAATCAGCTCATATCAATATAATGAAATTCCAAGTATAAAGGTAAGAGTAATTAAAAAAAATTCAGCATTGCTTGACCAAATGAGCACCGGGGCTTTTGAAAGCAACCTTTCAAGAAGCCAATGGAATGTCAATTATTATTCTGAAGTCTGACTTACCCTTCTAGATCTCAGTGGTTTCGAGAACTAAGATAATTCTTATTCTAGCTGGAACACAAGAGCAG
The DNA here is from genome assembly GCA_963969495.1 of Ceratothoa steindachneri. Taxonomy (NCBI): domain Eukaryota; kingdom Metazoa; phylum Arthropoda; class Malacostraca; order Isopoda; family Cymothoidae; genus Ceratothoa; species Ceratothoa steindachneri. The sequence goes on along the minus strand of OZ018317.1, from coordinate 92,611,380 downwards.
AATAACCAACAATGGCTGCCATGCTAGCTAGCACAAAAGACCAAGAAAAGGGGTTAATGATTAATAATTTGATAAGATTCCTGAATAATTGAGAGCTTTTTTTGGAGGAGGGGGGGATAGCATCTTCTTTGTTTGCGTTAAGGTCTGGGGAAAAATTTGGGAAAAAGACAGACGAAGAGAAAAAACAACATAAACAATAGTAACAAAAAAAAAAGATCAGGGATGAAATATGTAAAGTAGATGTTTTTGAAAACCCGAATCTTAGTTAGACCTTTCCTGAGGGTTAGTAGACCTACTGGTCTGCGGTATTGAACTTCTTATAACCCTTATAAATGACATAAACCAATTCTAGTATCCAATTAAATAACTTCTTTAATCAAGGAAAGCTGGAGTGAATACAAAGGCATGTCGAGTAATATCGTTAGGGGGGAGAATAAATAATAAATAAACATTGGCCTCAAACATTTGGAAATAAGTTGGTTTAATTAAAAAGATCAAATCTCTGAAAATTGGCAAGAAAAGGTGAGTACCGATCTGCTGCCTGGTTCGAAAGTTACCAAAACACAAATTATCTTTGATAATTATTGACCCATAAAACATGAAATTCTAATGAAACTTCTCATTTAAATTTGTCGAGATTTTAAGCTCCAGCTTCGAGTCTGTTTATGTGTGTCAAAAGTGTTAAGAATGAATCGCTTCGGCTTAATGAGCAGGAAAGAGGCACTTCTTTCCCAATGTCTATTTTTCCATTAATGACCTCACCCTACAGCTAATATTCACACTTCAATTCCTAACTAAAACAAAAATGATAGAGAAGAAATCGACCTTATGTATTAAATTAATAGAACAAAGGAATAGCAATCCCAATAATGAGAAAGTATAACCATAAATTTAGAGAAACAGATTTGCCTACAGGCGCCTCTTGTCCAAAGTGATGAAGAACCTAAAAGAGCAATTTCGAGGTTACTCATCTTGAACCTGGTACGATACAAGACCAGAAGGTATTTGACAACCACATAGGCGAAGGAAAATCAAAGATAATCCAACATAAGTTAACGAGAGCATCCGCAGCTCTGATTTTTAGCCCATTTAGCGAATGCCTGCAGAGAATGGCCGCAGCGACGTCTAAAAACAAAGGTATGTGAAAATACAAAAAATATTATAAACTTGTAGGTTCATATTAAAATTTTGTATTAGAGTGGGGTATTTAGTATCGTCTAGTAAAAAAAAAAACACGTAAAAAAATAACACTGGTTTACAGAGAAATTGAGGCAAGCACAAAAATAGTTGTTCTAGCCTAATTTTGGGGTGCTGATTTCAGATAGGAAACCAGTTTTTACTCATCACCTCTTCTAGCGTTTGAGGTATACATGTATTAGAAATTTTAGGAATTGTGTTCTTTAAAACCCTTACGCTACCAATGGTACAATACATCTCAGAAGTTTTAAAAAATACCTGTGGGTAGAATTCAGCTTAAATTAGTGTATATTTTTATCGCAATGGTAGTTCTAATGTATTAGAATATTATTGAATATCTGGCACCTATCTATTACTCCTCAGCTGTTTTTGATAACCAGTGAAGTGGGCATGTGCTGAAAGGTTAACATTTGTTTTAGTATTTTTTGAGAACTAATTGTTTAATTAGTTCTCAGGTATATTAGAAAATATATATCTTGCACTAACTATATTTATGCCTTCTACTCAATATAATATATCTACATGACTAAATTCAAGCAAACGGGCTACCCAAAATTTCAACCCCCCTCTAACTAAACTTTAAATGTTTCAAAACCTTTTATAACATTATTTGGAATAAAAAACTATTCTGGTAGTGAAAGGGTTAAATAAATTAAATGTCCTATTCTTAGATTGTGAGGTTGGGCTGCTCGACAATCATGTTACACAACCATTTTATATGTTGGACACATGTCTATATTATGAGTTTGCAACCATATGTATTTTGTAACCATATATATGATTAATGTTTATTTTGTTTTCCAGATTTTTGTGAGTTGATACATATATCTACAATGGCTTCAGGCACTTGAAAACATCGATGATGCATCCACAAGGCAAATTCATTGTTACATGTATGGGGATTTCATGAGAGTTGCACAGCGCCGAACAATTACTTCCCTCTTGAGAACTGCTTACTTTCATTATTTTGACTGTAAAATTGGAGATCAGGACAAATCATGGGCCCCAAACATCTGTTGTAAACCCTGTTACAATGGACTAACTGCATGATTTAATGGTAAGAGAACTGCCTTCAACTTTGCTGTCCTGATGGTCTGGAGAGAGCCAAAAATCCATGCGGATGATTGTTATTTTTGTCTCACAAATAACTGGTTCAATGCTTCTTGTAGAAAAAAAGATAAAATATCCCAACCTTTCCTCAGCTATGAGACCGGTTCTCCACTCAGATGATCTTCCTGTCCCTACACTCCCAGCAAATAAAGATCTTCGTTCATCAGATGAAGAAATGCCTTCAGGGCAATATTCTGCCAATTCGATCTCTTTTGAAGACAATGTCTCTGTTAATTCAGGAGCAAGTAGCAATAAGCCCTACTAGGTCACGAAGGAAGACCTAAATGACCTTGACCATGATTTGTATCCATCTAAGCAGCAGGCAGAGCTCCTGGCATCCCCGCTTAAGCAGTGGAACAAGGACTTCACTTCATTCTTTGACATGGAAAACAGGTTGTGCTACTGCATAAATGTCTCTGGCTTGTTCACTTTCCTTGGTTTCCCACACAATCCTTCAGATTGGCGTCTTTTCATAGACTCTTCAAAGCGAAGTCTGAAGGCTGTTCTCCTGCACAATGGGAATAAATACCCCAGCATTCCCATTGAACACTCAATTCATCTAAAGGAATCATATGACAATATAGAGCTCCTTTTGGAAGCTGTCAAGTACAACCAGTAAGTACCATTGTAGTTTCTGCGGGGACCTCAAGGTCATTGGGTACCTTATGGGTATGCAAACATGCTTCACAAAGTACTGTTGCTTTCTCTGTCACTGGGGCAGTCGGACTGTGTCCAAGCACTTTCGTGCCTGATGAACACACTGTCCAAGGACATCCTCTGGTGGACATGAACAAGGTGCTTCTTCCTCCTCTTCATATCAAGCTTGGGTTAATGAAAAAAATCGTGAAGGCCATGGACAAAAATGACGCTGCCGTCCAACACTTGAGTACTCTATTTTCAGTTCTGAGTTCTGCTAAGCTCAAGGAGGGCATCTTCGTCGGACCTCAGATCCGAGAGGTGATGAAGGATACTGAATTTGAGGAGCTTCTTACCTTAAAGGAACTGAGAGCATGGGAAGCATTTAAGTCAGTCTGCCATGGCTTCTTTGGTAACACAAGAGTGTATCGAGAAGTTGTTACAGTCTTATGAGGATATGAGATGCCGAATGTCACTCAAAATTCGCTTTCTCCACTCCCACCTCAACTTCTTCCCTCCTAGCCTCCGGGCAGTGAGTGATGAGCATGGAGAAAGGTTCCAAAGATGCTCTTGCGTGACATCCCGGAGGCAAAGTACACAGGATCGTCCAAAAACCTCACTTCTAACTATCTGCTGTACTATGATTTATGTGTATTTTATTATCCAAGTAATTTAGTTCCATTAATGTTCTGTATCTATGCTGTTTTTTTTTTCTCTAATATACCTTTATAGAAAATGAAATAAACACATTATATTTTGAATTTATATGGTCTAATAAAAATGGGGTATGTGAAAGCCAAAAAACTAGAGGTGATAGAGCAAAACTGTTCAGAAATTTGAATTCACCACAAAATTAGTAAAAAAAAACCCTATTCACATCCTTGACTCAGAACCACCCAAAATTTTGTAAACCAGTTGAATTATATCACTCATGTACAATAAAAACAGAAGACTAATAAAAGGAGAAGTCTTACAAGGGTTCGGTCAATTTCCACAAACAGAAAAATCTATGATGAAGAAAGTGATATGGGAATAATGCTAGAAAAATCATCAAAGTTCTTTTTATATACCAACTATATATAATGTCTCGAGGAGATCCAAAAAGAACCAAAAAAATGAGGAAGTATCCACACGTAACAACCATAATGGAAAGAAATCAGAAATCTAATAATTTTATGGCTAAAAAATAAAAAAGGAGTAGGATCAAAGGAATATGAGGGAAGGAATATGAGGGAAGGAAGGGAGGAAGGGGTATTCTTGTGTTGGAGAAAAGCTTTGGCTTTCTGGTGGAAGAGAGATTTTTTCGTAAGCGGGTCGTAAAGATAAGAAAATCGCCGTAAAACATTTTCAAGGTCTAGAATATTTGGAGATAGAAATCGCACGTCAAAAGGACGGAATTTTTTTTTAAAAGGAGGAAGATCAAAACGATCATTTGCTCGAAATGATCTTAAATGATTAGGTAGAGCGGGTTTGGGGAGATCAAAAAGATTTTTTGGATAAATCAGAAGTGCGAAAAGGCACACAATGGGATGGAAACAAGGCTAAATTATTGAATTTGTTTACATCAAGATAAGCGCGAACAGGAAACTAAATATCGTATCAATTCCAATTTATTTATAAAAATAAAACGGAAAACAACGTGGGCATCTAGAGGAGAAAGATTGAGAAACGCAAGGGGGTGAAAATGTGAAAGTAGCAACAAAATAAAAGGGATTGCTTGAAGCGCAACTCTTCTGAACATGGTCCTACTGTGCTGGTAGTTTTAATGAGAGGAACTGACGGGACCAATGGAGCCCAAGGCCATTGACGGAGGCAGGAAAAAGAAAGGATGAGGGCCTGGTACCACGAACTTTAAGCCGGATCGTAGCAATATGGTGGCAATTTCCAAAAGTGGTGTACAAAGTGTACACCGAAATAAAGGAATATAGGTATAAGAACAAATCTGTAACTTTTACACCACTAATTCGTCAAAGTACGAAAAAATGCTTATATTTACCGACACCACAATTGTCTTCCTCTGATCTTTTGAACAAAGTTTTCCCGTCAACTTTAAAACACTCCCAAATTATTTAGAGGTAAAAGGCCGTGAAACATAATCTTTGCCCCTTTTATTACTTTCCCTTTACAATCATTATCTTTTCCTCTCCTCATCCTACTCTTTCTCCCCCAGACTGAACACAGGCTGACGATGGAAAATAAAAGGAGGAAAGCAATTTATCATCTTTCTGTCCCTCTGGAGTTCTCGCTCCTCAGTGAGGCCACTGAATTCTCCAAATCGGTGTTTGAAAGATTTGTAAAGTGGTAAGAAAAGTGAAAATGTGTGGGAAACACATAAGAAATGTGTAAGAGGCACGGCACCACTTGGCTGAATGCCTTATAGAGGTCGTTAATGCTTGGATAGGTCAAGGCGTGGCGTGGAACAGATATTATCCACGCCAAATGTAGAGTTGATTTTTGGTCGGTGGGTAACCATTTTACATTTCAGTGTTTTGGGGCAATAACATCGTAGCTATTCGGTCGATTCAAACGAAATTTGAAACCCTTATGTTGTTTTACATTATATTTCGAATGATATAATTGCAAAAGTCCTCCCAAGGTTATTGCGGGAATTATTAAAAGTTTTGAAGGTTGTAAGGTCAGAATAATTGAGAGCACGCGAGTTAGGTCTGTGGACCTTGTTTTTAAGTAAAATGATAGTGAAAAACAACGAAGGTAATAAATTAGGGGGGTATGAACGCGGGGCACGCAATTCTCCTCTAAAGGTATTTTTAGAATACACGGAAAAGTTAATGTTTGAGAATTGCCAGAATTCTACCTTAAAGAAACACAGAAATTATAACAAGGCTAAAAAAAACCCTCAACAATTAAGTCAAAATCATTTTCACCATTATTATTTTACAGAAAATTAGGTCGGTAGACATCGGAGGGAACGAAAATAACCTCCCTCCCACTCCTTATTAAATACAGCGCTTCTTTTTTTTCTAATCATCAAATCACATTTAAATGTAGTTTAATTAGAGGAGTTGGAGCCACGAGGAAGACATGACGACACTTGAAATAAATTTGCACTGCAAAATCATTTGTGCAAATTTACTGCCGGTTTATCGGAAGATTCTGATTCTAAAAAGTAAACACACACACATATATATATATATATATATATATATATATATATATATATATATATATATATATATATATATATATTAAAGACGCTGTTTTGGCGCGCAGTTTTAATTTTCTTTCAGAAGAGGCGCCAACTGCGACCGCGAGCCGTAAAACAAAGATGAGGAGGGAAATAAAGGCGCTGGCAAACAGAACTGACCATCGATTACAAACAATCTGACGCCATGAAAGCAGTGAACAGAGAGAGAGAGAGAGAGAGAGAGAGAGAGAGCTGGGTCGTTCTATACAAAGTGTTAAAAGGCGAGGGGAATGAGGAGTGGGTGTGAGAAGGGTTGGAGGTGACAGCCTGGCAGGGTGTGTGTGAAGTGCTTCATCTCGTTGTTTACAGAGTAGAATCAACGAAAATGTGTTTGACAAGGCCGGTTGTGGTCTCACGCATTGTTTACCCATCTCCCCCCCTTTTCTACTACTTGTCACTCTATGTTTGCATTTTGTGTTTAAGGTGCTCCCCCCCCCAACTGACTGAACCCCCATTGCCACCACAGGAAGCTTTGACTAAGTTCGATAAGTTCTTAGGGCTCTGTGAGAACAGGTTCTCGGAAGATCCAAATCTTAATGGTTCTACCTCGCCCTTACTACGATTTACCATTGCCCTGATACCACTATCCGGTTAGGAGTTAATGTGTCTCGCCCCTCCCGTCTCCTTTATGTCATAAGCCCCCCCCTCCCCACCCCGTCTCTGCAATAGAATGGGCGGCGCCCTTTTAAAAACATTTGCTTTCTGTCAGCGCCGATCCTACCACGTTCACCACTCCAATACGATAGTTAATACGGACCGCCACTTTCCCCATTCATTACCTAAGTATGTACCTCTCACACATTTTCACCTGCCCTGACGACACCACATTCACCAGGAATCCATGTTTAAGAAAGGATATGACTTTCTCTCGCTTTTGCACATGCCCGTGCAAATCAACAGAGATTTTCCGCGTGAAGACTAAATTCCATAGGTTTTGCAGATTTTCCGACCGCCCGTTCACTGTCATACCACTTCCTGAGAGGGGGGAGGGGTTAGTTCGGGTTCAATCAAGCATACGGTGGTTAATCTTACGCACCCACCAAGAACCACTCAATCCTTCAATTTGGTCACTGATTTTTGTTTAACGTGTTGGTTTGCAGGTCATAATGGTCTCGGCCGTTCTCGTGCAAGACTAAAGCGCCTTTCAGCTGAGGTGGGGAAAGTACATAGTTCAAGTATATAAGTTGAGGCAAAACCTCTCTTCTTCTGCCCCCCCCCCCACCATTTCTTACCCCTCGATAGACACAAACGACAGCGAAAGATGGCCTCAACCCACCAACTAAGAATGAAACTCCTGAGAAAGGGCCCCCACTTTTCTCCTCGAACTCCGTCCAATCAAAATACAAGCTTGATTTTTATATAAAAAAAAAAATCTCCCGTTCACAGAAGTGGCAAAAGGCGTCACCATGGCAACGATTTCAAATAATCCCCTTGTTCTTTGTAATTGAATTGTCATTATCCGCTTTAATAGTGATACCGAGTAAATTTAATGACGCTATTATATCCAGTAATTACCTATGACGGTTCTAAGTGCTGAAAGCCCGCTATTATAGGGGAGGAAGGGGGGGAGTCACTGCCCCTGATTAGAGGAGAGGGGGGGAATATGAAGTGAAAAGAGCGGAAAGAAACATGAGAGTTGGTTTAATCCCTCAATGGAGTAACGTGGGAATAATTAAAAAAAAGGGGGAAAATTAAACATTCCAGTCCTGGGAATGAAAATAGGGCAAAGCAAAGAATGAAATTAAGTAGAATATAAAGGACTGATACTCGAGGTAGGGCATAACAAAGAATGAATTTGAAGAGAACAAGAATGGATAATCGGGGGAGGATAAACAACAATTTTAATAGGTCAAATAAGGAGAATCAAAGTAGGCCAAAAAAAGAATGATTGGAATATGGCAAAACAACGAATAAAATAAAAGAAGGAAGAATTGGGGTAGGAAAAAATATGAATCAACAACAACATAGAGCGAAAAAAAGAATGAATAAAACCGAAGGTAATAAAATACACGATAAATGAATCAGAGTAAGTCAAAACAAAGAAGGAACTAATCTGGACGATTAAAACAAAGAACAAGAGTTGGACAAGAGATACAAGAGTGGAATAAGTGAATGGGAGAATAATAATGAAATAACATGAAGGATGCCGAGGGTTATTAAGGGGGAAAGTGAAGAGATCTTTTCTCTAGAGACGGCATCCAATCGGCCTTTCTAAGTCCTTTATCGAATCTGATCTCCTAAAAGCTGATTAGGTGGAGAACACCGCCAAGATTCTCAATGGGCGGGAAACCAAATCCAGGACCAATTTATCTGCTCATTCTTCTTTTGGAAACCGATTTCTTTTCTCCATATGACCCCAAGGGGGGTGCCGGCCTTCGGCCTTCGTCCGACGAGTTGTTTTTTTGCGGTTACCTTTCCCACATTTTAATCACTCTAACTCAAACACTTTCCTTACGAGCCACTTATCAAAAAAAATAATAACTGTTCCCCATTGCTTTTCTTTCAAGTAAACAAATCCACCAGTCTTGAGTGAGGCCCGAATTTGGTGGAGTGGACATGGCTTTTGTCGCTCACTGAAGCACACTTCCGATAGCGGTCGGCCAGTACTCCATAGCTCAGGTTTCAAGAGAGAAAATATAGCCTGATTGGAAGGCAGCCATATTTTAGACTCCTGATAGCTCACATATGTGGAAATTCTGCACTCTTGTTGAAAATAAGAGGTAAGTAGCTACATATGTCCGTTTCGTTTCCCAACGGGTAGGACAGTCACACTTTGAGTGACTTGTGCTCATGCATACGAATATGAGAGTGGACGCATTTAATGACTTCCTTCCCCAACATATGGTATGTGAGGAGCGAGTCGGGGATGTAACTATCACACTGACCAGGCTTTGCTCATCAGAGGGAATATGCGCCAATGATCAACAATGATCCCGTATCATATTCTCCGACGATAGTGTTAAAATCCATTGGAACCTCGAGAGGAGAAAGGAACGCCTTAACATGATCAGTGTGATTGAAAACTGTCAACCAAGAAGGGCAAACCCAGGTAAAAATGAACCTCATGGATTGCTTAAACAAAACAAGCTCCATGGTCGAACAAGTACACAGGACACGAAACGTGTTTCTATCTAGTTTTTTTCCTGTCAAATGTAAGGATGGGCACAAAAAATGAGCAAAAAGAAAACTCTACGTAACGAAATAAATCAGTTTAATTAAATAGGGGCGGGGGGAGGGGTCTTGATTGGCCATCGATGTGTTGTCAGGAATCTTGTTTTTCCTTTCATATTTTCGTATAATGGAATTTGGGTGAATCGCTTTAAAAAGTTGAGACAGGTTTAGTGGGGGGGGGGGGTTGTGTGTGGTAGAGGAGGGAGGGGGGAGGTATACGTGATTGTGTGGTGAAGAAGAATAGAAAAGAAGTCTCACCTGTAGGCCTGGGAAAACATTGATATAAATAAAAGTAAAATGGGTATAAAAGAATGAAAAAGTAAAAGAAATGAAAAGAAGGCCAGCAAGTCACGTCAAATCACGAACAATGGGGTCAAAGGGAGGGGGACAGGAACAAATTAGCGCATATAAGAGTGTACAACTTTGAACTCACCTTTACGAAATGTACGTACATGTGTGCGCTTACATGAGAAAGTCATACAAAGTGGACAAAGCAGATTTCCCGGTCTGGTATTAATTTCAAAACACAGACCAGATCCCGTTTTAGAGATCCAGGGTCCGACCGCGATTGAAACCAGACCCTTGGGTACCAGACCTGTTCTAATGACTCCGTCCCCGTATCAAATGACCCTTAGGGACCCCTGAGCCCCGCCTCCGGGCCATAATGGGCCTCACGAATCTACATGTCAAAGACAACTGATATCCCGAGACACCGAGAACCGAAATTACTCCAATTTTATAGTTTAAGATATATTGCAGAATGTTATGTGTGTTTGTCCGTGAATGTGTACGTGTATGTGCGTAACGCACGTGTGTGGGAATGCGTTGTTTGAGCTATCGTAATATGTTGCCATGTATGTGCGCGCATAAGACGAATCGGAGTGACTGGAAATAGATGTGATGGCGTTGCAGAGAAATTGCCCTCGTTGCTAAGCATAGTCGGAACAAATGACACCCAAAAGTGGCTCACTTTTTTTCTTTGATGGGGTTTAATGCCCTCTATCACCCGCTGGCTCTATCCAGGAGCGGGAAAGAACATACTCAAAAACAAGCGCATATGAAGTGATGAAACAGTCGCGATTTGGGGTAAGGAAAGGTCTTCTCTTACAGCCACGAGGACCGGGGACTCGAACGAACATTCAAAGCTTCCAGAAAAGGTCGTAGCGAGAACACAGCTACTGGAAAGTCAAAAATAGAACCCTGAAACAGGGGTACTAGGTTTCAGTGTGAAAGTGGCTTCCAGAACTAGACTCTGCTAGTTCTTGACCTAAGGGAAACCCTACATCAAACCCAACCACCATATTTTTCTTGAACAACATTAAGCCAATTTTCTTCGGTCGTTTTTTCGTCATTAGGGGGAAGGGGTTGATCTTGCAATATCAACTTTCCCTATTCTTTATTAATTTGCTTATGTTCTTTGAATAAATTTGAAAATTTCATCACTAATTGGATAATTGATTTTGGCTTTCCTTCAATAATATTGCTTGGTTACAACGCTTCAAGTAACTCCTTTGCAAAGAGTTCGCAAAATAAAAAAGCGCTTGAAATATGTTTTGTTCAACAAACAGAAATTTAAAATAATACTCGAAATTTTACGGTTCATTTAAGGAATTTTTTGCTGTATTATCAAGATAGATGCTTCAAATAGTGGAACACAATAAATGGAATCTATTCTGACATATGTTGACGGATCATTAACATTAATTCTGTTTCTATCAGTAGGTTTTAAAATTTCTTGATTGATAATGTCAATTAGAATCCTTTTAACACTAGAATTAATAGACTTCCTTAACATATGAATGCTAAACTTTTCAGCTTGAAACTCTAAATTTATTAATGTCAGGCAAAATGCAAGTTAAGAAAGCAAAATACAATTCTGTAGAGGGATTTTGTAATGCTTGAAAAATTGTTGAAGCTTTATGAATATCATTTGCCAAAGCATTAGATTTAAAGAACAGGTGGAAGCCATTGTTCTAAAATTCGTTTCACCGCTTGCTCAAGAAAAAGCCATATTTTGCATATAACTTGGAGAACTTTTGGGGACTTCAAAGACATAAAATTCCCTATATTCACTTAAACTGGAATATTGCCCAAATATGAAGAACTATTTCTGGCTAACTCTTCCAAGTAATGTGAGAGTTCAGAGCAGGCTTTTAGGAGTACACAAGCGCAATTAATGACAAACGCACGGCTGTATACAGCTATGAAGATTTTCTGCTTTAAAAAAATGCTAAATTCCTCTTTTACTTCCCATCAAAAATAACACTAGCGTTCTAACAGGCAAATCAAGTGATTCTATGAGTTTCCCAAAAGGCTTCTATGCTCTTATAAATTCAAAATGAAGTTGTCATTAAATTCCAAAGGTGTCACATGTTCATCTGTTTTGGGGGCCTCACTATTGTAATACCTAGCCACCAGAACCATCTGCTGGGAGTAGAAATATTTATAACCTTGATGAGGTTATAAATATTTCTACTCCCAGTAGATGGTTCTGGTGGCTAGATATTACAATAATGAAGCACCCAAAACAGATAAGCATGTGGCACCTTTAGAAATTAAAGAGAACTACTGTACTAAGTTAATTGTGGATTGCGCTCTGCTCTACCTGTGTTAAATGAATTGTGAATTGCGTTCTGCGCTAACTGTACTAAGAAAAATGTGGACCAACTAGGTTTCATATAATTAGTTATCTTTAAGTTTTTTGTCACTGTTTCCCCCCCCCCCATTTTTTATGTCTTTCAATTTGACTTAAACTACCAGCTATTTTACAATTACAGTAGGTAGGTACATAATTTGCAGGAAAAGAAGCCTTCACTTGCATTGTACTCTGACAACAAGCCATGTAAAAAATATTTCATCTGTCAACTTATATGACATTTTTCTTTGGTAAAAAGGGGATTTTTTTTCTTCTTTTCTTAGGAGTGGTCTTCATCAATGGGGAAACGCCCATATTTTGCTTTTCAAAACTACGTTGCGCGAAATACATCAACACTAAATGAGTAATATCACCACAATACGCAATTTTCGGGCAGATGAAAAATACTGACGCAATATTCATAAAGCGTACACAAAATATATGACGCCGTACTAAATAATACAGTAGATGGTAAATCATACCAATTTTATACCAACTTTCCAGCTTTGGCACCTCTGTTTAATATTCGACCCCCGAATCTCCACAAACCGCAAATTTTTAAGAAACCTCGACTGGCAGAGCGCCGTCCTACACGACCCAACTCATGAAAGACGGCCTTGAGAAGAAACCTTTATTTTAGGAATAGGAGGACCCCTTATTCCCGAGAAATCTGGAAGGGAACAGCAGCAATCCACAAAAAAAAAACAGGTTTCTTTCTTTGACCAGTGTAAGAGAGTAACAAAACCCATTAAAAAGTGTGGGCGCCACCAACCAATCTTTGCTCTCATTAACCAGTAAGTCATTAAGCCAAACCAAGCCTAATTACTCTCGAAACCCCTCCATGGGGTATGGGCGGCATCTCCAAAAGCGTTCATCTTGGAGGGTGAAGGAAGTAGAAATGTCTGAAAGGTAGACAGCCCTGGTAACCAAAGGTAGACTACCGGGAACACTTAAACAGCGGAAATAAGCAGATAAAACATGCAGGGTGTACTTACGAGTGCTGTCGTCTCGATGTAACAAGTGCTTGGAATTGAGGATCGACAGAGGATGTCCGCTCGATGCCATCAGAGAGCTGGGGAAGCCGGAGAGAAGACCTGCGGACGGATGGAACAAGATGAGGGACTTTAACTAACCTCACGCAATGGCGAAACAACAAACCCGCGAAAAAAAAACAATACAACTACCCCAAATGAAAACAGTTGAGCCTTCCTGTCGTCGGTAATTTTTCCTGAAAAAACTAAAGGTTTTCTGTGTAGGAAAGGTAAACTTGACAGGCTGGAAGTGGGTAAGCGTGCTAATGGGTGAGTTAGACCCAGGTGAACATTACAGATGAGGTGAAAAACTATGAAAAGATGAGCATAACGAATATTTGAATGAGGTAGAAAGCTATGCAAAGACGGGAATAAATGAACTTAAATAAAAACTGGACGAGGGAGGATGCGTGAAGGGTTTATGGGAAGAGGTGGAGGTTTAAAAGGAGTAAATGGCATGAGTTATACTCCATTAACCCTTACGATCCCGAGCCATTTTCTTCCCCAATTAAAAAAAAAAAAAATTAGACTCACTGGCTGCAGACGAAGGGGGTATGGAAGGTAGGCCAGGGAGAGCAGGGTGTGGCCCCAGTGGGAGGGGGGGAGCATGACTGGCGTGGGGCAGGGCGGCTTGCTGGGCCTGCATTTGTTGCTGTAACGAAAACCTACCATTAGTTTAACTATTAATCGGAGTCCTGAGATATAGGCACCCCTCAACCAAACCACTACTCCTCCCAATTAATGCCAAGCGCCGAAGATGACGACAATCTTATCCTATTCCAATTTAAGGAGGCAACCGGCAGGTCATAGAGCGCCGAAATGAACTAAGAGAAAAACTGCCCACAACCAAACCGGGCTCTAATAGAAGTAGAGAAGGCCCAATATCCTACTACGAGAAAATGTACAACCATACGGGGGGTGGGGGGGGGCCATAAATATTCTAGGAGAAAACGTAATGTTGGAGAGATGAAAACCCAGGCATTCTAGGATACACTTACAAGCTCATGTACACGAATACTATTCGTAAGCAGCTATGTTCACAAGACCATCTGGTAGTGAAGAATAAGTACCTATCGCAAGTCCATACTCTATATACCACACACACATACAATTGGTATGGAACAGGAGTGTTTTCTTTCCTACAGTATAATTTATATAGCCCTACTCCTTCCTTTTAAACGGCCTACATTATGATTTATCTATGCCTACTTTCTTTTAAGTCCAAAAACTGAAATAATACTGACCAATATTCGAGGTAGTTCTGATCTTTGCTGCTGAAAAGAAATAATAACCAATTTTGTAAACATAACTATTATTAGTATTAATTATCATTAATTATTATTACGATTCAGAGTATACATATTAAAAAAAACTGTGACGGTGTTTTCATTAATACCATCAACATGGCAGGTATGCTAATGCTCGGCATCGCATGATAAAGCTACTGTGCAGTCGCTTTCAAGCAATAAATATTAATGCAAACAATTATAAATTGACCAATCGAAAAATCGACACCTTTATCGGAAAATAATTAGATATTTCTAATCTGTAATCAATACAGGAGATATAATTAAGGTGTAAAAGTGTGCCAAGATAGAATAATCGAATGTCTTAAACATTCCAAAGCATACAAAGAATCAATTGATTAAAAGTATAAATGAAGTTGTAATAATCGATTTTCTAAATTAAAATTACCGGAGTAAATTAAACACAAACGCTATGAAAAGCGTATGTGTACATATATAAGGATATTCTGAATTATTTTTTATCATGTTAAGATACGAGTGCAGTAGACCTATATAAATAGTATATAAAACATCATTAATACCACAAACTACATCCTACCTTATTTAATTTGACAGCCCAAATTTCTGTATTTGTATTTTTAAAAAGTGACAGTTATATATATATATAAGAAATAAGGTTACTGTAAATTTTCAACATTTCGAATTCAAAAAATTGGATTGTCACAAAAATGGGAAGCGTTACCATTAACATGCAATATTTCGGGATTACCTAAAGTCCATTGTTAGTATATAATAAAATATCACTTTCTACTAAAAAATAATAAAAACCAGGAGAAAATAGGCATTGATAAGAGAGTATGTTGATTAAGGCTAAAATAACGTCAAAATCTGGTTAAAAATAAGATTTTATTTTTTTGGGGGGGAAGCCTCAACTGATTAGCAAACTGCGTCACCTGGTATTAAATTAGATACGGTCAGATATGCTTCCTAATACAATTTTTGTACTGGTGGTACAAAAATATCACTATTGTGAATGTTTACTGTAATTAATGCTGGTGAAATGTAGAAGGATCTGGATAATCTTATAGGATTTGCAAGTAAGTGGTAGATGGAATTTAATAAAAGTTTGTAATTCTTTATGATGGACAGGCTAATATAGAAGTTAAATACTCCTTGAAATAATGACCAGATAATATAGAACATAAAAAAAGATTTGGGCGTGGTAATTAGTAGAAAGCTTTAGCCTTCAAAGCAATATTTAGATGCTAGAAATAATGCAAATAAACCCCGGGAATTATATTGAAATGCCAATTATAAGTAATTCTTAAGTTATATCATATGTAGGACATGGCATATTGTAAGACACCATCGGGAGAAGTGTTAAGGCTTGGTCTAAATACTATAGGTAAAACGTAGATAAAACAGGGTATGGCGGAGGGTATTAAGATAATTCCTGGTATTGCTCATAAAGGGTACAAGGATTGGACATGTTTTCGTTAGAAAAAGATTTAAATATATTAATTTAAGTTTCTAAAATGTTTTCAGGTAGTGATATATCAAATCCAAAAAATCTTTGAGCCAAATACTAGTTTAAGGGTAGCTTCAATGTTGCGAACCTCATTGGATATATTTAAAAGAAAATTGGAGAACTATTAAAATTTTTTGCTTGTAAACATAAATGTATATATATACAGTAGGGCCAAGATGGCTGATATACTTAAGAGATTGTATACTTTCATACCCATTCCAGCACCGTGCCCCAAATTCTAAAGAAGAGCGATAATAACAATCGAGTCGATGGAGGTTTATGAATTACCTTGAATTCAAGGACTCAATCGAAAACGAAAGGGATTATTTTGGGACAAATGGGACGCGACCCGAGTCCGTTTACCATTTCACACCGGGAGGAAACTAAACTTTTGTTATGAGGGAAAAACAAAGGAAATTGAAGAATAACGAGTGCCTTTTCACTCATTAAAGACCTACAGGAAAATAATGAATATAAACGAGAATACTGATGAGTCAAGGATAAAGGAATGCAATAAGCAAGGTTCACCTTCCTGAAATAGTAGAATCATAGGGGGAGGGGAGTGAGGGGTTTTAGGAGCAAACCCGCCCAACCAGGGATTCAAAAGTGCGAACTTGCCCCACCTTAGTAGGGAAAAGAGGAAACGGATAATGGCACCCATAGAAGGGGTAAGAAGCCTGCGAGGGAGAAATGCGGGTAAAGCATTGAATACAAATGAATGTAGTGTTAAGATGAAGGCTACATACTAACCCCGACTTTCTATGCCATTTATTTCTACAGCAACAAAGCCCCCCCCCCCATCATCCCTGGGATGAGGGCTGACTGGTCGAAACGCTACAGCACAGCTCATTCGAGGTGGGTAGTGAAAAATGAGGCCTGCGATGTGCGCTGATCCGATTCTATGGAAAAGCACTTTCAGTTGAAGGCTTGAAATAAAATGAGCCTCAATGAAATAGTGTTTGAAAGATTCGTAAAGTGGTGGTGAGAAAGAAACAAAAAATATGTGTGATGTTACATAAGCTCGAGTAGCAAGAGGAGGAAACTACTAGAGACATCGGGACTGGGAGAATGTCCAACTCTTCTGAACCTAATTCAGTAAAAAACGCAGGCACTCATGGAGTCTGCGTGTATCGTGGTGGTGTGGGGGAGGGAGTGTAGCAAAAAGGAAGCTTTAAAAAATCACAAAATAAAATTAGCACTCTATAATAAAACAAATAAATGCTAAAAAATGGATTGCAATTTAATGAAAGGAACAATAAGATAATTCCGAAATGTGTATTCTATAATAAAAGTACCGAAAAGAGTTGAAAAGTGAGAAACCAGAGGTGAAAGCCAATTGACTCCTCTGCTCTCAACCAAACCATCCCCCAAAGGGGCATCGACCTTGGTTGAATGGCTTGCTTCTCCTAGTTCAAAAACAGCATAATATCAGTTTGAAAAATTACATTTAACCATAAAATGGAGTGAAGAAGAACAAAAGGAAATAGCAAGAACAAATTATCCCAATACAACGACGCTCTGATGGAGCCGAAAAAAAACAACCAGATTTGAGAAATTAACACCATACAGGTAAATGCTGATGCACTATAAATTACAGTTACACGCTCCCCAAACACCATCTTTAGAGATAGAAAACGGAGTGGAGTTGGGGAATTGTTTGAAGTATGACTAAAAGGTGATATATTATAAACACGATATATCCATAACCCTATATTTTAGGAACGAGATTTTTTGAAGGTGTTTGAATAAGATTTTTCTTTTAGTTCGGTTGTCACCTAAGAAAAAAAAAGAAAAAGAAAAAGGAAAAAGGGGGCGGAAGAAAAAGAAAGAAGGGGGGAAAGGAAAAAGAAAAAAGGAAAAAGAAAAGAAAAGAAAAAAGAAAAGAAACGAAAAGAAGAAAGTGGTGTCCAGGGTGTTAAAAAAAAGAGTCTATATAAAGGGGATTAAAAAAGGCGGTTAAGATCAGCAAATAAGGCCATAGGCCACACCCCGCAGGGGTGCCTGTGTAACCAAGCTCTTCCTGTTAAGGAAGAGAACAGCGGTTGTATGTATATATATAAAATATTAAATTTTGCATTTATTTAAAAAATAAAATAAAGCGGAAATCAATGGGAAAAGGTACAATTATTTTAAGAAACGTCGTGAAGAAATTGAGACGTATGAGATTGTTTAATAGTTAGTCTACATTGGACATAGGATTCAGGAGTGCGGTAACTCACATAAACCTTAACCCCCGTCCCAACAAACAAGGCAGGTTTCCTTACGGCCAATTAACCTTTATATCACGAGATATCAATCCCCCTAAGGGCACTGTGAACGGGGGTGGTGATCAATATGATGGAGAGGGAAAACAGGATTCGAATTCGAAGGGTTGGTCACTTACTCGCCGGAGAGGGAAGAGGAGGGCAGGCGGAAGAAGAAAATAAGAAGTATAGAAAGATCACGAGTGTAAAAAAAAAAATGCATTTGGTTTCAAACACAAAAGGACAAAGGTAAGAAGAAACAAAGAAAAAATTAGTTGAAAATAATGATTCCAAGAACGCTGTCTGCCTGAAATACCTGGAACAGAGGCTAAGATATTTATTCCCCGGGTTAAAACATTAATGCAAGGGTTATCAACCGGTAGGGAGGGAAGGGGGAGAGATTGGCAGACTTTTAAAGTGTTGAAACATCGATCTTTCTAAAAATTAATTTCTATAGATACATAATCTACAGGACATAATTTTATCTGCCAAAATATTCCTCTGAGAGTAGCCTCAATATTATTTGGAATGTCTCCTTTGGGTTAGTCCAATTTGGAAAGAGATGAAAGGGGGTGAAATTGATGTAGTGAAAAAGGGTCAGGGACAACAAAGGTTGAGAACCGCTATAATGGAACTTGAAAACGGCCCGAGTGAAAGAAAACTAAAATGCGACCACCCGAGATGCCATAAACGATAAACGGGAAGCGTCAATAAAAAAAATAAGCTAATAAAAAGTACGAACAACTAATATGCCATGTTTACGAAGGGTCGTTATTCCCCCTCTCCCTCTTGGTGAGATCAGGCATGGATGAGAAAAGAGAACAGAAGGAACAAGAAAACAACAAAAAAACAAACGGAAGCAGCAGTGAGCAATACCCATAAGAAAAAGGAAACTCCCAGCAAGATCCATCACCCCGAACTGGTGGTAGAGGGAGAGGATATTCGAAGACTGCAGGAGGGAGTTCGAACAAAAAGCAGATGCTCGAAACTACGAACTTGAGCTCCTTTGCGGGAATGAGAATAAGATGGCATGACCTGCTGGCCTTGTCACCTCTTAAAAGGAGCAGAGTTCCTTAAACTCCAGGGGAAAAATAACAAAAGGACAGGGGCTCAATCCACCTACCCATGGCAAAAATTGAATAACAAGCAACGGGCAAATTGAGACAAGACGCTAGACTGTTTGAAACGTTCAGGGTCTTTCCTATGTAGCCCATTACGAGAACTCACATTGATCTATAGAATTTGTACCTACGATGGTTTGTTATGGCAGAAAATACCAGTTAAGGCGCATCACCCTGTAATGCAAAGCAATTACCAATGACCACTCCGAAGAGAGAAAGAGAAAAGAACCATACACAGGCGCCCGATATAATGAAAAGTGATCACACCTATTTTTTTACTTTCACAAAAGACTAATAAATTCCACATTTAACCTTCCTCGAACCCGCCTTGTAAGTTATACTTCACCCTAAAATTTTTCCTACCATAATAATTACATTCACACAGCTACCCGTACGAATGCAGGGCTTGAATCAAAGGTAATAGAAACGTGCTTGCTGCTTACCCCAATAATGGCATTCAGTTCAGTCATGGTCACTTGCCTCGCTCGTTCGATTGCTGCCGCAACCTGTTGCTGGTGCTAGGAAATGCAAAAGATAAAAATAGAGAGGAGGCTCTCCACTTTGCGGAGAGGAATCAGTGTTGGGTTCCAACTAGACATGAGTAATGCTGTCTTCTGAGTAAGACTAGGAAACAAATAATAATGTTGGGTAATATTTTTTTTTTAATATTTTGAATAACCGCCTATTTTTTCGTCCAAGTTCTTAAAATCAAACAATGGGTTTCTTTAATGGGGAAGTGTAATACTATCTAAGCTCAACTACATCGCTAAAATCGCCTTCATTAAATTGTACCTTGATTTGGGTCGAACTTTTCAATAGAATTCTAAAGCAGGATTGATATTTCATTTAACGCCAAGCTCACAAAATACTCAAGAAGTACGACTGGTACTAGGTAAATAGAGAGTAGAATATCTCGACATAACTGGTGAAAACTCGTTGCCATAGAAACATGCTCATATAATCCAATAAACGACAACTGGCCAAAAGAGCGAAACTCGGCAAGAGGAAATGAGCAAGCTGCAAAGCTTTCTGTTACTCACATATAGTTAATGAAAGCTGTCATCATTTGGCAATAACATTATTACCAATTCGCTAATAAATCTAAGGTTTAGGGACATCTTCTGCGGGTATTAATGGGGAATGTTTAACACACAATGGTCAAATGTGGTTGGTAATGAAGAGTTTATATAGTCTCTGGATAAGATACAAATTGCACAAGAGGCAAAAAAAAGAGAATGTTCGGACAAAACAACGAGCCGGACGGAGACGATACATGGAAAGGATTAGTATCCTATTACTCCTCCCCACCCTCCTCCAACTGGGACGTGCAATCCGAGGCGGCCGAACCTATTAAATTAAGGCATTAACGACACTCGTGTGTCTTCGCGCGACAAAAAACGAACATAGGAAAGGGAGCGAACTCGTAGTTAGGGACCACGGAACAATGAATGCCCCAATGCATGTAGATGTCTGAGGATGAACAGAATGAAAGCTCTAAGTACGACTCGAGAAAGTGCCACACAGTAAGAAAACCATCTAAGGGAGAGGTGGGGCAGGGGGGGGGGCAAGGAAGTGCCACGTTAGGCACATAAATGAGGGGGGGTCATGAAGTATCTCGCTATCTGAGCACCCGCTAGGCTTTAATTAATTGAATGAGATACGTGAACCAAAAAGTATTAAGCTTTAAACGACTGAATAGGATACATGAACCAAAGAGTATTAGGCTTTAAACGACTGAATAGGATACGTGAACCAAAGAGTATTAGGCTTTAATCGACTGAATGGGATACGTGAACCAAAGAGTATTAAGCTTTAAACGACTGAATAGGATATGTGAACCAAAGAGTATTAGGCTTTAAACGACTGAATAGGATACGTGAACCAAAGAGTATTAGGCTTTAAACGACTGAATAAGATACGTGAAGCAAAGATTATTAGGCTTTAATCGACTGAATGGGATATGTGAACCACCAAAGATTATTAGGCTTTAATAGACTGAATGGGATCCGTGAACCAAAGAGTATTAGGCTTTAATCGACTGGATGGGATACGTGAACCAAAGAGTATTAGGCTTTAATCGACTGAATGGGATACGTGAACCAAAGAGTATTAAGCTTTAAACGACTGAATAGGATACGTGAACCAAAGAGTATTAGGCTTTAATCGACTGAATGGGATACGTGAACCAAAGAGTATTAAGCTTTAAACGACTGAATAGGATACGTGAACCAAAGAGTATTAGGCTTTAAACGACTGAATAGGATACGTGAACCAAAGAGTATTAGGCTTTAAACGACTGAATAAGATACGTGAAGCAAAGATTATTAGGCTTTAATCGACTGAATGGGATATGTGAACCACCAAAGATTATTAGGCTTTAATAGACTGAATGGGATCCGTGAACCAAAGAGTATTAGGCTTTAATCGACTGGATGGGATACGTGAACCAAAGAGTATTAGGCTTCAATCGACTGAATGGGATACGTGAACCAAAGAGTATTAAGCTTTAATCGACTGAATGGGATACGTGAACCAAAGAGTATTAAGCTTTAAACGACTGAATAGGATACGTGAACCAAAGAGTATTAGGCTTTAAACGACTGAATAGGATACGTGAACCAAAGAGTATTAGGCTTTAATCGACTGAATGGGATACGTGAACCACCAAAGATTTTTAGGCTTTAATAGACTGAATGGGATACGTAAACCAAAGAGTATTAGGCTTCAATCGACTGAATGGGATTCGTGAATTACAGAGTATTAGGCTTTAATCGACTGAATGGGATATATAAACCAAAGAGTATTATGTTTTAGTCGACTGAATGGGATATATAAACCAAAGAGTATTATGTTTTAGTCGACTGAATGGGATATATAAACCAAAGAGTATTATGTTTTAGTCGACTGAATGGGATATATAAACCAAAGAGTATTATGTTTTAGTCGACTGAATGGGATATGTGAACCAAAGAGTATTAGGCTTTAATCGACTGAATGGGATATATAAACCAAGGAGTATTATGTTTTAGTCGACTGAATGGGATACGTGAACCAAAAAGTATTAGGCTTTAATCGACTGAATGGGATACGTGAACCAAAGAGTAATGGGTTTTAATCGACTGAATGGGATACGTGAACCAAAGAGTATTATTATCAACTACCTTCGGTAATTCAATGCGAAACTTCATGGTCTAGGCTTAAAAAATTTAATTGATAGAAAACTATTCAATTGATTAATGTCAATTTTAATTAAAAAAAAAGTTGAGACTCACCTCTTGGGATAGAAAAGGCATAATCTGAGTCAAAATAGCATTCAACCTCTTGGCGATTTCAGTCTGCGATAAAAAAAAGACAATTTAATGAAAAGTATTTAATTAAAGCACTCTTCATCTTTCTCTTGCGCGCGCACGCATACAACACCAGACATGGCGAACAAGTAAGAACCACTGTCAATATTGCATATCGGGTTATGGGAGACAGCCTGACCCCATGAATAATGTATGGGACGCCTCATATTAAACCGTAATCCTTCTTCCGACTACGCCTGCCTGCTCTGCCTGACAACAAATACACACATCCTCCACACAATCAACCTTTCCCAATACACAGCGGGGCCAACGATAAGTGGCCACAGAAGCTCATAAGGTCTCAGGCACCAGGCTTCGCCCACCGATTTTTGCGGTCACCTTGTAATCGCCTCGTCCTGGACTTGCCGCATGGCAACAACCGAGTCAATGGCTGTCCTCCGCCCACCTTCACTATTGACCTTTCTCTCTATTCATCTTTAGCCACCGGTATCCAAATATCTTTTTCTTCCCTCCTCCATCGACTACCGAGTGACAAAAATGTCCACTTCTTTCTTCCACACACATACATACACAAAACTTGAACTTACCTGTTTATGCATCTCGACGTTGAGTCCGTAGGACATTTCGTAATACTGCAAAGGAAGAAAAGAAACGTCAGGCAGTGAAGTAAACTAACTCTTCCGGACGGCGCCCCGACCCTGCGCCAATTCCTATTACTTTCAAGCGTCTGGGGCTCTTTTGTACAAACTTGCCTGATTTCCACTCCTATCACCCTACCACCTTATTTTTGGCACTGAATAACCATGCCTACATTGGATTATACCATTAATCAACCCACAAACCTTGCATGGGGTATTAAATCCGCCCCCCCCCCAAAAAAAAATGCTGGCTCTGAGAGCACTTTGATGTAAGCATTTTTTTCTTGTCTGCTCCACCCATTCACTCTTTATCCACTAAGAAGGTGCTTCCCCATTGGATTATACACCCTAAGTTAACGCCGTCGCCCGCGAGATCTGCCCTTCTCCCTACCAAGAAACAGAAACCAAAAGAGGGTCGGCACGCATCAACGCCTTATTGCATATATGATTCGGGTGTGCGGATTCGAAGCCCAGCGACTCCTAGTAACGTTTAGTCGCCTTTTATGACACGCGCCGGAAGATGGTCGGGGTATTCTTCCTGCCTCTAAAACAGGCGCAAATGAGAATGATAAATAACCCTCTCCCGTCATGTATGCGGTTACATGATGCTGCCTTTTCTCCCGAGGTCTGTACTTTTCCTCACCCTTTTTTCTCGTTTCCCACAAGCCTCACGAAAGTTGGAGATCACACGCAACAATTGAAAACGGACCCCCAGGATTCGAATCCGCACAGAGGCCGTACCATCCCAGTCCCTAAATTTCACCATTAAAAAAAAATAACCCCCCCCCCGCAAAAACTTTCTGCCGATGTCTTTCAGGATTTGGGGTTATTTTTAAATAAAATCCCAACGATTCCTTTAAATAAAAATCAATAATACCTTTCCTTTAGCATCCCCACCAATACCTACACAAAAGCTGAATAAAAAAAATTGCTTTTCATCTTAACTGAACATCTGCAACATAAATAACTTCAACTCCCCCCCCCCCTACTCTCTAGTGTACAAAGGTTCAGCTTCTGACAAGAGTACGAGCGACAACTAATCTCCAAAATGACAATCAACGAAATATATACAGAAGATTCTGATAGCGAAATGATAAGAGAGACGAGACCTCCACAAAACCCAGCCCTTGGATAGACTGATAAATTCGACTACTAAATTTGTCATGAGCGACATTCGGGGATCTCTTAACACGACTCAACTCTAATGGCGACATTGCGAGGAGACACTTACCATGACATAGTGCCTCTGCATCTCCGATTTCTCCTGCACCAGTTTATCCGCCTCGAGCTTGATGCTGAAAAGGAGGAAATTCCATTTAGAAACAACGATGGACGACCAACACATGTAGGACAAAAGCACCTATGGTTTTTACTCAGGAAAACACTTGCACATACGCAAAACATGTTATTGAAGTTAACAAAAACAAAACTTGTTCCAATTAAGAAAGAAATATGGAGACATTAAAAGGAGTACATATATGTTACGGTAACCAGTATTAGCAATGACTTAATGGTCTCGAGACTAGTTGATATATGGGTAAGGAATGTAAGTGTGGTGCTCATAAAGAGGGTGGCAGACAGATTCGACAAAAGGCAATGGGATAGATGAAATCATTTTCAGGCATTTTGTAAAAATAAAAAGGCAATAAAAGTGTGTATCTCAACGAAAACAAGCAAAATGTCTAACGATCACGCAGTTATTTGACTAAAAAAATAATAGTTTTCTTGATCTTAGGTTGTGTGTGACTGTGTGTATGTGGATGCGAATATCTTTCCAGAAGAAAGCGAAACTACAAAAGAAAAACACTACAGTATAAGACAAATCTGGTTGTCAGAGAAAACCTCGAAATCAGCCATCGTTAATCTTCTAAAACGACAACAAAGATTTTTAGTTTCTTTTCAGAGAGGAAAAAGGCAGCTACGACGCCTCCTCTGGCGAGGGGGAGGGGAGGGGAGGGGACGATTGAGCGAACGAGGAAAAAGGAATGAAAGGGAACATGAGCAAATATGCTTCCCATGCTCACCCTCTACAATAGGGAATTTTAATCGCAAAGGCGAGACAAGGGAAGCGAAAACTTAGTTAACGAGGGAATCTCTTGAAGAAAATGTGCAGAGATTGGAATAAATAAAAATGTGTAAAAGGTACATATCCCAAGCAGTCGAAATACGAAGCTACTTGGGGCACTCAGACCGGGACGACTCAAGATTCCAAAACTCTCCCAGCCTACACAAAACAGGACATGATGGCACCAAAACTTACACGCGCTAGGGGAACCCCCTCCCCCATTGTGAAATAAAGGCCGGTTTAGGAGAGTTGCGCGATTTACAAGAGCGGTAATAAAATACCCTAACTTCACCATTCTTCAAGAACTTCCTGGCGGTAGTGGTCCCGTTAGTTTTCACAACACACGAACGCTCCCCCACACTTTCAGGCCCGAGCTATTTCCCTCAATCGTCCAGGGTTATCAAACCAGAGCAAATTATGGGGCCAGAGGGCTTAATTAGCAGAAACGTTTGTTATTTATTTAATCTTAGTAATTAACGAGCCAAATTACCAAAACAACCATCAGGAAATAATTAAGGGCTTATTAAGTGCAGAGAGGAGCTGATATGCAGCAGATTGCACTAAAAAAACAAAAAACAAAAGACCAATTAACAATTTAAAAACGGTTGAGTAATTAAAGTTAAAATAGGTCTGACATAATTGCTCTCATATTTTCTCTATCTGACGCTGCTTATCTGGACAAGCCGAAAACAGCTTCTGACGCCAAAAATGTTTAACGACCTTCTACATTTTACTTCTTTGCACAAAGACGAAAACCAACAAAGACACTATCAACACTTTTGAAAGGAGAAGTAGGCAATGGAATGCGGGGATGTAAGGCAGCATGAGAGTTGAAGAATCCAGGTGGCACTAACAAAGGGCTTACCTGACAGACTAGGGACTAGGGGTGCAGTGCAAGCAATGCCCCTTAACTTGGTACCGCTCCAATCGAAAGCAGAGACCCTTGACTGGTGACTAATAATCTCTTATTTCCCTTGAGTGGAATACACGGATTACCTTTAGAGGTGAATCAGGAGAATCCATGTTCAATCCTTCTGGACGAGAACAGAGGCTAAGTTAACCGACCCGAACGAAAAGAATGATTTCGAAGTGCAGTCCCTGTGTTGTTATACCACAACATTGCTATATCGCAACAGTGGGAGAGAGAGAGTTCATTTGTACAGTCATTATTTCATACATGGAAGAAATCGAGAGATCAACGAGTGTTCAAGATTGCATTCCCCTACCGGAAGACCGGTAGGGGAATGGGCTGCTATCGAAGCAGACGGGGGCTGCCGCAGGAGCAAATATTCCACTGTCCTCCCCCCTGGTCAAAGGAGTGTGTAGGGGAGACATAGGCAAAAGAGCAAAAAATAAATCTTTATGCATGACTCAATCACAGAAACATCTACAATGTGATCTGATTTCGCCTCCTTCAAATTATCACTTCCCCTAACTTCTGCACTTGAACGAATTTTCCTAATCTCTCTCGCGGAGATGCCCTTGTTGATTTCGCTTTATTTATTCTAAATAAACATTTTATCCCATTACAACACCACGTAAAAAAACAACATGAATTGTAATCTCAAAACAAGACTCGGGTCCATGACGCAACGAATTAATAAACAAAGTGGAGCTGAACAAGACGCAATGGCGGAAGATGGACAAGAGCCTCAATGGCAGACTCGTGGCCCGGAAAATAATAATAAAGTAATTGAATCATAAAACAACAACAAATGCTCACTGCAGACAAAAAAAAAACATTAAATTTCTAAGACTAAAGGTTTGAACGCCGTATAAAACAAGAACAACAACCCAAGATATACACGAACAACAAAACGATGAAAGCGATAAGCCTGATTAACAGGTGCCTTGCCTCCCTTTGCACATCTCCTACACTACCTTCTCTTTTCACAACTTTTATTTCATTCTATCTATACCACACATGCTTTGTCCTCTCTCCACACACTTGTTATACCAATTCGTAAATCCGTAATCGGTGGATGCTTCTTCAGCAGGCTTTTCCCATCAATGTGGATGAAACAGACTGAGGGATAAGTACCGATAGCAATCGTGTAAATTGTTTCCTCTGTTTTTTTTGTTGAAGGTTTAAGGCCCTCTTTCGCCTCTGGTTGGGGCCTATCGAAGCGTGGTTGTGATACAAAGGACTGAAAACTACTTTGATTCTGAGTGCTGGGGCCCAAGAGGTAAATTCCAGAAACAAAGAGAGCAGGTACTCAAAATCAGAAACTTGGGGCCCCCTTGCAGAAATACTCAGCCATCTGCTCGTAAATAAAGTGGTGAAGTTGGGGAATTAAAGATGCGTGGAAGACAAGATAAAAGGGAAACAAAAGCAAAGTACTTGGGGCTCTGAGGGGTCGGGGTTGACTAAATCCGCTTAAGCAACAATCCAAAAATAAAGGCGCGTCTCTTTGTGGCATGGGTGAGGCGTCTTCTCGTCTGTGCTCCTAAGACGTGGAATAAACTGCCGCTCGCCATATCATCATCTCTCTTCCCTCGGTGCTAAACAAGGTCCTAGCGAAAGGCAGGGTGGGCAAATTAAAAAAACCCAGGTCTAAAAAACCTGGATTTTATTCCCGGGGTCTTTTTTTTTGCTTTTTCAAGTGAAATTTGAAAAAACCCGGGTTTGGGAGTTTTTTTTTTCAAAATTACATTTTTTTCAAGAAATAAATGCTACTTATTATTTTGTTCAAAATTCATATTTATGTTTATAATTTCAAAAAATATGTATCAAATTAAGGTTATTCTCTGATACTGACTCATAATAATTCATCTCTCCTTCTACAGGTTATGGCTATCATGGGTACCCATAATTCTGAATCAGTGATCTGTTCTTACCTTAATATAATTATTAAACTATTTAATTATTACACTTTTCTTTTTCAAGAAATAAATGCTACTTATTATTTTGTTCAAAATTCATATTTATGTTTATAATTTCAAAAAATATGTATCAAATTAAGGTTATTCTCTGATACTGACTCATAATAATTCATCTCTCCTTCTACAGGTTATGGCTATCATGGGTACCCATAATTCTGAATCAGTGATCTGTTCTTACCTTAATATAATTATTAAACTATTTAATTATTACACTTTTCTTTTTCAAGAAATAAATGCTACTTATTATTTTATTCAAAATTCCTATTTATGTTTATAATTTCAACAAATATGTATGAAATTAAGGCTATTTCTCTGATACTGACTCATAATTAATTCATCTCTCTTTCTACAGGCATTGGCTATCATGGGACATGGGTACCCCAAATTCTCGATCAGTGATCTGTTACTGTGATCTATTCTTACTATAATATAATTATTAAACTAAGTAATTATTAATATTATATAAAAATAGATGGCTATTCTTTTTCTATGCTATTATAATGCTTGTAGCATTTGTTTTTTGAAAAAACCCAAGATTTGAAAAAAAAAAACAGAATGAATCCCGGGTTTTATTGGGCCTTTTCAAAATTTGGGGGGTTTTGCCAAACCTGGCGAAAGGGGGCGTTCAGAAAAGCACAGGGGTTCGCCATTTTCCACAATGGGAACATACTCCGACCTCTCTCCCTGTAGGGAGAGCCAAAGCGATAGTATTTTCGGGAGAGTTACGCGCCCGCTCCCCAGTCTCCCCCCCCCATACTGCTCGAGCTATGTGACTTTCATATATTTTTCACCTTACCACTTTTCGAAAGCGTTTTAAAACCCAAGGGTGGAGATGCCCCTGCTGGTGGTCACCTGTTTACAGTCATTTGCGAGCGACCACAAACAGAGCGGGGATGAAGTTGGTTGGTTGGTCAATCGAAGTACCGAAAAGGATGAAAGTGTGAATGTGTGTGTGGAGGGAAGAGAGCGCGAAATTTAAAGCGCAATAACAACGAGGTCCTATCACGGAGTGTGAAGAAAGAAGTGAAGGTTAACGAAGTGAAAATGGTGCAAGACATATAGCCGCAGGTCGTCTCTAGGAATTGGGGCTGGGAGGGTGCACAACTGCAGTTACTGGGTCCGGAAGGGCAAGTTTCAGTAGTAGCCAGGGCATTTCCCCTGATACAACATCCCCTTGCGGGGTATGAATGTGCGGAAGAAGTTATTTGCCACCATGAGGGGTGAGAATCCCTCCTATTCAAGTGTAGGACAAAATAGGCCGTCACAGCGAGGTGTTGTGTGACGATCCAGAACAAAAAATCTTTATTCTAATCAGCTACCGTGAAAGAGGATGCATGGATGACACACACCCCTGCGGAAGGAGAGAATTCCTGCGCCCAGTTTAATGAATCTTATTAAACCAGAGTCCTCCTCCTAATTAAGCCGAGTGAAATCTCGCATTCAATCTCTAAACCGTTAATCACAATTCCCACCTTGATATAAATCTAGTGTAATCAGGTCCTAAATTCATGCGAGGGATCCGTGTTAACGCTCCACTCGGCAGCAATAATCTCAAACTTGATAATCAGATCATGAATCATCAGTGAAAGGAGCCTCGTCCCACAAGGAACGAGGACGAGCGGCGTCGCTACCGGTAGCTTGTTCCTTTGACCCAAGACTGGTTCGTGTACGCAGACTTGCGGACTATACGACTTTTGGGAGGGGGAGGTCGCATGTTCCTGCGCCGGGGTAGGCGGACCTACCCCCCGACGCCAGAGCGGGCTTCCTGCTTGTTGCCTTTTTGTTTGTTTTTTTGTGTTTGTTTGTTTTTTAACTAGTCTTAGCCTTTGTTCCTTTTTTTAAAAAAATGTTATTTACATGTTGTTAATTGTTGGCTGTAGGCTGTAGCGTGAGTACGGCAACTTTTGCTCTATTGACAGTCGCCAGATAGGCTCGTTAAGAAAAAAAAAACCCGTCCCACAAGGGCCGATCCTTGCACCGCTATTGTTTATCAGAGCCATGGATGAGCTTGTGGCCAAAGTCTTATGGCAGAAAATGGCTAATGTTTGTCACAACAAAATCCAGGGCTAAGAAGATTTCCTTAATTTTAATATAATGGCTTTCCGATAGTCAAAATAACCCCCGCTAAATCCGCTTTGGAAGACATTAAAAACCGGATGGTGCAGAAATTATAGACACAGCTTAGGTCCATTACGTATACACGTATAAAGAACACAGCTGGATAAAAACTTTACTACCTTTACACAAATGATGATGCACATTAGAAAATATCTCCTCTTTCCATAAGACAATGTTATCTTCAACTTTGGGGTTTTATGTTAAGTGGTATAAGAACGAAGAAAAAAAAAACGCGGAGCAAGGAATTAAATTCCCAATGTTCCAACTTAAGAGCGAAAACAAAAGGATGTAAATGATCCCATGAGGGAAAATAACAGATAGCCCTATCATATACAAACAATTTAGCAATAAAACCCTCATATTCTATTTAACATCAATAAAACCTTTAATCAATTCATCTTCTTAAACCTATACAAAATGAAACAGACGCGGAAAACAAAATATAGAGGAAATTATGTGTTATATCTTGTGCAGCCATAAAAGGCACATCACACAAGATTAAATGTAGAAAAGAGCTCCCTTACAACCCTCACGGGTATTATAGAAACACCCCAAAGAGGGCGCAGGACACCCAGATCAAAAGTGGTATGGTTTCTTAGTTTATCATTAGGTCCTCCCTAAGAAAAAAAAAAAGTTGTTCGTTTGAGTTGAAGACCTGAAATCTTCAAAGACCAAATCACACGACGAATTCAAAGCATAAAACCTCCCAGTTATCAATGACACGAAAACCATTTCAGAAAAGCGAATATGTGCGCACGAGCATGTATGAGAAAGTTAGATAATGAGAGAGAGTTAGAGAAAGAGAGAGGAGGGGAGGGGGTAAAACCCGTCTTCTCTAAAACCAAGCCATAATCTTATCGTTTTTTGGCAGAGCGGCCGAACACAATGGACCTGTCCCGAACCATAAATTTTATGACTGAACGACGACCGTATCACGCATGCATATCAGGGGCGAAGGGGCACCGAAAAGAGGGCGCAAGGCGATGGTAGAGACCCACAATAATCGCCTCCTCAAATGGGCCTGGGAGAATGAAGGTCACGAGGTAGGAAAAGAGTTAGGAGTTCCGAAAAAAATGGACCGAAGCAGTTAGGGTGAAGTTCACATCTGATGGCATATTAGGCGCTGTGTAAGAGGGAGAATCATTCACAAATACCTTGACAAAAGAAGTAATTTGTGCTGTTTACGTTTTGGATTCTGCCTGAACCAGACTTTAAGGCGAACTTGTCGCAGGTTCAGGAAAGTTATGCACCCTAGGACCCCAAATAATCTCCTTTGCTGTGGCGAACATGAACCAGGTTGAATTTTGCCAGCAAAATAAAGAAAATTAGAGTGGCGCCACACTACCTTTCCGTCATCGAATGGGTCGAAAACAGTGGAAAGTAGTATAACAATCCGAAACTCCCACCGCGAGTCATCATAGGTAAAGACCACCTTATGATTTCCCAGCAGTGATGGCAGAGTTATCTACTCCGGTACCCAAAAGTAATCTTGGTCGCTATTGGAAGTCTCAATTAAGGCTATTTTTAGTCTCTTTCACACTGCGCCTCTTCCCTCACAGACACTCCATTATGACACTGCACACCTGAGAGAAGTTTAGTTGTATGTAAATTAGGCGGCAAAATGTCTGTAATAGAGGTAGTTTAGGATTGATTATTTCCGAGCTAGGGGATGGGGTAGTATTATTGAATATGTGTTAAATAGCAGTGGTTTAAGATTAAATTAGCATGTTCCGGGTAATTAATTACCTCGTAACAACTAAAGCAGCAAGGAAAAAGAAAGAAAAAGCTGCAGAGGTAATCCCGGAGAATTAGGGCCAGATAAGATCGGCACCCTTTAATCTCAGTCTTCATAATGAGCGGCGAGAAAGACAAAAAAAAACCGACCGGCAAATACGCGCGCGCGGCCATGAAAACCCCGCGAAACACACGCAGAGATGATTTGGCTTCGACGACCCAATGAAGATAATCGCTGAATGAAGAGGTTGAGCACAATCGAGTGCTAATAACACCACGATGCTCATAAAAGGTGCCGCTGGGCGCACGCAGTGAGCAAGGGAGTGGAGTGCTAGAGGATTAAGACAAAAAAAAAGTATTTGCACACAAAGAAATAGAGTAAAACAATAAGGGAATCTCGGCGGGAAAATTTAATGGAAAGATGAGTCTAACCGAGGTCCTAGGGAACAGGAAGGGGGAGGGGGCCACTCCCAATGAATGTGTCCAAATGTAAATAGAAGAACGAAGGAAATTACCTGAGACGATGCGAGAAAATGAACCAGCGAGGGCATCTCCCGGAGAAAGTGCTCAAGCGAAAACCAACGTGAGCGAAAATATGTTGAAGTATACCAGCAGATACTAATGAGGAGGCTGGGGCAAGGAGGGTACGCAATCATTTAAAAGAAACTCCCAGTTTTCGAATCGCATTTATTGAGGCACAGACGAGAAAGGGGAAGGGGCGCTCCCTCCCCACACGCTTGTCGCGCACACTCGCTCGGTCAACCCAGTGGATGGTGTGACAGGATAAAAAAAACAAACCCTGCAGGGTGCTGTCAAATGGGGCATAGGCAAATATGCTGAGTTGGCATCTAGGCGTGTGAGCCCTGCCCCCGAGGATATGCGACTATATCTTCCACACAGTTTCACTTTCTTTCAGATCTTTTCTTACTTTCTATGACAGATACCCTCGTTGGTTGTCCCGCTTGGTCATGCCACCCACACAAAAACTTCATTTGTCATGGCAACCAAGGCCTGGGTGCGCACACATTCTTACACACTGTTTTCACACCATAGTAATGCTAAAAAATCTCACTCGTATTCACAACCACTCAATCTCTCCGGTCAGTTTAAATTTTCGTATTCTTCCCAAAAACGTCGACGAGCAACTGACACTACATACAGTAGCGGTGGATATTCTAACCACCCACCATGGAAATCAAAGATAATCCCATCTCTCCCAAAACGATTCAACATATTATATACATGCCTAGATAAAACATTTATTAAAAGATAGGAAGTGTAATTAATGTAGAGTAAATAACAAAATACCCAAGTTCAATAAAACCAAGGTAGAAATGGGCAGCAGATCACCCAATTAAGGTAGGCAAGTAGCAAGCAATAAATATCCCGCGGGTAGCCCCCCCGAAACCCAGGTTGGCAATGCCAGCGAAATCGCCTATTTTTGATGAACACGACGTTAATTGCTCCTTCGCGCCAAGAGTAAAGGAAACCCCAAAATGCGTGCTGACACAGGCATAATATAATGTCGGGGAAAAAAGCCATATATCTAACACATACAACGACACACACCACACAGTATCCATGAGAAAGAACTACAGGTGCTAGTCAATCGAAACGAGAACTTGGAGCAAAGTATATTTTGTCTAATGATGTCAACAAGAGACATTTTTACTAGTTACAAACAAGATTCCGGCAAGATACTCAATTAAGCTGCCAGATGGCGGCTTAATTGAATATCTAGGACAAGATTTACTTTATGTATGTATATCTATCTATATATAAAGCGCGGGAGGAACGTACCTCCCCCCCACAGTTTAATTATAATAAATTGGTTAATGAGAAGATATAAGGAGGGTTACAACTAAAGGAGAATAAGAAGCGCATAACTATTAGATTAGCAAGTATGTGGTAAGAATATTTGAGAGCAAAAAAGGGGGGGAAATTAAAAAACATGGCGATAGAACAAATTTAAGGAGTTGCTGGTGGGGAGAAAATGGAATGCCGAAGGGTGGAATAATAATGTGAAAAAAGCAGTTGACAATAATTTGAGGGGTATTTGTACTCTTCATACTGCAGACGAACAGAACAGTGCATGAACTCATACAAGGAGTCGAAAGGAGCACTGAAACGAGTATTTAGCCAAAATAGGAAAGTAGCAAATGAAGCACCAGAAAGGAAGTTGAGTGAAGATCCGGATGGGAACAGGAAGATATTCTGGATTGAAGCGAGAACAGATAGAAAGCAAGAGGGTCAACTGTGTTAACTTCAAAGGTCATTTGGTACGGGTACGGTGATGAGTGGTATAAAGTATGGGTATGCAAGATTTCATTAGCACTATTGAGAAAAGTCAGAATAATGGGAAGACAGCTAGAGTGCATGATAAAGTAGCTGAAATGCAAAAAAAAAGAGATTATATAACGGAATAGATTTAGTGGTTGTGTTGTGAGGGTTTGGAAATGGAACAGTACTGGAGGAGAGGAAGCTTTATGTGGAGAAAGTGAACGATAATGCAACTATTACAAAAAGAAATGGAGGTAGGACATGGTAGTATGAATCAAGTGTTTGGTGAAGAGTTTAAAAAATCAGGGAATGGCGTATGAGCCATTATTTAAAAAAATGCATATTTCAATTATCAAAGAGAAAAAAAAGAGACATCGTGCCAGGGTCAGGTGACAGATTTCGATGAAAGAACTGCATTTATTGGAAATGGGGGTGGGGGGGCTTTCGAACATTATTTTTTTCTTTAAAAAGCATTCCGTCAGAGCACTTGCCGTACTCGGTAAATTTGTGACTAACAGTGAGATTTTAGAAGTATCCGGAATCCGGACTGATTTTGATAATTTACTATTATCAGTATGAGTCGTGCCTTAAGGTGCAGCTGCAAGAATTGCTGTTTACAGGTTCGATTGTTTTAAATATTTTATTGGTTTGAGGATTTTATCCTTAATTAATTACGATTAGCATAAACATCTACAGAAGATGGTTAGACAAATGTTTAAGCAATGATGAGAATTTTTATTATTCTATCAGAGCTTCTTGCAATTATAGTGTACATAGAGGGTTTTATTTTAATTTTCTGTTAGGTAGAAGTTTGATCTATTTCTTCCAAAAAAAATAATGCCGTGCTCGAAGAAGAGTTGCTCTGAGAAGACTGAGGGAGCCGGTGCAGAGAGCAGTTTACGAGTCACCAGGCAAAGGAGAGGAAAATATCGTGCAGTGCTCTCAACCGATTTTTTTTTTTTTAAAGGGGAATGAAATTGTTACTATTATACAGTAAACACAACACAAAACAATGTCTGCTGAACAAAGTCGCGTGCTTTCACTTATTCTGATTTGTGACCTTACGACATTCAAAACTTTCATTAATTCCAGGACTAACCTTGGGAGGACCTTGACAATAATATCATTCAAAAGAGAATGTAAAAGATAAAAATTTCAGATTTCGTTAGAATGGGTCGAATAGTTATGATGTTACTGCAAAATAAGTCCCCGGCTAACCTTGAGAGGAGTTTAGCAATTATATCCTTCGGAAGAAAATGCAAAACAACATATGGATTTCAAATTTTGTTAGAATCGGCCGAATAGTTACAATGTTATTACGAAAAAAAAAGCAAAACAGGGATCAACGGACCAACATAGTGAGATTTAGACTCGCACGCGACTAAAAATTTATCGATACACCGAGACCTGTGCGAAGACGGCTAAAAAGGAGCTGAGATGGACTAATGGCTAAAGCTTAAAACATGTTTTGTTTTTCTCATGTGGGGTTTGGCTGTTGCTTTTTAACCAACTCATACATAAAACATAATGTAACCTAACGTAATTTTGTGATAGAATTATTTTACCAGAACATTTGACTGAAACGAACATGATGAATTTGAATGTTCAAGTCCGCCGAAGCAATGGAGACGGGGAGCATCTTGACTGGAAGCCAAGCCAATGAACACCTAAAAATGTTTTTAGGAAGTGGAGTGAGGACTGTGCTGAATAATTTAAAGTACTAATAACCAGTTCATATAGTAAAGGGAACGTAACATATGATAATTGACTGTCTGGCTTTGTTCTGGAAGGTTGTCTTGCAGGAAGCTCTTGATTCTCATTGTAAGATTGGGATATAATACTGATTTGGGTGTATAGTTTTTCTTGTATTTATTTAATTCATCAATCACTGTGTAATAAATACATTAGTGATTAATACTTTTGGGGAAGATAACTGGCAGCAATCCTGAGCAAGAATTTTTTTTGGGTGAGTGTTAACTTTTTCCTTAGTAAATTTCTGAGAGTATGGCTGTTTGTATAGATGGTGAGAGCATGCCGTTTGAAAGTAGTGTGTATGTGGTGTGTGATGCATGTGGAGTTGAAAGGAGAGTGAATGTAACTGAATGCCGTGTGTGTTTTCTGGAAGGGGAGGTTAGGAGGTTGAGTGGGGAATGTAAGAGGTTGAATGATTTGGTGTTTGAGGTGAGAAGAGATGCAAGTGTGCGATTGAAGGGTGAGATTAGTGCTAAGAGGGTGGAAGATAGGGCTAGGACTGGGAACAGTGTGGAAGTTGTGAGTGATGATGAATGGTGGGTGAAAATGGATAGGATAGATAAGTTAGGACAGGTTAGGTGTGTGAATGAGAGGGACATATAACCTGTTAGGTTGACTAACAGATTCAATGTCCTGAGAGAGGAAGAGTGTGAAAGTGATTTGCCTGGTGTGATTGTGGATGAAAGCAGGATGGGTGGTAGTGTGACTGACAGCAGGAGGGAGGGTAATGTTAGGCCAAGACAGAATAGGAGAATGACTGAGGTGCTAGTGATGGGTGACTCTCAGATTAGGTATTTAGATAGGAAGTTGAGTGATAGCAAGTGGAAGGGAATGAGAGTTTGTCTGCCGGGTGCTGGTGTAAGTGATGTTTGTGAGAGGTATGATAGGCTGGTTTCTGGGTGTGAGAGGGATGCAGTTGTGATTACGCATGTGGGAGTGAATGATGTAAAGAAGGTGGGTACATGTGAGTTACGTGAGCAGTATAAAAGGTTAGTTGAAAGGATGAGTAAAAGCAGCGTAAAAGGTGTTGTTTCTGGTGTGCTTCCGAGATTGGAAGTGGGGGTAGAATGGTTGTCGCGTGCAATTGGTTTGAATGAATTTGTGAAAGGACTGTGTGAGGAGTTAGGATTGGTGTTTGTAGATGTCTGGGGAGGGTTTTACGGGAATAGGAGGTTGTATGCGATGGATGGGCTCCATCTTAGTCGGGCAGGTGTTGAGGTTCTATGGGGGGAGCTGGATAGTGTGATTAGGTCCTTACGGGTGGGAAACTAGAAGCTGTTAGAGGTAAGGGAATAACAGGATTAGAGGGCAGGTGTAGGAAATGGAAGGGATGCAGAGATAGAGGAATAGCTAAGGGAGAGGGCATACTGATGCGTTATAGGGGGACTAATGCACAAGTGAATGAGCAGATAACTAGGAATAGAAAAGCACGATGCAATGAAGATGGGAATAATAAAAAAACCTTAAAAATATACTACACAAATGGTCGGAGTATAAGGAATAAGATAGATCTCTTAAGAGCGTTAGCGAGTGAAGAGAATTTTGATATAATTGCGATAACAGAGTCATGGCTTGATTTGGCAGGAAATCACTTTAAACCTGAGGTTGAGATTGAGGGCTTTAACATGTTCCATACAGATAGGAGTAGGAAGAGAGGAGGAGGGGTTATTATTTATATTAAAGATAATCTCCAGTGTTGTGTAAACAGTACAATTAAATTAGATGATAACACAGAGTCATTATGGCTAAATGTAAAGGAAGGTAAAAACAAGCTTGTCATAGGATTATTATACAGACCACCAAATCTTAGTAAGGAAGCTTCAAATCTTCTGTGGCCGGAGATTGAACGGGCATGTAGAAGTAAGCATGTGTGTATAATGGGCGATTTTAATTACAGAAATATAGACTGGGAAGCTCTTGTGGGTGATCAGGAGGCTGAGGAATTTTTGAATGTTGTCCAAGATAATTTTCTGAGGCAGATTATTAACGAACCCACTAGAGGTAATAATATACTGGATTTAGTTCTGACAAATAGGGAAGAAGTTATTAAGGATACTGAAATTGGAGGAAATTTGGGTAATAGTGACCATTGTGAAATTAGATTCAAGATGAAATGGAATGGTATTGATAGTAGCATGAACAATGTTAAAATTCCTGACTTTAGAAGAGCAAATTATAATGGGCTAAGGATTTACCTGGAGGCAGTTGTACAGAAACCAGGCAATGAAATCAATTCAGGAATAGATTCAATGATATCAGTTAGTGGAGACAATAATCAACAGGAGGAAGAGATTACAATTGAAGAGGAGTATGAAAGAATAATTGAGCAATTAATTACAGGTCAGATGATTAACATTCCTTATAAGGAGATTAGGACTAAAAATAATGACCCAAAATGGATGACAGATAAAATTAAGCATTATATTGGCATTAAAAAGGGCATTTATAGGAAAATAAAAAATGGAGAGGATCACTTAAGGCAGAGATATAATGAACTAGCAAGAGATGTTAAAAAGTTAGTTAGAGTAGCAAGGAGAAATTATGAAATTACAGTGGCAAATAGGGCAAAGGAAGATCCTAAAAGTTTTTATCAATTATACAAAACTAAGGTTAGAGATAAAATAGGCCCACTTATAGATTACAATGGAGAATTAGTGAGTGATAGGGACTCAATGGCTGGAATGCTAAATGACTTTTTTCTCTCAGTATTTACACAGGAGGATACTCTAAATATACCCGAGGTGTCAATGATCTTTCGGGGTAATGATGAAGAGAAATTAAAGGATATCTTGATCACAAAGGAGATAGTGACAAAGGAAATTGATAAAATCAAAAGTAGTAAAGCACCCGGTCCTGATGAGGTCTTTCCTAGAATTTTGAAAGAATGTAAGGATGTGTTAAGTGAGCCCCTAGCATGCATCTTTAGAAAATCATTGGAGAGTGGCATTGTGCCAGTGGCATGGAAGAAAGCCAATGTGATACCTATATTTAAGAAAGGGGATAAAACAAATATGTCTAATTACAGACCAGTAAGTTTGACATCAGTGGTAGGGAAAATGATGGAATCTATTATAGCAAGGAATATTAGGGATCACTTGGATAAGCATAAGTTGATAAAAGAATCACAGCATGGCTTTAGTAAGGGTAAATCCTGCCTGACTAATTTGCTGTCTTTTTATAGTAAGGTGTATGAAGCAGCAGATAAGGATGAAAACTATGATATTTTATACTTGGACTTTAGTAAGGCTTTTGATCGAGTGCCACACTTACGGCTTCTGAGCAAAGTTAAAGCACACGGGATTGATGGCAGTATATTTAGGTGGATTCAGTCATGGCTTGGTGACAGACAGCAAAGAGTTAGTATAGATGGAGTTAAATCTGAGTGGGGGTGTGTTAGCAGTGGAGTTCCGCAAGGATCTGTTTTGGGTCCCTTGCTATTCTTAATTTATATTAATGATCTTGACCTAGGTATAAGTAGTGACCTGAGTAAATTTGCTGATGATACTAAGCTAGGTAGGGCCATTAGGGCTGATTCTGATGCTATTGTAATGCAGGAGGAATTGACCATTCTGTCCAATTGGGCTGAGAAATGGCAAATGAAGTTTAACATAGACAAATGTAGTGTACTTAGTATAGGTAGAAATAATCCACTGAATAGTTATAAATTAAATGGGAGAAATTTAGGGAGGACCGATTGTGAGAGGGACTTGGGTATTTTGGTAAGTTCAGACCTTCGTCCTAGAAAGCAATGCCTAAATGCTAAGAATAAAGCTAATAGGATATTGGGATTCATTAGGAGGAGTGTAAGCAATAAGAGTGCTGAAGTCATTCTAAAACTGTATCTGGCGCTAGTTAGGCCTCATCTAGACTATGCAGTACAATTTTGGTCACCATATTATAGGAAGGATATTGATTAGCTTGAGTCTGTGCAGAGAAGGATGACAAAGATGATTGGTGGGCTAAGGAACTTACCTTATGGTGAAAGGCTCAGAAAACTAAATCTACATAAATTGGAAAGGAGAAGAGTCAGAGGGGAATTGATTGAAGTCTTCAAATGGGTAAAAGGATATAATAAAGGGGATCTGGGTAAGGCTCTTATACTTAGTGAACATGACAGGACACGTAGCAATGGGTTTAAGCTTGATAAGTATAGGTTTAGGAAGGAGATTGGGAGGAATTGGTTTACAAATCGTGTGGTAGATGAATGGAATAGGCTCACTAGACATGTGATAGAAGCCTCCTCTCTGGGTAGTTTTAAGAATAGATTAGATAAATATATGAATGAAGCTGCTAGATGGGACTGACTTTTTTATGTATATATTTTTCTAAGGAGTGGGGAGATTATTTTGCGGTTGCATGAATGGACATAATCCTCTGGATGCATTTTATGTATATTGTAGATTAGATCTGACGAACTCCTGTAAAGGGTGACAATGTTGATGACTTTTCTCTGGTAAGAAATCTTTTGTGTGTTGACTGGAACAGGAGCTGCCAAGTGTAGGCCATGAATGGTCTTTTGCAGTCTCCTTCTTTTCTTATGTTCTTATATGTTAGAATTAACATAGTAGCATGGCTTACCATATATATTTCCTACTTGTGATAAATTAGTCAAGTCTAGTGATATTTAAAGCTGAAATAAGGTAAGATTTCAGTGGAGTAAATATTATTTCTTAAGTTCGTATTGTGCACTTTTAACTTTAAGAGTTAAATCATTAACACTCCAATTATGTATGCAATAATACTAAGGCCTTCATGCTTTTTGATTGCTACTTTGTTCTTCGGAATGCATGCTAGGTGTTACCTGATTACCAAATAGTTATTGCTTGGTAAACAAAATTTGCGTTCGACCGGATAATCGGGACGGATTTCAAGTTTTCAGACGAAGTTCGCATCCGACCGAAATCCAAAAGATGAATCCGACACTCCCTCCAGTCATAAGATGTTATTTCGAACATGCATACAAATATATGTAATGCATATACTGTACCTTAATAAAATTAATGCTAGTTTTATATTCATAAGCTTTCCCCATGCTAAGTTCAGTGAAATTTGTAGAAGTAATAAATTGACATTTCGAGAGATGCAAGTAGACAGACATCCCGGATTTTGCTGTAGAAAGTTCGTTTGAAAAACCAAAATGCGACTACATTTTTGGACTTAAGTTGTTATTAAATCTAAGCTTGAGCTATTTTAAACACCATGTTTGGAGTAAAATATTCTGAAACTGATCGCGTTACCTGTTTGGGTAACTTTGTGAATTTAAAAAAATATATAAGGGCATCCCATAAGTAATGCGTCATTTTTTCATGTTTATCATTATTTTATGGATAAAAATAAAAACTTTCAAGTTACTATTTAACTAAGTATTTATTTATAAATTTAATATAATTTTACACTAGTTTTTAACACTAGTCACCATCTTTCTCCTAACCTTTCAATACCATGTTTGTAAAAATCGTTTGGCTTTGATTTTAAAAAGTTTGTAAAGGTTGTTTAGACCTCTTTTGAGATTGACATTTTTATTTTCTTCAGGTGATTCGCCAAACTCCTAAAAAGATAGTAATCTGATGGGGTAATGTCGGGTATGGAGATTACTCATTAGCTTCCAATCGATATTGTCAAGCTTATTGTATAGTATCTATTGCAATATGAGGTCAGAGATCTTGATGAGAAAACACACTTTTATTGATTACTGGCCTTTTTTTTTTTTTTTACTTAAGTGCTGTTTGTAAACTTTGACATGGTTTTACTGTCCTTTTACTCGGTTTGAACTAATATTTAAATAATTTAAACTAGTTGTTTCATTGAAGATACGAGTTGTGTATAAAATAATCCTTGTCAAATGGGTGGCTTTAATTGAGATCAAAGCGGTTGCTCGATGCCTCAGTGTGTTTGCTTTGTTCCCCGCCTCTGCACGGATTTTTCTCTTGGCAATTAGGAAACTTCGTTTTTCCGAAGAAAAACATTCCATTTATCTTCTCTTTCCTTGTGGTTGGATTAATTTATTTCCATCATTCTCTCGCGTTCATGGTATATATATATATATATATATATATATATATATATATATATAGGGCTGGAAGCGAAAAATGTTAATAGAAAAGTGAAAAAAAGTGACAATAATGGTGAAAGTTCTTACAAATTAAATATTTATTAGCTATATAATGAACTAAAAGTTTAGGTAATAGATATTAAAGTAAATCTTCTCCAGACCTTCACATTTAATTATGGAAACGTCATAAAGATTTAAGTTTTTTGCTATGAGTTACACAGGAAAACAAAAATTTATTATTTTTTTATTTTTAATCGCCGATTCCTCTCATGTTCAGGCTTAAGGAAATGCATAAAGTTAGTTCTTAAAAGTTTGCTTAATATAAATATAACCAAAAGTGAGTTAGTGCCAGTGAAAAAGATTAATTTCTTACGTGTGCGTCTAGATATAAAAAGGGCGTGTGCAGCTTTAACTAGCGCCCTGGCGAATAAAGTGCGAAACGCCATTAAATATCTGTGTGATTATTTAGCCCCAAGAAAGACTTGGTTACGAATGGCGGGTCTCATCAATTTAGTCACTCCATTGCTAAAAACTACCTTTTTATATGCGTGCAGTTATGCTTTAAGCAAATACATTCGCCTCGACCCGCAGACTTTCTCCCTCTGCTTCCATTTATTCATACTAAGTGTACCCGTTGGTTCACTCGGACGCCTCCACCACGGGCCTGGGCATCACCATGTTAGGTGCCCCCTTGGCCATAACTGCCGATCATTTGGAGGTTAATATCTTTATTAAGGAATCTCTCGCCCTCTGCCTTGCCATCATTCTGGCTCCGGGCGCTCGCATCTTCGCAGACAACATGGCCGCCATCTGGATAACATAGGAAGGAGTAAACTCCCGGAAGAGATCCTTATAGCCCTCTCGGATATCTCGCGCACCAGATTCTCCAAAGTCTTCAGGAGGGCTGCTCTGAACATAGCATATGTACACACGTCTCGCAACCTTGCGGATGCCGCCTCTCGTAGCTTCGCAATTTAATATGGCATGGCCCGCGCCGTTTTGACCGTTACAACGGTCATGGGTATATAAGCGCGCGCACCGACCATCAAAAAAGTTATGTAATGCTTCCAATAATAGTGGACAGCATGAGCCATCAGTACCAAATGATTGAATAGCTTTAGTGAAGGCATTATTAACCATATGCAAATTTTAGGTTCCTAAATAAAGTAAGCTCTTGCCGCGTGTCTGTTTTATCATTTCATTCGTATTTCTAAAAATTGACATTAACATTTGGACCATCAGATCCTAACATCAAGATGTTATCATATTTTAAATTTGCACTGTTAAGTGCGTCATTAGTTTTTTCAAAAACAGTTTCTGCAAGAGCATGCCCTAAAAAAATGTTTTCAAATGGCTTGTGACTATGTGCCCCTTAGTTTTGGAAAAATATCTTCCCATACAAATTTGTAATTCTTTAACGTTTTCGACATTTGTTGTCTCGTCATATAAAATGCCAAAAAAATGAATTGAAGATATCCTCAATTAATTTGCCTTCGAAATATGGCCCTGAAGGTAATTGAATGAGATAATTTCTTTTTCAACAATGAAATTTATTTTAGAACTCCGTCATTAAACCTTGAGCGATAGGTTATCAGCCCAAAATATCATATCAATAACTATTTTTAAGGTGCTGTGCTATCCCAAAGGCATAAACACCTGGGGAGTATTTTAATCAGGGTAAATTCAACTACAACAAAAATGTGATACTATTAATTATATTTTATCAATAAGTGAAAAAGTGACACCACTCCCAGGCTTGTATATATATATATATATATATATATATATATATATATATATATATATATATATATATATATATATATATATATATATTATGAGGCACTCTTCCCAAATACCTACTAACATTGCACGATATAGTACCTTCGCGGTATTATCTAAGAAAAAATCACAAGTAAATTTGGGGGTTAAGCAGCTGATTAATTAGATTCTTATCCCAGAATATAGCTTGGGGAGCAAGAAGGGTGGGAGGGATGGG
This sequence comes from Ceratothoa steindachneri, assembly GCA_963969495.1. Lineage (NCBI taxonomy): Eukaryota > Metazoa > Arthropoda > Malacostraca > Isopoda > Cymothoidae > Ceratothoa > Ceratothoa steindachneri. Next base: position 92,567,427 of record OZ018317.1, on the reverse strand, counting down.
AGGGTCTATACGTACATGAAACATGACATCTGTTTCGTGCTGCAGAAAACAATAGAGCGCTCAGGCGTCGTACGAGTCGCTTGCTGGAAGAATGGAGTCACGCTATGTAGATAGATCCAATTAATCTTTGACTTATGCGAAACGTCTCGTTTTCGGCTGATTTCAATAATAGGAAAATCCCACGGGTCCAGCACGATTGCGCCACCAATGACAATCATCCTCCCAATGTATGAGAGATAAGTCGTCGTCTTCACGTATAAAGATGTCCAGTTTAGGCTCTCTTTCGAAGCTCTCTATCCTCTGCCGTGTCCTCCCCATCTCCACTTTCTAACTCATTCTTTTTTACTATTATCTGCCGGTTATTCCTAAAATTTGATCGTCGATCCTAAATGCCCCTTCTGCAAAAGTACTTAAGAGTTATTTTCGTCTTTGAAAAGTTCACTTTGCGGCCAAAGTGATTATAATTTTTATGCTTTTAAAATAAACACACGTCAGCAAAGCTAAGGCGACTTAAATATGTGCCCTTAATTCTGATTCCCCTTCAAAATGACCTAAAAATTGTCAAGAACTGTAGTACATTTCCTCACAAGGACTCATCAAGACTGGTACACCTGGTATCAGGAAGAAGGACACGTCCTTCCCTCCTCAGTGCCACCAGCAGTCTTCTCGCCTACTTTCCTGACAACCGCTAACTTTGCAGGCTAGTCGCCAACCAGCTTTCGTCCATTCAGGGGGTCTTCTCTCCTTCTTGGCGTAGGTTGGCGCAGTCGTTTTCAAAATGCCTGCATTCTTCTAAACTCTTCCTTTTCCTTATATATCTGGGCCTATTTATCTCCCTCACATTTTCACTTCCCCTTGCTTCACCACTTTCTTTACAAGGTTCTCCTTACAAACATTTTGCGTGAGTAAGCCCTCGTTATTGCGCTTTACGTAAAAAACAAAACAACATACTGTAAAGTGTTTTGCGTAACTTTTTTAATTTTATTACTGACCGAGAGTAGACTAAATGACGATGTTGCATGACTAAAGATATAAGAAAGTATGTCAAGGTAGGTTATGCTAACTCCTTGTTTCCGTGGTACTTTTAGAAATGAATGAGGCCTACTGAGGTCAAAATACCTTTTATACTCTACGAATGCCATATATTTCATTTTTCTTTGTTCTCTGCAATAATTGTTGATCAGCTTTAAAATGATCATAACTACTATAGATATTTTTAAAAGGTGCCGGTTCTGGTAGCGGATGAATGCGAATGCAAGCTAGTGTTTGTGTTAGTTAGTTGGTTAAGAGTTTTGTAACTAATTTAGATGTTGGTGATAAGACAGCGATTAGCTCGTACTTCTCTAAGTCTTTCGAATCGCTTCAAAATCATACTTCAATTAAAAATCTTGTAAATAGACTAGGTAGTATACCAGTTTTTACCTGATGTATTGTACCCTTGTCTCCCCGAAGCGCGCTACCAATTTTCAGGCCCTTAAATACATGCAAAGTTTGGCCGTTTTGTGATAAATTGGTAGCTCGTGTTAGGTGGCCAATGCTATTATATAGTTCACGATATTCTTCGACTTTTAAAAGAGATTTTCTCCATTTGGAATTTGTTTCTCTGTTTATCCTTCATGTTGTCATTTGCTGTCTGCCAAGTGTTAGTTATTGTTTCATGTTATTTTTAATAGTTTTCTCACTAGGTTTGCATTGAATGTTCTATATTCAAACCATTTATTTTGAATAAGTTTGAGTTTTATATATTCATTCCTTTCTATAATTGTTCCATCGTTTCTTTTTTTCCCCCTTAGGGCTTATATTTTTATCGATGTCACGATTACTTTTCTATTGATGACTTTGTCTCTTTGGTATTTGCTAAAGTTACATTGTAAAATAGTTTCTGTTCTATTAATAGAGCAGTTATATAATGAGCATATGTCACTTGTCCATTTAGTGCATTAAACTTGTTTCTAGTCATATTTGAAAAGCATTTATTTTAAGAGGCAAGTTTTACAGGGTTTGTTCTCTTTGTCATGGGCTCGACCTTTTTTTTAATCGCGTGCGAATCTAATCAGGAGCGACTCACTATGTCGGTTGGTTGGTCCCCGTTTTGCTCTTTTTTTTGTAATAACATCAAGCTATAATTGCCAAAGTCCTCTCAAGGGAAGCAGAGGAATTATTTTGTTTGGGCAATAACATCATAACTATTCGGCCAATTCTAACGAAATTTGAAACCCTTATGTTGTTTTACATTCTCTTTTGAATGATATAATTGTCAAAGTCCTCCCAAAGTTAGCCAGGGAATTATTTTGTTTTGGCAATAATATCAACTATTCGGCCGATACTCTGCTTGACTAGACTATGTTAAGCTATACTAAGATATAATGTACAAGGGTAAGACTATGCTAATTTATGCTATAAAATGCTATGCTAGGTATATGATATAGTATGTTAGGCTAGACAATACTAAGCTATGCTTGACTAGGGTATAATAGGATAGTATAGGCTATACTTGTCTAGGATAGTTAATGCTAGGCTAGGCTAGATAGGGCTATACTATGCTATGCTAGGCTAAAGTATAATAGGCTAGGGAGGGTTATGCTCGGCTATGCTAAGTAATACTATGTTATGGTACGGTAGGCTATAATAGCCTATTTTGTGTCCTTTCGTTGTACATGGGCGGGGCATTACTCTGTTGTTTCTCATATATATATATATATATATATATATATATATATATATATATATATATATATATATATATATATATATATATATATATACCAACTTTGTACAATTATTCGTTATTCCTTGATAATGAACTGAACAAGTTCGAAAGTACTTGGAATTCGCCTTTCATTTCATTTTCCTGTGGGATTTTTTGCACATATATATATATATATATATATATATATATATATATATAGAGAGAGAGAGAAAGAGAGAGAGAGAGAGAGAGAGAATATACAACTACATATAAATATGCGACGGAGTATAGATTATAAGTAGCAGGGTACCTGTTATCTTTATTAACTAGCTTATTTTATGGTTGCCTGGCTTTATAAGCTGAGTTATGCACGTAAAATAGTTTACCTTTGTGGTGGTTATAAGAACTTATTTGATCTATATCAACTTAGTTCTTAAAATATCTGTTGGAAACACAACTTACGTATTGTCACGTTTTAATATATTCGCAAATTCAATTTCGGTTTTCTCTCACAAATAGAGCGCGCTCTCGATCAATGCCAAGTTATTTTGTGAACTGTTGAACTTTACAACATCCCGAATATACAAGAGAAACAACCAATTTACTCCTTTATCGTGCAGTGTACGGTCAACAACAGAATCTAACCAAACCTACAGGGTGGTCCGAAACTTTTGTCACCCCCTTACCGAAAAGTAATAAGAACAATAGAGGAACAATAGGTAATACTAATATCAGACACATTTGATATATAAAATTAAAATATTTACAGCGGGGGGACAAGACTTTCGGACCACCCTGTAGGCATGGCTTACTTTTATTTTACTACGGGGTTTTGTTCAGTCAAACAAGGCATGTGGCCTAGATGGGTTATGTTGAACGGATGTTCTGAGATGGTCGACGGAAAGGCAGGATGAGAAGGGTAGTGTTTCTGGTTGCTGAAGTTGGCAGCGCGGGTAGTCAGGACGAGGAGGAGGGGGAGGGGGATATATTATTCTTCTACTCTTGTTGAGAAATGTGATGTCGTGTCCGTAAACGTCCCAAATAAACTCTTGTCTCTGGTTCGTCCTCCCTCAAGAACTCTACGCCCTATTTACGTGTGGCACAGGAATACGCCTCAGGCCCCAAGAACAAGCGCTAGCGACCTTGCGTACGACTCCCGAGACTGAGGAAGCATTCAACCAAAAAGAACCCCGTGCAAGAGGTCCGGACGGGGACAGTCCCATACGATGCGCTGCGTCCGACCACTGAAATCGTCGAGCCAATGGAGGATATTATCAGGAACCCAATTAAAACGCGATGATGAGCGTCTTCATAGTCCCCGAGGTCACTCCTCTTCTTCACAACACGGAGACCGGGGAAGGGGTACCCCGAGGATGAACAATATGCCGAACGCGGTAGACAAACTGCACACATCAACGCGATCATTTCTCCCATTTCACCATAGAGGCTTGTCTAGTACTGGCCGTCAAGAAGACTGAGAAATTGGGGACGTTCAAGAGAATTGCGCGACCCCTGGCACCTTAACACAATCTTTTCTTTTGGCTTATAGGTATTTTCCCTCAGCAAAGTAGTCACTTTATTCTTTAGCTCCCCTTTTTTTCAAATTAATACAAATGCTTTCTGAATTCATTTTCTCAACACTCAACAGAGTCCAATTGTCCACTGTTAAAAGAATCTCGCGAATAATGGGCAGGCACATTCGCGTCCGCTGACTGAAAATGAAAACTCGCGAGGAAAAAAATATGCGGAACCAAAAAGCGAGAGACTGGTAGCGCCTATTTGGTAGGTAGGGTAGCATCACTTATCTCTCACATCGTGGACGAGATCCTCCGACCGGATAATGAAGTGCACGTAAAGATCGGAATGAAAATAATTGATCATGAAAGCACCAGGGGCATAAGGATTCAATAGCTGTAATTAATGCTTGAAGGAGTCAAAATTTAACTTTTTCTCATCGAAAATAAATTTTACTTTTTCTAAACATATTTCTGAGGCACATTTTGAATTTATAGTCCATGTTAGTGTATCCCGTATCACTTTTTCGAAGTGTCAGTTGCTATTTTCATCCAATACTGTAGTTAGTTATATCTATAAGCGAACCTAGAATGGTTAAATCCAACGTTACTACGTGGGAGGAATAAGTATAGGTACATAGCAAGTAACAATAGAACAGACTTTGATTCATTATCACCAAATAACATTTTTATTAAAATTAAAACAAGGTCAGCTTCTTGACGAACCATGGCAATGTTACATCCGCCACCTAAAAAATTGAAACAGACAAACCGTGAGCTTTGGACACTCTTTGGTGCACAACCTCAGGTTCATATGACTCTGTAAAACAACCAGTAATAATCTGCAAGTTCTATTTCGTTGCAGAAACTTTGGTATCGATACTTCATGGCGCTGATATCTTCTTGATCTTAGTGCTCTCCGGTGTTCATCAGAAACTGCTCCCAGGTTCTTCTATAAAAGGTCCAGATGTGAATAAAGGAAATCAACTTTGAGAAACATCTTTCTACATCCTATAGCAGTATAAGATGTTAGAAGTATTTGAAGGACATTTTCAAAATCAGGACCTCTTGTTTCCCCAAGAAATTTTCAACAAGCCATCCAAATGAATTCCAGGCCTCTCACCCACCTAATCGAGAGGTGTGCTGAAGTTTGATCTTGTAGAACTTCCTTAATTTGTGGACCGATGAAGACGGCTTCCTTCCGCTTTGCCTCAGTGATCTTCGGAAATTTACTCACGACATACTCAAACGCCTTCGAGTTTGTTTTCCCGATTTGCTTTACTAAACCTAGCTTTAAATAGAGAGGAGGGAACAGCAACATTTTATGAAGCGAACAGATATTTATTATCGATGTTTAAAATTCCCGGTTCGTATGTTTGTCGCAAAGGCCAACTCGACTGCCCGTAATGCTCAATAGTCCCTCGGGTGTCCCAGAAGCAAAGAAAACATGTTACATGTTCAATAAAGCCAGACTGCATTTCAATCAACATACCAATGGTTTTCGCCCCTACATAATTTATAATTGTATTACTGGTATTTTATGGCATCTAGAAGTGCCTCGATTGTTCTCATACCACTCTTTCATGTCCACTGAATTCCAAGCAGGCACAGAAGGTTTCTTGTTCCCATTGTGCATCAGCTCCGCCTTTAGGTTTCTCTTCGATGAATAAACGCCATCAATATCGTGGCAAAAAACATGATCTGGCAACAGTAAAATATGAACTAAGGGTTTAGACTAAGGGTTTGACCCTTTTTTTCTGAAATATATTCCTCGAACGTCAACCTTGAGCAGCCAATTTTCCTTCAGTTCAACTTCATCCTTCGGGAGTGTGAAATCTCGGATTAAATTCAGGTTCGCCTTTCTTACCAAATAGAAAATTTGCTTCCGTACTCATATAAACACGTGCTTCTTCACCATACTCGTCTATATCATCGCTAGATGCCATCATCCGGTGGTAGCGGAATGGGAAGATCATTGCTACGCAGTACTGGTCGTATCGCTGATTACACAAATGGGGGTAGAAATAATTATTATTTCTTCTAAGATGAAAATCCAGTCAGGTTGACTATGTAGAGATGCAATCTGTAGTATGGGTTTTGCTGTTCCTTCCATATCATGTGGACGGCAGTGCCTTTTATCTTGTTGAGCCAGTCTCGTACTCTATTTGAACAAGCTGGGCACACACGCACCCGTCATTTACTGTCTCGAACCGCAAGAGGACAGCCAAAGTAGAATTGTTAGGATCTTCTTAATTTCATTAGTGATGGTACAACAAAATAAGTCTGAATTAGTCTTGCACTGCCTCGACATTCCAACAACAACAATATCACAACCTTCACACAAAAAATACACCCATATTAATGGAGATCACACATATAAAGGTTAAACTGTTACATGCAATTATATTACCTCAAACATCATATATCAAGTCCATCATAAAAAAGGTCGGATAAATTTGGGTGGTCGACCAGGGTTACTGATGGAGAAACGAGACAAAGTGATATAAATCACACATCATTTAGCCGAACAAGAATCTGGTTAACGAAATCGTGTTTTTGATTGAAGCGGGTAAAAAATAATGCAGACAAATTAAGGAAACAGCGATACAACTATTTGTTACCTGGAGACGAGTTGTTAGGGTTTTTTTATATTATAGAAGACTAAAGAACGAAATCGTGGACGGAAATGGCTATTAAAACGTAACACTAAATTAAAAATAATTTACATTTCTTATTGACTCATCCAGGGCCCTAGCACAAGTTAAGAAATATTAAACTATTTTTTATTCATGGTTTTTCCTGTGGCCCATTCTTTATAGAAATTTGACACCACTTATCTGGCTTCCGGTAATTTTAAAATAAACTATAATAAATAAAAACAACAAAAATTTAAATAAAAAACAAGAGGGATGCCAAGGTGCCCTGGAAAATAGGCCCGCCTCAATCAGAGCCTAAGTGGAGGAGTAACAATTAAAAGAAATTTTACTACCACAAGCGGTAACCATCGATCTGCAGGTATCCACACCCAGACTAAGACATTCAACTATCACCTCCGCCCCACACTCGAAGCTCTGGGAATTTCCTTAAGAAATTATTCATTTAATGGCCAATAATCAGAAGACTCAAGACAGTCAGCGATAAAAGAAAGTGGAGATGAGAAAATATCAGAAGACTCAAAACAGTTAGCTATAAAATGGCACAAAGTGGAGACGAGAAAAGATTAGAAGACTCAAGACATTCAGCGGTAAAAGGTACCAGTGAAGACTGAAGAGGTTCAGAAAAAAAGACAGCAATAAAAAAGACACAAAGTAGAGACGAGGAAGGATCAGAAGACTCAAGAAGGTCAGCAATAAAAAATACAAAGTGGAGACGAGACAGTCGGCGATAAAAGGGCAAAAAATGGAGACGATAAAAGATCAGAAGACTCAAAAGCAAAACCAATGAGAACAGGTGTCTCAAAAAGTCTCTGAAGGCAGAGTTAGAGGGATGGAAAATGTGTGGACAACAAAAGAGGCTATCCACTTCTGGTTTTCGCTTCTTACTCTAATTAAATAACACTGGTGTGACTCTTAAATCAAATAGAGCATTTCTGTTACTCTATTTCTCTAACAGAGCTACAAACTCGATTGAGTGACTTTACTCTTTAGCAATCATTTATTTTTATATAATTAAAATGCAATCTAAATAAAAGTGGCAAAATTTTATTCAATAAAGCATTTTTCTTCCTTTTAAAAAAATTCGCAGCAAATTTGCGGATGAAATATTCGATAATCTAAGAAACTATAATTACCACAAAAATAAAGTTTACTGTTGTTCATGACTAATTTTTAGGGCATTTTGCCACTTCTCTTAGAGCTCCTTGATACAACAGGTGTTGATAAATCAATAACAACCCTTCCTTCAAATTGGACTGTTAATCTAGTAACAGCAAAAAGTGTCACTCTTGGATTTCAATGTATTTATACATGTGACAGACCAGCATCAAAATGGCCTGGGTGAAAATGACTAATTATTTTGGCGTTGACGCATTTATTTACTGGGAAAAATAAACAACCAACAGAGACATCAGTAAAAAAAAATCGTGGCTAAAGAGGTAGAAAGTACAAAGCAGAACAGGCAAAAAATAAATTACTTGGGACACCTAAGGCCAAGGGGGCACTTAATTCATTAAAAGGGGCCTGCAATGAATACAGTGTAAAAGGAGGTCATTTACAGCATAATCCGCCCTTGTCTACCGCACTGAAAGATCGCTTTTGCTTCATTCTCCCCTTCCCAAGTGAATAAGAGTAACCTTACTCATATGAACGGTGTAAACAGCCAATTTAAATTTCAATCCCAGCCCGAAAGCTCCAATTTGTTTAACTCACAAATTTCGTTCAGGTAAACAATAAATCTCTATTCTCATTTCATATTCAAGTTTCTACGAAGCATTCCTATAAGGGCGCACTTATCTGCTCCCCGCTGGGGGAATGAACTTGAGATTGGGGGGAGGGGAAGGAATCGCTGATGAAGAAAGCAAACATGTTGCGTATATGGCTTCCCCTCTCCCCTGCCGTAAACTCCAGCTCAATTCCCGAATCTTCATTAATGTCAGGAAATTAATTGCAATTCTGGGTTCTTTGCGCTCCCGTTAAATTGCGGGCGCCTTCTTGCTCACATGCTCGCCTCTGATTGAATCAATTAAAAACCGATACTGACTCACTGCACGGCATCTTAATCGGGCGCCAATTAATAGCTCACTGATCTTACACACGTGTGTAATATGCATGCGTGTAAATCGAAACAGCTAAATAATAATAATAATAAGTATTTATAATGCGCCCTTCAGGGCTGTTAGCCCTCACAGAGCGCAGGTCGTGTAGCGAGTGTAGAGAAAGTTTAGAGGGGAGAGAAGGCAATTCCGAAGAGATGAGTCTTTAGGAGACGTTTAAAAGTAGCAAGAGAGGGAGAGGATCGGACTTCGGCAGGAAGAGCATTCCATAGTCTAGGAGCACAAACTGAGAAGGAACGGTCACCCATCGAACAGAGGACAGAACGAGGAGTGTTCAGGATGGGAGTGAGGTGAGACCGGAGTGCCCGAGGAGTTTGACGACGGGAGAGGGCAGACGAGAGATAAGGTGGAGCCTCGAGGTTTAGGGCCTTGTAGTTGATGATAAAAATTTTATAGTGGGTACGGAAGCGAATAGGTAACCAGTGTAGCTCCTGTAGCAGAGGCATCGAAGAAGAGAACCGGGGGCGGCGAAGGAGGAGCCGGGCAGCATAGTTTTGAACTAGTTGTAGGGGGCGAAGTGACGAAGAAGGGAGATTCACTAGAAGAGAATTGCAGTAGTCTAAGCGAGAGGTGACGAATGCATGAATAGCAGTCTCAAGGCTTCGTCGATCAAAATGGGATCGAAAACGTAAAAAGTTGCGGAGGAAACCGAGGGAAGACTTACAGATACGATAGATGTGCGGTTTAAACGAGAGTTGCTCGTCGATAATAACATCAAAATTCTGACGGTAACAGAGAAAGCGACATTGGTTTCCCCAAGGTTAAGGGAGGGGAAGAGAGCTTTAAATTTCTCCACCATGGAAGCGGTACCAACAAGAACCTCAGTTTTACCGTGGTAAGTTTGAGAAAGTTGGCAGACAGCCATTCGTTTATGGGGGTGTAGGCTGAAAGGAGCTTGGTAATTGATTGAGAGAAGGACACAGGGGATGAGGAAAGGTATATATATCTGAGTGTCATCAGCATAGAGGTTGAAGAACAGGCCCAAATCGCGAAGAAGGGAGCCAAGAGGAAGTAAGTAGATGCGAAAGAGGAGGGGACCAAGGACTGAGCCCTGAGGCACCCCAAAATTAATGGGTGCGGGAGGAGAGGTATGAGCGGAACCAAGCAAGTGCAGTGCCCGAGAGTTCAAGGAAAGTTTAAAGACGATCAAGGAGGATAGTGTGGTCGATATTGTCGAAAGCAAAGGCAAGGTCTAGGAGGAGTAGAATGGACGTACCGACCTATCGGCAGCTCTACGTAAACTGTCTGAAACATTAAGAAGAGCGGTTCCAGCGAGTGCTTCGCTTTGAACCCCGATTGGTAGGTTTTATCGATATTGCAGTTAAAAATATTGTCGAATTGAGGCATGTTTGAAGGAAGAGGGAATCACCCCCTGGCAAGAGAAGTGTTAAAGAAATGAAGAATCAGTGGGAGGACAACAGGGAGAATTTGGTGGAGGAGTTTGGGTGGAAAGATGTCCTTAGGGGATCCAGATTTGTTAGAGCGTGAGATCAGGGTAGTTACTTCCTGAGAAAAATTTAGAAAGAGTAGAGGGGTTGATGGGAGGAGAGGTGGGGGAAATGGGACTAGGCGAGGAATGACGACGGAGTAGACGAAAGATAGTCCGGGGGTCATTCTTGCTCTCAGACAAAGGTTTGCGTGAATGAGCCTTACGGGCTGATTTTAATTTGGAAGAATAAGTCAAGTAGCAAAGCGATAGATAGGCAAGTGAGAGGAAGGTCGTGTCTGCCCACGGGAACGTGCTTTACGAAGGGCACGTTCATGGGCACGTAAGGACCTCATTGAACGAAGGAGCTCCATGGTGAGCCAAGGGGCGCGGTGATGGCGGTTTGAAGAAGGAGTGATAAGTGGGGCGTGGACGTCAAGGCAGGCGAGTAATGATTAGTGCAGTGAGTTTAAGGTTTGGCCAGGTGAAGCAGTAGTATCAATAGGAGGTAGGGCAGAAACAACATCGTTAAAGAGAGTAGTAGTATCAATTGACGATAGTAGCAGGAAAGGAGTAGGATCTCGGGACGAGTGAGGATGTAGGTGGTATGGAATATCGAATTTAAAATTGACCAAGAAGTGCTCGGAAATCATATTAAAAAGGTCAGTTACTGTTAGATTAGATAGATGGAGGTTCGGGATGACTAAGTCAAGGATATTACCATTTATATGTGTTGATGGACCCATGTTGTTTAAGAGAGAAGAGGTCGATGATGTTAATTAAGCTTTCCGGAAGACTCCCGTGCGTTTATAAACATGGAAAATTTAATAGTTTGCTTTTGCCTGACCAAAAATATTTTAATTTGCTGTCATGTCAGAATTAGTCATTTAAATCACAATCAATATATATATATATATATATATATATATATATATATATATATATATATACAGTGTCAGGCAAAACTATTGGATACTAACATTTTTTACTAATCCTTGCATATTTCTTCTTTTGGGTTGATAATTTACAAATATGTTCCAATAATACTTTCATTCACCTGTACAAATGAAAAATGAAAAAATCATAAACACAAACATTTTATTTACAAAAATACCAAAATAACACACAAAAGTATTGGATACATATTAATTTTTTACTATTTCATGCATAATATTTTCGATTTGGGGTTGAAAATTGACAAATATGTTTTAATAACATCACTGTTGCTTTTGGCCAATCAGAAAGGGCCAAGAATAACATACCTACTGTGAAAGTCGGAGGCGGTAGTATAATGGTATGGGGGTGTTTTTCATCAAATGGCACTGAGGAATTGAAAATAATCAGAGGGAGGATGAATGCCTCTCAATATTGCGAAATTCTAGAACGAAATCTTCTCAAATGTGCCAGATCATTGGGCCTTGGACGAAGTTTTCTTTTCCAGCAGGATAATGATCCTAAGAACACGGCCAAAGCAACTCCAAAATGGTTTGAAAATAATGAAATTGACGTGATGACATGGCCTAGTCAGTCTCCTGACCTAAACCCAATCTAAACTTGTGAAGAAAACTAAAGCTACAAGTTTGTGGAAGGAATCCACAAAATGTCAAACAGTTGGAAGATTTCTGCAAAGAAGAATGGGCTAATATTCCTGCGAATACTTGTAAAAGGCTTACGACCAACTACAGAAAGAGGCTTGAAGCAGTAAAAGAGAATAGAGGATATGCTATAAAATATTAAATAAATGTATCCAATACTTTTGCTATTTTTATAAATAAAATTTTTGCATTTATGATTTTTTCATTTGCACAGGTGAATGAAATTATTATTGGAACATATTTGTAAATTATCAACCCAAAAGAAGAAATATTATGCAAGAAATAGTAAAAAATGTTATGTATCCAATTTTAACTAAAATTGACGTTCTTAATCAATTTAGTTCTCCTTCGATTGGAGACAGTCTGGGACCAGCAAAAGGGAGCGATAGATTCTCCGCCGAGGGCAAGGTATAAAACGATAACTGCATCAAATGGTGGAGACCACCACATTATTTATTCCTAAGATACTACAGCACTACCAAGGAGTAGTAGTAGTAGGAGATCCAAGTACATTATCGAGAACTCTCGAGCCAACGCGAAAAAGCTGTTTTCATTTTTACGCTCTGTCAGAAAGGAGTTATCCGGTGCAGCATGATTTTTTTTCTCTATAAGAGCTCATCTGGCGACTACCTACTTGGGCATTAAAAACTTGCCTAGTACTAGGCTAATTTAAAATCATATTCAAAATCACACACAAAAAACAACCCAAACCCAACACCAAAAATTAAAAAAAAGGGAAAAGGAAACGACCAGAAAGCAAGCTCCTGCGCCTGGGGGAGGTCCACCCAGCGCAGGATGAAAAACCATACTGCAGGTGACATCTGGAGAATTGCGTGTCCTCTCGATTCCGAGCACCGAAAGTGCCCTTCTTTTTAACGACTCGGGCTATATATTTTTATGTTTTCACTTCCCCATCTTCACCGCTTTGTTGCTTTTTGTAAACACACAGAATGGTCACACATGTAGACAAGGGCTGATCAGTGGGCGAAGTAAGAGACACCGGGTGTGGTTAGTGGCCGAATGAGTGCGACTAACCCATACCTTTCTGAGTCGTGGGTAGGATCCCACGTTAAACACTCGAGGCCCTACTGCCAAATAGGCCTCTAAACAAGTGCAGATGGGTGGTAAAACTCCCACCACGCCCAAATAAGTGTAGATCGGTGGTAACCAACACCACCCCAAATAAGTTCAATCAGTGGTAAAACATATTCGAACTGATTCACACTTACGAACACTATAAATATGTATTATAATCCTCGACTCTTCTAGTAGAGATTAAGGCAACGGTAGTAAAAACCTACCATATTATTTATATGGAATAGAATATACAAATATATATCTCCTCTTGGCCTCAATTCACTGTTTAGAAAACATTAATGAGCCATCCCTTATACCTCTGAGTCCTCTTCCTCCAATGCCAATCCATTTCATAACTAAATTCTCGATTATTTCTTGCAATGCCAATGACTGAAAGCACGGTTGGCTGGCTCTCTCTCTCTCTCATGCAGCTGCATCAGCCTTAAAGTTCCAAACAGGCATTTCTCCCGGAGGTTTAAGAAAAGTGGGGATTTGTTTTGGAATTAATTATACAGTAGGGCGGTAGGAACCAATTAAATAAAATATATAAACCTAACCACCTTTTAATTAACCCCTTAACCTTCTCCCTGTGAAATGTTTAGAACGTTGAAGTTGTGGGTAGACTGCATATTAGAACATCAAACGTCGGTAGACCCGCATATTAGAACACCACCCACTAAATTTTATATGAACTAAAAATGAATCATTGTACAAGGTGGCGCAAACGCCAGTAAATAAATATGACTTGATCATGGCATTAGCAACAATTTTTGACAAACGCTGCAAATAAATGGAGGGGGGGGGAAACAATGAGGTTTAAGAATGACGAATACTGGAAGGAATCCGAGGTAGCGCGTAATTTTGATGGCCCATTATACTCCAACTTAAAGAACTTCCTAATTTCGACCCTTTAAAAAGACTAAACCGCCAAATTTCTCAACGAGACTCAGCAAAGTGCCTTCAACACAAGTCAGACATGAGGCTGAGAAGAAGTTTTGTGGTCAGATGGTACAATTGTTCAAACAATTGTACCATGGTTTTAAAAAAACACAACAAAACACCTTTTTTATTAGGATTGGGCTAATTTTGTATTAAATAACCTAACTTAACCCAGCAAAACTGATTTCGCAAGATAAATATTTACCCTTTAAAACAATCTTGTTATTTATACATTAAAGGTAAGCTTACATTTTTAAGGTTTGTGATGGGTTAAATAAGCTAGGTTAGGTAGTTTAAAGCGCAGGCAAAATCGCATAGGAAAGCTAATTTTGCCAGCTACTGGTAGCTAGCTACATACCTAGAGTTAGGCGCGTTCTAGCGTCTCTGACAGAAAAGAGCCCTAATTTTTAAGTTATTTAGTCCTGAAACCACTTTAAATAAACGAATCATGGCACTGGCAGCACACAACTCCGAAATGAAAACAAGGCCAGTTAATCGCTATCTACATTTAAAGGTTCGTCAGAAAGGGCATAAAATGTTAATTGTTTCACTTTTCTTTGATAAAAAATAAAATAGGAAAACATAAGGGCTCTAACGCTGTTTGGCCTTACCTGTAACAATCAATCAATCAACTAATCATTTATACAAAACGGAAAAATAGAATAAATATTCATGTTATAAAAGAGGCTGCTTTTTTAAAGCAAATAATCACGGGTTATTTTCATTTTCTTTTAAGCTTAGGTGTACTACCTTAGCCTTAGAGCCTATATTAGCACACCTGATAATGATAAGGTGGACCTAAACACTACTTGCAGGCCATAAAAATACCATTTAATACATATTACGGTAATGTTAGGTTTATGCCCACCCGCAAATTTTGTGGGTGCTTTGTTATAAATATCTCTATTTTTTTTAAATACGCAAATGCTATATATATATATAGTAGACATATTCTATAGCTTCCTCACTACTTAATGTGGGCAACTTTCTAATATTAGGCTTTAGAATTATGAATATTACGAGGGGTTTTTTTAGCTTGCGGATGGGGGAGGGGAGCAACACACCCCAATTAAGTGGGAGTATGGTGGGCAAAGTCCCCCATTTCGAAATTACCTTAAAAATTATATATAATACAATATGATGGGATTGCAATAGCCTAACAAAAAAACTTTTTTTTAATTTGCCCAAGAAAAATCATTGTCTCCATATATATATATATATATATATATATATATATATATATATATATATATATATATATATCATCCAAAAGTTCGAGGGTGGGCAAAAACCCTACATTAAATATAGACGTTGCCATGGTATTAATTCGGTGTTCTGAAGATATTGCTCACACTTGCGATGACGTCATGACTCGGTAAATAGGCCTTTTTGTCAAGTAGCCTTACCACCTGTGAAGCCTATTTTTAGTCTTTTAGCTCTAGGGGTATCCCCTACGCCCACCTCACACGCAGATATATTTCCCCAATGCTTCATTTCAACGGCAGTGGTAAGGAGAGGTCAGATGGCATCTGTACCCAAGTCCCCTTTCGGGTCTGTCCACATTAGGATCTCCACCTATATATCTTTCACGCATTTTTATTTCCTCTATCTTCACCCCCTTTATGTCCTATCAAGCACAAAGCAGCAGCATATTATTATTATTATTTTGAGAAATGGACAATGAAATCAGTAAAAGAGAAGTGAAATTATATGGAAGATGCAGACGAACGTGGGTGGGGTGTGGGGCTCACCAGAACTCGCCCTCACAACGAAGGCAAATCACATTATCCCGCAGTATTCTCCAGGCCCTGCGATCAACCTACTAAACCTACAGGATACGCCGGAATATGTCATTCACTCAGCTTTACTATTTCCATACATACATGTACTAGTCCGCATACAACCACACACTGATGATTCAATCGTCAGCACGCACTCAGCAAATTTCCCGCTAAATCATTACACCCCAAACAAATAAAAGCCATATGGCAGACAACTGCCAGGCGAAAAGTTTGACCAGCAATCAAATATAAATTGAAGCGAAACCCCACGCAAAGGACAAATGCCATTGGTGATTGGCGAAAAACCACACACGTGCATATCTACACAAACACACACGAACAGAAGAAGCGTACATATTTACCCGGTATAAAAATTACCGGACAGTGTGGCTGTCTCGGACTTAGCGCCAAGCAAAGAAGGGTTCGAGTGTGCGGGAAGAGTTAATATAAAAAAAAGATATAATTTTTTCTTTTACAATTGTGTACGAAAACAAACGAGGGCAAATCCCTCAGAAAATATGTGGAATATAAACAAAAACCCCGCAGATCTCCCCGTGGGCATTAAGGCGGGAAGGCACTCAACCTCCAGATGTCAGCTGCAGCACGCTAGCCCATGCAACAGGATCCACCGCCTTGCGGGCAGGTTTAGAGTATGGAGAGAGGCACTGTAAGGCACATGGGGGCGGAGGGGTATATTACATATCGGATGAGGCAAAAGCAATGCCCTTAATAATAATGGTAACTATAAAAAAAATGCATATTATAGTTTGATTAGAAATTCTTAATAAAATATGGCCTTCCGATTGTGGAGAGAACAACGAAGCGAAGCAATTAAAACATTATTACCAAAACAATAACAATGGAGTTCGCGCCACTTTCATCAGGAGAATATTGTGATAGCATAAATGGGTGTTTAGGTTATATAGTAATGATAATGATTATGGGGCTGAGAAAGAAAATGAATATGGAAATTATTTGGATGAAGATGATTATGGATTAAAAAACAAAACGAAAGGCCGCAAGATCAGGGAGGCCAGTTTCGGGGCCCCCCAAAAATCACAACGGAAGCCCCTTAAATCAAGAGACAGGGTTGCCCACTCTTCCAAATACGAGAACACGTCTTTTTAAAGAGGTAGAAAATCGAAGCCCTTTCAAGAGCAAGATAAAGCCTCACGTCCCAATCATGTTGCAGAACCTGTCATTCTACAGAGGTGGAAGCTCGAATCCCCTTCAAGAGCAAGATAAAGCTTCACGTCCCTCTCATGTTGCAGAGCCTGTTCTACATAGGTGGAAGCTCGAAGCCCTTTCAATAGCAAGATAAAGCCTCACGTCCCTCTCATATTGCAGAGCCTGAGAACAGGTCTTTCTACAGAGGTGGAAGCTCGAAGCCCTTTCAATGGCAAGATAAAGCCTCACGTCCCTCTTATGTTGCAGAACCGGTTCTACATAGGTGGAAGCTCGAAGCCCTTTCAATAGCTCGATAAAGCCTCACGTCCCTCTGATATTGCAAAGCCGGAGAACAAGTCTTTCTACAGAGGTGGAAGCTCGAACCTCTTTCAAGAGCAAGATAAAGCTTCACGTCCCTCTCATGTTGCAGAGCCTGTTCTACATAGGTGGAAGCTCGAAGACCTTTCAATAGCAAGATAAAGCCTCACGTCCCTCTGATATTGCAAAGCCGGAGAACAAGTCTTTCTACAGAGGTGGAAGCTCGAACCTCTTTCAAGAGCAAGATAAAGCTTCACGTCCCTCTCATGTTGCAGAGCCTATTCTACATAGGTGGAAGCTCGAAGCCCTTTCAATAGCAAGATAAAGCCTCACGTCCCTCTCATATTGCAGAGCCTGAAAACAGGTCTTTCTACAGAGGTGGAAGCTCGAACCTCTTTCAAGAGCAAGATAAAGCCTCACGTCCCTTTCATGTTGCAGAGCCTGTTCTACATAGGTGGAAGCTCGAAGACCTTTCAATAGCAAGATAAAGCATCACCCCCTCTCATGTTGCACAGCCTTGCAAGATCGAGATACAGACAAACGATTGGAATTTTTCCTGCATAAAGCGTGTGAAGATGAGACCTTCCTTGATATGGCGCTCATATAGAGAAAATTGAATAATGGAGCAAAGACCAAAGTTTGTAAATAAGTGCAGAAAGAGATGTGAAAATGTGTGGAAGATATATAGTCACAAATCCCCCTGTAGGTATTGATACTGAGGGTGATTACTGGTAACAAGGAAACTAAGTACCCTAGAAGACCTTACGGTCCATTCAATGAGGGTATGGGGTCGGAACACAAAATCATCCAGATGTCAGCTGCAGCAAGGTTGACCATCCTACATACAACACATCGACATCCCTTTCCATGCCAAAGCCTCCTCACCACTGGATAAATGGACGAAAGCTGGGTGACGACTAGACTGAAAGTTGATGGGTAGAAGAAATCTTAAAAAGTTAATGATAAATTTTAATGAAATTTTGTGTAGGGGGGGGGGAGGGTTAGACCAGGAAATAGCTTATTTGATTGGGGAAGGATAACTTTCTTTAACATTCCGAGATATGGCACCTTTTGCCATTTGGTAATGTTGCGCTTTATCAGTACTTTCTAATTGATTGATTTCAATAATAAAAAAAATAAATAGAACGTTATCTAAAAATGCGATTTTTGCAAATTTGATATCTATGGAATCACTAGAATGAGGCGAACATGCGTCTTGCGGCGGTTCACTTCTGTCTTGTCATCATACCGAGATTTCAAATGGTAAATTGCATTAACTCCACGTTTTTTTCCAGTATCTCAAGGCAGAAGGCACTGTAATCATATTTACTTGTCAGAAAGCATCAACTCCCTCCTGGTTAGGACATAATGCATTTTGCCTGATAATGTAGTATGTGCAAGCTGCTTGTCATTAATATACTGCTTCAGCTAATTTGTTAGCATTTCCATGATAAAGCGTGCAGCTCCTCTTTGGTCTTCATAAACAAAACTGTTTATTAATGTTTGCTGGTACGCAACAAGCTTTTAAAGACTTAAGCGAACGGTAAGGTGATATTTGTTCACTCTTTTTTATGTCGATCGTTTTAATAAGGTGTTTATTCAAATATAATATTACGTTTATTGAATTTGACACTCATTGTGTCAAATTTTAAGTACATTAATAAATTTACACCAATGTATGAATACTTAAAATGCCCTGCTATCCTTCAATTATACCAATTATTTAGTTTTTACAAATCAATTAAAAAATGCAATATATATATATATATATATATATATATATATATATATATATATTCAACATTCACTTTTCTTCTTTTTCATTGGTATTATACATTCTCTTGATGATGAAGAGAGCTACAGCAGTTGTGCAGTGGATGAAGACGAAAACATCCATTCTTATCCCCTTGTGC
The DNA here is from genome assembly GCA_963969495.1 of Ceratothoa steindachneri. NCBI lineage: Eukaryota > Metazoa > Arthropoda > Malacostraca > Isopoda > Cymothoidae > Ceratothoa > Ceratothoa steindachneri. Next base: position 92,548,237 of record OZ018317.1, on the reverse strand, counting down.
TGACAACTGCAAGAAATGCAGAACCCAATTTACGGAAGGAGACAAAATCTAGGATTCATTTTTGAGCACATGCATTATGAATAACACACAAAAACAGTGGCTACTTTCAAGAATTCGTAAAAGACAAGTCCCAGAGAAAGAGGCCATCAACATCAACAAGGATAGAGAAATCTCGTTCCATAGTGTATACCTTCCTCAATAACTCGCGAAAAGAAATACAGCTTTGCCAGACATTCTTTTTGAAAAGTATCGGATACTGCAGTAACCGAGTCATTGTTGAACTTAAATCGAGAAAGTCAACTGGCGGGATGTCCACAGCGCAGCCAGACAAGAGAAGTAGACCCTCCCCCGCAAATAAAAAAGATCACGCTATTATTGTGGAACACATGCAGAAGTATAATCCACAAATATGTATCTTTTGGCATGCACCAAAAAGATACATATCATCTGAAATAACTTTAAAGGATATGTATGAAAACTTCTTAACACATGCAGTACATATCGTGCAGTATTCAAGAAAGAAAATATTGGTTTCAGTGAGCCAAAGGAAGATATTTGTGAGACATGTTCAGACTACAAAAACCTCCAAGAAATGAGATTGCTGACAGTTTGTCCATTGCACAAGACAATCATATTACAAAGCTGCAGGAAGCTCGCTGTGCCTATAAAGATGATCGATCATTCAAAAGAATGGAGCTCTACCAGCAGAGTTTATGCTGTTGATATGCAGAAAGTCTTTTGGCTGCCAATGATCAGCAGATTGAAAAGCTGCATATCCACACCTCGACTGATCGTTTTCAATTAAACATTTGCCAGCAGAAGAGAAAAAGAAGTGAAGGAAGGACAATTTTCTACAGTAAGAGAACCATCATGCTGTGTTATGCGACGAGTCGACAACAGGCAAAAATAAAGAAAATGTAGCCAATGCATTTTCATCCCAGAATTAAAAAGGAGAAAGATGCACAAGACTTTATTTTCTGGACAGAAATTGTGCTGCACAGAACAAAAATTTGTATTTGCATAATGTCATGGTAATTCTCATCAACTATGAAAACCAAATCAATAGTATTAATTTTAAGTACTTGACTGCAGGTAGTCATACATTCATTGCAGCTGATGGCATCCACGGCCATATTGAACGGACCCTGAAGTGAAAAGGAAACGTATATGATTTCAAAGACATGAAAGATGTGATTCAAAATTCTGTCAAGCGGTTAGATTCCAGCAATCAATAATCATAAAAGAGCAAGGTTAAAAGAGGGTACTGGTGATATGCCATTCTTAGAAGAACTTGTCGAGGTCAGATTTGTAAAGAAAACTGCTAAGGTATCCAAGTGAACTCATTGAGACTCCTCTGGAAAATTGTCCCAGGGGCATATCTTCACCCAAGAAGAAGAACATAGTTGAAAAGCTGCTATTCAAAATGCCTCCAAACAGACGAGAGTTTATGCCAGCAAATCCTAACAGCAAAGATCTGCTCAGTCAAGTTGACATAAAATAGACATGAATTATTAATAATTGATGTTTCCATAAATGCATTTTTTTGTAGACATGTAAGTTGCTCTATTTAGTTCATATATAGTGTAGTAATAATTTTTTTCTGTACACATTTATATATAATCAATGTAGGAATTAATGATTCTGAGGTGATTTTACATTACTGTAGTGAATACATCTTTTTTTATTTTCCAATGAAATTTCAGACTGGAGTTCCATATTTCCATACAGAATCCGCTTTTATCATCATAATCATCACTAACTCTATAATTTAAGAAGGGTTGTTTTTTTTAGTATTTGAGTAATAATTTCATCTTAGTTTGGTTATGACTTATATTTTTTTTAGCAAAGTTATTTCTAATAATTCTTTTATAATATCAAAAAACAAAATGGTGAAGTTCAGAAATAAATATAACTATCAAAATTTTGTGAATTTTTTAAAATCCATAGAATTACAAATGGTGAAGTTCAGAAAATTTATTTTTATATATCTTCTTCTATAACTATATTTTACCAACGCGATATTTTGAAAGGGGGGGAATTTAGTTAAGAGTTCCTTTTTAAAATTATTATAATTGGCGAAGTTCAGAAAATTTATTAAAAATTTAACCATGGCTGCATTTTTTTAAGATTTTAAATTTTAATCTTAGTAGCGACGCGCAAGCTCCCCCAGTAGGGAGTGGCAAAGCCATTGCCTGGTTTTTATATATGATAGTTTAACAGCAAAATGGCCCATTACTATTGTTTCACTTTGTGACATGTATTTTTTTCTAATAATTTTTAATGTCCCTCCTTACTCTGTATAAATCGATGTGCTTAATGAAATCAATTTTAACACTGCTGTCACTAGAAAAAGGCTAATTTTCATTATTTCACTTTCTTTTTCTTTATTATTACTTTGTAATTGCATAACTTTATTTGGTGTCTTATGTGAAATTAATAAATGTCGGTATTGCGCAAGATTACTATCCTTTCTACTATCCTGGAACAAACTAAACCATATAGAAATAATGTCTTTTTGCCCTCCAAATAAGACATATAAACAACATCTTACCAAATTATTTGTCAATTTCTGCAGAAAATTATTACAAAGCACAACGCATTATCTCCAACTTATGAGGTAGTTAATGTATGTTGGACGATATATTTGACTATATACTACATATTATGAGGAATCTGATGCAATAAAACATGAGTAAAGATGTTAAAGTAGGTACAAGTTCACAAAATTATAGGTTGTATGCAGCAAAACACTAATGTGCACCGAAATCTTAAATATCGATTTTCTCAAAAAAAGGATTTTGGAGTTAATGTGTTTCACCTTTTGGCGGCAGAGATGTTTTGAGGCTTAAATTCTTAAGTCAAATTCACGTCCATGAGGGTGTCTGTGTAAGTACAGACCTTCGAGCTGTATGCACAAATTCCATATATAAACTTCCCCTTTGTCGTATGTTGGTCTCCAACACAAGAAGCCACCTCCACAAATAACTTGTAGACAAAGCTCCAATATAAAACAGGTGTTTCAAAGTTGCGCAAACTAATTAGCTCACCTGTTGTCAAACCTGAGCTTTTGTTTTCCAGGGGCGATGCCTCTAGGTTAGCGGAATTGCAGAACGGTCGTCATCAACGTTCTCGTTAGATGGCAATTTTTTATAAAGGCGTCGAATGATTCCAAGAATCAATTTCATCTGAAGGGAGTTCAAATCAGGGGACGCGAGAATAATAGGCCACTAAAGATACAAGCCTCCATCCCCAACAAGTAAACGTTCTTACACAATGAGCAAATACAGGAAAATTTTCCAACCTCACAAGCTTTCATGAGTTACTCGAGCTTTATGTATTTTCCTCGCATTTTTTGTTCCCTAACTTTAACACTTTCTTTGGAAACATGTTTGGAACTTCCTGATCGAGGTGAACCTGTTAGTTTTCGCTTTTTAAAAATAATTTACTAAATTTTCGTTGTAAAAAGGGGAGAAGCAAAATGTTTTAACAAGTCAAAGTTGTAAAGCCTACCGTAAGGGTGAAGCAAAATGTTTTTTAAAGAGCCCCAAACTGTAAAGCCTACCATAAGAACGGCAAGGGCAATAATGTTGTCTAGCAAACAACTTCGAATTTCATCAAAAGAACATTTATTGCCTGCCAATTGTAGCAAAAAAAAAGAGCGTGAAGTTTGGCGGATGAGGTGTAGTGGTTCTAGGTCGTGATTTCAGTAGAGGGCACTGGACCACTTGTGCGCTCGCTTACACTATAGTGAATTACCACATCTGTGAGCCTACGAAGCCCGACACACCTTACCACATGGCCGAGTCGGTGAAGACCTTTATGGACCACTATTATGAGCTGACCTACACATAGTCCGGACATGAATCACATTGAAAACTGAAAGACATTCGGAGAGGTCTAAATCGAGGAATCCGAAAACAGTTCAAGAACTCTGGGAACTTCTTAATTGTTTCGTTCCCCTGACAGATGTCAGAGCATCATCAAGAATAAAGGTCTGCACATTAAATACTAATTACTTATAACTTGTACAAATATTTTCTACTAATAATTTATTCATTAAATTCGAATATAAATTTGTTTCTGTTGTTATTTGCATAATTTTGAACACCAATTTTCACTTCACAAGGGAAAGGGGGGGGGGGTTATTTGGTACTTCTAACTGCGACTTCACAAAGGTTTACAAACATACCTATCACCCCCACACGGAGATAAAACACACCACTTTGGGGTAAATTCATAGTTTAAGATATCAATCTTGCCAATGAAATTTTAAAGTGGATGAATAAAAATGTTATATTCGATACGCCAATACCTTGTCAACACGGAGTGGATTGAGACCAGTGACGACCGGACCAAATGAAGGAAGGGAGCAAGGTATGAGCAACGATGACAATGTTGCGGCCGACTCATTTAAAAAGCCAACGGACTTTACGCAGGACTTGATTGGTTATCGGGAAGATTCATTGAACAGGCGAGAAGCATCGACAGAGATTTGCACAATTGCAAAGGAATGACGGGGGTGGCGGGGGGAGCAACAGACACTACTTGGCAGTTGACGACATACACCCCCCCCCCACGCCCTTTCTCATGCAGACATGGTCATTTATCTACCTTACGGTACTTAGTTTTAAGCAAATAATTATAACTTCAAAAGCATAACCGCGAGGAAAGACGAAGCGCACCTTGAGTAACGACGGCTCTGAGGGCGGGGCGAAACACACTATATCCGTGTCTTTGCGCAGAGCCCTATGTGCATGCCTGAATGTGTTTGCGTGTACATGTGAACCTGTTTATGAGTACCGAGAACGAGAAAGATAGGGAGGGTGTGCTTCGCCGCGGTCCGTGAGCACCAAAGTGTTAAGTCAAGTGCGTCCTTTGTCTCCGTAATGACAGGGAGGTGCGAGCGAGCCGCCGATAAGCACCGACCTGGGGCAGGGGAGAGGGAAAGGGCAACAAAATGAGGCGCCTGCTGCCCACGATGATCCAGGGTGAACAGTGGGGACGGAGGGGGGGCAACCCGTTCGACTACATTAGATGCAGTGATCATGGTCCAGCGCTCGAATCTGCTAGGTCACTCTCGCCATTGAAAGGGAATTCCATCCGACCGGACGTCTTCTGGATCTCCTTGTATGCAAAGGCCTCCAATTGCGAATTTCTTTCGTTCACTCCCAAGGTATCCCGTGACAAGTCCTTCCTGCTCATTTTCGGTTCGGAAATTTCATTCCACCATATCCATCACGTGAGAATGTCTTCTTATCGTACGTAGTATTTTTATGTTCAATGCGTGATTGGTCTTTGTTTGTAGGTTCTAGTTTTAGTTCCGTATATTAGAACTGGTAAAGTTAGGAGAAATCAATAATTTCAGATGCCGGGGATCAAAAGGTCCCGGCATCGGCACCCTTTCTATGAAATCGAAGGGACGACAAATAAAAAAACAAAACTACTAGAAATGGCAATCGATAGAAATGATTGTACCAGAGGGCTCTCTCTCCCTGAGGGCAGCCCCTCTTAAGCGCTCTCTTTATCACGATTCTCTCTCTTCCCTACTAAGCAAACATGCCACCGATGGATGATGGCACTTCCATACCGATGTGAGGGCTCGCATGGCATTAGGAAGGCCCGAAACCACGAATTTGTTCGCGTGAGATTGCGATTACGGGATTTGGAAATCACATAAAATCTAACGAACCGTAAAATATGAGCGCGCGGACCACAATAGGCTCTCGCTAGAAGTCAATGTAGGCCACTCAAAGTTTCCGCAGATCAAATTACGTAATAGACCCTTAACCCCTGTCCCCAGGATCAATGACAGCGGGTCATCTGAGGGAGAAGAGCTCAAGGAACGCGTGACAGTGACTGTCCCAAACCAGCAAATTCTAACAACCCTCCAAATCTGCGCCCACTCCCCTCACTCTTTATTCCCCCTCTCCACACAAAGGCATCCTTCACCCACTCCTACTCGAGGGCAATAAGGGGAAACCTCTAAATCAATAAACTAATAAATTACTCTCAGAGGCCTATTATATTGATCCTCAGGGAAGTCGCTCCAAGATTTGTTAATCGGGCACAGTTCCTGCCTTTTTCCCCTCTCCTCAGTTTCCCCTCGAGCCACTCAAAAATCAACCGTGGAAATTATGCCAACAGTGTTTCCATTCAACGGGAAGGCAGATGAAAAACCGAGGGAGAGAAGAGAGTGATCGGACAATGATGAGAGGGGCAGAAGAGAGCGCGTGAGGGGACACAAAGCTGAGCGAGTCTGTGTGTGCATGTGTGAAAGTTAACTGAGTGAGGAATAAAACACGACATTGGGGAAGCGACAGAACGTGAGGGGAAACGAGGGGGTGTGGGGCGGATGCTCACCCCATTTCACACCGATTACTCCAAAGAATCCCCTCTTGCGAGCCGGACTAAGGGGGGTTATGTGCGGGGATCATATCACGGGTGTAAATACGAGCGCATTCGAGGGCAAAAGTCAAAGGGAGCGGCTAAGAGGGTGAGGGGAGACAGGACGCATCATTAGAGCAGGAAATGAGATAATCATTAAGAGCTTATAAGGGATAAAAGACGACTGAATTGCGGGGATGACCGCCGTTAATACATTTAAATAGACGCGCATTTTTATTATTATATAATATATACTTGAATGTATCAATGCTTAAATGAAAATGATGTAAACAACGAGGGAATGTTCATTTGAAAAGGGAAAAACAACAATAAAGAACATCACTTGAGGCCCACTCAAGAGTAGCTCTTATTTATTAAGATATATATAATCGAACAACGAGGGTATGCTTACTCAGCAGGGAGAGTTGGGGATGCGAAACACATAAAGAATAATAATAATAACAGCTAAGAAATTTGGTAATAAGTGTGTATTTGGTAATAAAAATGTGTAAAGTTGCATCGCTAGATTATCATAAAGAAGAAAATACTTGGTGCGCTGGGGACTAGGAGGAACTGTCTTGGGGGTTCTCGTAAGGAAACCGACGAGAGAGTGGTTTTCTCCAATCAAGCTTGGAAAAACGCCAATCACTGACTGGACTCTAACCTGCGACCGTCGTCGAGCTTTAGTTCTCGCTTGATCCAAGAGTAATGAGGAAAATTTGCCGCAGAAAAATTATATGATTCCAAGTGCTTTCATCTTTATTTACCCCGGCATCATTGTTCCCTCAATGAAGCATGACTAAAACTCTTGGATTTTAATAATTTTCCTGAGGGTAATCTTGGATTGAAGAGGTATTCCTGTCCAGATCGCTTTCACCCACGTCAATTTGATTCGGCGGGTAAATTAATTGCAGGCGGGGCCATATATTCACCTCGAGGTGTGACAACCCGCGACATGTGTGATATCACAGCTGTTACACAGCTGTGACCACAGTTGCACAGACAGTGACTGATTTATTGCGTGGAACTTGACAACAGCTGATAATGTGGAGAAATAAAGAAAAAGACAGGAAAATAACAAAGAGCCACATGCAAATCGTCTTTCGATCCAGTCCCTTCTCACGCCCCCCCCCCCAAGTAATCTCTTCCTTTGATAACTCGGCTAAGTACCTGTCATACGCATTTCCTTACGTAACTTCAGCACCTTTCTTGGTTGTCAGAGAAACCCTTGTTGCTTTTCGCTTTCAAAAATTAACCCCGTTCTTCATGGGTGTTTGATAGCCCCCAGATAGGTCGAAGGAGAGCTGGACGGGGACAATCATAGGCCATTACAGAAGGTGTCACTGAGGGCAGGCCGGAACTGCGCTTCTATTGGTAATCCGAGATAAACAATGGGTTCGAGGAATTGAGACTAACTAAAAGCTAAATTCAACTAATAATTAGTAACCAACATCCATCCACCCCAAATAATTGTGATGTAAAGAAAACAGTCTATCTGTTTAGGTGAACTTCAAATGCCCTACATGCATCTCTAGAACCACCTAGAACTAGGACGCGATGCATTTATTTTTTTCTATTAACGTCAACGCTATAAAAAAATATTTTCTTACAAACGAGTTCAAGTCTTCCTCTCCAAAATTAAGCAAAGTGAAGATTTTTTTTTTAAGTGAGACATCAAACCAATGAAAACATCTACATCACCATTAAAATGTTCTCCACTAATGTTTTCTGGACCAATAGTAGATGCAAACGTAATTGAAGCCATATTGTGGCTTTTTTTAATATAATCTTTAGTGACAGCAGCCAGCGAGAGTTGCGGATCGGAGCAAATATTTCCAGGACTCAAGATTTGAGGGTTTCAAAGGGAAGAGAGACACCACCTCTGGCAATCGTACGTCGACCATCACAAGATGAAGGATGTGTTTGAGTACTGAATTTGTTAGGGGTTTACGATCGACATTTCTCCCTCGCGACCTGCCATTTAACGTGAGATCCGAACCAAGGATATCTACAATGTATGGCAACCGCCGGGGTGACCCAAATTGTGATCCATCCGGCAAGTAACCACCACAGATGTGGCTTAACAACGCTAATATCGGAAGCGGTGTTCCCGCTCAGCTAAACCGTAGGCCATATAAAAAGAAATAGGGGGCATCGCAATTATCTAAACAAATAAATGTAAAGAGTGGACATATGAGGAAAATCAAATAATTAACAGTAAAAAAAAACAACAGGGGAAGCGTATAGCTGTAAATAAACAACCCCATGTGCTAGGGCCAAGAGGGTTTGTGTGTGTGCTTTAAGTTTCCCAAAGAAAGAAACTTATTGAGATGATTCAAAAAAAAAAAAAAGTCGATGATGTTCCAATTCAGAAGAAATAAAGATGCATGAAATGGGGATAACCAAGGTAGTCTAAATGAAGACAGGGAAAAGGATGCCACGCAATCCCACAAAACAATGTCTCGGTTGCCACGGTAAGAAGCGTAATTTGAAACAAATATAGCGAAAACTAACGAGAGACCATCTTCACCAGCAAGTTTTAGAAAAGTTGGATGAAAAAATAAGTTAGGGGTAAGTGGAAACAGTGAAAAGGGCTTAACTCGAGTAGTCAAGGGGGTATTAACATGAAATGTATTGATACTGCTAGACAAATGAACCTCTGACACCCAACGGTCCACCAAAGGAGACGAATGGATCAGAAGCTATGCATCGGACACAGGAACTCGAATACAAAAGGTTTGGCTCTGCCTTGCGGGAGATTTTCGAATGCGTTGATGAAAGCTCGAAGGGAGCCTGCTTTCATCAATTAGGATCTTTAAGCCATTCAATTAAGGCACGCAGGAGCCTAGGAGAGACGATCTGAGTTCCCCTTATCGTTAAAATAGGAGTTCACAAATCAGAATCGTATTCTACACAATTGGGACAGAAACCTACACAATTGCGTCTCAATTAGCCATGAAGGGACTCACTACTAGAACGATCGAAATGCAGTGGTACTTACTTGTGGTACTGTGCTTGCAAGAAGCTGAACTCTTCTTTCATACGGTCGCAAGATTCGGCAACGGTGAATTTGAAAGCTTGGCCAGGCTGGGGACCCTGGAAAAGAAAAGAGGAAATGTGTATTACTACAAGAACCACATTCGTTGTACCTACCAGATTTTAGTTCTCCTGTGATACCCCCCAAACTGCTACTGATTAGGCTAGTCAAAGCAACAAATCTGAAGGACCTAACTTAAGAGAGCATTTTTCTCTTTGCTACTCATGAAGACATAAATTTATATATAACGTCTTTGAATTTTCAACACTCAAAACTCTAGCGTGCCTAATGTAACATTTCCTATCGCTGCTTCTTGACATTTTTACGATACCCATCTTTACATTGGCACAGTGCCACCGGCGTGCCAGATGAAAAAGATAACTATCAGACGCTCAAACAGATATTTAGACTCTACTGTGTATCTCATACCACACCTTTGTAGCGAATTATGTACATGTAAGAATCAACACCTTTAACTTAAATCTATAAACAAACATTCCACGACTTCTCTTTTAGTGTGGGTAAATATGAATACACACAGCCAAACTTGCTATATTAAACGCGCACGGTTCCCCCATTAAATAAAATGCAGATAAAAGACTAGTTATTTACATTCAAAATACGAAAAAAATATAAAAATAGGATATTTTTCCAACGTTAAATTTATTAATAATTATATTTGTTTACAAATAATTTAATATTAATCTTTACTACACACAATGGAAAGATAAGTAAATAAAAGCTAGAAAGCTCCTAAAAGACAATATTGGCATTGCATATATTCTGCACTTTTTTAATTCTTTGTCCGAGTGAATTATGAGTTAGAGAAATAAAGATAAAAATATATTTAGAAAAATGCTTTCTCGCCGGTACTTAGATCATTTTGAACGGGAATGTTGAAAGATGTTACTGATACTGAAGCTGTTTAGCCGAGCAGCTTGTAACGGGTTTTTTCACAGGGGTTTCAAGGGGTGTATTTTATGTTGCTGGTGTGTGTAATTGTGTACATTTGTTTTCTAGTGTGTTTGATTGTGTGGTGTGGGGGGTTGCATTCTAGACAGGCATTCACGATGGTCAGTCAAGCCTTTTCTGGTTATAAATCCTATGTATTAACTAGTATCTAGTACCATAGAGTAGATAGATCGCCAGAAGCTGGTTTGGTCCAGCTTGCCAATGATACTTGACTTAGACGACGCGCAGCTAACATCACACAGGGAAAATGCATAATTCCATTCAAATTTCATTTTCTCGTATTTGAATGAATGCAGTGCTTCATACAGACCATTAAATTTGAGCAAAACCCCACTTACCCCATCGTTCTTTTATTATAAAGGAGGCCTATCAACAAAACGGACTGAGGAACTTACCGATAGGCTTGCCTGGTGCCGGCTAGCAGCAGCCGCAGCCACCGCCGCCGCATTCATGGCGGCTGGATACATGGCGGAGGCCTATTTACCCATCGCGACACAAAAAAGTGGGCAAACGAAAGGTAGGCCTACGTACAAGCCTCAACTCCAGGCTCGAACTCAAATTTTCTTAATGATTGGCACTTGGCGATAAAGATGTAATCAGTTCTATATAAATGACTTTATTCCAGGCTTGGGGGGCTTTTGTGTCTAGCCTACTTAATTTCTTTTCAAATGTATTCACTAATTAAACAGCTGGTTGACCTGCAAATAATTTTGAAACTAAATTCGTCTCCGAATAGTAGCCTACTTTTCCAAATGAAGACTGATCAGATCAATATGCTTAGTTTTAAGAAATGTCACAAAAAAGTCATTGTCGGAATACAAAAATTACAAACGGCTTGATCAGGTAAGGAAAAGGACGGTAAAAGAAATACGATAATAAAAATCTTTAGTATCAAAAATGTCCTACAAAAAATATCGACGACTTGAGCGATAAGTTAGACCAAATTTGGATTTAAGAACAAAAGAGTATGCAAAAGGCTCAACTAGGAACTCCAGTCCCCATCATCAAGTTCAGCCCTACCAAACATCCTCCTTCATCCATTCATTTACTACTACCGATCTTTTTTCCATACCTAAACTTGTCCGGATTTGGATCATAGGAAAAATAGTTTCTGTAAGTCCAGATTCATGAATCAGTCGAATTAGTAATCGCTCGGAAAAGGCATAACAGCAGCAGCTTTCCTCATCTTAATCTGGAAAGATCTTTTTATATTGGAGAAAAGAAGGAAGGGGGAGGGGTGTAATCATGTCGAGAAACAATGGGGAAGAACAAAGAGAAAGAAGTCCACAAGAAAAAGGAAGATGCCATCGATCCCAAACATTAGTTGGTATACTGCGATTTAAAACTTGTTATTGCAGAGTTAGCTCCGCCCCTCTTTACCCGATGATAAAGCCTGGCCTCATTTGCAAAAACACCATAAAAAAAACTCCCCAGCACTTCTTTCACGCCCATTGTTTTCAAATGATTCCGTACGTGATATAGTGAGAAATTATGACCACACAAAGGACGTTGCATTGCAATCGCACCTTCCCCCTCCTTTAATGAGAAATTTTATCGCCATTCTATGGTCTATTTTTGACATACCAATGAGCGGGTGTATCATACAGCGCTGTTAACCACGTTTATTAGGAAATTCACTCAGCGCAGTGAATGACTGCTAGGTCGAAGGTGGAAAAAAAAAACCCAGACTCTTGTACCTTCCCATCGCATTCATTTGACCTAAATCCCCTAGTCAATGAAGAGGGCACAAAACGCCACCAGCATTTGACAAAGAAAGACCAAATGGACAATTAAGAAAAAAATAAAAGTGCGAGGTACGCTAATTGGTAGCACATAACATTCCACGCTTGTTGTTTTTGGTCCACTATCTTCACGATAACAGAGATAAGAGTGGATAAGGGAAGAGAGCTAAAGTCATCAAAACCCATCCTGTTTCTAGACAATTTAGGTAATATAAAGTATTAAAATTTTGAATTCAGGTTAATCGAATCTCCTTCAATTAAGAAACAGCGTAATAGAGGGGCGTCTGCCCTACTGAGCACACACGTTCACAAAACAAGGGAGGGTAGGTGGGGGGGGAGGCTTCCCTAATGAGCAACATCCACGCGCAGCCTCTCCTAGGCTCAACTCGAGAAAAAGAAGATCCCTTTCGCACACTTCATTAAATCGCTACACACCTCTCCCCTCTTCTTTTCCTCACTTCATTTTCCCCTCATCTTTCGGCTAGTACACGTCACTCACTCCCCTCATTACAAATTCCCCTCTGGGTGCACGCCTCCGCTCTCTTTGTGTGCTTGCAGCCGCCGGGTCTCCTCCACTTTTCCCCTCGAGACGTAGCGCGGCATGGCAAGATGCGACTGAGGGGAAACGGTCGCAAAGGGGTCGTAAATAAAAAAAAAGGTTAAGGAAATTGCTTAACGAAATAATGGAGTGTTACCAACATGCATACAAGCCCGATTTGCACTTTTTTTATGATGTTTGTAGAAAAGCTGACAGATAAGAGAGCACCAAGTTGACGAATACCCAATAAATCCCCAAGAAAAGATAGGCTTGAGCCAAATGAGACTAAACAGAATCTAAAAGGCTTAATTCAAGTTTCGGTGGATCTCGTAGGCCCCCCAGGCAAAGGACAGAGTTAGGCCTATGAGGCGAAGCAAACACACATTTGGGATCAATGTCATGGTTCAGCTGAGATAAGATAAAGTAGCCCATGGGATAAAGGGACTGGAAAGCCTATTAACTGATCAAAATGGCTTTCGGGGGAGAATAGCCTGGTTTACTTTTGTTTATCTCACTATCGAGGCATACTAAAAGTACGCCCAGTTTAAAGGCACTGTAGACAACCCATATTTTTCTATGAAATAGGACAAACACAAATCTTGCAATTTAGGCGCCTACAAAATAGACTTCAGAACAGCATAAATGCAATATTTCCACATAAAGATCGATTAATGGAGTAATTTAGAGTAAATAAATGGTAAAAACAGCCAAATTAAGTGGTAATATTGGTATACCGTAATATTTAATGTCACAACCTTCTTTAATTCACTGAACTGAAAGCGATTGGGGGAAGTTCAATCCCACAGATTTTCCAAGTATGAAAAAAAACTCCTTCACGAGAGTTTTGTGCGCTTTCTATTTTAGTGGAGCTATAACAGAAAAAGCAAGGCTTGGGTTCCATCACGCCCACAAGTGAGCAATTTTCTTTCGCCCTCCCCCCCCCCAAGCATTTTTTTTAGAAGGGGGACTATATTTAAACCCCACACATCCCCCTATCACTCACAACACTTCACACTGCTATTGCACTGAATTACAGAGTAAATCACGAATAAAAAATAAGAGAAAGACATAACAACGGCTGAATCCACGACACGATGTAATACATCCTCACGCAAAGACGTCCGACTCAACACTAAACCGAGCACCCTGACTGAAATCTGACCAGACAGACAGACTAACGGGTAGAGCGCTTGCTTCTTCTTCTTCTTCTTCTCTCTCTCTCTCTCTCTCTCTCTCTCTCTCTCTCTCTCTCTCTCTCTCTCTCTCTCTCACCTTTCTCTCTGCGCAAAAATGTTTTCGTTCATGTGTGTTTCATTTTGTCGGCAAAACTGAATTTGTAAATTGTTTTCAAAAAGCGACGCGGCGACGCGACGCGAGAATTATTTTCAACGTTAAACAAATACACACGAGGTGAAGGGAAAGAGACAGCAGGATGCACTCGTGCAAATACACACATACGCACACATTCACATAACGACGATCCAGAGATGGATACAAATTGACGCACACACATACACACAAAATTAATTGGATCGATAAGACCCAAATCAGCATCCTGAACTTATTTCCTTATCGCGTTAATCTAATGATAACGACGCCACTGCGCAGGACCTCCCCACTCCGCACTGATTCCCTTGCATTCTGACCCACTGCTGACATATGAGGGATTGCCGGCTCTCCCAACTTTAACATGCGATACACATAAAGATTAGATTGACGATCGCTGGCAAGCCCGAGCGAATCGGGGCCGGTCCTCGTTTGAGCGGAAAGTGCGGAAAGAGAGAAGAAAGAGCAGCTGCGTTGTGATTAGTTATATGTATTTGTGTAATGATGAACGTGATCGGATCTAGCTGCATATATACTTCAGACTCGACGCACAGCCCCACTGGCTGTTGCTCCCTGAGAGCGTCGATAATTTTGTCTTCTCCCACCATCGCTATTAAGAACACCTCGCTGCATTTTCAATAAATCTATCATTGATCTCCCCTGTCCCCCTACCCCCCTTAATCGTCGCTTATGGAAACTCTTCCCTGTTATTAACAAGTCAGAACATTCACCTTATTGTGCACGTAACAGCCAATTATCACGTGTGATTACCTGCAATCATGCATGCAATTTTTAAGCCGACGAATTGTCAAGCGATAATTGTATTACATTATTTTGAGCGGCGCTCGAACCCTCATTTTTGGTAGACAGGGGTCACACGCCAACACTTAATCATTACACGGAATTGGGCACGTAATGTCCTTCCTGTAAGCTTGCCTGATACGTAGCAGAGAGTGTATCGTCATATTCAGCGTATAAATTGGTGGAGTTGAAAAGAATAAAAATATACTATGAGAGGCGCTAACCAACCGGCCAGATTTTACAGACTTAGCTTATGGCTGTCCTTCGAATACGAAGACGACTCAAGCTTCACTCGATGAAAATGGAGATGAATTTATGGGTATGAATTTATGGTGGCTGTCGGTTGTGCCAGCGAAGATGACTATGTGGTCCGATGCGCGATGCACACACTCTGCCAGAGAAATGACACTCTATTCTGGGGTTATTTGGCTGCTGGACTGGTGGATTGTGGCGCCGTTGTCTTCTCGCCTCTCTCTCGTTGTAGATGGACTGTTCAAGGTGCGACAGTCCCTCTATACACGTCGATCTGCATGCTGGTCAGTCACTGGCTTTGACTTCCAGAGTCAGAGGTTCAATATTACACTTTTTAGGGTTGCTTTTACTTGATCTTTATAGCGTTTCATTGGCCCACCTTGTCTACGGTGTCCCAGTGGGAGTTGTCCATAAAGGATTTGTCAAGGTAGTCTGTCATCACTCATGGGAATTATATGCCCAGTCCATCGCAGTTGTTGTTCTGCAAGTATGGTCTCAATTGAGGTTGTGCTGGGGAATTTTGTCCCTCCATGTTAGCTTGAGAATCATCTGCAGATTTCTTATATGAAATGCTTCCAATTGTCTTATATACCTTCTGTAAGCAGTCCATGTTTCAGCACCGTAGAGTAGAGTAGTTATACATACAGCGGTGTAGACTGCTATCTTCGTTTTTAGGCTGAGGTTATCGTTTTGGAAGACTCTTATGCGCAGTTTTCCAAAGGCTTGATTTAATCTGTTGCAGCAGACCTCTTCATCTATATTATACTTTTCCGACAGGATGCTTGCTAGATATTTGCAACTTGTAACCTGTTTAATGTCATCACCGTTGATGTGGAAAGTTAGAGGTGGTTCTGGATTCTGTCGTTGCATTAGTATCTGTTTTATTGACATTCATTTTCAGACTCATTGCTTCGTAAAGACCAGCTATGACATTCAGGGATCTTTGTAGAGCAAGTGGTGTGTGTGCAATCAGCGCACAGTCATCTGCATATTGAAGTTCCAGAATATGATTGGTCACAGTTTTCGTGCAGGTTTGAAGTCCTCTTAAATTAAATAGGTTGCCACCATGTCGGTACTGGATAGCGACCCTGTCTAACTGAGGAATTGCATTCTGACTGAGTAAGGTGGTAGCAGATATAAAGATGTTGAATAACACTAAGGCTATGACACATCCTTGCTTGACACCAACTTCAACGCTGAAAGGTTCGGATCTTTCTCCTGGGGCAAGTACTGTTACTGTCATGCCATCGTGTAGTTTCTTCAGAATTGAGAGGAATTTTGGAGGGGAGCCAAACTTTTCTAAAACTATCCATAGTAGTTCCTTATTAACTGTATCAAAAGATTTTTGAAGGTCAATAAAAGCTATGTAGAGATCTGTGTTTTTCTCATTGCATTCTCTATGTCGCAGGTGTTCCTGTCCTTACGAAATCCGCATTGTGTTTCTGGCAAGGTGCTCTCTGATATATGGCGATATAATCTGGCAAGCATAATTCTTGTCAGAACTTTAGAGGCCACTACCAGTAGAGAGAGTCCTCTGCTATTTTTTACAGAGTGCTCGATCACCTTTCTTTTTGTACACAAACACCATGTCAGATTTCAGAAATTCAGCGGGAGGTTCTTCGGTATTCCAGATGATCGACATGAGCTCATGTATCTTTGAGTGCAAGAAATAGTCACTTTCTTTGTACAATTCAGAGGGAAGGCCATCTGGGCCAGGCGATTTATTATTTTTTAAGGATTTTATGGCGTCAAGAGTTTCTTCAAAAGTGGGCAGTGTGTCCATCTCCATTGCTAGAAGTACCTGAGGAATTGCATCTATAAGTTTGATCTATAGGGTTTCTATGATTTAACAGGGTTTAGAATGGCGATTTAGAATGGCTGTTTTGTCTTTTAGGAGATTTCCATCTTGTGATCTGACAGGGACTAAATTGCGTTTTAAAGGCCCATATATAGTCTTCAGGCCGTTGCATAACCCATGTTGGTTGTTATTGTCAGCAAGGTGTTGCAGGTTCTTTGCCTGGTTGGTCCACTATTCATTTTCCATATCACGAAACTTGAGTTGAGTTTCCTTTCTTAACTTATAAAAAGTTAGTTTCAGATGTTCGGAACTTAGGTTTGAAAGCCAGGCATCATGGGCCTTGTTCTTCTGCGTCAGCAATATTTGAATGTCTTTCGCATTTTCGTCAAACCAGTCCTTATGGTGTCGAAGTTAAAAACACAGAGTCTCTTCTGTACACTGATTCAGAGTGGAATGAAGAGTGGTCCAGACGTCGCTAGCTGTGACAGTTGGGGGGGGGGGGATGTCGTGGCCTTGCATCAAATTTACATATAATGAACTTCTGTCAGCATTTCATTTTACTTGA
This sequence comes from Ceratothoa steindachneri, assembly GCA_963969495.1. Taxonomy (NCBI): domain Eukaryota; kingdom Metazoa; phylum Arthropoda; class Malacostraca; order Isopoda; family Cymothoidae; genus Ceratothoa; species Ceratothoa steindachneri. The sequence continues at coordinate 92,530,822 of OZ018317.1, read as the reverse complement.
TCTTTCAAGCTGTTGGCATTTAGCTTTTTGACGAGCATGTGCGCTGAGCTGGGGGGGCGTATTATAAGATTTAGCTTGCAGAGTAACATAGTATGATCTGTTGAGCACTCTGCACCTCTCATTGGTCGTGTGAGGGAAATGTCCTTTCAGCCTCTCTGCCTGGTTATTATAAAATGAGTCATATGCCCATGCTTGGAAGGTGAGTGAGTCCAAGTGGTTTTAGATTTGTTCGGAAGTTGAAATGTAGTATTAGTGATTACAAGATTATGCTCTAAATAGAGTGTTAGCAGTTTGAGACCGTTACTGTTCATTTTCCACATTCCATGTTTGACAATGACCTGTGGCCAGAGATGGGCTTGTTTTCCTACTCTTGCATTGAAATCCCCAAGCAATAGGATTTTGTCTTCTTCAGGTAAGGTGACTAGTGCTGAATGTAGCGATTCATAGAATGCATTTTTTTTGTTCTTCACTGGAGTCTAGTGTCGGAGCAAATGCACTAATTAGGATGCTGAAGCGGTGCTTTACAAGAGGTATACGCCATGTCATCAACCTTGAGGATATGCCTACTGGCGATTCAGTTATTTTGGCGAGTAATTTGTTACATATGGCAAAGCCAACTCCATGGATTTTTCGTTCGTATTCATCATCGCCTTTCCATTAGACTGTATATCTCTCACCAACCTCTGTTAAACTATCTTCGCCTGGTAATCTCGTTTCGCTTAGTGCCACAATGTCAACGTTGTATCTGTTTAGTTCATGGGCTATAATAGCTGTTCTGTGTCGAGGTCTGGTTTGGGGTTCATTATCTAATAAGGTTCTGATATTCCAAACAGCAACTCCAAGTGATATTTTCCTTTTCTTAAGTTTACGACTGCAGTCAGAGATGCCTTGGCAGACGCGGTCTTCTGCCCAGGTTGTTGTAAGGCTGCCTTTTTTTAAAACCGAGTCTTGGTAACGGTCCCTCCCATTCCTGGGTGTGCAGTGAGGCTTCCATTTCAGGCCGCTCAGACATGTTGAGAGCACACGAAAGGTGAGCCATCCCTTTTCGCCACTCAGCCAGCATCGATCACCTCAACACCGCTCGCGTGCAGGAATCATAGCTCGCAGCTCCTAGCCACATTCATGGCCTGTTGCCGAGGGATCTTCGATGATAAAGGGTTAATGAAGGGATGAGTGCATGAAGGGGATGATTGAGTGAAAGAGAGGGAGGAATGAAAGAAGGAGATGGGAAAAGATGAGTGGAGCTGTGCTTGCGCAATGAGTGGAATAATGTGGAGAGGGGCTTGCGCTGAGCTTATCCCCACAGCTTAGTCTCACAAATAATTAATGGTGGCAAGAGTTAATCAGGACGACCATCGACTGTGACAGGTTGCAGAGGTCTGCCGGACATCCTGTTTGTCGAAAGCCACGTAATGTGGGACCCCACTCACAGCTTTTTCATTCGGGGTTGTGCTCCCGTAAAGCTATCCCAATCAAGGGTAACCCACAGGTCGCGTGGGGTTATTCTCGCTGGAGAAAAGATCTCCTTACAGCTACCCTCACCTGGTTTAGCCTGCTGGTTAAGCAGTTTGCCGAAGTGTGGCTGCTGGTCATAACACGCCAGTTTCTTGAAGCCACAGGTGAGGGCTGGGTGCCAGTATGGGAACCAATGTCATCTGGATCACTCTAAAAAGGAGAAGCGCAACCACTAGAGTACAACTAAAACACCTAAAACAACTAAAATACCCCAAGAGAAGGAAGGTGAAGAAACTGGAAGACAAGTAATGCACATTTCCACATACATCCACGGACATAATGGGTAAGTGTATCCCATTCGTTCGCTTCTAACCATGTTCTGAAGTGATGAGTGAAATTAGTGTCCGAATAAAGATTACGGTGTTTATTCCCATAGAAAAGGTTGCTAGAGCATTTAGTTATTGTAATAAAAGAGCGCATTGGAATCTTGCACTCATAAGGGTAACTTTGACATGCTGGGTAAATAATTTGGTAAGATTTTTACCATCAACCTGCATTCCTTTTTAGGGCTTTTATTTCTCGGTAGGAATCCTAACAACGGGTATCTACCACGCAGGCTGGATTATGGATGCAAGGTGGTAGTGTACTTGCTGGTGGGAACATGAGATATCTTGTAGAGACTATTTTGGCCTATTACAGGCAACCTTTTTCTTAAGTCTACCTGAATCTGGACTGTAATCGGAACTCGTGTTTCAACTAGGCCAAACCGTTGCCCTAATAAGATGAGTGTGACGAACATAGGAAGTTACGATGAATCATTTCTGGAAGTTGGTCACTCACCCTCTTGCGTGCTCCCTTGAATACCCCCACCCCACCTCCACCCGAAAGGAGAAAAAACAAATGCTAGCAGTAGACAAATACCTCCCATGTGAAATGGCTGAAAAGAAACAGATCTCGAAAAGAGACACAGGGCGAGAAACCAAAGAAAGCCCCGTTCAGTCAACCGTAGATGTTGAGGACAAAAGAACCCGTCTAAGGATCCTGAGGAACAATGAAACAGAACCAAAGATATGGATTAAAAGCGTCTGAGACGGATAAAAAGATTTACTGGAAATTTCGCACCGTTTATTTATCTTCCGAAGGACATTTGAACAGATGCGGATGAAATCTTCCTTCCGGTTCCTTTCCCCCACCTCGCAAAAGACCACCACCTGCGTTGGTTGGGAACAAGACGATATAGATAGGAACTAATCCGAGTTTTTATAATCCGAAGTGGGCTTAACAATGTCAGAATGGGGAACTTATTTCAATGGATGTTATAAAGGACTTTAAGTGACTTCTAACCATTCAATCGGGAAGTGGACTTCATATATTTCATTCTTGGCGAGGCCAGATGGTTTCATCTTATCTTCGGTCACTCCCCTGTTCCTTTTCGAGGGGGAGCTCTTAGAGGGTAAATCCGTCGCAAGTTGGGCCTCAGCAGCGCAGCTAAAGTTCGGAGAAGCTCCCACAACGAGACAAAGGAACACTAGTTCACGCTCCAACACTTCTCTCCCCGCATGGAAATAAATCCATTCCTCAGATGCTCTGATCTCGCTTTATCTCTCTCATTCTCTCTCTCTCTCTCTCTCTCTCTCTCTCTCTCTCTCTCTCTCCCCCCCCTCTCTCTCTCCTCTCTCTCTCTCTCTCTCTCTCTCTCTCTCTCTCTCTCTCTCTCTCTCTTGAGGAGAAATAACTGAATAAAGTTAGATATTATTTACATGTGTATAATTAAAAATCAGATATATATGAGAACCAGACACAAATAGCACGTGAGTACAAATAATGTCACGAAGACTCACTAAGGAAAATGATAAATGATTTCGAGCACTTTCGTTTTTATTATCAAATACGATAGAGAAGGTTTATAGAACATAGAAAAGAAGGAATCTAAAAGAGCTAATCAATAAATTATAAGAGGCTGCTCTTCTTCTTCTACCAAAGTTCAGTCCCAAATTGCATCCTCATCCATAAATCCATCTCTAAGTTCAGTGCAACCTACCATAATGATCCATAAATCCATCTATAAGTTTGGTATGAACTACCATCCTAATTCATAAATCCATCTCTAAATTCAGTCCAACCTAACGTACTGATCCATAAATCCATCTCTAAGTTCGGTATCACCAAACATCGTAATCCATAAATCAATCTCAAGTTCAATCCCATCTACAATCTTCATCCATGAATCCATCTCTAAGTTCAGTCCCACCTACCGTCCTCATGCATAACTCTATCAACAAGTTCAGTCCCACCTACCATCCTCACCTGTAGATCTATCCACAAGTTCAGTCACACCTACCATCCATATTCATAAATCAATCCACAAGTTTACTCACACTCACCATCTTCATTCAAAAATCAATCTCTAAGTTGAGTACCACTTAGCATCCTCATCTTTAAATCCATCTCGAAGTGGAGGCCCACCTATCATCCTCATCGATAAATCCATCTCTAAGTTCAGTCCCACGAACCATGCTCATCCATAAATCCATCTCTAAGTTCAGTCCCAACTATCATCCTCATCCATAATCCATCACTAAGTTCAGTCCCACCTACCATCCTCATTCAAAAATCTAGCCACAATTCTAGTTCCACCTACCATCCTCATCCATAAATCCATCTCTAAGTTCAATCCCACCTACCATCCTAATTCATAAACTAAGTTCACTCTCACCTACCAACCTCATCGAGAAAACCATCTCTAAGTTCAGTACCACCTACCATCCTTAACATAAATCAATCTATAAGTTCAGTCCCACCTACCATTCTCATCCATAAATCCATCTCTAAGATGAGTCCAATCTACCATCCTTATCCATAAATCCATCTCTACGTTCAAGTCTACCTAACATCTTCATCCATAAATATACATCTAAGTTTAGTCCCACTAACCATCCTCATCCATAAATCTATCGACAAGTTCAGTTACAACTAGCATCATAATCGATAAATCCATCTCTAAGTTAAGTTCCACTTACCATCCTCATCAATAAATCTATCCACAAGTTCAGTCCAAACTACCATCCTAATCCATAAATCCATCTCTAAGTTCAGTCCCACCTAACATACTCATCCATAAATCCATCACTAAGTTCAGTCCCACCTATAATCCTAATTCATAAATCCATCTCTCAGTTCAGTGCCACCTACCATCCTCATGAATAAATACATCTAAAAATTCAGTCTGACTTAACATCCCCATTCATAAATCCATCTCTAAGTTCATAGCCACCCACCATCCTCATCTATAAATCGATCTCTGAGTTCAGTCCCAACTAATATCCTCATCCATAATCCATGTCTAAGTTCATTCACACCTACCATACGCATCAATAATTCTATCCAACAGTTCGGTCACACCTACCATCCTCATCCATAAATCAATCTATAAATTAAATCCCACCTACCATCATCATCCATAAATCAATCTCTAAGTTCAGTCTGATGTACGATCCTTATCCATAAATCTATCCACAAGTTCAGTCCCACATACCATCCTCATCCATAAATCTATCCACAGGTTCACTCCCACCTACCATCCTCATCCATAAATCTATCTTTAAGTTGAATGCCACTTACCACCCTCATCCATAATCCATCTTTAAGTTCAGTCCCACATAACATCCTCATCCATAAATCCATCTCTGAGTTCAGTCCTAACCAAAATCCTCATCCATAATCCATGTCTAAGTTCAGCCCCACCTACCAGGTGCATATATAAATCTATCCGCAAGTTCGGTCCCACCTACCATCCTCATCCATAAATCCATCTCTAAGTCTAGTCACACCTACGATCCTCAACAATAAATCAATCTCTAAGTACAGTCCCACTACACATCCGCATCCATCAATCCATCTCTAAGTTCAGTCCCACCTACCATCCTTATCCATAAATCCATCTCTAAGTTCAGTCTCACCTACATCTTCATCCCTAAAACCATCTCTAGGTTAAGTACCACCGACCATCCTCATCCATAAATACATCTCTAAGTTCAGTCTCAGATACCATCCTCATCCATAAGCCCATCTATAAGTTCAGTCCCACCTACCATCCTTATCCATAAATCCATCTCTAAGTTCAGTCTCACCTACATCTTCATCCATAAAACCATCTGTAGGTTAAGTCCCACCTACCATCCTCATCCATAAATACATCTCTAAATTCAGTTCCACCTACCATCCTCATCAACTAAATCTATCCACAATTTCAGTCTCACCTACAATCCTCATCCATCAATCCATCTTTAACTTCAGTCTAAGCTGCATCATCATCCATAAAACCATCTTTAGGTTAAGTCCCACCTACCATTCTCATCCATAAATTCCTCTCTAAGTTCAGTCTCAACTACAATCCTTATCCATAATCCATCTCTAAGTTCAATCCCAATAACTTTATCATTCATAGAACAATCTTTAAGTTCAGTTTCACCTACCGTCCTCAAAGATAAGTCAATTTCTAAGTTCAGCCCCACCTACCATCCTCATCCATAAATCGATCAGTAAGTTCAGTCCCACCTACCATCCTCATCCATAAATCGATTAGTAAGTTCAGTCCCACCTACCATCCTCATCCATAAATCTATCTCTAAGTCAGTCCCATTTACCATCCTTATCCATATCCATCTGTAAGTACAGTCCCACCTAACATCCTCATCCATAATCCCTCACTAAGTTGAGTCCCACCTGCCATCCTCATCTAAAAATCTATCCACAATTTCAGTCTAACCTACCATCCTCATCCATAAATCCAACTCTAACTTCAATCCCACCTACCATCCTCATTCATAAACTAAATTCAGCCCAACCTATCATCATCATCGAAAAAAACATCTCTAAGTTCAGTCCCAACTACCATCATTATCCATAAATCCATCTCTAAGTTCAGTTTCACATACCATCCTCATCCATAAATCCATCTCTAAGTTCAGTCCCATCTACCATCCTCATCCATAAATCCATCTCTACGTTCAGTCCCACCTACTATCTTTACCCATAAATGCATTTCTAAGTTCAGTCCCACCAATATCCTCACCCATAAAACCATCTCTAGGTTAAGTCCCACCACCCACTGTCCTCATCCATTAATCCATCTCTATGTTCAGTCTCAGCTACCATCCTCATCCATAAACCCATCCCTAAGTTCAGTCCTACTTACCATCTTCATCCTTAAATCCATCTCTAAATTCAGTGGCAACTACAATCCTCATCCATAATCCATCTCTCTCTAAGTTCAGTTTAATCCACCATCTTGATCAACTAAATCTATTCACAATTTTAGTCCCACATACCATCCTCATCCTAAATCCATCTCTAAGTTCAATCCCACGTACCATCATCATTCATAAATCAATCTTTAAGTTCAGTCTCACCTACCGTCCTCATCCATAAATCAATTTCTCAGTTCAGCCCTACATACCATCCCCATCTATAAATCTATTCGTAAGTTCAGTCACAAATACCTTCCTCATCAATAATCCCTCACTAATTTCAGTACCACCTACCATCGTCATCGAAAAATCTAGCCACAATGTCAGTCTCACCTACCATCCTCATTAATAAATCCATCTCTAAGTTCAATCCTACCTACCATCCTCATTCATAAACTAAGTTCAGTCCAACCTACCATTCTCATCCAGAAATCCAACTCTAAGTTCAGTCCCACCTACCATCTCATTCATGAATCCATCTCTAAGTTCAGTCCCACCTACCATCTTGATCCATAAATCCATCCCTAAGTTTGGTCCCATCTAGAATCCTCATCCATAAATCCATCTCTACATTCAGTCCCACCTACCATCTTCATCCATTATTTTATCTCTAAGTTCAGTCCCACTAACCATCCTCATCCATAAATCTATCCACAAGTTCAGTCCCACCTACCGTTATAATCGATAAATCCGTCTTTAGGTTCAGTCCCTTCTACCAACCTCATTCATCTATCCATCTCTAGGTTCAGTCCCACCTACCATCCTCATCAAATAAATCCATCTCTAAGTTCAGTCCCACTTACCATCCTCATCAATAAATCCATCTCTAAGTTAAATCCCACAGCCCTCCTCAAACATTAATCAATCTCTAAGTTCAGTCCCATCTACAATCCTCATCCATCAATCTATCTCTAAGCTTAGTTCCATCTACCATCCTTATCCATAAACCATATCGAAGTTCAGTCCCATCTACCATCTTCATCCTAAATCTATCTCTAAAATTAGTCGCACTTACCATCTTCATCCATAAATCCATCTCTAAGCTCAGTCCCAACTACCATCCTCATTCATAAATCCATTACTAAGTTCAGTCCTACCTACCATCCTCATCCACAAACTTATCTGTAAGTTCAGTCCCACCCACCATCCTCATCAATAAATCCATCTCTAAGTTCATTACCCCCTATCATCCTCTTCCATAAATGTATCCACAAATTTACTCCCACCTACCATAGTCATCTATAAATCCATCTCTAAGTTCAGACCATCCTACCATCCTCATCCATAAATCCATCTCTATGTTCAGTACCAACTACCATCCTTATCCATAAATCTAATTCTAATTTCATTCCTATCTACCATCCTCATCCCTTCAATCCATCTCTAAGTTCAGTCCCACCTATTATCATCATCATCCATAAATCTATCCACAAGTTCAGTCCCACCAACCATCCTCATCGATTAATCCATCTTTAAGTTCAGTCCCCCCTACCATCCTCTTCAATAAATCTATCCATAAGTACCCTCCCACCTACCATAGTCATCCATAAATCCATGCCTAAGCTCAGACTAACTTACCATCCTCTTCCATTAATCCATCTCTAAGTTCAGTCCCATCTACCATCCTCATTCATAAATCCATCTCTAAGTTCAGTGTAACCTAGCATCCTCATCCATAAATCTATCCACAATTTCAGTCACACCCACGATCCTAATGGATAAATTCATCTCTAATTTCAGTCTCCCCTACCATCTTCTTCCATAAATACATCCACAAGTTCACCCTCACCTACCGTAGTCATCCATAAACCCATCTCTACGTTCAGCCCAACCTACCATCCTCATCAATTAATCCATCTCTAAGTTCCCTCCCACCTACTATCTTCATTCATAAATCCATCTCTAAGTTCAGTCGAACCTGCAATCCTAATTTATATATCCATCTCTAGGTTCACTCCCACCTACCATCCTCATCTATAAATCCATTTATATTTAGTCCTACTTACCATCCTCATCTATAAATCCATATCTAAGTTCAGTCCCACCACCATCCTCCTGCATAAATCCATCTCTAAGTTCAGGCCCTCATACCATCCTCAACCATAAATCCATCTCTAAGTTCACTCCAACCTACAATCGTCATTCATATATACATCTCTAAGTTCAGTACCACCTGCTATCCTCATCCATAAATCCATCTCCAAGTTCAGTCCCACCTACCATCCGCATCCATAAATCCCTCTCTAAGTTCAGTCTCACCTACCATCTTCATCCATAAATCCATTTCTAAGTTCAGTTCCATCTACCATCCTCATCTATAAATCTATCTCTAAGTTCATTCCCTCCGCCTCCCTCCTCCATAAATCCATCTCTAAGTTCAGTCCCTCCTACCATCCTCATCCATAAATCCATTTCTAATTTCTGTCCCACCTACCATCCTCATCCATAAATCCATCTCTAAGTTCAGTCCCTCCTACCATCCTCATCCATAAATCCATTTCTAATTTCTGTCTCACCTACCATCCTCATCCATAAATCCATCTCTAAGTTCAGTCTCATTTATCATACTCATCCATAAATCCATCGCTCTAAGTTCATTCTCACCTACCATCCTCACCCATAAATCCATCTCTATGTTCAGTCCCACCTACCATCCTCATCCATAAATCCACCTCTTAGTTCAGTCCTACCTACCATCCTTATCCATAAATCTATCCTGTTCTCCTTAAAACTCCCCAGAGAAGATACTTTTATCGTCACTGAGCTCATTTCATTCATCTACCACTCTATTTGTAAACCAATTCCTACCTAACCCTTTCATAAAATTTAAACTTCTCCAGCTAAAACCTATTGTTACGTGTCCTATCCTGTTCGCTAAAAATAAGAACCTTACCTACCTATGTCTTCCTTATTATATAACCTTGTATCCACTTGAAGACCTCAATCAAGTTCCCTCAAACTCTTCTCGTTTATAATGTATGTTGATTTCATCTCTTAAACCTTTCAGCATAAGGTCAGCTCCTCAACCCATGAATCATCTTAGTCATCCTTCTTTGCTCCTTAACCCATGAATCATCCTGGTTATCCTTTTTTGCACAGACTCAAGGGTCCCAATATCCATCATAATATAGGGTGAGCAAAATTGCGCCGCATATTCAAGATGAGGCCTAACCAATACCAGTTACAGATTCAGAATGACAGCATCACTCTTTACTTCCACCCCTCCCCCAAAAAAAATTAAAACAAATACCCTATTAGCTCTATTCCTAGCACTTATGCACTGCTTTCTAGTTGGGAGGTCAGAACTTACCAGGATACTTAAGTCTCTTCTGCATTCTGACTTTCCTAAAGGTCCCATTTAAAAAAATAACTAGTCAGCGGATGACATTTACCTATAATAAATACATTATCCTTACTTCTGTTAAATTCCATTTTCGATCTCGACTATTGAAATCGTTTTGTCAATTCGTTCGATTTTATTATAAGATAAGCAAATCCCTTTCCAATTTGTAAACCCTCCTAAACGCATCTGTTCCTATTCTCAGAAAAAAGTTAATATATATATATATATATATATATATATATATATATATATATATATATATATATATATATATATATATATATATATATATATATATATATATAAAGATCGAATATAGGTTCTGCGAGTTAGTGTAAGAATTAATACAGGGTTTTCGCCATATAATTTCTGCCTGCTTTTAAAAACATTTATGAAGGCATAAAGAAAGATGCAGAAAGCGTGTATTGTAGAGTATATATATATATATATATATATATATATATATATATATATATATATATATATATATATATATATATATATATATATATATATATATATATATATATATATATATACAAAGAAGAAGGAGCAAATGCAAGTTCTGCGGGTGATAACAACCACCACAGGGCTTTCGCCATATTTATTTTCTGCCTTTCAAAACAATTTTGAAGACAGAAATAAAGGTGCAGAAACCTTGCATTGCAGACTATATTACAATATAGTACAAGAAAGTGAAATTTGACGCGAATGAGCAATGAGACAAGAAACAGGAGTTTTTTTAGAGGTAAGAGAAAGGGACATTAGAGCATCTGACCGGCAATCAGCAGACCCGGGTTCGAGTCCCGGCCAGGAATTTCAAACTTTTTTCCCCTGGCGTTATCTCTGTCTTCTCGGTCAAGGATTGCCTTTATTGTGCCGCCCTCTGCTCTCTATGATTCTAGTCTTCTTCTAATGTCCCTTTCTCTTACCTCTAAAAAAACTCCTGTTTCTTGTCTCATTGCTCATTCGCGTTATATATATATATATATATATATATATATATATATATATATATATATATATATATATATAGGCTTTAATTCCTACTGAACGTGCGAAGGCTGGTTAGAGGCGGGTTGTGCCACGGCCAGGATTCTCACTATAAAAGTCCCACTTGTTACTGGGGGGAGGTTTGTGATTGTTAAATTCTAAGAGTGCATAATACAGGTTGAATAAATTAGCCGAAGGGATTCTTAATTAAAGTCTTGCCGCCAAGGATACGTCAAAAAGAAGGAGCCACAAATAAACAGACCACAAAAACAAACTTTACTTTACAACAAAATAATAATTAGTAGCAATAGTTAAACGGGCATTTAGGTAAATAAGGATTAAATATTAAACACGGATTAGTCTGGGTTGACAGCAATTATAAATAATAATATCAGGGAATGACTCACTTGAATCTCATTAAAAAAGGGGAGGATAACACTGATGTTAAGCGCTTAGATTTATAATGACTCAATGGGAGTATCAATCACTGTTAATTAAATAGATAATTTAAGAATAGAGGGACACTGGGTTTACAGATTACCGTTAAATGTGATGGATTGGAGAGACGACTACTCAGGTCCAGACGGGGTGGTTCGGGTGGCGTGAACACGAGTTCTCGGGGAGAGGGGGGGATAAGACGACGGGTTCGGGGCTGCTGACTGCAGTTTCTGTTAGCTCACTCCTAACTGGATGTCACACTAACAAATAGTTACTTACAGTAACTACTTGGATGTTCCTTTTTCTTTCTCAAGTTACGTTGAGCAACAGAGCGTATTCTTCTAGTCACAGACTCTGCGGGGCGGGATTAGCCTCAGGAACACTTTGAGACAGCGACCAAGTTAACTCAGCGGCGCGTTAGCAGTCGATACGTTACGGCAACGACTCTCGTTCAACATGAGGGTTACGCGTGTAGGTCCGGAACACTTCTGCTGAGGGATGAACGGCGTTGCCATTTATACCGCAGACTGTGTGAAATCGAGAGAGAGATTCCCTATACGACAATTCGCTTATCGCGGCGCCTTCTGGACAATCTCCTTGGTAACATAAAGGAGGCAAATAGAATTTAGGCTTCTCTGTGAGATAGGCCTTCTTCCGTCAGACTTCCTGTCACCTGTTGGAGGGGGGGGGTAAGACTTAGGTCAGGGGGAAGGCGAAGGAGAGCAGTAGAATGTCGGGGGAGGGGGAGAGGTGAGGAGACTAAGGTCAACTCAGACGATAAATCTCTTTCGTTCGTACGATCGCCTGGCGGCATGTGAGTATGTACATTCCATACCCTCACAGACAGCATAACGTCAGCTGCCAAGGTGGCTGAAGAGGTGAACAGAGGTGTTTGGCGAACAGAGGTGTTTACCTGTCGCTGCCCATCAACTATGGAGTAGCAAGATAGTGGGCTGAGGATTGCACACCCCCGACCCCTTCTAAGCATCTTTTGTGCAAGTTTCGCTCTATGTCCAACTTAGGAATATTCTTTTTACGGACATGAAGTGACGTTATCGCCGAAATCGACGGACAACTAACTACTAGATAGAGAGAGAAGGCTTTACACCGAAAGGGAAATATGTAGATTAATAGTTTGCCAAGTAACAGACTGATCTCCAGTGTTTTTGTTGTTGCTTTTTATTTGTTTTTTAATCGTTTTTGTGTGTTTTCTTGTTTTCCTCTTTTCCATAGGTGTTGTATATTTGTTTTTGTGTTGTTTGTCTGATTTGTTTTGTATGTTATTTTGTTTAATATGTATCTTATTCTTTATTTTTTTCAATTGGTATGTTGGTGTGTTCCTTAATGTGACTCTGTTTCATAATTTTCCCTTTATCTTATTGTTCTTGTTTTGGGTTTGTTTACTATACGCATACCACTACTGTGATCTGCGTTTTGTCTGATTTATTGTCTTAAAGATTTATTTTCGGTTTTTCCTTTTTTTTCTTCTAAAGATCTTGCGTGAGACTTTTTTTTTTGCTGTTTCCTATTTATGTCCATATTAGTTCTTCCATGTCTAGTCGTCTTCTGTTACTCTGGAAACCGTTATGATAGCGTCTTTCGCCATTTATGTCGGTTTCATAGGACAGGTCAGGAGTTTTCTGTGTGTTATCTTTTCAAACACTTTGGTGAATATGTTCCTTATTACGAAGTTTATTGTTTCCAGTTTAGTTGTTTCGTGGAGCTGTCTTACTGTCTTTCTTTCCCTTCTTTGTTTGAATATTTTGGATTTCTTGATTCTTCGTTTTGGAAATGTATTTTCCTCAGTAACGTATCATACTTCCTCCCATTAGCTCATATTTGTGTTTTTTATTCCTCGAGATTGGAATGATCTTGAAGTTTTGATATTTGGTTTTGATCTTCAATTGCCTTTCGTAAGCGTTCAGATTCTCTAATTCTGCTGCTGTTCTAGTTTGTAGTCATGGATTATGATATAGAGTCACCACCAGTTAGACGAGTCACCTGCAAACTTTGTATTCAAGCACACTGGTGTTCTGGGTTGACGGATATCAGCTGTGTAGACAGAATATAAGGTCGGGCTTAGACAGATTCCTTGAGGTACGCCAGCCTTTAACCTCAAAGTTGGTCCCTCATATCCTACTATACTGATATACACCTCTTTCTTCCTTAAATAGCTGCAAATGAGTCTCTAGATTGCCGCGGAGATGAAAATGGAGTATTTTATAGGTTAGTTAGTCCCTTGTCCCAAATCTTCTAAAATGTTTTTTTGACGTCACGGAGTATGATGTAGATAGTACTTATTTCGGCTTTAGAATTGTCAATCTTTTCTGTTATTATGGGTATGGACAAGGTGGTATCTATGCCTCCTCTGAATTCAAATTAGAAATAATTCTAGAGATGGTTCTCGTCCAGTTCTATCAATCTTCTGTTCATTTTTTTTTTATTACCTCCATGAGGAAGTTATTAAGGATTCGGGATCAACCTATTTTTTATGATTTTGAGATCTTGTGGAGAAAATCCTAAGTGTAGGCAAGTATTGAATAGCTTTGTAGTGCCTAATAGGATGTTTATTGGGGCCTTCTGATAACTGATTTTCGTGAAACCCCTTGGTCTTGGAGATTCGTGTTTGAAGGACTCTACGGCACTGTTTACTTCTTCGATTGTCATTAAGCCTCCGTTTCTTCGTGTTTTTCCTCACGTTCTGAGACGATAACAATGGGGAACACAATTTTCATTCAGTTAGATCTGACACCTTTTGGGGGCTAATTTTTTTACCTCTGAATAAAAAAATTATCAGAGTTTTTCTGTATCACATCAACAATTTACGCAAACTGAAAAATAATAAAAATTTGCTTGACTGTAAGGTTTGTACAAATTGATTTAGGTAATACTTCAGATTCGGGGCGCACGGTAGATGGCGCTGTTAGTCGGCTACAATTTTGGGAAACAGCATATCTCTTATGACCTCAGACGGTAGCGTCAGATGTGACCAATCATGGTGTTATATTTTTTTGTTGTTTTGGGGATTTGTAACTTTCAGTCTATTATTTACTAAATATCTGCGCTCTGCTCGTTTACAGTTTTTTCTAAGTTAGGTAAGGTTTCTTGATATCTTTTATTGTTTTTTGTTTTGTTTTCGTATTTTTTGTTTGCTGCGAACGATAACACCTTCTTACTGGCAACATCGTAGCTTATAAATAGGACCCGTTTTGCAAATGTTTTTTCTTTCGTTATTGTGTTTTCGTGCTCTCCATGTGCTTCTTCGTTATTCGAATTCGGCTTTATTTTGTATAATCGCGAAAAACTTTTGGATCATTTAGAGGCGCATAAACTAATCAAGAAACCTATAAAAGTAAGAATTGTTTGTTATTAGGTTAGGTTTTTCTGCCAGTAAAAAGCTGTTGGGGGGGGGGGAACCAGTAAATTCAAGGGGACTGCTCGTGGAGAAGATATCACTGCAGGGGCACCACCCTGCGATGATCCTGAGTTTCAATCAATTGGGAGGGTCTGGGGGGCGCAGCCCCCCAGTATATACTCATATACAAATAAATATAACGCCGTGATTGTTCACATCTGACGCTACCGTCTGACGTCATAAGAGATATATTGTAGACCAAAATTGTAGCCGACTAACAGCGCCATCTACCGTGCGCCCCGAATCTGAAGTGTTACCTTGATTTTTTATACAAATGATTTTATTATCGTTAGTCAGATTATATCAAGTAGTTAAGGAAAAGAACTTACGCTTATAGCTTTTTCTGGACTAGTTAGTTAAAATATTTACAGCCATCTACCCTGATCCCATTCCTCCATGGCCTTCAAATCTTAATGGAATCGTTCACCTAGCTCATCGCTAACTTCAGCAAGCTTTACCAGCAAATTAGCAAGATGACTAGACAGAAAATGCAACTGAACGTTTTATAGCTTTCTAATAGTTCCTGAACAATTTCGGCGTAATTCTTTGCGCATAGATTTCCTAGAAAGTTCTGAACAATGTCTTTACTTTGAATGATAACCAAGCATTATTTTCGAGTTCTGACATTGGCCCGATGAAATGTTCATCTTTGATGAGCTATCGAATTTGTGGAACATCAAACACAAAGGCCTTGATTTTTTCAATTGACAGGCTAGGAAATGGCAAAAGGAGATACTTGAAACAGTTGCCTTCAGTTGACAATGCTTTGCCAAATTACTTCATGAGACTCAGTTTGATTCGGAGAGGTTAGAATATAATCTTCTTTTGTCAACAAGTTGCTAATATAGAATGGTGGGATCACCAGGTTTGAGGTCAGAACTTGGAGGCCAATTCTTCTCCACCCAATGTTCTCACGAGCTCTACTCTCCCACGGCAATAGAGAGCAAGAATACTTTGTGCGCGGGCGTTGATAACCAAGAAGGAGGCATACCATTTTAAGGTCAGCACAGATGGTCCAATCGTGTTTCTGATATTGTAACAACTCAATGACTATCTTTATGTCTCTATATTCTTTACGAAGACTAACTGACTGCGTAACTGGCACTGCACTATATAAATTGCCATTGTGGAGGAGAACATACTTTAAGGCTCCGCTTTAACTATTGAAGAACAGTCGTCATTTACTTGTGGTAGATCGGAACTCCCAATTCCTACAGTAAATACTGTATGTCGTATGTTATGGCAATATACAGAGCTACTGTCACTTTGAAAGTACTGCAGAAATGCACTTTATTTGAATCAAAAGTAAGATACCTTTGCTCCTTTTTCAAGCAAGTTTTTCTCATTCAGTCTTGGTGCTTAGGAGTTCTGAAGCCTTTTCGATAGTCGCAGCTCTCGTGCCAAATCATTATTCAACTCATGCTGATCGAATCCCTTCCGAGATGAGTCATCTTCAATTTCGAAATCAGCATCATTGCTGTTATGTGTTCTTCCTCCCGAACCAGATCTTCAAGAGTGGGTAGTCGAACGAAAATTGGACCTGTGATTTGAGCTGACTGAAGCACAAAACTTATAGCTGATGGTATACTAGGATATTCGATTTTGCATTTATTTTTCTTGTCATATCCTCAAATTTTCACTAAATCATAGGTATACCAAATATGAAACATATATAGAAAAAGAGGAATACAAGAAAATGAGTATAAAAAACCTAGCAAACTATTAATCTACACATTTCACTTTCGATCACTGATATGCCTTAAACTCTCGACACTGCTTGCGCACCTTGTGAGAGGCCCAAGACTTGTCTTGATTATCACCAATTTTTGCTAAAAATATGCAAAATAGGTGTTTGACAAATGCGCTGATTCTTGTCTTGTGACTGGGAATGAGAAAACAGCCACATATATAACAAAAGGAGTCCGGGCTTACAACGAGAAATAGCAAAATCAGAAATGATCTGAAAGAAAGGACATACGTATGTGAATAAAAAACTAAGTTAAACACAAACAAGTTTAAGAAACAAAAAAGCTTACATTGTATCGAAGAATAGGTCACCTCCCTATACAATACATATACATATATATATATATATATATATATATATATATATATATATATATATATATGTATCTATTGGTTCGGATGAAAGAGATAAAAGCCACGAAAATATGTATATATACAGTTATATATACATATATCCTCTAATGTACGTACGCGTCCTTCGCTACGTACAAGTAGGTTTACTTCGTAAGAGTAATCCGGGGGTTACGAGGTATAAGAGTGCGATTTACTACAGGGGCCGATAGCGTTTAATGAGTTTACCAAGTTGCAGTTCAAGGATATATTTAAAGAGTGAAAACCAAAAATATAATTTTAATAAGTCACTAGTTAACATATATATACATACGGGAAATATAGGTAATGTAAATAAGGACAATTCTGACAAAATATAGATTAATTGGCAATCGGGTAACGTTGATTACTCGGTAATCAGCTTTTAAATGGAATACTATAAATTAGTTATACAAAGGGAATATTTATATGTCGGAAAGTGGGTCGATTAACGGAGATACAAGCAAGGGTCGTTTTACTTTAATGGGGTTACCTCGAGGAAGGGGAATCCTTTAGCGAGTCGACGCGGGGAAATGGAGACGGACAATGGACGTGACTCTCGGCCAAATATCCTGATCCTCATGGTGACGAGGATGAATGAAAGGGAGGGGGGGTCAGAAGACGAGTTCACGATCCTCCTTGAAGACGGACGATGGCACCTCTGCTCCAGAGAAGTGCAACCTCCAAAAATCGAGACTCTGACCGGCGCGAAGTTTCATACGGGAAACTGAAGATCCCTGAGGGAAAGAGGGGTCCAGATGAGACGAGAGGAATCCCAACCAATCCTTCGGGGTCGAAAACGATTAGAAGCTTGCTCTGAACAGAGTAAGGCTTCACAAAAGAGATGGATCTGCCTGGTGAGATCCAACCTCGACGGTATAAGCGAATACCAGGGCCCTGGGGAAACAGACTCACGATCTGAACCAAGGGCGACAGGTTCTCAAACTCAATCTACAGATATTCGAAAACCCAAGGTATTTATATGATGGACATTTTGAGCGTTTCTCATCGTTGGCAGACTCAGACGACTGGCTGACCAATTCCGGCTGCCTGAGGGATTAGCGTTTGTCGCCTGACCCAAGTCTTAATGGCATTTACGATGTGGGCGGGAAACTTTCAGCTAGCAGCTTCCAGACTACGGAGATTAGCGCTTCCTCGGCGAAGTAAAAGCTTTTACCACGCCCAACTTAATTAACTGCACTTGTAAGGCGGCTGACGGATATTCAAATTCTTTCTTCTTTTTTTTCTCTTTGGGTTCAGAGATTACTCCATGTGGAGTTATACTTAGGAGACAGAGAGGGAAGGAATTCATGATACAAATGAATGAAATATTCTTCTTGGCTTCTCATTCCCTTACAGTCTGTATACAGACTTTTATTTATCGTTTACAGAATAGATTGTAATCGCCTATATAAGACGGTACACAATCTCTTACCACACTCTCTTACGTGTAGCTGAATAAAAAAGTGACAAACTGTGGCGTTTGAGAATAGTGCCTCTTGTATGTACAAGTCACGGTCAAAGTGTTGTTAATAAAATTAATTAATAAAATAGTTAATTGATCCTTTTTTTTCAATATTTATGATTAGCAATAAATAAACATAAAATAACATAGGCAATTAGCTGAGCCTCAGTGGTATTGGCAGGGCTCTCAAGGCGTGGGAGTTTTTCCCTTCTCACAGGTAGTAGCTTTCTCCCAGAGTACGGGGTCCTCTGACGCACGATTTCACAGTGAGCTACTCCACATACCTGCTTTCCTCTGCGCCTCCAATTATGTCTGTATCTATTGGCCGGCATAGTTGGATCAAGGTAATGGATGTGAGCATCTCTCAGGCGGATGTAGTGGAAGAAGACATACGGCAGACGAATGAGCAAGTCAGAGATGTAAGTAGATTTACTAATCAAATTATCTTACAAGTTAACCATTACGTAACTACAATGCATGAAAAGAGTGAGAAATTGACGGCAACCGAGGATTCCGTAAAAGAGATAAAGCTTCATCTCACATATTTGATATTGCTTCAGGTCATCTTGATTCGTCTTGCTACGAGCGTCAACCAGATCAACGTGAAGTTAACAAAATGGATGCTGGCAAGCTAGCGCCGGAAATTGCCTCCCTACCACATCTTAGCAGGATCCTCAACGACTTAGGAGAGAGTTGAAAGCAGCTACTATTCGATGATAGGGAGACTTTACTGCTCTACACATGGCTTATTATGGTAGTTGCAGTACAATCGATTTTTAAGGTATATTATGTTATTTACCCTTTCTGAGATGGAATGTTACGTTAGAATTAGGTGCGGTTTACGCACCGGAATCCCAAAACTTAGCCGTATCAGAAGATTTAAAAGCCTACTAAGCCTTAAATTTCTTAAACGAATGCAAGTAGGATAGGGAAGATTTCTGTGTCCGGTGGGTTAACCAATATTTCTCCATGAAAGTGATAAGTGCAAAATCGAATTATACCTAAAAAGCACAAGGTTAGTGAAATCTTGCCCGCACAAGCTCTACAAAGATGTGAGTCCATTTTTCACTCTTTTTTCAACCAGATACTTATATTCCATACTTTACCCGTCAATATCACGGAGCATTGTCAAGGACACCCACCCACGATGAAAGACCATACTTTGGCAGGCATCGGCATTTCATCGTTGAAGGGGGGATGTGATGCAATATCAGATGGGTTGCTTTGGCGTCAGCTGAAGTAGTCAATGGAAGCAAAGAAACCCCAGAGGTACGTTATCTGACAAACATATTTGAGAATTTATTATTTTCCAATGAATTCTACCAGGTTCTGGTAAAGGAAAAGAAGATGATACACCTATAGCTACAGAGTACTAAGACATAAAAACTTCCAAAGCTATTGGCCTGATTACAAAAGATAAAAGAGGTTCACCGAGAAGAAGCCTGGACCATCGGTGGAAGGATTAGTGCATCGCTAACTACGATTATAATAATAGTTATCTTTACGATCTCTGTAGAGAAAATGATATACTATCTACCTTCAGTCAAGAATCGTACAACGAAGCGAAGACTAACGACCAACAAAGGCGGAACGACAAGTATCAATTTCGGAAGAAAGATAGATGCACAAACAGGAGGAGACCAGACATCGTTTCTACCACTTCAATAGGCACCATCGATGGAAGCAGCCTCACCAAAACTTCTGCAAGATGATCGAAAAGTAACTGACAGGAGAAGAAGCCACCCACCGGAGGAACTGTCCTCTGGGTCAGAGAGATAGACTTCAATGGGGGAGACGAGACGGCATATACAGTCACTTAAGAGCTTCAACCATCGGCAGAAGAACCTCATATACAGATGAACCTGGGATATGTACTCAGAGGACTGCCTTCTTAATAAAGGCTCCAAGGGATGCTGGAATGGAGTTCAGTGGGGAAATATTTGTTTAGTTAATTTTCTTAACAATGTGAAAGTGGAGGGTCTAATAGTGTGTATTGATAAGTAGCCAGTGAAATAGGGGCATTTAAATGATTTGGTTGATATCTCGCGGTGAGACAAACCACAGAGGTCAACATTCATAGCGACCCATAAGAGCAGCGATTCCGAACCACTGTGCCGCGAAGCAAATGCAGGTGTGCCGCAGGAGATTCGAGCTAAGTTGATTCTCCCTCAAACGAGGAAGAGCAATGACCAAATTTCGGTACTGTACGAGTGTATGACAAAGTTTTCGTACTTGTGACACAATAAAGTGTCCTGCCTTAACAGAGTGTCCTACCACAGCTATAGTTGCCAGATTTTTACTAATATCAATAAATTCGTTTTCTATCTTTCATTATGTCAATCCATTCTTTATTTCTTTTTGTATTTCGGCATATCAAGATTTATAAGTTTGGTATTTAGATTTGATATATAATTTCTTATTAAGTGTGAGAAATTTAAGAAGATTAATTCTTAAAGCGACTGCAAGTGTGCTACGGGAGATTGATATATAATTGCTTAATAAATGAGGAGGAGATTCTTATATTTTTAACCTCAGAAGAGTCCAACCTGGCTGACCTACTTAGTGATGAATCCTGGTGCAATAAAGTGGCATTCCTGGCTGATATTGTTCAAGCCTTGAACATTCTTAATAAGAGTATGCAAGAAAAGAAGGAAATCCACAAATATGACTGTTTTTTTGGTTGTCCATTCAAGATGAATACCCCGCAATTACAAAGAAAGCAATTGAATCTAATCTTCCTTTCTCAACTTCATATCTGTGTGAGGGTGGTTTGTCTGCAATCAACACAGTAAAAAATAAGAACAGGTCGCGGCTTCAGACACTGGAGCAGGACTTGCGGGTATGCCTATCCGTCATTCGGCCTCAGAAAACGGAAATTATGAAGCAAAGCCGAGGACAAATTTATCATTGTTATTTTAGGTATGTATGATAAGGCTTTTAACTTTTATTCATGTTCGTACTATAATACGTTTGGACACTAAATTAATAAATTATTAGCAGTCCTAACTTATGAACATTAATTAGCATTTATTATTATATGATTAAATATATTCTTAAATACTGATGGTGTGCCTCGACCATATACTCCCTGGCTTGATGTGTCGTGAGATAAAAAAGGTTGAAAAACTCTGCCCTAAAGGAAAAGACAACGAGGGTATTTCAACCATAGAAAAAGATTATACTTGTATGTACGGTCTATAGGAACTACTCCGCAGTGGATCGGCGTGCAGTCGCAATAATTTTGTGTAGCTTTTCCTGAACAATTCTAAAAATAGGAGTTCGTGGTTAGGCGACAGTTAAAGTTCCTTTTTCTCAATAATTGTTTTTGGAAAAGGGAGGTTTTGGAAAAGGGAGGTGCACAGATGAATGTATTTAGGTCTAAATCTCCGCATTTCTATTCTTCAACTTTCTAAAGGGACGGTACTAAAGGAATCGACCCACGACTCCTCTCATAAGTTGTTACCAAATTAAAGTACTATGTAACTGTCACTACACCCTGAAAGAGAGAGGCAGTGGATCGCCATGATAACCTAATTGGTTAAAGAGGCCTAGAATGGAATAGGAGCGGCACCGAACTTTGGGGTATAAAAAAGGGGAGTTACATATATATTGGCAGTAGTCCGCCAATCAAAATCAGAAAAAAGTTTTCGACGAGTGCCCGCTCCTTGTTAGTGAACGATTCTTTAACTAAATTCGCGTCTGTTACAAAGAAGAAACCATATCCCTCATAAGAGATATTCCAGGGGTGTAAGTCCAAAAAAGTGAGGGAGCTATTGTCATAGTATTCAATTAATTCATTTTATTGTGTCTTGCTAAAAGAATTGATAGGTTTTGTAGACAATCAGAGAAATGTAATTTTCAATCTTCCACTTTACAATACAATTAATTTATACTCAAGTTAAGAGATTAGAAGCCATCGTCTCATATTATTTGCATTTACTTATTTATCCGTATATAAAAAATTAGTGAAGTAAATTTTAATAGCTCTAGAATTTTTTTTCTCATAACCTCCAAATGACCGGTATAGTCCGAATAACCAAGGGGATAGTTTTTATCGAGAGGAAGGACTCCCAGTCCCTACAAGGGGAAAGAACTTTCCCGAAGGGCATCAGGCGCGTATCGACCCGTTCGCAGAAATGAACCGATTTTACACTGTGGCTACGGGTACCCAGACCGCCGATTTCCCATATATCTTTAGTCGGTAGAGGCCTATAAATATTCTTCCAACCCTTGAGGTAAACAAAAACGAATTACACCAAAATTGTCCAGAAACTATTGGAGAGTTACAAAACATTCGGTTGTAACATAAGCATTAAGTTGCATACATTTTCTGCATAATCATCTTGCTAAGTTGTCTGAAAAACTTGGTGAAGTCAACGATGAGCAAGATAAACAATTCCACCAAGATTTGAAGGTCATAGAGACACGGTATATGGGTAGATGGCGTGTAAATATGATGGCTGAGAACTGTTGGATTATAAAGCGAAATTGTTCACATATTGAACACTCCAAGATGCGGCCACGTATGGGTTTGATGTTTTGTTGTCGTGGGCCTCTGCCTAGTGATTGTTCTACAGTGATATGAGGTTTTGGTGTGTGTATGGAAAATGTAAAGTATTTAATGCATATGTCTTACGTGTGTACATGGTATATGTAGTGTTTATAGTGCTCATGAGTGTGTTTCTGTGGTTGTCTAAGTGTGTAGAGTTGGTGTCTTGGAGATTGATGTGTGGTTTGCTAGTGTTAACGTTTCTCTTGAACTCCTCCCAGTTCGTGTTTGTGTAGTAGTAGAGGGGTGGGGGAGGTATTAGGATAGGTGAGAGGATAGATAGTAGGAGGCATAGAGCTGGGATGTAGTCAGATAGTATGTGAGTCCTGGGTCTATGGGGGTGTGAAAGCGTTTGGGGTAGTCGCTCCATGATACCCGTAGAATGTGTGGAAGGTCGGGCCGATGTACTCGCAGCGAAATCGCCGCAAGGTACCGGTCAGGTACCTACCCACAACATTTGTGGTTTTGAAAATAGTGTAGAATGGTGAGCGTTTAGGTCCCCGACAAAGAAGACTGAGAGGTTGTAGTTAGATAGAGCCCGGAATGGGACGTTTATGTGTCCCTGTTGTCGTGGCGGACTGTAGTGGGTAGCCACTAGAATTGAGCTAGTGTCGGTGTGTACTTTCAAGGTAGAAAAGAGTCGTCGTGAGTGTTTATGAGAGTGTGCGCTTGACTAGGATCACTTATCCCAAGGTCCGGCACCTGTGGGGTGAGATAAATGTAGTAGCCGG
Organism: Ceratothoa steindachneri; assembly: GCA_963969495.1. NCBI lineage: Eukaryota > Metazoa > Arthropoda > Malacostraca > Isopoda > Cymothoidae > Ceratothoa > Ceratothoa steindachneri. The sequence continues at coordinate 92,507,069 of OZ018317.1, read as the reverse complement.
CAATGCGAATCTGGTGTTAGTAGGGTGTATGCTGGTGGAGTTCAAGAGTAAGACATCAGGTCTTTGTGTGTTTAGTCCCCAGTTGCAGATGGTGTGGCGAATATCGTGTCAATTGCAGACGTTTAATTGTACCACACTAATCCGACCTATGGACGTGAAGAAAGTGCGCGTGAGGAGGTGTTAGTGAGATCTGCTTTCCTTTCCTTCATCTCTTGGCATTGCACCGAGAAAGGGGAGGAGAGGGGGAGACCTCCACAAGTTTTGTTTTTTTTAGTAGCAGAAAAGGTGTGGGAGAGTAAAAGACTAGTGCGTTCAGAGCTATCCCGCCTCCTCTCCTCTCCCCCGGCCCCATCGTCAGGGCCAGGAGAGAGGAGAAGGGGGCGAGCGAGCCCGGACTCCTTCTGTTCCCATATTCCCTCTCCTCGTGCCTTGAAGCACCGGGAAAAAGGACATAAGGGAGGGATAGGAGGAGGACAGAGAGAAGAAGAGGAAAAGGAGCGATAGAACAGCGAGAAACTAGTAGTAGATCTGACAGGTGACCTAGGTGGTCTTGGCCCTACAACTAAAACGCGGTGCTAATACCACGGTGTGTATCACCCCCCCCCCCCTCGTATTAGTGTAGAATCTGTGTTGAGGACAGTAATAAAGAATTAAAGAGGAAACGAAGGAAGTAGGAGAGTTGTTGAGAGCTGCAAATTGCATGGAGGTCAAGCAATTTTATATAGTTTGAATTTGGTATTGTAAGTAAAGAGTAAGTACCTGAGATCCAGGAGCATTTGCTATCCTTTTTGTATCCTAGTACTTATAGTTAGCGTTCAAACCGTTATTAGTGTGTGAGTATTTGTTATATGATATGTTTTAATTGCTTTTCTATTTTGTTCATGTTGTAATCTAATTAAAATTCTTTAATCTGACATGCATGTTTCTATTTATCTTATCTTCTTCGTACGTTGTCTTCTCAATGGTTAGTTTTGTCCCTTTGGTGATCTTCTTATTATTCTGTTCCTATTCGCGTCGGTAGTATCACTACGTGAATATGACTTCTTATTCCTCGTCCTCATTACCAATCCTCGCCCAGCTTGGGAAGAGTCGCTGAGGCCTCCAGTCTCCTCCTATCTCTATATGCGCTGTCAAACCACCTCCAATTTCACCGCGAGTCTTCTTGATGACACCTCTAGCACTTTCCCTGATTATCTTGTTCAGGGACTCGACGTTGGCTTCTCTGTGCAGATTTTCTATCCTTTTCATTTCTGCTCTTCTCGTATCAGTTATAAGGTACATTGCTTTATTCTGGACCCTTTGCAATTCAAGCAGTTTGGTTCTTGACGGTGTACACATTGCGATTGCCGGGTAGATTAGTGTTGTTTGAACAATCACATTGTAGATCTTCTTTTTATTCGGCAGTCTTAGTCTTCTTAGCTTATACAGGAGTATCACTCCTCTCCTTCCTTTCTCTATTATTTCTGCTACGTGTTTCGTGTAGCCGGTCTTTGATATCGTCAGTCCCAGTATTTTACATTCATCACTCTAATTGTACCTGTCATTATCCACGTTGATATCTGCTACCTTTCTTCTGAAAATGGGTAATATTTTAAATTTATCTCAGTTCGGACATATTTTCCAGGTCTTTGTGTGCTTAGTCCCCAGTTGCAGATGGTGTGGCGAATATCGTGTCAACTGCGTACGTTTAATTTTACCACACTAATCTGACCTATGTACGTGAAAGAATTGCGCGCGAGGAGGTGTTAGTCAAAACTGATTTCCTTTCCTTTATCTCTTGGTATTGCACCGGGAGAGGGAAGGGGAGGGGGAGACCTCCACAAGTCCATCGAATCGATGTATATAGAAAGAACAGAGAGGGATCACTGTGTAACACAGGCGATTAGGTAGTCGTAGAGGAAAAGGGTACGGAAATTACTTGAAAGGGGATAGGAAGAGTTTATAGGTCGGTGGCTAGACACCGATGCGTGGTGCAGTCGGGTGTGTCTCGGGGTGTTCATGACTAGACGACGGATGGGGTAGTCAGGAAAAAGATCGTGTCTGCATAGGCGGAAACACGTTATTCATGATGCTCTTAACTTATGCATAGAGCGGAATGGGTTGCGGGTGGTAATGGGCTGCGGAGTAGCGCAGTGCCCCATCGCAACATACAGTCTTGCGTGTAGTACGGTGTATATGGGGTCTCTGGCGAGTTTCCCGAGTTGTTTTGTGAGTCTAGTGTGAGCGTATGTGTTGAGGGGTGCTAATTTGTTGTTTTCGTGTAGTGTGGACATTCTTGCGTACATGGGAGAGCTGCAAGCGCGCTTCAGAGCAGAGTTCTGAATGCGCTGAGCCTTCTTCTGCCACGTGTCATTAGCAGCTACGAGTGGCAGTGGGCCGTACGTGAGAAGAGGTCGCACGAGTGACTGCTACTTCTGGAACACTTCACTTGCACTTAGCAAAGCAAAAGTCCTACTACATCCGCCTTTGGGATTCTCCACTGCGATTAGTAGGTGAAGAGCACATTCCGAAGAGAGCCGCTTTTGAATCAAGTCATGCTACATCCTCCTTCGGGATTATCCACCGAGATTAGTAGATGAAGAATATACTTGGAATTTGAAGAAAGCCGCTTTTTGATCCGGTTTTACCCGGCTAGTCCTTCGCTCGGTTTCCCCCACGCGTGCGCGAGAGACCACCTACCTGCGAGAGATTTCGGGATCTTCTGTAACCTTTCCTACATATCTGTTTGTTCCTACCGCAGCAGCACATCTCTGGGTCTAATAACCTTTCTGCCACTTAAGTTCTGTAGAAGCCTCCTGTCTCTGTACGTGACAGAACCCTGGAAAGAAGCTCCGCAGGGGGTGCGAAGAAGGGGACCCACTCTGAGCCGAAGTAGTCAGGGCAGAAAGGCGGACCCTCCTAGACAATTTATTTAGGTAGGGCAGAAACGATGAGCCAGAGATTATTCAGGCACACGCGCCCGCGATAAGAGCTTGCTAGGTTCAAAAGGAATGCTCGCAGTTGGGGCCGTCATGGATGACACCAAAGGCGAGAAACGCGTCCCGCTCCGGGTCAAGGGGCGATCTCAGGAGCTTTGGCGTTAGAAGGTATTTGAACTTGTCTTTTCGAAACTCGGAATCGCACTTTACAGACTTAAGGGTCAGGTCTATGGATACATGGCCTTCTGCGATACGAACCAATATCTATACGCCTTGCTCAGCGAAAAGTCACATGAGAAGTTAGAAGAAATCGGTCTCGTACCAAGGGTTCCTCCGCACGTCTCAGCAAAGAGATCAATTATATGTCGGCGTATTGACCCTTACGTTGGTAATCATTCCGCAGAAGAGATAAAAAGAGAGATCGAAGATAAGAAGGATTGAGCAAAGATCGATGACAGAGATGGCTGCGAAAGCAGCTGAACATGAACTAGTTATAATAATTGAAAATCACATGACACGTGATATATAGATGTATTTAAAGGCCCAAGGAAATGGAAATTGGTAACACTTGTATTGTCTCTCACTGGATAAAAACCTACACTTCGTTATTCAAAGGGCTTCTTGGATTAATCTCTTTTGGGGTTGAGGGGATAAGCGTCGTGGTCATATAAGCGATGAGCGCTTTATGAAACAGGTTCAAATTTAACTTCTTATTTATTCTCATATTGCGGTTAAAATAGTTTTCCCTATCTTTCCGTTCTCTACATCTCTCAATTTCCTACTTAAGCTTCACTTGGTTCATGTAATATTCTCCTTAGCGTTTTTCCAGGTTGTGTTACCAATTTCCATTTCATTGGGCCTTTAAATACATGGACTAGTTATGTTGAAATCGAAGATCTCCGCCGGATGCATCGAGAGAGAAGTATTTGTCCCGCCCCAGATTTTTTTCTCATGCTACGCCATGGAGAAGCATGCCACCATGGACTGCAAAGCCGCGACAAAGGTGTGCTCTGAGTGCGCGGAATCTGGCTACACCTGGAGGGAGTGCATGAATCCGAATAAGAAGTTCCTGAATTGTGGCAACTCCGACTGAACCTTATTAATGGCATGCCCAATTAAGAAGACGCTGATATCGGACAAGAAGAGAGCAATGATAGAAGAAAGGAACAGAAAAGCTACCACTATATATGCACAGGCGACGAAGAAAACCAAACAGGATAATACCATGCTACAAATCGACCAAAATATGCAGCCATATCTTATAATGTGCATCTTGCATGCCCATCTCATCAATGTAATGAAACCGGGAAGTTATGCGACTGAGCTCAATAAGATGTTAGTCTACAATGGTCTCAAACCGATGTGGTTTCCTGACAATCCACCGTCAGAGGACCTGTTCCACTCCCACATGAAGAGCATGAAACAAAGAGAACCGAGGTCTCGCTCAGCCTCTCGTGATCCACGCCTACGCAAGCAAGATCATGCCGTAGAAGAAAACTCCCAAATGGAAACTAGCAACCTGCTAGACGAAGCGGTTGCGCCCACGGGCATTGGAATTGAATCAATGGCAACGGCACCTGCCTCCCTCCCCCTCTATAGTGTTCTGGACCTGTGCATGAGGATTTATGGCCCCCCATGAGCACCGATACCTAAGAAAACCAAGGTCGGTGATCCTTGGGGAATGCCTGAGCGTGGTGTGAAAGGTTGTGATAGGGTATTCTTGTATTTTATGTGGCATCTCCTTTCAGTGAAGAAATGCGAGAGGGGCCTTCTGGTGCAGAGAGGTAACTCTGTATTGTTGGCGAGATTCCACGGAGTCCCTCGTGCCATACCTTATCATCAAAGGCCTTCTCCACGTCCTTGCTGATGGAGAGTATCTTTTGTCGTACTTGGCGTTTTTTTTTTTTTGTATTCTGTCGTGAACGATGATCACAGAAGCCTGAGTGAACCGGCCCCTCCTGAACCCATATTGGTGGGGAGAACCAGTCCCTCTCTTCCAGGTATTCCTGTAGGCGGCAGTTGATCATACGTTCGAGTATTTTGCCTAGGTGCTCTAGTAGAGCAATAGGCCTGTGATTGTTTGGGTGTTTGGGGAGGAGAGGGAAACGAAGGAGAAGTATGGTGTGAGAGACTTTGAATATATTAGGGAAGTAGCCTGAGGCTAGTGAGGCGTTGAATAGGCGGGTAAGTGTAGGGAATATGTTTGCGGGGAAGTTATGTGTTAATGCGGCTGGTAGTCCGGAGGGGCCAGGTGCGCGTTTTGGTGCTGTTTTAATGCAGTGTTTTGCTTCTTCGACGGTGATAAGAGTGGTCAGTGTAGATGTGTGGTCGAGCAGCTCCATTTGTATCAAGGGGGTGGTCCTTAGCTTGTGAGAGTGGGCCCGACACCACTCCTAGACTTCTTTATAGTGCTCTTGCGCGTGTGGTTTGGGTGAGTTGTGTGCGTGTGTGTGTATGTACTGTGTTCCAGTGGAACCTAAATGCGCGAGGATGACGTTGGTGTCTGTTAGTGTTTGGTTATTTACTTGGAGGGTGATAGGTTTGAGTGCATCGGTGCATAGCATCCTTTTTACGCGCCACCAGAAGAAGAAGGAGTCAGTGCAACGAGTGTCGTCCGCGATGCGGACGATCTCCCGCCACTGTCGGTTCCTATCTAGTTGCACGCACTGTAGGATGCGGGCACGTAGGTGAGTGATGTTGTGTTGCCGTGGGCCTCTGGTGTAGTGATTGTTGTACTGTGTGATGAATCTGTGAGTGTGTATGGAATATGTGAAGTGTTTTATACATGTGTAGGTTTTGTGTGTTGTGTGTAGGTGGCGTGCTGCGGTTATAGTGTTCATGATTGAGCATCAGTGGTCTTCTAACAGATCTGGATTGGTGCGATCTAGGTCGAGGTTTTGTGGCGTGTTTTCTGTTATGTGTCTCTTGAACTCTTCCCAGTTCGTGTTTTTGAAGTCGAAGAGAGGTGGTATGGGTATGAGTATGGGAGATGTGGATATGATAAGGCATATCGGTATGTGGTCAGAGAGTACGCAAAGACTCAGTGAGATGTGAGTGTATAAGCGTGTAGCGTGCTAGTTGCGGAAGACACGTCCGGAGACGTCGTTCCTCCGGAGTACCGAAGAATGTGGGGAAGGCCGGGCCGATGTACTCGTAGCGATAACGCGGCAGGGCACCAGCTTAGAAAGGAGTGTTGGGTGGAAAGCGTTGAGGTACTCCGCAAAAAAGGGAGGTAGGTTGTGGTTTGATAGAGCCCGGAGTGGGGCTTCTATGTTCAATTGTAGGCGTGGGGGTCTGTAGTGCGTGGCCAATAGGATGGGGCCGGAGCTTATCTGTACCTTGCAGGCTAGAAAAGGGTCATCGCGTGTTTGAATGAGGAAGTGGTGTATAGAGCGCTTTATTAGGATCGCTGATCCTAGGTGCGGCGCTTGTGAAGTTAGATATGTGTGGTAGCCTACAATGCGTAGTCTGTTGTTGGGAGAATGTAGACTGGTCGAGTTCAAGAGTATATATCAGGTATTTGTGTGTTTAGGACCCAGTTGGCAACAGTATGGCGAATACCGTGCCAACAGCATACGTTTAATTGTATTCTGTTGAGGCGACCTATTAACGTGTGCGGAGTGCGCGTGGGGCTGATTTAGCCGGGACCGTTCCCCTCTCCTTCGTTAATTCCCAGGAGGCGTGGGGAGCGAGTACCTACACGCGTGTCGGGTGCGGTTCAATGGGAGTGAGAGGTTGTCAGTGATGTTATTGGGTGGCAGGCCGTGGTAGAGGGGAGAGTGTATTAGGGGAAGGAGGGTTAGAGATAGTAGGGGAGTGGGTGGTGGTCGTGGAAGGAGGGTTGGAGAGAGTAGAGTCTAGGAAAGGGGAGTTAGGAGCAGAGGAAGGGGAGTAGAGATAGTAGATGGGGAGCTTGAGATAGTAGGAGAGGTGCAGAGTATGATGGGGCGGTGTCGGAAGAGGTCGGAGGTTGGGATGGCGAGGAAGGAGGGGTGGAAGAAGGAGAGGATGGAACAGCAGGGAGGGGGTTAGTCGGCTTTACGCGTAGTTGTGTGTGGCGGGGGGAGGGGGGCGTGGTGGATTTTTTGTTTTAATGCGGAGTGTTGTGAAGGGTGTGGTGAGCGTGGGGGAGGTGGAGGAGGTGGCGGTTGTGGTATCAGTGGGATTGTGGTTGGGGGATGTGAGAGGGGGGTGGGGACGGTAGGAGAGGGGTTGTGACAATAGGGGGGGGGCTGCGTAAGGAGGAGTGCTGGTAGTAGCAGGGAGTTTAGGTATAGAGGAGGAAGGAGTGGTAGCTGTGGAGGGAGGAGAGGAGGCGGTAGGAAGAGAGGTGGGAGCAGTTGGCAAAGAGGCAGGTAAGGAGAGTACAGCGGTGAGAGGGGCAAGGAGAGAGGGGCGGGAGGAGGCATGAGCGTGGTGAAGGTGGGGGGGGCGGTATGTCCAGGGAGGAAGCTGTTCGTACCCCCGGGGTGGGGAGAAGTGTGGGTATCCTGTGTGTATGCTCGTCGATTAGAGTCAAGAGCTTCTCGGGGAAGGCAAACAGTGTGTTTAGTATGTCAGCGTATAGTCGGGCGTCACCACTCTACATGTCGTTTGCCACTGTTGAAAGCAAGGCGGCCAGTTGTAGCTTTGGGTGTGTGGTGTGGGGTAGGGGTGGGTGTCGGAAGTAGTAGGGGTCTCTTAGTGTAGGGTGTTTGGGTGGGGGCGGGTGTCGGAACATGTTGGTGAGTCTGGGTTGCTGCTGGGGTAGGGCGTGTCTGGGATAGAACAGGGGGGGTGGGGGTGGACAGCGTTGCGCAGGCAGCAGCAGCGAATTTTCTTGTGGGGGGAGGAGGGACTGGGGTGGGGGCGGAGTGTGTGGTTGTGTTGGTGTGTTGTGGACGCCGTATTGCCGCTACAGCGTCAGAGCGGGCCTTACTTAGGTAAGGTCATTTAAGTTTGACGGCGTCATGGTCGCCGCCGCAGTTTGTGCAGAGGGGTGAGGTGGCCGTGCAGGTGGTGCAGTGGTGGCCCATTACACTACACCTTGAACAGACCAAATCTTCTTGGCAGTTTCGTGTCTCGTGTCCGGTTTTGTACACCGGTGGCACTGTGTGGGTTTTATGTTCAGCTGTGGCTCGATGTTATGTGGATATTGTGAGTGCGCCGCAACTTTGATACCTTGGTCTAACAGTCCTGCTTTGTTTTGTTCATCAGACAGTGTAGTTACTGCCCATTGTTTTGCTTGGTTGTAGTAGAAGTCTGTGACGACCTAGTCCTACTACTTCTGTTTGCGGAGATCATCGGTGGAGAAAGCCAGCCATAGGAGGTTGGTCTTGAGGAGTCGTGTTTGGTGTTTCTTGTGTACACTGTCGGCTAGTTTTGTGTGGAGGTCTTGTGCGGCGAGTGTGTCAGCCGAAAGTTCGTGGAACTTGGCTGCGTCCTCTTGTGAGCAGAAAACGAGTTTGTGGCCTGTGTGAGTCTTTATTATGTTTGTGATGGGGGTGTCATGTGTAGCGGCTAGGTTGAGAATTGTGTGTTCATTGTTGGTAGTGTGTGTTTTTTCTGTTATGTGTAAGAGGGTGAGTGTGGATGTATTGTTATCTACCATTGATGATTGCTTTTTAAAACTTACTTTCCTTTCTTTAGAGGGGGGTCCCCCGCTCCGCCGATAAGGACCCCGTGATAATGACTCGGAAGTGATCATTATTAGTGAGTATTGACCTGGTTGGTCCTAAGAGGGTGTGAAAACATAGCGAACTTAATGATGACTGAAGCCCGAATCAACTGACTCCAGTAGGGGTACCGCCCCATCTATTGGGTTTTGGGTATTTCTTAGTTACGTCCGACTTCTCCCAGAGGTGGTAGTATTTACCTCTGTGGTCTTGGACGATGCTGCAAGGTAGGGTAACTGAGATCCAATCCAGGTTTGTTCCTTCCTTTGGGTTCCGCAGCGGGCTAAGCCTCAGACCTCCTTTCCCCAAAGTTGTAATTATGCCCTTTCTAAGTAGAACGGCATAGTTGCAGTGCGGATGGTAAAGTAGCGACTCCCTAACTGGCCATCTCTCGCAATGGGACCACCAATGCAGGAGAGAAAGGCAGGTATAGAATGAGTGCGGCTATTGGCTGGTAAAGGAGGCAAGGTTAAGGGTGTTAGTAACTGTTTCAGTAAAAGGAAAATGAGAGAATAGTCAATTGAACACGATCAGATAATAACAAAAAAAAATTGTGATTGGCAAATATAAATAAGGTGAGTTTATAGCACAGTGGGCCGTAGCAGGGACTGACCCCAATGTTTCGGTTAAGGCAGCCGTCGCCAGACACCCATGTTTCTATGAACTCTCGGCTCTTTTTAGTACTTGCTGGATTCACATCCCGCTCTCTTACCCTCCCTGTCTCAACTTTCCTTTTCACATTCTTGACAATTCTTCCCACCCACCCGACCCCCATGGGCCGACCAACTCCTCTTCTTGAATCGCATCACTACCCACCATTAATGAATGGAACTGAGGACCGCTCATTTGGGGGGTTGAGTGTGGCCGCCCCGAATCACTCCAACATCTTCAGTGACATGAAGCGGCAAGAGTCACGCTTCACCTCACTCATTCACTGCCACACATCATGTCATACCTCGAGGAGGAGTTGCCATATCAACCTCCGCCACACACGGATGTGTATCATGTTTCCAGGTAGAGGATCGCATCATGCCACTCTCACTCATCTCACAATACAGGGGTGCGGGTCTCTTGAACCCCCTCCCAAAGTGTGGTAGGGAGAAGAAATTACCCCCCCCATCACCTGGAGCTGTGTAGCGAAAAGTGGGGGGGGGGGAGAAATGGGGGGTAGCTGCCTTGTGCTTGATAGGGGAATAATAGAATGGGAGGGTCCTTTGTGGCGTTGATGCACACCGACACTGCAGTAAAATGGCTGAAAACAGGAACTTTGGGGTTCACTATTCATAATATGGCAGCCGAAAGGAAGAAGCCACTTTATATTCATTGATTCCTTCGCCTTCGAATTCAATAGACACTTAGACACACACACATACACACAAACACACACACACAGCGCAGCTATTACTTGTGGAACAAACTTTACCACCTATTAACTGTATGAAGCAAAATGGACTTATTAAAATTGAATTAAAATGTGATTCTTGGTCTTTAGACTGATTTTTAAAAATCATTTTAAATATGTTTACAGATCATTGATCAATTACTTTCTTGCAGGTTCTCTCAGGATTTATTGAATTTTGTGAAAGTGTAAATTCATAAAAATCAACATTTTTTATAAATATGACTCGAAAATGTGAAGTACTCCAATATCTGCAGAAGCGAGCATATTTTCAAATTTTTTAAAGCTATCAAACGGTTTAAAGAGACAGGAAGTTGTCTTCAAGAGTGAGGACCACCCTATTCCGATCAGTGAGATCACAAACCCTCATCAAGAACACAATCAACAAGATCAGGCGAAATCCAAAGAGGAGTGCCAGGTAAGCCAGGCAACTTGCTTTGACGGCCAAAGTGAGCCATATGACCATTCAAAGATCGCTGAAAGATGATTTGAAACTTCGTCCATTCAGGAAAGCTGAAGGAAATTTCCTCTCCAACCCCACCAAAGAGAAGTGAGTCGAAAAAGCAAAGCTGCTTCTCCAACTGCTCCCTGATGACTCGTAGCCTCCAGTTTTGTGGACGGATGAGAAGTTGTTCACTGTCTAAGTCTTCCACAACACCGAGAATGATGGTGTTTGGCCACAAAATAAAAATGAGATTCCGGTTGAACCGTGGATATGTTTCATGAGACAGAAGTCAGTTTCCGTGATGTCATGGCAACTGGCATAACGACAGCGGATAAAACCCCCCACTTTTTCATTGAAAAAAAGTGTGGGGGGAGGGGGGTAAGGATCAATCAACATGTTAATTTCGAGATGTTGATGGAGGAAGCCATCCCCTAGGTATCCACCCATAGAAAATATCGGTGTAACCTCTCGACAAGATGAAACAACCCCCCCCCCCCCTCTCCACACACACAGCCACCCACCAAGCAAATTTTAAGGAGTTTTGGTCAAAGGAACTTTAACTTCCCAGTTCTTCAGATTTAAATCCCATGGACTTTGGAGTGTAGTGTATGTTTGAGAAGAAGAGCTGTGCCGAATCCCATCCGTGTCGAAGTTCTGAAGCGCCAACTGCTGGGAGTACAATGGCTGAAACCTCGGATGTCACTTGCAGGTCATCGTCGCAAAAGGCGGTCACATTGAATATTATTTACATCTTTTAACCTATGCATTTTTTTCGTTTTGTCTAACTATTATGTAATTATTACATCGTGATCTGAAAATATTTGAATGAACTGTACAAAGTGCGCTGCTCTATTAGAAGTGCCGAGTGAAGGCACGAAATGTTACAAACGAAATGTTAAAATAAATGAAAACTTAATTTTTTACCCAAACCAAAATAAAACCAGCAATGGTTGTATATTGCCTAATCTCACTAATGTGTTTGCTATTCTTAATATTGCTATTAACTTTTTTCCTTTCCATCGGGTGGGTTGGCTATTCTTCACATGATTCATTTTAAGTTCTCTATTATTTGCTCGAATCAGAAAAAAAGAACAATGAGGGCGTAACGCCCTAATATCATTTTCTTCGCGTAGCGTCCTAATACAATTTTCCTCGCTTAGCGCCCTCATGCAAATTTCCTCGCTTAGCGCCCTAATACAATTTTCCTCGCGTAGCGCCCAAATACCATTTTCCTCGCTTAGCGCCCTAATACCATTTTCCTCGCTTAGCGCCTGCATGCCATTTGCCGAACACCAGGTTTCTTACGCATGCGTGCGTGTGTGTGTGTGTGTGTTTATTTAGAAGTTCAATCCCAACTCTGGCCTCATCAGATGATCCGTAATGATCAAAGTTTTTAACACGTTCCTCCCAAATTCTGAACAGTGGAAATTTTAAATATTAGATTCTGTCTTTCTTTTATTTTAAATTAAATGTCAACGTCAAATAACAAGATAACGAAATAAATAATTAACTTCTTGGCCGTTTTGAAATTTATCATCACCTTTCATTATGTTTCATTTCTTTTTGGTCTCTTCCCGTAGTAGTAGTAAAGGAAATTTGAGATTAATCGATCAATTTTACATTACTCCCATTCGAAGTTTGAATATCATTATGCGAAAAAGGGCATACACGTATATACGCACACACATCGTATTCACATGAAATCATGTATTAAAAAATTCAAATTTACATCAATTTGTATTAAAATTTAATGCCACACGTGGAGTAATCAATAAGAGAGAGCTGATTGGTTCACAAAGAGCCAATGGCAATCTGTTAAAATTTCTTGTACATCTCTCCAGAAACTGAGCCACATACATAGCAAATTTCAGAAAGAATTGTTGCCAACTCTGGCAATTCTCAAATAAAAGATAACTCTTTAATTAAATAAAGTTAAGCCACAATTCATATTTAAGCATAATTAAATAAAATGTGTTGTCTTCTTTTTAAGAAATTTAGAGTGAACTTATGTTATAAAGCTCGTCAAAATAAGTAATTAAATACGTTATTTAAAAACTCCCTCTCAGGCACGGTCCACCAATTAGAAGCAAGCAAAGGCCGTTGCCATAACAACTGAATCAACTCCACGTGGAGTCCAAACTACATGCTACCTGTCATGTTGACAGTGGCTGATGAGTTAAGGAACACAACGATATGACCTCTAGAGCCAGCTAACATAACTCTGGCCGCATAGGGATACTCGCTCATATTTCAGTGTGCTGTCATGCTGAGGCTTCAATAAGGATCGGAGTCTTTATAGGAATATATTGTCAGTTACAAGACTTTGATAAGCGGGGCTTTAAAATTATATGTAATACCCCTATGTTAAACTCGGAGCAGAGTAATTTTCCAATGAAAATGGCCATTCCGTCTATAATTTTTTTTTTAGCCATTTCAAGCGAAGGCACATTTTGCAAACGCTATGCGTCGATAGCCATTTATTTGAGATTTTCCTCTCGGGAGATTAATCAAGATTTTATTCTTTCTCTCCCAGCGATTTATTAAGAAACCGTCAAAAATTTGGTGAATTGTAGGAATACGAAAATGAATTTTTCTCCGCCTGTCTCCTTTTTTTTAAAAAACGATGAATATTCCAGTGAAATTTGAAATAATTCAATATTACTGACTTGCACGACAACAGCGACGCATAAAATGATTTGTGCCTCGCGCAATATTCAAATATCCAAAGTCGACACTGATTTAACAGCATGCATACCATTTGCCACGTAAATACTTATACAACTCCCAATCTCTACATGAATGTCAAACTCCATCCATATCACACAGCCACGCAAAAACACATTCGCAGACACGCAACAAACAAGCGCACATTCAATGAACAACATAAAAATCCCATAAAGGCAGATAACTGCCCTCATACAAAGCTTCATAAGGGGTCTATAGAGCGGTAGACTCAACCCAGCGCAAACTACTAATAGACGTCCAGAAATTGCTGATCGCCTTATGAATGAATCCTGGCAAACATAATAGGCCTTAATGAAAGAAGCCGTGCACCTATTACCGAGAATATCGGGGCGCTGATCATAAGTTACGAACCTTAAAAAGAGAGATAGCCGGTCTCAGGAGGAGATTCACCTCACAGAGTTTGCTCACTCACTAAAGAGTCCGCAATGTATGAAGAGGACTATTTTATCACTAGAAGAGCTGTTTCGCGTTGTTTGGTGGTTAATTTGAATTTTGTTTCGTAGAGTTTGTTTATATCGAGAGCGGCACGAGCCAATTTACTTCTCGTGATATTAATTAGTCAGAGAATTAGAATTATTAACTTGAATGACTAGATGTCTTTACCTAAACCAGTGTCTTAAATATTGGTAGGGCACGTCTAAGGGAACCACGAACGAATTTGTACAAAAACTCAAATACTCTATGAAGTATGGAGACTAATTATTAGAATTCTGATATTGGCAAGTTTTATATAACAGAGTTGTCTCTCTCTCTATTTCACTCTGTTAAAGCCGAAGGGGGGTGGAGGAGGGGGGGGTTAGGCTAGAAGTGAGAGGGGGATGGATAAACAATAATAATACCTCAAAAGATTTCTGGAAGAAGTGGACTTGAGAAGGAATTAAAAAAAAGTGCTCGAGAGAAGAGCTCTCACGCCATAAGATCCCATATCACCAACTTCACGGCTCTCAGACCCAAGGGTTGTTGACAACTTGTGTGGAAAGTTGTCTATTTTAGCAACTTTTTAGCAAAATGTAAAGAGAAAAAGAGGGGGAGAGCGGCTAAAGGGTTAAAAAAAAACACTTTTTCATCTTTGTTGCATAGGATTTTTCATTTGAAACAATTTATTATTTAAATGGATAACCCGTCTCGCTTATTTACCTAAACCCACTAATTTCAGACATTTACGAGAGGCGCCCCTAGTGCTCAAAATAACTATGTCCAAGGATCTTTTCATCTTTAATTGATTATGTCTTAATAAATAACGGTTGTTAAAAAGTGTCTTGAAGTTGGGTAGGGCAACTTTGAGTTTGTGGTATCATATTGGTATGGTATTCCGCTAAGTCTCACTTAATTACAAGAGTTGATGAACACAATCCAAGGACAAGAGTACTTCAACTATGTCAACCATAAGGGAACTATTAATTTTATAGTTTCACTATTGTCTATTTGAGTACCTGACAGCATGTCTAGAAATAAAAACAAACCCCCGGTCCATTACCGGTTTTGTGTCTTTGCAAACGAAACAAGGGAGCAAATAGACAAGATCCTCGAAGCTTTAAATGAATGGACATAAAAGACATTTTGTGAAAATCTTTTGTGCGAAGTTACAAATACAATATTCATTCATTATTATTTATTCGTTTAGTTAGTAAACAAAAACACGTCTACTTAAAACATACGAAAAGGTTTGTAGTTAAAGAGGTGAAATTAGGTAAAGTAAAAATACGCGAAAAGAATATTAACCCGTGTTAACCATAATAAATGACTCCTGGTAGGTACTAGAACCTCGGAAAAAACTTTCACAAACCACCTTTCGTCGGGGTTTTCAGATGGAATTTATAATAAATATTAGGTTGCCAAAACATTCATTTATTTTTTTAAGAGGGAAGTAAATTAATTTTTAATGAAAAAATAGTCTATTGCTTAGACTCTTGCAGACTCTTACATATGATTTTATATCCTGTTCCACCTCGTTCATATCAGAGTAAACTCTACCATTTAGGTGATGGCAATCACATGGCGAAAAATTAGGTGAATATGGGGGACGAGGAAGAACTTCCCCACCCAAGGTAATAACTTTTTCCTGGGTCAAATGGGGCACCTACGAGTATGAGCGTGCTTTGTCATAAAGGAGAAGGACGCCCTTTCGTTTGACCAGTGAAGGACCTTTTTGGTTAAGACTCATTTAAAAGTTGCAATTGTTGAACAGGTAGGAGGAGGTCTGCATTAGATTATTACGGAAGAGCGGATAAGGATTTAACTAATTTCTCATCCTAACAAATGCAAAGCAAAGTCGTCAGCAGTTGGAGACCATGTCTAGAATTAGGAGTGTGTTTTTGTTGGCGACCAACACATTGTTTTTTATTATTATTACAGTAAAGAACCCGCTTTTCTCCTCCCGTAACAATTCTGTCCACAAATGGTTCACTGCCATATCAGGCCAATAGAGATAAAGCAATATTCACACGTTGTAAACGTTGTCCTTCAGAGAGTTCCTGTGGCACTCCAAAACCATTTTATGCTTAAAAAAAACCTAGACATTATTAATATAGCTTATTAAAAGGCTTGGCATCACTTCAGTTATCTTTAAACAGCTTGCAGTAAGTTTGGAACAATTTAAATAACTAAAACGTTCTTTAGAATTCTAAATCGATATTAATTTCGCGACAAACAAATACAAAAGCAAAAATAAGCGAGGAGAAAATAAAGAAACGTTTCCCTGAGAGAACTAACATATTTGTCTTCGGACAACGCTTTTACATATGTAAGTATGTAATTTTTATACTTACAATATTGTCAGTATTGTATATCTAGAATTTGAAATCAAACATTTCACTCACCTCAATTTTAAAGTGCAATATGTGTGAAGAAAATGTTGAAGCTAGGAATACTGAAAGTGTTTGGAAGTATTGAGGCCGGCACGGCACACGAGCCTTAAAATGTCACCTGCCACTCCCCCACGGTCGCATAAAAAGATAAACGGGGGCAATAGAGGAAAAAAATGGTGGAAGAATGCAGACATGATACCCCTCCCTCCCCCCCGCCTGAGCCAAGAATGGGGAGTAAACGGTTACCTTTCTTCCCCCCTCGGCCCCGTGATGCATGGACAAAGACGCCAAAGAGTCTTTTATATTTATAAAATAACCACAAACCAATCATTCTGGTATCAACAATATACAAAATACAACTCACGGCTACCAGACTAACGTTCGACAACATCCAGTCGCTTGAAGAAGTTAATGGTAGAAATCATGGACCATGTCCAAGTCATTAACCAAAATTCCTCCGAAAAGGCATTTGAATCAATCAACTCTCGTTAATACTAACAGGTCAAACAGACTTCTAAGTCGTGTGCTCTTAATTATTCCAATATTAAAAAAAAAAATAAGAAAAAAAGATTTACTTAACAAACGTATTATCACTTAACAAACACATCATCTTACCTTACGACCTTCAAAATTTTCCAAAAATTCATGAAAAGTAAAATGGTTTTCATCTGACCACTGACGGACAGAGTAACTTAGAGAGGTGCGTGCCCGCAACTAAAATAGGGCCAAAAAAGTAAAAAAGATTCGATACGACTCACATTGGCTACAGAGTCATCTGAGAACGTCAGTAGGTCTGCTCCAAGTCAGTACAGAATATAAAAAAGGAGACCAAATCTTCTACAGGCTATTTAGTGTATTCGCGCTCAGAGTGAGAAACAAAATTTGAATTAAGGTATATACAAACATTTCAACCACCACTTTGCTCACAATATCCTATCATTTATCTCCTATCTAGAAAATCAAAGCCAATAAATAATAATGAAAATAGCTCACAAATCACTTTAATAGTCGGAGTGAAAATTTATAATATACAAAAACAAAAATAATTAGCAATAATGGTGCTGAATGGGGGCTGGGTAGCGTATAGTGGTTGGCGTGAAAGATTTTAAAACAAAAGGGCCCCGAGTTCGATTCCAGAAGTGAAAATAATAATAAAAAAAATCAGTCTACTACTTTGGCTGACGACCTCTAGCTACCAGCCTGCAATGAGCCAGAACGGTGGTAGTTTATGGCCCAAAACTTCTGATGATGAAACAAACCTGAAAAAAAAAGGAAAACTCGAAGACAGAAAAAAATGAACACATGTGGGAATAAACTAGCGAATGACATTAAAGGAAGATTTGTATTAGAACAAAAACCAAGGGCGAGCTATTTAATAAAAGAGAATATAAAAAAAACAGAAAGGTAGTAGAAGTATGAGACATATTTTCAAATCAAATGATAGAGGAAGTAAGTCTCCAAGAAATCTTAAATTGGACACCTTTATACATAAACACCCACCTACACCCACACCCATATATATATATATATATATATATATATATATATATATATATATATATATATATATATATATATATATATATATATGAATTAAACCACATTCTGAATTAAATTGTCTTAGGAGAAGACAATATATATATATTGCGAGTTATGGTATATGATAATGAAATCACTGAAGAGGGTATGATAAACTACATACCAAGACTAATCTCGTAAATTAAACTTTTGGCTCCTATACAGTGGTTTCACTATCATATATATATATATATTTTTTCAAACTCGAATCGAAAAAAAAATCAATTTCGAACTTGAATCGATTATAAATATAAGTTTGAAGCGAAAACGTCGAGTATCTTTAATAAAATAATTTAGGAATTCGAAGAAATAACAGTGGTTTAAATTGTGAATAGTAGGCAAATGTATATTTTAATCTTTCGTCCAAATCTTGTTTTGCCAATCACAGAATGACCAAAGCTAAACCTTTCCTCTGTTCCCAGTTTTTAAATCCCTAAGAGATTTCTTAATGATCCAACCTGACCTTACCTTCGCATCTAAATGATAGGCTGGAGCTCTTGTTTCGCTAATCACAGAATAACCCAGAGCTAAACCTTTCTTCTCACCTACCATAGATAAAAGCTATCTTTTGTTTCGTCAACGCGGGCTAGAATCATCCTTTCCTTTAGAATTTAGTAGAATAATAAAGTGCATAAATTGTTAAAAAAGCATTTAGAGAAAATCAGTTTTAAACTAGACAGCATCCTGTAGACGTCACATTTTTATAAACGCTTCTCTCCCATTTAATTTTTTGTGACACAATTTTTCATCTCAGTTTTAAACTCCTCAAAAATGGGACGTCAAAAATCGGATAAGGGTTACTCGTGTTTCCATCTTAGTGGATTTGGTAAAGAAGCAAAAACAACTTGCAAAGTTAACAATTGCACAATGACCTTAAAGTGTCCATCTGCTACAAATTTAAAGAAAGAAACATTTAGAAAGGTATCTCCAGAATGAGTTTAATTTATTGAATAAGTGTGCGACTCAAATTGTTAAGCGATCTCTCGCACAAGATGAAGCACAAAGATGTGAACATTCCAAGCGAAGCAAAACTATTGACGAAATATTTCGCCCAACAGTAACCATAAGGATGGACGCCGACATATTCAATAGCGCTATGAAATACCATTTTCTAATAGACCCCATTAAAAGGCATTAAAATGGACAGGAAGAAAATTGCAACTTTAGTAGATGAAAAAGCAGCAGATATTGTTAAAAAAATTAGCAAGGAACTGCAAGGAAGGCTATTATCATTGAAGATTAACATTGCGTCCTGTTTGGACAGATCTGTGCTTGGCATTAATTCTCAATTTATTATTGGCGATTCTGTTCAAATAAGAACTTTAGCAGTGGCAGAATTTTCCTGCTCTCATACTCGAGAACAAATCAGAGAAACGGTAATAAAAGTCTGGCAAAAATTTCATCTGAATACCAATCAAGTATATAGTTACAACTGACAATGCAAGAAATAGGGTAAAAGCTATACAAGATATGTCATATGAAGACAGTGAAAATAGTGCCAGTGATCATAGTGCCTATGAAGATAGTTTTTACGAATTAAATATAGATAGTGAACTAAATAATGAAACTGTGTTTCACAATGTTTTTTTAGGTTAGATGTGCTGCCCCACACTTTTCAGCTTGCTATAAAAGTCACTTTAAATAGTGTTACTTGTTTAAATACCATATCTTATGCACGAAAATTAGCCAAGAAACTGCGAGTGCCTGCTATACTTACTGCTTTAAAATCAAAGCAATATCGTATGTCTATTATTGATGTGGTCGCATCAATAATTGATCGCTTACTGATTGCTCGCTTACTGACATCGAAACCATTTATTGACGAATTTATTGAAATTAGAGGAAGTGATATGCAACTCTCTCATAAATCTTGGGAGAAGTTAAAAGAAATCAAACTAGCTTTGGAGCCAGCAAAGATTGCAAGAGCAAAATCTAACTCCAGGTGACTTTTATAAGGTTTGGTTCCATTGCAAAAGCGAAGTTTTCAAAATGCAATGCACTATTTCTCACAGCCTGCGTGATGCAATGGCGTTTCGAGAAAAAGAACTATTTAGTACCAAACCATTCGTAGCTTCATTATTTCTAGATCTTAGGTTGAATGTTTTGCTTTTCCAATTAGACCAAGAAATTGCCATCGAATATCTACGACAAATGCAAACGAAATTGCAATTGATTAATGGTGAGTTTGAACCTGAAGAGCAGAACGATTTGGATCCTACTACTGCAACTAACTCAAACGAAAACGATTTGGAGAAGGCACTTAAAGCAGCCGAAAAAAGCAAAGTAAGTGCCACACTCAGAAAACACGATGTTATATCGGCTCTTAAAAACTTTGCTAACGCTGAAAGAATCCCATCAGATAGTAATCTTATTACATGGTGGAATTCTATGAAGCTTAAATATGCAGAGCTACATTAGCTAGCTCGAGTTGTCCATGCAGTTCCGATGACGCAATGTCTGTTGAAAGATTGTTTTCCACTTTTAGATTAATCTTAAGTCCACAACGAAATAGTTTATTACCACAAAATATAGAAAATATCTTGGTGGTTCGCTTAAATTTTCATATGCAGTAAACTGTTCTATATTATATGTATCCATGAATATATATATATATATATATATATATATATATATATATATATATATATATATATGTGTAGTATATATTTGCAATTTACTTTTATATGTCTTACTTTACTTGTAGTTGTATAAAAAATATAGTTTAATTAATACTTATATCGTAAATAATATTCTATATTTGTCTAAAATACATAGCTATAATAACATAAACTAATGAGATATGTACTATGATATAATTTCAACCTACTCTATGGTTTTCCTTGAGATTATGTATGCTATTATTGTGAATTTAAATTTATGTCAAATATATTCACCATATGGCTGTCAAGTTTGTTTTTAAACGACCTTAAATTGTTCTTATAAGATATTATTTGTATTCTATATGCGTATGGCATAATATTTCAATATATTAATGAAAATTTGTAATATATGCTTTACCAGTTTTTTTGCACATTGTTTTAATGTACAATGTTTAAAAATGCTTCTTGGGTTCTGTATTTTTATTTTGTATTTTTATTGCATAATATTTCAATAGAGAAAAATGTAATATCCCATTAAAAACTTCCATTTGACTGCGGTTTTTTCATCCTTACATACGGTTCCCGTGCATTGGGAATTTGCGAATATTTTACAGTGAATTTGGGCATCTGGTACATATGGATAGCTATAGTAAACAAGAAATAACACAGTAAACAACGAATTTCCCTTAACTCAAGGAAAATGTGTAATGAGAGGGGAAAAAGTTTTATAAGTTACTTTGTTATAAATTATAGTTTACGAGGAAAAAGCATATAGAACACTGAAATAATAGACTTAAGCATTTGAAATGCAGGCTGAACTCAAACTCGAATCGAATTCGAATCCAAATCCATTTTAAAAAATCGAAAAGCCGAAAAATTTGAATCGAAAAAAATATAGAGAACTCGAATCGAAATCCGAATTGATAATTTTAAAAATGCCAAATCGAAACTCGAATCGATATTCATTTCAGTGTAGAAGAAGTATGAAAATAGGCAAAAAGGATGTTAGGCGAGAGAGAAGCCATGGATGTATATGGCAGTAATTAAAGCAAAATGGGATCCAACTCAGTATTAAAAATTTTTTGCTTGATTACAGCCATCTACACCCATGGCTTCTCTCTCGCCTTACACCCTTTTTGCCATTGATCGATCTTTAACTCTCTTTCTAACACTTATGGGTGATGTTTTAGAGCTTGAAGCTTCATTGAATTGCCCAGCAAGTTTGGAAGATACTTGTCTGCGATTTTGTAGGGAAACCCGAATGATGGATGTCTTCGCTATGTGTTGTAAGACGTTTGTTGTCACTTCTCTTCCTTAATACAAAGTCTTGGTCTCTTAATGTCATTTTATAATGGTTTGGACACCATATCTTGAACATTTTATTGTTTTAGCAATTTCTACATGTGATAATCCTTGGCTATGAAGAGGTGGGATTTATGCTCCCTGGGTTTCTGTAAGTTCTTTAGTTTAGTCCTATTACTTATTTAGAACGATATTTTAAACACAATAGTTATAAATTTAACCTGAAACATAAGAAATATTGCTTAAATTCTGATATTAGGAAATATAGTATTTGATTAATAACAAACCAGTTACTAAAATACTAAGCGATTCAAATATAATCTGGAGCTTCGAAACAAACCCATGAAGACTTAAGGCATTGGACATTGCTCGCGTTTGAAGACTGAGCTCCTTCGCGGACAAATAATAGAAGTCTTCAAAGGTATGAATCGTTTCTATATTTTGAGCGCACTGAAAACTCCGCAAACAAATGGACATAAATACAAATTAAAGCTTTATCTGACAAATATCTTTGGGGAAACTTGGAATTCTTTGCAAGCAACTGTAGTTCAAAGAAGATCGATAAAAATAAATTGGATGAATACCTTATTGACTTATTAACAATACGAAATAAAACCATTTAACTTTTTAAAACTTCAAAGGTCCTCGCAAAACCTCCTTACCGAAGCTTCCCCACTCTTTTATGAATAGAATTCTATATTTATGAATATTAATATGATAAGATATAAATAAGTATGACTAAATACGTTAAATTTATAAATCTATGAAAGGTGCTTTATACTTTTGGACAAGGTTTTTTATATATATATATATATATATATATATATATATATATATATATATATATATATATATATATATATATATCACGATGATTATTATGCTGCGTGGCTCATGAATAAAGCATATGTAAAAAAGCAATAAACGGTTTTATTTAGTAAGACTGCATGCATTAAATTTTGACTTGCAAAAGGGTTCGTTAAATAAAAAGAGTGCAATAAATTTAAAGCTGAGCTTGTGCATTGTGAGGTTGTTAACAATTTAAAGAAATGGTTCTATTTGCAGGTTCTAAATAGAGCGCGTCAACTTAATAGTTCGCCATCCCGCAATTCAATTGTTCTTGAAAGACAGCGCTTAAACGTCATTCCTGAGACAGAGTTTATATTATTATATAGCTCTAAGTTGTATGTAGCTGGCGTGAACACACACGCACACATACATACACTCTATCTCTCATCATCTCTTTCTCTCTCTCTTTTAGTCTCTATCTTTCATCTTTCAAACTCTCTCTCTCTCTCTCTCTCTCTCTCTCTCTCTCTCTCTCTCTCTCTCTCTCTCTCTCTCTCTCTCTCTCTCTCTCTCTCTCTCTCTCTCTTTCTCTCTCTCTCTCTCTCTCTCATTTCTTTTTTTTGATAACGAAAATAGAGGGAGAGGTGACGCCCCCTTGTCGCGGGAAGAGAGCTTGTGTGGACCTTGGACTTTTCGAGCTATGTCGGCGGGGGTACCTCTTCTGGGTACCCCTGGTAGGGCTTCCCTTGTCGATTTGGTCGGAAACGAGGTTCCAGACTAAGTGCGTCATTCCTTCCTTTTTCTACTCTATCCCTCTCTTTTTTTTTACTTTTATGCTATCTCCCACTCATACAAAAAGAAAAAAAAAAAAAAAGCCTACTCCTATCGTGTCACTCTTTCCCTTTCTTCCTCTATCTACCTATAAGGACCTGGCAGCTACCTCATGCGTCAGAAGAGAGGCTTTGGAACCTCTATAAACAACGCCAATCGACGCTCACTGGTTGCGAGAGACTAGGACTAGAGGTGTCCTAGGCGTTGGGGCACGATTAATGGGATGAGGGTAGTGCCTCGTTAACCCCTTCCCTGGCGCGTAATTATTGACCGTTCCCAGTGCCCGTTGACGGGTGCTTATGGTAGCATTGGTCCGAGGTGACGGCCCTTTGTTCCCATGTTGGTTGCCAGGCCAATAAAAATCCTTGGGTCGAGTTCCTTGGTGTGGCGGGATATCCATTGAACGCTACTCCGAGATCCTGGCCGTTGTGAAGGGAACTAGTAGGAGTTTAGTACGGGGCGTGCTTCGTTGTTGTTCACCTGGTGAGAAATCGATGGCCCCTTCGGGGACCGTCAGTGCTGCTTGGTTGGGAGCCACGGCACGCCGAGGTTTGACGACTCGGTCGGACGAACAGCAGCACATGGAGCGTGCCTTCTGAAAGATCCGAAACCTCTCCGATCGATAGGCGGGAGCGACTCACGCTGGGAGAACTCACCAACCCCCCTTTTTTATCATTGATTGGTCACGAGTTTTCAGAGAGAGAGAAAGCGCTCAAAATGACAGGCAAAAAAGGACCCGTTCGTCTCAAACACAACTGTGCAATATGCCAGTTAGAAAAGTGGTGCGTTGACTTTCCGGAGGGCTGCTACTCAAAATGCAGCCCTGAAAGTATCTGCACTACTTGCATATTGACGCGAGAGGTGGAAAAATTAAAAGACCTCTATAGAGCCTCAAAGGAGAGAGCTAAGGTCCTTGAGGGAAAGTTGGAGAAGCTCGAAGCCCTTAACGTAGCTCAGGTTCGATGCCTAGAAGAGGCGCCGCCCACTGACGTTTCGGAATCCCCTGGTAATGAAGCGGACATTCCGGCATCATCTGAGGCTAAGCCAGCTGAGGCGAGAGAGAAGGAGAAAAAGAAGAAAGGAGAAACGAAGAAAAAAAAGAAAAAGGTGATAGTTGAAACAAGAGTAGAACCCAAAATAGAAGAAAAACAGATAAAGAAGAAGAAAAAGAAAGATAAGAATGTGGAGAGTAAAGAGGAAAAGGGGAGGCCTCTTCCACAAGGGAAGACCCCGTCTTCAGAGACCAAGTGTCCGAAGGTCATCCTCATTGGTGACTCGCAAACACGGGATCTGCAGCCGCTGCTAGCGGCCCGCCTTCGCACTAGCGTGAAGGTAAGCTGCCTGTCAGGACGGGGTAACCACACCATCAGAGGAGGCAGAGAAAGCTCAGATTTCTTATAATTCTGTTGTTGCTCTGATGGTGAGCGGCAACGACATCTACCTCAGAGGGGGTAAAGTGGGCCTCAGTGGTAAGACCATCCAAACAGTGATGGGAGCCGTGGACGACATAGGGCTTAAAACCCGCAAACGTGTGGTGGTTGGGATGCTTCCGAGAAGAGGTCCATCCCGAACCGCTCACGAAAGAAACGTGGCAGTGAACAAAAGGTTGGCGGATCTCTGCACGGCAGAAGGAGTCTTCTTCGTGGACCCCTATCGTACCTTTATCGGTAGAGACGACCTCTACCAAAGGGACGGGGTACATCTCTCCTTTAAAGGGAAGGCCTTTCTCGCCAATCTAATTCAAGATGTCGTGGAACGCACCCAAAGGAGCGTTCGAAACAGAGCGAAAGCGGACGTGCGCCAGCATGCCCGTGTCACTCCTGGAACGACCTTCTCGGAGGTGGTCAAAAAGGGTGTGACCACGAAAACAGAGAAGCCGGGAAACGGAAGAGCGTAGGGAGTCCTACACTAGGGGACTCCCTCAAAGTTCTTCTGTTCAATGCAAGGTCAATCAGGAATAAGTTTCTTGAGCTCCGTGGCCTCGTAGTAACAGAGGAACCTGAGATGGTGGCCATAACGGAGTCGTGGATAAAAACCTCCTGCCGAGATTTTGAAGGTGAATTCACGATTTCCGGTTACCAGCTCTTCCTGAAAGATAGGCCAGACAGAGAGGGTGGCGGTGTGATGTTGTATGTCAAGGATACTCTCAACTCGACGGATTGCAACATCGTATCCGACCATGAACTACTAGGTGTTGACCTAGAGATAGGTCCTGCCAAATACAGGACCCTGGTGCTTTATAGACCTCCTGCCCAACTCGTTGAAAAGGACAGAGATCTTTACCAGCTACTAGGAGAACTTGTCGAAGACAGAGTGTGTATCGTCATGGGTGATTTCAACACACAAGTTGACTGGGAAACCAGAGAACCGTGTGGCGAGAACGCACTACTCCTGGAGTTCACGAACAACGAGTTCCTCACTCAATGGGTGAGAGAGCCAACGAGAGGAGACAATATCCTCGACTTGGTTTTCACCTCTGAAGATGACATCGTTGAGGACCACTCTGTTGGCGAAGAGCTCGGTGGCAGTGACCACCGACTAATTAGATTTGTAGTCAAAGTCCCCAAGGCAGAGCCTGCAACTAGTAAATCAAGGAAACTGGATTTGAGAAGAGCAGACTTTGCAGGTCTACGCGCGGGACTGACTGACGCGAGGCTAGAAGAGTGCGATGCTGTTGAAGACTCTTGGAACAGTTTCAAAACCACATTCATGAGTCTTCAATCGCGTTTTATTCCTCTGAAATGCCCCCGTCGGTCTTCTGTTCAACCAAAGTGGTTTAATCAAGAAATCGGGCAACTGCTTAGGGAGAAGAGAAATGTGTACCGGCAATCGAAGATCTCGGGTGACTTTGACGAATACCGGAGGCTAGCCAGGAGAGTGAAGTCCAGTATAAGGGCGGCTAAGCGGTCTGAGGAACTCCGAGTGGCGAGACTCTGTAAAGAGAATCCCAAGGAGTTTTTTGGATATGTGAACAGCCGTAAACCAATCCGTCGAACGATTGGCCCTTTGATGAATGAGGAGGGGACATTAAAGCATTCAGATGCAGAAAATGCCAACCTCCTCAACGACTACTTCTCTTCAGTGTTTACTGAAGAGTGTGGTCCCATTCCCCAGCCGACGGATTCCTACTCGGGGGAAAAGCTGGAGGCAATGGACTTCACCGAAGGAGAAATAAAGAAAAAGATCGCTGACCTAAAGACGAATAAGTCCCCTGGACCGGACGGGTTTCTACCTAAAGTGTTAAAGGAAGTGTGCGATGAAGTATCACGACATCTGTGCGCTATCTTTAACATGTCAATCCGGACCAAATGCGTTCCTAGAGACTGGCGTGAGGCGGAGGTGACTCCGATCTTCAAGAAAGGAGACCGTAGCCAACCGTCGAACTACCGTCCTATCAGTCTGACTTCGATAGTCGGTAAACTCATGGAAAGCATCATGGTGGACAAAGTGACGTCGTATTTAGAGTCAAACCTGCTACTGAGGAGTTCCCAGCACGGCTTCCGAAGGCAACGGTCATGCCTGACGAACCTTGTAGAATTCTTCCACTTCGTTTTCAGTGAGCACGATCGGGACAAGGCGGTGGATGTGGTCTACCTAGACTTTCAGAAAGCCTTTGATAAGGTACCACACCGCCGCCTTCTCCGGAAAGTGCGAGCGCTTGGCATAGACGGAAAGGTAGCCGGCTGGATCGAGAACTGGCTAAGTGGCAGACGGCAACGGGTGGTGGTAAATGGACAGTCTTCTGAGTGGGTGCCCGTTACTAGCGGGGTGCCTCAAGGTTCTGTCCTGGGACCACTACTATTTATCATCTACGTCAACGACATGGACGGTGACATGGTTGCCAAGATTTCCAAATTTGCCGACGATACCAAGCTTGGTATGAACGTTGCAAAGGATGGAAATACTGCCCGCCTGCAGGAAGATCTTGGGAAGATTGGGGAGTGGTTGGACACGTGGCAAATGCCTTTTAACGTGGGCAAATGCAAAGTGATGCATATCGGCCACAGAAACCCCCAATCTCAGTATATCCTTAAGGGCACTGCTATTGAATCCACCGACACTGAGAAGGACTTGGGTGTAACAATCACTAGTGACCTCAAGTTCTCGAAACAGTGCATTGAGGCGGAGAAAAAGGCCCAAAGGATGCTAGGCTATATTAAGCGCCAGTTTGGTTATCGGAACCAGGAGATTGTACTGTGCCTGTACAACTCACTTGTCCGACCGCACCTGGAGTATGCCGTACAATTTTGGAGTCCTTCATTGCGAAAGGACATCGCGAGATTGGAACGCGTACAAGCCAGGGCAACCAAGCTGATTCCCTCTATCCGACATAAAAGTTATGAGGATAGACTAAGGGAGTTAGATCTGTTCTCACTGGAAACCCGTAGACTGCGTGGTCAGCTCATCGAAGTCTTCAAAATACTTCGAGGGTTCGACAATGTTGACTACCGGGATATTTTCACACTGAGTGAGAACAGAACGCGCAATCACGGCTTCAAACTTGAACTGAAGCGTTACAACCGCAATCTGTGTGGAAACTTTTTCACCTACAGTATCTGCGGTAAGTGGAACGCACTTCCAGTGGAAGTTGTCAACAGTGAATCTGTTGACCAGTTCAAGTCAAGACTAGACAAAGTCTTGAAAAGTGGCCGTTTATGGACGCAAAACAATTGAGCAGCCATGTGCCCGCTCAATTGCTAGTCCAAAGGTACCCTCTTTGAATGGACCGTAAGGTCTCCTAGGGTACTTACTTTCCTTGTTACTCCTTGTTACTCTCTCTCTCTCTCTCTCTCTCTCTCTCTCTCTCTCTCTCTCTCTCTCTCACACACACTCTGTCTCTCGCTCTTTCTCAGTTTCTCTCTGTCTTCAGCTCACATTTTCTTTATTTCTCTCCTCTCTCTCTCACTTTCAGTCTCTTTCTGTCTGGCTGTCTGTCTCTGTCTTTCTCTCTCGCTCTTTCTTTTATGAATAGACCCACTGCCGAGAGTGAACGTACTTTGAATTATAAAGTAGTATCTAGTGGAGATGACGCGCACATTAGCTGACAAATCATTATAAAGACGAAAATAAATGTGACAAGAGAAATAAAAGTACTAAAGGAGAGGAATGAGAACTACTATAATTACCCCTGCAAACCCTAAATGGGATGGGAGGAACATTGTATTGCAAAATATAGAATTCAAAATTACCACCCGTTTACCATACTGTTAAAAGTATTTTATGAGTACTCAAATCAATTTTCATTGTATCAATTTAAAACTATAAAGGTATGTTTACTTATATGAAACTAGTTTATCTCATCGTTGATTTATATTTTGTTGCTTGATTTTCATCAATGTCTTTCACCTTCAGGTCTGTTCGTTTGACTTATTTCATTCGGTATCTTATATCTCCCATTCTTCCCTCGACTGGAAGGCGTAGAACATCTTAAAAATAACCATTTGTTCCTTATTTTTACACTGGTGTAAAACCAAAGAAAAAAGAACTTTAGGTGGAACAGAAAAGCTGTCAGGAAAATGACTCACAAATCACATCATAAACATCACTTCCTACCTTCTTGTTTTAAATATCTCCCCAAACCATTAGAATTCAATGATTTTAATTTAGAATCATGCTAAAGTCTTTGATTTAAAAAAACAAGGGATAAAAGCGCTCTGCGATAAACATGATAAAACAATCATTCATCTATCGTCAACTCAGCAAAGTTGAGTAGTCCTTCCCAGCCTTCCTCGTAATGAAATATGCTGGAAGAAGACTGCCTCTCTAGTCTAGTTTTGCCTGCCATCATCATATGGTTGCCAGTGATGCCCCCTCGTGGCAGGAACGAGCGGGCGTTAAG
Organism: Ceratothoa steindachneri; assembly: GCA_963969495.1. Taxonomy (NCBI): domain Eukaryota; kingdom Metazoa; phylum Arthropoda; class Malacostraca; order Isopoda; family Cymothoidae; genus Ceratothoa; species Ceratothoa steindachneri. The sequence goes on along the minus strand of OZ018317.1, from coordinate 92,478,162 downwards.
GATCCATTCCTATTACCTCTCTCCGCAAGACCGAGTCGTTCCGGTGTGAGTGAACTTAATCCCAACCCTCAAATGCAGAATCAGCCAAATTTTCAACAAGGATATTCGAAAAATTTAATAGTTTTTGTCTAATTGTTTACATTTATCTATTGAAGTAGATAGTGTGGAGACATAAGGTAGAAGAGGTAAATTTTTGCTGATTCTAAAATTAGCGTATTTCACTAACTCCTTGAATGTTTGTCGTTAGCTTTGAGCGTGTGAATAATTCTCTTCTCCGATTCCCCATTATCTATCCTGCAACACAAGGTTAAACAGTAGGAAATAGAATAATGAATAAAGAGAAACCCATAAAAGAAGAATGTTTGACGAATAAGGCAATTTCAGATTTATGTATACTTCGACCGAAATTGTGAAAAGGTTCATCAGAAAAAAAACCCTTGCAAAATCAACAGGTTTTTTTTCGTTTGTGAAGAGGAATACAAATTTCAACGCAATCCGCTTCTCTTTTCTTCGCTTCTGATAATACCCATGGATTATATCAAGGTATACCCACCTAATGATCTCCCTTCATAGTGACCACGACCTTATATGGGCAAGATACCTCGGCTCGGGAGGGCTGTAAGTGATATATGTAAATGAAGTCAAATAAATGCTAATCCCATACCAACGTCAGCTCACAACCCTCCGTTTCAATTTTGGATGAACAGACTCGGAAGATCCAGCCTCAGGTAGAGCCCTTTCATAGGTGTGGGCTTACGTCCTTCCAGGGGGAGGCGAAATTTAAGTCAAATTATCTCCCTCTTACAGACAGAGAGAGAAGAAGAAGAAGAAGAAGATACATCCCCCTATTGTGAAGGAAATACACGCTAGCATTTATTTTCCCACACCATAGATTCTTCAATTTGCTAATACAAACACACACAATATAGAGTGATTTTGCTACAAATTGACACGAAAGTTTCTATCCATTCATCCAAATCGCTCACTCAATTCCATTACATTGGTGTTGTCGTGATTCGTCAACTTGCCTTCATTCAGGTTAGTCGGCGAACCACTATAACCACCTGGATAAAGGCAGGTTGGTGAACCACCACTACTACTACAGTTGTGTTGTATTTATTAGGTGAACCCACTCCCCTCCTCTCACACTAGTCTGAATTACTAGGTTCATGTTTGTGCTCTCCAAACGTGTTCTGGCGTCGATTCCAATTCCCGAAAAACTCCAAGTGCCCTCTGCCGGACCCAGGGTCTTGATGGGAGTCTGGCTTCGCAGTCTCTCCTATTTCGCCGCACACCTCACTCTCTCTATTCTATCAATCGAGTGTCTCCTTTTCTCTCCCCACACCCTTTTCTCGTTATGCCACTATGCGGGTTTCCTTTTCTTCGCAATTTCATACATACCAATTACACACACACACACACAACTTGGGTGTTTGGGTAAGAGAGCGAGTAGAATGGCGAGAACTGAGTTCCAATCCGTTTCAATGTGGTGGGAGGTGAGGAACCGACATCAACACTTTTCAGAGCTATGGCAAAGTCAACTCTTATTTACACACACATACACGTACGCAGTAATGCAAGCTAGCACTAATCAATCGGGAATCTCTGTGTACATGAGTGATTTTCTCATATCGGAGTGGGTCTTTGTCTGCCCTGCTTCAGAGAAGTGCCATATGAGCGCAATCACACAAACTTAACCACGATTTACTTTTCTCTGAATCGCTTGGCTCAAGTTCAAGTCAGTTAAATTTGCAGCAAAAGTCAGTAGAATGAACATAACAATTTCTAATAACTTTAAGAAACAATAAAAAGTGTCCAGCTGACATTTAAAGCCATAAAATTTGTAAGCGAGAATCGGCCATGTTGGGAACACGTTTAAATTACTCGGTAAATGAGGCAAATGGGAGAGTAAGGGCTTAAGTGTCAGAGCAGTTCAATTTCGCTGTGGATGCTTACGGCCTTCAGCAATGGTGGCTCTCTCCATCTCCACGATAATTAGGAGAGACAGACAGATAAACAGAGGGAGAGGGACAGAGGACTAGTTTTCTTCGTTATTTCGGCGGTATTTTTGAGTGGATTACTACAAGTTGTGTGTCCGTTCAAAAGGGTGTTACTAGTACTAATCCCATCTCATAATGTGTTCTGTAAATTGCCGTTTAAGAACAAGATTCTCCTTCTTCCCTGTGTATTATGTTTACATTTATTGAAGAAATTATTATTATTACCATCCCATTTATACACTCTTTACCAAGGAGTTGATAGAGCAAACTTTCCTGGGCTCTAGTATAGAGGAATGTGACCGATATCTCTCGCTCCAGGCTCGACTCGACCTGGGTGACCCAAGGCCTTTTTTAAGCGCTCATTCATTACTTAAGCGTCTAGGAATACCAGCTCTAGGAATAATTCCCTCAGCCCGAGTTTTATTTTTATCAATAGTAGAGATGTTTTTCAATGTCGCTCTTCAATGTCATGGACCTTCATAGATCGCTGTTGCAATTCAGAATGTGCCATTGAGTGTTTATATTCTTCTTTTTTTTTGCACTATCGGTTTCATCTAAGTGTTTCAGTCTTATTCACCCACCACACAATCACTCACTCACCCTCGTCTTGTATTGCCACTCATTTGTATTCACCTAACGAATAATTCAGAACTGGACAAGGAGTTCGATTTCCACGACTACCTACCGGGTTTCGATTCCCATCGAGAGCAAACAAAAAATTGCCGATGTAGGAAACTCCCGCCAACCACCGACGACCCCGAGATTCGCATATGCGCTCAATCAGTTGCATCCGCATACATCATCATACATATATCCTAAAACACTACTCTCTTTCATGGCTCCTTCGCAACACACTACATATAACTCTTCGGCCTCCAGAATTCCCCGAAAGGGTTATCATTCTACACCCCACTGAAGTTAAACGGGTGCTTTAGGGCTTGCCGGTGATTGTTATTCTAATCTTTATGTTGGTTTCATCATCTAGTCGGGAAACCCTCTCACAGAAGAAATAGATGGGCGGCAGAGAAGAGTAAAAGCAGAAACCAACAATAGTATGTCAGCCACAAACTTAATGAATAAAGAATCACCCTGAAAGCGGTGAAGTTAGGCGAAGTGATCATTTTTGGAAGCAATTAAACCAAAAGGAAAAGAAGAAACGACTATTTGGTGCCCTGAGGACTGGAAGTTTACCTAACTGTCTCGAACCTGCCTGCAAAGGAAGAGGGCGTTCGAAGCCTGAAGGGGGGAGGGGGTAATTGAAACTCCTCGCCAAGGTCTTGGATGCCCCCGAACAAGGATGGGAGTAAATGGCTGCGATGACCCCAACATTTCCACTTCTCGCTCTTTTTGTCTACATTTGCTCCGAGTATGTGGACTGACCTGCTTGCTGCCTGCGATACACTCCCTCCTCCTCCCTTCCTGAGTAAATACTCGCCTGTTCTTTCACCTTTTCCCTAAGTCGAAAGAGGGGGCGCTTTGCGAAAACTCTTTTTATTTTGTTTTCTTTCAGTTTCTCCCATTTTTTGTTTTTTAAACCTGAAGAGAACCTGCCTTTGATGCGGAGGTCAGCGACGCGGTAAAGGTTAAGAGAATTCCAAACTTTTTTTTGTTCTTAGCTTGCTACGTAGTCCTGTCTTTTCCCGAGTTCCGAAATTGTCACCATTTTCTCTCAATTACTTTTGCAGATTGGCGTAAAACTCAGCCGCTCGAATTTCGCTTTTCAATAAATAAATAATTATTGAAAAAAAATGCCTTTGATTCCATACGACCAATTCGTGGTTGTTTTACTACTGAACCAAAAAAATAAAAACGTTGAACTTCATTTTTCGGGGGTTCTTGTTCTCCACCTACTGTTTTGGCTGAATTTCACAATCCTTTAAATTTAGCCGTGTGAGCATTACTATGTATGTACTCGTATGTATGACCTCGAGTTGAATCAGTCCTTATAATTTTATTCGGTACTCCTTGGTTGTATCGCGCATAACATGAGTTCGTACACCTCTTCATTGCATACCTCTGTATTCATGATCCTTATTGCATTCATCTGTATTCATGATTTTCATTACATTCCTCTGTATTCGTGATCTTTATTGCATTCCTCTGTATTCGTGATCTTTATTGCATTCCTCTGTATTCGCGATCTTTATTGCATTCATCTGTATTCGTGATATTTATTGCATTCGTATGTATTCATGATCTTCATCACATTTATGTGTATTCGTAATCTTCATTACATTCTTCTGTATTCATGATATTTTTTGCAATCATCTATATTCGTGATCTTCATTGCAATCCTCTGTAGTCGTGATCTTCATTGCATTATTCTGTATTATTCGTGATCTTCATTGCATTCCTCTGTATTCGTGATCTGCATTACATTCCTCTGTATTCGTGATTTTCATTGCATTCTTCTGTATTCGTGATTTTCATTACCTTCCTCTGTATTCGTGATCTGCATTAAGTTCCTTTGTATTCGTGATCTGCATTAAATTCCTCTGTATTCGCGATCTGCAAAGCAATCGTCTTTATTCTTGATTCCATTGCATTCCTCTGTATTCGTGATCTTCATTGCAATCCTCTTTATTCGTGATCTGCATTAAATTCGTCTGTATTCGTGATCTTCAATGTAATAGTCTTTATTATTGATTGCATTATATTCCTCTGTATTCGTGATCTTCATTGTAATCCTCTGTATTGGTGATCTTCATTACATCCTCTGTATTCGTGATATTCCTTACATTCCTCTGTATTCGTGATCTTCTTTGCAATCCTGTGTAATCGCGATCTTCATTGCAATCCTCTGTAGTCGTGATCTTCATTGCATTATTCTGTATTATTCGTGATCTTGATTTCATTCCTCTGTATTCGTGATCTGCATTACATTCCTCTGTATTTGTGATCTTCATTGCATTCCTCTGTATTCGTGATTTTCATTACATTCTTCTGTATTCGTGATCTGCATTAAGTATCTCTGTATTCAGGATCTGCATTAAATTCCTTTGTATTCGTGATCTTCAATGCAATCGTCTTTATTCTTGATGGCATTACATTCCTCTGTATTCGTGATCTTCATTGCAATCCTCTGTATTGGGTATCTTCATTGCATTCCTCTGTATTCGTGATCTTCATTGCAATCCTCTGTATTGGTCATCTTCATTACATTCCTCTGTATTCGTGATCTTCATTGCAATTCTCTGTATTGGTGATCTTCATTACATTCCTCTGTATTGTGATCTTTATTGCATTCCACTGTTTTCGTGATCTTCAATGCAATCCTCTTTATTCGTGATATTCATTCCATTACTTGTATTTTTTATCTTCATTGCATCCCTCTGTATTTGTGATATCCATTGCATTCCTCCGCATTTGTAATCTTCATCGCATTTCTACGTATTCGTGATCTTCATTGAATTCCTCTGTATTTGGGATCTGCATTGTTATCCACTGTGTTCGTAATCTACATTGCATTCTTCCGTATTCGTGATCTTCATTACATTCCTATGTATTTGTGATCTTCATTACATTCCCATGTATTCGTGATCTTCAATAGATTCCTCTGTATTCGTGATCTTCAATAGATTCCTCTGTATTCGTGATCTTCATTGGATTCCTCTATATTAGAAATCTTTAAGGGAATCGTCTTTATTCGTGATCTTCATTACGTTCCTCTGTATTCGTGATATTCATTACATTTATTTTTATTCTTGATCTTCATTGCATTCTTCTGTATTCGTTATTTTCAATGCAATCCTCTTTATATGATATTCATTACATTCTTCTGTTTTCGTGATCTTCATTGCATTCCTTTGTATTCGGGATCTGCATTACACTCCTCTGTATTCGTGATCTTCATTTCATTCCTCTGTATTCGTGATTGTCGTGGTATGATATTATATTATATCAATACCATATTATATATATGGCGAAGGGACCAATAACCTAAAGGCGAACTGCCAGAGGCACGGCACACCACGAGTTTCGACGGGCTGAATAGCAAGAAAGAGTGCAACGAGGTCAAGTAAATTTAGGCAATGGCAAAGTTCAAGGTTATTTAAAGAGGCATGTACAAAAATATAATTTTATTTACATAAAAATGAGAGAATTGATGGACAAAATTACATAAGAGAATTAATGGGCAAAATTACATCGGTAAACGAGGAGGGAAATGTCAGAGTTAGGCATCAGACTATGAAATTAAAAAAATAATGTATTACGAGAGGAGACTATTCAAATGGGGAGGATTAACTCAAATGGGTTACTGAAGGGGAAGAGGGGTTGGCTCACGTAGGATTCCGGGTGAGACGTCGTGGTAAGGCTTCACGGATGTCTTCTGCACGTGAGGCGAGGCCGCTCGGAGCTTCTGAGCGGGATGTTAAAGTGATGATGGTTCTCCAAAAAGGAAGGAAGGGGGGGCGGTAACGTCTGGTTCAGGGAAGAGTATTTTGGCCACCCGAAAACGAGGAGAGAACGAGGAGGGTTTCGACGGATTCGATGAGTAAAGTGGGAAAAATCGCTCGGTAGCGATAGTTAAATGGAATTACGTTACTGGCTGGGGCTAATTCCAATACTCAAATAGTTCAGCCGTCAACTCTGTGTCTGCCTCATGGGAAAAGAGCACTATATATGTCTGAGGCTCTTCCCGCGGGAGGACGGGAGAGGGAAACAGCTCTACTCTCGAATGGCCTCGAATCTTCTTCCTGAGTTTATTCTAACCCGTGTAAAGGTGGACCGTGGTGGACGCGGTTCGAGGCTACCGCTTGTGGAAAGGAGGGGGGCGGGGGAAGGCTTACCAATTCAAGCCTAACAGAACCTTCTACAGCGCTTGGAAGTTCCGTGCTGGACAAGAAATTCCACGTGACATTCCCCCACACATCTCCCAACCGTATGATGATGCTTTACAGAGCAGTTGCGTAGGAAAGGATCATCCCACCCGTCAAACTAGAATTATCAAGGGTCTAGGAAAATTCTTACCTCCTACGACAGGTATACACACCAAAAAACACGTTAATCTGAGCTTAGCGGGAAATTTACGGACATAAGTCTTAAAAAGGTCAATTCTAGAGAATTTAACTAATACTATTTTAAACAAAAAAAATTACAGGAGAACATTGGTGACATTTCAGTGGAACCCAAAAAAAAGGGTACAATTAAATCGAATCATAAATATGGGATTAAAGACTAAAAAATTTAGTGGACCCCCGAAAAGTCATAATTAAGAACATTAATGAGATTATAAATACAATTCACGTGGAAAACCTTTGCTCCAGCCGGAGTATGGATGAGGTAATCCACGGGTCCTCTAGCCTCAAGGCCGGGTAAGGTCCCTTTCACTGGCTAAGTAGTTTGTTGCTTCCCGTGGAAAGTAGCACCAGCACCTCCACGCCAGGCTTGAATTTTCGTTCTTGTGACTTAAGGTCAAAGTAGGTCTTATGCCTCTCAATAAGTCCTTCTTAACGAAATACGACACTCGTTTGTTACATCGGGTGGACTCACGCTCGAGGGATTTAGTTTTCTCCCAAAAGGGAGGAGAGTTGCGCACTTCTTCTGGGCGCGGGCAAACTTGTCGCTCCGGAGGGCTTGGAACTCCGGGTCAATAGGGGTTTCCAGGGGAACGGGTGCATGGGATTCCAGGGTTGCCTGTGTACGGGTAATCACGGGCTGGGCCATGGAATGGTCGTGGATTACGGGGTTCTGACCGAACAAAACGGAGCAGAACTGGATTGGGGCCGCTACCACTTCGGCCAACCGGACATATAGTAACAGCCGATGTGACAACGAATTACTGGGAAACGACTGGCCCGGCCAAGGTAGTCGTGGACCACCGCAAATTTCTTGTGGTCGAGGCCAACAGGAGGGAGTAGGTCCTCAGACACTATAATACAGGTGCACCCGGTGTCACGGACGAGGGTGGATACTCGGCGACCGTTCACAGTTCCGTTCTCGAATTTCAATCCACCAGAGTTGTTCTCATTAAAGAGAAAGTTTACCTGATGGACCGGGTCTTTGGCGGGCGAGGGAGGATCGGGGGTCTCCTGAGGCGACGGAGAAGGATCAAGGGGGCCCAGATTTGGTGCACTTGGTGGGACTGAGAGTTTGCGAATCGGGAGTTTTGAGGACAGTTCGTGCGGTAATGTCCGGGAACTCCGCAGTTGTAGCAGATGATCAGGTTCTATTGGTACGGCGCAACCTGGGAGGAAGAAACGAGGGGCTTAACGTCTCGGTGTTCAGATGGATGGAAGTTTCTTGGCTTCGAGAGACTAGGAACTTTGGTAAATCTTGGAACCAATTTAGGGGGGGACGTCTTAGGACCATAAAATTTAGTTTTGGCGGGCGATTGGGGAGCCTTTTTAAAATCTTTAGGGTATAAATCGTGACTACCCGCATAGACATTGGCCTCTTCCAAGCACTCCTTGAAAGTGGCACAACGTTTAACCTTAATGAAGGCGCGAATTTCGGGAGCCACGGCAGCTAAAAGCTGATCCCTAAGAAAGAAGTCCACAAGGGACTCGTAGACGTGGGGAATCTTGCACGCATCCAGCCAACACTGAACGTGTCTTTGGAGGATATACCCGTGTTGTCGAAATGTTTGACCAGGACGGATCTTTTCCTGGCGGAATCGAGAGCGGTAGAATTCGCTATTCATATGACCAGCGGCTAGCAATTGGGACTTTAACGTGGAATAGTCCAAAGTTGCTCCCAGGGAAAGGGATACGAAGCTATTCCTTAACTTGGCATTTAGGAGGGGGAGTAAGCGAGCGACGCCATCATTTTCGAGATCCCATCTATTGATCTGAAAGATTCTCGCAAAATGGGTCAAAAATGACCCAAAGTCCTCTCCATCATTAAAAGCGGGAAGGTTGACTGAAGGAGTTTGGGGAATTTCAGCCCGGGAACCGATGGACTGAGAATCCATTTTGTTCTTCTCCATCTCCATCTCCATTTTGTTCTTCTCCATCTCCATTTTGTTCTTCTCCATCTCCATCTTCAGTTTGTTCTCCTCCATCTCCATCTTGTTCTTCGCTATCTCCATTTCCCTTAGCTATGCCCGTTCTTTCCTCTCTTCTTCCTGTACGTAATTTAACAGGTCTTTGCCCGAAAGGCCAAACATTTCACCCTGACTCTTGAATTTTTCGAAGGATGACATTGTTACGCAGTTAACTAAGGTGACACTGACACGCGAACAAGCTAGGACACTACCCACGCGAAACGAATACTTGAATATTCGTGAAGGCCTTGTTCACAAAAAAAAAAAAATGATACAGCTACCTACCTCTGCTGTTTCTAAGCGGAATAAGAATTAAAATGGTTATACCTGAATTAGGACACCAAAGACCTTAACTCTTTTGTATTAATAACCTGGAGAGTCTCCAAAATTCAGACACAATAAAAAAAATAATTACCTGGGGTCCAACACAAAATCTAAATAGATTACGTTCCACTGCTCTTCAATTAACTTAAACTTGCCTTCTGCCAGTACAATACGAAAATAAAAATAAAAGGGATATACGTGAATAACAAGGGAACTTCTAATGTCGAAATTAAAATGACACAGGTTCGTAAAAACCCCAAACACACTTGACACCAAAATTATATAATATTTATATTAATAAATATATATATGTCGTGGTATGACATTATATTATATCAATACCATATTATATATATGGCAAAGGGACCAATAACTTAAAGGCGAACTGCCAGAGGCACGGCACACCACGAGTTTCAACGGGCTGAATAGCGAGAAAGAGTGCAACGAGGTCAAGTAAAATTTGGGCAATGGCAAAGCTCAAGGTATTTAAAGAGGCATGTACAAAAATATAATTTTATTTACATAAAAATGAGAGAATTGATTGGCAAAATTACATCAGAGAATTAATGGGCAAAATTACCTCGGTAAACAAGGAGGGGAATAGCAGAGTTAGGCATCAGACTATGAAATTAAAAAAATAATGTATTACTGGAGGAGACTATTCAAATGGGGAGGATTAACTCAAATGGGTTACTGAAGGGGGAGAGGAGTTGGCTTACGGAGGATTCCGGGTAAAACGTCGGGGTAAGGCTTCACGGATGTCTTCTGCACGTGAGGCGAGGCCGCTCGGAGCTCTTGAGCGGGAATTTAAAGTGATGATGGTTCTCCAAAAAGGAGGGGGTGGTAACGTTTGGTCCAGGGGAGAGTATTTTGGCCACCCGAAAACGAGGAGAGAACGAGGAGGGCTTCGACAGGAGTTGATGAGTGAAGTCGGAAATATCACTCGGTAGCGATAGTTAAATGGAATTACCTCACTGGCTGGGGCTAATTCCAATACATAAATAGTTCAGCCGTCACTTTGCTTTGTTGTTAGCACCTGACTTGGAACTAGGGGAATCTTCTTGAGTCCGGGCGAAACTTCTCAACTCTGTGTCTGCCTCATGGGAAACGATCACTATATATGTCTGAGGCTCTCCCCACGTGGGATTCCCCGATATTGATCTTTATTGCATCCCCCTATATAAGTCATATTCATTGCATTTCTCTGTATTCGCGATATTTAATACATTCCTCTGTTTTCTTGATCTTCATTGCATTCCTCTGTATCCCTGATCTTAATTTCAATCCTTTCTATCCGTGATCTTCATGGTATTCCTCTAATTCGTGATCTTCATTGATTTCCTCTTTATTCGTGGTCTTCATTACATACCTCTGTATTCATGATCTTCATTGCATTCCTCTGTATGCGTGATCTTTATAGCATTCCTCTTTATTCGTGTTCTTCATTACATTCCTCTGTATTCATTGTCTTCATTGCATTCCTGTGTATTCGTGATCTTCAGTATATTTCTCTGTATTCGTGATCTTCATGGCATTCCTCTGCATTCGTGATCTTCATTGCATTCCTCTTTATTCGTGATCTTCATTACATTCCTCTGTATTCATTGTCTTCATTGCATTCCTATGCATTCGTGATCTTCATTACATTTCTCTGTATTCATTCTCTTCATTGCATAACTGTGTATTAGAGATCTTCATTACATTCCTTTGTATTTGCGATTTCATTTCATTTGTATGTGTTCGTGATCTTCATTACATTTCTTGGATTCGTGATCTTCAATTCATTCCTTGGATTCGTGATCTCCATTGCATTCCTCTGTATTCGTGATATTCATTGTACTCCTCTGCATTTATAATCTTCATCGTATTTCTATGTATTCGTGATCTTCCTTACATTCTTCTGTATCCGAGATCTTCATTGCAATCTTCTATATTCATGATTTTCATTGCATTCCTCTATATTCGTGTTCTTCTTTGCATTCCTCGTATTCGTGGTTTTCATTTAAATCCTCTGTGTCCGTGATCTTTGCATTTTTCTTTCCTCGTGATTTTCATTGCATCCTCTGTATTTGTGATCTTCATTATAATCATCTGTATTCTTGATCTTCTTTGCATTCCTCTGCATTTGTCATCTGTCTCTTTGTTATCTGAACTGACAAATGAGTGTATCCAGAAATCGGGAATTCTATTACATCTTCTTCGGATCGGTGTTGTGCAAAGTACAGGGTGAGCAAGATTTGCGTTTCATACCACTGAGAGATAAAATTTGGAAACATCGAAGATAAATAGAATAAGTCGCCTAAATTTTGCTCGTGTCGGAAGCAAATCGCAATTCTTAACTCATATACTTATGAGATGGCGTAAAGTTAGTCCTCATCTTGTATGGTTAGCAGACGGATAGAGTAGTCCCAATTTGCTTCTACCTCTCTGCAAACAACGGTTTGGATCCTACGTTAACCAGTTGGTATACACTGAGAAATAAAAGGACTCTTAAATGAGTTGAGATTGGCGGTAACAAGAGGGAAAGTCCTTTCAATGACCTGCGGCGTTTTGTCATAAGATGATAAAAGGTTATTGTATTGATGGTTTGCCATGGTTCAAATCACTTACAAGTGCCTTTGAATGGGTAAATGAGGCTTCTGCCACTAGATGGCGCCACCCAGCGCCAAATCCAATGACAGAGTTGAAATCTCCAGGGTGAACAACTATATGTCCCATGGTTATATGGGTAATTTCATGTCTCTCAATGGGTACAATTGAACTTTACTACTTTGGCAAAAAAAGCGACGCCTTGACCTGGCGCTTCGCCGCAGGTAAAAACACCGATGCCAAACTATTATTTTTTCCTATTTATATAAAAAGATGTACTAATGTCTGAAAGAACACATACTCGTAGTGGTGACACTAATTAAATACCAACCTGATTCTTAAGTCTTAGACTGCCTTTTGGAGTTGAAATTACACTCGAAATTAGACGATTAATAAAGGAAATAACTCAGGTTTTCAAACACCCCAAGTATTTCGACGAGGTAGAAGTAGATAATTAATTTCCAAGAAGATGGTGGAAACACACAGATGTGGAAGATATTAAATATCTCCCAAATCGGATTTGTCTCGAGTTGTATGTTTGGCAGTAACTATTCATGATCTTTTCATTACGTTACCACTAAACAAGTTTGAACCAATTTATACCTTTGCTTCTTCTCTCCACTATGATTTACATTCATAAATTGAAGCTGGCCTGCAATAGGAGGAAAGGAGAGAAGGAAGGGAGGATGAATGCATCCCTACCTAAGCCTCTTTTACAACATCAAGAAAGACTATATTGAATGAGGTTTAAGAGGATATTCAAATGCACTCTAATGATCCATTTTAACATGATAAACCGTATTAATTTAACCTCACGCATATCATATGCTCAATCCACTTATTCAAATCTTATAAATGAAATTTCATATGGAGCTGCACTTCACTCTTTTGAGCGAAAATCTTGCGAAGCCGAGCACGAAGATTATTAAAACACAATGGGAAGTTTCGGTGATGCAGTGAAGGTGTAGACAGCTGTTATTATTACTATGGGAGATTCGAGATTGAGAGGTGAGGGTGAATAAAAATTCAATAGAAAATCTTCATATGGAGAATCTTGAAAGAAACCCCGCTTCCGGGAAGCATGAAGACATTCATGTATTGCCCATTTCAGTCTTTCAGCCTTTCCACACTGTTTTACATCAGTAATGATTGACACCAAATGTTTCCACCTCATCTGAAAGCAGAAATTAATCTCTATCGCCACAATGAATTCTTCAAATTACTATATTAACTTACTTTTTTAACTATGTTAATTCTTTTGTGACTCGTCAAATTTTCCAATATTTTCACAGGAAAATTAATATCAAATTCTTTGAAATTTAAAATAAAATCTTACGAAAAATTCGAAAAAAAATGCATGAACATACTGGAAAGTGGGGAAAAATATAGAATTGGGAAATAATCATAACATGAAAGAGTTTGTGGTACTCTACAAAGATTTTAGTACGAAAGGTCAAAAGACCCGTGGAAGTTTAAACGGAAGATATAAGAACATAAAAAAAGAAGGAGCCTGCAAAAAGCTAATCAATAGCTTATACAAGGAAACTCATCTTCCTATCATCCTGTTTAGTCCAACCACGCATCCTCATCGAAAAATCAATCCGATCTATTCTTAAACTCTGCAGGGAGTACACTTTATCACATGACTAGTGAGCCTATTACATTCATCTACCACTCCATTTGTAAACCAATTTCTACCAATCTCTTTCCTAAACCTAAACTTATCCAGCTTAAACCCATTGTTATGTGTCCTATCACTTTGTGAATTAAAAATAATCCCCTTCCCTATTATAACCTTTTACTCACTTGAAGTCCCCAATCAAGTCCCCTCGAACTCTTCTCCTTTTTACCCTATGGAGATTTAATCTCTTAAGCCTTTCATCTTAAGGTAAACTTCTCAACCCATGAATCATTTAGTCATCCTTCTTTGCTCTTTAACCCATTCTTTCTTGCACGGACTCAAGCAAACCAATGTCCATCCTATAAGAGGGTGACAAAAATTGCACCGCATAGTCAAGATGAGGCCTAACTAATGGCAGGTACAGTTTCAGAATGACATCAGCACTCCTATTACTTACAGTCGTAGAATTACCATCACATATAAATATGTATATTATATTCAGATGGAGTGGTGGTCAAGGTCAATTGAGTGACCTTTGCTCGTCTTCCAACAGCAGCAGACATGGGGGACGATAGGGGAATGGGGTTTCCCAATTAGAGCGAGTGGAAAGATCGAGTGCAATTAGCCGTTAGTATAATAAAGAAGGCTGCGGACTCTGGCGCTATGAAACGAACTACCAAAATAATCTTTAATAATTACCAGAGATATAGGACGTATATACAAATGGAAAATGTTGCAATCGGATACCTAGTGTTTACAGATTCAGATTAAAGAAGTGCCGAGAGCGATTAAATAAATTCAAACGTGAGGTTACAAGCGGCTGTTGTTGAGCCAATATACGAACATACACTTTGTGGGTTGACTGGTCAAGAAACTGCGCCAGACGAGGTTAAAACCGAATACAAGGATAGCCAATTAACTAGGGCTAAATTCTTTCGGTGATAATTCTTGATTTCAAGTTCGAGAAGGGGAAAGGAGCTGAATCGAGAAAACGGCGTGTCTCTTAACCAAATACTCCAACGGGGGATAGAGAGGAACTCCAGCGGGGTTTCTTGGTAACGCTTAGAGAGGCGGGCAACGTCTTCTTGCGCCCGCGCGCTTGGAATTCTTGCTTCTGTCTTATCAGCAGAAGTGGCTCGAGTCTCTCACGGTTCCCACGACTTTTCTCCGCGTCATCCGACCTCGTGCCCAGCCTCATAGCTTTTCGGTCAAATGGCGGTATTAACCTCTATTCCCGAGACTTACACTCCTCCCAATAAACCACAATACCATATTAGCTTTATTCCTAGCACTGCTTTCTAGGCCGGAGGTCAGAACTTACCAGGACATCCAAGTTTTCTTCGCACTCTAACCCTCCCAAAACTCTTCCAATCAGTTTATAACCATTCAGTTGATTACACTTAACTATACTAAGTACACTACACTTGCCTTAGAGAAACTCAACTTGGCATTTCTTTGCGCATCGATACAGCATGGATAACTCACTCTGTAACATCCCCACATCAGAGACAAACCCCAATAGTTCTGCCCAATCCAGCATCATCGCAAACCCGCTCTGGTCGGTACTTATGCCCATGTCATGATCACCAATATAACTCAAGTACAACAACGGCTCCAACACCGACCCATGAGGAATCCCACTGATAATACGTCGCCACTCAGACTCAATCACCTCTACACTAACTCTCTGCTATCTTTCGCCAAGTTACGGCTGAATCCACCTAAAAACACTTCCATGATCAATGGCAAGCCGTTTGGCAGTGTGTGACATTGAGGTGGGAGTAATCCAGGACTTACAAGGAGAAGTGAAGTTCATGTCATGGTTATGATAAGGGGATGCATAGCACGGCCTCATGGGTTTCTCCTTACACCCTCTCCGCCCAATCCGGGCTTGGGAAAGTAGGAAGGAGCCGACTCAGATCGACCTATCTGCAAGTTTTCCCTCCCCCGTTTTCATCAGCTTTATTTTGGCCGATAGACAGCAGGGTACAGGCAGAATATGGGAGAGGTTTAAGAGTTGTGTGTGGCAGGGGGCCAGCGAAGAAGTGAAAAAATCTGCTCAGAGAGCTGGCAGGGAGTGTGAAGTAGGAGAATATTCATAGATTCTTCTGAGTGATCTACAGTTTCTGCTCTTTCTATTACTCCTGCATGCGTGGCCATAAGCTATACTTACCCTCCTCCTATCCGCTCTTCTGATTTATGTCCGTTGTCCTCATTCAGTCATTTGTTGTGATGACCTTTTTAATCTTGCGTAAGTTCCTTTAGTTAGCTATTCTATTTGAGGTCTAGGTATGCTAGCCGTTCTCCTTATTATTCCGTATAGTTTGTCCTCCGTTTACTTTCTCTCATCGGGGTTAACATACCTTACGGCTGAGATCTCATCTCTTCTTGATTTTCAAACCGTTGTTTACTTGTTTTTCCTTAAGCTGATTGTTATTTTGCCTCATTATTTTTTGTTTGCCCTGTTTATCTGGATATACATAGGTCTTTCGCCTTTTAGCAGTTTTCCGAATGCTCTCGGATCTGTTCTTTATCATTATATCGTCCTCAATGGCTGTAGCACTAAATATGCGTTGGTGGTTATCTTGGGTTTCGGTATGTTGTCTTAACAATCTATATTATATCGTGTGCGTATTGGATGTTCATGTTACCTGATGTTATGTGCACAAGGATATCTGCAGTATACAATGAGTTGAGTTTCGAACTAAGACATCCTCCTTGAGGCACTCCAGCTCTCGGGTGGAAGGTTATACCCTTATATCCCTCTAATTATATGTACACTTATTTATTCCTTACATAGTCGTAGCGTAAGCGCTCCAAGTTGTTGCTCATACCTCACTGTAGAATTTTATAAATTAACCCTTCAGTCAAGACTTTGTCGAACGTTTTTTTCAACATCTCGCGGGACAATGCTGATTTTACATTTCTCAGCTTTGGATTGCTCAATCTTTTCTGTTATTATTGCAAGAGTCATTGTCGTGTGCCGGTTTTTTTCTGAAACCAAATTGAAATTAGTTATATACTTCCTTTCCTTATAGATACTCTATTAGTCTTTTCTTCATTATTTTTTTCTAATGGTTAACTAAGGAAGCTAAGTAACGAGATTGGGCTGTAAATCGTTACCCTGTTTGGTTACTTACTCGTATTAGGTATGAACATTTTTTTTTCTGTTTTAAATCAGTTTTGGAAATATTCTAACGTTAGTCAGGCATTAAACAATTTAATTATACCACCTAGTATAATATTTTGCGTTTTTTTCAGGTATATCTTTGTCAGCCCTAATGGACCCTGGGCTTTTTTCTTCAACGAGTGCATTGCACTCACGTCTTCATTCTTGGTACGTAATCGTTTCGCCAGTGCCCATTTGTTTTCCTTTAGCTTCTTCTGTTATATGCCTCAGATTTATCCTGTGAGTGGTGTTTCCAAGGTACACTCCTACCATCTTCCATTTGGTCATCAAAACCGGTGTGGTCCTCCGGTGTTACTGTGAAGATTCTTTTCCAGTGGTCCAGGAGTCTTTTTACTCGTTCGTTTATTTGTATTCGATGGGGTCTCCGTTCTAATCTTCTATCTTGATGGTTTCTCTTTTTGCCTTTCTTCTCTATTTTGTTTATTATCTGCCATGCTCTTCTCAGAGAATTTTCTTTTACCCCTTTGTCAATTAATTATTCCCATTCTTCTCTTTGCTTTTCTTCAATTAATATAAGCATTTCGCTTTTCAGTCCTTGTAATTTCCGGTAGCTTTGCGGTTGTGTGCTTTGTTGTTTGATTTGATTCTATGTCGCCCATACATTCCTTGCTTTTATTTTCATTTCTGTTGTGAATATTTGGGTGTATTAATGTTTTATATGCAATCAATGGGACGTTTTTCTTGCCCACTTATATAAATTTCCTAGTAATAATTTCTAGGTTCCTTATCTAGTTCGTTTTTGTTCCCCCTTTTCAGTGGGGTTGGTCTATATGTCTTCAGTGATTCCCAATAATTTCGCAGTTTGACTTCGCATAGCTTTTTCTCCTTGGGATCGCAACCTGTATCGGATTTTGATTGATTGCAATCATTATCCCAACATGATCGCTTCATGGGAGGGTTATGGATTCTGTATGTAAGTTGTATGGCATATTTGGACTGCTAAGTATTATATCCGTCTATATCGAATGTCTTTTTGAGATGTATGTGCGGAATGCAGGACCAATTCTCTAGACTACATTCATTTTGATTATGATTTCTATGTTTTATGCACATTTGTTTTTAATTCTATATCTTGACTCTCAAAAGCGGGTGTTTAGATCACTCAGGAGTAGTGATGGGTGTCTCGTTCTGATATCTCCATAATATTGTGTATTTGGAGATAGTGCCGCCGGGGTGGTTGGTTCCCTGCCTCTATAGTGATTGCGAGGGAAGTGATCGAATGTAAGGTTATTGCTAGATAAGCCTCATCCATCTGTTTCCATTCTTGTTATTTTATTCCTTTCTTGATTGTTATCACAGCTCCGGCGTGTATCTCATTCATAGTATTTGTAGCTAATACATTATAATTGAATATCTTTATTTTTTTCATTGCTAGTTATATCCCATGCTTAGAGATAGCAATGACGTCTGGGTATAGTTCTCTGAATATGTTTCCGTATGCTATGTTTTTTTTCCCCCCATTCGTTAGCATTTATGTGTATAATATTAAGTTTCCTAAATGGCTCCATCGTTGTCTTTATTATTTGTTGTTTGAATTTTGCTTTTGAGTAGGGATGGGGTATATGTGTTGCGGAAGTAAAATTATCATGTCTTTAGGTTCAGGAAAATAGATAATGTTAGAGGTATGGTCAATAATAGAATGAAAATTAAAAATGATAAATTAATACAAGCAGGAGAAATAGAAAATAGAGATGTACTAATGAACCAGAACTTAACATACTCAAAGTTTTTTCAAGTATTATTGAGCTGGTATTTTTATTGGAATGCAATGAGTCTTTGAAATAAGAGGGAAGAGTTATTTAGCATATGTTAGAGAAAGATCTAGATAGAGTGCGCATAACCGTCATTGGTAAATGAAGACAAATGTAAGAAAAGTAGAAACGAATATGAAATAATGATTAGGGTATACACATTAAATAGCCGTAAACCAATCCATCGTAGGATTGGGCCCTTAGTGGACGAGGAGGGTGCATTAACTCACTCAGATGCAGAAAATGCTAACCTTCTTAATGACTACTTCTCTTCAGTGTTTACTAAAGAGTGTGGTCCCACCCGCCAGCCCACGGATTCCTACTCGGGGAAAAAGCTGGAGGCAATGGACTTCACCGAAGGAGATATAAAGAAAAAGATCGCTGACCTAAAGACGAATAAGTCCCCTGGACCGGACGGGTTTCTATCCAAGGTGTTGAAGGAAGTGTGCGATGAAGTATCACGACATCTGTGCGCTATCTTTAACATGTCAATCCGGACCAAATGCGTTCCTAGAGACTGGCGTGAGGCGGAGGTGACTCCGATCTTCAAGAAAGGAGACCGTAACCAACCGTCGAACTACCGACCTATCAGTCTGACTTCGATAGTCGGTAAACTCATGGAAAGCATGATGGTGGACAAAATGACGTCGTATTTAGAGTCAAACCTGCTACTGAGGAGTTCCCAGCACGGCTTCCGAAGGCAACGGTCATGCCTGACGAACCTTGTGGAATTCTTCCACTTCGTGTTCAGTGAGCACGATCGGGACAAGGCGGTGGATGTGGTGTACTTAGACTTTCAGAAAGCCTCTGAAAAGGTACCACACCGCCGCCTTCTCCGGAAAGTGCGAGCGCTGGGCATAGACGGAAAAGTAGCCGGCTGGATCGAGAACTGGCTAAGTAGCAGACAGCAACGGGTGGTGGTGAATGGACAGGCTTCTGAGTGGGTGCCCGTTACTAGCGGGGTGCCTCAAGGTTCTGTCCTGGGACCACTACTATTCATCATCTACGTCAATGACATTGACGGTGACATGGTTGCCAAGATTTCCAAATTTGCCGACGGTACAAAGCTTGGTATGAACGTTGCAAAGGATGGAAATACTGCTCGCCTGCAGGAAGATCTTGGGAAGATTAGGGAGTGGTCAGACACGTGGCAAATGCCTTTTAACCTGGGGAAATGCAAAGTAATGCATATCGGCCACAGAAACCCCCAATCTTAGTATATCCTTAAGGGCACTGCTCTTGAATCGAGTGACACTGAGAATAATAATTATTTATGTTAAAATTAGCCTCCAATCCAATCCAAATCGTACAATAGAGGATGGGCAAATGGTGGAGTCGTTATCGTAGATACTAGGGTTATTAAAACTCAGGAATAAATATAGGAGCATTTTATAGATCACCGAACCAATCCATAAAAAAATATAAGGTTATAGTAGAGGATATTAAGCGGACATGCAATTTTCAATCTGTTATCGTTGGAGATTTAATTTACCATCACCTGATTGGGAAAATTTTGTAGGTAGTGATACACTAAGTTAAAGATTTATTGAATGTTTTCTACATAACTTTCCTAAGCAGATAGTAAATCAGCTAATTTGTACAATAGAAAAAATACACTGGACATAGGAATTTTTATTTATTTACTTATGAGATGTGAAATAATTTCAAGCAACTATTAAATATGGTACATGAGCTATGTATCCCAGTAGAGTTGGTTTAAAAAAAAATAGGCAACCGTTATGGTGGGATAAGGATATAGATATCTTAATCAGGATAAAGAGAGGGGCTTCAAAAAAGGTCCCCTGACCAAAAAGTCGCGTGCCCTCACTTTATAGAATATTATTGCATATCATAGTATAGGATAGCGCAGCATTGGATAATATAGCACAGCATAGTATATTATAGCATATTATAGCATAGCATATCATAGAATAGTATAGCATAGCATAGTCAGGCCTAGCCTAAAATAGAATAGTATTGCCACATACTTTAGCAGAGCATAGTAGAGAATAGCCTAGCATAGAATATTATAACCTACCCTGTTTTAGCATAGTATAGCCAAGTCTAGCCAAACATAGGATAACCTAGCCTAAAATAGAATAACCTAGAGGTGCCTAGCCTAAACTAGCCTAGCTTAGTATAATCTAGCTAGCCTAGTATAGCCTACTTTATCCTAACTTAGTTTAGTATAGCCTACCCTAGCTTAGTAGACCCTAATCTAACCTAGCATATTATAGTATAGCCTAACTTAGCCTAGCAGAGTATAGCCTTGCCTAGCGTAGCATTGCCTAGTGTAGCCTAGCTTTCTATAGCCTAGCCTAGTATAGCCACCTAGAATAGGCTCCTATAGCCTAGCCAATATATCCTTGCATACGATAGCCTAGCCTAGCATACTATAGGCTAGCTTAGTATAGCTTATCCTAGCATAACCACACCTAACATAATATAGCCAAGCGTATCATATTATAGCCTAGCCTAGTATATCCTAGACTAGTATAGCATAAAATAGCCTAGACTATAATAACCTTGCATAGCTTAGCTTATTATAGCCTTGGTTAGCTAGCCTATCGTAGCCTAACATAGTATTGCGTAACATAGCCTAACATAGCAGAGCATAGTCCTCCCTAGC
This sequence comes from Ceratothoa steindachneri, assembly GCA_963969495.1. Classification (NCBI taxonomy): domain Eukaryota; kingdom Metazoa; phylum Arthropoda; class Malacostraca; order Isopoda; family Cymothoidae; genus Ceratothoa; species Ceratothoa steindachneri. Next base: position 92,457,073 of record OZ018317.1, on the reverse strand, counting down.
CTATTATACTTTAACCTACCATAGCATACTATAGTATAGCCCTGTCTAGACTAGTATAGATTATCATAGCTTAGCCTAGACTAGCATAGTATAAACTAGCCTAGCATTAACTATCCTAGAGAAGTATAGCCTATCCTATCCTATTATACTCTAATCAAGCATAGCTTAGTATTGTCTAGCCTACATACTATATGCTATCCTAGCATAGCATTTTATTGCCTATATTTGCATAGTATATCTTACCCTTGTACATTATATCTTAGCATAGTATAGCTTAGTCTAGTCTAGTCTAGCAGAGTATCGGCCGAATGGTTATGATGTTATTGCCAAAACAAAATAATTCCAGGGCTAACCTTAGGAAGACTTTGGCAATTGCATCATTCGAAAGGGAATGTAAAACAATATAAGGGTTACATATTTCGCTAGAATCGGCCGAATAGTTATGATCTTATTGCCAAAAAAATATAATTCCTGGGCTAACTTGAGAGGACTTTGACAATTATATCATTCGCAAAAAAAGTTAAAACAACATAAGGTTTTCAAATTTTGTTAGGTTCGGCCGAATAGTTATGATGTTATTACAAAAAAAAAGCAAAACTGGGACCGACCAACATAGTGAGATGTAGAGTCGCTCGCGACTAGACTTGCATACGACTAAACGACTAAAATTACAAGAACAAAAATACCGTGCATAACATAAACAGCTATAGAATAGTTAGCAATGGGTTCAACAGGATGATCAAAAAGAGTAACAGGATGTCTCAAATTAGGTTAGCACAGATATTAGGATCTAAGAAAGTTTTTTAGTTTATATAAAATATATGATAGGGTTAATCAATAATAGGGTGGGACCTCTTAAAGTGAGGCAGGGGGATTAAAGAAAAATGATGAGGGAATGGTTTAGGTCTGGGATGGAAAGCCTCTCGCCCGCGCTCAAATCTGAACCCGCCCGCGGCTCGCTGAGAAAAGTAACTTAAAAACTCATCAACAAAACATTGGAAATTGAGCATAAGTTAGAAAGTGGATAGTGAATAGGTTATATAGTGAGAGAGGGAGTAGTGATGAAAACTTTGAAAAAGAAGAAAAGCGAGAATTTAGATTGAATTCGAAAAATTTTGATCCCTGGTGAAAGGGTATCTCGAGCTGGTAAAAGTATTTTGGGAGAAAATATGTATAGGAAAAGATAGTAATAGATCTCTGTTGAAAGGGTATAGCTCTGGCATTGGAAAATTAGGAGAGTCGAACATTTGTAGAAGTTTGATAGGTCCTTGGTGAAAAGGTATGTTAGGCATATTGTAATTATTTATTGTTAGTGTATTAGTATCAAAGCAAGAAATAGTAAGCCTGCACCTTAAGTAAATGTACGTGAGAGTATTGACATAATAGCCATGCCCTTATTAGAACCAATTAAGATTTACCATTTGTCCATCCGATGACTCATTAATATTCCTTTCTTTACCACTCATCGTCGGGAAACCAGTCGTTGAGTGGGATTTCGAAATTTCTTTTTCTCATACTTAAACATATCCAAGAATCACTCTTTTGCTAGACTCGCAGACAAGAATCTTGCAAATCAACTCCAAAATTGGTTCATCATCATCAGTCTCATCTAACATCCAGAGCTTTGCAAAGCAATGCAGAACCAACCGTCTCATTAAAATGCAAAGTAAAATAATTTAATTAAATTTATTTAAAACATTATACTATTTGATGTTTATGTAATTAAAACTGTTAGAAATATTAAGTTAGTTACCTTTATTAAATTATAATATTTTAATTACGGTTCCATGGTTTGAGGGAGTATATATCTATAAATTTATTAAAGTGAAGGTTCAGTAGTTATTTCGCAGAGGTTTTTATGCACGTGTTCATCCTCCTTGCTGCTGAAAAGTCCCCCTACCCCTAGTTTAGATAGTCATGAGTATGTTATATCCGTGTTTACTAGAGAAGATAATGTCAGTTCAAATCCTAATAGTGATATGACACAAGAAAATGTTTTAGAGGATATTAATGTTAATAGGGAAAGTATTAATGGCATTTATAAATGGACTAGATGTTAACAAAGCTATGAGATTGATAATATTGATTCTAGAATCCTTAAGGAGGGAAACGAATGTTTCTCCCATGCTTTTGAGAAGATATTATTTAGATCTCTTATGCATATTTGGAGAGACATCAGATGACTGGAAAAGTGCTAATGTAGTTCGAACCTTAAAAAGGGAATGAAGGATGATTCTAATAACTATAGGCCAGTATGTCTAGCTCAATAGTATGTAAATTACTTAAGACAGTTGTTAAAAAGGGATAGCAGACATTTTAGAATGTAGTAGATTGTTAAGTGATAGTTAGCATCGATTCAGGTCGGATAAATCTTGCATGGCAATCTGCTAGAATTTTAAGATTATAACATAACATAACATAACATAATTTCAGGGATGACAAAAGCCACAAGGGCCTATCAAAGGTCATCTGCATCTGTCAAAACCCACCCACAAAATGCACCTATAGGATTGTTTGTGTCAGATTATGCATCTACAATATACAATTAGAACCATACACAGGAATGTGTCAAAAACAAAAAGCAGCATAATCAAGACTCGTCAAAATCCAAATCAATCATAATATACAATAATAAAAAACTGCATCCACAGGAATGAGTCAAGAATACCCCCCATCCCAAAGTTAACCTTCCCTCCCCATATAATCATCTAATCTGCGTTTGAATACATTCAAGTTTGGACTGTTTACCGTCTCAGATGGTAAAATATTCCAGTAATCTACCACTCTATTGGTGAAAAAATATTTTCTAACATCCAACTTGCACCTCTTTTTATTTTTTTTTAAGTGGTGATCCCCAGTCCCATTACTACCTTCCAACTCAAATAACTTGCTAAAATCCAACTTATCCATCCCAGAACAGATTTTAAAAAGCTCAATCATATCTCCCCTCACACATCTTCTCTCAAATGAGAACATATTTAATACCCTCAGTCTATCTTCATATTCAAGGTGCTTCACGGAAGGTATTATTTTTGTTGCCCTCCTTTGTACTGACTCTAGCAGGTTGATGTCGTGTCTAAAATGTGGTGACCGTGCTTGTATACAGTACTCTAAATGTGGCTTAACATACGAGTTGTAGAGTTTAAGGATAACCTCTTTACTCTTGTAGCTAACATTTCTGTTAATGTATCCTAGCACCCTATTTGCTCTATTCTTTGCCTCAATACACTGCTTTGAAAACTTCAGTGACCTATCTACTACTACGCCTAAGTCCTTCTCATCCTCAACTGAATTCAGTCAATGCCCATCCATTTCATAGCTAAATTCCTTATTATCCCTTCCCATGTTAAGAACTTTGCATTTTTTAAGGTTAAAAATCATCTGCCACTTCTGAGCCCAAGCTAATAACTTATTTAAGTCACTCTGCACTTTAAAGCTACCCTCAACTTCTTTGACTACAACCCCCAATTTGTGTTTACTCTAGTCTGCCATTACATCTGACAAACAGTGAAAATATAGATCAATTTAAACAGAAGTTGAAGACCCATTTATTCTCTATTGCCTATGAACTTGAAACTGTTGCTATAACGAATAACTTTAAAGTCTAACATGCCTTGGAAATAAACCTGCAAGAATACTTGGAACACATACATCTATGAGTGGGAACAGGATCTCCAAGATCTTCTCGGACTGCTCATTGATACTTAGATTTACACATTTATAATCCCAGTCTATATTTACCAGGTGAGTGTTCATTCTCCATAGTTACCCCTGTTCCATGATCTCTTACTGACTTTACCTCCAGGTTCATTAGGTATTTTAATAAAGATGTATTCACAAATAACCGGTACATGAGAACAACCAGATAAGGGAGGCAGCACACTTACATCTCCGATTCTATGAGCCTCAGAGGTAAATATTAAGTCCAGGATATTGTTTGACCTCAAGAATGTTGGGAAGGTACCCATTGCGTTAAGTCAAATTCATTAAAACAATTCAAAAGCTTTTGTCATAAGGTTATAGCTAAGATTGAGAGTTATCATTGGACGAATCTACTACCGGTAAATAAATCATTATTATAAATTTTATCTTCTGAGACTGATCTTTTATTTGCTTTGTATAAGCCAAGTGTATGTTTTGGATCTAGTTCCTCTATCCATATCCTGGTATCAAAATCTGTTATCTGTGTCTTGAGTTCCTCCTTTTTCAGCTCCTTTAATTTTCTTTTAATAATTTCAATTTGTTCCATGTATTTTTTAATGGTAGTTTTCCATGTTTTATGGAGTTTTTCATTCATTATTCCTTCCATTATTCTTTTATTGAGTTCTGTGCCTCCATCTAGGAGGCAAAAGTTCTTCAATGAAGAAGCTGAACAAGCTAGCAGACACGGTACAGCCTTGTCTGACCCCGACGTCATTCACCATCCAACCTATTTCTATACTTTGCAGATTGAGTTCGACTTTATTATTCTCATATAGTTTCTGTATCACATTTAGAATATTTTCATCTATCACCCAAGTCTCTTGGTTCAGGTTCAGGTTGTTGAGCCACCCTTTGTATTGGGATATGGCATTTATTTTTTTGTTTGTGATATATGATTATGTTACAGGAGAATTGGATAAAATAAATGACATAGATATAGTTTAGTTTTAGTAAGACTTTTGATAAGGTTCCTCATAGGAGACTTGTACATGAATTGATAATGTAGGGAGTGTCTGAAAATTTTATTAGTGAGGTATCTCAGGGATCGGTTTTGGACCCATTATTATTCATCATTTAATCAACGAGAGTCAGGTTGAACTTGTGAAAATTTTAGTTCAGTTATAGAGTCGTGGATTCTTGGAATGCTTTGCCTGAGGATGTTGTAAATAGCTCTAGTTTGACACGATTCAAAGGAAAGCTAGACACGTACATGGAGGGAAAGCATACGAGTATATAAGGAATCTAATTTTGCAGACTTATATGTGTACATATATGTTTTTATCAGTACTTGCATGCTTGTTTTTCAAACATCCTTATTCCTTTACAAAACAATAAAGTGTTCCTATAATAGCTATATATTTAATATGTTACAAACAGCTGATAATACCCATAATAACCAAACCCGCAATAGAACAAAATTGATTTCACCCTTGTATTCAAAATCAAAATCACAATGTAGCTTTCTGTACAAATATATCAAAATATGGAATGGCTTCGACGACAATATCAAATCCCAAACCAATTTAGCTCAATTCAAAAAAGCTCTTAAAAACAATATAATTTCGGCTTACTAAATTTCTATTCAGCTTTTGCTATTGTGTATTTATTTGTTACCGTACACTGTTATACTGTGTACTACTACTTTGATTTATACATTTTAAATATGTTATTATTTATATAAGACTGCTGACTACGTTAACTACATACCTCTTGAAAGAATCACTGGAAATAAAATAGTTTTTTAATTTATCTCTAAGTTTAAATTATATAATTATTCGTTATTTGCAATCATTACAATGGTTAGGTTCTCAAATGAATATTAAGTTGTTTATATTTGTATAAACATGAAGGGATTTCTAGTCTTGATAATTTTATGCTTAGTCTTAAGTTTCTGTCCTAAAAGTCACTGACTTATTTTGGGCCCATAAATAATCCTGTATGTATAAGTACTTATAGTAACTTGCCATTAAGATTTAAAATGTTATATGTTTTTACTGTACATTGGATTAGTATGGAATAAATAAATGAATAAATAAATAAAATAGTGGTGGCTTTAAGGGTTTTGGGATACTCTGACTAGGAAGGCTTCGAGAGGGCCTAGTGGCTCTTTTCAGCATTTATTTTTATGTTATGATATGTGAAAGGTGATCTTGTGTTTGAAAGTACATGAAATATGGAGAAAAAGCCAAGATATTAAATTGGTCACATGCAGGATAAGAGGATGAATGTATTTTTCATTAATGAAAGCTTGAGTTGGATTGAAAAAGGTAGGGAGGGATACACGTAAAGATTCAATTAATGTATGTGGCGATGAACATACAGATTAGTTGGATGTGATTCTCAATGGTATGGCTCGCAAATGGTTGATGGAAGGAGCCCAATATTTATATGCTACGTGGGTCCGTCTCACGTCTGTAGAGGGGAGGATTAGTCGGTAATGGAGAATAGACTGGCTAGCACTTCACTTAATTAATGGGACTTCTGGGCAGGTGGGCAGAGAGGAGACTTGATGGTGGGGACGATGAACCAAAATAGGGGAGCATGTAGACCCTCGTAACCGACTTTAATAATTATGTCAACCATTAGTGGAGAGATGGTACAATTCTAGATGTGGTATGTGGGTCTTGATGTCCGGAAGGCCGTTTTACGCCCATTGGACTAAGAGAAAAATCAAACCGCACTTTGGATATTTGGATTTAGCATATTCTTTTAGACTGAATGGCTCTTACTACCATTTACAATTTACTAGTTGTATTCTTTCTATAAAATCGGACTATAAATAGAAAATACGTAATCATTTTCAACAATTTTTCCTCCCTAAACTGTTATTTGCGATACAAATTGCGTAAGACACTACAAAAATCAATTAACGTTGGTTAGAAATATAACGGTGTAACGAGAAATTATCTCGTTATTGCAATCCAAACTACCCTCAAAAGAGTTTAAAGCCAACTGTACAACCTTTGAATTCGATAATACAGAAAACCTACCATTAACTGGTAAAAGGACAAAGAAAACCGATGAAACTTAGACAAAACACGAGAAATTACAATTAGAAAGCTATTTTTATTTGAGTAGCACTCGAGCCCAGCATCAAATCGACCCCGTGAAGTTTAGCGCAGCACATTCTTCTTCCTTTCCAATTCTCCGCTCGTTCGAACGTTATTTCTATCTACATGCGCTACAATTCTATTTTAGCCATCGAGCGTCTCGTTGTACGATTATCGCCAGATTCAAATCCATGTTCTTCAATAACATTTACATTATCTCCTCGTCCTCCACCTGCTGTATGTGGGATTTTTTTTTTTCCAAGATTTCACATCGAGTCCCGCCACGAGATAATTGACAAGGCTAAAACCACCTGCTTGTTCGATGTGTTTTACATTGCTCTTGCGACGTGAACATCAGCCTTGCTTTTTCCATGTACATTTTCAAAGTTCTCCTTCCTATAATTTTGATACCAGAAGTAACAAATTTATTTCTCTCCAAATATGACAGGATCCAATTTCAAGGTCTCCTATAAATCCTTATTTTACTTGGACATTAAGGTCGAGACACGAATACGGATTGCATGCGAATTGTGTGAGTCCAATTTGAAACGATTGAAGCAAAGATTTTGCATTTTGATGAAGTAGTTAATTTTTGAACAAATAAGTTTTTAGACAGAAATGCATTAGTTATTTGAACACTGTATATATGCAGAAACTTTAAGGAGTTGGGATGTTAAGCAAACGAGGCTAGTGTGCAATGGAGAAATTGATATTAGATAACGTTGAATTATCGCGTTATTACGACCAGAACTTAAACTCTCCAACCTCAAATCTTAAAAAAGCAGGTCTGAGAAACCACATTTCAAATTCTTATCTCCCGCAAAAAAAGAGAAGAATAAAAGAAAATAAAACGATGGGTAACGTTTGACCCCCAGGGGAGAGACGCGATATAAAGTGAAAATAGGAAGAAAAAAAGCTCTAAAGAAGATGTAGAAAGGACGACATGCATTTTTTATCCCTTTGCCACATAAATTCCCCCTCCGAGAGCATTTTGCCTTTTCCCATTTCTTAAAATCATAGAAACAGTTCCACCCATCTTTATAAGTAGGTCCTTCTTCCTCCCCGACACGTTGCCTCCTTTCGCCGCCGTTTGTTGAACTGGGAAATCGCAAGCGAGACGAAGCGATGCAACGACCAACTTGAGTTGAGTTTGTCTCAAACGAATGAAGGAGGAAGTAAGGGAGGATCCGAGAGCTCGGCGAGCTCGGCCTAAGATGCTTCAAACTCTACACAACCATCGATACAGACTTATAAAACGTTCACGAGAGATATAAAGGGTCCATTAGACAAGAGACGCACAATAAAGGGTTCTTGGGCGTCTTCGAAATTTAGACATTATCCTCGTACGATGCACTTATATAGTGACGTTAAAGACAAGCGTCTTTCTCTCTTTTGTTGATCTAATGGTCGAAATATATGGGAACTATAAAATATGACCTCTACAATGGCGTTATAAAAATTATGGCTAGTCATCGGTGAACGGTCTTAGTTCTTTTTATCTCGTGTGCTTTTGCGGATTTTTTATAAAACCGTTCCAACGTTTAGGTGTTTGCCATGTCTCCCCAAAATCTTTGCGTCCTTATGGTCGTGTCCAACTACAGTGATATTAACTTTTTTTTCATCTATTGTAGCTTTCCGATAGACCAATATTTTCCAGGAAAGTAGATGCTCGAATTTGCCTTTGATACCAAATTTTAGTGAGCGATCGTTGCATGTAACCAGGACTGTCAGGTTACTACTGAGTGTTACAAGCTTGGTAGTGACCCGGTAGCACTATTATTTGACTGACCATTTTTTAACATATTTTCTAATGTATTTTTTTCTCTCATTCTTTTCTTTTCGTTGATTTCTCTTATTTCCTTCCCTTTTGTCTCATTACTTTCTTACGAAGTGTTCATACGTACATTTAGAGGTTCGAGCTGCCGAGCATTTGCAATGACTACAGTTGGACACCTACAGTACCCCTGTATTTACTCTAAAATGGAAAGGATATACTTTTTTCCTATTCAAGAAACCAAAGGGAAAAAAATTAGGCAGCCAACGAAAACATTTTTCTCTCAAGAGTAGAAAGAATGAAGGGAATGACAGAAAGTTGAAGAAAGAAGGAGGATAAATACAATGAGGAGGAATGAACACAGATGTACAGGATTACAAAGACTACAATATCTTATCATCCTTAGACTTCCCAGGTTCCTTCGGCGGCTATTGTGGCTGAGAGATCATTCAACCGCGGAAGTTGGAGCCAGGAAGGCGCGCGATATTTCGGATGATAGCTGCAGCATGATTGTCCATACTACATCTGACGCCTCTTTGCGGGCCTTTTACATCTCCCTTCTTTCGAATTTAAAGCGGAAGACCAGCCTGGCCCTATCACGCAGAAAGCTGGCAAGGAGAGAGATCTGTAAAGGAAATGATGAAGATCTGGATGTGAAAATGTGTGGAACATATATAGCCGGAGATTTTCATGAAAATATTGAGGGCTGTAGGGCACGCACTAATTCAGGTGTAACTTGCAGTAACTTTACCTATGTTACTCCTTGCATCCTTTTGCGGGCAGGGAATATGTAAATAGAATATTCTCCCTGCAGCAAAGAACTGGAGATAGGAAGAATAGACGACAATAATGAAGGAATGGATCAGAGAATGTGTGCAAGAATGGTGATCGGAGATGAGAGGTAAAAGTTCCTTCAGAACTTTACTGCAGCAAACTAAATCGGCCGCTTCGTGTAACCTATGACGGCGCCTCTTTGTCTACTCCTTGTTGAGACGTCAGTATCGAGCTTTGATCCTTCTGTGATCCACAACATGGAACTCTGCCCCGACACTGTCTATGTACCATCTTGTTTGAACGGATCCCCATCAGCTCATTGGCAATCCCATACTGGCAGGTTCCTTATGAGGTCTCTCGTGTTGCTCCTTCCACTAAGCAAAAAGGCAATTATTTCAGTGTCTGGCAAGTGATAAGGTCCTAGATGAATGCTAGTGCGTTATACATTTTAGACGTCAAGACGTTACCGTAAGATTCTTCAAGAATTTCCTCCACGAGTTTCCTTTTGAATGATCTTAATAAACTTTAAAATAAGTGGTTTGCGTAATGGCATTGTCTACACATTTTCTTGCCTTGAATGTTCTCACAGATAAAAAATACGTAGAAAGTACCATTCGCTCCATACACTTGAGGGTATGCGCACACTTTTGTTAGTTTCAGAACTGGCAAATCTCTCTCCAGGAAAGTCTCGACTATCAAAGACCATATCCTAAAATCCAGGGTCGATGCCAGCATTGGAAGTTTTGAGATTCTAAGTTCTAATCCTAATACCACCCACCTCAGAATTCTAGAGGCGACTTTCATAAAAACACACGCCCACACATTAAATATCGAATGATCTTCATGAGGATGTCTCTCATGGTATTATCCTTTATACTCCAATTATATATATATATATATATATATATATATATATATATATATATATATATATATATATATATATATATATATATATATATATATGAATATGTACCACGGAAGGAAACTGAATAAAAGGCGGAAAGAGTTAGTACTTTCGTCTATTCGACATTTTCAAACTCACAATGGTAAGAAAAATAAGACACACTAGTATTTATACTAAGCGCGTTTCCCTGGGATGAGGTCAACATTTTAATGCTATCAGATAAGTCAGATTTTAGAAGGGGTGATAAAATTGGATCTATCGAAAACAGCCCTGGGCTAATGTTGAGATTACTCTCCTTTGTGTGGGAGATTAAAAATGATTCCAGGATATTTCTCTTTATAAAATCATTATTATGGATTATAGTATCAGTACAATTATAAAAAAACATTTTATAATTGTAAATTAAGGACAATAGAACCTCGTAAAACCCTATTAATTTTACCCTATCAAGATAATTTTATGTCTGTAGTGCCCATTCTAAAACAACTTAATATTAAGGTAGCCTTTAAATACAATCATACATTGAAAAATCTCTTAATAAAGCATAGCCCCAATAATGATAGTAATGTAATTTACCGAATTTCATGTTTAGATTGTAATTTATTCTATGTAGGCTAAACTTCCAAAAATGTTTCCATAAGGCCCCTAAAACACAAAAATGCAGTAATTAAGGGTTATCTGAATAATGCCTTAGCTGTCCCCCATTCCAAGATGAAACACGGAATTAACTGGTCAAAAACTGATACTATAATCCATAGTAATGATTTTATCAATTTTATCACTTTTTCTAAAATCCGACTTATCTGATAGCATTAAAATGTTGACCTCATAAGGAAACGCGCTTAGTATAAATACTGTGTGTCTTATTTTTCTTACCATTGTGAGTTTGAAAATGTCGAATAGACGAAAGTACTAACTCCTTCCGCCTTTTATTCAGTTTCCTTCTGTGTTACATATTCATATTTATAGTTATCACGCGCTAACTTTCGTGATATTTCCCATATATATATATATATATATATATATATATATATATATATATATATATATATATATATATATATATATATATATATATATATATATATATATATATATATATATATATATATATATATATATATCCCTCTCTCTCTCTCTCTCTCTCTCTGCAGAATGTTGCAGGATCGAAGGTATTGCAACTCCCTCCCCCCATGTTGTTTAGTCCTCGAAGTTATCACCCCTATTGTTACCTCGTACTACATATATACCTTCATCATATTCTCACTACCATGAAGTAAGGGTCTCTTCTACTGCGTTCCACTCGCTGCCACTGCACCCATTACAGAAAAGCAAGGTCAAGCTATCTCATGCCCTCTCTCTCCTTTTCCCTATGTTCGTACTTTAAGATTCAAGTACCTGTATTGTTGTCCGAACTTTTCCCATGAGTCTTGTTGCAATTCTCCCCCCAAAACTGGAATTTAGGGCTGATGAGGGTTGTTATCGGGGTCTTCGCTATACCTTTTGTTTCCTATTTCCGTTCATTCTATTCAGCCCCATTTTTATATCTATCGCTCCCACGAGTATCAAGCGCTGAATACAGCTCGTTGCAAATGTATAGGCGTGTGGGGGCCGCTGACCCCCCTTTCACCCCCAATCTTAACAATACATCTCTATATTCACGAAATTATGTGAATTCCTGGGAGTGAAGGAATGTCCAGGCGTGAGGGATAATTTTCGGTGGTCTTCGATATATACGAAAATTCGGTTGTCAGTCCGAACCAGGCCCAGTATCGGGATTATGTAATGCATAGGTTCATGAACACACGTATATGTGGATACTTAAATATCTCAGTTGCACTGTTCACCCATCTCGGAAGTAATTGATCTGGTGAGTTAAAAGAGAAAATTAATGCACCACCAAATCAACGAGTCTCCAACGATTGCACCGAAATGCATCTGTCAATCAACAGTTGAGCAGACAAACAAAAGACACGAGGAAATACAGAGAAGACACAAAAATATCCTTCACACCACACACACTGCCACTATTCACCATTATTCACCTCATGCACTATCACTTAGTCTCACATTTCCACATCATCAGCGCAAGACTGCCGCACAACGATTAATATCAGTCATTAAGGAATTTCTATGTCTGTAATCACCGAATCAATGGGCATCAATTTTCATTACTCCGCTCTCGTATCATTAGGTCTTGATTTGACTGCATAATTATAGGTGGTTGGGTTGCTGAGAGGGAGGGAGAGGCCTGGAGGGAGGGGTTGGAGAAGAATCTTCCCGGTAAACTGAAAAACAGCATTCGAGGACGACTTGGCGGGAAGATGTTTGGGAAAAGAGGCCAGGCTGATGAGGTTGATGGCACAAGTTCGAATCCCCACAAATTTAGTTTAGAGAAAAATGGGAAAACCATAGCCCATTTTTGCTAGTTCGATTATATATAAATATATAAAAGTCAAGGGGCGTCTTAAATCGGCGAGGGCAAGAAGTGTAAAGGAAGAAGTGGAAGATAAGGAAGGGGTTTGTGAGAGGCTCTAAATTTCATTCGTATCCTCTTTTCGGTTTCCCGATTCCGGAGCGCAATTTGCCCCATGCGGCGAATGGCGGGGCCGAAGCGATTCCAATTTTATGCATTTCGCCTTTGAACAAATTTGATCAACTTACTTCAAAACGTCGCTCGGTCAAATACATGTGCGTGAGTGTACGTGGCTCAGAGACAGAGATAAAGATGTATAATAGATAAGTCTACGGAAAAAGTACCCGTCATAATACGAACACAAACTTCCAATTATAAAATGTGTAAGAGGTTTTCGGGAGCCTGAAATTTGATCAATGGCAGGAGTAACTTGAAAACTTCCTCTGTCAAAACTTCTTTGGAGAATGAGTCCATCTGACAATGTGTCAGATGTATACGTATTCGGAGGGAAGTTTAGGATATTCAAATTCAACTTCAAATCTTGATTGATTAAAAACATTACAAAATAAAAATTATTATACAAAATTACGTCACAGGAATATATAGGTAACGCTTCTATTCAAGCCCATGAAGAGCAAAGCTCTTATCAGGAGGGAAGCTTATGATATATATATATATATATATATATATATATATATATATATATATATATATATATATATATATATATATATATATATATATATATAAGTGGCAAACAAATTGATGGACGCAAAGAATAAAATCCACTGTCAATTATTTTCCTTCCAATTTTTTAGAAATTCGCTCGTTGGTTTAGTTTTTTTTTCCTTCATATTTCTAATGTAATCAATTAGTCTCAAATTTAATATTCATGTTTCACAATTTTATTACATGTGTTAACTTTTTATGTATACATTTAAGTCTGTATTTTGTATTCTTTCTTTAACACTGATGATGGGATTAGTTATAATCCTGAAACGTTTGAAATAAATGTTACGAGGCATCTACGGCTCTGTCCTGGTAAACCTATATATCTATATATATATATATATATATATATATATATATATATATATATATATATATATATATATATAAAACCGCAGAGCCTTAGGTGTCATTAATGTAGGCAAGTAGAGTAAGCAGTGCGGATGTTGGGGCCTGGAGGGAACGCACTCATCCATATGTCGCTGCAATATGGTTGTGACAAAGTATAACTGTATGATGTTGTTTTTGTTGCATTGCTAGCAAAGAACAGATGACCTCTGCCCCCTGGAATGGCCCCCAAACTATACTTAGTTAACACAAGGGAACAAAATTGTATAAAAATGACAACTAATAAAAAATAATGGAAAATGAATTATTAACATTTTTAAAACTAATTAGTTAATTCAATAAGAAAAACAAAACAAAGCACCAAGGCAACAACTTGCAGAATAAAAATAAAATTTTGCGAAAACTTTTAAATGAGACAAGTTGGAAGAAGTCGGGAAAATCCTCAACTTAAAAGAAAGGTATTAAAATATATCACAATATTATTGCGACCCGAAATGTTACACTTCCTACATCACCCTGATTTGTTATTAGGAGGGAAGCTTATGATTTATACATATGTACGAGGGGCGGTCAATAAGTTTTGCCACTCGGATATAAGGAAACGAGATATGAGGAAAAGTGTTTTATTATTTTTCAATATAACTACTCTCGAATTCAATGCACTTGCGCCACTTGTCCCTGAGGCTTCGAATTCCCGACAACCATAAATCTGCCGACTGCTGTTCAATCCACTCCTGGACGGCGAGCTGGACATCTTCATCGTTCTCAAACAAGTGTCCACGCAGTGCAGCCTTGAGCTGGCGGAACAAAAAGTAGTCGCTAGGGGCCAGATCTGGACTGTAGAGGGTATGGTTGAGCTCCTCGAATCCGCACTCGTGCAGGGCAGCTTGTGCAACTCTGGCCTTGTGGGCAGGGGCATTGTCGTGGAGGAGCAAGACACCGCGTGTCAACTTGCCGCGCCGCTTCTGACGGATGCACTTCTTCAACCCAGCCAGTTCCTTAGCTTAATATTGGCCTGTGATGGTCCTTCCACGAGGCGCATAGTCCACCATCAACACCCCTTCAGAATCCCAGAAGATAATGGCCATGATCTTCCTGGCTGAGGGTTGGGTCCTGAACTTGATGGGATCGGAGAGCCCCTGTGCTTCCAGGCCATGCTTTCGAGCTTGGTCTCGGGATCCCAGTGATGGACCTACGTTTCATCACCTGTCACAATGCGTGACTCGAATCCCGCCCGGTATTGGTTGTACAGGAGGAGCAGCTCCTCCGAACTTTGACGACGTTGAAGTCGATCATGGGGCGTGAGGTTTCGTGAGGTTTCGCGGGACCCAACGGGCAGAGACCTTGGTCATGGCCAAATTGTCGTGGATGATGTTGATAACAATTCCATGTGATATTCCAAGTTCTCGCTCGATTTCTTCGACCTTTACCGTTCGATTTTCAAGGATCATCCTCTCTACACAGGCCACATTGTCCTCGTTGGTCACGTCTGACGGGCGTCCTGGACGGGCGTCATCTTCAAATGACTCACGACCATGGCGGAACTCCCTATTCCAGCGAGCAATGGTTGTATAGGAAGGGGCGGTGTCAGTGTACACTGCAACCATGCGTTCATGGATCTCTTTTGCATTCTTGCCTTCCTTGGTAAAAAATTTTATCACTGAGCGGTGTTCAACCTTCTCCATTGTTGAAAAATTTGTGAGTGACGATCTGCGATCAGCTACTGCTTCTTAAATAGACGAGGCAGGAGTGTGCGGCTGCAGGTCCTGACTTTTCATAATTTGTCCTAACACCCCCACAAACACCCATCCCCTTCCTCTGTTTTTCCCTACGGATTCGCAAAACTTATTGACCGCCCCTCGTATTATGATGGAATCCTATGATGTATACACATAAGAACAGAAGCTTATATTGTATACCCATTAGAAGGGAAGCTTATGATGTATACATATTCGGAGGGAAGCTTAGGATGTCTTCGCATTAGCAGAGCTGAACACGATCTTGATCTTGAAGATCACTTTTATATGCGGTGATCTTGATCTAAGCTCTCTTTATTTCAATTGACCTTCATCTTTCTGGATGATCACTTTAGACCTCAACATCAGTTTTGATTTCAGATTTTTAATTATGCCCCTATGCAAATATCATTTGTTTTTTGTGCAAGTGACATCTGGTGGCAACTTTTTTTCCCACCGACTGTTTATGTTTTCTGCCACGAGTGTGAATAAGGTTCTCATTTAAACGAGTGATGATGTCACATGTTGAGTAAAAATCAGATACGAAAGGTCCAAAGTGTACAAAACTGGGCAGTGAGATTCATTGAAAATAAAAGAAGAGAGGACCGAATAACATCCGAGGAACTGCATAGAAGAACCTACCTTGAACCTATTAACACTGTACTCCACGAACGAACCAAAAACTTGTGGGTAAAGTTAAATGAAACTTTACCCCAGGAAGAACAAAAAGTAATCGTAGCAAACAATGAAATCCGTCAGATAAAATACAGGAAGAGATTTGACGGAAGCAAGAAAAATACAACGTTGAATGTAAACCCAATCTATAAATAACACAAAGTGACCTACCGAACCAAAAACCACCGATATTGACCATCAACGAAGAATGACACACTAAAGAGAATACGAACAGAAAAGAGTAATGAGAAATACAAAGAAAGAAATATAAAGTGTATATAAATATAGGACTACAAAATCAAAAAAATAAATATAATAAAAAAAATAAAAATAAAGAGCTCATAGAAGCAATTGATAACGAAGGCTCGAATACTTAAATTAAAAACCTTAAATATAAAAAAAAATAATAATAAAATAAAATACAATGCAAAACGAAAGCGTTTTCCAGGCAACCTGGCACAATTCACTATATCATTATCGCGTTCACCAAATCATCTCCATATATAACCCGAAACTCATAAACACACAATATCTCTACCTTTCTATCTCTCTCCTACACCTTCACCTCTTATACTATCCCAATCGCAATCCCAACACTCGAAGCCGGGGAATTTCCTTTCACCAAAAATGGTAGTAAAGATTAGATATTGTACATGTATATATATATGATAGTTTGCAAACATTTATATCGTTTATTAAATTATAATTAATAATTTATATAATTTAACATTATTTATATTTACTATGCGCCAATTAATACGTGTAAGTACTTAATTTTTTCAATGAAAGAATTTAGCTAAAAAATATTTATTATTAATTTTGTTATAAAATATAGGTATAAAATATAGCCTATGGGTCCTTATTCCTAATTAATTAATTTTAAACATATTTTATTAACATAGTGAATTTTATAATAATGTTGCTTTACAACTTTAACATGCTCCCGAGGAAACCAAATATTCTAGGTTGTAAACCAGAACAGCATTCAATATATTCAGATAACACTGTTGGTAATAAGGATCAATTCTGTGCCATTAAACGGAAAATCTTTTCAAATTGTCGAAAAAAATGTAAACAGTATCAAAGTTATTTGTATACAGATCTGTTTGCTGGCCTCGATTCAACTAGAAATCTTTTGCTGCACCTCATGGTTAGTACTGCTTAGTAACTAAGTAGTAGGTGACTGGTGCAATAAAAACAACTAATACTACATTTACATAGACGTCCATTTGAATATATTTTGCACTTCAGTTATAAAAAGATGATGTAAAAGTAAATACATTAAGAACTGCTGATATCCGACCATAATAAAACGCCAGGTATATCTGTCTTTCTCGCTCTGTCTGATCCATGTCTGTAATTTGTCCTGTTTTGTTACTCGAGGACGAAATTCGGCTTTCAATTTAACATAGGCTAAAAATATACCGATGATGGTGAAAATAATTTTAGTCAAAGATAACATTTTAGAAACTTATTAAGTATCAATTTCAACTAAGAGTTTGATAGAAGTTTGATACTCTGATAAATATTATACAGGGTGTTCAAGAAGTCTCTCCGAATGATAATAACTTATTTTCTTGTGTAGAAACTACATTTGGATGTGTTGAGCGAATATGAATCAGAGAAGAAATCTCGCAAGCGTCCAGCTAAAGAAGAAGATGCCAGCGACAGCAATGTTGGCTCGGCCAAAATTGCCAAGAAGCTAACACTAAGCATGTTCTAATATGCGAGGATTTCTTTGAAAAGAAGATTCTCTCGCTTGTGGATAATGAGCAATAATCATTCAGCCTAGTTGAGCTACATGAATTTTGTGACCTTCTTTCATGTTAGTATAACCCCAATATTTTGCGATTTATTCGATAGCTAATCTCTTCTAAAAATAATTACTCATCTTATTTGTATGAACATTAGACTATTGCTAGCCTACCTAACTATTTCGATATTTTTCAATTGATAATTTATTGTAATTTTTATTAAGACGTAATCCAGCTGTTCAGGTGCTCTGTAAACGCACCCTGGAATAACAACCAGTACAATGAAGGAAGCCATACATACAAGCAAAACTGGCAGCTGTTAGCCATGTGTGTGTTACATGCGATATATGGTCAACTAATCGCCTCAGTTTCATTAAGTCACTCTTATTGATTTAGTGTATTAATTTTATATAATTGATAAATTGACCATTGGTGATAGACTGATAGTCTGATAGACTTATAGTATAATATTTTCAATTATTTGACTTATGTTCCTCATTCATTAACTTAGTGAGTCTTCATTTTGCTGTGAATAGGAACTTGTCCACATTTTGCTCTTATGGGTTGGGTCACGATGTGGTCGTATGGTAGGAGACCCATCACTGACATAGTTCTTCTCTTCAATCTTTTCTGGCGCATTTTAACTGGTATGTGTTTAACCAATATTATAAATTAAGTTTAAAAAAATGTTCGTATAAACATTGATTTCATATTCTTACATTACATATCAATGATGACATGTCGCAAGGATCACCTGCACATACATGCAGAAAATTTCGTGGAACAAATTGCTTTGCAGAAATTGCTGGAATATTGGAGAGGATAAACTCGGAGCGTGGTTTATCTTATAGAAAAGTTGTATCTACAGTCACCGGCAATGCATTGAACATGGTGAAATGCCTTCAAGAGTTAAGTGTTCGTGTTCAGAATCGTATTGACGATATTGATGAAGATGATGAAATGGATTTAGATGAAGAGGTTATCATCAGCAACATTCCTGAAGATTCATGAGAGCATGGAGAGGAGTCAGTAAAACTACCATCTTATATTCCATGTGCCTCCCAAATATTGAACTTGGGAGCAACAACTGATCGAGATAAATGACTGAATTCATCTGGACTAAAGAAGATATGCAATGAGAAAATGTTCGGCGCAGAGGAATGCTGCTGGTAAATCAAGTCACCAGCAAAAAAAAATACAGGAAATAACTGTCGCACAATTTAGGTATCCTTGCGTCAACCGATGGAAAGCAAGAGCTACTTGAATGTTGCTCTTGAAGAACTTAATCTAACCACCCTCAAAAGGAATAAATTGGATTTTTTTCCGAATATTTGTCTGTTCTAAAACCAATTGAAGGAGCCCTCAACAAATTACAGACAGAGAAAGAATGCTATTAAAATTGTCTTCTTCCAATACTCCTAGTGTCTTAAGATGCCCTTGTAAGATAGAGCCTTTCCAGCCGAACGAACCGTGCTTGAGTCACTGCATGCTATTACTGGAAGCAGTCGTATCTAGCTCCATTGTCATATTTGGTCATTTCTTTTGTCATTGCAATAAAGAATATGTTCAAGAGGTACCTTCTTCTGCACCAGTCGAACTATTTTTTCGTTTCCTGGCTTGGTTCATAGCCCAAAACGAACTAGTCCCTTGGATGTTAACTTTAACAATTCGTTTTGATGAAAGCAAATGTTTATTTACAGTGGTTGCAAATCAAATCAATACTGCTAACTTGCGGTTTTTACCCAAATATTGTCAGTAATTGGGTACTATATGTAAGTCATTTAATAGTTTCTTTTTCTTTGCTGTTAAGTTATGATAAAATTATATTTTACTTTACCACCTGGTTGGTTTAGATCGTGACATAGTGTAAAGGCTATCGCGCAACCCAGTTCACACGGAACAAATAAAATACACCCAAGAAATTTATAGAAGATCAGGGATCTAAAGGCCTACCAGAAATTCACCAGAATTTATCAGGACGGTGCTAAATTACGACGTATCCGCAAAGGGTTAAATGAATGCACACATAAAAGTATTTACAGTATTATTTACATCAAAATCAAAATGAAATAAATTGACTGTTAACAAATTATACGGGGGTACATCAAATAATAAGAAAAGTCACAAATGCTTATCACCATCTAACGACCACAATTCGTTCTAAGCAAAATAGATATTCGTGCATACAAAATTGGGTTCTATGAATAATTTGCTTAAAGCCGAAACGGCACGCGCCGTTGAAGATGAAATAGGCTACGCTACTCTAGTGACAAGTGCTCCCGGAATAACTTCCCTGTTTATGTCCCTTATCCGAAGGCCCAAAGTTACATGAATAAAACTTAATTAATTTAAAAGGGACGTAAGAAGAAAGAAATACTCCAAAATACCTGATACCAGAGTAGTGAAGCAGTAACCCACGTAGGAAACCCAGGCGAAAGAGGCTCGGCGACGATGAGTGAAATTGACCCAAAATCACAGGGGTGAATGCGCTGACGGTCTTCGGCGAGGAGAAACCCACATGCGGCAATATCGGGGCGAAAGGCAGAAAACACTAATGTCAGACCACATTCCATGCCAATAGAATTGATCTGTGACCTTCAATTCGGTCTTCCTGTGGGAAAAATGGCCAGCCAACGGGATCTCGTGAACAACTGAAAGGATGACCGGGTGACACTCACGGGGAGCAACCAAGGTCAACTTGCCTACATTATGGGGATGGTCAGACATTAAGCATTTCCGATAAAAGAGGCCGTCAACTTTGAGGAACTGGTAACTAGCCCCGTTTCTAATTCGCTTGATCTTCCCTGAGATGGCATAAGCTCGAACAGCAGAGAGGATTCAACAGGAAGTTTGCAGGCGACAGAAGTCCTCAGGCGTCACAGGAAGGGGCTGGAGAGTAGACAGAGCTAAGGGGTGAATTCGTTTCATTTTCCTTGCCCTGGTCTGGACACCACAAACATGGTTGAGTTTAGGTGCAGCGGGAGTTCCGATGATAATGGAAGAAGTTCTTAGTGGAGTAAGGGTTGCAGATGACGGATGTGGAGCTGGGAAAGGTAAAGATTTAGAAGCATCAAGGTCCCTAACTTCCGGAATTTTTCCAACCAGCACACTAGCGAATTTAATTGGTGCTCTAATGACGTCCGTCCATCCTTCGAAGTAAGGGCAACGAAAGTAGCAGGAGACGAGGGAGAATGAGTCATCCCGTCCCAAGTAGTCAGCCAAGAAGACTTTCTTGCAGGCGGTGACATCAGCTGCTGGCAAGACGTCCTCAGAGATGACTACGCAAGAGCAACCAGTGTCCCTGACAATGGTCGAAACCCAGGCCCCTTTTAATAGTACCAGAAGCCTGAAAATGAGGGACACTTTGGGCAGAGTGACAATATCCCACTTTAAAAGGTTTAGACGAAAACGAGCAATCCTTGAAGGCACGGGGTTTTCTTGGGCACTGTGGACGAATGTGACCAACTTTACCGCAGCCATGACACGTCAGGGTGGAAGAGGAATTCTGTGAGGTGCTCTTAGCGGTGGATGTATTTGTTTTTTCCTTCGAAGATGAGTTGGACGGACGCACAAACTTCTTGGGATGAGAGCTAGAAGTTCTAGAAAGACTGGGGTGAGCAGAAGTCCAATTATCCGCCAGCTGGATTGCTTCTGATAGAGTAGAGGGTCGTCGTTCCTTGATGAAGGCGCGGAGGTCAGAATGGGGGGAAGAAAGAAATTGGTCCAATATCATAAATGCCTTGAGCCCATAAATAGTGTTACCGACGCCGGAGGCTTTGGGCCATGCCTGAAATAATCTGGCTAGGTGAAACGGAAATTGCTGAAAGGTTTCCCCCGGTGAAACCTTAGCGCTACGAAACTCAATACGGTATCCATTCGGAGTTTTATTGAAGCCGGTAAGAAGGACTCTCTGCAAAAGGTTGTAGTCCCTGGTGACTTCCATGGGCAGGGAGGTATAAAGCTCAGCATCCTTACTGGTCAGTAGGCTTCCTAATCTCACAGCGTAACTCTCGAGGTTAACTTCGAGTAATTCGGCAACCCTCTCGAAGCAGTTGAGATAAGAAGTAATGGCCTCGCCATCCTGTAACAGCGGAAGTTTCGGACAACTCACCGGGTCAGTGAATTGAAGAGAATTAGGTTTCTAAGGTGCGGAGATGTGAGCCAATTCAGCCCCCTTCTCGGCTTGGATCTTAGCCTTCTCTGCTTTTACTTGGATTTTGGGCTAGCTGAAGCTTCCGTTCTTCTTCCTCTTTATGAGCCGGGCGCTTCCTCTCATGCTCCTCACGTTCGAATGTCTGTTGCTGCAATACATATTGAGCAATTTCATTGCCGATAAGGCCCAATTCGATGCCCTGATTCTTAAGTTCTTTAATGTGGGACATAATGATAGAAAACGAGAGTCAGTAAAAAAAAAAATAAAAATAAAGTTGAGTCGATAATGAGAGTCATACGAATAGGTTACAAACCCCAAAATAAGTGAGCAGGTTGACTCTGCTAAGGACAAAAAATGCAATAATTACGCAAAACGTACCCCAAAAAACGCGGTAAAAGTTATAAATTTTTTTTAAAGTGGGGGTAAAAAATAATAAAAAAAGGTTAGCCACACGATGGGGACCACACAAATCCCACACAAGAGGCAATAAACAAACCTCTTGAAAAAAAAATGATGCTCAAAGTAGCCAAATGTAAGTAGTACATAGATAATCACGGCAAGAAAAAACAAACAACCGTGAATACGAGACGTATAGCAAACATCAGAAGACACCCCTGCAAGTGTCAAAAGATTAATAAATTAATACAAACAAGGGCTAAGCAGAGCCGTGAAAATTGAGGTCAAGGCAAACCTCGGTAGCGCAAGGGCTAAAAAAATCCTATGCACAATAGGAATTCACTTCCGGGCCACAGACAGTGAATGCCTGCTCGAGGCGATTTAAACACCCAAAGATAAGCACGACAACTTAACATGACAACTTAAACTGGAAAAAACAAATACTGGCTAACTAAATCCTGGAAAAACCTAATCCTGGCAAGGTCAACACGTATGTAAAGGATATCGCGGAACCCGGTTCACACGGCCCAAATAAAATAAACACAAGAAATTCATAGAAGATCAGGGGTCTAAATTCACCAGAATTTATCAGGACGGTGTTAAATTACAAGCTATCGACAAGGGGTTAAATAATTACACACATAAAAGTATTTACAGTATTATTTACATCAAATTAAAATGAAATAAATTGACTGCTAACAAATTATACGGGAGTACATCAAATAATAAGAAAAGTCACAAATGCTTATCACCATCTAACGACCACAATTCGTTCTAAGCAAAATAGATATTCGTGCATACAACATTGGGTTCTATGAATAATTTGCTTAAAGCCGAAACGACACGCGCCGTTGAAGATGAAATAGGCTACGCTACTCTAGTGACAAGTGCTCCCGGAATAACTTCCCTGTTTATGTCCCTTATCCGAAGGCCCAAAGTTACATGAATAAAACTTAATTAATTTAAAAGGGACGTAAGAAGAAAGAAATACTCCAAAATACCTGATACCAGAGTAGTGAAGCAGTAACCCACGTAGGAAACCCAGGCGAAAGAGGCTCGGCGACGATGAGTGAAATTGACCCAAAATCACAGGGGTGAATGCGGTGACAGTCTTCGGTGAGGAGAAACCCTCAGACGGCGATATCGGGGCGAAAGGCGTCAAAACCACTGGGAAAGATGACTCGAAGACCCAACCATTCGAGAGAAGGAATTTGAGATGACAGAATTTCCCAAATAGAAGATGGCGAGGTGACCGGGTGAGAGCTTTCACGTGCCCAATGTGAACGGCTTTCCAAAGGAGAACAATTACAAACGTAACTGCAAGAGCTCAATTCGATGCAGCCGACAGAGAGGCAGCGACAACGCTGGCAGAAATCAATGACAACAAATCCTTGCTGCACGAAGGATTCCAGTACGGGTCTCCAAAAATGAACAACGTTAAAGGTAAATGACGGAAAACGATTCAGCGGAGCAATCAAGACTGAATTCTCACAACGGAATAAATTAAAAGGCCTCACGGCTCTATTTATATCCTTCATTCTGAAGGGGGAAAAGGGAAGTGGGGCACAAGGGGGGGGAGGGGTGAGTCGTTTTCCCTACGCAAATAAGGCTGGTAAGTTACAGAAGTTTAGGCCAAAAATGGTAGCCTCGAAGCGGGTCGACCCGCGATAAACACCGTAAACTATGATGAGCAAGGGAAAGCATGAGAATACGAGGGCCTACCCTTTACACATAATATAACATATAATAAACGCCAAAAATCTAAAAGGCCATCAAAGTTGCGAGCATATAAAAAACTACAACAAAAAACTAAATACAAAATCGAAAAAACAAGAATCGCACAATAACGATAGTCAAGATGTGTCGATGGCGAAGACTTGACGATGGAGAAGACATTACAATGGAGAATGCGTGATGGGGTCGATGGTTTGATGATGGCGATAACTTGATTCAGATTGTCTTGCAGGGATGTGATGATGGCGAAGAGGTGACGACAGCGAAAACAGGACCATGGCGAAGACGTGACAAGGCGATAGACATCTCTTCGCCATCGACACGTCGTCAGTTTTCGATCTTTATTTCTTCGATTTTTCTTGTATTTTTATGATGGAAGCTTATGATACAAACGTATTAGGAGGGAAGCTTATGATTTATCTGTATTTGGAAGAAAGCTTATAATGTTTATCCATTAGGAAAGACGCTTATGACGCATACGTACTAGGATGCAACTTATGATGTTTACGTATTAGAAGAGAAGCTTACGATGACAATAAGCTGAGTGATCAAGCACCGTAGTTAGTTGGATAGTTGTGAAAATTTCACGGGGGTAGGAAGGAGCAAAAAATGGAAAGAAGGTAATGAATGTCACAATTAAGAGTAGAAATGAGACTTTTGGAATAACAGAGACTCATAAATGCTCAAGGAAACGGGCTTATAAATAATTTTAAGATTTTTAAAAATAATTAAGATCAGCTTTTTTAATTAACGTTAAGGCGAAAAACAATGAGACCGTCCAGTAGAAAAGATTGTAAAGAAATATTTATAAATAAAGTGGTCAAGGTATAGGAGGTAAAAATGTTTAGACGATATATAGCCGCAGAATGTCTGCTGGCATTGGAGCTCAAAGGGCACCCAGTCTGCCACATGTCAGATGAGGCATACTGACATAAACTGCACCTGACACCACCTTTAGGTTACACCGTGGCCGAGATGGCATAATTCTTCCTGGTGTCAGATGTAGCAATGAATTTATAATAACGTGTGGCAAGTTATGGACTGATTTCGTATGGGAGAAATTTCCTTTTCTTCGAAAGTGCTTTCACAGCCCTCCAGCTAATTCCCATATTCAGTAGAATCGATCATGAACGACCCCCATTACACTCCCATCATACTTCACATGATTACACCTGGAACACTTAAGTTCGTAAACGACGAAGCATCTCTCCTTGTGAGGGATTAGGGTTTTCAATATCGGACTAAACGGTGTGGTAATTGTTAAGATTAGTGGCGCACGATTTTGTTACCAATTACTACTAGGGAGGACTACTAGATTATTAAAAATAGCGGAATGTGTGAATGTGCACTCCCACAATTAAAGGAGGATATGGGAGCAAAGCCGCCCATTTCGAAGTTCCCTTCAAAATGATATATAATATAATATGATGCGACCCCAAAACGCAAAAATCGCTATCAAAAATCGTGGGTCACTAATCTTAACAATTACCATTTGTCTATTTACAAAAAACTATGGTAAAATCTTTATCAAAGTAAAACTGCTTCAAAATCTACGAAAGAACTCTATTAAAACTGTGGTTCAAAAATCCCCAATCACAAAAATATAAAGATTCGGGTATCCTTAGGATATTTAGATGTTAGTATCCTACCATAAGCTTTTCCAGCCACACAGCAAACAAGTTCTTGTATAAGTTTTACACTCCCTGATTTCGCCTTTATCTCAAGTCTTTCACCACCTACCTCTCTGCCGTGTTTACCACTATGGTAATCACCGAATTGGCGGGGGTACGCGCAGCCACCATGATTAAAGGCGGGATAGTTGTGCAATTCAACGGAAGAGTTGTGCGAACTAGATGTTGAGCGATCTCTGGAGTTAGCTCTTGGGATCGGTTGTATCATGTACCTAGTTAGTATTTAGTTATTACATTTTCCAGTTATCAGCACCTTTTTCACGTACTATATTCGAAATTTTAATCAAGCATATCAAAATTTAGGTAATAAGAAGTCTAATGTTTTGTTTTTAGCCTTTTATTTATGATATTGTTTTAAAATATATAATATACGACCCAAGATAATGACCGCATCAAGAGTAAATTCATTTTGACACTGCAATCCAGGATGAACTCAGTTGGACCGATTGTATCTAGACAATTACCCAACAAGGCACCTTCATCCATAAACATTCGGAAGACTGTACTCAAGCCTTCGTGTGAGACACACAAGTGCGTGCAGGAGTTTCCACTTTCATACTCGCTCGTAGAGATTCGGGCTCACCTTCACATCTTGAAACCAGCTTTCATCCCCAAAGAGACGCTAGGTTTTACGAGTGACGTTCTACTTGCCACGACTCTTCCCTCAAATTCTAAGGCACATTGCAAGCCAATATATTAGGACCGACATTCCGAGGAGAGAATTCCTCACTGTTGCTCTGCATCCCTCGCACATTTCCTAGCTCAGCTCATTTCAACTTGATAAGGCTGATCTGAACGATCTATAAAGTATCAGTTTGAACAATTGTCAATCTGATATAAAATCCCCATATTTATTTCATTATTATATTTTTTCAACCCATTAGATAATTTGCTTATTTTTGACTCGAGTGACACACCATACCCTATCATTGGATAATTTCTCGTAGTTATGCAAATGTCTCCGTGACATAATCAATTAGTTAATTTTTCACGTATCTATGTCTTAGCATGCAAGTTATGAACCCATAGTCTAAAAATAAAATGAATCATATTCGTGTGTAAAATGACAGTAGCCAACTTTGAATTGTGATTAAATAAAAAAATTCATTCTTTTTCGTATAGACAAAGCATTCACAACCATGTTAAGTGGACGCAACCCAATAAGCCATTTATGTAATCGTGCCATATCTGATGGCACGATTGTAATAATAAGTTAGGCATCTCTACTCGATCTAAGAGGATGGGTGCATGTCACGAGCCTCTCTGAAAACAGAAAAGTTCGCACAATTGTAAACACGTTTCCGACCTCGACGAGGAACGTCGGACCCTTGTATAACCCCCTCGCGCAAAAGATAATTTACTATAAAATTCAAATATAGATGTCTACCTATCAATTGGCAAATGCTCTATGAAATAGTTTAGGTATACAGAAGATTGGGTTATATTAGTTCCTTGTTTAGTGCTAACATCAGATTAGGTATGGGGCCAACCGTAGACGGATCACAGAAGACGTGGCCATGGCTGTCAAGCGAAGTTCATAAGAATATCAGACACTACCTCAAATGACAAGAGCTCGACATCACTGGGGTAGAAGGGGTCCCCTTTCAGTGATTAAGTGGAACATATCCAGTTTCCAGTCATTAATATTTTAATCACTATTTGAATCAATGTCAGCTAATGTTAAATTATTAATTAATTATTATTGATTAATTCTGAGATAGATTATTATCATCACTTATTATTGCGGTTACTATATAACGACAGGAAGCCACTGCATCGCGCACGCCTGGGTACCGACGCTCATCATATATATACATATATATATATATATATATATATATATATATATATATATATATATATATATATATATATATATATATATATCATTAAGTCTATTAATTCAGGTGAAAAATTGGCATTCAACAGATGAGGGGTTCTTTGAGCAAAGACTGGAATGACATGATATAATTGATCCATTAATTATTATCGACGACTCCCCGAAAGAGTGTCCCTCTCCCCACAAAAAAAGCTGAGGGGCGCTTGAGTTCAAAGCGGTGGAAATGGCGAGCCACCTCCCCTCCCTCCCCCGAAATTGCGGGGGTAAATTTCTATCGTATCTTCCACCAATTCCTCGCTCGTATAGAGTAAGTTCAAAGGGACTGGCGGAGATAAGGTTATGCCTGCGGCCAGCCCTGATGAAGGAGAGAGAGAGATTTGAAAAATTTAGCACGATCAAAGAAAACGGAAGAAAGAAATGGAGAGAGAGAAATAAAAAAAAATAAGACCGTTAAAGAAAGAAATAAGGAGACAGAAAAAGAGACAAAGAAAGAAACAAAAGAGACAGAAATAAATAAGGAGAGAGAAGGAAATAAATAAGGAGAGAGTAGAAAAGAAATACGAAGAGAGAGAAGAAAGCAATAAGGAGAGAGAAAATAAAATAAATAAGTATAGAGAAGAAAATAAATAAGGAAAGAGAGAAGGAAAGAAATAAGAAGAGAGAAGGAAAGAAATTGGGAGAGAGATGAAGAAATAAAGAAACAAATAAGGAGAGAGAAACAAATAAAGGGTGAGAGAACGATATACAGAAACATATATATACAGGGTGCGTACGGTATTTGAGGACATATGTTATTTTTATTATAGTATCATATTATTTGACTCTATATTATGTATATTTCGGAATGATCAATGGCAGACCTATGCTTACACAAGAAATGAAGAGGCACGCAGTTATCGTGGCTATAAAGGCTGAATATAGCAATTTAGAAATAACACGTTTTTTAAAACCCGCTCGATCCTTCGTCTACAAAGTTTTCAAGGAGTTAGAGAGGCCAAAGATGGTAGAGCCATGGATCGACAATGTACGCAACGGAAGACTTTGTGTGTTTCAAGAAGACTCGGCACCATCACACAAGGCTCAAGCAACGCTGGAATGGATGGCGGAAAATTTTCATGATCACATAACCTCTAAATTTGGCCTCCTAGCTCCCCAGATCTCAATCCATTGGACTACTATGTATGTAGCGTAGTTGAGAAAGAGGTTAATGAGCACCTCCATAACACTAAAGAATCCCTAAAAGCCTTCATAGTCAGAGTAATGTCCAATATGAACAAAAACCACTTGAAGCTAGCATGTAGGCGATTCAGACATCGCATAGAAGCCGTTATCGAAGCTGAAGGAGACTTTATTGAATAAAATTATAAAACAATATGTTTATTCTTATCCTCAAAACTTTTTCAGTGAAAAGACATTATTATCTTTTTTTAAGAGTCATTTTTGTGTAAGTATAAATCTGCCTCAAATACCTTACGCTCCCTGTCTCAACTTTCCCTTGTCCTTTGAATCCCTATTAATTTCTCTTTCTTTCATAGTACCGATCGACCTTGCAAATCGTACCTTAAAAGCTTATTTATTCGGAAGATTTTTGTCTTCCGCGTATCCAAGTGGTCTAAGGGACGATTAATTGAGATCAAAGCAATTGCTCGCTGAGTCAGTGTGCACAGTTCGAATCCTACCCCTGTGCGGAATTTTTGCGAATTATGAAATAACATTTCCGAAGAAAAATATCCTGTTTTTCTGTTTCTTGCTGTTTGCTGGATTCATTTCATCATTCTTTCGCGTTCATGAAAGATTTATATTTATATATATATATATATATATATATATATATATATATATATATATATATATATATATATATATATATATATATATATATATATATATATATATGAAATAAATAACTCACAAAGTAGCACGTGAGGTTCGCAATGAATGAATGCAATGTCCCGGAGGAAAAATGTAAAGGTGCTTCCAAGTACTTTCGAACTTAATTCAGTTCATTCTCAAGTTATCCTTGGGAATGAACTGAATAATATAATAAGGGTATATATAAGCCAATATAGATTTAATTTGTTGAATTGATTTATATATTGTAATTCCGCGGGTGGGCTATTCATTTATTCGTCAGGTCAGTTGTTTTTTTTGCCTAAGCGATTGTTTAGGCATTTCTCTGTTTATTAACTATTTCTTTAATTCATTGTACTTCTGCCCCTGATGATGTAAAAACGAAAGCGCTTGGGCTTATTCTGTGTATTATTTTCCTTTAGGATATTTCAAGCATATATACATATATATATATATATATATATATATATATATATATATATATATATATATATTGAGAGAGAGAGAGAGGATGAGGCAGAAAAAGAGAGAAGGGGAGAGGGACGGTGGAAGTGAGAGTGAGAAGAGAGAAGAAAGAACTACAGAACTAGGAGTCGTAATTACCCTAGGGTCCACTCAAGGCCAGTCCGAGAGCTAATGAGGACTATGCCACCTCAACGGTGGGAGTGCAGCCCAAGCACTTAATAGTTCTATATCGATCAGGTACATATTTATCTACGCATGTACCTTCATATCATGCATTTTCTATCTAAGTATTCACTGATCTACGACTATACTTTCATATATTACAATTTATATCTACGTACACTTAACTACGAGTGTACCGATTACTGTACTATTTTAATATTGTTTCCCTCACTCAAATAGTGTCTCCTAGTGTTGATAAAAAACAACTAGTAAGAGAAAAGACAGAAAGGAATATGTAAATCACCTCGGGAGAGGTGACGCCCCTTTGTCGCGGGAAGAGAGCTTGTGGGTACCCTTGACTTTTCGAGCTATGTCGGCGGGGGTACCTCTTCTGGGTACCCCTGGTAGGGCTTCCCTTGTCGATTTGGTCGGAAACGAGGTTCCAGACTAAGTGCGTCATTCCTTCCTTTTTCTACTCTATCCCTCTCCTTTTTTACTTTTATCCTATCCCTCCCACGTATACAAAAAGAAAAAAAAACTACAAAAAAATGCCTACTCCTATCGTGTCACGCCCTTTATTCCTTCTATCTACATATAAGGACCTGGAAGCTCCCTTGTGCGTCAGAAGAGAGGCTTTGGAACCTCTATAAACAACGCCAATTGGCGCTCACTGGTGGCGAGAAACTAGGACTAGAGGTGTCCTAGGCGTTGGGGCACGATGAATGGGATGAGGGTAGTGCCCCGTTAACCCCTTCCCTGGCGCCTAATTATTGACCATTCCCAGTGACCGTTGACGGGTGCCTCTGGTAGCATCGGTCCGAGGTGACGGCCCTTTGTTCCCAGGTATTGCCAGGCCAATAAAAAGCCTTGGGTCGAGTCTCTTGGTGTGGCGGGATATTCATTGAACGCTGCTCCGAGATCTTGGCCGTCGTGAAGGGAACTAGTAGGAGTTTAGTACGGGGCGTGCTCCGTTGTTCACCTGGTGAGAAATCGATGGCCCCTTCAGGGACCGTCAGTGCTGATTGATTGGGAGCCACGGCACGCCGAGTTTTGACGACTCAGTCGGACGAACAGCAGCACAAGGAGCGTGCCTTCTGAAGATCCGAAACGTCTCCGATCGATAGGCGGGAGCGACTCACGTGGGGCGAACTCACCCCCCCCCCCTTTCTTTTTTTATTGAGTGGTCACAAAGTATTCAGAGATATAAAGTGTTCAGCATAACTGGAAAGAAAGGACTTGGTGCGTTAAAGTATACCTGCTCAACATGCCAAAAGGACAAGTGGTGCTTATATTTTCCGGAGGGGTGTTTCTCAAAATGCCACCCTGGAAGTATCTGCACGGACTGCGTCCTACGGGCAGAACTTCAGGAGCTTAAGGAACTTTTTAAATCTTCTGAGGAAAAAACTCGACGGCTGGAAGAAAAAGTGAAAATCCTCGAATCTGAGCATGTGACTCAAATCCGTCATCTCGAAGCCATCATTGCAGGGATGGCAGCCACCAAGGTAGAGCAACAGCAACAAGAAACTCCCAACGACGCGGATGGCTACTCTGTTGGGCCCTCATGCACCGCGTTGATAGAGATAGGCCAACCATCCGACGTCCCAGAGCCAGCTGTTGCTGGGGTTACTCAGGGCGTCAAAAAGAAAAAAAAGGAAGAGTAAGAAAGGAAAAACAGTAGATAAAACAGAAGAGAAAGTAAAAACGGAAGAAAAAACGAAGAAGAAAAAGAAGAAAAAAAGTAGGGAAGAAAGAGGAATTGAAAGAGCCCATACTGACAGGGAAGCCTCTGACCTGTGAACCCGAATGCGCGAGGGTCATCGTGATCGGTGACTCACAAGCGCGGGATTTACAACCCTTGCTAGCGGTACGACTTCGCACCAGTGTGAAGGTAAGCTGCCTTCCAGGAAAGGGCAACGTAGAAATAAGGGTGGAGGCTGAAAAATCCCAAATCTCTGAGAACTCAGTAGTTGCCCTCATGGCCAGTGGCAACGATCTCTACCTACGAGGAGGTAAAGTAGGCGCAAGCAGGAAGATCCTGACGACGGTTATGGGAGGAGTTGACGACTGTGGGCTAAAAACCCGCAGACGTGTCGTGGTTGGGATACTCCCAAGACGAGGTCCATCCCGCAATGCTCACGCGAGGAACGTCTCCATAAACCAACGCCTGGGAGATCTTTGTACGGCGGAAGGAGTCTTTTTTGTAAACCCCTACCGCACCTTTTACGGGAGGAATGACCTGTACAAAAGAGACGGAGTGCATCTTTCCTTTAAAGGGAAAGCTGTACTCGCGAACATAATCCAGGATGTTGTGTAGCGGACCCAAAGAAGTGTCAGACCCCGAGTAAAGGAGGACGTACGCCAGTACACCCGTATTACTCCAGGAACGACCTTTTCTGAAGTCACAAAGAGGGGAGTGACCCCGCCACAGAGAAAGAAAGCGGGAAACGGAAAAGCGTAGGGAGTCCTACAGTCGGGGACTCCCTCAAAATTCTTCTGTTTAATGCAAGGTCTATCAGAAACAAGTTTCTAGAACTTCGTGGCCTCGTAGCGACAGAAAAACCTGAGATGGTGGCCATAACGGATTCGTGGATAAAAACCTCAAGCCAAGATTTTGAAGGTGAATTCACGATTCCAGGTTACCAGCTTCTTCTGAAAGATAGGCCAGACAGAGAGGGTGGCGGTGTGATGTTGTATGTCAAGGATACTCTCAACTCGACGGATTGCAACATCGTATCCGACCACGAACTACTAGGTGTTGACCTAGAGATAGGTCCTGCCAAATTCAAGACCCTGTTGCTTTATAGACCTCCTGCCCAACTCGTTGAAAAGGACAGAGATCTGTACCAGCTACTAGGAAAACTTGTCGAAGACAGAGTGTGTATCGTCATGGGGGATTTGAACACACAAGTTGACTGGGAAACCAGAGAAACTTGTGGCGAGAACGCACTACTCCTGGAGTTCACGAACAACAAGTTCCTGACTCAATGGGTGAGAGAGCCAACGAGAGGAGACAATATCCTGGACTTGGTTTTCACATCTGAGGATGACATCGTTGAGGACCTCTCTGTTGGCGAAGAGCTCGGTGGCTGTGACTACCGACTAATTAGATTTGTAGTCAAAGTCCCGAAGGCAGGGCCTGCAACTAGTAAATCGAGGAAAGTCGATTTGATAAGAGCAGACTTCGCAGGTCTTCATGCTGGACTGACTGACGCGAAGCTAGAAGTGTGCTAGGCTGTTGAAGACTCGTGGAACAGTTTCAAAACCACATTCATGAGTCTTCAATTGCGTTTCATCCCTCTGAAATGTCCCGGTCAGTCTTCTGTTCAACCATAGTGGTTTAATCAAGAAATCGGCCAGCTGCTTAGGAAGAAGAGAACTGTGTATCGGCAATAGAAGATCTCGGGTGACTTTGACGAATACCGGAGGCTAGCCAGGAGAGTGAAGTCCAGCATAAGGGCGGCTAAGCGGTCTGAGGAACTCCGAGTGGCGAGACTCTGTAAAGAGAATCCCAAGGAGTTTTTTGGATATGTAAACAGCCGGAAACTAATCCGTCGAACGATTGGCCCTTTGAGAAATCAGGAGGGGGCATTAAAGCATTCAGATGCAGAAAATGCTAACCTCCTCAACGACTACTTCTCTTCAGTGTTTACTGAAGAGTGTGGTACCATCCCACAGCCAATGGATTCCTACTCGGGGGAAAAGCTGGAGGATATGGACTTCACCAAAGGGGAAATAAAAAAGATCACTGACCTAATGACGAATAAGTCACCTGGCCCGGATGGGTTTCTACCTATAGTGTTAAAAGAAGTGCGCGATCAAGTGTCACGACACCTGAGCGCAATCTTCAACATGTCAATCCGGACCGGATGCGTTCCTAGAGACTGGCGTGAGGCGGAAGTGACTCCTATATTCAAGAAAGGAGAACGTAGCTAACCGTCAAACTACCGACCTATCAGTCTGACTTCGATATTCGGTAAACTCATGGAAAGCATGATGGTGGACAAAATGACGTCGTATTTAGAGTCAAACCTGCTACTGAGGAGTTTTCAGCACGGCTTCCGAAGGCAACGGTCATGCCTGACGAACCTTGTGAAATTCTTCCACTTCGTGTTCAGTGAGCACGATCGGGACAAGGCGGTGGATGTGGTCTACTTAGACTTTCAGAAAGCTTTTGATAAGGTACCACACCGCCGCCTTCTCCGGAAAGTGCGACCGCTGGGCATAGACGGAAAAGTAGCCGGCTGGATCAAGAACTGGCTAAGTTGCAGACGGCAACGGGTGGTGTTGAATGGCCAGTCTTCTGAGTGGGTGCCCGTTACTAGCGGGGTGCCTCAAGGTTCTGTCCTGGGACCACTACTATTCATCATATACGTCAACGACATGGACGGTGACATGGTTGCCAAGATTTCCAAATTTGCCGACGATACCAAGCTTGGTATGAACGTTGCAATGACGGAAATACTGCTCGCCTACAGGAAGATCTTAGGAAGATTGGGGAGTGGTCGGACACGTGGCAAATGCCTTTTAACGTGAACAAATGCAAAGTGATGCATATCGGCCTCAGAAACTCCTAATCTCAGTATATCCTTAAGGGCACTGCTCTTGAATCGATTGACACTGAGAAGGACTTAGGTGTAACAATCACTAGTGACCTCAAGTTCTCGAAACAGTGCATCGAGGCAGAGAAGAAAGCCTAAAGGATGTTTAGTTACATAAAGCGCCAGTTTGGATACCGTAACAAGGAGATAGTACTTTGTCTGTACAACTCCCTCGTTCGGTCGCACCTGGAGTATGCCGTACAATTTTGGAGTCCTTCGTTTCGAAAGGATATCGCAAGGTTGAAACATGTACAAGCTAGGGCAACCAAGGTGATTTCCTCTATCCGACATAAAAGTTATGAGGATAGAATAAGGGAATTAAATTTGTTCTTGCTGGAAACCCGTAGACTGCGTGGTCAGCTCATCGAGGTTTTCAAAATACTTCGAGGGTTCGACAATGTTGACTACCGGGATATTTTCACACTGAGTGAGAACAGAACGCGCAATCACGGCTTCAAACTTGAACTGAAGCGTTACAACCGCAATCTGTGTGGAAAATTTTTCACGAACAGTATCTGCGGTGAGTGGAACGCACTTCCAGTGGAAGTTGTCAACAGTGAATCTGTTGACCAGTTCAAGTCAAGACTAGATAAGGTCTTGAAAAGTGGCCGTTGAGGGACGCAAAACAATTGAGCAGCTATGTGCTCGCTCGATTGCTAGTCCAAAGGTACCCTCTTTGAATGGACCGTAAGGTCTCCTAGGGTACTTCCTTTCCTTGTTACTACAACGACTGATAACTGGCATCAGTGCGGAGGGGGGGCTCGGGCCTTATGTGTAAAAACTCATTCCGGATTTTGTAAAGTGATATCCCTTCGTTCTCCTACTAGGGTAGATTTAAACGTGAATACTAGTACTTGTCCTGTCTATTTTTAAATATATTAACCTACGTAGTTTCGATTACTCGGTCGAGTAGGCTATTCCATGTTTGTGTGATCTTTAAGGTAAAAGAATTATTTGCCATGCCACTAGTGAATAGCTTATTGACTAATTTATATCGATTTTGACGAGTATTGGCTCTATAGTCCATTTCGAATAACGGCGTGTAATTCATGTTGGATAAACCTTTTAAGATTAAAAAAAAACTATCACCTGGCCGTGTAAACATCTACTCGCGGGTGATAAAAAGAGTATATCAGTTTGTCGCCAGGTGTTGCACTCTTTCTAACATTTCAACATCTTTGCTAAGGACCGGAGACCAGAACTAAACCGCATATGTGGTTTTAACTAATGATTTATATATGTGGAAGATTAAGACTCTAGATTTATAGAATAAATTTCGGGCTGTGTCCTAGCATTCGATTAGCTTTTTTAGTGGCTTCCTTCCATTGCTTGGACTCTGAAGTCTGCTTAAATTATGACCCCAAGAATCTTTTTCACATCTACGGATTCCAAATGTTGGCCACTCACATGATAATTTTTTGTAAGATTGTTCCCGTTATCGAGGTGGTTTATATATATTATGAACAATAAAAGGACGAGAACTGACCTCTGGGGGATGCTACTGGTAACTGGAGCCTAGTCCAAGTTTATCCCATATATGATTACCCTTTGTGAGTGGTCGGCGAGTCAGTGTTTAATCTATTTAAGAATTCCCCCCCCCCTCTTCCATGGGTTTTATTTTAAGTAAAAGACTCTCATCCGGTACTGTATCAAACCTCTTATGAAATTCGAGGTAAATTATGTCTACTGATCTGCTAATGTTGTAAATAGGCACCGTATGGATGAAAAGGGACATGAAGATTTTTTAAGCCCGATCTCTCTTTTCTAAATCCATGTTGATTTTCTGAGATTATGTTATTTGCCTAGAGGTGGGTTACCATCCTGTTTCTGATTATAGATTCTAAGACTTTATACCACATACTGACGTAAGGCTAATAGGAAGAAAGTTGCTGGGATCGGATTGCCCCCCTTTTTTTAACAAGGTCTGTTGACCAAAAAGTCGCGTGATCTCACCTATTCTGATTTATAACCTTACGACCTTCAAAGCTTTGGGAGGACCTTGGCAATTCTATCATTCGGAAGAGAATATAAAACAACATAAGTGTTTCAAATGTCGATAGAATCCTTCGAATAGCTAGGATGTTATTGCCAACACAAAGTAATTCCAGGGCTAGCCTTGGGAGGACTTTTGCAATTATGTTATTCCAAAGAGAATCTAAAACAATATATGTATTTCAAATTTCGTTAGAATTGGCCGGATAGTTATGATGTTATTGCCAAAACAAAATAATTCCCCCAGCCTACCTTGGGAGGACTTCTGGGATTATATCATTCGAAAGAGAATGTAAAGCAACATAAGGGTTTCAAATTTCGTTATAATTGGCCAAATAGTTATGATTTTTTTGTCAAAACAAAATAATTCCCAGCCTACCTTGGGAGGAATTCTGGAATTATATAATTCGAAAGAGATTATATCATTGCTAAAACAAAATAATTCCCCCAGCCTACCTTGGGAGGACTTCTGGGATTATATCATTTGAAAGAGAATGTAAAGCAACATACGGGTTTCAAATTTCGTTAGAATCGGCCGAATAGTTATAATGTTATTACCAAAGGAAAATAATTCCCGGGCTAACCTTGAAGGAATTTTGTCAATTATATCATTCAAAGGAGAATGTAAAGAAACATACGGGTTTCAAATTCCGTTAGAAACGGCAAAATAGTTATGATCTTATCGCCAAAATAAATTAATTCCTGTGCTAAACTTGGGAGGACTTTGTCAATTATATCATTAGAAAGAGAATGTAAAACAACATTAAGTTTCAAATTTCGTTAGATTCGGCCGAATAGTTACAATGTAATTACAAAAACAAAAAAAAAGCAAAACGGGGACCGACCGACCTACATAGTGAGATGTAGAGTCGCTCGCGCCTAAAAATCGGCGTGATATTAGTTAGCTAATTGAGAGAGATTGAGAGATATTGTGAGAGATGAGCGAGATGGGAGATAGGGAGACAAACTAGAGAGTGAGCTGTCTCTGATGACAGATGATAGAGAGATACATAGATATTTCCAATGGCTACAACGGCCTTAAGTGATGTAATTATATTAGTTTTTCTTTTATTCAAATTAATAACTAAATTTTACTGCATTATTTCACTCAATTTAGAT
Organism: Ceratothoa steindachneri; assembly: GCA_963969495.1. Lineage (NCBI taxonomy): Eukaryota > Metazoa > Arthropoda > Malacostraca > Isopoda > Cymothoidae > Ceratothoa > Ceratothoa steindachneri. Next base: position 92,419,207 of record OZ018317.1, on the reverse strand, counting down.
ATTGTATATTTTTTTACGTATCTTATCGTGCTTAAACTTACCCTATCCTCTTTTACCTTGTGAGAGAAGGTGCCTGTTTTGGGAGGGGCTAATTTACCAGCCACAATTCGGCAAGAAAAATGAGCTCATTCATCGTCACAGGCCATTCTGAAATTCCACCCCACAGCTTATATATTCCTGAGGATGAGCCTTAGTTGAGAGTATGTGTCTAGCCGTTCACAAAACACAAAATTAAATTGCAATCAATCAAAGGAAGAGCCACAAAGTAACAAGTGAATAACATCACTTCGAACTAGCTAAAGATTCTAGAGATGTCATTGTGGACAAACTAGTTTGCCTCTTCCCTGAGTGTCTAAAAGAAGGCAAGATCTCGGATGACTGCACAATACGAAAATAATTCTTCTATACAAAAAGAGGTGATCAAACGAACCTTATAAACTACATATAAATCAATCTTCTTTCATGTTTCAATAGACCCTTCCCAAGAGTCACTGCTAACAACAGACTGCAAAACCAGCTAGATGAACAACAACCGAGAGAACAAGCTGGTTTCCAAAAAGGTTTCTCAATGGATGACCACTTATAAACTCTCAATCAGCTCATATAGAAAGCTTCAGAGTAAAATATCTCTTTATACTTGGTATTTGTAAACTATCATTAGGCATTTGATTTACTAGAAACACCAGCAATCATAACAACCTTGAAGAATTAAGGTATAGATCTGGTTTACCTAAATATCATAGACACATATACCAAATTTAAAGATCCTACATTAGAAAGGTCCCGTCTAGAATAAATTTTCAAGAGTCTAAACTGGCAAAACAACGCCCATTCCGCACTAGACGTTCGCAACAAACACAAGAACCTAACCGTAACCTAACCTAACCTAAACAAATGCCTACGAACTTAACCATGAGGGCATAAATGTTGGTCTAAAAATAAATCTGTAAAAACAAAATTCATGACGAACCAACCAGAGCTCGACATGCTAGACATAACAATTGACAGCAAGAGAATTGAAATGGTAGCTAAATATATCTATCTGGGTCAACAGCTGTCAATGTCACCAAGAAACGATCAAGAAATACAACGCAGAATCACTTTAGGCTGGAAAGCATTTGGAAAGAAACGCATCATCTTCAAAAGCAAAATGCCCATGGGCATGAAAAGCTAAAGGAAACAACCAATGCATACTTCCAACTATAACCAATGAAGCAGAAACTTGGAACCTGACTCTCAAAAACTTACATTAAAACTTAGAACTACACAAAAAGCCCATGAACGCATTATGATGGGAATATCATCGCGTGACAAAAAAAAATCAGCCCTTTTGGATACGTCGAGTGGCAGCCATAGAGCAAGATTTGAAGATTTGAGATGGACCATGAAAAATAGCGATTGTACTCCACTTGATAAAAGACGATCAAAAACAAGGTGGAGAGATGATCGTACAAAAAACATGCTAAAAATTGGAAACAGATTGCACAAGATCAACAAAGATCCGAAGGATGAGAAATGGTTTCTGTCAATAGTGGGAGTAAATGCCTGAAATGATGATGGTAATTATATATATATATATATATATATATATATATATATATATATATATATATATATATATATATATATTCAAATTTTGTTGAAGACCATGGTGTATTTCGCCTTAGTTAATTTCCTTTGGCAACATTCTTTTTTCTAATTGTCTTTTTTATTCCCTTTTTTATATGGTAGATCACTTGTCCTGTATTCATCTCTCTTTTAAATGAATGGGTTTGGTAAAAAACAAACTAAATTGCTGAGCTTTCATTTAAAAGAGAGATGAATACAGGAAAAATGATCTACCATCTAAAAGATGGAATAAAAAAGACAATTACAAGAATAGAATGTTGCCAAAGGAAATTAACTAAGGCAAAATACACCATGGTCTTCAACAAAATTTGCATTCAAGAAAGACTGCTACCCATCTACAATAATATATATATATATATATATACACAGTGAGAGGGAAATAAGTATTCGTACACCTTCAAAATTCAATTTTAATAGACTTCAACCCATCAAACTTTATGAAATTTACATAATCGATTAATATTAAGTTAAAGTTTAAAGTTTTGTGCACAAAAAAAGCCTGAAACAAAATTGATATTCAGTAAAATTGAAATTAATGAAACCACGGGTCAAAAAAGTATTCGTACAAAAACATAAACCTAACGAAATTAATTTTTAAAAGCATATGAGAGACACTGTTACCTTTGACGGTGCAAAGAGCTTCTAGAGGGTTCCAATAATATATACAGCAGTCAACAATAGCTCAGGAAAGATTTGATGACCTTCAGCAGTTGACGATCCCACGGTAAAGACGTTATCATGGCGAAGAAAAAGGAACTTTACAATGACCAGAAAAACCCGATCCTGACGCTCCATACTAATGGGCTGAGCTAGTGGAAGATATCCGAGCAGTTAAAAATACCTTTCAGCACCATTGGCTCTGTTATTCTGAAGTGGAAAAAGGTGGGAACCATCAAAAACCTTTAACTTTCAAGTGTTCCGAAGAAGATTCACCCCCAAACTTCTTCTGTAATAATTAAAAAGGTTAGAGTTGCCCCTATTAGGACCCGTAAGGAAATTCAAGATGACCTACTGGCGGCAGAAACGTTGATCACAAAGCGAACCATCGGTAATAAACTGAACCAGCATGATTTTAAATCTCGCAGGCCAAGGAAGACACCTCTGCTGCTGAAGAGAGACAGAGCTGCAAGGTTGAAGTTCGCACGTGATCATTTGGAGAAACCTGCTAAATTCTGCGATAATGTCTTGTGGTAAGACAAAATTAGAATTGTTTGACTGTAACAAGGGCCGTCCTGTCTTTAGGAAAGACAGCAGTGCCTACGATTCTGATAACACCATCGCTACCGTGATGTTTGGGGGTGATAGCATCATGGTCTGGTGCTGTTTCTCATCTAAGGGCAGCGGCAATATCCACATCATAAATGGGACCATGATTTCGGCAATCTACAGAAATACTTTAGAAGAACATGTGTTCGTTTCTGTAGAGAAGCTTAGACTTGGAGAGGGATGGATATTTCAACACGATAATGATCGGAAGTATACTGCGAAACTACTCGCGAATGGTTCCGTGAAGACAATGTAAACGTTCTAGCGTGGCCTAGGCAGTCACCAGATTAGAACCCAATAGAGAACTTGTGGCGAAATTGAAGAGCAAGATTCACTCGAGAGGTCCAAAGAACATCGAAGAATTGAAGGCAATTTGCAAAGAAGCATGGGCCGAAATACGAAAGGAGTGTTGCAGCGCACTAGCGAATGACTACAGGAAACGATTGATGGCGGTGAAAGCTAACAATGGCTCCGCAACTAAGTATTAATCACCAAATATTGATTTGTACGAATACTTTTAAATAAAAAACAAGGTCAGTTAACTCGGCTTATCGCAAATCCCACTTAATCCCTTATATCAATATCTGAAGATAGTGTCCATGTGTACGTGCTTTGAATGAGTATCTGCGTACATGCACGGCTAGGTACTCGTACATGTACCTACCCTGAGTGAGTAGCATCTCTACTGTCGTCGATAATAGGCGTTCCCATAGCGTACCTAATTCTAATGTTTAGGTGAATTGCAATGCATTCGTAACAGCAAGTAATTTTCATTCATTCATTTTTTCGGATTTTCTGTTATATATTGTTAAATCAGTACTTTTAAATTTATCTTATAGAAGTTTATTCCAGTATTTTATGACTGTTGGCAGATTTATATTTACTTTCTATCCATTAAATATCGTTTTGATTTTTAATATCCTCTTGTTGCACAATATTCAATTTCAAAGAGCTCTTCACTATCAATCACATCTATTCTTTTTTTAATTCTTGAAAATTTGTATCGAATCTCTTCTCAATCCTGCAGATCCTCAGTGGGAAATAAAATGTCTAAAAATGTGCTGATTTTTAATACATCCTATGCTTCTTTTTTTTTCGGATTTCACCAGTCTTCATATTTTGATCCGCAAATTTGATCACTTCATCCACAAAACGAACATCAACATCGTTAATGTGCTTTTATAAATAAAATTAGCACCATTACTGAGCCCTACGGAACACCATTTGGTCCAGCTTGACTCATCTCCATCCATCACAACCGACACTTTCCTATATGGGATCCGCGGACCTTTACTTATATGGATACAAACTTGATTTGGTGACAGAAGCAAAGAGGTGTAATAATTGATGCTTCGTAAGGGTAAGGATGTTTTAACAGGTAGGTCACAAAGGTTTCTTGTATCCCCATTACTTGTTATAAGTGAGGATGAAGTCGGTACTGGCATGTTGAATACGATAACTAAATTTCGGTCGAAGTGTATTAAAAGACGGGAGCAAAAGATGAGAGCAAAAAGATTGATAGGCGGGATTTGAAATAACAAAGGAAGTTCGATATAGAGATAAATCTTTGTACGCTATAAATAAAAATAAAATCAATTACACTATGTTAGGATAAGTGTTGGAGAAAGTCGCGAAAGATTTTTTTTCAAGACTTTGAAATAAAGTGATTAAAAAAAGCCAATAAAGTGCTAGATATTAATTTATTCAGTGAAAAATTTCTTTAGAAATAAAAAAAAAGATGTTCCTGACTAAAAACCTCTGTTTTCTTATTTGAAGATCTATAAAGAACTCACATTCAACACACAGACGATAGCAGGATCCGCATCCACTGATCCCTTTCTCACTCAGGACAGAGAGTTAATGTGGAATCCAAACCGAAGGTCATAACAGAATAAGGAAGCTGCTGCCAGAGCAACCCGAATTTTGACCTCATCCAGGCTCTAAACACACCCGATGTTGTTTAACTTCCCTCAACCTAAAAGCGAAGTATCCACTCGACAACGCTGTAACCCTTTCATTTAGTAGAAGACAAACGAGGGGTGGAACAGAAGCAAGGAAAAAGGAAGATACGTAGAAAGGTAATCATGATAAAGAGTACAATGGTGAAACTCTCCAAGTGTAATTCTGAGGTGGAATGGATGTACAGGGCGTCCCTAAAGTCTGGATACATAGGCAAAATATTTTAAATAAAAAAAATTGAGCTACATTTATTTAACCTTAACTCCATTTTATTTAAGTAAAATATTAATAAATAACATTTTGATGTTGAAATGTTAATAAATAATATCTTGGATGTGATTACCATCATTTGAGATCCATAATTCGATCCGCTTTGCGAGATTCATCGAATAGGCCGGAGTTAATGCATTGGATTCATGTGAATCTCGCAAAAGGTATGGAATTATGGATCTCAAATGATGGTAATCACATCCAAGATGTTATTTATTAATATTTCAACATCTAAGATGTTATTTATTAATATTTCAACATTCAAGATGTTATTTATTAATATTTCAACATCCAAGATGTTATTTATTAATATTTCACTTAAATAAAATGGAGTTCAGGTTAAATAAATGTAGCTCAATTTTTTTTATATTTAAAATACTCGTATTTTGCTTATGTGTCCAGACTTTAGGGACGCCCTGTATAATACTGAGTTTCTTGACAATACTGACGTGTATCGGTGACGTCACAGGGGTGAAACCTATTTCGATTGAACACGACAAACAGGTTGTAATCTTAGTTCATGGTCTACCTAGAATGGTTGTTAAAGTCCTCTACATGAGGTCATAGATGACCCAGAGGGTTCAAGAAATCCCTGGAATGGCTTCAAAAGGGTAAAAGGGTGCAAAATATGAGTCAATTTTGTTAAAAATCGGTGTTGAAATAGGGTAAAAATGAACCCGGATTGTAGGAGTGAAAGATACGAAGTCAACCATAAAAATACCTTTGTAAGTGATTGTCTTATGACCTAGATCAGGAGCACCTAGTTTCCAATCACCTTTCGAGTTGCAACTCAAACTAGGCTCCTCTTTTTGGCGTTAATCGAGCTTTGTACTTTCTCCACATTTTTAACTTCCACTACGAACCTCCTTTTAAAAAATATATCGAGGCCCTAATTGGATTTTTCTTTAATATAAACAATAAATTCAACAGATTCGAAAGAAATTTTCCATCATATTTTACAATCACTTTTCTCTGAAGGACGTGATAGATTCACTTCGTTAACCGGCCACAACCTTTCAATCCCGGCTACGCTAATCTATATTTAAATTGAAAGCGAAAGAAACCTGTTTAAAGACAAGATAGGTTGGCGGAGTTGTGGTTGATGGTGCCCACAAAGATACACTCCACGCGTATATAAAAATGTGAATCATACCCAAGTTGGATCTTGCTAATGAATGCCGCGTACCCCTATCAGGAGAAAGAGAACCCTAGATGGAAAATCCAGGACACCAAATTATAACAATGAGTCGCCATCTTCACACGGCATCATCGACGCGAAGCAGGTGATTGTATCCAATAAACTAAACACTTACTTGACGTAGTTAAAGAGCGTTTCCCTACTGTGCCCGATGCAGTGCGATGGTTTCTACACTAACCGCATACCATCACTGAAGTTTTCCTTACACCAAATTATATACGATTTGATATTTACATTTGTCTTCTTCAGTTGTCGAAAGTCAGAACGGTAGTTTGCTTCTATATTGTATTGATTTGTCAGACCGAAAAATAAGGGGGCAGAAATCCAGTGAGAACTTGCGTGTGGATGAAAGAGCAGCGATGATGTGTTGCCATATGTACTCGACCGGTCGGACGTGGTCCAAAAAAAGGCAAAACATTGGTATAAAATTTGCGTAGCGAGAATGAATCAAGTGATTAGGAGCTCTAGACACTTAAAAGTAACACCACCTGCTAGAATTCGAGACCATTCTCAAGAAATAAGGATTACAGCTTTCATTAAGGTCGCGTTAGATATACAATACCGTCCAAAGCAAGAAAATAAAATACCAAAACCTACATTTTGTTCAAAATACTCGTTTAATTTCAATGAAAATTTGTACAGAATATTCTTTGAATCCTGGCCTCCGATTGAGTTCGAGTTTCGTTCCATAGAAGAGAGGAAAGAGCGGAAAGAGAGGAAAGAGAGGAAAGTAATGTATTTGAAAAATGAGTCTAAAACTAGAGAACGATAACTTTGTGTTTACATGTACAAATTTTTAAAGTATTTAGGGGAACACTCCCAAGTGTATTGTAGACCTCTATTAATGGTATTACTTATCAGGATGGCTAGACGATTTGAGTTCGATAAATGCATCGAAAAGTAAATCACCAGTGGAAGAGTGAAGGTGTGGAGTTTGGGCCTATTGAATACCGCAACTTGGTGCTAGTAGCCTACCTATTAAATAAACCGATCACCACAAAGGAATGGCAATGTGATATAACGAGGCATTTTTTAATTTTTTTTTAAGTGTGATTTTACTTATAATAAAGCTGCATAATAATACCGGGTCGTGCGATTTGACGAACAACACGAGTCGTTCTCGTGTAACAAATGTCGACGAAGGGCCGATTTGAGGCAACAACTGCTATTTACGTCAAGTGGGCAAGAACATGAACTTAAATGTCTCACCAGACGTCTCATGGTGTTTGGGAGAGGGGAGACTTATAGCACACTCCAATACTGAGAAAGTACTCATAAGTAAAAATAATAAAGCAGCTAAGTTGGCTTTCACTACTGAACATGTGTTGTGGAGCGATAAAATAGGAGTGTTTTAAGGGAATAAAATAAATTTAATTTGTTCGGGTGGGATGGGAAGCAGCATGTAAGGTGTCATACAGGTGAAAGGTTGAATCCCACATGCTAAAAGAAGTGGCGAAATTTGGAGCAGACAGCGTTATGTTGCGGAACATGATTTCAAGCATTTGAGTCTGTCCGCTCGAATGATTATCGGGAAAAGTAAGAGTCTTGGAATACAAAAACTTGCTTGAGGTACATGTGTTGCCTCATGCAGGTCACTGCCCGGTGCCATGCAGCTTAGACGGTGAAGCAGTTCTTGGATAGAGACAATATCCACTCATAAACTGACGAATGCGACAAAATGCTGCGGCCGAAGATGTGCTCAAATCATTCAGAAAAAGGGTCCGTAAACTTTTTGTTAATATGTTGTTAAATTGTCAATGATATATTATGTTGTTTTCTGGTTAGGGCTACACGTATACTTATCGTTCTCTAGTTTGGGGCGTATCCTTTTTCCAAATTCACATTACTTTCCTCATCATTTATTTTATCCTTTTTTTCTATGAAAAGAAACTTAGAGAACATTAAAGACAAATGACAAAGAATATTATGTGCAATTTTCATCTGAATTAAACGAATATTTTCCCCAAAATATAGATTTTGACATTTTGTTCTCCACTATTGAACAGTACTGTAGTTCTTGATATAAAGAAACTTTTTGTGTATATATATGCTTCAGTGTAACTAAAATCTGCTTAGAGAGGGATTTGTTTCAGTATTGAATATACAATAGCTTCTACACTTAGTATATTCTCAATTCTGCTTAATGGGTATGGAAGCGAGCCATACACCGGACTCTAATTATAAAAATACAACTCGAAATCCAATATGTGATTTCTGATCTATGATTAATCAGTATGAACCGAATTCCTTTATGTTATTTTTTTTGTTAAAAAGAGGTCGATTAATAGTAAAACCTTTAAAAGTGAAAAAAGTTAACCCTTAATGACCTCAAAATCAAACCTCTCGAACCGTTAGACTAGGTTTAGAAAGACGTTTTATAAAAATGGGGCAAGTTTATACAAATAATACAGAGATTCATAAGAACGAACTTGAAGCCACTCAAACGAGAACACGAAGTAAATTAGTTCGTACTATTTAGTCTCCGTAAAAATTGTATATGTAAAAAATTCCTAATCTGTGAAATTGAAGGGAAAAACAGAAATTTCCTTTGTGAAAGAGAGGGAAAGCGTAGAAATCCCAAAGAAGGGGAAAGAGTCATGTACCAAAATCAGACAAACTTAGATCTTGTAAGGACATTGCCCGAACTTCAGGCACAAACATGTACAAACAAGGAATCGCATGTATGGGACATAACTGGCGAGATCTGTTCTTTAGATTTCGAAAAAATCCTCTTCGCCCCAGAATCATTTTGTTCAAACTACCGTAATATGGAGAGTGTGGATTTGCTCTTAAGCTTCAATACGCACTACGCGAATATAAAATTATTACTCCCTATACACTAATTTAAGGTGGATTTAATTGTTGCTGATCGTGCCTATCACCGTGGCATACTACAGGATGGTCCCAAAGTCTTGTCATCCCCCGTACATAGTGTTTTGTTTTTATATTTCAGATGAAAGAAAGTCTTGTCACCCCATGTTAATATGGTTTGAATTTTCTATTTCAGATACTGACGCGATCTCCTACAGTTTGGAAGAGAGGCTGATTGCACATGAGCGTGTGCATTCTGGCAAGAGCATGGAGGATGTGTTTGATATTATTATTATACTTTTCCTCTATTGGTCTTATAACTTTTCGGTAGGATGTGACAAGACCTTAGGACTATCCTCTACTCTTCTTCGCTATTGCGTCGCTATATTGCGTACCTTTCTCCTTTTGTAGAGACCCGCGGTCCATCCAGATCACCGGGCTTTGCCTTCTTATCCATAAGAACAGTTCGGCGCAGGACCGGTTAGCTTGGCTCTTAGACTCAGTGCCGCGACAGAGGAAGCGCCTGGGGGCGATTCGACTGGGGGCGATTCGACTGGTGGTGATTTGGATGGTAGTGTTAGGTAGCATGTTGTTGGTGTTGTCTATAGCTCCCGTGAAGCAGATGGAATATCTTCTCCCTCTGACCACTTGGGAGGTTAAGGGAGAAAGCTGTGATCCTACAGCCTGTGATGTAGGTCCCTGTCAAGGTCACCACGAATAAGTGGGGCCGCGCCTTCTGTGAGCATGTCCTGACGGTTCAGGGTAGAGTGGAGGGAGGCTGTGGCATGCTGTGGGAGTTTTATTGTCCTCCTCTGTATTAGTGGTCTATATAGCTGTTATAAAGTGGGAGTTCAATTGCAACTTAGCCTCACGCAGGATGCATCCAAGTTGGGTGGTCCCACCCAAGGATGTTTACTTGCTTAATGTTGTCCATCGTTGCCAATGACGACGTCACTCCATACATAGATGATTTTGATGATGTTTGGTTGATGATTATCGTCTTTAGTGAGATTGCTGATGGCTGCAGAGTAGGCAAAGGTTGGCACAGCCTCTTCCACAGACATCGCAGATACGGGGTCCTTGTATTTGTTAGTGTCGTCTTGCACATCGGGCTATGACGGCATTGTGCAAAGGGTATTGCAAGAATGTGTGGATGAATGAGCAATGCCTTGATTGCTAACTTGCACGACGATGTTTAAGGTGGAAAGTAAGTGTGCATTCTTCACTCCACCATCTTCGCTTTCCCCTGCTATGTACAGTGGCAAGGAAATGACCCAGGACGACTGGAACAGGTTTAAGTTGCAGTGCTCTGCCAAAAAAAAGTCCCTCCTTGGACTATCGCCTAATGCACGAGCACCGTGCAGATTTGATCTCCAGGTTTACTCCTAAAGCCTTGGCCCTTTCAAGGGCTCCCACAATGCAGTGGGGCTAGCTGGGTTATATCGCCCGACACTTGGTCGTTGGACGTACCTTCAGTTAAAGGCAGGGGGGCCACGAACAGGTAGTACGCCAACAGTTGAGAGGCAGAGGATAAGTAACTTTATCTTCTATGACTTAAGATTAAGACTTAAGGCTAGGGATTAAGGTTATATATTGCGCATGCACTCCCAAAGATACCATCTTTGGGATACCATCCTGGTGGTGCCATATCCCCTTGGAAACGACCTGACCACTCAATCCATCTCTTCCTCTTGCCCTCCAGGGTGGATAGAATATATAAAACAGCCTTGCCTGTTGGACCGGACTGAATGAGGATGTGGTTGGAAGTTTGAATGAGAATAGAAGAGGAGTAGTTTAAGTCTGGTAGAGTTAGAAATAGGAATCTCACTTAAGTTGTTGTGATGGGAGATTCTCGTATTAAATATTTAGATAGGAAATTGAGTGAAAGTAGATGGAAAGGTTTGACTGTATGCTTGCCTGGTGGTGGAGTATCTAATTTGTTTGTGAGGTATGAAGGGATGGTTTCTGGTTATGAGAGAGATGCAGTCGTGATCACAGATGTATGAGTAAATGATCTTAAGAGTGTGTGTTCGTGCGAGTTACTTGAGAGGTATAAGAGGTTGATTGAAGAGGTAAAAGAAAGTAGAATAAGAGGTGTTGTGTGAAGTGTGCTTCTGAGAATGAATGTTAGGAAGAAATAGATATCTGGTGCAATTGGTATGAATATGTAACGAATATGTGTGAGAAAAAGGTGTAATTTTTGTTGATGTGCGGGATAGGTTTTATAGAAAGAAAGGACTGTATACAATGGGTGGATTGGATTTGAGTAGAGATGGGGTAGATGTGTTGTGGAAGTAGAATGATCATGTCATTAGGTCTCTATGCGCAGGAAAATAGAATCTTTTAGAGATAAAGGAAATAAAAGAAGGAAAATTAGAAATAATAGAATAATACAAGCAGAGGAAATAGGGAATACAGTAGATATATAATAATGGAACCTGAACTTAGAATACTAAAAGGTGTCTCGAAAATTAAATGGATAAAGTGTTATATTGCAATGGACGGAGTCTTCGAAATGAGGGAAGAGTTATTTAGTTATATGGTAAAGGAAGATATAGATAGGTATAGCGGATATAATAATCATAGGTAAATGAATCCAAATTTAAGAAAATTTGAAAGGAATTTTATATCAATGATTACATTATCTACATTAACCAGTGGACTGATAAGATTGTAGGAAAGGTAATTATTTATATTGATAGGTAGATATTAGAGTTATTAAGACTTACGAAGAAAGGATAAGAGACATTTATAGACCACTGAACCAGTCCATTGAGATAGATAAGGTTATGATAGAGGAAATTAACCGACCAGGGATGCAATTATGAAACTGTTATCTTTGGAGACTTTAATTTACAATCAACTGATTGGGAAAGTTTGATAAGTAGAGATATATTTAGTCATAGATTTATTGAATGTTTTCAGAATAGATTCCTTATGCAGAGGGTGAATCAGCTAACTCGTGGAAAAGATATACTGGACCTAGTCCTAACCAATCAGGAATGTTTAGTTAAGGTATATTTAGTTGGGGAAGCATTAAACAGTAGTGACCATCAGAAAGCTTGATTTACTCTGGATACTAACAAAACCATTGTTAGGAATAATGCACAAGTTCCAAATTTCCACAAGGGAAATTATGCCAGATTACGTAGCTTATTAGACCAAATTGACTGAGATTAGCAGTGGTGATGAGATGTGAAATAGTTTCAAGCAAGGATTAAATGTGGTACAGGAGGAATGTATCACAGACAAGTAGGTTTGATAAATAAACAGGCAACCGTTATGGTGGGATAAGGATATAGATATTTTAATCAGGATAAAGAGAGGTGCTTTGAAAATATTGTAACAAAATAATACTGAGCTTAACCTAAACAACTATAGAAAAGTTAGGAATGAGTTGAACAAGATGATCAAAAAGAGTGAAAAGTTGTCGGAAATTAGGTTAATACAGAAATAAAGATGAGAGAAAGTTTTGAGACGATATTTATTATATTTCATATATAGATTCGGGGAGACATCAGATGACTGGAAAAAATTTAATGTAGATCGAATCTTAAAAAAAGGGAAAGAAGTATGACCCTAATACCTATAAGCCAGTAAGTCTAACCTCAATAGTATAAAAATTATTTGCTAGGATAGTTAAAAACGGATAGCAGACATTTTAGAATGTGGTAATTTGTTGAATAATAGTCAGCATGGATTTATGTCAGGTAAATCTTGCCTGGCAATCTGCTTAAATTTCTAGCATATGTCCTAGTAAAATTGAATAAAGGAAATGACAGATATAGTTTATTAAGCTTTTAGAAAGACTTTTGATGAGGTCCTATAGTGCCACATTGCAAGGCGAAATAGGATTGACAATGAAGGCACACAGATGAGTGTTATAAATTCTATGAAGGCTTGAAATGGGCACGCACATATTTATGCGCATGCAAAATATATAACATTTTGTCATTTAAAAAGTAGTATATATATATATATATATATATATATATATATATATATATATATATATATATATATATATATATAAATTTTTTGCCAGAGAAATAATAATATACACTATATGATCATGTAAACAATAATATGTACTATTCTTATTAAAGGCTAAGGGCAGAATGAATTTTCACACGCTTGCGCGCTCGCACACTTATACACTCACACGCATATACACTTACATACCTCTTGCTATCACAAGGTTTTGGGAAACGTCACAGCTGTACCAACAAAGGTCAAAACAGGTGCTTTCATTGACACTGAGTTGAATACAGGAAAGATACGGACTTTATTTACTGTCAGGGGGCTGAAAAACGCAAGATTGTATGCTCGAAATTCGAGATAAGGATTTTCTCCGTGTGCACACAAATAAACATCCTGTAGAGTAAGGTCCGTTCAAATCGTGTAATTGGTCAACAGCTGGCCACGCCCACGGGTTTTCGATACATTATATACAACTCTAGGTAGAGCCTAGTGGCAGTAGACAAGAGAGTCAAGTGAGTCAAGAGTCAAGAGTCAAGAGAGAGTAAAAGACTACAGTCATCCAGACAACCAGGTAGTAACAAGGACAGTCTTCATAAATATTCATTCTGCCTCAAAAAGAAAATCTTGTCACCGGTTATGGGGTGCTCCTCTCCTAATGAGGTAGACACATCCATGACAGGTGACCTCTCGAATGATGGAGAAGAATTTGGATTCGTCCAGAGAGGAAAAAGCTGCTCCTATGCTATCTAAGAAGAAGAATACCTGGCGAATTCCCTATCAAATAAAGACTCCGTCTTAAACACCTTAGCTCGTCATCTATAATTTGGTAACCAGTTAATAGGCCATAACTAAATAACCTACAAACTTGCTATATCTGGTGACCCCTTTTGATTGAACGAGGAGAGGCATCGGGAAAATGGAATCATAGAACGAACAACGAGGAAAGTATGGAGATACAGAAGCCGTCGCAATCACCATCAAGCCTACTGTCAACTCAATAAGAAGTAGACCTGGCTAACTCCATCCCCGTCGCCTCCCCCCCACCCACTTTCAACGAAACGGCTGTCAGAATGGTAAAGAACTCATATCTACGCCCCGGAGTACTGCAAGCAACCTGGATGAGCTAAGATGAACCGCTACAGGTGGGCACAAGTTGACATCTAAGCCGGCAAAAGTTTCTCCGGTTTCCACAGACGAACACAACGCCCATCATTGCAACTCAAAAGGACAACACTGGACCAAGAAGACTCAACAGACGAACTCATACCAAACGTTCGTGTGCAGTTTTTTGAAAAATTATTAATAACAATCCTAGAAAGTATTCTGAATACTAATAATGTGTGTAAAAATTCCAGTGCAAATCAATTTAACAGCGTAAATTTAGTGCTGATTTTTTCTAAATTGTAAACAGTAAAACCCTGTCCCCGGTGATATGAATAATAATAATATTAATTTTGCTAGACTAAAATAAATGTACAAAGTACGTAAAATTATTAATTTAAAGTTAACTCCCTATTAGATGTAGAAAATCCCTAAAATTATGAATTTAAAGTTAACGCCGTATTTTCAGGTTCCGTCTAGTTTTAGAGAAGTGGTGCGTGTATACACACAAATTTATGAATATGATAAAAAAATAGGCTTTGTTCGCGATTAGCAAGTGCAGCTCGGACATCCGAACGCTGAAATGTTAAAACGCTTGGCATTACATAGTTTAAACAAAGAATTGCAGGATTTTTGCCACTTTGAAATTTATGTTTTGTAATGAAGTATAACAAAAGTGAAATAAGAAAATAAATATAATGTTGTGGTGCGCACGCACAAAGCTGTACACATAAACAGATAAAAGGAATAAAATAATACAAAAAGGTTGAATTTTATGCTGTAGCCAATAAATAAAAAGGGAAGGAATGCTAAGTAAAAATTAATAATATTAAAATCGTGGCGCGCACACAAAGTATTTTTCGCATTAAAGAGCTGCAGCTCAAACCTCTGAAAGCTCCAATGAACCGCTAACTACCATGCATAATTACTGATATAAAAAGAAAATATTGTAAGGCAACGAAAGTCAAGGGAACCCAAACTCAATGTAAAGATGTACATAAAATAAAAGTTTACCACTCATTCCTAAAACGTATAATGTATTGTAAAACTCCGAAAGTCCAAATAACTCAAATTCAATGTAAAAATGTACATTTCTTAGAAGTATATAAATTATCTTAGATTCGTTATAACTTGCAACAATCCGTGTCTCGGAGGAAAGCTTCTCTGTAGTGCCACATTGCAAGGCGAAATAGGATTGACAATGAAACCTCACAGATGAGTGTCATATAAATTCTAGGAAGTCTTGAAATGGGCACGCACTTATACGCATGCAAAAAATATAATATTTTGTCATTTAAAAAGTATTATATATATAACATTTTTGTCAAAGAAATAATATTATACATTATCTGATCATGTAAACAATAATATGTAATATGTTTATAAAGGGCTACAGGCAGAACGAATTTTCACACGCTTGCGCGCTCGCACACTTACGCACTCACACACATATACACTTATACATCTCTTGCTATCACCAAGGTTCTGGGAAACGCCATAGCTGTACCAACAAAGGTCAAAACAGGTGCAGTCATTGACACTGAGTTGAATACAGGAAAGATACGGACTTTA
Source organism: Ceratothoa steindachneri (assembly GCA_963969495.1). Lineage (NCBI taxonomy): Eukaryota > Metazoa > Arthropoda > Malacostraca > Isopoda > Cymothoidae > Ceratothoa > Ceratothoa steindachneri. Next base: position 92,403,420 of record OZ018317.1, on the reverse strand, counting down.
TTTTCTGTCATGGAATTGCACAACGCAAGATTGTATGCTCGAAATTTGAGATAAAGATTTTCTCTACCTTCGTGCACACACAAATAAACATCCTGTAAAGTAATCTCCACTCAAACCGTGTCATTGGTCAAAAGCGGGCCACCCCCACTTGTTTTCGATAAGGTATATACAGTTTTGGGTAAAGCCTAGGGGCATTCAGGACAAGAAAGTCAAGTGAGTCAGGAGTCAAGAAAGAGAAAAAGATAGTCAGTCGGTCAGGTAGACAGAAGGATAGTTAAAATATGCTTATACACTAGTAGGTCAGCCTCAAATACCCAACACAAGTTCAATCAAATTCTTTATGCCTATGCCTACCGAGTCCTTCCTTCTCTCAATAAAGAGTCTTTGGAATCGCTTTCCGAGATTACTTTTACTGAGAATAATCCAACCAGTCATCTTACCCAGCCTACTTCACTAAAACCAAGCAAGAGGTTACTCTCCCCAACAATTGAAATCAGCTCAAAGTTATCGTCGGTTAACCGAATACCCCATTAATCATACGTCGAAGTTAAGTATCATTGGGAAAGGCTATTACTTGGAGGGGAAACGGACGTAATCAACAACTTATAGGCCAATTTATCGCATATAACCAGCGACCTCCAGCGTGCCATTACGTACTAACCTATACACCAAGTACCATAACTAGGGACCAAACTTCAACCTGCCATAGTCTCTCATAGGAGACTAGTTCATAAATTGAGAACATATAGGAGTTTCTGTTAATGTTTTAAACTGTGTGGCAGAGTTGCTGGAGAATAGAAAGCAGAGGGTAGTACGAACTGGAGAGAAATCGCAATGGATGGATGTTATTAGCGGGGTACTTCTGGATCATTTGTGGGCCCATTATTATTTTTCGTTTAATTAACGACCTAGAGGTAGTTATTAAAAGCAAACTGTCAATGTTGGTTGATAATACGAAGTTAGCAGCCAGCGTGGGAGAAATCGAGGGAAATTTGTATGAGCACACAAGTAGCAGAAGATATTCAACCTCCAGTAATTCAAAGTTGTTAACATGAACAACCGAGCTATAGAATTTCGTTTTGAAATTGAAAGTTGCTGGTTTGACTCCACTCTAGATGTAATAGATCGGTCATTTAGATTTTCTAAGCGGTGTTTAGAGGCTAGAATAAAGACAATAAGGTATTACCACCTATCAATATAATTTTTTGTTAGAAAAGTAATTAATTTATTCACAAGCTATATAACTCGCATGCCACACCTGAAATATTGTATTCAGCCAATATTCTGGATGCAATACAGAAGAGAGCAACAAAAATGATACCTTCCTTGAGACACCTTGATTGTATGGATAGTTTGAAGGCAGTTAGCGTATTTTTATTTGAAAGGTGCTTAATAGGGAATATGATACAGCTTTCTTAAATGTTCTAGGGAAATTATAAATTAGAAATAGGGACATTTTTCGAGTTGGAGAGTGAGGATAGGACAAGGCGGTCACTGTTTTGGAAAAAATATAGATGCCGGTTGTACTTAAAGTAATATCACAATAATATATAGCACTTTCTACCATAGAATAATCATAAAGGAGTCAGGTGAAAGAGAAACTGAGTCATAAGATGATGATAATAATTCTAATGAGAAGAAGAAGTAGAGGAAGAGATTTATGAAGAATTTTGAAAGAAAAAGTAGTGAAAATTGTGAAAATAAAAATCTGTGTAAGGTTGTAATGTAGCTAGGAGTAGACTGAAGAGGAGCCTATTTTGGGTCATCAGTACCAGGAGAAAGCGTATCTTTCCTAAACCTATCCAGCTTGCGCAGTGAAGGCAACCACCATGCGCGTACAGTAGAAACTAATATCACACATTATAGGCCAAATTACTGCCTACTAAACTGCATCACCAGGGGGATATTCTAGCCCCTATTTGTTCTTTCTATTATTTCCTTATACACCCGTTATTCCTAATCGCTTTTTCATTCCCTTCGATGAACTTCTGTTTAAACCTTTTACCCTCTTTCTCCCTTTTGCCAAACATCCCACCGCAATCAGTGAATTCACCTCACCTCATCCTCCATACGTATAAATTTCCGAGAAAGGAAATTATCGCCCCGTCGGCCCATTATTTATCCTTTCAATAAAGTTTTTATTCACTCTCTCACCCCCTCTTATCATCTCCTTAAGCCCCCGTTCCCCTTTCGCTTTGCCCCTTTCTCCCATCTTCATTTCGACGTCAGTAGCTTTGCTGGTTCATAAAGCACACGAGGGTTGCTTTTTACTTATTTCGCACCGTCCGTAGTCCCTTGGTCGAGAAGGGGGATTCCGCCAGAGCCTCGTATCGTCTGTTTCTGCGGGGGAGGGGGAGGGAGAGGGGGTTCTCTTCTGCCACGAGGAATTATACATGGATGTTAGTTCCAATTAGTGGTTGCAAGTTATCGAAAGTCCATTTATGGATCAATGATTTAAACAAAAAATCGGATTATGAATAAATGTACTAATTAACTGTCTTAGGAATAGAAGAAAAATGTCGGGGCAGCTATACTTATTTAAACAGATTTTATCTTTTTTTCCTCCTTAAGGAAATGCCATTTCAGAAAGGACAATATATTATAGTAGTGGCTGGAAAGCGCCTAGAGCTAATCTTGTTATGAAAATTACCGTAGTAGATGATGCTCTCTCTACTTCACAGTCCGTAAGCTTGATGGCCATTAAGGTATAATATAGTCGACCGAGATTTTCGCTACTTTCTTCTGGTCTTCGTTACAATGCAAATTCATTTTCTGCAGTTTAGGTAGAGGCTAACTAAGAGTCAGACGTCTTTTATCCAAATTTGCTCATTTCGTGATCTTCAGTATTTCGGAAATAGTCCTCTTCGTCGTCGTCTTCATTTATGTTAACCTAATCTCGATTTTCTTGGGATGAAGTCACTGAGAAACCAAAGTTTATATGCATAGTAATGTGTTTATTTGTGTATTCTTAAATGTCCAAAGAGGAAACTAGTGGAATCAACGAAAGAAAGGGGAGAATGAGTAATAGTTGGAAAGGGAGATAGATGAGGGAAAATGGGTTAAATAAAAAGAAAAGAACAAGAATAGTGTGAAAGGTTACGGGAGATAAAGATACAAGATCAAAGCTCAACCCAAAATACTGAAACAGTCTCTGTGTAAGTTAAACCTCCATGAACAATCTAATACAAAGAGTAACAAGGACTCAAAAGTACAGACATGAACCCCCTTTCGGGATACATGTGAATAAAGTATCCTTCTGTGAGGAAGTGGCGAAAAAAGAGTACTCTTTCGTTGGATAATAAAGTCATAATTTCGAAGGAGAAAGATTTATATATTATTTAACATCTTAACTATTCCCTCACTATCACACACTAACTCTCCATCTGTAGTTTTAAGTGGACCTATTTTATCTCTAGTCCTAATCCTGTATAATTGAAAGAATCCTTTACCTTATTTGCCACTTTAATTTCATAATTCTCTTTGCTAATCTAAATATCTTTTTAATGTCTTGAGTTAACTCATTGTATCGCCGGGTTAATTTTCCCTCGCTGTTTTTTATTTTCCTAAATATGCTCCCTTTAATGACAATATAATGTTTAATTTTATCCGACATCAATTTAGGGTCGAGAGCCGTGGTTCTTCTAATTTCCCTAAACGGAATATTCATATTCTGTTCGGCAATGATTATTCCATTTCGAAAAATTAGAACCACAGCTCTCGACCCTAAATTGATGTCGGATAAAATTAAACATTATATTGTCATTAAAGGGGGCATATTTAGGAAAATAAAAAACGGCGAGGGAAAATTAACCCGGAGATATAATGAGTTAACTCGAGACATTACAAAGTTAATTAAGGTAGCAAAGAGAATTATTAAATTAAAGTGGCAAATAAGGAGAGGAAGATCTCTAAGGATTCTTTCAATTATTGCAGAACTAAACTAAGAGATAAAATAGGCCAACTTTAAACTACAGATGGAGAGTTAGTGAGTGATAGTGATGCAATGGCTAAGATGTTAAATATGTATTTCATTTCAGTATTTACACTCGAGGATAGTATAATTGTACCTGAGGGGACCTTGATATCCAAGGGTAATAAGGATATATTAGAGTATAATCTACTTACGTGCGTCCGGCCAACCCGTCTTGGAAGGGGAAGACAACTTTGTCCACCGCTAAGAGCACCTCACAGCTCCGTTCCCCCTTCTAGAGCTCGAAGGCAAAAATTCTCACAGAAGGAATTTAGCCCCAGTCAATTGGCTATCCTTGGATTGTGTTTTAACCTCATCTGTCGCAAGTACTTCCTCGAATTCATTCCTCGAGGTTAAACTCCAGCGTTACGATTTACTGGTTCAATCACCCATTCCCCGCGTCGTCTTATAAGGCCTCAATTCCCAAGCTAGGCTCCAGCGTCTCAATTGTGGTTTCTTGACCACTCAACCCGTAAAGTGTATGTTTGTATATTGGCTCAACCGCAACCGCTCCTGGGGTCACGTTTGAGCCTATCTATTCGCTCCCGGTAATTCTTTAGTCCGATCCCTGTAAACATTAAGTATCCGTTTGCAATCATTTCCATTTGTATATATCGTGTAACTTTGTAATTATTAAAGATTATTTTGGTATCCTACTTTCTATAGCCCCAGAGCCACGCAGTCTTCTTTAATATACTAATGGACAATTGCACTCGATTCTGTAGATAAATTCTCCCACGACTTAGAGCTTTCCCCTCGTTTGCCGTTGCTGTGAAACGAACGAGCGATGGTCAATCATTTGACCTTGACCGCCCACTCCGCCTATATATATATATATATATATATATATATATATATATATATATATATATATATATATATATATATCAGGAAAAGGAGAGCAAGTACTGAATATAACATATATTGCCAACGTTTCGGGCTCTGGACCCATCCCATCTTCTAGGCTAGAATATTAAAGATTTATATAAGAACAATTGCTTAACAATTATGAGAACAATGAAAATTAATGACTTTAGGCTATAAATGTACTAGGATGTAAAAAAAAGAAAAATATCAAAATGCAATATAAAGGACAAAAATCTGTATATTGAGATAAAAAAAATTTAAACGAAATTAATAAGGTTACAATTAGCAGAAAAGGAAAATCTCAATAAATACACTAAAATTTGTTAGCTGATTCGTAGAAAGCAGTGAGTTGAATAAATGAAATTTAAAAATTATACTACTAGGAAAGATGTGATTTATTATTAGTTGGTTCTCTGATCTATGTAGTTGGTTGGTCGAAAATCATCAACAAAACAAATTTTAGCTAGTTGGTTGTTTAAGTGGTAATTATTTCATGGTGACTAGTAAAAAAAAAATCAAACGAAATTAAACAAGCAATATATAACGGTGTGGAAGTAGAGTCCTTATTTAACTGAGGTTGATTATATTTAATTAAAAGGGACTCAATTATGAGAAGGTCAGATTTAGATTTTGATGCAGATAATATTTTAAATTGATTAAAATCTATAGGAATTTTACATGAATAGGAATGAGATCGGACAACAGAGTTTTCTTTTACGGAGAGATCTATTCCTGTTCTGTAACTGATCCCATGGTGAGCATCAATGCGAACCATGAGAAGACGTTCCGTACATCCAATGTACGTTCCCAAAGAACATTTAGGACAAGTATATTTATATACTATTCTGGAACGCAAAATGTCAGGAATGGGGTTCGTTACAATGAACAAAGAACTCATTTTTAAGTGGTTTACAAAAAATGGCGTTAAATTAAAATGCGGATAGAATTCTTTCAAAATATAAGTTATATATTTTGAATATATGTTATATTCAGTACTTGCTCTCCTTTTCCTGCTGAAGATCCGGCTTGCTAGAAGCAGAAACATACACTAATATATATATATATATATATATATATATATATATATATATATATATATATATATATATATATATATATATATATACATTGCACTTCGACCGACGAGGTTTACATATCCATACTCTTCTGACGTGGAAGGATGGCTCTCCCTTGAGCCATAAGGCGTTCTCGTGGTCGTTGATTGGTGGAAAAACAGATTAATACCGTTCTTCCTATGCGATCCTCCTCTAAAGAGAACTAGTCGCTAATGCCCTGGTGCCTGCCAGTAATTGTCATACTGATCTTTATGCGAATTTTAACATCTGATTGAAGAACTTGCTCGTCATTATACTTGGTACAGGTGTACGATCTTTAACGTCCTTTTGGTGCTCCTTGTTCCTAAATCCCATTTGGGAAGAAAGGAATCATCGTTGGGACTTTCGAGCTCATTTTACGCCCCTTTTCAAACTTAAAGGAAAGTAAGTCTAGGAGAGTTGCGTGTCCTCCTACCCCAATAACACCTACTCTCGTCACTTTCGCCACAAAAGTTATGGCGCTGAAGGGTGGGGGGCAACTTTATAAAGGGAATGTCCACTCTAAAAAGGGTATATACTCGTATGTGTGTGTGTCTGTTTCGTGTTGAGGGAGCGGGTCCCTAAGTGATCAAAATACAGCTGCCTCGGGTAATCCCACGATTCCCACAAATTAAAATCCGGTAAATCCGAGCAATTCAGTATTGGAATCCCTGGTAGAAACCCATCCGTTAAGTTATTTACACCGGCCATGGAATCCCCCTAGTTGGTAAAATCACAAGGTAAGTATAACACTGGTAATAAAGACTCTTTAGATTCAATCAATAGTCTCTTTTTATTTCTTCAACAAATAAGAACAATTAACCACGGGAGGCCGTCGTGTGCCTTTGTTTTACATGCATACACGAGATGGCGTAGGAGGAGACAAGACTCGTGGCCCAGGAATCGTGGAAGCTCCGGGAGTTCATAAAAGCAAGGGTGTCTAGCGACGGCTGCCTGGGCCCACACATTGTCGTCGGTTCTTCGACTCGCACTGCTAGAAACTTATCTTATTTGTATCTGCGAATCAGTGTCCCTAATCCCTCGTCTCACCCATTCTTCACCATGTGGTACGGGAAGTTGTATGATTGTTAGTGAAGCCTACCTATAACGAAGGAGCTGGAGTGTGTAAAGGAGGGGGGTGGGGATTCACTCGAAGCTAGCTCTAATAAAGTGGGAATATGGATTGAGAAATAGTAACAGAATTCTTATTTTTTCAAGATCATGTTTTAAAGCTATTTATCGATCCTATTTTTAACACATTCACTGTCTTACTTTCCACGACATTCCTCAACAAGCCCCGGAAACAGTGTGGCTTTCGTAGGGAACGAGGAACCATAGACATGATTTTTTATGGCCAGAAAAATACAATAAAAGTGCCGCGAACATCATCAGATCTTGTGTCTGGCCTTCATTGATCTGACGAAGGCATTTGACATAGTCAACCGGGAGATGTTGTGGCACATCATGAGGAAGTTTGGATGCCCTGATAAGTTCACAGCGGTTACTCGAGCTTTTTACGACGAAATGAGGGCGAGCATGGTCATTGGAGGTGAAAAATCAGAGGCGTTTAACGTGGAACCTGGTGTCAAGCAGGGCTGCGTGATTGATCCCGTCATGTTTAGCATCTACCTCGCTGCAGCAACCATCCTGTTTCGTAAGAGATTCATACCAGGGCGGGGAATTGGTCTTACATATTGGCTTGATGGGAGCCTCTTCAATCTGTGCCGACTCCAAGCTCGAACAAAGGTCTCGCATGACAAAGTGTTTGAACTCCAGTACGCGGATGACTCCGTACTTCTCCCCCACTGCCCCGAGACCTACATAAAGCACTGAATACCAACACAGACATCTACAGCACTCTTAGGCTCGTCATCAACTCTGACAAAACTGAGGTGATGTACCAGTGGTCCGGTGTTAACCCCCCAAGTAAGTAGAGCCCGTAATGAATGTCGCTGGAGCTGAGCTCAAGACCTCTGCCCAGTTCAATTACCTCGGTAGTGTAGTGCCGGCTGACTGTTCTGTAGATGTTGATGAGGAGGTCAACCGAAGAATCAACAAGGCATCAGCATCTTTTGGCGAGATCCGCAAACGGGTGATACAAAACCACAACCTTAGACTTGCAACGAAGGTCGCCGTGTATAGAGCTGGAAGCGAAACACTCATCCTATACCAGAAGCACGTCAAGCTCCTGGAAGCTTTCCATGTGCAGTGCATTAAGGGAATCCTCAACCTTACTTGGCAAGATCGTGTGTCTCATACTGATATGCTGGAGCGCGCCGGTGTACCAAGCATCGAATGCATTCTCTTTGGCAGACAGATGCGATGGCTGGGGCATGTGCTTCGAAGCCCGCTGACCGCCTGCTAAGGCGTACCGTTTACCGCAGCTGTCGGGGGGGGGGGGCGCTCCCATAGCGGCCTGAAAAAGGGGTACAAGGACCAAGCTAAAGGGGCACTGAAAAACTTCAAGATCAACCCAGACCATCCCGAAGCCACAGCTGCTGACAGGGGTGGGTGGCGCGCTGCCTGTAATCATGGTCCTGCCTACTCTATGAACAACGGACCAGGCGGCGAAGCGAATGTCGCCAACAGCGCCATGAGAGGGCGCTCCGGCATCCTCCGCCGCCGGTGCCAGACCTTCAGTGCCCTGAGTGTGGCTGTCAGTGTGGATCACGCGTCGGCCTTTACAGTCATCGTCGGAGACCGCCCTGAGGACATCCGTCATCATCGACCTCGATGGACTTCCCTTAGCAAGAAAGTCAACAAGCCATCTCCAAGTTTGTGTTATTTTCTAATAAAAGAAATTATGTACTGTCGCAATGTTAAATCTTTTGTTAACTAGCTAGAAACCCTATTTCTAGTCGCAGCTGGGCTATCTAGCTTAAATATTGAGTCATAATTTATATGAGTGAACCCATTTAGTATTTTGCTTTTTTCAATAAGCTGGCAGTGCTGATGCCGATCTTCCAGGGACATTAAAATGAGGTGCCTAACGCTGTCTTCGTACGATCTATTTCTAAATTCAAGAATTAATTTTGTTGCTCGACGCTTGGCGCGTCCCAATATTACAATATTCTTTTGCATCTATGGCAGGGTTGGCATTATCCTCCCCCCCCTAAAAAAAAACTAGCCTAAGTGGGTTTTAAAAAATTATATATTTTACATATAAATATTTAGTTTTATATCCTATTTATAATTAATGTCTACTTATGTACATAAAGTAAAAAATGTAAAATCCATAAAGATCTTCCTAAAAACAAAATTATAAATAACATCAAATTTGGGTTTTCTTTTAATCTTGATCGAATGTTCTTCTTCTCATTTGATCATGTTCTACTTTTTGCTTTGATATAAAAGATAATGATACAACACATTAAATTTTAATCCAGCCAAACTTTTTAATTATTATATTAAATAAATAAACATATTTACTACATAATTATATAAATGGAAAAAAACTAAACAGAAACTTACCTCTGTTAATAAAAAAAGAACCCTTCTTAACTTTTACTATTACACATCATTTACCATTCTGTATCTTGCTCTCCTTCTAAGTGCTCGTGGATTTTCACTAGTTTCTCCGCTTTATCACTCCCAATCTCTTCCTCATTCTATTCCATATAAGTTTAAATGGGGAAAATAACCTCTCTCTTGCAGCTGAATTAGCTGGACATGAATGTATGGACCGTAAAAATGAAAAATATTCATCTGCCAATTTCTTCCCATTTGTTTTTTCTTCTGCTTCACATTCATGATATGCCACTCCTTGTTTGAAGGAGGGCTGGATCTAACTGATTCACATCACTGTTGTGTGGGAAATTTGACCACTCTTGAGCTGAAATTCATACATTCAAACTGCATAATCAGGATGGATTCATTGAGCCAATTCTCAGCTTGTTCTTCAACTTCCATCTCTAGATTTTCTCCTCCAATTTTAAATACAGCAAATTAAAACATTCAGGCATCGAGGTAACATTCTAGTTTCAGTTTCAGAATGTTAGAATTGCTTTTAGCATGTAATTCTTTTGCAATACTAAATTAGCAGAATTATAACTTGCTACCTAAGTAACGAGGATCAGTCATGTAAGCAAAGTAATGAAAAGCTTCATGGCTCTTTTGAACATATCCTTGATACTTTGAATGATCCTTATAAAAGTAAGGATTATTCATTAAAGATATCCAGATGTGGATAGCATCTGCGAGCCTGGTTCCATTAGCTTGGAGCCGAGTTAAAAACAAAAGTAACACAAATTATGAACTGTACGTACTGGTACTGTATTGATTTTATTGGTATTTAATTATATTATGATTAGTGACAGACTGACATAGCTGTTGTTATTTTCATTATTACTAATATTATCATACCTTTTCTAGAGATGCTGGGCTTCACGATATATATATATATATATATATATATATATATATATATATATATATATATATATATATATATATATATATATATATATATATACCAACATTGTCCATAATTTGACCAATGTTTGCAGGAAAGCTCTGATCTTGTTGCCCCCTTATTCCACACAAAAAAACAATAAAACCCCCAAAACCCAATAAAACCTAAAAAAAAAAGTTGGGTTGGGGATTTTGTGTAAACCGGTGGGTTTTACAACCATGATCTATGGAGACTATAATTGTACCGCATACTCCAAATGACCTTTTAAAAGAGCTTTATTTAAGAGAGGAATAATATATTTCGATTTAAATTTAAAATGTCTAGCTATGTATCCTAGAGCCCTATTAGCCTTTTGTGATGCTAGTAATTCTTTTTCCAATAATTTTAGATCATTAGAGATTACGACACCTAAACCCTTTTCTAAGTTGACATTGTACATATAAATTAGACGACGCATATAATAATCTCCTCTGAGATTATCATGACTTATTAGCATTTCCTTACTGCCATCATTCAAACCATTTCACTAATCCATATAAGTTAATATATTATATACTTGTTGATGCCTGCAGCGAACGGATAGGTTTATGTTGATTGTGGCGAGGGTCACCAGTTCCAAGTTGGAACAAATATTTCTTCTTTGCTACATGAATCCAGGTTCGAGATTTGAGTTCGTTTTAGGGTGTCCACCAAATAAGTTCGTGTTTGGATTTACAAACAAGTTGATGAAAATAACTGTATTTTGAACTTGACATTTTATAAGATGAATGGCTGGAGTTGGTGAGCTTGTAAATCCTATCCACCGATGCAGTGGATGGAGCACAACGAAAACGAAGTGATTTGATCGACTCTATAGATAATGTGAATAATGAGAATAATGAGAGTCTGTGCTTAATGTCCGATTGTTTTATATGTGCAGAGAAGGTGGGCGTGATCACTGGGGTTTCTCGGGAGGAGCTTTGTCTGGTAAATATTTGTTGAAGTGTGCTCGAGAAAGAGAGAAAGCAGAGATTGTCTAGCAAATGATTTTTATAGGATTCAGTCTAGCAAGTGGGTGTTAATAAACAAACAAATAGAATGAAATGGTTAAATGACAGTGACAGTTTTGTGGGAATGGATGTTGTTGTTACTTAGAAGGAATATAACGTGACCAAGACGAAATCATTGGTCACTCCGGTCGGAACGATCGTGGGAAAGACTGTGTACATAGGGCGTGTGTAACTTTTGTGTAAATGGATCACCATTGAAAAGTATCAGATTACCCTGAAAATTTGTATTATTTTCAATGATATTCACAGACGCATAATTCACTTTCTATTTGGTTTAGCGACATCTGGTAGTTTTCATATAACGCTCTGATATGACAGCTTTCCAAAGCAATCTTAAGTTGGTATTGTGGTAACGTTCGTTGCGTGTGGGTGTGCCTCAAATTTGTCCTCTTTCATGTTTTTTGCCATTTCGTTATTGTGTTGTAATTTTTTTTACAGAAAGAGGTATAAATAAAATTTATTTCTAATGCGTGCTAAGAAACAACTCGAGAGCGATTTTCTATGTGCTATTGTTGCTCTTCATAAATGTGCCAAATCTCAGAGATAGATAGCTAATGAATAAATATAGCTCAAAGTGCTGCTAATTTATGGTTTTCATATTCCTTGGACTTTTGAGGAGTAGACAAAAGTTTTATTCAACGATAAGTCAACATTTTTAACATTCAGAAGCTGGCCTAAAAAGGTTCGTCGGCCCATTGGCTCAAATATAATGGACCCTAATTACACACAAAAGACAATGAAGCACCCTCCAAGTATGATGATTTGGGGTTGTTTCATTTTCCAAAGGGAAAGGAAGAATATATTTCCTTCCTAAGAACACAACTATGAATGACGCACGGTATTTATCAATGTTACAGGAGAAACTTCCAGTGGTAATAACAATCCATGAGACAGAAACATTCATGCAAGATGGGGCACCTTGTCACAAGGCTAAAATTGTGACAAAATGAGTTACTGAAAATAAATTTAATATTTTGGATTAGCCTGGGTATAGCCCAGATCTCACCCATAAAAAAATTATTGCTAATGATAAAAAATAAGTTTGAAGTCCAAGAAACTGTCTCCGTTGAAAAATGAAAAGAGGTCATCATAGAAATATAGTGCAAAAAAAATTGAGTGGAAGTTTGTCAAAACTTGATCAAATCCAGGCCGAAGCGTCTACAACAAGTCATCAAATCCAAAGGAAAGATGACAAAATACTAATATAAGGTTAGTCAATATTAAACGGGTTTTTTTTATGTTAAAAATACAAATTTCGAGGGTGATCGGCTACTTTTCGCGAGCACTGTATATATATATATATATTTATATATATATATATTTATATATATATATATATATATATATATATATATATATATATATATATATATATATATATATATATATATATATATATAATATATAAAGAGAAAAAGAAGTTGAAGGTGAATGAGCACATACATATGACACAAACGAGTTTTTAAAGAAAAGAGAAGAGGACATTTCAAGAGACAACAGCTAAGGAGAGCAAAGTACGGCACAATAAAAGCAATCCATAGTTATTTCTTACCTGGGCAGATATTGGGTTTGATAGGGTTACGCTTTGGGTGGGTTTGAATTGCTGTGTATGGTAGCCTAATGATAGAGCATCTGACTACCACTCAGGAGAGCTAGATTTGATTCCCGGGCAGACTAATTCAATGTTTTCCTCATTACGATATTTCTGTCTCCTCTGATTAGGATTAGCTCAATTGTGCCATCCTTTGTTCTCCTAATTTTTTTTGGCCTCTAATATTAGTCTTTTTTCTTGTCTTTAAAGAGTCATTTTTTAATCTCATGTGCTCATTCACGTCCGTCCAATTTTTCTTAATTCTCTCTCTCTCTCTCTCTCTCTCTCTCTCTCTCTCTCTCTCTCTATATATATATATATATATATATATATATATATATATATCAGTGGCGTGAAGTCAATGGAAGCAAGGGAAGCAATGCTTTTTCTATTTAAGAAGAATATAAAAAAATAATTAAACCCCAACAATTAATATGACCGCAGAATCAATTTTATTCTCACATTTATGCTCTCCTATACTTGTATACGCCATACAGTACCGTTTACTTTCAATCGAATTGTCGTTAGACCCTAATGAGCCGAACTGCAATTGAAGAAATGCATCCTTTTCGTCGAGATTTCTGCTATCTTTTTTTTGTCTCTTAATTTCAATAATGGTTCTGCTTTTGTGCTTTGGACTAAATAGTTTAAAAGATGTTTTGTTTTTCTTATCAATAATATACAGTCATTAGAGTTTTATGTTTTTTTATCTTGATATTTTAAAGCCGTGTTAGAATTAAGAAAAAATAACCTATTTGTATACGGAAAAGGAAGCAAATTTTGCTTTGAAGTCATCAGATTGCATCTGGCCACTCTGCCGGGTGGCCAGAATCTAGGAAAAAGCAATTAAATGTTTAAGGTACAATGCCGTAACTATTATTATGCTCTGAAGCTTAAACAATTTTTAGGTTATATTTAAATACTGGTTCTGAGAATGAAAGCATCTACATAGCATAAACTGTATGGTTACGCTCTTGTATCTTAAGCATTTTGTTAATATCTCCTGGATTCTGGCAGCCCTAACGGAGTCACCCCTCGTATCTTTGAGATCAGTATCTGCGAATCAATGTGATTACATTGTTTACAAAATAACTGTGGCGTATTGTTAGTAATTTTTTTTAAGTGATAACCCCCTTTTAAACAAAATGGATTCAAATGAGGTTTGGAGAAAATGCGATTGCATTATTGAATTTCTTTTAAAAAGGAAGTTCAGTGCGATGACTTATAATGAAAGAGAAACCATTATTAAAACAGTTAGGCCTACGCCAACACTAGCTGTGTCATCCAAAACAAAGTGTTGCACTCGCAAATACAATGTAGGCCAATATGATAGAACATCTTGGCTAGCTGGTTGTGTAGACTTACAGAAGCTATTTTGCTGGCCATGTTTACTATTCGGTAATGATGTAGGAAATTGGAACTCAAATGGATTCGATGATTTAAATAATATGCATAAAGCGATTAAACGGCACAAAACCGCTACCAGACATATAGTCGCATCTTTAGATTTGGCAAGGTTTGGAAAATCACCATGAATTGATTTCTTGCTAAATAGTCAGCATAAGTTGAATGTTCAAATCTACAATCAACAGGTAAATAGAAATAGAGACATTTTAAAAAGATCAATCGATGTAGTTTGTTATTTAGGTGAGTAAGAGCTCATTATCAATCTATAGATTCTTCAAATAGAGGAAACTACGAGGAATTAATAAATCTGATCAAGAAATATGATCTACTGCTTGAATCGCACTTAGAACAATCTAGTGTTTTTTTTCTGGACTTTCAAATAGAATCCAAAACGATCTTATTCAATGTGTTTGGGAAGTGATTTTAAACGAAGTTAAAGTTGAAATTAATGAATCTTCATTTATAGCAATTATTTTAGATGAATCAACTGACGAAAGGAGAACCTCTGTACTTTCAAAAATGGTGCGATATGTAAATACAAATGGCACAATTTGTGAAAGATTTCTAGGATACACAAAGGTTAGTGCAAATTGTACTATATTAGGAATATCAAAAATTGTGCTTAATGTAGTTAACGAACTTAACATTGGTTCCGAATTTGTCGTGCAAACTTATGATGGTGCGAGCGTAATGTCTAGCGAACTAAGTGGACTCCAAAAGAAAGTAAGAGAGAAATATCCTACAGCAATGTTTATTCATTGCATGAAACACAGACATAACTTAGTCTTGTCACAATCACTCACAAAGATTGATGTTGGGATACAGAAACATATACCCTTGCCCAGGTGTTATTGCTTTACCTTCAAGATTTTTAATTTAATTTCTTGCTAAATATATTTGCAAATATATATTCATACCCAACTGTTCTGTTTGATATTTTGCAGAGATAAGTATTTGACATAACATACTGTGTAAATAAAATAAATGACTTGATTTCAACTCTTCAGCGAAAAAGAGAAAATTTGGATTAATTTTGGTCCATGGTTGATGGAGTTATACCCACTTCCTATGAAGAGGAGAAAATATTTAGAAATTTTAGAGTCACTTTGTGGTGAAATTGAAGTTAGATTTCAAAATCTGAACGATATTAAATTTCTTGAGCTTCTTGATCCCATAAAACAACATGAAAATAAAAGAAAATTCTCTGGTTCCGCCCTCAACTCATTACAAGATAATTACGGAACATCTTTCAATATTCATCGGGTGAAAGGAGAACTTTTAGTTTTATATAATGACAACGATTTAAAGGCAAAACCCACGCATGAATTAATTTGTTGCCTGAAAAAGGCCCATTTGGATGAAGCTTTGCCGCAACTTACAAAATTGTGCGAGCTAACATTGACACTTTTAGCCACGAGTATTTCAGTTGAACGCTCGTTTTCTACCCTGAAAAGAATCCATAACTATGCAAGAAATGCGCAAGGAGAAGAGAGGATATCAAGTTTAGCTCTAATCTCAATTGAGTAAAAATTACTTAAAGAAATAAAAACAGAAGGCTTCTACAAACAAGTCATCGATTTATTTAATAAACAAGATAGAAGAATAGAATTAACATTTAAATAAAGTGAGTAGCTTACAATTTGATAGTTAATTTTAATGAACAACATATTTACTTCAATTAACATATTTATTTTTGTAAAACTTGAATTGCTTCCTTATTTTCAAAAGTCACCTCACACCACTGATATATATATATATATATATATATATATATATATATATATATATATATATATATATATATATATATATATATATATATATATATATATATAATAAACCATAATATTATTTGAATCAAAATTTTATTTATAACTATCGGACTAGTTTCGGCAAGATGCCACTTTCAACTAATGGCATCTTGCCGAAACTAGTCCGATAATTATAAATAAAATCTTGATTCAAATATTGTGGTTTACCATTATCTTTCACCCCCCCATATATATATATATATATATATGAAGACTAGACCACAGGAATTCACTACCCAACGCGTTTACGGGCTAATGATGATCCATTATGTCGATAACATACAAAGTTCCATCGTGTCATATGTCATTCAGAGTTTCTCTCATTTAAGGGCTCGTGAAATGTCTGGTTCAAGAGCTAAGGCCCTTAACCATGGCCTCACACCGACAGCTGGGTAACGCGATAGACTTCATCAAACGGATTAAGTTGTTGATCTTCGGAGAACAGGTCGTCGTTTTTTTCGGCGTTAACTCTCTCTTTACATCCATACTACTAGAACGAGCAAGGGAAACTGTTTCTCTAGCCACAAGTTCTATAAGACGCTCACAGACAACTTGTATCTCGGCCTAAATCCCTTCTTCCTGGCTTCAACCTTTTTCTCCTCAACAAAGGTGTCTACTACCAAGAGGGAACTTAATGGTACTCATGTGTTAGTTGTCATTGCAGAGTTCGTGATACACCAATGTAATTCACAAGCGCGTCCGTATTCCACTCATCTATCCTGTGATCTGCTAGGCTTTTTTTTTTCTCTCTCTCTGAACCATTTAAACAAAAACAATCCCAAAACAACTAAGACTGTTGTTTTAGCTCCACCCCTTAATGTTCTATCTAGTATATAAAGACCTGACGGCTACCTCATGCGTCAGAAGGGAGGCTTTGGAACCTTTAAAAACAACACTAATCGACGCGCTCACTGGTTGCGAAAGACTAAGACTAGAGGGGTCCAAGGCGCTGGAGTGCAATGAATGGGATGATAGTATGTGCCCCGTTAACCCCTTCCCTGGCGTGTAATTACTGACCATTCCCAGTGACCATTAAAGGATGCCTCTAGTAGCAAGGGTCCGTGGTGACGGCTCTTGGTTCCCAGGTTGACTGTCAGGACAACAAAAAGCCTCGGGTAGAGTCTCTTAGTGTGGCGGGATATCCATTGAACGCTACACCGAGATCCCGGCCGCCCTGAAATAAACTAGTATTATTTTAGTATGGGGCATGTTCCGCTGTTCACCTGGAATGCAATCGATGGTCCCTTTCAAGGTCCGTCAGTGCATCTTGATTGGGAGCCACGGTACGCCGGGTTTGGACGACTCGGTCGCACGAACAGCAGCAAAGGAGCGTGCCTTCTGAAATATCCGAAACGTCTCCGATCGGTAGGTTGGAGCAACTCACGCGAGGCAAACTCCCCCCCCCCCGCTTTTTTAACTTTTTGATTGGTCGCAAAGTTATTAATATTATAAAGTGTTCGACATGAGTAGAAAGAAAAGGTTTGCTGCTTTAAAGTACACCTGTGTGATATGTCAGAAGGACAAGTGGTACGTGGACTTCCTGGAGTGGTGCTTTTTGAAATGCTATCCGGGCACTATCTGAAATGATTGCATCCTGAAACGTGAGGTTGAAGAAGCCAAGGCTTATTGTAAGAAACTGAAAGATCTCTATTAAACGTCTGAGGATAAACCTATGGAACTCGAGAGAAAACTACAGAGCCTGCACTCGGAGCACGCGCATCAGATTCACCGTCTCTAGGCCAGGATCGCATAGTTTGCTTCAAGATTAGAGACCCAGTCAATTCCAATCTTGGATGAACCTCGAAACCGACGTGGGTGGTTCCACCGATAGGTCTCTCATTCAGGAGACGAATACTGCATTGGCAGTGCCGTGCCAGCCGACTGGAGAAGAGGTGAAGAAAAGGAAGGAGAGAAAGAAGAAAAACAGCGATAAAAACACACCTCCCCCGAATGTCGAGAACTCCTGCGTCGCTGGTACTCAAGGGGTAAGCCACGATGGCTTCATCCCTGTCAGAAATGGAGCAAAGAATCCCAGGGAACCTCCGAGGCCACCATCGGTGTCAGCCTCTAATAGAGTTGCAGCTCTCAAATCTGGTCGGGAGGCAGCATTTGTTGTTGGAGACTCTTAAGTGAGGGATTTGAAAATTAGGCCAAACGGAGTGCCCAAGAAAATGTGGCGAGAAGCGGACCTGTGGTGTTAAGCAGGAAGTAGACAAGCTACGACTTAGACGCCATGATACACCGGTAGTGGCACTAGCCAGCGGAAACGACCTGGTCCTACGGGGAGATCTTGCAGGCTTTACTGAGCTCATCATTGAGGACGCGAAGGCCTTAGCAACCGCAGTGAAGGAGAAATCGACCAGAGCAGTCTTCGTTGGGATCATTCCGAGACACTCCAGAGGTGCTGTGGCCAACCCAAAGGATTTGAGCATCAATTAGAGACATCTGCGTAGTTTTTGTCAACCCGTTCGATGAGTCTACCGCAGTTCTGGGCTGTTCGCCAACGACGGTGCCCCCCTGTCTGTTCGTGGGAGAGAGGTGCTATGTGAACTTATCCGCTGCAGTTTTTACTGGGCGAAGAGGTTTGGTAGAGGGGGAATGCTGAACAGAACTCAGTTAGGAGATTCTCCTGAAGTAGCGGCCTCGGTAGCCATGATTGTACACTTCGAAGACATCCCCTCCGTCCATAGGAGGGAGGGGGCGGAGATATATGATGGTCAACTTCCTAATCCAGCTTCGGAGGAGAGGACATCCTACAAACCGTCGGGAAACGGACAAGTAAGAGGGCAGTAGGGCTAGTGGACGCCCCTTAAGAGCACTTCTCTTAAATGTCCGCTCGATAAGGAACAAGTTCTGGGAGCTCAGAACACTGATGTCATCCGTGAGGCTTGGCATAATGGCCATGATGGACTCATGTATCCATGCAGACACCAGGGACTACATTGATGAATTTGGAGTACCAGATACGCAATCTTCCATGAGGATCGTACTGATCAGGAAGGCGGCGGACTTATTATGTATGTACGGGACTATCTCTCTCCCATTGAGTGTAGATCTGCTCTGGGGCATGAAGGGGTAGGAGTCGACATTAAGTTCGACGATACAATATACCAGGTCTTATTGGCCTACTGGCCTCCCCATCATACAGTGGAGGTGGATATGTACCTATATCAAAAAGTGTCAGATCTCTTAGACGATCTCCCGTCGCTACTGAGAGGTGACTTCATCTGCTGAGTGGACTGGAATGACCGAAAAGGCGACGGAGAGGCGTCTCGGCTTGTGGACTTTGCTGATAGCAACTTTTTGACTCAGTGGGTCTGCGAACCTACCCGAGGAGGTAACCCTCTGGATCTAGTATTCACTAGCAAAGAGGACCTCGTCTCTGACGTGTCAGTGGATGACGTCTCGGTGGTAGTGACCACAATATGGTCAGGTTCAGTGTACGTGTCCCCTGAATGCGAGGTACAAATGAAAGAGCACGTAAGTTAGATCTCAGACGTGCAGACTTCCATAGACTTACGGCACTTGAACAGATACAACCATCTAACGAGGACGGGACGAGCTCCAAATGGAACGACTTCTATAATCGTTTTACGGAGTGTCAGGCTGAATTCGTTCCCACGAAGACTGTCAGACCAGCGCGGATTCGGACGAGGTGGTTTAGTCAAGAAATCGCCACCGCTCTTAATCAGGCAAGTTATTTAAGCATGAGCTTCCTCATTGATAGATCATGTTATGTGATTTATTAAGTTACTTACCTCCAGATGCTCTATGACCTGCCGTTGGTAAATCAAAGAATTTACCAACGACCGAAGTAAGTGAGATGGGCGATAATTTTCAGGATAAGTCTTTATGTTTCTTTTTAAAATTTATATCAAATTTGCCTCTTTGAACTCCTTTTAGTATCACTCTCCCTTTTGCCACACATAAGTGTCACTTATTTGGCAATACATGTGCTTTAATTCAACAAAGCTGGTTGAGAGCTACTTTTCTTTTTATATTAGGAATACTTGAATATTAAGGTACATCTCAGTAAATGCTAAAACCTTAACTTCAAATGGCGTACATCACACTGTCTCTATCTTGGCATAAGAGTAGTTGTTCTAATCACGTAGACTTCCAGTGAATTGCTTGTCGTGCCATCTTAAAATCTCGTCATTTGAAAATCTGGTCAAAAGAACCAACAATTCTTTAGAATCCGAGTCAACTGCGGAAGGGTTAAGAGGAAGCAAGGATTTGGGAAAAAAAAGTAAAACAGAAGCTAACCTGGTTAATATTGGTAGGAAAATCAAAGGAGAGGATAACCCACAATTTCTACAATGGACCTTGCCACGCAACCCTTTTTGGGTCATCGCTTGGAAATTTTAAAGAGGTGACAAGTTCTGAATAAACCATAACTTTAAATTTATAGTCTCCCAACAGCAAAGTTTCATTAATTTTGTACCTGCGATGCCTCATCTTATCAGATTAGATCAGCGCAACATTTGCTTCCAGGAAATATAAGGATAATTAATCTTCATAAATAATAATGAGCCAAATTAAAAATGTTTCTTAACTCTAATAAATAAAATACTTATGAAAATAGGTTAGTGTAAAATATCAATTCCAGCAATGTTTATTATAATATTCATGAGTACGAGTAGCGAAGTTAAATCGCGTATTTCGCCACTTCTTGGAAATTAGTTGCATCAAAGAACACGGATACTGGACGACAAATAAATTTAAACCTTTGCAGTGACGCTAATCTAGAATCTAGATATAAGGGCGATAGCGTCTCTTTTTGGTTGAACTTGAGGGTCGTTTCTATTCATTTAATCTTGCCGTGTGTATCATGATGCCGACGGCAAATACTCGAGTGTTTCTTCCCCTTTAAATCTAAGTGAACGTCATAATGGGCTTCTATTCACATTTCAAGAATCTCTCTGACGCGGTGCAACTGTGGAGTCTGTTTGAAATTCATCTAATTACGCAAATGCAATTCCCTTTCCGTGTCTAAGAACATCTAAATCTCATTTATACTACTTATTAACTATAGACCACCCACAGGGATTTCATCAAAGGATAAAATCGCCCGGCGTTAGAGTAAAATTTAGGAGAGACACTTTGTCTGCATAACAAGTTGTTGCCAAGTTTGAACCCACCTGTCACCCAGGACAAGATGATAAACACTTCTTCAAGGGTTAAAGCCCTTTAAGGCGTTTTCGCCTACTTGTTAATTCACTTCTCACCAAAATAATTGAGTTCCCACAAAAGGACCTGTTTTACTTCCCACCTTTTCGATTCCTAGCAACCCAAGTAGGTTCAATATTTGGTTATTTGGTCTTTTTACCTACACTAACACATATAAAAAGTACCTAACTCCACCAGTTTAAGAATATCTTTCAAAAATAGGTTTTGTCTGGGATACCGAGATCATGTCAAGAATAGATAACCCTATACTTTAGAATTTTCTATTCATGACATGAGTAATTTCGGGTAATAACACGTTCTAGATTGTCGTTTCTTCCTATTTAAGTGAAGAACCCACTTCCAGTTGTGGTAACAAAAATGAACGGTGTAAATACATGGAAAGTCTAGATGGGTTTAGTAAGGAAAATTGTTCTGTGCGTCGAGTTGGATTGGAGGCACGCCCGATTCAGTCTGAAGGTGGCTACTCATTGCTATATTAACCAGATGGGTTTGTTTGGAAAGGCTGCAACAAAAAATATCAACGCTTTAAATACAAAACAAAAATTGTCAACGCTTTAAGTACAAAGCAAAAATTGCCAACGGTTTATGTACAAACAGAAATTGCCAATGCTTTAAGTACAAAACAGAAATTGTCAACGTTTTAAGTACAAACAGAAATTTTCAACGCTTTAAGTACAAAACAGAAAGTGTTAACGTTTTAAGTACAAAACAGAAATTATCAACGCTTTAAATACATACAGAAATTGTTAACGTTTTAAGTACGAAACAGAAATTGCCAACACTTAAAGTACAAAAAAGAAATTGTCAACGTTTAAAGTATAAAATAGAAATTGTCAATGCTTTAAATACAAACAGAAATGTCAACGCTTTAACTACAAAACAAAAATTGTAACGCTTTAAGTACAAAAAAAAATTGTCAACACTTTAAGTACAAAACAAAAATTGAAAACGCTTTAAATATAAACAGAAATTTTCAGCGCTTTAAGTACAAAACATAAATTGTCCATACTTTAAGTACAAAACAGAAATTGTCAACGCTTTAAGTACAAACAGAGATTGGCAATGCTTTAATTACTAAACAGAAATTCTCAACGCCTTAATTATAAACAGAAAATGTCAATGCTTTAAGTACAAACATAAATTGTCAACACTTTAAGTACAAACAGAAATGTAAACGCTTTAAGTACAAAACAACAATTGTTAACGCTTTAGGTACAAAATAAAAATTGTCTACACTTTAAGTACAAAGCAAAAATTGTGACGGTTTAAGTACAAACAAAAATTGTCAACGGTTTAAGTACAAACAGAAATTTTCAACGCTCTAAGTACAAAACAGAAATTGTCAACGATTTAATTAAAAACAGAAATTATTAATGCTTTAACTAGAAACAAAAATTGTCAACGCCTTAAGTACAAAACAGAAATTGTCAAAGCTTCAAGTACAAACAGAAATTGTGAACGCTTTAAGTACTAAGCAAAAATTGTCAACACTTTAAGTACAAAACATAAATTTTCAACGCTTTACGTAGGAAACAAAAATTGTTAATGCTTTAAGTACAAAACAGAAATGCTCAACGCTTCAAGTAAAAACAGAAATGGTCAACGCTTTAAGTACAAACATAAAGTGTCCATACTTTAAGTACAAAACAGAAATTATCAACGCTTTAAGTACAAACAGAAATTGGCAATGCTTTAATTACTAAGCAGAAATTCTCAACGCTTTAATTACTAAACAAAAAATGTCAACGCTTTAAGTACAAACATGAATTGTCAACGCTTCGAGTACAAACATAAATGTCAACGCTTTAAATACAAAACAAAATTTTTTAACGCTTTAAGTACAAAATAAAAATTGTCAACACTTTAAGTACAAAGCAAAAATTGTCAACGGTTTAAGTACAAACAAAAATTGTCAACGCTTTAAGTACAAACATAAGTTGTCAACGCTTTAAGTACAAAACAGAAATTGTCAACGCTTTAAGTACAACATAAAAATTGTCGACGCTTTAAGTACAAAACAGAAATTGTCAACGCTTTAAGTACAACATAAAAATTGTCGACGCTTTAAGTACAAAACAGAAATTGTCAACGCTTTAAATACAAAGTAAAAATTGTCAACGCTTTAAGTAGAAAACAGAAATTGTCAACGCTTCGAATACATAACAGCCATAATGCCTGAATCCATTTAGGCCAAATCAAGATATCAATTAGGACATTTGGCTTCATGCGCGAGACTGAGAAAATTGGAATAAGAACACCAAGTGTTACTTTCCCTTAGGCTCAATTGCAAAAGCTTATGGGGGAGAAGGTGTTAAAATGATTACATTAAAGTGGGTGGATGTTAAACTGATTCAATCTAACTTAATTTTTTTTTAATGACACGAACATTTGTTTCGATTTTTCATTTCAAGGATCTAAACATTGGGTCTACTCTGCTGTTTAACGAGTCCCAGATTTCATTTTCTTTTTCTCTCTAGGGGGGGGGGGAGGGAAAGCCCGCAATGGAGTATCAGGTGTCGCATGGGCAACGGTGTTGTAGCTTATATCTGGAGAAATGGGTGTCTGCCTAGAGGAAAATCTGCCGCTATAAAAATATCTTCCCCCACATTTTCACCTCAACTTTCTTTACTGGCATCTCCTTACAAACTGATGGAGATGCCCTTGTTGGTTATCGCCTATTAGAGTTTTCTTTTGATTCATTCTTTTCTTCTATTTGACTCTCCACCATTACCTGGGTCAAGGCATACTCGAGTGAAAGCAGTACTATTGCCTACCTTAGCGAAGTTAAGAAACATTGAGCACGATTAGACGGTGGGTGAGGAACCTATAACTTTGAGACGATATTCTTGACACGATCCTGGGGATGCAATAAATGGAGGGGTGTTGGAGGCTGGGTGGGGAGGACTTTTGATACGATGGTAGATTAGGACATCTGGAAAATTATGCTTAGTTGTGTTTTGCGGTTGCCACATGCAGTAATAAACAATAGTTCGGATCGCACGTGAAACATGGTTTGGATCGCACGTGAAACGTGGTTCGGATCGCACGTGAAACGTAGTTCGGTTCGCACGTACGTGGTTTGGATCGCTCCTGAAACGTGGTTCGGATCGCACGTGAAACGTAGTTCGGATCGCACGTGAATCGTGGTTCTGACCCCACGTTAAAAAATAAGTCTGCGATACCTAAATGGTAGGTGGGTGGGAGAGATTAACATCGTGGAGGTAATATAAGGATTCATTTGTTCCATCACGGCTCCAGTGTCCGCAAGATCAGTACTTATATATCTTTCACAAATTTTCACTTCCTCTTCTTCATCAATTGCTTTACAGAACTCTTCTTACAAACTTTATATGGTAGATGCCTTTATAAGTATATAGAAAAGAAGGAATCTTCAAAAGGCTAATCAACAGCCTATAACGAGGCAGCTCCTGCTCCCACCACCCAGATTAGTTCCACCTACCAGCCTTATCTATAAATCTTTCCAATCTATTCTTAAAACTGCCCAGAGAGTGAGAGGGGGAGGGGGTGCTTGTATCACCACTGAACCCTTATTCCATTCATCAAACACTCGATTTGTGAACCAATTTCTGCCAATCTCTTTCCTAAACCTATATTTGTCCAGCTTAAACCCATTGCTACGTGTCTTATCATGTTCACTAAAAATAAGAACCTTACATATGTCTCCTCTATTATAATCTTTATCGCACTTGAAGACTTCAATCAAGTTCCCTTAAACTCTTCTCACTTATAATGTATGTAGATTTCGTCTCTTAAGCCTTTCATCATAAGGTCAGCTCCTCAACCCATGAATCATCTTGGTCATCCTTTTTTGCTCCTCAACCCATGAATCATCTTGGTCATCCTTTTTTGCTTCTCAACCCATGAATCATCTTGGTCATCCTTTTTGCAGACTCAAGCAAACCAATATCCATCCTATTATGCGGGGACCAAAATTGCACCGCATAGTCAAGATGAAAACTAACTAATGCCATGTACAGATTCAGAATTGCATCAGCACTCCTATTAATTACACTCTTCCCAATAAATGCCTATCAGCAATGCTGATACTAATTTAACTACGATGTAAGTTATCGAAATACATTTTGTTTTGAGCTTTAAAATTAGCTAAAGTTTAGAAGAAGATTTATTCTACTTCCCTCATTTACACGGAATGAACAATGATGGAGTGGAATGGAGAAAACGGTGAGACTGTGCGTGCGGCTCAAACTCAATAAATACGCTTTCACCATGATTATGATTAGCATCACCTTTAGGTTAGATGTTAATTGAACTATGATGCAGAAGGTTATGGGTATTAAATCATATAAACAGTTTTAGTCCTGGAAATTCTACAGATTAACGACAAATGTTCACGAGATAATGCAATCACCATTGTACAACGGAGATAAGCCATTTTGAACTGAAGCCTAAGACTAGTTTATTCCTCACCAAGTTGAATAAAATAGGCTTCTTGTTTGGTTCCTTTACGGCAGGTAAAACAACACACAAAACCTAACAGAACTTACTAAAATTAACTAAATGAACCAACAAAACTTAATCAATAAAAAAAAACTAGCAATTTTTTTCAGAACCATCAATGACAAGATGACTGTCCAGCATCTTTTTTATATAACATCATAATTGGAATTTTCTGGCTTTAATTAGTGAAATTGCTATATAGTGTATGATATACACTATATAGCATTTTGTGTATCATTTTAAAATATAAATATTTATAACAAAGCAGCTTTGAGCTGAGGTTGTTAATCTTGTGCCCCCTAGATTATATATATATATATATATATATATATATATATATATATATATATATATATATATATATATATATATATATATATTCATATATATATATATATATTCATATATATATATATATATATATATATATATATATATATATATATATATATATATATATATATATATACACGATGGGTGGTCAATAAGTTTTGCAAATCGGTAGGGCAAAACAGAGGAAGGGGGATGGCTGTTTGTGGAGGTGTTAGGACAAGTTATCACAAGTCAGGACCTGCAGCCGCACGCTCCTGCCTCGTCTATTTAAGAAGCAGTAGCTGATCGCAGATCGTCAGTCACAAATTTCTCAACAATGGAGAAGGTTGAACCCCGCGCAGTGATCAAATTTTTGACCAAGGAAGGCAAGAATGCAAAAGAGATCCATGAACGCATGGTTGCAGTGTACACCGACACCGCCCCTTCCTATGCTTCAATTGCTCGCTGGAATAGGGAGTTCCGCCATGGTTGTGAGTCACTTGAAGATAATCCCCGT
The DNA here is from genome assembly GCA_963969495.1 of Ceratothoa steindachneri. Lineage (NCBI taxonomy): Eukaryota > Metazoa > Arthropoda > Malacostraca > Isopoda > Cymothoidae > Ceratothoa > Ceratothoa steindachneri. The sequence continues at coordinate 92,376,722 of OZ018317.1, read as the reverse complement.
CCAGGACGCCCGTCAGACGTGACCAACGAGGAAAATGGGGACCGTGTGAAGAGGATGATCCTCGAAAATCGACGGGTGAAGGTCGAAGAAATCGAGCGAGAACTTGGAATATCACATGGAAGTGTTATCAACATCATCCACGACAATTTGGCCATGACCAAAGTCTCTGCCCGTTGGGTCCTTAGAAACCTGACGCCCCATGATCGACTTCAACGTCGTCAAAGTCCACAAGTCCAGAGTTGCACAAGCTGCCCTGCGCAAGTGCGGATTCGAGGAGCTCAACCATCCCCACTACAGTCCAAATCTGGACCCTAGCGACTACTTTTTATTCCGCCAGCTCAAGGCTACACTGCATGGACGCCGGTTTGGGGACGATGAAGATGTCCAGCTCGCCGTCCAGGAGTAGATTGAACAGCAGTCGGGAGATTTCTGGTTGTCGGGAATTCAAAGCCTCAGGGACAAGTGGCGCAAGTGAATTGAAGTCGAGGGTAGTTATATTGAAAAATAATAAAACACTTTTTCTCATATCTCGTTTCCTTATATCCGAATTGCAATACTTATTTACCGCCCCTCGTATATATATATATATATATATATATATATATATATATATATATATATATATATATATATATATATATATATATATATATATACATATATATATATATATATATATATATATATATATATATATATATATACACTCTGCCATGCACAGCTTCTGTCTTGTTCTTTCTGCCTTCATAAGGTTTTTGAAAGGCAGAAATTAAATATGGCGAATCACCCAAAAGATATCTTCAGAGCCAATTGGTATGGCTTCTATTGTTGTATTTGTGTAGTAGTTGATGAAGACAAGCGTCTATTGTGCTTTACATGTCTATTATATTATAGTGTACACATTGCCTTAACTATTATGGTGGTATTTAAGTAATTATTGTTATTATTAATATCTTCTTATATTTCTCTTTGTTCCTTCCTCTATTGTGGGCTCATATTATGCATTACTGACGTAGAGTCGTTATAACAAAATTGATATTAAAATAAAATTAGAAATAATTTCGTGTAGTAACTTAGAGTAGATAACTAGAAAGCTACCATAGAGAGCGCATACATCAACCCTCAGAAAATACCATCTCTCGCAAAGGCGAATTAAAATGAGTGGTCCATCTTCCGGATCTGGATCCACCGATATCGGATCGAGGGTTCCTTGAACCGAAACCCTTCCATAGCCTTTTGAGGTCTCACACATGCACGCGTAAAGGGGTGATCACATCGCCAAATCTTTAGCTCAAAGTAATAATAATTCATTAATTTAAGCTTTTATTTCTCATTCACCGTGGGATTTCCATGGTCCCCCAGGTTGTTTTTTTAAGGTACGTAACAGGGCGTGACCCTACTTCCCCCCCCCCCCCTCATTCGACATAGTTTTAAAAAACCTTCATAAATATGGCTTATAGAGAAATTCCACTTCATATCTATTGTATGGACCCCTAACAAAGGGGGTAGAGGTGCTATATAAAGTTCCCACAGCATGCAACAGCCTCCCTCCACTCTAACCTTGTCCTTTCAGGAGAGCCTCACAGAATGCGCGGCCCTACCTAAATGTCGTTGGCCCAAAGCACAGACTCTGGGGCCAAAGACCTCCTTCCTAAATCTATTAGCGGTTGGAAGGAGCAGAAATGTCACCTCCTCCTTGGGAGTTATAGACAGCAACAGCAACAGCAACAAAAACAATAGAAACAGCAATAATTGCAAGAAAACAACAACAATAATAGCAACACAAACAACAATAGTAGCAAGAAAAATGACGATAGCAACAGCAATAATTGAAAAAAAAACAAACAATAATTGCAACAAAACAATAACACAAGCAACAGAAACAACAACAACGATAGCAACCACAATAATTGCCACAAACAACAACAAAAACAACGATACCAACAAGATTAATTGAAAAAACAACAACAATAATTAAAAAAAATAGATGCAAAAATAAGAACAATAGTGCACAAAACAACAAAAAATAGCAACAAAAACAACAACAACAATAATTGTAACAAAACCAACACAAATAGCAACAGCAATAATTGCAACAAAAACAACATCATTAGCAAGTGAAATAACAACAATAGCAACAACAATGATGGCAACAAAAACAACAACAAAAATAGCAACCTCAATAAATTAAATAAAACAATAGTAACCGAAAAAAAACAAATAGCAACAACAATAATTGCAACAAACAACAACAATACCAACACCAATAATGGCAAAAGAAACAACAAGAATTGAAACAAAAACAACAAGAATAATTGGAATAAAAGCAACAAAAATAGCAACATAAATAATTTCAACAAAAAACAATAGCAACAAAAACGGCATTACTAGCAACAGCAATAATTGAGGGCAAAACAACAACACTAGCAACAGCAATAACAACAATATCAACAACAATGATTGCAGCAAAAACAATAACAAAAATAGCAACAACAATAATTGAAACAAAAACAACAATAGCAACAAAAACAACAAAAATTGTAACAACAATAATTGCAATAAAACATCAACAATAGCAAGACCAATAATTGCAACAAAACAACAAAAATAGCAACAAAAAGAGCAACAATAAGTGCAACCAAAATAACAACCATGCCAACAGCAATAATTACAACAAAAACAACAACAATATCAATAATTCAAGCAAAACAACCGCAATAAATCAGTAATTATTGCAAAAACAACAGCAATAATTGCAACAAAAACAACAAGAATAGAAACAAAAACAACTGAAATAGCAAAAAAACAACGATATAAACATCACTAATTGCAACACAAACAACAACAGTAGAAACAAAACAACAACAATTAATTAGAAATAATTGCAAAAAACAATAATAATAGCAACACAAAAAATCAGGTATAATCGCAAAAATACAACAATAATTGAAAAAGACACAACAAATAACAATAATTGGAAAAACACACAACAACAATAATAACAAATCAACAACAATCGCAACAAAAACACAACAATAGCAACAAAAATAATTGTAAGAAAAACAAAACACCAATAGCAACGAAAACAACAACAATATCAACACACACAACAACAATAGCAATAAAACAACAACAATTGTGCCCCAAACAACCACAATACCAACAACAAAAACAACAACAATATCAACAGAACAATAATCACAGCAAAAACAATTGTAACAAAAACAACAGCAATAGTAACAAAACAACAAAAAGCAACAAAAACAGCAATAATGCCAACAACATTAATTGCAACAAAACAATAACAACAATTGCAACAAACAACAACAATATGCACAAAAATAACAACAAAACAATAACAACCAAAAGAGCGTATAAACTGTTTCATTGGTCTATTAGATGCACCCACCTGCTATAGGAGCGTCCCCAGCGCGCCTGAGGTAGATTCAATGGGGCGAGAGATTTCTATAGAAACCGGTTGCTATATCAACCACTTATCTAACTACGTCGATGGAGCCTATTTATAAAACAAACTTATTCGGAAAAAATCATAATAAATGGCGTATTCTTTCTCAAAATTTGGCCAATTTCTTTGAATAGTGATAAACGGACTCATCTCATTAGAGTTTTTAAGAATGTTTAACGCCCTCTTTCACCTTTGGTTGGGTCTAACTTTACATGTATTAAGTTGCCCCGTTGCTCACACAAGCCGTTTATCATGGGACATAATTAAACATCATACGTTAAACAACGTTATAACTTAAAACTAGGAAGCGAAAACCAACGAGGGTATCTCTTGCAGAAAGTTTGTAAGAGTAGATCTGTAAAGGTGATGAGAGGTGTGAGTATAGGGAGGGGGTTAAGATATATAGCTGCAGGTTCACCTGCTGGCGTTGAGGTCAGGAGTGCACGAGATCCTCTAGTCCTCTAGATGTCAGCCGCAGTATGATTGCCTCTACGACAGCAGACGCCCCACTGTTGGGGACGGAAAAAAAAATTCTAATCAACTTTTAATAAGAGAAACTTGATCAAACCTAATGAAATTTATATTTTAATTCTGGTTTGTAGCTTGCAGTATTGGGAGGGGGTGTAGTTTTATAGTGGTGGTAATGTGCGCCGACCCCGCTGCGGAAAAGCAATGGATGATGAGGAATTCTTTGATTTCATTGCCGAGCAGCCCCTCCGCTTCACCGCGTTGGTGTAAAGGCGACAAAGAAGCTATCATATGTACAGCGAGACAACAGGGGTTCACTGGAATAATGTGGATCAAGGGTGGCTAAAACAGCAGTATGGATCAAGGGTGTTAAACTCACAGTATGGATCAAAGATGGCTAAAACTGCATTATGGATTAAGGGTGGTTAAATGAACACTGTGGATCAAGGATTACTAACCTCATAAGATCACACGTGAAAATCATTGAGCTCATAACTTCGGAACCTGAAAATTCTTGATGCATAACTTCAGAAGCTGCAATTTTCGACCTCATAACCTCAGAGCATGCAAATGATCGACCTCATAACAACTGAACCTGCTTAAAATTAAACTCATAATCTCAGAAACTGAAAATTATCGGCCTCGTAAACTCAGATCCGGCAAATGATCAACTTCATACTTTCAGAACCTTTAACATGGATCAAGGATTGCTAAAACCGCATTGAAGATCAAGGGTGGGTAAAACCGCACTCTGGATCAAGGGTGGTTAAATATACACTGTGTATCAAAAATTACTAAACTGCAATTAGGATTAAGGCTGTCCGAACCCGCCAGGTGGATCACGGGTTGCTAACATCGCAGTGTGGGTTAATGGTGGCGAAAACCTCGGTGAGGATCAAGGCTGGCTAAAACTGTTAAATCTAAAGAAAGTCTAAAGCCAGTGAATTGAAAGCTCTTTAATCAAGGTGATTTACTCCAATTAAAGAGAATGTAGTGAAGCAATCACGTTTAGAAGTCGTTGTTCAATTTGTTCAAACCACTACACCTGCAATAACGAGAACTAAAAAAACAAACAAGCAAACAAAAAACAAACAAGGACTCTCGCTAAGCGAGTGGATTCGGTGTGATGGTTTTCTGTGGCTGAGGTATCGGGTTCAAATCCAAGCGAGAGCTGACACAGGGGTAAGGGCACATAAAGGTATGGACCCCGATCGGTGGATGTTTGATGCTTATCCCTGTCAGCGCAGGAAAATCTTGACCAGGTCATCACACACAGAGCGAATCACGACACTTCTGTCTTTACTATCACGTTTTTAAATCACAAAACAAAAACAGTCTTTGCGGTGTTAGCGTAGTGCACACTCGGTTAATTCAATGTAAATGAAATATGCTTTTTTTATTTTTTAAGAGATCTTTTTTTAACACAGGTACAGGACTAGTTTCGGAGCATCATGCTCCATCCTTCAGCAGTACAACCCCTGACAAAGTTTGACCAAAGACATTTTTAGTCGTGTGGGAGTCTAGTTGCGGCCGACTCTATATCGCACTATGTCAGTAGGTCGTCGGTCGGTCGGTCGGTCGGTCGGTCCCTGTTTTGCTTTTTTGTAATAATATTGTAACTATTCAGCTGATTCTAACGAAATTTAAAATTTTCTTTCAGATGATATAATTGCAAAGGTCCGCCCAAGTTTAGTCCGGGAATTTATTTTTGTGTAATAACATTGTAACTATTCAGCCGATCTAACAAAATTTAAAATTCTTATGTAGTTTTACATTTTCTTTCGAATGATATAATTGTCAAAGTCCCCCCAAGCTAGCACGGGAATTATTTTGTTTTGGCAATAACATCATAATTATTCGGCTGATTTTAACGAAATATGAAAACCTTATGTTATTTTACATTCTCTTTCGAATGGTGTAATTGGCAACGTCCTTCTAATGTTATTCCGGGAATTATTGAAAGTTTTGAAGGTGTTAAGGTCATAAATCAGAATAAGCGAGAGCACGCGACTTTTGATTAGCAGACCTTGTTATATACAAAATCACGCTATGATTATTGGAACTGTGTTTTAATAAAAACATTAGACTGTTTCTCCATGAGTACAGAATATGTGTATTCGTAAACACCCTGAGAAACGTCCTGTTTGTCTTATATACATTTCATCGCAATTTTGACAAGGAAATTTATACACACCTAATTTATTAGACGGCGGGAGGGGCTTAGTCAGAAATAGTAATTTTTAATGGAATTTATGGGAGCAAAACACTATTTTAAAATGACTATTAACACCTTAAGAGAGAGGTTGTAGGGAAGTGGAATGTACTTGGTTGAAGGTCATTCCTACATTGGGTGGAGTGATTAATATCATTATTCCTAAATTTGAAGTTAGTATATTTTTTCTTCTGTTTTATGGCTTACAAATGCACATAATAGATTTAAAAACCCAGGGTATGAGAGACAATAAAAGATGTTCTGAATATAATGAAATTCAATATCGATGTTATAACGAATCCTGTCGTTTGGTAGTTGGATCCACAAGATCCTGACGCAGAACGGGTCTCCTTCACCCCCGGGTGATGATGGTTCCTAACTGATCGTTGGTTGGTGTAAAAAAAAAAACAATACTGCCCTCACCCATCTTCCTCTTAATTAAAAAAACCAACAACAGCAAAAGAAGGTTCCTTTTGCCCTCGGGCTTACCTCAGAAATTCCAAACAATCGGCCACATAAGCTTAGAAAGTGTCAATTATCGTCCTCATAACCTCAGAAGGTTCGAAGTATTCACTACATAAGCACAGAACCTAAAAGGAATTGACCTCATGACCTCAGAACCTGAAGAATATTGACCTTATAAACTCAGACCCTGCAAATGATCGACCTCATACCCCAGAACCTGAAAATTATCGATCTCATAACCTTAGAACCTGTACATTAATGACATCATATCCTCAGAACCTCCGAGTGAACTACATCACATCCTCAGAACCTGCAAATTATCAACTCATAACCTGAAAATTTGTTACCCTACAAGCACAGAACCTGCATTATTATTGACATTTTAACCTTAAAATCTGCAGAAGAACGATCCTAATACTTCAGAACATGCAAATGATCGACATCATATCATCAAAACCTGTAAAGGAACGATCCACATAACCGTAGAACCTGAAAATTAATGAGATTATAACAACAGAACCTGCTAAAAATCAAACTCATAACAACAGAACCTACAAATGATCTACATCATATCCTCAGACCTGTAAATTATCACTTCATAAGTTCAGAACCTGCAAATTATTGCCCCATAACTACCGAGCCTAAAAATATCGATATTATAACCTCAGAACCTGAAAATGCTCGATCTAATAACATCCAAATCTACAAATGATCGACCACGAAACCTTAAAATATTCACATTATCGACCTCATAATTTCTGAACCTACATATTATTAAACGCAAATTATCAACCTTATACCCTCAAAACCTGCAAATGATAGACCTCATAAACTGGCCATTATCGACATCATAACATCGGATCTTACAAATGATCGAATTCAGAACCTGCATATTATCCAACACATCCTCAGAATTTGCAAATTATTGACCTCATAACCTCAGAACTTGCAAATGAACGATCATCATAACTTGAGAACATGCAAATGATCGACATCATATCCTCAAAACCAGCAAATCAACAACCTCATAACATCTGAACCTTCAAATTATTGACCTCATAACCTGCAAATTATTGAGCTACTAACCTGAGAACAGGAAAATCATCCTCTTTTAACCTCCTAACCTGCAAATGATCGATCTAATATCTTCAGAACTTGAAAATTATCGTCCTCATACCCCCATAACATGCAAAATATCGATCATATAATCTTAGAACCTATAAATAACAATCCTCATAACCTTAGAACTTGAAAACTATTCACATCATAACCCCCAAACCTGCTAAATATCCACATCATAACTTCAGAACCTACAAATGATCGACATCCTAACCTTAGACCTGCAAATTATCCACCTCATAACCTCAGATCCTGCAAATTATTGAGCTCATTATTGACATCATAACCAGTGAACTTTTTAAATATCCACATCATAATTTCAGAACCTACAAATGATCAACATTCTAACCTTAGACCTGCAAATTATCCACCTCATAACCTCAGATCCTGCAAATTATTTGGCTCATAACCTTAGAACGTGAAAATTATTGACCCCCATAACCACAGAACCTGAAAAATATTGACCTTATAAACTCAGAACTTGCAAATTATTGAGCTCATATCCTCAGAACTTGCAAATTATTGACCCCCATAACCTGAAAAATATCGACCTTATAAACTCAGAACTTGCAAATTATTGAGCTCATATCCTCAGAACCCGCAAATTATTCACCCCCATAATCACAGAACCTGCAAAATATCGATCTTATAAACGCAGAACCTGCAAATGCTCGAGCTCATAACCTCATAACTTTCAAATTATCAACCTCATAACCTTTAAATTATTGACCTCATAAACTTATAACCTGCAAATTTCACTTAAGAACAGAAAAATTATCGATCTTATAACCACTAAACCGGCCTATTATCGACCTCATAAGCTAAGAAACTACAAATTATCGAACTCATAAATTGAGAACCCGCAAATTACCGACCACAGAATCTCAGAATCTTCAAATTATCTCCATAATAACCTCAGAACCTGAAAATGATCGAACTCCTAAACTATTATGGACCTCACAACGTCAGCACCAGCAAATCATTGAAATCATGACCGAAGAACTTGCAAATTTTGGATTGCATAACTACAGAATCTGCACTTTATCGAACTCATAATCTAAGTACATCCAAATGATCGACCTTATAACCTCTGAACCTTCATTATATTAAACTCATAATCTCAGAACTTGCAAATTATCAACATCAAAACCTGAGAACCTCAAATGATCGTCTTATAACCTCAGAACCTGAAAATTATTGACCTCAAAACAACAGAATTTGCAAATAATCAATCTCATAACCTCCAAACCTGCAAATGATCGACCTTGTATCTTCATAAACTGCAAATGATCGACCTTTTATCCCCATAAACTGCAAATGATCGACCTCATAGCTACATAACCTGCAAATGATCGACCTCATTGCTACATAACCTGCAAATGGTCGGCCTCATAACCTTAGAAGCTGCAAATGATTGACCTTATAGCTACATAACCTGCAGATGATCGACCTCATAAGCTTAGAACCTGCAAATGATCGACATCATAGCTACATAACCTGCAAATAATCGACCTCATAACCTTAGAACCTGCAAATCTTTCACCTCAGAACCATCAAATATTTTACCTCATAACCTCAGAACCTGCAAAATATCGACCTCATAATCACAGAACCTGCAAATTATGTTCCTCATGACCTCAGAATATGCAAATTATCGCACTCACAAGCTTAGAACCTGAAAATTATTCACCTCATAAGTTCAGAACCTTGGAATGATTAACCTCACAACCTCAGAAACTGCAAATTATTTACCTCATGACGTGCAAAATATCGATCAGATAACCTCAGAACCGGCAAATGATCAAACGAACTCATACTTGCAAATGGTCATCCTCATAACTTCAGAACCTGCAAATTATTGACTTCATAACCTCATAACCTGCAAATGATTGACCTCATAAACTCAGAATCTGCAAATTATTGACCTCATAACACAGAACCTGCAAATTTTTGACTTCATAATCTGCAAATTATTGACCTCAGAACGTGCCAAATTATCAACTTCATAAGGGAGAATGCACCAAATATTCGAATTTTCGAGATCTGTTCAAGGAATTAAGACCCTAATTCAATAGATTACCCCTAGCTACATAAGTACGTGTTCAATGCGCTGGAAGTTCTCAATATGGTGGTGTTCACTCAGAAGAAATATTCTTGTTTTTAGAAAGTAGGTCAAAGATCTGCAGGAAAAGTTTCCTCATAATTTCATTTTCAAGTTTACATGCTGTTAGAATTGTTCAGAAAATTAAGATCCAGTGTTTGTAAGTGCGAGAAAGGAACGTCGATTATACAACATACCAAAACAAAAGGATTGGCTTCATTTAAAAGGTCAAATTCTATGTGCGACGTACTTTATGGTGACATTCAATTGTTCCCTTCTTTATCTTCGGTAATAAAAACACTCTTTAATGATATGTTCTTTTGTTATGACCTTTTTTTGTATACGTCATAAACGTTCATGGATATTTAGTGATGTACTTCCCACTCCTCAACAAACAAAGAAGTTTAGTTTTGTTGCGAAGACTTTTGTCACTCACTGAAGAGACAATTTCAGGTGGTGGTAATTTTTTTTAAATTAAAGTCTGCAACTGCGACAAAATGAGACTAAGAAACTCTTTTAGCCGGAGGACCTGAAGATGTTGCTACCATTTGTGGCAAACTTTCTTTTTTAATTGGAATTTGGAGGGGAGATTGTTGGCAACACGATAACATTCTGAAACTGGTTGGCATTAGAAACTATTTGAGCTACTCTTATTCCAGTGCTACCCAACCGGTTTTGGCTTCTGGCCCCAATAGGAACCTTATTTTTCCCTGTGGCCCCATAATCATGATTTTCAACAGGTAATATATGTAAATATTAACTCTATTTTACACAAGCTTAAAGATGTAAAGTATTTGTTCGCAGATAAATTCAAATTCTATTATAAAATACTTAAAAAAAGGAAAATATATGTATCAATATTTTTTTAAATGCAATATAAATACATAAATTAAAATTATCTATTAACCTAACTATAATTTAGACTTAAATAATTTGAGTCACGTGGCACCCTTCATGGAGTCTGTGATCCTTCTAAATCTTAATATTTTCCTGTTGCCCCTTTCAAATGTGTCATGGCCCCCAGTTGGGAAACACTTCCTTACCTCCTCCCACACAAAGATTTAGGAGATATTTGGGATTTACGGTCTAATATTCATACCGTCTTTCGGCCTCGATCCTAAAAGGCCACTAAGCCCGGAAAGGAGACTGCAGGAGAGGGGAATCAAGCAGTACAAGGTTTTGCCCTACGAGCACAATACGTAATGACACAGATGTGCGAGTCTGTTACACCCTCATCTATAGGAATGTTAATTAATCATTGTTCAATGTGTGAAACGACTAGGTGTGTGGAAGAGGAGGTGAATATTTAATGTAGGAAAGAGGGGGAGTGTTGATCAATGTGTTAAAAAGAGGAAGATTTGCAGATGCTCTCTCTATGTGAGACAAACATGAAAGAGAATGAAAATTTTGTCTGAGTGAATTGAGGGCGACCAAGTATAAATCTACGGGGGGGGGGGGGAAAAGAAGGTGTGTGATGCTTATGAATGAGCAGTATGATAGAATGGTTGGGTATGTATGCGCGAGCTTGAAAATTGTGTGTGTGAAGAATAGATTTGCAAGATGAGAGGCTTTCAAAGAATTGCAAGCAGAAAATACCGAGATTAACATAAACAGGTGTGGAAAAGTTAGGAATGAGTTGAACAAGACGATGAAAAAGAGTAAAAGATTGTCTGAAATTAGGTAGGAAGAGAAATAAGAAAGTTTTTTCTTAGTAATTATAAAAACTAGGGTCAAGCAAGATAGGGTAGCGGCCTTTTAAAGGAGAAGAGAACATTAAAGAACAGGATGCGAGAATGATTGAGGTACTCAATGAGCGTTTTATATCAGTGTTTCGTAAGGAAGATCAGGACAGTTTTTGATCTTAATAAAGATTGCAGATGTTGAAAGTTTTTAGTAGTAGATATAAAGTGGGAGAGAGAGTTTGGTGAAAACACACCGTTGATATTTTGCCCTGGGGATTGGAAAATCTCTTGCATTATTATTATTATCTATTTATTCTCTTTTGAATCTTAATCCTTTGACAATTCTTGCTTTTTTAAATACGCTTTATATATATATATATATATATATATATATATATATATATATATATATATATATATATATATATATATATATATATATATATATATATTATTAAACTTTTTGTGTACATGCATGTATATACTTTTTTTCACATCTATATTTATTCTAAAGTTTATACTTTCATACAAATTTTTACATATTCTTTTTAACTTTTTTTACATTCATACCAATTCCTATATAAAAACAAATCTGTTTATTTTTAATTCAAGAAAAATACATTTACGTATATGTTTCGCTTTTTACTTTATATAAACATATTTTAAATAATTATATATTTTTGAGGCGTTCAAGCCTAAATATTCTAATTGTGGCTGAATTAATACATTTTAAGTACCTATTAAAAACCTTTGTCAACATAAGTGATATAAATAATATAAGACAGGTTAAAGATTTAGGTCATAAGTTAGAGTTTTAAGCGCTTTTGTTATAATTACAGGGTTTCTATGTGAACTTTGGGTCAAACAATATATAAAAGGATAGTCTCTGTAAACCGTTCAGTCAGTTCCTCAGCAGCAGTTCGCCTGCCACTTGGGAAGTTAGTCCGTCGTGCGATTTTACGCTTTAGTCTTCTCATGTCAATGTCTAAGTCCAGATCCAGGTTTGGCAGTATTTCGGTTTTTACTTTGTCCCATAACTTCTTTGCTTGTGATTGTACTAAATGTTGATTGGTTGTAGCTTTGCTCATCTGTGTAGTGTTCTCTATGATATTCATTCCCGTCTTCTTGTGTGGTTAATAATCAAGGAGGCTTTATTCTGTACCCTCTGCATAGATCTCAGTGTCATGATCCCTGAGGTTTGGGTCATTACCGCTGGGTATATAAGCTTTGGTCTAACGTAGCAAAGGTAGAGTTTCCTTAAGTTACTCCTGCTCAGTCTGCGCAAACGGAACAGTTTCACCAATTCCACCAGTGCTAAGTTGATCTGGTCTGTAACGTGAGGCTTATACCCCCTAACGGTAAGTTTGAGCCCGAGTACTGTGTCCTCCTGAGAGTAGTGGTGGTTTCGATCGGCAACATAAATGTCGTCGTATAGCGTACGATTCATGGGGATAATGACGAACTTTTGGACGTTCGTCTTTATCTTCCATTTACGCTCGTACGAGTCTATGTCTTCGATCTCCGCCACCGTCTCCGCAGCTTGTATTAGGTCGTTGTTGTAAGTGCTCGGTACAATCTGCGTGATGTCATCTGCAAATTGGAGATACATCGCGTCACCCTTGGTTGATGATGGAAGGTCGATTGTAAAGATGCTATACAGTAGACGGGGGGAGGCAGCTACCTTGCGGCACACCAGCCTCGAGGCTAAATCCTGGTCCCTTGTGGCCCTCAATCTGTATCTGCGCTCTTCTTTCCATCACATAATCGCAGAGGATCTTTTCAATGAGTTGGCTCAGCCGAAGGTTTACAATCTTGAATTGGAGACCCATCAGACAAACCTTGTCAAGGGCCTTTTGTACGTCTCTGGGGACTACGTCTACATACTTTCCCTCCGCCCTAGATTTTGCTAGCTTTTCTGAGAGAAGTGCGAGCGCGGTGTCGGTTCCTCTTCCTCTGCGGAAGCCGTGCTGTTGATAGATGAGCCAATCGTTCTCTGCTAGCTAATTATGTAGCCTGTCGGCTATGATCTTTTCAAATATCTTGCCTATGAATTCCAGGAGGGAGATTGGAATATAGTTTTGAAGCTGGTCGGGAGGTCTACTTCCCCTTCAGGATGAATATAACCTTTGCAAGTTTAAACGCATCAAGGAAGTAGCCAGTGTTCATGGCTGCGTTCATGACGTCCAGCATTCCCCAATGCACTTGCAGTGGAGCGTTAGTTATTGTGATAGAACGAGTTGAAGCTGCGTTAATTTCAACTCCTATCCCATATTATTTAAAACCACGATACTGCCCACGTGCATCTTTGATTCGAAGCTTGGAGCCTTATCGCAGCTACCGGATGCCAATGTTTAAACAAGGAGGTTATCGTCCCCCCGTTCGCCCCCATACGCCGACCTCGCCAGATTGAGTTAGGCTTATGGGCAGATAAGGCATTGTTCTCCGGCTCGGCTGTGCGTTCCCTCGAAGCTCCCACCCCATTGTCCCCCACGCCAAGGAGATGTCCTGGCTATTTATATGGAAACTTTACCACTAAGATCAGATTGGAGATCCAGATTTTCGTCGCGAAACATCACCACGACCCTCTCTCCCTTTGTGCGCCAAGGGACCTCGACCTCGAGATTCACCATCACTTGTCCAGAAGGAGGACAATATTCCTTGAGTGCCAAAGGTTCGAGCCTTCCGTGACGCCAAGTCCCAAGGCTTCCCCCTTGTTGTTCAGAGGAGAACAGCACTAGAACAGCCATTGTTCTTTTGAGGCCTTCGCCAAGAAACGGTCCTCACCCTTCCCCCTTGTTGTTCAGAGGAGAACAGCACTAGAACAGCCATTGTTCTTATGAGGCCTTCGCCAAGAAACGGTTCTCACCCTTCCCCCTTGTTGTTCAGAGGAGAACAGCATTAGAACAACCATTGTTCTTCGAGCCCCGTTGACAAGAAACAGTTCTCACCCTTCCCCCTTGTTGTTCAGAGGAGAACAGCATTAGAACAGCCATTGTTCTTGAGCCCGTAGACAAGAGACGGTTCTCACCCCCCCCCCCTGTTGTTCAGAAGAGAACAACGTAGAACAGCCATTGTTCTTCAAGCCGTTAGTCGAGAAACGGTTCTCCTTCCCAAGACGCCACGTCAGGATCCTTTAATTCCCCCCCCCTTCGGCTGGAACTCACCAGCGGACCGAAAATTCCTTCAAGCCACCTTCCACTGCACCACTAGCGTGAAGTTACGTAAGCCAAACGTCACCTTTGAGTACTTAACCCTTTTGTCAATTCTATCCTGTGCTTTAAATGGTTTATCGAACCATCCCATCTCTTTAACTCTATATTTGTTTTACCTTTTTAAATCTTTAAATCCTCGGATTAGCTGAGCCCCCACGACCCTTTTCATTCTCTGTTTATGTCAATATTTTCAGTTTTTGTGTTTGTTGATAGTTATTATTAATAAAACTCTATTTTATTAATGATAGCAATATTATTATCCTTGAGCTCAGTTCCACTTCTTAAGCATATCGAAGATACATAATATCGGCCGCCAGACATTAACGCACTCTAAAGATAATTAAGGAAGTTCCCTCAACGAATAGTGATATATGGTATCGTCGGGAGTCATTCTACGACAGTTATATTCGATTTTGTTATTCCCGACCAACCTGGAGCTTTTTGTTTGAAGGATTTGATGGCATCAGCGAGTTCCTGCATTGTTATTGCTCTCCCGTGACCCATCATCTCCCTTTCTTCGGAGACGTGCTGGTACGGGTAGGTCCGCTCAATAACATCATTCAGCTCGTCGATGATCTCACACTCAAACTCCAAATCGAAGTCTTCGTTGTCCTCTGGTGTTATTGAGAAGACTTCTCTCCAGTACTCCCTGAACCGTACTTCGAAGTCCTGTTGGTTCCTCGATGTATGATTCGTTCTCCTTGATTCGTGTTTTTTCCCTTATGTTTGTACCCCTGTGTCTCCTTATCTGCCTCCAGAATTTATCGGGATTGTCTTCGTCCTCAATGTTGTCGATTAATTGTTCCCATATTTCCGCCTGTTTTCCCCTGATTATTCTAGTTAGCTCAGCTTAGAGGCGACTCATCCCGGCCACTAATTCCCTGCACGTTCCCGCGCGTCTAACCTCATCTGTCCATCTTGGCTGGAGGAGCGTTCTGTATGATGTTGTTGGGACGCTCTCCCTATCTGCCCTGATGATCAAGTTTGTTAATAGCTCCAGTTCTTCTTCTATTTTTTCGAGTATTGCTCCATTCAGATCTGCTGGCTGGTATTCGCTCAACATTTCCTCGGTACCTCTACCAATTGGCTCGGGCGAAGGACTTCCTTGTATGTACTGGGATCTGAATGGGCCCATGGGAAATAGTTGTAAGTATAGGAATGTGATCACTTAGGACGGGCGGTCCCGGAGTGCTATGCTGGTTGAATGGTAAGATGCAGCTGGTCAAGATTACGTCCGGCCTCGACGCCGAGCGTGCATTTCCGAATGTCGGGAAGTCAGGTGCAATTATGTCTAGTCTATCTCGGTTCAGTAAGAGTTGCAGATTCCTGCCTCTTTAGTTGGTCTTTTTGTATCCAGCTGCTCCCAAGTTAGCGTTTAGCTCACCTCCGAAAAAGACTTTTCTTTGGTGCCCAAATAGTGTGTTGAAATTGTGAATCGGCAGGTACTTTCTCCTAGAGGGTTGGTACCCTGACGTGTATAGGAAACCACCCACTCGAATGCCTATATACATTATTTTTCGTTTCACGATAATACTGTAAAAAAATCGGTAATTTCTAACCTATTCCTTAGAGCATACAAAATATGTCATCCTTCCTATTTAGATGAAGAAATTGTCATTATCAGGACCATTTTTTCTAATTTGTATTACCCCGATTGGTTCATATCGTCTGCCCATTTTGCAGCTAGAAAAAAATTCTATGGTAATAAGCCTTCCTGCACTAACGACTTCAACAAATGTATAACATTGCCATTTAATAATAAATTAAACAGTTTAAAGGACATATTTGGAAAAGCGGGTATTAATCTAGCCTTTAAATATAATAATTCCTTAAACCAATTGATGATGGCCAGGAAACCCAAAGAACATCATAACATAGGAGTATATGCAATACCATTCAACGATTGCCATAAAGTTTATATAGAGGAAACGGGACGAAATCTAGACAAGAGATTGTACGAACACAAAAGAGATATTAGAGTGGGCAGCGAAAGCAGTGGAATATTTTGCCATGTTAGAGACAAGAATCATACGATCGATTTCAATGGAAGTAAAATGGTATTTAAATCGGCTAACTATGTTAAGAGAAGAATCGTAGAATCGAGCTTGATATCGTCAGTTCCTAATTTAAATCTATCTGAGGGTCAATTTTCTTTTAATCCTGAAATAAGAAAGCAAATAAACAAAATAGTAAAATGTCAGCCCTTCAATATGTTTAGGCCTAACCCCGCTCCCCCCCCAGATTAGCCACAAGTAAGGGATTAAGGGAAAAAAGAGGGGATCTTGTCTTATGCTTATATGCACTTCTCTTATATTTTCTACCCAGTGTCAGTTGAAAAAGGGTGTGAGATACACCGAAACTGTTCAGAATTAAATTGTCTTCGGAGAATGTGGTTTATATATATATATATATATATATATATATATATATATATATATATATATATATATATATATATATATATATATATATATATATATATATATATATATATATATATATATATATATATATATATATATATACTTTAATTCCTACTGAACGTGCGAAGGCTGGTTAGAGGTGGGTTGTGCCACGGCCAGGATTCTCACTATAAAAGTCCCACTTGTTACTGGGGGGAGGTTTGTGATTGTTAAATTCTAAGAGTGCATAAGACAGGTTGAATAAATTAGCCGAAGGGATTCTTAATTAAAGTCTTGCCAAGGGTACGTGAAAAAGGAGGAGCCACTAAATAAACAGACCACAAAAACAAACTTTACTTTACAACAAAATAATAATTAGTAGCAATAGTTAAATGGGCATTTAGGTAAATAAGGTTTAAATATTAAACACTGATTAGTCTGGGTTGACAGCGATTATAAATAATAATATCAGGGAATGACTCACTTGAATCTCCTTAAAAAAAGGGAGGATAACACTGACGTTAAGCGCCTAGATTTATAATGACTCAATGGGAGTATCAATCACTGTTAATTAAATAGGTAATTTAAGAATAGAGGGACACTGGGTTTACAGATTACCATTAATTGTGAGGGATTGGAGATACGACTACTCAGGTCCAGACGGGGTGGTTCGGGTGGCGTTAACACGAGTTCTCAGGGAGAGGGGGGATAAGACGACGGGTTCCGGGCTGCTGACTGCAGTTCCGGTTACCTCACTACTAACTGGATGTGACACTAAAAAATAGTTACTTCCAGTAGCTATTTGGAGGTTCCTTTTTTTTCTCAAGTTACGTTGAGCAACAGAGCGTATTATTCCAGTCACAGACTCTGCGGGGCGAAATTTGCCTCAGAAACTCTTTGAGACAGCGAACAGGTTGACTCAGCGGGCGCGCGTTGTCAGTCAATATGTTACGGCAACGACTCTCGCTCAACGTGAGGATTACGCGAGTCGGTCCGGAACACTTCTGCTGAGGGATGAACGGCGTTGCCATCTATACCGCGGACTGTGTGAAATCGAGAGAGATATTCTCTATACGACAATTCGCTTATCACGGCGCCTTCTGGACAATCTCCTTGGTATCATAAAGAAGTCAAATAGAACTTAGGCTTCTCTGTGAGATAGGCCTTCTTCCGTCAGACTTCCTGTCGCCTGTTGTGGGGTTTTGGCGTGGATAACGACTTAGGTCAGGGGAAAGGCGGAGGAGAGCGGTAGAATGTCGGGGAAGGGGGGGGGGGAGAGGAGACGAAGGTCAACTTAGACGACAAATCTCTTTCGTTCCCACGATCGCCTGGCGGCATGTGAGTGTGTGCGTTCCATACCATCACAGTCTGCTTCCCTAAAGATATTACTGTATGCTGTGTTTTCTCCTGTCCATCCGTTAACGTTTAGTTTCATTATACTTAGTCTGTTGTTTGTCCTTTCCATGTCTGTGTCTGTCTGTTGTCCTGTCTGTTAGTGATTATTTCTTGTCCTTCCTTTCCTTCCACACTGTATTTTTTTGTATTCTTGCGGAGTCCGAGTTTCGCAGTATTCCTTGTTGAGTTCAATATCATCAAGTATTACTGCATCTTCTAATTTTTTTGCACCTACGAGGGCATCAAACTCCCATTTGTACCTGCTGGATCTGATTCCTTTGAGGAGACTTTTTGATGTTATTTTTCTCGGGAACGGGGAATCTTCACTGGCGTAAATCTTGAGATAGGTATCGCTTCCGTCTATTTTTTTTCTTTATGTTCTTCTTTGATTTTCGTTGTTTTTTAGGCGTTTCTCTCTCACCCTCCGAGCTGTCGGTTTCGACCTCCGTGGTTGTCTCATTCAGGTTCCTTTTTTGTTTTTCTTTTTTTCTGGGCTATGATGCGTGGATCCTCTATTCTTGTAGGTTATCTTGATTCTGTCCTCTCTTCCGTCGAGTTTCGTGTGCCTTTCTCTTGGGCGTTAAGGAATACCATCAGGGCGTACTTCATTTGAAGGATGTCCTCAGATTCTGGGTTTTTTGGAAAGACCATGGGGCTTATCCCGTTGTTCGCTAGCATAGCATTTAGCTCATCTTCGAACGTCCCTGGCCTCATAAGGTTTCGCGCGTGCGCGTACATTATGCAGGTTAATATCTTGATTGGCATCTCGCTTTCAATATTAAAGTATACCTTCTTCGCTTCATACTCGTTTAGGGCTGCCTTCGCGACCTGTGCGTATGTGGTGATTTTTTTTGTCGTTTCGGCTTCTCTTTTTTTTTGGCCTTTTGTCGTATAATTTCTTTTTTAATGGGCATACTATGGCCATGGTCCTGTGTCCCATCCTGCAATTAGCATATCTGTCCTGGGGGCTCTTACACGTCCTCCAGTTATGGCCCAGCTCGCCGCATCGAGAGCATGTCTCCTGTTCTTCTTTGCACTCTCTGGTAGTGTGACTTCCCATCTTAAAACAGCGGAAGCACATCTGTACTGGGATGAAGTCTTCCCTCTCAATTTGATCGCTGCTTATTCTTGCGTTAAACAGCTGGAACCCTGCTTCCTTAGATTTATTTGCCATTGTTGTTTCAGCGAATATAACTTTAAATACCTTGTTATATTCGTTGTTTTCTCTTCGGTTTCTGAACTTTACAACCTCCGAGACTTTGGCTCAGATATGGTTTCTCTCTATTTCTGATTGGATTTCCTCTTTCCCGTGGTGTCCGATCCATGGATCCAACCTTCTGCAAATAATGCTTCAGTGGGTCAGGATTTGTGCTGGGATGTTTGGTTGGAGGTTTATTGTTTTTAGGGCATCAATTTAGGCTTCTTTTGTCAGCGCCTTGACGTCGCTTTCTTTCTCGCAAATTGCGATGTAGCCCGTTGCGACCTCTAGTAATCTTATTAGGAAGATGTTTAGCTTCCCAAAGACCAATGCGAAGACTTTTTCCTCTGACAGGTCTCTCTTGGCCTTGCAGCGTCCGAAGAGGAATCCTTGTTGCATTGGTGAGCTCCATGGTTGAGGTCATGGAGCTCTAAGCTTTCTTCTCCGTATTCCTATTTGTTGGGTTTCCAATATAACTGCTTCTTTCTTCCTCTTTAATCTTGAGTTGGGTTTACAGTAGTGTCTTTTTTTTCTTTTTGTTGGTGTCCCCCCAGCTCTGGGGTGCCACCGCCAGATGAACCTGGGGAGGAGGGGCCTCACAAGGTGTGATTGTATGGCGGACTTTTTGTTGGTTAGTGTGGAATCAACTAGCACTAACCGGGGGTGCCGCCCCTCACCGGTTTGGGTATCAGAACAGCATCCGGCTTACATATAGACGGGTGTACTTCCCTCTATGGTCGTGGCTGGGCCCCCGGGGTTTCCCCTGGAGGTTGCAGTTCTGCCTCTTGTCCGGGTGCCTCTGACACTGGGTTCTACAATGGGCTAATCCTCAAACCTGCTTTCCCCAGTGCCCCCAATTATGCCTTTCTCACAGAAGTGCATAGTTGGAACGAGGGGGTGAAAGGCATTCACAATCGCTAGTGCGGCTCCACAACGGAGTGGGGGTTGGAGAGGAATTTAGGCGCATATACTGTTGATTGGGTACCCGAGTAAAATTATTCTTCCCTCAGTTCTTCCTCCAGAAGAAGGTAAAGTAGAAATCCAGAGGCGTTTCGTACGAAAAAATTACCCCTGCCTTTACCTCCTTTTCCGGTTTGCTTGTGTACTTCTTCAGCGTATTTAAGTGTTGGCTTTCTGCTCCGTCTCTTAATAAAGATATGACATAAGAAATAACAAAATATAAATTTGCCCAAAACATGGAACATCAGAAAGATATAACAGATAAGCAAATGAACCTATGTGAAAATTTTAGGAAGACCGAAGTGTTATATAAAAAAAGGAGTTTGCAAAAGGTTAATTAATAGCCAATAGGAGGCAGCTTCTGTTCCTATCACCCAGTTCAGTCCCACCTCACAGCATCCTCATCCATAAATCTATTCTTAAAACTCCCCAGAAAGGGCGCTTCTATCACCACTGACTCCTTATTCCATTCATCAACCACTCGATTTGTAAACCAATTTCTATTAATCTTTTCCCTAAACCTAAACTTGTCCAGTTTAAACCCATTACTACCTGTCCATCATGTTCACTAATAATAAGAACCTTACCTATGTCTCCCCTATTATAACCTTTTACCAACTTGAACACTTCAATCAAGTCCTCTCGAACTCTACTCCTTTTGAACGTATTTAGATTTATTCTCCTAAGCTTTTCACCACAAACTAAGTAACTCAACTTCCAATCATCTTAGCTATCCTCTTTTCCCCAAACTCAAGCAAACCAATGGTTAAGATGAGGCCTAACTAATGTCAGCTGCAGTTTCAGAATGATATCAGCAATCCTATTTCTGACGCTCCTCCCAATAAACCCCAATAGCCTATTAGCTCTATCCTATATGATCTGACTCTGATGTTGAGGTATTACAAGATGAATTGACTATACTATCTCAATAGACAGAGAAATGGCAAGTGTAGTGTACTTAGTATAGGTAGGTGTAATCCTCTGAATTATTATGAAGTGAAGGGGAGAGTTTTATGAAGGTCAGAATGCGAAAGATGGCTGCCAATCTATTTTTCCTCATAACTTATTGTATATCTCCGATATACAAAATGCCTTAGATTGCGTGTGATTTGTTAAACTGTAGAATTACCATAGATATAAAAAGGCCCAAAAGTTTATTTTAGCGATCATTGTGATGGTTGTGTGTTTCTAATTAAAAATAATACTCTCAATTGCTAATGTCATAAAAGAATGCTTTCCGTACTCAGTAAATGTCAACAGACAATGCAGATAATCCAATAGAATAGATTGAAAGCAATTTTCAGTCAAAAGAGATGTTAATCTGTTGAATTAGTAGTTATCTGTATAATGTCTTATTTGTGATGAAAATTAACATGATTCATTTATAGCAACTTAAAATATATAAAGGAACTTTTTCCTTCCAAACCAATTATGGTACTAATCTGCAATACTACCCATATTCGCAACAGAATGCTCGGTAATTATTTGATAAAGGTCCAAACTTTAGTTTAAATGTAAAAAATACACTTCGAATTGTAAATTTGATGTGTTTTACCCAAATCTGACCCAATTTCTTTGTTCAAATGCATAGAAAAGTCTAAAAAATTGAAGTACCAATTTATGTGAAGAAAAAACCTACCCCAGCTTCAAGCAAAACACATTAAATGGACCACTTTTTTTTTACTCTTGCTTAGCTATCCTATCCTTACTGAACCGGGCAAAATGTACCTTCGTATTATAAATATTAATGAATTTGCAGAACGGTCCAGTACAGCCAAAACAAATTCTTTTTCGATACTCGTTCAATACCCCCAAATGCCCGAAAACCTGTAATTTCCCTACCGATATTATATTTAGATTTTCCAAACTTGTTTTCATCTACCTCGACAATATCTCCACCAATCTTGGGTTGGTTTCTAAACGAAAATTCACAAACATCTGAAAAAATTGAATTCCAGTCAAACCACTACTTCTGAACCGATATCTAATTGCGTTTGGCATAATAAAATATTAACGTTTTCCTTATGCATAAAATTCCGCTATTTACGAAGGCAGCCATTGTGTAATTTGCTTTTCGATCTTTTGTTTTTGTTCATGACGTCACTTGATCAAGAACGATATCAGACTTTTTTCACCCATGATATAGTTGCATGTTTTCGCCCTTATCATATCATTATAAGAATCCTGCCGACATGGAATATCATATTAATTAACAAATATGATGTGTTATATGAACACATTTTAAGTGTAACATACCGTATACTGATACCAAAATTTCACACATTTCAATAGCATCGCCATTTCACATATTACAAAAAAGTTATTAGGAAGCTTGTACTTTCATGTTGTTTTTCATATGTATGTGACAAACCTACACCAACATATCCATAGACATATCCAAGGAATAAGACAAATTCCAGGTGTTCGAAAACTTTTGACCGAGGATGTATGTTTATGGGTGAAGTACTGAAAGAAGTACAAATTGAATGAGTCAAAGAGGTGTAAGACTGATGAGGAATAGTAAGGGAGTGATTTTATCCATGTTGATATATACTAATGACACGGTGGTTGAAGGAGAGAGCGTTTCACAGGGTTTGAGAAGAGGAGGAGAAGAAAAAAGAAGAGGAGATAAAAGAGGCCCACTTAAAACTACAGTTGGAGAGTAAGTAAGTGATAGTGAGGCAATGGCTAGAATGGTAAATAAGTATTTTCTTTCAGTATTTACACTCGAGGATATTCTAATTGTACTTGAGGGAACCTTGACATTCAGAAGTAATGAGGAGGAGAAATGGGAGGATATTTTAATTACAAAGGATTTGGTCTCAAAAGAAATGGATGAAATTAAATTTCGTAAAATACTCAGACCTGATGAGATTTTTCTTATGATTTTGAAGGAATGTAAAGATGTGTTGAGTCAGCCCCCAACATCCCTATTTAGAAAATCATTAGAGAGTAATTATCTCACCGTTTATCTGTATGCTAACAAGCATTAGGTCCCTATTCTTCACCTTTTTTCTTCTGCCTCTAATCCTGCCACCGTATGATATAATATCCTTAACCATTACCTTTTTTCCCCTTTAAATCCCTCCAGCTATCTATCTCATTTAAATGTTTGCTAATTTCTATATTTGTATAACTTTAACTGAGTCTCCATTAGACATATCAGGTCATTTTTTCCCATCCTTCTAATCGTCAGTCCTTGTATATTAAGCGGCTAGTTTCTTCCTTTTCTTCTTGATCCATCATTTGTAGCAAGCTATGACTAAGGGCTGGCATTCACTAAGGACCCTATTCCATTCAGTATTATTATTTTTAGTATCAATTTGGGTACTGTAACTTGGCGAATGGGTGAGTGGGACGGGGGGAGCAATGTAATAGGGAGGGAGGCTGGGGATTGGAGGGGTTGGGGGGAGTAAGATTTCAGGGTCTAGAACTCGCGGGGAATCAGTAGGAAAAAAGAAGATAGCTGGAAAGTGAAGTCGTGCTTGGTAAAAGGAACAACTATTGCAAAGGAGGCCCGAGATGCTTCATGGGTTGGGAAACTTTTATCTTATGGTGAAAGGCTTCGGAGACTAAATCTAAATAGGGTAGAAAGGAGAAGAGTTCGAGGGGACTTGATTGAAGACTTCAAGTCAGTAAAAGCTTATAATAGGAGAGACATAGGTAAGGTTCTTCTTTTTTGTGGACAGAATAAGACACGTAATAATCAGCTTTAGCTGGACAAGTTTAGATTTAGGAAAGAGATTGGTAGAAATTGGTTTACAAATCAAATGGGCGATGAATAGAATAAACTCACTGGTTATGTGAGAGAAGCGGCCTCCCTGCGGAGTTTTAAGAATAGATTGGATAGATTTATGGATAAGGATGCGAGATGGGACTGAACTGGGTGATGGGAACAGGAGCTGCCTCGTATAGTCTATTTATTAGCCTTTTCTTATTTATCTTCTTATTGTTTCAACGCCATGGAAAAAAAGCTAGCATCATACCTATATATATATAAAAGGGGGATAAAACAATATGTCGAATTACCGACCAGTGAGTTGGACATTACTGGTGGGGAAAATGATGGAATCTATAATAGCAAACTCCATTAGAGCTCACTTAGATAAACCTACTTGATTAAGGAATCTCAACACGGCTTTACAAGCCGTGATTGACTAATTTACTGCCCTTTCATAGAAAGGTGTATGATGCTGCCGATAGAAAAAGGGATTACGATATTTTTACTTGGATTTTAGTAAGGGTTTGGACTGGCTGCCACAGTACGATCTTTGAATAAAGTTAAAAGGTGTGGGATCGATGGGAAGATTTTAGGTGGATTCAGTAGTGGCTTAGTGACAGACAGCAAAGATGGGATTAAATTTGAGTGGGGGAATGTTACCAGTGGGGTTCTTTAGTGGGTCGTTGTTTTTCCTGATTTATTTTAACGATCTCGACTTAGGTATAAGTAGCGACCTGAGTAAGTTTGCTGTTGATACTAAGTTAGGTAGTATTTAAGGTCTTCATCACACATATAGACAGAGCAAACCAAGGGAAAGAATGAAGTGTTACAAAATGACTATCCTTCTATCCTATTTCAGCCATGAAACCTTCTTCTTGACCTTAAGAACATAAGGACAAGCTAACCCAGGGATGGGGCCCTTTCCTTTGTTGAAAGCCGCATTAAGTTAGCTGAAGACAGCATCCATAAAATCTTTACTAGTTATACTGCAATTTGCCCATTATTTTGTATATAACTAACCACTATGACTATGTATCAACTTAAAAATGATTAATTTTAACGTTAACTAACTTTTTACTCACCGTCACGAGTACTTTTTGTAGGAAAACAATAAAATGATTGAAAAAATTGAATTTATTCAGAAGTTTTCGCTTAATGGCCACGAAGGCCACATACTGCGTAAATGCCGCAGATTCCGCACCCTTCATTCAAGGTCTATACCATATAATAGCGTAGAAATTCACACAAATCATCATTCACATATTTATGAATATCCTTTAACTTTACCAAACACCTTGCTCAGGTATCTACCTAATTCCTTTATGAAATTCCAAAGGGAATCAGATTTCACTACATGCTGAGGCAACGCCCCCCAACCGCTTCAGGTAGTCCGACCATATTTTGTCCAGAATTGCCTTTGTGGTCACTATTCCCCGCCCGTTATACTTCTGCTTAGCGTATCGCTGACAAATTCATCCACTAACTGCATTTATATGTCCTTCCGCCTCCTTTACCCTTCTCTCTCAGCCTCAACTTTGAACAACAATGTTGGGGAAGGGTTGGTTGACCGTTGGAGTCTGTCAAATGAGATTTAGACAGAGTTTTACCACTGAACCACAATCTCCCACATTATCTGGGAAGGAGGGTCCAGTTTCTGTCTCACGCCCAGATCTAGCCCGACTTACCAACTTCCTCCGCACATAGATAAAGTTACAACAGCATCTTAGGCCTATATAACAACCATATGTTGCCGTATGTCTTACGAGTGACATTATTTGGAGACATTAAAAAAAAAAAATCGGCAGATGAATGAACAATAGAGGTAAAAAAAATGAACTAAAATTAGACCAAATTTAGCCAAACGATGCAAGTCATACATACGCCCCTCCCTTTTGTGGCATTATACACGTGTCGACGTCCCGTCGAAATGGGTGACAAATTGAATGAAGACATCTATTCTCTCATCACCGAATTCTCCCTTCTAATTTCGAGACTGGGTCACTAAAACATTGAATCCAACTTTCGTCAAAAGTTTTAAAAATTCCTCCAAATAACGATGAAGAACAAGAAAATAAACTGATTCACTATCAGTTTTGGGTCCCCAAAAGTATAAGTAATTTCATTTTTACTAAATTCGTTATTGGTTCATCGTAAACTTGGAAACACGCCAGTATTTATGGCTCTTAAAAGAGGTCATCTTCATTCCATCCAGTTTGACCTGACCTTTAGTGTTTATGACCTTTAGGGGCGGTCATCTGAAGAAAGAGGGAGTAAGGTTGTCCCCTACCAACAGCTGGCTTTCTTGTCTACAACGCCCCTGTTGGCTAATCTTGCCTACTGGCACACAAAGACTTGGTGATAATATGGATAAAGGCGTTTTCGAGTTATTCTTAATCTCCCAGTGCTTTGTCTTATTCAGAATGGCTACACGGATTACTTACCATTACTTTCACGTTCATGAACGATTTATTTATACATATATATATATATATATATATATATATATATATATATATATATATATATATATATATATATATATGTGTGTGTGTGTGTGTATATATATGTGTGTGACAGTTCTCTTTGTGTTCTTTTCTCTGCTTTAAGAAATTTTCTCCTGTTCGTTCAATAAAGGTCTGCGTTCAAAAACTGTCTAAAGATCATCATTCTGATTAGTCATAATCGAAGTTTTGTCGGGAATGCGAAATATTCTACTGTTCATTAGTCGAGATTAAGATAAAGGAATGAAGCAAAACGAAGAAAAGCATGAAATATGAATGGAAACTAAAAAAATAACCGTTAAAAATTATACACGTTGAGTCCATTCGGCTTTGAGTTCCTATTGGCTGTTCGGCGACCAATGGGTGCTCAAGATTTAGATTAAAATTCCTCCAATCAGAATGCGAGAGAGACAAAGGCTTCTAATAAGAGGGTAAGTCCTTATAAAAGAAGGTTTTAGGGTATCGAAATAGATGCATTATTAAATTGTAATTATACAGTTTGTTTACCTATTATTGCCCGACCGCATTCTAATAATAAAGGCTTTTTTTTTTTACTCAAAGGACGAAAATTAATAAGGAAGTATATCATTAACAGGTGTAAAAAAGTCGTCGAAAATTAGACAATTTTGAAAGGAAAATTACTTCAAAAATTAATTTGGAATGCCCCACAACTTTACACACACACACACAATACACACACATATACTGCGCAATACGAACGCACACATACATACACTAAGATTTGTTCTATGTTCCTCACCGTGATTTTCGACGCCTAATTCATATCGGAGGGTTGCCTTCATGAATCCTAGACACATATGAGCGCCTATTATATCTCTACCACATGCACACATAAACATTCGTATACAATAAAGTAGAAAAAAATACTAGAAACGGTCGTCTCTATGATTAATACTCACCCCTTCCTTTAAGTAGGATGTAAAATGACGGAATTTATATTAGCGAAGCGCCAAAATATAAACCGACCAAAATCAGACTACAAATGAAATTTGCAGTTGTTGGGTCTTCGGAAGACTCTAAGAGGTTGGCAACACAAATATTTGGACAAAAGGCCCCGCACTAAATCAGATAATCATGTTTTGCTTTTTCTTTTCATTTACACTGACGTTAGTCAAGATTTGTTCGTTTGTTCGCGCAAGCAGATGGGCGGCCTTAGGGCAGCCTTTTTCTCAGTCAGTAAACAGCGATATTTGTTTACATATTTATTCTATGAAGCCAATAGAATGTTGAAAGAATTTCAAAGATATTTGACAAAGGATAAATTAAGATGATAGCATATTCACATACATACAGCAAACTAGTCTATACAGCTGTTATCTTTAAGAACATAGAAAAACAAATTTAAGTTAAAAATATGTTTTAAGGTGGCTGAAAACTATGTGCGTTTATGGATATACCTCCATGCACCCTTCTGTCCTACAGGTATATACACATTTTTTTGTGTGCATAGAGACATTGGTTGTTTGTTTAAATTATGGCCAAGTTTACACATCGTGTATCTTCCTCCATCTTATACACAGGGTGGACTCGGAAGAATTCTCTCCGATGTGATGTTGTTCTCTTGTGTCAGGTGCTTATATGTATGTTTACCTAAACCGTCTTTCAAAACCTCTTCTTCATGTCTGTTAGAATTGCCCCTATCCCCAACAAGTCTCAAGAAGTCGGGGGGTGGGGTCTGGTGGTAGAACGAACAGATCTTGACAGACAAAAGATGCGCCACAAAAAAACAACAAAAACAAACCCTATTTCGGGACAGAGCCTTTGTGCTCAGTTTATTGATTAAGTTTGTGCAAGATGTTGAAATTATAGACGTTAAAGAACATGATGTAATACAGGCATATGACGAAGGAATATAAGTGGCTGCTGATATAGAAATTACAGGTTAGAGTTTAGCTCATACCTTCTAGCCTTCGCTTCTAAGATATCCAACTACCGAAGCCAAGCACAAATTAATCTAATGGAACTTGTAAAAGAGTCGACATCAGCAGTGACGTTTTCAAAACTTCCCAAATGGAGCGACAACACATCTTTTGCATACATGGATCAAAGATAAATGAGACAATGAGAAAGTTGTGGCCTTTGGATCATTCTGTACAAATAAACTGCAGTAGTTCCGCAGTTTAAGGAGAATAAAATCGAATTTTGGTAAGGCTAAAATATATTATCCATTTTATATGAATGGGTATCAGTCTCCCATCTGATGTTAAGCGTTCAAGTTCTTTCTTCTTCCCTAATCGTCTTCATGACAGTGTACTACGAAGAATAAGTGGAGGATAGGAGGCTATGGATAAAAAAACAATGAAATTTCCCTATAAATCGATGCATCCTCTGCTCAATGGTGTTTTAGAGGTACTCCAAAACCATTTTGGATGTGGCGAAGGGCAGAAAAAAAGACCAGAGGGGTGCATTGGACCGGCTGCTTCGGTCTCCATTCCCGCGACAGGCGCCATATACATCCAGGTATTAAACGGAAGCAAAATCGACAGTGAAATGGAATTAGCTGATTTTTATTCTATTGATTTGTTCCCTTTTGCGCAGGATTATATCCATTTCCATGACTTTCACCCAATGGATTAGGATTAAAATAATCGTGACTCTCTCTCTCTCTTTCTCCCCTCCCCTCCCTCTACCCTCCTCTCTCTCTAGGCTGCTTGGCAAAGAAGATGGGAGACATTTGAGAGGAACTTTACGTGTCATTTTGCAGTGGCTGTTCCCATGGAACTACCCCCCAATGCCACAACGACTTCAGGCTGCTTTCTGTCCTCTCCGAATTGGACACTCGCGGGACGCACCGCCATTTGATGGAGCACTTTCCTGCGCCTTATTGCGATGACTGCGTTGTCCCCCAGACTGTTCGGCACATTCTTGTAGAATGTCCCAGTCTGGGTGATCTTCGCGCACGCTAGCGGGGTCGATACCCCTTGTCCCTTGTACTTGGGACAGGTTCGGTTACACAGACCTGTGTACCATCTGACTGACTCTCTGGAGTCCGTTTTATTTTATTCTCTGGAGGCGCCCCACCCCGCCCAGACGCCGAAGCGTACTTCCTCCTTCTTCTTGCCTTTTTTGCTTTTGTTTGCTTGTTTGCCCATTTTGGAATTATTTTTTCTTCGCCTTTGCGTGCCTTTGCGCGTTTGTTCTTATCTAGCTTAACAGTAGGCTTTGAAGGAATTACAGTGTCTGGTGCCCAAATAGGCAGTCGCCAGGTGGCTGATATTTAAAAACAAAAATCCCTCCCTCCCTCCCTTCCCCCTCTTTCTCTCGCTCTCTGTCATAATTGGCTCTCTGAACAGCAGATACAAGTTCGTTTGGATGTTGTTTGTTAATATTGGTTTTTTTCTTTACTTGCGCAAAATTTCTATTAACCAAAAAAGTTTTTAAGGAGGAAATTAATGAGGCCTGAGTTTACCTGATAACTTTAGGGATATGAATGATAAGGGAACACATGTTTAAGGGATGTAGAATTTCTAAAGAAGACCTAATAGCTGGAAATGTTTGAATGATATTTACATTTACAAAAGTATCAGGGGTCCAAAGATATAATAGAATTTACTCTGTAAAATAGTTTTCGTCCTTTTCATATATGTTTTCTTAACCAAATAAAATATTATTTAACCCTCTTGTATAAAATTTCTTAGGCTTTTAAGCAAAAGACTTAAAGTCTCTCTTCGAGTTCCTCATCAAAGAATCCTTGATTACGAATATGATTTTCTAAAGAAAATAAGGTGGTAATCCGAAGGAGACACTTCAAGTGAATATGAAGGATGAAGCAGTAGCTCTATAGATTCTTAAGTATATATCTCATTACACGTGTAATGTGTAGTAGTTCGTTGCCTTGCAACAGGGGTCTCCAAAATACGGCCCGCCGCTGCACTGTGCCACAAATGAGCTAAAATATAATTATGTGCATATAACTTGTGGATTGCAATTTGCAACTTTGCATAAAATTAATATTTTTCTAAAACTTTTTGGGTAGAATATTCAATGTGTAAAATTCTAAATACTTGAAAGCAATTCTCTTCATTGGATGCAGCAATTACAAAGCAAATATTGATGATATCTTAAAAGCTAAACGCCAGTTTCACAAATCTCACTAACCTCTTTTGCTGCTTAGTTTGTAAGACTCGGATATGTGCGCACTGGCTGTGATAATACTATCTTATTGCTAACGACGCCTTCTTTGGTAACTTTTTGGTAAATAAATATGTTTGTTGTCTTTATATTTTGTGTATTGGTAAATTAATATGTTGATTGTCTTTATTTTTTGTGTATTCACTATATTGCAATGAACAAAACGGCTATGCGGCCCGCGCTCGTCATTCTCTCAGTTATCTGGCCCACTGTGAAAAATGTTTGGCGACCCCTGCCTTGCAGAAACAACTTCGTTCCCGTTTGATAGCCGCTGGATGCACCTTGAACTGTTGCCAGTTATGCAGCGTATCCTTCACTATTTTTTTTCTTTAAACATTCAAATCCAAATTGAAAGATTCCTTGATAATGATTAATTAACTAGAGGAGAAACTTCGACAGGTTTTTTTTCAAGCCTAAGGAGTTTTATTTAAGAAGCATGAACATACTTTTCTTTGGTCGGCACTAGATCTTAGAAACGGATTGTCTTAATCTAACAGGTAGGTAAGAAAAAACTACACCGACAAAAAACGAACTTTCTTTGGCACCAGGTAGCAATTTTATAAGCAGAGTGGACAAGTATTTAGCTTAAATTGGGATCGTTTAGATTAATTTCGGATATGGCTATGCTGGTTGTCGCCTTGATGGAATCATAAAATTAAAAAAAGTTTAGATTGGTTTGGATATATATTGCTATATAATATTTCATTTCATTTAGGTGATATTAAGATGACTTAGATTGATTCGGCCTGGATAGATATAAAGTAGTATATATTATGTTGTATATATGTTAATATATTTCTGAATACAGGATGGGACATGAAATGCCAAGTAGGCGCTTTCTGGGTAATGGTGACCTTTTCTTCGTGTTTATGTGTTGTACGATTATCATTCGATTTGTTTTTTCCTCTGCCGAAGATGATACCATGAGACTGGTAAGTAGGATAGCTGAAATTTCCAGTGTCTGTTGAAGCGAGATTAAAAACTTTGTGTTTTATTTTTTTCTCCAAGGCCACTCAAGCATTTCAAATCCAAAAAGTACAAGAAATTTCGAATATAATTAGACATCCTTATATGTCGTAGGTTGAAATGACTGTTCAGGGAACCAAACTTGCTGACAGAGGCCTGATATTCTAACTTTTTCGTATGTGAACCAAACCATATATTAGGGAATAAGCGGTAATCGAATCATATTTGATATTTGAAGAACGAACCATATAAAACAACGTCATACACACGAAAACATTGCAAGCCTAATCAACATGAATGGATCATGTCAAGAATTATAGCCTTATGGTTCGTTATTGTTGGCGCGAGAACTTTTACGTTTGCAAGTGTTGACCTGAATGTTTAAATACAACAGTGGTTTAACGGAAGATTAGAGACAATCCATATTCAATGATTCCCTCGCCTTCGAAATGGATAAATCTACATTTACACACACACACATATTTCAGCCATTTCTTCTTGAACAAACTTGACCATTAATTAACTGGATGAACTAAAATGGACTTATGAGACGTGAATTAAAATGCGATTCTTATTTAACGCCCAGTGAAGGCTTGAAGTAATTACAAATTAAATGCTACAGCAATGAAAGATTAATTCTTTACCAACTTCAAAGTAAAATCTCATGATTGCTATTCTTTACATTGTAAAATCGGCTTCCCCATTCTTAACATGATCCATAAGACTAGTGGTGTTGTTGAATGTTGTCGACGAAGCATTAAGTCTTATAGATTCAATCGGGAATGCTGCTAAATAAATAATATTATTCATGTATTTGAATATTTACTCTTCACCCCTGTGTGGATATATATTTTTTATGAAAATCTCGTAAATATTAGAATTACTTTGTGATGCAGAAATCCCGCGATTGATGCTTATATATGTACACTCTATTGATTAGTCCGAATTTGTCCGAGTCTGTGAGTAAACATTTAGTGTGATAAATATAGATTTATTTATTGGATTTCCTTAAAGGGGGATTGGCGTTGGTTTAAACAGCAAAATATTTATACATTTATTCAAATGACAGCATAGGGTTTTATACATCCGCGAATCTCCAATCATTTGTTTCTCGCATCAAAGACGCGGGGTTTTGTACGGGTTTTAACTCGTTTGCTGGCGCCATTACAAATATTTCCTCCTGCACCAAATTCTTCTTACATCACAGTTTGAGAAAAAAAGGTAAATAGAGGGGAGGGGGTGCATGTGTTTATTTGATTTTTATGTTATTGTTTTTATGTACTTCCATTGATCTTTCATGTCATATTTCTCGTTAACTTTCTACTCCCCCCTCCAAGGATCTTGCCTTTGTTGTGGATTAGGGACGTCATGGAGAGTTGCGTTATTTTTTTTCTCAAAAAATAGGGATGAGATTCCCTCGTTGGCCATTCATTCCCTCTTTTTTTTGAGAGTTGTTCATTTTCCTTATAAATCACTCTATTCGATACAAATTAAAATCGGCAAGCATCAACGCAACCAAAAGTAACAAGCATACAGTCTTCAATCATTATAACCACGTCGAAGTTGTATACTAGGTCACTGGAATATGGAGAAATACCCGATGATTGGAAGAGAGCGAATGTAGTCCCCATTTTCAAGAAGGGTAGTAAAGAGGATCCAAATAACTTTAGACCGGTTAGCCTAACTCCTGTAGTCTGTAAAATTCTTGAGAAAATAGTTAAAAAAGGGATTTGCCAACATCTAGAGAGGGAGGGGTTAATCAGCGATGCTCAGCATGGGTTTAGATCAGGTAGATCATGTTTGACTAATTTACTAGACTTTCTGGAGTTCGTAACAAATCAAGTAGATAAGGGAGAGAATGTAGATGTAATTTACTTGGATTTTAGAAAAGGATTTGATAAGGTACCACATAGGAGACTAGTTCATAAATTAAAAATGATTGGGATATGTGGGGGTGTTTCAAATTGGCTAGCTGAGTGGCTGAAAGACAGGAAGCAAAGGGTAGTGCTAAATGGTGTAAAGTTAGAGTGGAGGGATGTTATCAGTTGGGTTCCTCAGGGATCAGTTCTCGGTCCATTATTATTTGTCATCTATATAAACGATCTTGGGGAGGCAGTTAATATTAAAGTGTCAATTTTTGCGGATGATACCAAATTAGTAGCTGTTTAAATAAATTGTTATCCTGGGTTTCATTAAGAGAAATGTCAGTTACAAAAGTAAGGAGGTTATTCTTAAACTCTATAACTCTTATGTTAGGCCACATCTAGAGTACTGTATACAGGCATGGTCCCTACATTTTAGACACGATATTAACCTTCTTGAGTCAGTGCAACGGAGGGCAACAAAGATTATTCCTTCCCTGAGGCACCTTGAATATATAGATAGACTGAGGGTATTCAATATGTTCTCGTTCGAAAGGAGGTGTGTGAGAGGGAATATGATTGAGCTCTTTCAAATTTTTTCTGGGATAGATAAAGTGGATGTTAGCAAGTTTTTTGAGTTAGAGGATGGAAATTGGACTAGAGGTCACCACTTGAAAATTAAAAAGCAAGGGTGTAGGTTGGATTTAAGAAAATATTTTTTCACCAATAGAGTGGTAGACTTCTGGAACAAATTGCCGCCGAGGGTAGTAGGTAGTCTAAATTTAAATGTTTTTAAGAGTAGGTTGGATGAGTTTATGGAGAGGGAAGGTTGTGATGGTTCCTAAGTTTTGTATATATTAATATTGTTTGTATATATCTATAGCTGCATGTTTTAGTTCTTGACAAGCCTTGATTGGTGATACACTTGTTTGTGGACGCAATCCTCTGGATGTAGCTTTCTTGGGAGTTTGGGTGCCTTAAAAAAGAGGCTGTTTGACTCGGATGACCTATGATGGGCCCATGTGGCTTTTGTCATCTGTTATATTATATTGTGGGGGACTTTGATTTTGTCTTCCCCGGGCGATGGTGCTTTTTCTGGTGGGTTTTGACGGATGCGGATGACCTTTGATAAGCCCTTGTGGCTTTTGTCATCCGTGAAATTATGTTATGTTATGTTATGAATGGCATGTAAATTAGCTACCATTAGTTTGAATCGTATTCTAAATCAGTGGTACCCAATTAGTTTGAGGTTATAGCCCCCTTAGGAACCGTATTATTTTCTGTGGTCACCATAATCATTCTTTTCGGTAGTTAATTTGCAGATTAACCATTCTACAAAAAAAACAAATATATCATAATTATAAAGGATATTAAATCAATTATTTATATTCAGCTACAATATTATTTGTCAAAGAGATGCAAAATATTATTTGTTTACAGATAAATGCAAATTCTATTATAAAAAATCTTAAAAAAAGAGCAAGATATTTGCATTACTATTTTTGTTAATGTAATTCAAATAAATAAATTAAAATTATCTATTGGCCTAACTATAATTTAGGCTTCAGTAGGTAGATTCCTGTGGCTACTCTAAATCTTAAAATTTTCCTTTGGCCCCGTTCAAATATGCCATGGTTCCCGGTTGGGAAAAACTGTTCTAAATTATAATTACTTTGCTGCCGGTTTCTCGATAATTGGCTAAAAATCAAGCCAAATTTAAACGCCCCATTTGCTCTTTAGAGACTAGGACGGGCTTTTAATGAGACTAATGTCACAGCATTCAGTTACTCTTTCTGTGTCGGGTATGAATGCAGCGGCGACAGAATAGAATGGGGAGGGCGCTGAAGGCCGAACGTGAATCCAGGGAGCTTTATTAGAAGGTTTTCTCAACCAGCAGTGTAAAGGAGCAAGGAAAGGAATTCTCAATCTACAAGGACATAAGAAAATGGAAGTGTTTTCAATCTACAAGGACATAAGAAAATGGAAGTTTTTCTCAACCTACAATGACATAAGAAAATGGAAGTGTTCTCAACCTACAATGCCATAAGAAAATGGAAGTGTTTTCAATCTACAAAGACATAAGAAAATGGAAGCGTTTTCAATCTACAAGGACATAAGAAAATGGAAGTGTTTTCAATCTACAAGGACATAAGAAAATTAAAGCGTTTTCAACCTACAATGACATAAGAAAATGGAAGTGTTCTCAACCTACAATGCCATAAGAAAATGGAAGTGTTTTCAATCTACAAGGACATAAGAAAATGGAAGCGTTTTCAATCTACAAGGACATAAGAAAATGGAAGTGTTCTCAACCTACAATGACATAAGAAAATGTAAGTGTTCTCAACCTACAATGCCATAAGAAAATGGAAGTGTTTTCAATCTACAAGGACGTAAGAAAATGGAAGCGTTTTCAATCTACAAGGACATAAGAAAATGGAAGTGTTTTCAATCTACAAGGACATAAGAAAATGGAAGTGTTTTCAATCTACAAGGACATAAGAAAATGGAAGTGTTTTCAATCTACAAGGACGTAAGAAAATGGAAGCGTTTTCAATCTACAAGGACATAAGAAAATGGAAGTGTTCTCAACCAACAATGACATAAGAAAATGGAAGTGTTCTCAACCTACAATGCCATAAGAAAATGGAAGTGTTTTCAATCTACAAGGACATAAGAAAATGGAAGCGTTTTCAATCTACAAGGACATAAGAAAATGGAAGTGTTTTTAATCTACAAGGACATAAGAAAATGGAAGTGTTCTCAACCTACAATGACATAAGAAAATGGAAGCGTTTTCAATCTACAAGGACATAAGAAAATGGAAGTGTTTTCAACCTACAAGGACATAAGAAAATAGAAGTGTTTTCAATCTACAAGGACATAAGAAAATTAAAGCGTTTTCAATCTACAAGGACATAAGAAAATGGAATCGTTTTCAACCTACAAGGACATAAGAAAATGGAAGTGTTCTCAACCTACAATGACATAAGAAAATGGAAGCGTTTTCAATCTACAAGGACATAAGAAAATGGAAGTGTTTTCAACCTACAAGGACATAAGAAAATGGAAGTGTTTTCAATCTACAAGGACATAAGAAAATGGAAGCGTTTTCAACCTACAAGGACATAAGAAAATGGAAGTGTTTTCAATCTACGTGGAAAAGTACAAAGGGGGGTGTTCTCACCTTAGGTGAAGAGACAAAAGGGTAGAGGTTCTCAATCTAAGCGAAAATGTGCTAAAAGAGGTGTTCTCACTCAAAGAGGAAAATACAAGAGAAGATATTCTCAATCTATGTTAAAAAAAAGGCAAGGAGAGGTGCTCTCACTCTCTGTAGAAAGATAAGAGGGGAAATATGCAAAGGAAGGTTCACTAAATCTATGTTTAAAGTTGTATCCGAACGTGGCATCATATATCTGGAATCAAATATGGAAGATGTCTTCGCTTTCTATATTTATTGGTTGCAATTTTCCTCTTCATACCAGGTTGTGTAAAATTTATGTTACATTCGTTTTTTTTTATCTTTCGAGACTTTTGTGATAGAAAATGTTTTGTCAAACAACCTTAAACTTCTACTCTTCCAACATGTGACATTAAAATGTCTTTACCATTGTAGGCAGGTGTTTTGAGATAGAAGAGTAAAGAATCGAGATCTCTGCTCCTCTGCACGCGGGCAACGACAAGTACAACATCGCTAAGCGGCTCAACGCTAGCCGGATGACCGCCCACAGAGTCGCAGAAAGGCTCAGAAATGGGGAAGACGTTAAAAATTGACCTCGTTCATTCGTACCTCAAGTTGTCTGCCATTCAGTTGTGAGAAAGGCTTTCGAAATTGCTCTGAAGCTCAAAAGGACTGCGCTCGTGAAGAAGAACAACATCTCGGTGTCCAGGGCCGTCAATGAGGAGAGCAGCAAGAGCTTGAGGTCCGTGGAAAGGCCTCTGCTTACCGTCTATATTCGAGAACAACGTCGGGAGCACTGTCGTCTTCTACTTAATGACATCTCATGGCGGTGCCACGGGACACAGGTCAAAGTCCGTGCAAGAGTGGTTAGGGTCGAACATGAACTTCTGGTAGAATTACTTTTGGCCACCACATTCGCCGGATCTCAATCCCATCGGCTACAGCTTTGTGGGCGCATGTCAAGGGCAAGGCCTGCAAGGTGCGCCACAACATCGACGGTGAGTTGAAGTCTCCGTCAAACGCCTGTTGGGCAGCATTATGAGGGAATTCGTCCGCAGCGTGTGCGCGGCCTTCAGGTCTCGCCTGGAGCACGTTCTCGCCGCCTAGAGCAGCTACATTGATGAAGATTACAAATTAAACTCATATTTATATGGTAAAACAATACAAATGTGTCTAACTGCATTAAAACTATCATTGTGTCCTTTTTCGGGAGCGTCGTAACGAGTGTAACAGGACTTTTGCAATCCTTGGAATTGTCATCATGCCATAGCATGACAGGGACAAAATTTAGCGCTTTATTCATATTGAATTAGAATTTATCTTATATAACACTGTTAGACTTTTCAAAAGAATCATATACCTTACTGGCGTAACACAATTCTTAAGCTGTAGAGTTGAATGTCGTTAGAAGTATTAGCATTAAGATAAAGATGTGAAGTGAAAGAAGATTGAAACGGCACACGTAACTTATGGATAACTTAATATTAATACGGATATTTGTATGGCGCTTTTCAATGCAACAGGACCCCACATAGCGATTGTCTACCAGCAAAGCAAAGGCTTGAAAATGAGGCGGGTGTTCAAGGTACCAAGGGAGTGGATGGCGCGGAATGCAGCAGGCAGGGACAACACCCTGAAAGCAAGACCACCCATGCAGCCTAAACGAGTTAGAGGTGCAAGCAATAATGCGGGAAGAGCCACAGCGTGGCTGGTCTACATTCAGAAAGGGAAAGACCAGGAGGAAAGAACGCAATAGCATTTAAGATATTGTAGGTGAGAGGCAGGATGATTAACTAGTACAATTCATAGAGCAAGAGATGGGGGGGGGGCACGAGATGAGAAATGTCTCCAGCGGAGAATAACACGGGTGGCAGATTTGTGAAGTAGAGGGGGGCGAAGGGTGAAAGCATGAGATCTGGTCCAACGAGAATGGAGTTAAAGTAGCCATGCTGGGATTGAACAAAAGTGTTAATGGCGATGTTGAATCTATTCTTGTCGAAGAGGCAACAAATACAATAAGATTACAGTTGAAACAATTAGGTTTTCAGACATTAGAGACATGAAAGTTAAGAGATAGTGCCCACCAGCAACCTCAGTTTTGTCATTCATGACTAGGTTACATAAAGTTTCCTGAGAGCCATTTAGTAATGATATCGAATGTACATAGAATGAAGATTTCTAATATTCTCAGCAAAAGGATGAAAGGAAAGATCGGTAGACTTGAGCGCCATTGGTAAAGAAATGCATGATAGACAACGACGATGCATAACAATATCAAAGAAAAGAAGATAGATACAGCGGAATTCCCCTATCTTCAGGACACTGGGGCTTCCATAAGTTGCATTCAAAGCCAGAATTTCTACTTCGCTACGATATTTTGAGAAGGATTATTATATCGCGTGGCGATAAGTTATCATGGAGACCCTCTATTTTATGGGGGCGAAAGCACGCCACCCAATTTTTGGTAAATTTCGTGTATTTTGGGAAGGTTGTAGGAGAGGGATGGAGTTCGAGCCCGTAAGAGCAAGAGAAGCGTGTCCCACAGGGATGTCCTCAGCGTTACTCTCTTTAACGTGTACATCACCTCGGTGCTACCGGCAGATGTTCTCGCCACATTCTATTTGGTCAATTTTTTTATCTCTTTTCACGCGATTTAGATCCTTGCCTTAGACCATCGACCATCTATGCTTAAGAGGTACGCCAAACGTACTCTAAACTTTTCGTGTTCACGGCTGGGATTGGTGAAGGTAATGGTTCAGCTCAAACCGGCAACCTGGATGAGGCCCCATTGAATGGTAGTTACTACTACTCCGATGTTAAAGCTTGCACAATACCGGGAGTATTGTCTTTGCATTTCTTGAAGCATGCACCAGGTCAGATAACTGCCGCGGCACGCACATAGCTGGTTCCAAGTACGAAGGGGGAGTTGTCTTTTACGTTATCTTCCTCTTGGTTGAAACCGTTAGGGTTCTTCCAGGTGGTGCGTCTGTCGTAACGACCGAGTTGGTTGCAATATACTTCTCAGAATAAGTAATTGCACGCCATGCAAAGTTAAAAGAGCGTTTTGTAATCCATAATAAGTCACAGAGCACGCTCAGTGCCCTTGGTACATAGGGACCTCCGCATCATATCTTTCATAGTATCCGTGACGCTACCTCTGAGGCAACTCGGGGAGATGTAGTGTTTTCTGCTGGGTCAATGAGTATATGTATAGGGGCTGCCTGGAACGAGCATGCTGATGAGTTAGTAAGGCTGACTGCATAGATTGAGCTAACTAACCTGCAGTTTGTTTGTGATAGAACGGGTTGAGGCCGCGTTAATTTCAACCCCTATCACATATTATTTAAAACCACGAGACTCCCACGTGCATCTTCGCTTTGAAGCTTGGCAGCTTATCGCAGCCACCTGAGTCAATGTTTAAACAAGGAGGTTTATCTTCCCCCGTTCGCCCCCTACGCCGTCCTCGCGAGATTGAGTTACGCTTATGGGCAGATAAGGCATTGTTCCCAGGCTCGGCTGTGCATTCCCTCGAAGCTCCCACTCCATTGTCCCGCACGTCAAGGGAGTGTCTCGACTATTTAGATGGAAACTTTACCACTAAGAGCAGATTGGAGATCCAGATTTTCGTCGCGAAACATCACCACGACCCTCTCTCACTTTTGTGCGCCAAGGGACCTCGACCTCGAGATTCACCATCACTTGTCCAGAAGGAGGACAATATCCCTTGAATGCCAAAGTTCGAGCCTTCGTGACGCCGAGTCCACAAGGCTTCTCCCTTGTTGTTCAGAAAGAGAACAACGTTAGAACAGCCATTGTTCGTTTGAGCCCGTTCACCAAGAAACGGTTCTCACCCTTCCCCTGTTGTTCAGAAGAGAACACGTAGAACAGCCATTGTTCGTTTGAGCCCGTTCGCCAAGAAACGGTTCTCACCCTTTCCCCTTGTTGTTCAGAAGAGAACAACATTAGAACACCCATTGTTTTTGAGCCCGTAGACAAGAGACGGTTCTCACCCCCCCCCTGTTGTTCAGAAGAGAACAACGTAGAACAGCCATTGTTCTTCAAGCCGTTCGTCGAGAAACGGTTCTCATTCCCAAGACGCCACGTCAGGATCCTTTTATTCCCCCTCCCCTTCGGCTGGAACTCGCCAGCGGACCGAAAATTCCTTTACGTCGCCTTCCACTGCACAACTAGTATAAAA
Source organism: Ceratothoa steindachneri (assembly GCA_963969495.1). Classification (NCBI taxonomy): domain Eukaryota; kingdom Metazoa; phylum Arthropoda; class Malacostraca; order Isopoda; family Cymothoidae; genus Ceratothoa; species Ceratothoa steindachneri. The sequence goes on along the minus strand of OZ018317.1, from coordinate 92,335,461 downwards.
TTACGTAAGCCGAACGTTATCTTTGAGTATTTAACCCTTTTTTTTTCAATTCTATCCTGTGCTTTAAATGGTTTAGCGAACCATCCCATCTCTTTAACTTATATTTGTTTTACCTTTTTAAATCTTTTAATCCTCGGATTAGCCCGAGACCCCACGACCCTTTCCATTCTCTGTTTATGTCAATATTTTCCGTTTTGTGTATTGTTGATAGATATTATTAATAAAACTCTATTTTATTAATGATAGCAATATTATTATCCTTGAGCTCAGTTCCACTTCTTATGCATATCGAAGATACATAATATCGGCCCGCCAGACATCCACGCACTCTAAAGATAATTAAAGAAGTTCCCTCAACGAATAGTTATATACGGTATATCGTCGAGAGTCCATTCTACGACATATATATATATATATATATATATATATATATATATATATATATATATATATATATATATATATATATATATATATATATATACTATTTAAATTTGGTATAGGTGTGTAAGGTTTAACGCTATATCTTTGCAAACACTGGTCTCAGTCGAGTAAAGCATAGTGTTATTCGTTATAATAATAGAGTATAGTAGTGTCCTTTTGTTTTAACGATTGCTATCCCCTTTTTTGAAACTTAAGAAGCTGGAGTAGCTCAAGGAACTGTTATAATAATTTGTTTGTGTTTTTTTTTGTGAGTTTAGTCAGTGGTTATTTAGATCGAGAAACCAAGTACAAATAGGTCTATGCCGCAAGCCATAACTTATACCCAAAGGAGAATCGGATTTCTCACCAATCCCCAAACAAGGAAAGGAAGGAAGGATTCGCGCCCCTTCACAGGAAAGCCGACGAAGTTTCCGAGCCCCGTGAAACCCCAAAACTTCTTTCCCCAAAACCAACAACGGGACTCCAAACCTCTCGTTAAGATTTCTCCTCCATCTCTCTTCCCGAAGCGACCAATCATATGCTTCACCTGTGGTGTAGAAAACCACATGAGTTGGAATTGCCCTCAAAATTCTAGGCTTAAAAGCGGACCAGCTTCTTAAGTTCCCTAGATTAATGCCACCCCGGCTCCCCCGGTGGTGCAGACCCAAGCAGCAACTTCTCCCCCTCCGTCAGGCCACCAGGTAAATTTTATTTTTGATAAAAGTTCATCGAGAACTTTGAAATTTGAGGAGGGCAGCGTGAACGGCTGCCGAGTATCGACTCTCGTCAGGGACACAGGATGTACGTGTTTCATCGTGTCCGATGAACTTCTCCCCCCAGTGGCCTCTAACCACGAAAAATTTGCGGTGGTACATGACTACCTTGGGCGGGCGAACTGATTTCCCGTCGTTAGATGTTACCTGCAGTGTCAATATTATGATGGTTGGGCTGAAGTCATTTCAGCACCCATACAATTCTGTTCTGTACTTATAGGACAGAGCCCCCAAGTAAGTTCCGACCCTGTGTCTCAGGCCCACCTTCCTCGAGGCCGAGCTAAGAAAGAAGCCCAGGAGCCCGTCCCCATCAGAACCCCGATACCGTCCGATTTCTCGGAGACCCCTAACCAGGACTTTAGGACGGCACAAAAGGAGTGTGATTTTCTAACACCCTTAGAAGATAAGGCCCAAGACAAGGACACGGAGACTGTCGGTGGACCCAAAGAAAAAAAGTACCCCCAACGCGCCCATGCAGATACCTTCGTAGCACTGGACGAAACATCGGCGCTTGAAGAAGATTACCCCGCGGAGTCCCTTAATGTAATACAGATAGTGTGCACCCAACCTGATGCCGATTACCCTCCTCTTTCACTACCAGGCGAGTCTTTGGAACCCTCTGACCTGGATATTGACGCGCAGCTGACACCACATCAAAAGAGTCAGCTAGAAGAACTATTTGAATGGAGTCACCATTTAACCACCTTATTAGCTCTTTTCGAGCGACTGCGCGAAAATGGCCTCACCATTGGCCACCGCAAATGCCATTTTACCTACGAAACCATAAAATATTTGGGTTTCAAAATAGGAAAAAGCAAGTTGGGTCCCCAAGAGGATAAGATTAAGGCAATCGCCGACATGCCCCTCCTGATTACAAAGAAGCAATTAAGATCGTTCCTAGGATCAGCTTCGTACTATCGGCGATTCGTTCCGAATTTCACTGCAATTTCGGTGCCCCTCAGCTCCCTTTTAAAAAAGAATTCACCCGATCGTCTACGTTGGAATGATGTCGCTATTTCCCATTTTACTCAGCTCAAGAGTAAGCTCATTTCTGCCTCCATTTTAAAGTTGCCTAACCCGGAAAAATCCTTTGGGATTAAGACCGACGCGTCCAACGAGGGCATTGGAGGTGTACTCCTTCAATACGAGGATGACGGAACGAGTCATCCAGTTGCATATGCTAGTCGTCAATTATTACCACGCGAAAAGAGATAGGCCACTATAGAAAAGGAAGCTCTATCAATTATCTGGGTCATAGACAAATTCAAAAGGTACTTGATAGGAAAAGAATTTCAGATAGGAACCGACCACCGCCCGTTAGCCTATATTAGGAATGTGCGACACTCCAACGGCCGAATCATGCGCTGGAGTTTACTCTTGCAAGAGTAACAATTTAAAATAAATTATATAAAAGGTTCCGATAACCAGGTCGCTGACGCACTCAGTAGGAATGCGTTACCGAATATCGTATAGTAATTGTATTCATAGGATTAGTATCTCCATGTAGGTATATACTGTCTTGTACGACTTAAATTAGATTCTCTTACAATATAATTATTTAATGTATATGTCTGAATTTTGTAACGCTCAATGTCTATTTTTTTTTTGTATGTATATATTTGTACCCATTAAAATACGTATAAATTATTTTGTCCCGTATGTACTAATTTTATATCATTTCATTGTTCCATGCTGCCTTTTTTTATTAAGTTGTATTAAAGGTTATTTTCCCCTGTAATCTAAAGATAAAAATAATCATATGTATTGAGGTAATACTAGTTAGGTGCAGGAAGGTACGGTTGGTACAAGAAAACGAGTTCCCCACAACGGAGCTCTATCGTTGTCCCTTCTCTCTTTTTTTTCGAAGTGACAACTTCCCCCGGAATGGAGGGGTGTGATAGAACGGGTTGAGGCCACGTTAATTTCAAACCCTATCACATATTATTTAAAACCACGATGCTGCCACGTGCATCTTCGCTTTGAAGCTTAGAGCCTTATCGCAGCCACCTGAGTCAATGTTTAAACAAGGAGGTTTATCTTCCCCCCCTTCTCCCCCATACAACGGCCTCGCGAGATTGAGTTAGGCTTATGGGCAGATAAGGCATTGTTCCCAGGTCGGCTGTGCATTCCCTCGAAGCTCCCACTCCATTGTCCCCCACGCCAAGGGAGTGTTTCGACTATTTAGATGGAAACTTTACCACTAAGAGCAGATTGGAGATCCAGATTTTCGTCGCGAAACATCACCACGACCCTCTCTCACTTTGTGCGCCAAGGGACCTCGACCTCGAGATTCACCATCACTTGTCCAGAAGGAGGACAATATCCCTTGAATGCCAAAGTTCGAGCCTTCGTGACGCCGAGTCCACAAGGCTTCCCCCTTGTTGTTCAGAAAGAGAACAACGTTAGAACAGCCATTGTTCGTTTGAGCCCGTTCGCCAAGAAACGGTTCTAACCCTTCCCCTGTTGTTCAGAAGAGAACAACGTAGAACAGCCATTGTTCGTTTGAGCCCGTTCGCCAAGAAACGGTTCTCACCCTTTCCCCTTGTTGTTCAGAAGAGAACAACATTAGAACACCCATTGTTTTTGAGCCCGTAGACAAGAGACGGTTCTCACCCCCCCCCCTGTTGTTCAGAAGAGAACAACGTAGAACAGCCATTGTTCTTCAAGCCGTTCGTCGAGAAACGGTTCTCATTCCCAAGACGCCACGTCAGGATCCTTTTATTCCCCCTCCCCTTCGGCTGGAACTCGCCAGCGGACCGAAAATTCCTTTACGTCGCCTTCCACTGCACAACTAGTATAAAATTACGTAAGCCGAACGTTTCTTTTGAGTATTTAACCCTTTTGTCAATTCTATCCTGTGCTTTAAATGGTTTAGCGAACCATCCCATCTCTTTAACTTATATTTGTTTTACCTTTTTAAATCTTTTAATCCTCGGATTAGCCCGAGCCCCCACGACCCTTTCCATTCTCTGTTTATGTCAATAATTTCCGTTTTGTGTATTGTTGATAGTTATTATTAATAAAACTCTATTTTATTAATGATAGCAATAATATTATCCTTGAGCTCAGTTCCACTTCTTAAGCATATCGAAGATACATAATATCGGCCCGCCAGACATCCACGCACTCTAAAGATAATTAAAGAAGTTCCCTCAACGAATAGTTATATATGGTATATCGTCGAGAGTCCATTCTACGACATTGTTATACCCTACACTGGTTACATGGCAAAGATCATGGACAGACCTTCTAGTACATGGTAAAGACTGGCTTCGTTACTTCTTTCAGTTCTGAAACTCCCTCCTTTGTTATGGTTTCTACTGGCCGAAGAATCTTTCATTAAGATAACGTAGCTTTACCTCATGTGATCCCTCTGGGGAATCGCGCTTTACTTACCTAACTTCTCTGTCCCTCTTAATTTTTTCCAAGATTCACTTTTGGTCTACTTAGCTGACTAGGTTCTCGGCCTCGGCCTCAGCGACTTTCTCTTCTCTTCTCATACGCCCCTATCCCATCAGACGCTCATTACCCTCCGCTCTCTCTCTCTCTCTCATCGAGCAAGTGACCACACAAGCAGGAAACAGGGTTGGTTACTGAGCTTCTAACTCTTAGGTGAGGAATAGCTTCTAAAAGAACATTCTTCTGGCCAAAAGTTATAGACCTCAAACTCAAATCCACAGGTTTCGAAACTAGACTCCAGGTATAATATCACTAAAGGGATAGGTAGTCCTACCCATTCCTTCATTTAACTACGACTTCCCACTAGGTGTAAGATTCAATGGGAACCCTGAAAGAGTTTCCGCAGTAAAACTCAAATAAACACCTGTTTTTTAAAATGTCTTTTAAAAGTTTCAGGATCGTTGAACTTTATTGCTCACCAAAAGATAGTTCCCCATCGTGAATAAAGTCGCGATTGCCTCTGCTACCCCCCCTCATTCCTGCCTACTTCCGGCCGTGCTAAGGTTACGTATAGTATAGCTAAAGAAAATCCACGCAGGTTTCACTATCTTCTTCCCCACCAAACCTAAAAAACACCTAGCTATAGATTTCAGCTATGCTCTGATACTGGTGTGGTAATTCCTCGCGTCAGCATCAGACAAATTGAATTACACCGGCTCTGCTTTTTCCTTGGGGATGAGTAATGAAGAGAAGGGAGGGTGAGAGAATATGGAAAAAGGAAATAAGTAGTAGTGATAAAGGGTGCTCGGTGAGTGGGGCTTCTCCGTCGATATTGTTTTTTATTATGTTCTTAGTGTCCCACTACGGGATCTTTTTTCCTTTCGTTAATTATGTCCTATTGCAGGATCTTTTTATACACTAAATTATTGTCCCACTACGGGCTCTTTTTTTTCTTCTATTAGTCAAGTAGCTACATAGTATTTTTCGCAGTGGAGCGCGAGTCTCAGTCTCAAGATTTTTATTTCAGGCCATCGTTGTAAACTTTGCCAAGGCCTTCCTTACATATCTGCAGACGATGTCGACCAAGCCTTATTTTGCTCGCCCTAAAAAGGCACATTGAAACGTCAGGGCTATGACTGTCTTCATCCCACGGTGTTTACGGAATCCGTATTGTTTCTCATTGAATAGAGAGTGGTTCGAAGGGTGAGTCGTGAGCCTGCTGTTGGGAACTTTATCAACTACCTCCCCAATGGTCTACAGCAATGAGATAGGTCTACAGTTCATCACCTGAATTACCATCTTTCCAAGCCTCAGGATGAAAAGCATCTTCGAAGTCTTTAGGCCATCAGGTAAGTCCTCATTGCTAGGAACGCATTAAGTAAAATCAGCAGTCTGGTTAGTAATCTTTCAGATGCCTGATTGTGATTTGATTGAGGCCGGGGGATTTGTTACGGAACGAGGAGATCGCCGTCCACAATTCCGCACTGGTGACGCTGTTGCCCTCCTGTGAGTTGCCATGGACCTGAATGAAGTTCGCAGTTCTGTATGATATGAAATTATCTTCCTCTCCATGTACTAGAAAACCTGGTCCTCGAAGCCTATGTTGAAGTTTTTCTCCTCTTCGTCGGAGATTTTAAAACATCCTGCATACTCCACAAAAAAGCCTCTCTTTCTCATATGGCGTAGCCGCCTTTATTCTGTTGTGCAATATTGTGATTTGACTGTGATCAATCGTTATTCCTTTCAGCCTGCTAATGCTGCCTGGAAAGGCATCGGATTCCCATCATTGTCTATCTTTTCGATCAGATGGTCCCACTTCTCTCTCAGTCCATTTACCAGCTCGGTAATCAGCTGTCTCTTGAGATGGCGAATGAATTAAAAGTTCATGGGGTTTGTGTAACCCATATCAAGGATGAGGTTGTAGGCTGTAATGAGCCTTTATTAAAGCACGGCTCTCTCCTGTGTAGGGTTGGTTCACAGCAGAAATATGTGAGATTTCCGGGATAACTATTGTGTCTGCGTTAAAATTACAGTCATTGATAGCATTCAGCTCTTCGCCAAAATCTTTGCGTTTGCGCAGTCTAGATCAGGGAGATCCAGGGTGAACACCCGCCAGTATGTTTTCCAGTTCGCCAATCAGACCGCCGCTCAGCAGCAGAAGATGGTGGAAGAAGCAGTGCCAGACCCTTCTCAGTCTCCTTTAGCGAACTTTTGGTTCGTGGGAAGCTGATGACTAATGAGAGTTCGATTGTCGGCCCTAAAGCTGGTGCCCTGCTCGGGTCTCCAGGGAGGCAAGGGCTTGGTGTGAAGCGCCAGCTAGAGGTAAGGCAGGAGGGAGGCCCAAATCTGATCTTCCTAATGTAAAACCGAACAGGGTGAATAGCTCGTGAGAGTTGTATTTGGCACGGGCTCCTGGCCCATGGCAGGCAGATGTTTAGGAATTCACGATGGGTGTCAAGCGGTCAAAAATCATATTACGGTTCAGAGGCCTCTTCCATTTGGTTTTCCCTCCTTTACCAGGTTGATGATTCCGAGCGCAGCAATCTTTGTATCTACAGCTGATCAATGAGATTTGTTTCCACTTCTAACAATTCTATACCCGCAATTTCGTACAACTCTTTCTTAGCTAAGGTATTGTATTTTTTCAAACTGAGGTTCTCCAAAAATCCATAAATGGAAGTCATCCTTGAATAAGTTGAGCGACCAAATTATCTTTCCGTACAAAAAAAGAAAAGAAAATACAAATTATAAGGACAAACAATAAAAAAGAAATACTATCAACCGTGCCTTAGAAACACAGATACTCTTTTCTTTTAAAATTACCAGTCACAGCGTTTCACTTAAGCTTCGTTCGACACTTCAAAGCAATTAAGCAAACAATAACAACCCCAAATCTAATACCCAATGACTCGCGAGGAAAGACCGGTTGTAACAAATAAGGCGAAACAATACCAAATTAGTTGCAGCATAATTCGTTTCCCTCTCACTGACAGGCAGTCATTAATACTAGAGTGAGTAAGAGAATTTTCCAGAATTTTCCCCAGCTCCTTCCTTGAATGCCCATAGCCCAGGAACTTTAGGGTTTTGAGGTGCAATAATTAGATAAAAGCTGAAAATTGGCACAAGTATAGGGATTTGTGATTTGAACAACATATCAAAAGTCCCATGGACTCCCGCGCTTGCGTTAGCTGTCATGTTGGAAAATGGTTGCCATATTGGAATTCCGTTAAAATTCAAATATCTCGTAAAATAATAGTTTTATCAAAAAACACCACTCAATAAAAGTTGTTCAGAACCGAATTTTTCATAGCACTGACTAGGTTATTTTACCAAAGTGACTAAATCTGTATGTAAAAAAAATAAAAATATGGAAGTTGAAGTAATAAGTTTATTTTTAAAGATAATTTCCACAGAACTGGTAGCCTGTATAACAAAATACTTTGAAACAAAGTTTGTATAGCAAACTTACTTCTTTTGAAATATATGTTTTAAAAGATAAGGAAGTTTGGAGGCATAAATGGAGAAAAACTGACCGATGTTTTCTTCTTCCAGGTACCTTAATAACCGCCAGTCTGGCTCGAGAGGATGGGTTGCATGAACAGTTTAAGAACAAAACTTCTTTACAAGTACATATTGACTGCCGTAAATCGTACACTCGAAGACCTGCTCCAAATAAGGACATAGAAGAGCCACACAAGAAATTGCCTTGTCTGCAATCAGAAGTAACCGAATTTGACAACAAATTGCATTGCTTATTCTGTGGTGCAACAGCTGATAAAATTGCAGAGTTTATAAATCTAAGGAAGTCTCGTAGGTCCATACAGGAAGTTATGACACTGAGACTACAGCAAACAGTGCGGGCAAGAGCAAAGGAAAGCAATGATAAACTTGGTTATTTAGTACTAAGCAGGATTGATAGTGTTATCGAGCTAGTAGCTGCAGAGTCTAAGTATCATCGGAAGTGTTACAATGATTTCTGCAAAACTAGCTGTCATAGTGGTGCATTCTGTTCTCATAAAGCAGTTGGAAGACCATGCCAGGCAGGTGCTTGAGAAGCTTTCGATAGACTGTGTGACATTATATATGACAATAATGAGTGCCAGTACTTACTGTAGGAATTGCACAGGATGATGATGGAGGCTGCAGACACAACAGAGACTGTATACACATTTAGGACGCTGAAACAAAAACTGCTAGACAAATATGGAGAAAGCATCACTGTCAGTAAATCTAAAGGCAATGATATTGTTTCATTCAGTGGATCCTTAGCAGACTCATGGTATAAAAACAGAGAAAGTAATATTCAAGATGAGATGCGTCGAATTGTACTAACAGCTGCCGCCATCATACGCGAAGATATACGTGCACGTATGTATTACAATTTCGTGCATCCGGTATGTGAAGACATTACTAATTCCTCAATAAAGCAAGTGCCAGACACTCTCCGTGGCTTTGTTGACGAAGTAACTAAATCAAAGCGTAGGGATGAACATAAGGAAAATAAGTAAAAGCGCTTAAGCATACAGCATGCAATCATATCTGCAGCACGACCGAGGTCATTCTTGTCTTCACTCCAAATATCTTTATATGTTTTCCTACATAGGCGCTTTGCTTCTAGCCTGCCAAATGATATTCTGGCGAAGGTAGGAGTAGCAGCGTCATATAAAGAGACTCTACGTTACGTTAACTCAGTAGTTAGGACTTCATCTGTGAATATAAGAGAAGATGGTTTTCTCCAATATTTATTTGATAATGCAGATTTCAACATTCGTACTCTTGATGGATTGGAAACGTTTCACAGTATGACTGGTTTAAAATGTGTAACTCCTACCAGTGCAGTCTTAACCAGTACAGCAGTTCAGAGAGTCGTGGATGTAAGTAGTTCAAGTAACGCTGTAGGAACAATTCCAATAAAGACATAGAAAACCTACAAGCATGTCAGATCTGCAAAATATCACAACAAAGGCATCTATCTCATGGGATACATATCAACCAGTAACTGCAAAACATGCTCAGCAGTTAGATATCTTATGGATATGTGGAAGCTACTTAAGTACCAGCAAAACCCCAGGCTGGAATGGCTACATGCAGGCAGCAATGAAAGGTGGTAACTTTGAAACTACTCATATACTTGCACTTCCCTTCATCAACTTGGACCCAGGAAATCTATCAACTATATGCACAGCACTCTTGAATGCTTTCGAGGGTACTAAATCCCAGAAACAAACTCACTAAGTGGTTAAATTTTGACCAGCCTTTCTATATGAAAGCATGTCCTTTATGGGAGCAATAGGCACTATAATGCGTGGAAGTGGACTGGAAGAATTGTGGGCAACAATATATGCTGAAACTTCTGTGAGGCACATGCTGTCTGGCCATGCATACTACCGTGCCCTTCGAGCTCACTTTCTTACACAGGCTGCTCTTACAAGAAATGTTCTAGAAGATGATTTCAATATGAATGATGAAGCACGTAGTGCAATCTTGGAGATCTTTCATTCCTTCTTGACCCATGAAATTGATGTTGAAGACGTTATAAACAATGAAATCCTAAAAGACATTAACAAGAAGCTGATAAACATCATCAACCAAAATAATGACTTGAGTCGCACAGCACGACTTTGGTTGCAGTATCCTGAACAAGTATCCCTAATTAAGTTCTTTGTGAGAGCTGAACGTACAGGACAGTGGGATTTGAACCTGTATTGTGTACGAGAGATGCTTTCACATTTCCATGCTGCAGGACATTTACATTATGCCAAAACAGCACAGAACTATTTGCAGCAAAGGAATTAACTTTCAAGTACAATGCCAGAGAAAGAATATGAGCAACTGACCACAGATGGAATCTTTATGGTGCGTCGTAGCAATCGCTACTGGTCAGGGACATGGAGTGATATGATAATTAAGCAGCATCTGATGAATGGATTTAAATCTTTTGGAGGACTTACGCATGGCAGGAGCATTACTGAGAGCACTTTAGCCTAGTGGATAAAAGCGATGCCAGCAAGTACACAAGTTTGTGAAACTGTGGAGAAATTTACTAGTGTTTCCTCCGCAACAACTGAACAGCATGTTGAATTGTGAGAATCACACCAGTTACATGATCAGAAGCACTTACACGTAATGTAAAACTGGCTACGATCTCACTCTCCATTTCAAGAAACATTTAGTCGTTTGGTATTCCTGGGAACAGGGATAATTGCTGATAATTTAGTGAACTGTGACGCAGCAAAATAAATTGACTTGAAAGAAATGCATGATATGGATGGCAAGAAGTTCTCAGATATACACCTGTGTGATAGAACGGATTGAGGCCGCTTAATTTCAACCGCTATCACATGTTGTTTAGAAACACGTTGCTATAAAGGTTTAACGCTATATCTTTGCAAACACTGGTCTCAGTCGAGTAAAGCATAGTGTTATTCGTTATAATAATAGAGTATAGTAGTGTCCTTTTGTTTTAACGATTGCTATCCCATTTTCTGAAACTTAAGAAGCTGGAGTAGCTCAAGGAACTGTTATAATAATTTGTTTGTGTTTTTTTTTGTGTGATTTTAGTCATTGGTTATCTAGATCGAGAAACCAATTACGAATAGGTCAGTGCCCATATTTAGGTAGGCTAATTCTCTAGAAGGCATAATTCTTATTGCAAGGAATTTTAGTTGGTTGACTATTGCGCCCCCAATTGCAAATATGACTCAGTTCGAAATCTTCAAAGCACAAGAAAAGTCCTTGGGACTTTCGGGAAAAGAATTAATTGAGTACGTTCAAGAGGAGCAAAGAACGGAAAGAGAAAAGTTAAGAGAAGAAAGAGAAAGAGAAATCCAACGAGAAGAAAGAAAGGAACGGAAAAGACAAGCTGGGCTTCACCATCAGATTGAAATGGCTCGTGTAGAAGCCGAAATACAATCAGCCACTTCACGTTCAGAAGCCCCGCCCAATCTTCCACTTAAGCTCCTCAATTTCAGGGATGAAGAGGATTTCGGAGCATTTTTAGCCCACTTCGAAAAGATCCTCGAGATCAATAACTTGGATCTGAAGGCTGAAGGTGTAGTCAGATTACTTCCACTGCTAAATTGTAAATTGCGCGAGATTTTCATATCTTTACCATCTGAATGTACAATTAACAGCACCTTAAAAGCTGAGTTATTGGCCGCTCATAATATGACTTCCGATTTCTACCGCCAAGAATTTCGAGGAGGTCGTATTAAACCCGGACAGACGTTCCGTCAATTCGGATACATTCTTCAGAAAAATTTTAAATTCTGGTTAGAATCCTCAAAGGTTGATCCTAACTACGAGTCCTTAACAGACTTCGTGTTGCGGGATCAATTTTTGGCGTCTCTCCTGACGGAGATCCGCGCGTTAGTCAAGGATCGTCGGTGCCAGACCTTTAAAGAGTGTACCGAAAAAGCGGATGTCTATGCCGCAAGCCATAATTTATACCCAAAGGAGAATCGAACTTCTCACCAACCCCCCAACCAGGAAAGAAGGAAGGATTCGCGCCCCTTCCCAGGAAAGCTGACGAAGTTTCCGGGCCCCGTAAACCCCCAAAACTTCTTTCCCCAAAACCAACAACGGGACACCAAACCTCCCGTTAAGATTTCTCCTCCATCACTCTCCCCGAAGCGACCAATCATATGCTTCACCTGTGGTGTAGAAAAACACATGAGCTGGAATTGCCCCCAAAATTCTAGGCTTAAAAGCGGACCAGCCCACCAAGTTCACCAGATTAATGCCACCCCGGCTTCCCAGGTGGTGCAGAGCCAAGAAGCAACTTCTCCCCCTCCGTCAGGCCACCAGGTAAATTTTATTTTTGATAAAAGTTAACCGCGAACTTTGAAATTTGAGGAGGGCAGCGTGAACGGCTGCCGTGTATCGACTCTCGTCAGGGACACAGGGTGCACGTGTTTCATCGTGTCCTACCAGCTCCTTTCCCCAGTGGACGCTAACCACGAAAAATTTGCTGTGGTACATGACTACCTTGGGCGGGCGAACCGATTCCCCGTCGTTAGATGTTACCTGCAGTGTCAATATTATGATGGCTGGGCTGAAGTCATTTCAGCACCCATAAAATTTTGTTCCGTACTTATAGGACAGAGCCCTCAAGTAAGCTCCGACCCTGTGTCCCAGGCTGCCCTTACTCGAGGTCGAGCTTACAAGGAAGCCCAGGAGTCCGTCCCCCTCAGAACACCGATACCGTCCGAATTCTCGCAGACCCTTAACCAGGACTTTAGGACGGCACAAAAGGAGTGTGAAGTACTAACAGCTTTATGGGATGAGGCCCAAAACAAGGACACGGAGACTGTCCGTGGACCCAAAGAAACAAAGTACCCCCAACGCGCCCATGGAGATACGTTCGTAGCACTGGACGAAACATCGGCGCTTGAAGAGGATTACCCCGCGGAGTCCCTTAATGTAATACAGACAGTGTGCATCCAACCTGATGCCGATTACCCTCTTCCTTCCCTACCAGGCAAGTCTTTTGAACCCTCTGACCTGGATATCGACGCGCAGCATACACCGCTTCAAAAGAGTCAGCTACAAGAACTAGAATGTGAGTTCGACGACGGTATTTCAGAGAAGCCTGGATGCGCTACTAGTTTCGAGCATGATATTAAATTAACAACCTTAGAACCCGTCCGTTCAAAACCCTATCCCATGCCGATTCATTTACGCCAAGCTTTTAACGCCGAAGTTGATAATTTAATTAGCTTAGACATAATAGAACCGTCTACCTCTAGTTATTGTTTCCCAATCATCATGGTCAAGAAACCTGATGGCTCTTATCGGATGTGCATCGACTTCCGGAAGTTAAATTCGGTAACTGTGTTCGCCCCCGAGCCCATCCCGTTGGTACACCAAAACCTCCACCTTTTTGAAAACGCCAAGTTCATCTCAGAACTCGATTTGTGAAAGACGTATTATCAAATTCCCCTCCGGCCCGATCTGAAAGCATATACCGCCTTTGCAACGGAGAAAGGCTTAATGCAATTTAAGCGCCTTCCTTTTGGCCTCGTGACTGCTTGTATCAACTATAACCTTCTTATGAGAAGGTTGTTAGATGGACTTCCGAATGTATCCCTTTACTTCGATAATGTCTACGTCGCTACTCGTGAATGGAGTCACCATTTAACCACCCTATTAGCTCTCTTCGAGCGACTGCGCAAAAATGGCCTCACCATTGGCCCCAGCAAATGCCATTTTGCACATGAAACCATAAAATACTTGGGTTTCAAAATAGGACAAAGCCAGGTAGGTCCCCAAGAGAACAAAATTAAAGCAATCGCCGACATGCCCCTCCCGAATACTAAGAAGCAATTAAGATCATTCCTAGGATCAGCTTCTTACTATCGGCGATTTGTCCCAAATTTCGCTGCAATTTCGGCGCCCCTCAGCTCCCTTTTAAAAAAGAATTCCCCCGATCGTCTACGTTGGAAGGATGTCGCTGTTTCCCATTTTAATCAGCTCAAGAGTAAGCTCATTTCTGCCCCCATTTTAAAGTTGCCCAACCCGGAAAAATCCTTTGGGATTAAGACCAACGCAAGCAACGAGGGCATTGGAGGTGTACTTCTTCAATATGAGGATGACAGAACGAGTCATCCAGTTGCATATGCTAGTCGCCAATTATTACCACGCGAAAAGAGATATGCCACTATAGAAAAGGAAGCTCTATCAATTATCTGGGTTATGGACAAATTTATAATGTACTTGATAGGAAAAGAATTTCAGATAGGAACTGACAAACCGCCCGTTGGCCTATATTCGGAATGTACGACACTCCAACGGCCGAATTATGCGCTGGAGTATACTCTTGCAAGAGTATCAATTTAAGATAAATTATATTAAAGGTTCCGATAACCAGGTCGCTGACGCACTCCGTAGGAATGCGTTACCAAATAGTGTAGATTAATTGTATTCTTAGGATTAGGATCTCCATGTATGTTTATACCGTCTTGAACGACTTAAATTAGATTCTCTTTTAATAGAATTAGTTAATGTATATGTCTGAATTTTGTAACGCTCAATGTCTATTTTTTTGTATGTATATAAATTTGTACCCATTGAATTACGTATAAATTATTTTTTTCCATATGTACTAATTTAATATCATTTCATTGCTCCAGGTTCCTTTTATGATTAAGTTTGTATTAAGGGTTAGTTTTCCCTATAATCAAAAGATCAAAATAATCATATGTATTGAGGTAATACTAGCTAGGTGCATGAAGGTACGGTCGGTACAAGAAAACGAGTTCCCCACAACGGAGCTCTATCGTTGTCCCTTCTCTCTTTTTTTCGAAGTGACAACTTACCCCGGAATGGAGTGGTGTGATAGAACGGTTTGAGGCCGCTTAATTTCAACCGCTATCACATGTTGTTTAGAAACACTTTGCTACCCACGTGCATCTTCGCCTTGAAGCCGGGCGCGTTATCTCCCCACCTGAATCAATATTTAACCAAGGAGGTTCATCCCCCACCCGTTTCGCCCCATGCGCTGACCTCGCCAGATTGAGATAGGCTTATGGGCAGATAAGGTATTGTTCTCAGGCGCGGCTGGGCATTCCCTCGAAGCCCCCACTCCATGGTCCCCTACTTCAAGGGGATGGCTCGACTATTTATATGGAAACTTTACCAATAAGAGCAGATTCAGATCCAGATTTTCTTCGCGAGACATCCCGCCGATCCGGTCTCACCTTGTGCACCAGGGCCCTCTAACTCGAGATCCTCCATCTTTGTCGAGAAGAGGACAATATCCGTTGAGTGCCAAGGTTCGAGCCTTCAAGATGTTAAGTCCACAGGGCACCCCCCCCCTGTTGTTCAGAAAGAGAACCACGTTAGAACAGCCATTGTTCTTTGAGCCCGTTGACAAGAAACGGTTCTCCGTCTCCCCCCCCCCTGTTGTTCAGAAGGAGATCAACGTTAGAACAGCCATTGTTCTTTGGGCCCGTTGACAAGAAACGGTTCTCACCCTTCATCCCTGTTGTTCAGAAAGAGAACAACGTTAGAACAGCCATTGTTCTTTGAGCCCGTAGACAAGAGATGGTTCTCACCCCCCCCCCCCCCTAACGTTGTTCAGAAGATAACAACGTACAACAGCCATTGTTGTTCAAGCACGATCGTCAAGAAACGGTTCTCATTCCCAAGACGTCACGTCAGGATCATTTAATCCTCCCCCCCTTCGGCTGGAACTCGCCAGCGGACCGAAGATTCCTTCGCGTCGCCTTCCTCTGCACAACAACTTTTAATTACGTAAGCTGAACATTACCTTTGAGTATCTAACTTTTTTTGTTAACCTATCCAGTGCTTTAAATGGTTTAGCGAACAATCCCATCCCTTTAATTTTTGTTTGTTTACCTTTTTTAAATCTGTCCTAAATCTTAATCCTCGGATTAGCCAGATATTCCCACAAACCTTTCCATTCTCTGTTTATGTCAACATTTTCCGTTTTGTGTGTTGTTGATAGTTTTATTAATGATAGCCATATTATTATCCTTGAGCTCAGTTCCACTTCTTAAGCATATTGAAGATAAATAATATCGGTCAACCAGATAACCACGCACTCTAAATATAATTGAATAGTTCCCTCAACGAATAGTTATATAGGGTATACCGTCGAGAGTCCATTCTACGACAACCTGAAACGAAAGAACACAGTACGGTCAATATCAGTAATGAGAAATGGACTGAAAGTTGGTGAAGACTTTTTTGCAGTGAACTCTCAACAGCTATTCAGCAGAATAATATGTGTTCTGAAAGATGATGATCAACTTGCCAATTATATGACCTATGAGTTGGCCCCTAAACCTCCTTCGCTCTTCGATGACATCTCCATGAGAAAAGGAAACAAAGCAGCGTTAGTAACTAAGTTGGAATCTTATGCACCTTGGGAAGGGTTAGTTTCAGATGAATACCAGTATGTTGTCAATGGTGGTCATCTCCTTCATAATGTTGTGAATGGTGGTCATCTCCTTCATAAAGTTGTGAATGGTGGTCATCTCCTTCATAATGTTGTGAATGGTGGTCATCTCCTTCATAAAGTTGTGAATGGTGGTCATCTCCTTCATAAAGTTGTGTGGCCAAGCCCGCCTGTGTACTGGAATATCTTTCAAGCCTACACAGGTTATGTACTCAATCATTATGGCAAAAATGCAACAGTTGTGTTTGACGGCTACATAGTAACACCAACGAGCAAATCTCAGGAACAAAATCGTAGGGCATCCAAACATTGTTCTATAGAAGATGCAGTGGAAGAAGAATGTTATACAACCTTACCACAAACAGATTTCCTATATAATAAGCGTAACAAGACACAGCTGATCACTAAACTGAAGAAACACCTGCCAGTCTGCTAATATTACGGATATAGTTGCCAAGGATAATGCAGATACGTCCATGGTCTAAACTGCTTTGTCATTAGAAGATACTGGACATAATGTAGCAGGGGTGGGTGGCGACACAGTCTTGCTTGTACTTCTTGTATCATTTTTTAAGTCATCCTCGAAAATACTTTTCATTAAACCTGGTAAAGCCTACAATCCCAACAAGACCTATGATATTAGCTAACATGGGACATCTGCGGCAACATCTGCTGTTCCTCCACGCAGTTGCAGGATGCGACACAATATCAGCTATATATCGGGAAGCGAAAAAAGGTCATTTGATATCATGGAGAATAGCCAAGACATGTGCGACATAGTGTCTGTATTTGATAACCCAGAAGCATCTAAAGGTGAAGTAGCCAAAGCTGGTGAAGCTTTCCTCCTTTCTGTGTATGGAGCTGACAAAACTCAAACATTGGATAAGTATTGCTTTTATGCATACAAGAGAACATTAGCAAAGATGTCACTTAAATCTGAGTTTCAGCTATCCACATTGCCACCAACAAGTGATGCAACTCGTTTGCACTCGTTTAGGGTGTTCTTCCAAGTGCAACATTGGCCTGGTAACCATCTCTCTCCAGTCGAATGGGGATGGAAGAATTGCAGAAACGGACTGAAACCAATCTCTTCAATCAAACCTCCAGCGTCAGATGACCTGTTACATTTAGTCAGCTGTAACTGTCGCAAAGGTTGCCGCCATCAATGTGAATGTCGGAGGGCTGGTTTATCGTGCTCATCCATGTGTGGCCAGTGCCGCGGTGATGGATGTGAAAATTTACAATCATTTGAGGAGGATGTTAAAGAAGACACTGAGATGAAAGAAAATTGATTTTGAAGCATGTGTGTGTGCTCTGAGTGTATGATGTTCAGATCTAATTCAAACCTTAATTACTTTCATGAGTACTCTTCATGACATTCTTTTGCACAAACATTTAAAGCAAACCTGTTGCGATCTTTCTTGTGTTTGAGTGTTTATGTTTGTATTAATAAACAAATAGTAATTTGTCACTTATCTAAGTTGAAAGGTTTTTCCTTTGTAGTTTGTGTTGTTGTATATGAAAGTATAAGAAAACGGTATGTATTATAATTCGTGCACAAGATATTTGTCTGACAAAGCTCATGCTTTATCAGGCATCTTGTTTGATTCTGAAGAAAAAAGGTTATTTGCACGAGTTCCTTTCACTGTCATTTCCAAGTTCATAATTAAGAAAAGAATAGTGATGTTTATAAAAACAATATTGTTCGTAATTTAGCAGAATGTTCGCAAGTTAAGGCTCTCTTTTTATTTAAAAAAAGTACTGTTTGATTTTGTATGTGTGACAATTTGCCATATTGGCTTTCTGTTTATTTTCCCTCATAACTTCCTTATTCTTTAAAAATATGCATAAACTTGTATATATATATTTCAAAAAGGAGAAGGTTTGCTCTACAACTTTTGTTTCGAAGCTATTTTGTCATACAAGCCACCAGTTCTGTGGAAATTGTCTTTGAAAATAAATGTATTATGTACTTCAATTTCAATATTTGTAATTTCTTTCCATATAGACTTACTTATTTTTGTAAAATAACCTAATCAGTGTTATAAAACAGTCAGTCCTGAACAACTTCTATTAAGTGGTTTCTTTTGATAAAACTATTATTTCACGAGATATTTGAATTTTAAGGGAATTCTAATATGGCGGCTAACGCAAGCGCGGGAGTCCATGGGACTTTTGATATGTTGATCAAATCACAAATCCCTATACTTGTGCCAAGTTTCAGCTTTTACCTAATTATTGCACTAAAACTCTATATTTTTCCCTAACGCTCCTGGGCTACCAGCCTTAATCAGACCATCAGTTCGAGGCAGGCACAGCTTAACTCTCCCTAAAGGCAGCTCAAGTGATTAGCTCCACTTGTTAACTTTGTCGGGGCGTAGGGGTAATTGAAGAGCAATGAAGGATGAAAAATCCTTTTGATTAAACAATAAATTTTATTACAAAAGAAAGCCAAGGACTTTAAAAAAAAAATTTAAAAGAGAAATAATTTGAGACAGACGAAAGTGGAGATCACTCTATCCATGTTACTAAAGAATACAATTAACACCTAACGAGACGGCAAACACCAGTCCGTGTTCACCATACAAAAAACTATCATACAAAACACATTCACACTTTGGATGGAGGGGCTTAAGGCTCTGTGTGGATGTGGGGAAGCTGACTTGAAAAAAAGGTATCTATCCTTAAGGGCGATGAAATTTCAAGTGTCCATATTTTCGAAAAAGTTTCCGAATAAAAATCCCAGTCCAAGGCCGAGCAGGAGCTCAAACCCGCCCCATGTACAATTTGCCCAAATAAAGGCTCCAACGATCCCTTGGACCAAGGCGGAGTCTAGCCCCTTTTAGCACCCGTGCTCCTCATCCATTCCTCTCACGGTAAACCACACAAACCTTACACTTGTCCCTACCATAAAATTCGAAAACAAGAGACGTTATTTCGGTTTATTCATCACAATAAACTACTGCTGTCAAAACAACTCCGACGGGGAAAAGGCAATGAGAAACCCAATAAAAAATTACTTGGTCTTCCTCGAATGAAAATGACTAGACTCCTTCCTTGACAATATTCAGTCATAAATCTTAATATTCAAATTATTAATTTTGTAATGCATCCCCTGATGCGCAAGCTCCACACTTCATCTTATTCTAGGCAGGCACAGTCGTCATTTAGTGTCGTGAGAGCATGGAAAATTTTCCTATATTTTAATAAAGTAAATTAATACTGACATAAGCGTACTTCGTATGTAATTAAATTATAATAATTAAAAATATTTTTAATTTTTCCAAAAATTTACATAAATATTCCTTAGAAAATAATATACGCTGGAAAATAAAAATGAAAGGGTTTCACTCGTTTCAATGCTGTTATGATAATGTTTTGGCGTTTCATCGAAAACATCGTTGTACGTATCGCAGTCTTCAAGCAATGTTACTCTTGAAAGAGTAATATTCAGGCGCACCAATATTAATTTTACTAAATTTCAGTGCTAGCAGCATTTTGCAAGATTCATTTATGTATGTATAATCATTAAAGTTTTTAGACTTTTTGAATGGATTTTGTAATGAATAGATTTCTGGTAAAAGTTTTTGTTAGATGAAAAATTGACTGATAATTATTTTTTCCTATAAATAAGGAATTCGGAAAACGTAAGGGAAATTTGCGTTTAGACAAGCTGTCCTATTTAAAAGAATCTCAAAGTAAATAACAATTTTTTTTTAACTAGGCTAAGGGAAATGATTCGGTAACGCAGGTAAATTTAGACACTGAATTTATTACAAATTGAGGAAAACTACACATCAAAGGCTAGTTTGAAAAATCGTGTCACATTGCTTTTGCTAAATTTTGGACCTTAGAAAAAAATGGAAATGTAGGAGAATAATAATTAAGCACGGAGATAAAGTTTCTAGTCGTAAAGAACAAATACGAGGGGTGGTCAATAAGTTTTGCAATTCAGATATAAGCAAAGGAGATATGAGGAAAAGTTTTATTATTTTTCAATATAACTACCCTCGACTTCAATGCACTTGCGCCACTTATCCCTGAGGCTTCGAATTCCCGACAACCAGAAATCTGCCGACTGCTGTTCAATCCACTCCTGGACGGCGAGCTGAACATCTTCATCGTCCCCAAACCAGTGTCCACGAAGTGCAGCCTTTAGCTGGCGGAATAAAAAGTAGTCGCTGGACGGGGGATGGTTGAGCTCCTCGAATCCGCACTCGCGCAGGGCAGCATGTGCAACTCTGGCCTTGTGGACAGGGGCATTGTAGTGGAGGAGCAGGACACCGCGTGTCAACTTGCCACGCCGCTTCTGACGGATGCACTTCTTCAACCCAGCCAGTTCCTCGGCGTAATATTGTCTTGTGATGGTCCTTTCACGAGGCGCATAGTCCACCATCAACACTCCCTCAGAATCCCAGAAGATGGTGGCCATGATCTTCCCTGCTGAAGGTTGGGGTCCGGAACTTAATGGGGGTCGGAGAGCCCCTGTGCTTCCAGGCCATGCTTTCGAGCTTGGTCTCGGGATCCCAGTGATGGACCCACGTTTCATCACCTGCCACTATGCGTGACTCGAATCCCGCCAGGTCTTGGTTGTACAGGAGGAGCAGCTCCTCCGAACTTTGACGACGTTGAAGTCGATCATACGGCGTGAGGTTTCGTGAGGTTTCTAGGGACACAACTGGCTGAGAACTTGGTCATGGCCAAATTGTCGTGGATGATGTTGATAACACTTCCATGTGATATTCCAAGCTCTCGCTCGATTTCTTCGACCTTCACCCTTCGATTTTCGAGGATCATCCTCTCCACACGGGCCACATTGTCCTTGTTGGTCACGTCTAACGGGCGTCCTGGCCGATTTCATCTTCAAGGGACTCACGACCATGGCGGAACTCTCTATTCCAGGGAGCAATGGTTACATAGGAAGGGGCAGAGTCGGTGTACACTGCAACCATGCGTTCATGGATCACTTTTGCATTCTTGCCTTCCTTAGTAAAAAATTTGATCACAGCGTGGTGCTCAACCTTCTCCATTGTTGCAAAATTTGTGACTGACGATCTGCTTACTTTTTACTTTTGTTTATAGAAAGGACAGAGAGGGATCGATGTGTGTAACCAGGCGATCAGGTGGTCATAGAGGAAGGTTGCGGAAATCACTTAAGAAAGGATAGCAAGATTTGATAGGTGGGTGGCTATACACCGATGTGTGATGTTAGTGTGGCTACGTTGGTCTCGTGGTTTAGATTGGACGACGGTTGGAGGCAGGTCAGGAGGACGAGGCTGTCTGCTTAGTCAGAAAGGCGTTACTCATAATGCCTTTTGGTTATGCGAAGAACGACGGTACGGGTGGCGGGTGGTCATGGGCCGCGGGGTATCGCGGTGCCATCGCATACCTTCTTACGTATAGTGCAGTGTATAATGGGTCTCTGGCGAGTTTCCCGAGTTGTTTTGTGAGTCTGGTGTGACCGTATGTGTTGAGGGGTGCTAATTTGTTGTTGTTGTTTAGTGCGGCCATTCTCGGGTACAACGAAGTGCGGCCAGCGCGCTTAAGAGCAAAGTTCTGAATGCGCTGAGCCTTCCGCTTCCACGTGTCACTCGCGGCTACAAATGACAGTGGGGCGTATCGTAAGAATAGGTCACACGAGTGCTTTGTAGAGGTGTAGCTTTAGTCTTTTGCTGCAGAGTAGAACCTGCACAGCGATGTGTTTTTTCGTGAGGCTCTTGCTTGTGTTATGTTTTAGTGTACGAGGGGCAGTCAATAAGTTTTGAAATTCGAATATAAGGAAAGGAGATATGAGGAAAAGTGTTTTATTATTTTTCAATATAACTAGCCACTTGTCCCTGAGGCTTCGAATTTACGACAACCAGAAATCTCCCGACTGCTGTTAAATCCACTCCTGGACGGCGAGATGGACATCTTCATCGTCCCCAAACCGGCGTCCACGCAGTGCAGCCTTGAGCTGGCGGAATAAAAAGTAGTCGCTAGGGGCCAGATCTGGACTGTACGGGGGATGGTTGAGCTCCTCGAATCCGCGCTCGCGCAGGGCAGCTTGTGCAACTCTGGCCTTGTGGACTTTGACGACGTTGAAGTCGATCATGGGGTGTGAGGTTTCTAGGGACCCAACTCGCAGAGACCTTGGTCATGGCAAAAATTGTCGTGGATGATGTTCATAACACTTCCATGTGATATTCCAAGTTCTCGCTCGATTTCTTCGACCTTTACCCGTCGATTTTAGAGGATCATCTTCTCCACACGGGCCGCATTGTCCTCGTTGGTCACGTCTGGCGGGCGTCCTGGACAGGGGTCATCTTCAAGGGACTCACGACCATGGCGGAACTCTCTATTGCAGCGAGCAATGGTTGTATAGGAAGGGGCGGTGTCGGTGCACACTGCAACCATACGTTCATGAATCTCTTTTGCATTCTTGCCTTCCTTGGTCAAAAATTTGATCACTGCGTGGTGCTCAACCTTCTCCATTGTTGAAAAGTTTGTGACTGACGATCTGCGATCGTCACAAATATGACCGCCCCTCGTATGTTGAACCTGAGGGACTTGTCGAAAGTTACCCCAAGGATTTTTGTACATTGAGTGTATTCGAGCCTTGTTGGGTTTAGGTGGTTCATGTCTGGTGTGTGTGTGAGAAGATTTGTAGGTTGTGCATGAAGTGATCTCTAGCGCCGTAGTGTCATCTGTGTCTTCTGAGGATTCGTGGCAATCAGCCATTTATCCTCGTAATCTGTTTATCGTCTAGTATTGTTTGTGCGTGGAGCGCGATTTCTTCTGGCCCACGGCCGCTGACGAGAATGGTCTCGTCATCGGCGTAGGCTACTGTGTATATGTGACAGCAATGTTTGGGTGGGCGTGGGGTGTCGTTTGTGAACATAGTATATAGTGTGGGTGCCAGTACGCTTCCTTGGGGAACGCCTGGGCGTGGTGTAAAGGGTCGTGAGAGGGTATTGTTGTATTTTATGGGGTAATTCCGTTCAGTGAGGTAGTGCGAGATGAGCCTTCTGGTGCAGAGAGGTAACTCCGTATTGTTGCCGAGTTTCTAACGGAGGCCTTCGTGTCACACTTTATCGAAAGCCTTTTCCACGTCCTTGCTGATGGAGAGAGTCTTTTGATGTACCTGGCGTTTTTTTTTTGTATTCTGTCGTGAACGATAGTCACGGCAGCCTGAGTGGACCAACCTCTTCTAAACCCGTATTGGTAAAAGGAGAACCAGCCCCTCTCTTCCAGGTACTCCCGTAAGCAACAGTTGACCATTCGTTTGAGTATTTTGCCTAGGTGCTCTGATAGAGCAATAGGCCTGTAGTTGTTAGGGTGTTTTGGGTCTTTGTTCGGTTTGTGTAGGAGTATGTTGTGAGAGACTTTGAATTTTTTAGGGAAGTGGCCTGAGGCTAGTGAGGCGTTGAATAGGTGTGTAAGTGTGGGGTATATGTTTGCGGGGAGGTTGTGTATAATTGTGGCTGGTAGCCCGGAGGAACCGGAAGCGCTTTTTGGTGTTGTTTTAATGTAGTGTTTTGTTTCCTCGACGGTGATTGGAGTGGTTAATGTGGATATGTAGTCGAGCAGCTATATTCGTCTCACGGGGGGTAGGCCTTAGCTCGTGAGCATGGGTCCAACACCACTCCTGGACCACCTGGAAGTGCTCCCACACGTGCGGTTTTGGTGGGTTGTGTGTGTGTACTATGTCCCAGGGGGACCTAAATGCGTCGAGGATGACGTTAGTGTCTGTGAGTGTTTGGTTGTTTACTTGGAGGGTGATGAGTTTGCATGGATCAGTGCCTAACATCCTTTTTACGTGCCGCCAGAAGAAGGAAGGGTTCGTGCAACGGGTGTCGTCTGCGATGCGGACGACTTCTCGCCACTGCCAGTTCCTATGTAGCTGCACGCACTGTGAATGCGGGCACGTAAGTGATTTATGTTGTGTTGTCGTGGGCCTCTAGTGTAGTGATTATTTTACTGTGTGATGAGTCTCTGAGTGTGTATGGAAAATGTAAAATGTTTTATGCAAGTGTAATTTATTGTGATGAGTGTAGGTTGCGTGATGTGTTTATAGTATTTAAGATTGAGAATCAGTGGTCATCTAACATGTCTAGATTGGTGTACTCCAGGTCGAGGCTTTGTGGCGTGTTTTCTGTTATGTGTTTCCTGAACTCTTCCCAGTTTGTGTTTTTGTAATCGTAGAGAGGTGGTGTAGCTATGTGTATAGGAGATGTGGATATAATGAGGCATATCGGTATGTGTTCAGAGATTACGTGGAGACTCGGTAATTTGTGTGTGTGGAAGCGTGTGGCGTGGTCGTTGCGGAAGACAATGACCGGGGACGTGGTACCTCCGCGAGGACCGAAGAATGTGGGAAAGGTGGGGCCGATGTGCTCGCAGCGAAAACGACGCAGGGCACCGGCCAGGTACCTTCCTGCGTCATTCGTGTTGTTGGAAAGGAGTGCCGAGCGAAAAGGGTTTAGGTCCCCTGCGAAGAAGATAGGCAGATTATGGTTAAATAGGGCCCGAAGTAGGACTTCTATGTTTAATTGTAAGCGTGGTGGTCTATAGTGTGTGGCCACTAAAATGGGGCCCAGGCTTGTCTCTAACTTGCAGGCTAGAAAGGAGTCGTCTTGTGTTTTGATGAAGGAGTGGTGTATGGAGCGCTTTACTAGAATCGCTGATCCTAGGTGCCGCGCCTGTGGAGATAGGTAAGTATGGTAGACTGCGATGCGGAATCTGTTCTTAGGAGAAAGTAGGCTGGTTGAGTTCAGGAGTACTATGTCAGGTCTTTGTGTGTTACGTACCAGGTGGCAACCGTATGCCGAATATCGTGCCAACTGCGTACGTTTAATTGTGTCACGTTGAGGCGACTTATTGTCGTTGGCGGAGTGCGCGGGAGGCTGATTTTCCCGGTACCGTTCCCCTCTCCTTGGTTATTGCCCAGGAGGCGTGAGGAGCCAGTACCTTTACCCGTGTCGGCTATTGTTTATGGGGTTGTCAGCGATGTTGTTGGGTGGGCAGACCGTGGTGGAGGGAGGAGTGTGTTCTGCGGAAGGAGGGGTTGAGGTAGTAGGCTTGGAAGCAAGGTTGGAAAGGGTGGAGTCTAGGAGGGTGGAGTTAGTAGCAGAGGTGGATGGATTAGAGCTAGGAGATAAGGAACTAGAGATAGTAGGAGAGGTGCAGACTATGAGAGGTGGGGTGTTGGGGGAAGGAGGAGATTAAATCGAAGGAGGATTGGAAGGGGGAGGAGTAGGAACAGCAGAAGGGGGGAAGTTGTTTTTGCATGTGTTTTTGTGTTCGTTTTTTTGTGGTAGGGTTTTTTTTTATTTGGCGCAGGGTGTTGTAGGCTGAGGGGAGGTGGAGGTTGTGGTGTCAGTGGGAATGGGGTTGGAGGCTGAGAAAGGGGGGCCGGGGACGATTGGAAGGAAGACGGGAGAAGTAGAGGGAGGAGTGGAGGTTGCCTAGGGAAAGGTTCTGGAAGTAGAAAGGAGGTTTGATAGAGAGGTGGAAGGAGTGGGGGCAGAAGGAGTTGGGAGAGAGGCGGGAGCAGTAGGCGGAGGGGTAGGTAAGGAAGGTGCAGGGACAGAAGGGCGGGAGGCGGCGGGAGCGTGGTGAAAGTGGGGGCCGATGGGTCCAGGTGGAGAGGTGTGCGTGCCCACCGGAGTAGGGGAGGAGTGCTTGTCTTCTGTTTGTGTGCTCGTTTATTAGAGAGAACACCTTCTCAGGAAAGGTGATCTGCTCTATTCCGTGTGAGACGAATAGTGTGTTGAGTATGTGCGTATAGGCGGGGGTTGCCCCTTGACATGTCTTTTGCCACCGTTGAGAGCAAGGTGGCTAGGTACATCTTCGGGTTTGTGGTCTTGTTAGTTGTGTGATGTGGAGTGGGGTTGGGTGTGTGGTGTGGGATGGGGGTCGGTGTCGGTAGTAGTGGGGGCCTCTGAGTGTAAGGTGCTGGCTAGGGTGGGGGAAGATGACAGGATGTGTGGGTGAGATGGAGGTGCTGCTGGGGTTGGGTTTGTCTGGGGTGGAGCAGGAGTAGGTGCAGACACCGTTGCGCCGGCAGCTGTGGCGAATGTTCTAGTGAGGGAAGGGAAGGGGGGTGCGGAGTTTGTAGTTGTGTGGACTGGTTGTGGGCGCCGTATAGCCGCAACAGCGTCATAACGGGCCTTACTTAAGTGAGGACATTTTGGATTGACGGCGACATGGTCGCGGCCACAATTCGAGCAGAGGGATGTGGTGGCTGTGCATGTGGTGTAGTAGTACCCCACTACATTGCACTTTGAGCAGATTAGGTCTGCTTGACATGTTCGTGTTACGTATCTGGTTTTGTAACACCGGTGGCATTGTGTTGGTCTTACGTTGTGTTGTGACTCCATGTTATGTGGGTGAGTAAGTGTGCCGCAGAACTTGATACCCTGGTCTAGCAGCAGTCCTTTGTTGTGTTCGTTGGACAGTGTGATCACTGCCCATTTTTTTGTACGATTAAAGTACCGATCTATGATGAGCTCCTCCCCATACTTTTGTCTGAGGTGCGTACGGAGGTCATCAGTGGTGAAGGCCAACCATAAGGGGTTGGTCTTTGTGATTCGTATCTGGTGTCTTTTTAGAATGCCGTCTGCTAGTTTAGTTTGGAGGTTATGAGTGGCGAGTGTGTCGGCTGCGTTTTGATGGAATGTTTGTGCGTCATCCTGTGAGCGAAAGACGAGCTTGTGGCCTGTGTGTGTTTTTAAAATGTTTGTGATGGGGGGGGGTCATAGGTAGCGGCTAAGCTAAGTAGTGTGTGTTGGTCGATCGTGGTGGGGGTCTTCTCTTTGGTGTGCAGTATTGTGAGGTGCGACGTGCTGGATGCCATTTTTTTCCCCTTTTCATTTTTCTTTGGGGCCTACCCCCGCCCCGCCGATGACGACCCCGTGAACATGAATCGGATGTGGTGATGGATGATAGGTGAGTATGGACCTGGTTGGGCTCTTCAGAAGGTGTAAAAACATGGCGGACTTAATGATGACTGAAGCCAGAATCAACTGACTTCAGTCGGGGTGTATGCCCCCTCTATTTGGTTTTGGGTATTTAACAGTTACATCAGACATTTCACAAAGACGGTAGAGTCTCGCTCTGTGGTCTTGGATGGTACCGCAGGGTAGGGTGTTATGCCTCCCCACGTTAGTAACTGAATCCCTATTCAGGTTGCTCCTCCAACGGGTTCCGCAGCGAGCTAAGCCTCAGACCTCCTTTCCCCAAAGTTTACAATTATGCCTTTTCTAAGTAGAACGGCATAGTTGCAACGAAGCTATTATGTGTAGAGTCACATTCACGGAGCAAGATCACGGCGGGGCAGGGATGGGGGAAAGTTTAGCACGTCATATCAGTATGACGTGCCAGGGAAATAAAGGAATTTTATTCAGGGGGGTGGGTGGCTCGAAGAACTATCTAGGTCCGGTAAGTAGCTGGCTGGCTGTAGGTTGCCGTCCACGGTATGGCTCGGTGAAAACGGGTTGGTTTTGGAGGTGACCCTCCCTCGACTTTTCCTCCTTTGCCGGCTAAGACTTCTCTTAGAGTGTAGAACGATGATTCTTCCGAGTGATGTATGACGATCTTCAATCAATCAATCAATTTGTGTATAGAAAGAACAGAGAGGGACTGCTGTAACACGGCAGTCAGGTAGTCAGAGAGGAGCGTTGCGGAAAATAATTAAGAAAGGGACAGCAAGAGTAAATAGGTCGGTGGCTATACACCGAAGCGAGGTATTGTTATGAGGGTGTAGGTTATGTGGCATTGACTGGGCGAGGGTTGGGAGCAAGTCAGGAGGGGGAGGCTGACAGCTCATCCGGAAACGCGTTATTCACGATGCCTATTGATTTATGCGAAGAACGGTACGGGCGGCAGGTGGTCGTGGGCCACGAGATATCGCGGCGCCATCGCGTACCTTCTCACGTGTAGCGAGGTGTAAAGTGGGTCTGTGGTGAGTTTACTGAGTTGTTTTGTAAGTCTGGTGTGAGCGTAAGTGTTGAGAGGAGTTAGTTTGTTGTTGTGTAGTGCGTCCATTCTCGAGTACAGTGGCGAACGGCAAGCGCTCTTCAGAGCAGAGTTCTGAATGCGCTGAGCCTTTCGCTTCCAGGTGTCGCTCGCAGCTACGAGTGACAGTGGGGCGTACGTGAGAATGGGACGCACGAGTGCTTTATATAAGTGTAGTTTTAGTTTTTTACTCGCTGGGTAGAACCTACCCAGCGATGCGTTTGTACCTGAGGCTCTTGCTTGTATTATGTTCTGGTGTAAGTTGAACCTGAGGGATTTGTCGAATGTTACCCCCAGGATTTTGGTGCACTGTGTGTATGCGAGCCTTGTTGGGTTTTGGTGGATCATGTCTGGTGTGTGTGAGTAGATTTGTAGGTTGTGCATGAAGTGATCTCTAGCGCCGTAGAGTTTCATCTGTGTCTTCTGAGGAATCGTGGCAATCAGCCATTTATCCTCGTAATCTGTCTTCTCATCAAGTATTCTTTGTGCGTGGAGCGCGATTTCTTCGGGGGCCCGGTCGCTGACGAGAATGGTCTCGTCGTCGGCGTAGGCCACTATGTATGTGTGAACGCAGTTTTCTGGTGGGCGTTGGGTGTAATTTGTGAACATAATGTAGAGTGTGGGTGCCAGAACGCTTCCTTGGGGAACGCCTGAGCGTGGTGTGAAGGGTCTTGAAAGGGGGTTGTTGTATCTGATGTGGCAGCGCCGTCCAGTGAGGTAGTGTGAGAGAAGCCTTCTGGTGAAGAGAGGTAACTCCGTGTTGTTGGCGAGTTTCCAACGGAGTCCCTCGTGCCACACCTTGTCAAAGGCTTTCTCCACGTCCTTACTGTCGGAGAGAGTCTTTTGGTGTATCTGTCGTTTCTTCTGTATTCTGTCGTGTACGATGGTCACGGCCGCCTGAGTGGACCTGCCTCTCCTGAACCCGTATTGATGGGGGGAGAACCAGTACCTCTCTTCCAGGAACTCCCGTAGGCAGCAGTTGACCATTCGTTCGAGTATTTTGCCTAGGTGCTCTAATAGAGCAATAGGCCTGTAATTGTTTGGGTGTTTTGGGTCTTTGTGTTGTTTATGAAGGAGTATATTGTGAGAGACTTTGAATATTTGGGGGAAGTGGCCTGAGGCTAGAGAGGCATTGAATAGATGTGTGAGTGTGGGGTATATGTCTGCGGGGAGGTTATGTATTAGTGTGGCTGGTAGACCGGAGGGGCCGGGGGCGCGTTTTGGTGTCGATTTTATGTAGTGTTTTGTTTCTTTGACGGTGATTGGAGTGGTAAGTGTGGACGTATAGTAGAGCACCTCCATACGTATCAGGTGGGCAGGCCTCAGCTCGTGAGCATGAGTCCGGCACCATTCCTGAATGTCTTGGAAGTGCTCCTGCGCATGTGGTTTTGGTGGGTTGTGGGTGTGTACTGTGTCCCAGTGGGACCTGAATGCGTCGAGGATGTCATTAGTGTCTGTGAATGTGTGGTTGTTTATTTTCAGTGTTATTGGTTTGGATGGTTCCGCACCCAACATCCTTTTCACGTGCCGCCAGAAGAAAGAAGGGTCCATGCATCGGGTGTCGTCCGCAATGCGGACGACCTCACGCCTCTGCCGGTTCCTATCTAGCTGCACGCATTGAAGGATGCGGGCACGTAGTTGGTTGATGTTCTGTTGTCGTGGGCCTCTGGTGTAGTGGTTGTTTTACTGTGTGATAAGTCTCTGTGTGTGTATTGAAAATGTGAAATGTTTTAAGTAGGTGTAGTTTTTGTGTGGTGAGTGTAGATTACGTGCGGTGGTGATGGTGTCTAAGAGTGAGCACCAGTGGTGGTCTATTTGTCCTGGATTGGTGTTCTCCAGGTCGAGGTTATGTGGTGTGTTTGTGGATATGTGGCTCCTGAATTCAGCCCAGTTAGTGTTTTTATAATCGTATATAGGTGATGTGGGGATGAGTATGGGGGATGTGGATATGAGAAGGCATATTGGTATGTGGTCTGATAGTACGTGGGGACCGTGTGCAATGTGAGTGTAGAATCGTGTGGCGTGGTCGTTAGGGAAGACCACATCCGGGGATGTGGTGCCTCCGCGCGGGCCGAAGAACGTGGGAAAGGCAAGGCCGATGTGTTCGCAACGGTAACGCCGCAAGGCACCGGCCAAGTAACTACCCGCATCGTTCGTATTGTTTGAAAGGAGTGACGGGTGAAAAGCGTTGAGGTCCCCCGCAAAGAAGATAGGTAGGTTGTGGTTTGAAAGGGCCCGGAGTGGGACTTCTAAGTTTAGCTGTATTCGTGGTGGTCTGTAATGTGTGGCCACTATTATGGGGCCAGAGCTTGTGTCAATTTTGCAGGCTAGAAAGGAGGTGTCGCGTGTGTTGACGAGGGAGTGGTGTATGTTGCGCTTTACTAGGATCGCAGATCCTAGGTGCCGCGCCTGTGGGGATAAGTATGTGTGATAGCCTGCAATGGGAGTCTGTTGTTGGGAGGGTGTAAGCTGGTGGAGTACAGTAGTATGATGTCGGGTCTTTGTGTGTTGAGTAACCAGTTGGCGACCGTATGGCGAATACCGTGCCAACTGCGTACGTTTAGTTGTATTAAGCTAATACGACCTATTGTCGTGGTCTGAGTGCGCGGGAGGCTGATTTGCCAGGAATCGTCTCCTTCTCCTTGGTTATTGCCCAGGAGGCGTGAGGGGCGAGTACCTTGACTCGTGTTGATGTATGTTTGTGGGACACGGCAGTGTTATTGGGTGGGGGAGCCGTAGTGGGTGGAGGAGTGTGTTCTGTAGAGGTGGTGGCTTTGGATGGGGTGATGTCTTGGTGGGGGGGAGTTCGTGACGGAGATGGGTGGTGTAGAGCTGGAGGATGAAGGGCTAGAAGTGGTTGGGGAGGTGCAGATTATGAGAGGAGGAGTGTCGGGGGAGAGAGGAGGTAGGGACGGCGGAGGGGGGGTTGAGGGAGAAGGAGAAGGAGTCGGAGGAGAAGGAGTTGAAGGGAGGGGGGTTGAAGGGGAAGGAGTCTTAGGTGAAGGAGAGGAAGGCGGAGGGGGAGGGGAGTGAGAAGGAGTAGAGTGAGAAGGGGTGTATTGAGAAGGCGAGGATTGAGAAGGAGTGGAGGGGGAAGCAGTAGGGAGCGAGGGAGGAGTGGAGACGACAGGAGAGGGGGGGGGGGTTGTTTGTCCCGTGCCTGTCTACGCGGATGGGGCTTGGGGGTGGGGTTTTTGGGGTTGGCACGGGGTGTAGTGGACTGCGAGGGGGTTGGGGTGACAGTGGAAGCTGTGGGAGAGGAGGCGGAGATGGGTGCGAGGGGGGGGGGCAGTGGGAGGTAGGTGGGGTTTTGATAGAGGGGTGGAAGAAGTGCGAGGAGGCTAGGTTGTTTGAGTGGGGGCTGGAGCAGTGGCTAAGGAAGGTGCAGGGACAGGACAGGCAGCGGGGAGAGCGTGGTGAGAGTGGGGGACGGTGGTTTCCTGCGGGCAGGGGTGTGTACCCGTCGGGGTGGGGAAGAGTGCGGGTCTAGTTGTGTGTGCGTCTATTAGAGCGAACACCTTCTCAGGGAAGGTGATTTGCTCTATGCCGTTGGAGGCGAACAGCGTGTTGAGGATCTTCGCGTATAGTCGAGGGTCACCTCTCGACATGTCCTTTGCCACCACTGAGAGCAGGGTGGCCAGGTGTAGTTTGGTTTTTGTGTTGTCGCTGGGGTGGGGGTGGGCGTGTAGAGTGGTGTGGGGGTGGGGGTGGTAGTGTGGTGTGTGGGTGTTGGTAGTAGTGGGGGTCTCTGAGTGTTATGAGCTGGGGTGGGGGGGAAGGGATGTGTGGGTGGGGTGTGGTTGTGCAGGGGGGGAAGGTGCGTCAGGGGTAGAGCAGGGGGAGCCGGCAGCGTAGCGCTGGCTGCAGCGGCGAATGTCATGGTGAGGGGAGGGGGTGCGGGGGCGGGGGGTGTGGTTGTGTGTGTGTTTGGTTGTGGGTGCCGGATGGCCTCCACGGCGTCGTGTCGTGCCTTACCTAGGTAAGGGCACCTGGGGTTGACGGCGACGTGGTCGCCGCCACAATTTGCACAGTGGGCTGTGGTGGAGGTGCAGGTCGTGTAGTGGTGCCCCACTACACTGCACTTGGAGCAGATTAGGTCTGCAGTGCATGTGTTGGTGCTGTGTCCGGTCTTGTAGCACTGGTGGCATTGTGTGGGTCTTATGTTATGCTGTTCTTCAATGTGTTGAGGGTTTGTGAGGGTGCCGCAGACCTTGATACCTTGGTCTAGCAGCATGTTTTTTGTGTTGTCACTGGACAGTGTAATCACTGCCCAGTTCTTTGACCTGTTAAAGTAAAGGTCCTTGACGACCTCCTCCCCGTACTCCTGACGGAGGTGCGAGCGAAGGTCCTCGTTGGTAAAGGCCAACCACAAATGGTTGGTCCTTGTGACTCGTATCTGGTATCTTTTTATGATACCGTCAGCGAGTCTAGTCTGTAGGTTGTGTGTGTTAAGTGTAGTGGTGGCATTTTCGTGGAACGTTAGCGCGTCCTCCTGTGAGCGGAAGACGAGCTTGTGGCCTGTGCGTAGTTTTATTATGTTCGTTATTGGTGTGTCGTGGGTGGAGGCTAGGTTAAGCAGTGTGTGGTGGTTGATTGTGTCGGGTGCTGGTTCTGTGGTGTGTGTTAGGATTAGATGAGAGGTGTTTGCCATTTTATACTTTTAACGTTTACTTTTGATTGGGAAGGCCCCCGCCCCGCCGATGAGGACCCCATGAACATGACTCGGAAGTGGTGAAGGGTGATGGATGATTTTATAGACCTGGTTGGGCTCCTCAGAGGGTGTAAAAACATGGCGGACTTAATGATGACTGAAGCCAGAATCAACTGACTCTAGTCGGGGTGCCACCCCCTCTATTGGGTTTTGGTTATTTAACAGCAGTTACGTCCGACATCTCACAGAGACGGAAGAGTCTCCCTCTGTGGTCCTTGACGGTGGCCGCAGGGTAGGTTGTTATGCCTCCCCACGTTTGTAACTGAATCCCAAACCAGGTTGCTTCTTCCTCTGGGTTCCACAGCGGGGTAAGCCTCAGACCTCCTTTCCCCAGAGTTTTCAATTATGCCTTTTCTAAGTAGAACGGCATAGTTGCAACGAAGCTATATGTGTAGAGTCAGAATGACGTGCCTGGGAAATAAAGGTATTTTTATTCGGGAGGGGGGGGGGGCAGGGGGTGACTTAGGGTCCTATTCAGGTCCGGGGGTATCTAGAAGGTTGATGATGAGAATCTCGTCCACGAGAAAATTCGTTGGTGAACAGGAGTGTCCTGGAGGTGACTTTCCCTCAACGTTTCCTCCTTTGCAGGCCTTATAAGACTTCTCTTAGGTGGTGATGTTCACGTTGGAATCGATCGATGTATCAAGACGATCTTCGATCAGCTACTGCTTCTTAAATAGATGAGGCAGCAGCGTGCGGCTGCAGGTCTTGACTTGTCATAAATTTTCCTACCGCCCCCACAAACAGCCATCCCGCTTCCTCTGTTTTTCCCTACGGATTCGCAAAACTTATTGACCGCCCCTCGTAAATCAATGTATTCGAGAATCTTTGAAACAGAAGCATTATAATTTAGTTTCTATTCTTTAGCTCTAGATAGGGCAAAATATATAATGACTAAAGCACACTTAGCTTATTTTTTTCGTGGAATAACGACATAGTCGTACCTTAAAATCGGTGCTTGCGCCTCCCACGGATTGGCAGTCATTAATACTAAAGCGAGTAAGAGAATTTTCCGGAATTTTCTCCAGTCCTTCCTTGAATACCCAGAATTAATCAGACCATCAGTTCGACGGAGGCACAGCTTAACTCTCCCGAAAGGTAGCTCGTAAACCCATAGGGTCATAGGCCTACAGGTGAAGATCTTATTGTTTCAAATCAGAAATGATTGACTTCAACTTGCCATAAAACCACAGTAGCGTAATTACTGACCGTACGCAATTTATAGTAGAAGATAGAAATTATTTGTTGTTTTAATCAAGAAAGGGTTCGGAGAGCGGTTACTTCGATTTTAATGACTTAATAATGTATCTTTGTCTTATTCACCAGTAAATCTTTTGTGTACATTTTCTCGGAATTAATCAAGTGATTAATGGGGGTAACAAAGTGTAGTAAATTGATAGAAAATTTAAGTAATTATTAAGGACTTTGAATTGTAAAATAGTGATTTAATGTATTATTACGATGTTTGCTAGTTAGAAAAAGAGTGCGAAGTCAATCGCTTTTATGAAATGAAATGAACTCGTCTTAGATGTTAAAGGCATTCCATTACAGAATTCGATAATCAGAAGTGGTTAGGGGATTTGTTTTTTTGGGCGAATTGACACGCAAACTTTTCTTTACGGTAGAAACGTTTACTCATGAGTTTCCCTCCGTGCTTGTACGAAGAGCGTCTTTCGTGGGCTTAATGAAGAGCTTAACTCTTCATTACAATTGCAACATTGCAAAACAATTTTCGATTTCCCTTGCTAAGATTGAGTGGTTATATAAATTTTCCATTCTCATCGATCACAGAAGTTACACATGAAAGTGTATGTGTGTGTGTCTGTGTGCGAGAGAGAGAGAGTGAGTAATAAACATATCTATCGAATAAGCTTGTTTTCTATAATATATACATTTGCAAACGTGTTTGTTTTAGTAGCATTGATTTTTTATTTTTTTTTTACGAATTTCGTAAAAACCCTGGAAGACGTGCAATGAAGGACACTCGGTGTGTGTTGTGCTGGAACTAGTTTTCACCAATATCAGACGATTTTTATAAAGTTTAAGAATAGTGATTGTTATCTCTCCAATGAGCATCGATGAGGAAATCCTAATCGTCTTGATAATGCCAGGTAAAACTGCAATTGAAGAGGATCCATAGCAAGATATAAACAAAAAAATACCAGAAATGGCTTTAATCCGTCTTGGTCCGTTTTTCAAGACCATATCGATTAAATTGGAACGTTTCTTCAGGTGAAGATTTGGATGCCTCATATGTCGTCTCCACGAGACAAAGCTTTGCGTTTAACAATTTGCAACAGTCCTGCTAATCAATAATTAAAACGCTCCTATCCTTCAAGTTGCTTGAACACGTTACAGAACTAATGAAAATTCGGGACACCGATTAAATCCCTTTTATTTTTATATATTGAGGAAGATTTTTTTTTAACCGTAAAATCAGATGAAAATATATCATAGCTAATGCCCATTATTTCTTTAATTAGTAATTATTTTAGGATGTTTTTTATTCAATTAAAATAGGTACTACACGAAAAATCATTACTTTTATGTACCCCTAATAGCTACCGAAAGTGGTTCAATATTCATACAGCCCTAGCTAGCAATTAGAGGGTAGGAATGGCAACTACATGTGTATATGAGAAACATTTGTTTATGCTAAAATGTATGTTAAATGGTATAAATAACTAAATTTGCCTGTTCAACTCTGAGGCCTCGGACGTAAATTTGGTCCACAAAAAATCCTCCTGGAAATATCCAATTCAAAATTTATAGGACTCTCTGCTTCGGTCGACGAGCTCTAAGCCACGTTTTAGGCCATGTATTACCTAATCACATATATAATCACTTTTCCGCCGAAGCAAAACACTTTTCGCCACTTATTGAGCATAAAGAGCATCAGGCAACTATGTTCTCCCTCACCGCTCGCCCTTCATCCAACCCTACAATTACGAGGTACAAGCCGGGATCATACACGCCCTCAGACGTGTTATAATGGTAGGAAATCGATGGTTATGTTATCATTAGAGTTCTTCTTCGTTCTTTCTTTGGTGTCTAGAAAATAGAGGACAATAAGTGGTGCTCAGTCACCTTCCCCCCTACTCCCCCCTCAAATCCTCAATGTTCTTCGTCTCCATTTGGGCAGATTTTCTTTCTTGATTTTCCTTTTTGCAATTATCTTTGATTCGAAGCAGTTCAACTTACACACACACACACACACACATATATATATATATATATATATATATATATATATATATATATATATATATATATATATATATATATATATATATATATACAAAGAAAGCAACTACAGGATCTGCGGGTGATAATACAACCACCACAGGGCTATGCCCTTTTTATTTTCTGTATTTCAAATAAAATTTGAAGACAGAAAGAAAGATGTAGAAACCTGGTGTAGCTGACTATAAATACATATAGTACAAGAGAAAATAAGAATTGGACGCGAATGAGCAAATGAGACAAGAAACCGGAGTTTTTTAAAGGCAAGAGAGAGGGACATTAGAAGAATCCAGAATCAAAGGGAGCAGAGGGCGGCACAGTGAAGGCGATCCTTTACCGAGAAGACAGAAATAACGCCAGGGAAAAAAAGTTTTGAATTCCTGTCCCGGCACAAAGCTGCGCGCCCTCTCGTATCCCTAAAATGCACTTCTCGCCTAGAATTCTCCTCGTCCTTTTTCGCACCGCCGTAAACTCCGAGATGGCTCGAAGGCGTCAAAGAAATATCGTCGGCCCAAAGATGAAAAAAAGGTCTTTAGCGCGACGATACGGATTTTACGAGAATTCGATTCGCTCTCTCGATTTTTGCTCGTGGGAGAAATAAAAGTACGACTTCTCCCTTGAATCAGGCAGAAGCCCTTGGACTTACGTCGAGTTTGTGTGAAACTCGATCCACATAAGAAACCGTTCGCCCGCTACAAGGAAGGAACTTCTCGGGGAATTCGTTGTTGCTGTCACGGTACTTGTAGATGCCAAACTTCTCGCAGCCCCCCCCCCCCCACTTCAGAGTCTAAGGTAACACAGGGCCTCCCTCTGCAAATTACCCTAGACGTATCTAGGTAATCGGTTTTGGTTACTCACTCCAGGAGTCGAATATCGGACAGGTACTTCGAGGAAGAATTACGATTGAGTCACCGCTTGGCTCACCTTCGCGATCCGGCAAAGGATCAGTATATCACCGGTCTAGGATTACCCTAGGATTATCTTTTTCCCACTCTACTTTAAAATTGATAGTGGGATGGAGGTCGTTAAGATTTTTAAGGAAATTGTAAAATAAGTTTAAACTATTTATAGGCCAAACCGATATGACATCATCTACATACGTATACGATACAAAATTATGATACGGAATCACAGAAGGGAGTAATGATACTTCGAAATGTTCCATAAAAAGGTTACATAATATGGGCAATAAAGGATTACCCATGCTAAGATCATATTTTTTAGGGAAAAAACCCATATCGCTGATAAATAGATTGTCAGTAACACAAAGTTTAACAAGCTTTATAATTCTAATTTTGCCTAGAGCAGGGATTCTTAACCTGGGGTCCATGGATGGGTTTCAAGGGGTTCATGAGGGTCAGATTAAAAAAAAATAAATTTATGGGTTTCACTAAAATAAACTAGATAGCAAGAGAGAAAGTAGTATTTGTGGTATATTTGAGCAGGATAAAAATAATTTTGTTTAATTTGCACAAGATGACTGTATTTCTTTTATTTGAATGAGTAGAATTTACTTTTAAATTGAAAAGAAGTGTTATTTGTTAAGATTGTTTACTTTATCTATACTTTTGTATGCTATAGGCCTACATGTATGAGGCAATCAGAATTATTTTATGTCAATAAAATAAAGTACATATATTAATTGCATGCAAATTTGTTTTTATGACTTTTATGTGAAGATTTCCTTGGAGGGGGTACATAGCTTTCATCACTTTCTTAAAGGGGTCCATGACTGAATAAAGGTTAAGAACCCTGGCCTAGAGAGAGGTTTAATTTTTGATTATGTAATACCTTAGATAGAACATTAAGAGGTTCGTTGACTGGGACATTAGTGAACAGGCTGTCTACATCAAAGCTTACTAAGCTTAGCAGGGTCAGCAAGAAGGGAGGCTAACAAAACGAGAGTTTTTATGCATGAGATTCAATACACGATATAATAATAGGCCAGAGAAGCGTTCCTTTTTTGTGGTTTTTGGCAGACCATACATACGGGGAAGTGATGGGTTGGTAGGTTTAAAACGATGAAGAAGGTCTGAGTTGGATCGTTTGAGCAATTTTGTGAGAGTTTTGTTGAAGATCTCAGTTATATTTTTCAATGAGTTGGAAGATAATTTCTCGTAAATGTTAATATATCAGTATAAGAATTTTTGTCTAACAATACGATTTGATGAGTTTTTTCCGATTTTCTTAGAATGGTATTTTTGTTAGAATTAAATAATTTGAGGGCAGTCATAAGGCGCCTAGGGATCTCTAAGTATTTCACACTGTCACTATGGGATAAAGCACCAGCTACAAAACTACTTAAGAACTCAATGTTCGACTAATACTTAGAGATCACCAGGAAAGAACTAGATGTCCGGATTAAGCAACATTAAGTCAATGTACGTAATCACAGTGAACAATCTGCTCATTTTCTACATATGTACAATCTTAACTATTGCATCAACTGGAACAGTGCCAAACCAGTCATAA
Source organism: Ceratothoa steindachneri (assembly GCA_963969495.1). NCBI lineage: Eukaryota > Metazoa > Arthropoda > Malacostraca > Isopoda > Cymothoidae > Ceratothoa > Ceratothoa steindachneri. The sequence continues at coordinate 92,296,523 of OZ018317.1, read as the reverse complement.
AATGCAGTAATTATATTTTGAGAAATATATTAGAATGTATCTCCATTAACGCGTTCCGAAATTTCAACCATAGCCCTGGTTTGTTCACGCTAGACCCCATTATCACTATATACATAAAATCTCAAATAAAGTTGTTTCAGGATTTTGTACCCCCTAATTAAGGTTCGGAGGTGGGTAGTCTAATCCCCTCTTCCACTATTTAAGGCAATGTATGTCCAGCCTCCTGTTCATTCCTTGAAAAGGTCTTTAAGAATAAAGACGAAAGAGCTCGGAATCGTTTTTCACTTTTCCTTTGTGGGTGTAGCTGCATAACTTTGACTCACGTGCACTGTGTAAGCTTTTTTCATATATATATATATATATATATATATATATATATATATATATATATATATATATATATATATATATAGAGAGAGAGAGAGAGAGAGAGAGAGAGGGGTTGTGGTACAACCACTCTATAGCATACATACACTACTCCTATATTACGTGGGGAGGGGGTGAATTAACCAACTACTACAACGCGAACCATTGAAGGACTGTTCGCACGGATTAACGACCGACAAGGAGGTCAAACTTGAGGCGTTGGGTTTCAAATCCATAAAAATCAACAGATGGCATAAATGGTTAGCGAGATTTATTTGAAAATGCTGAAAGTATCGTTCAAGGTTTTTTAAAGATGAAACAAGAAATATGTAATCTTATTTACAAATATCAAAATAAGAATAATAATAAGCAAAGGGGAATTATTTAAATTGAAAGAGTCTCTTGATAATTACTATGCGGAGGGATTCTCAAATGGAATTAATTGATTAATGTAACTAGGCTCATATCAAAAGGTGGAACTTGACAATACTAATAATGGAGGGGGTTTCAGTCTTACGGGTCGATGACTTCGAGGAAAGTCCTTCTTGCGAGAGGGGAACGATCCGATGAGGCAAGTGGGGCACAATCCGAATGAGGCAGGTGGGCCACGATCCGAACCAACCTTTCGATGAAGCTAGCCAAACTTCAAAAATGACGTTCGACGGAGAATGTAGGAATTCTTGTAATTCCACTGAAAGAGGAATATTTTTTTCATCAAAGGAAAATCGATGGAGATTTTCTTCTGTTCGATTAAACGAAGGGAGACTGTTGCGCAAATTCAAAGGCTCACCGTTCACATAAGGTACCAATTGACTTGGGTAGAATCACGGCTGAAGAAGTCTGCTGTCTGACGAACGCTCACGGGACGAGACGATAAGGACTACCTTGAGGTGCGGGCTGGACTCATCGAACTACAGAATAACCCGAGTATTTGTATGCCCGGTTATGAAGGGGAAGGGGGAGTTTGGAGAAAGGAGTCACAAGCTCCAGACATCTTAATCCGGAGGCGGAGTCGATTCATCATTTAGCAGCAAGGGGCGACACATAGCGGCTGTTTCGCACCTGGTCACCGGAGGAGGGGGGGGGGCTTGGGACGAGTCGCCGCAAGATTGGGAAATATTTTCCCAACGTGCTCAGGAGTCAAAAATTCGAGAATGTTCGAACAGGAAATGACGTCGTCCATGGCGGAATACCAACATCACGTGGTCTCCGATAGATTGAGGGGAGGGGGTTCAGAAGTTGTTCTTTTACACCCCTCCCTTCCATACGAACGCACTTTTCTGAAAGAGAGGGAAGAACAAGGGACATCGTAAATTTGGATAGGAGGAATTATTATTAAAGCGTGAGCCTGATAAAAAAAGGGGGACCTGACCTGTATTCGACAGGATTACAAAAAGGCTAGAATGTTGATCTGAGCAAAACTTAATGTAAATGGGTCGGCAAAAAAAACAACATTTCAATTAAGGAACCAATTTAGAACTTTGTTTAAAAGGGTAGTGGAACAACAGCGACAAAAAAAACACTATATCAAATAAGTATCTACATGGACCATAGATATATGTACAGAGTTAAAAAAAACAACAGAAAGTAAAATAATATATGCATGATTAGCTGACGAGTTTATAGGCGACCTATAATTTAGTAGATTAGCCAGCATTGTCGGCTAATGAATTCCGGCTAAGATTATCATCTATAAATTTTTCGGTGCCACGAATATACCAAACTTTGAACTGATAATGTTGGAGTATCAAAGCCATCGCACTATACGTTCGTTCTTGTTCTTAGCATTTCGCGTGTAAGACAAAGGGCGATGGTCAGTCTCGACAATAAACTCTTTCCCTATTAAATACAAGCTAAACTTGGTAATACTACATACTATAGCGAAAGTTTCCGTTCTATTACCGAGTAATTACGTTCACGGGGCAGTAGCTTTCGCCTAAAGTAAGCCACCGGGTGGCTTTCACCTTCGTCAGAGTAGTGGAACAGCACACATCCAAATCCTTCGTCACTCGCATCCGTCCGGATGCCGAAGGGTTTAGAGGGATTAGGGAGCCTCAAAATGGGGGCGGAGGCTAACTTGTCTTTGAGCACCTGGAATCTGGCAGTAGCTTCGGGATTCCATGCAAGGGATCTGGGGATCTCTTCTGAAGGAGGGCACTTAAAGCGGCGGAAATAAACGCGAAGTTAGGGATAAATCTACGGTAAAAGGAGGTCGATCCCATGAATGACCTTTAGATGTTTCTTCGTGAGGGGAAGGGGCATCTCGACAATGGCTCTGACCTTTTCGTCCTGGGGGCCCATCTAATTTTTCCCAACATGGAACCTAGATACTTAATAGTATCATACGCAAAGTGGCACTTACTGGGGCCATGGGTGAGTCCGTGCTCACGAAGCCGAGTAAGTAGGGCGCGGAGAACTATCACGTGTTGGTCCCACTTAAAGGGAGCAACATAAAGGTTGTCGAAGTAGAAGGAGACGTGCAGCAAGTCATCCAAAATCCTTCGCATCATCCTATTATAGTTGCTACACGCAGTGATTAACCTGAAAGGAAGTCTTTTAAACTGCATAAGGCCCTTGTAGGTAGGAAAGGCAGTATAATTACGCGCGTTTTTACGGAAGAGAATTTGATAGTAGGCTTTGCAGAGGTCCAACTCCGAAATGAATTTAGCTTCCTCAAAAAGGTAGAGAGTTTCGTCTATAAGGGGACGGTTCTGCATCAAACACCGTGACCGAATTTAAATTTCGAAAATCGACGCACATGCGGAAAGTTTGGTCGGGTTTGCGAACCATGACTATCGGGGAGCAGTAATCTGAATTCGAGGGCTCGATGATATTTAAGGCTAAAAGATTATACACTTCTTCGTAAGCGCTTTCCTAAGGTGGATGGGAAGAGGATAGTGCTTCGATCGAACAGGTGTTTGAGTGGTGAGAATGATGTCATACTCAAATTGATTGGAGCAACAGGGGGTCTCGGAGATGACATCTTCGAATCCATTTAGCAATTGCTGCAGCTGACTCTTTTGAAGAGGCGCTAGCCTGAGGAAGACATGCAGCACGGGGGATGATGATTCCGGGATTCCAGGTATAGATGGGATAAGGTAATCACCATCTTGTTCAATACATACTACTTGCATGACATTGAGGGGGTCAGTGGGATACATCGCTTCCAGGGGGTGCTCTTCATCGAGGGCCACAATATTGTTGATACACGCACGGCGGTGATATTTTTTCAACATACTCGTATTGATGTGGAAATCCTTATCTCCTGAGGGGGTTCAAATCAGGTAATCCATTGGTCCTTTTACCTCTAGAACGGAAAAGAGGCCCTTCCGCTGGCTCAGGAGTTTGTTACTCTTCGTATGAACTAGCAACACCACCTCCTCGCCAGGCTTAAGTCTTCTTTCCTTCGCCTTTAAATTGAAATAAGTTCGATACTTCTCCAAATTCACCTCAGAATTTTGGTACGCGATGTCGGTACATATCTCAAGGCGTTTTCGGACGTCTAGGAGATACAAATAAGAGGATTGGATTTCGTTATCCAGACGGGGATTGGTGAAAAGTTCCTTTAAAATAGCATGAAAGCCTCGAACATTACGTCCATACAGTAATTCAAGGGGGCGAATCCTAGGGTCCTATCGGGGATTTCACTACACGCAAACAGTGCCACGGGTAAGAAGCGGTGCCATTCTCGGGGATGATCGATACACAATTTTCTGAGGATTGCTTTCATGTGCCATTTAGCTTTTGGCAAATTCCATTTGCGGCTGGGTGGTATGGGGTGGTAAACAGAGGTTTTACCATGAGGAGCTTTCCGACATACTCCATAATCTCAGAGGTAAATTGTCTTCCTCGATCCGACAATACCTCTTTAGGAATTCGTACCCGAGAAAAAATAGAAATGGGGGCTTCGGCGCACGAAACACTATCAATGCGTTAAGGAAAACTGCGTCAGGAAAAAGGGTAGCGAAGCCTACCAAAGTGAAGACGTAACTGTGTCCTTCACTGAACGGGGGATAAATTGAGCCAATAAGATTAATGGCCACACGAGAAAAAGGTTCCGAGATGATCGGGCTTTTCTGAAGGGGGTCTGGCTTGATGCGCCCTTTTGCAGCCATCGCATGCTTTGAAGTACTCTGCAATTGCTTTGGCTGCACCTGACCAATAGAAATAATTAAAAACCCTCTGAGAGGTTTTATTATGACTAAAGTGACGGGAGAATAAACTATTGTGAGAAATCTGGAGGACTTTGGGGACGTGAGAGCGGGTAACACACAAGGTGTGTGTTTCCGGTTCGGTTCCTTGGCAAGGTATGATATACTTTTTTCACCACGGGAAGACTCTTGCCCCTGAGTCCTGGCTTTCTGCCAAAGGGTGAGGAAAGTTGCGCACCCCTTCTGGGCGCGGGAAAAATCCTAGTTCCGGAGGGTCTCGATCTCCGGATCGACGGGGTTTTCTAAAGGAATGGGATCCAGTGAATCCTTGGCGGCCTAAGAACGGGATATCACGGGTTGTGCTACCGGGTTACTTGTAACCTGGAGGCCCTGACCAATCAGTACAGAGCAAAACTTGATTGGGGCTGCTACCACTTCGATCCAACCAGTCAAATAGTCACATTCGATGTGGCATTTTACAATAGGAAATCGATTCGCTCAGCCGAGGTAATCATGGACCACAGCAAACGTTTGGTGGTCACGACCGACTGGGGGAAGTAAATTCTCGGATACCACGATGCAAGTTCGCCCAGTGTCACGTACAAGGGTGGCCACACGGGATTCGTTGACGGCTCCATTTTCAAACTTCAAACCATCGGGGGAGCTCTTAATAAAGAGAAAATTTACTTAGTGACCGGAGTTGTTGGTCGACGGCAAAGACGTAGTGGTATCTTGAAGAGACGGGGGAGGAGCAGGAGTGGCACTAACTTGGTGTACCTGATGGGAGGACGCGCTTCTAAATTCAGAATTTTGAGAGCAGTTTGTGCGTACATGACCTACTATTAAGCACGTGAAACAGATCATCTGCCTTCTGGGGAATAATGACGCGGGGTAAGTGGTAATTATTGGCTTAATGTCTTTTGGTTCTGAAGGAGGGAAGTTCCTGGGTTTCGAGGAGCCTTGAACTTTCACGAGTCTAGGGGTATTGCTTGGAGGGGACCTGGAGTTATTAATCTTAAACTTGGGAGGAGACAGGGAGGACATCTTTTTTAACTTTGGGATACAAGTTATGGCTGCTTGCGCACACATCAGCCTCTTCTAGGCATTCCTTGAATGTAAAGCAGCGCTTGCCCTTAACGAAGGCACAGAGTTTGGGGGCCAGGGAAGCTAAGAATTGATCTTTTAGGACGAAGTCCAGACGGGACTCGTACTCTTGGGCGACTTTACACGTATATAACCAAAATTGGAGGGGTTTCTGGATGGTATACTCAAAATGGCGAAAGGTCTGACTGGGCCGGATCTTTTCGTGATGGAAACGGGTATAATAAAAGTCTGGGGTCATATTTACGGCAGCTAAGAGTTCAGACTTGAGGGTAAAGTAGTCACAGTGGACTCTGAGGAAAACGAAATGAATATGTCTCTCAACTGTGAGTTTAGGAGGGGGAGCAATTTGGCTACACGATCTACCTGGATATCTCAATTATTGATTTCAAAAATCTTCTCGAAATGCGTAAGATATGATCCAAAATCTTCTTCTTTAAATACGACTAATCTTACTGATGGGGAATGTGGAGTTTCGGTCCGGGAGTTAATTAACATTGACTCCAATTAATTACGACTTAATTCAATTTCATACTGCCTTATTCTCTCACGATCTTCCATTTTTCGTTGTTCTCTTGCTCTTCTCTCTTCAGCTTCTTTTAGTTCTTTTTCCTGCGCTCTTAGTTCTTGTTCATTCGCTCTTAGTTATTGTTCATGCGCTCTCCTCTCTTCCATTTCATTTCTTTCTTCTTCCTGAATATAAGTTAATAATTCTCGTCTCTACAGACAGAACGACTCTCCTTGACTCTTGAAACGGTTAAACGATCAAGACATCTTTTGGCTTACTAGGGAGAACGTAACATGAGAACGGGGCTATTGACGTAACGAAATTACTCGGCTATATACGTGAAGCCTAAATTTTCCCCAAATTAAATATTTATAATAATAATAATAATAATAATAATAAGACTTTGGTAAAGCGTTCTTCAAGGCTTGAGGCCTTCCCAGGGCGCACGTTGTGCTGAGATGAGAATGGAAATTCAATGGAAATTCAAGAGGGGGAGAAGGCAATTCTGAAAAGATGCGTTTTCGGGAGACGCTTAAATGTGGTAAGAGAGGGAGAAGACCTGATTACAGCAGGAAGAGTATTCCACAACTTAGGGGCGCAGATTGAGAAGGAGCAGTCCCCCATTGAGCAGAGGGATGAACGAGGAATATTCAAAAGAGGTGAATGTGATGACCGAAGGGCCCGAGGGACATGGCGTGGCGAAAGGCCAAAAGAGAGGTAAGACGGGGCCTTGTTGTTTACCGCCTTAAATGTGAAGAGAAGTATCTTGAAGTGAGTACGGGATCTGACAGGGAGCCAGTGCAGCTCATGCAGCAAGGGTTTCGAGGGAGAGAAGCAAGGGCAGTGGAGGAGAAGCCGGGCGGCATAGTTCTATACAAGTTGAAGGGGGCGGAGCGAGGAGTATGGCAGATTCACAAGCAGAGAGTTACAGGAGTCAAGGCGTGAGGTGATGAAGGCATGAACAGCAGTCTCAAGACTTTGGCGATTAAAGTGAGAGCGAATGCGTATGAAGTTACGAAGGAAACATAAAGAGGATTTGCTGACATTGCGGACATGAGGCTTAAAGGAGAGATGCTCATCAAAAACAACACCCAGATTCCTAACGCAGTCAGAGAAAATGATAGTATTACCGCCCAGAGTAAGTGAGGGAAAGAGAGATTTCGATTTTTTGAAAAAAACAGAGGTGCCTACAAGGAGGACCTCAGTTTTGGAGTGATTAAGCCTGAGAAAGTTGTTAGAAAGCTAGTCAGAAATAGAGGAGTAGGCAGCCAGGAGGTCAGTGATAGAGTAGGCAGGAGACGTGGGGGATAAGTAAACGAAAATCTGAGTGTCATCAGCATAGAGGTGGAAGGATAGACCGAGACTACGGAGAAGGAAACTAAGAGGGAGAAGGTAGATACGAAATAGTAGAGGACCAAGGACAGAGCCTTGTAGCACTCCAAATTTTGTTGAAGACTATAGTATCTTTCGCATTAATTAATTTCCTTTGGCAACTTTCTCTTCTTATAACTATCTTTTTTATTCCACCTTGTAGATGGTGGATCACTTGTCCTGTATCATCTCTCTTTTAAATGAATGTGTTTGGTAAAAACCAAACTAAATTGCTGAGCTTTCGATCTTATTTGATCATCTTCGGAGCATTTTCATATGTTCTTGCCTCCTTTACCGATGTAATGAGTGAAGTGAGGATCCGACAGAATGAAAGAAAACGAGTTTTAAGGGGTCTTTATTCCGCCTAGGTTGGGCGTAACATTAGAGAAAACGGGCCAGTATGGTGAGTGGAATTCTAAAATAATTTTAATGTTCGATTCCAGCTTGTCGCTTGACTGTTGATGGCCGGCTTAGCTCCAGTTGGGGAGAATGTGATGTATCTGCACTTTGCGGATGGCATCACCCAAATCATGTCCAGTATACACAAAAATCCTGAAGTTCAAGCAAGGCAGACAGCCACTGAAATCGACAACAGCAATCGATACGAACGAAAGTGGAAAATCAAGTACAACCGCCGAAAGTTCCAAATCCTTCCAATAAACCGCCGGAAACTTGACAATGTCTTAGTGAATGACGAAGTGTACCTGTATAACAACGAGGGTAAAGTCCTAGGTCTGCCCATCACCTCAAACGAGTTTAGAGCGCACATAAAGTACAGAAGCTCCCTTCCGAAATACAGCTTGGGAAACTATATAGATTCCGAAACCTCAGCTCCAAGAATCTCAAGAAGCTGTACACTGATCTGGTACGCTCGACATTAGTGTACCCGGCAGTTGTCGTGTAGGCTGCGAGTTCCACCACTATCAGGCAAATGCAGAGAGTGCTGAAAAAAGCAGCCCTGCTAATAGCGGGAGCGCACATAACGGACCGTATTCGGCAGACAGACCTGCACGCAAGATCAGGTCTGAAGCCAATGAATACGAAACTCGAGTGGCTAGGGAGTAAGACCTGGGACAAAGTCAAGGAAGTTATAATTCCAAATATGGAAATTAATCTAGACATTCCGAGAGCGGATAGGGAACGCGCCACTAGGCGAGCCCTATTCCCAGGTGCAAGAATCTTCTCCCGAGAGAACCTAATTAAACACTTTACATAAAAATGACAAACGAATACGAAACACAAGAGGCTAATTTCCCACATCCAAAAAGAAATAAAAAAAGAGGCGAAATGCCCAAATACCGACAATACAAGAATAAATTACCAGAATACCGATTAAACAATAACAAATTATCAGCAAATTAAAAGATACAGAAATAAAAGTATCAAATATAATACTTGAAAGGCTAGAATGTCGTGAGGGAGGAAATAGAGTATATTTATATTTATATATATTAAAAAAAAAATTAATAAAGTTAAAAAAAAACGAGACAGGAAAAATCAAAAGAAAAGGTCGCATTGTGGCCAAACAAGCACCTAAGAAAACACTGACGATGCACAAGAAGAGACAAGACAATATATGAAAAAGGAAGTACCTTAGAGATGCCCTCTACACTAGGACAAACTTTAACATCTATTTACCTATATTTATCTTCTACACTTTTTCATTCTTTATACATCAAATAAAATAAAATCAAATCAATCTTCGTTTATTAATATGGCTTCTAAGATCTGATAAACATCAAGCAGCAATTTGAGGAGACTGGACAGAAAAATTGAAGTATCTTAAGCTTTCCGAAGAAGTTTACCACCGGTAATGGAGGAAAAGAAAAGGGAGGCCACACCAAAAACGTGAACTTACCACACGTCTTCCTAACGGGGATATAAGAAAATAATATACGGATCACGCATAGCAGACCCATGTCTGGTTCCCCCCCCCTCCTCCTGCCGCGCCCTCATCGGGGCAAGGGAGCGGAAGTGAACTGAACTGCCATTCATTTAGTCTCGATCCAACTATGTCTGTCTCTTTCAAAAACATAATTGGAAGCGTAGATGTAAGCAGGTTTGAGGATTAGCCCACTGTGGAACTTAGCGTCAAAGGCAGCTCGGTTATGAGGCGATGCTGAAAGGTTTGGGGAAGAGTTCGCTCTAGTTTGTAAGGGTAATTTCCAGCCAGAACCACATGGAGACATGTAACCGTCCCTGTGTAAGTTGGAAGCAGCATCGATAACCAAATCCCAGACGGGCCGGCATCCCCGGGTGGTGGTAATTCATTCGATCACCACCCATCATTAAGTCCGCCACATTTCATCCGTCTGAGGGGCCTCCCCTGGTTCACCCATCATCATTTATTTATCCCATCCGGCAGTTTACGTTCAGGGAAACTTGCTTGCAACGAGGTGGGACGGCTCTCAAAGCGCTCTGCCAAGAAGAAACGGTCCCTACAGTAAGGGGAATACATTGAATTTGATAGTGAACAACAAACAGAAGCCTCACAGAAGAGACAACGAGGAGAAAGCCAGCCCGAGGGGCTGGAAAACATAACCAAAGAAGAGGCAGTCGGAACGCTCCGTGAAATAGGACTTCAACCGGCAATTCCACCGCAGATCCTAACGCACAGGAGCGTCGTCTGCCAGCGACTGGACCCCTGAATTGGACAACACACTAAGGAGCAAATAAAAGATGAAATCGTAAAGAACCAACTGTGGGTCAAGGTGTCCCAAAATAATGAAGATTTGGAACAAGAGGGACAATTCGGAATACACTCACTTATTTAAGATTGTCTTCTCCGACACCACGATGGCACAAAAGGCAAAGAAAAATAGACTACTGCTTTTTAATGCAAAAGTCAGTGGGGAGCTGATAGAGAGAGAAGAATTTACTCCCATACAATTCTGCTTCTGATGCATAAGATGGAAACACACAAGACAAAAGAATGCACAGAGCCGCAAGAAATCTGTTCAAGGTGCAGTAAGCCAGGATATCACTGGAAGATCTGCAACAGTCCCAGGGAGAAATGCGCAAACTGCGGCCAAGGACATCGTTCCATGGCCATGGCCTGCCCACTGAAAAAAGAACTGATCAAAAAAAGGTGCAACAAAAGAAAGATGAGCAAGTAAGGAAAAGTAATATATCATATGCACAGGTGGAAAAAGCAGTCTTTACAGAGGCAGAAGTCAAAAAGACTTATTTGAGAATCGAGAACAAAAACTTGACGAAGATCCTGACCTGCATCTTGTATGCTCACGTCAGGAACTTAAAACGGCATGAGTAAGATGTGGTTTCCTGATAACTCACCATCAGGGGACGTACTCCAACTGCAGCTGAATCCCAAGCAGAGATCAAGACAGAGTTAAGAGATGAGAAAAGAAAACAAAAACAGACGGTCCGACCAAAGGATTGGAGCCAAAAAAGAGAGGGAGGCAGCAGCAAAAGCAGCCCACACGACCAACCCAAAGGATGAGGAGAAAAAGAAACAGAATCCTCTGACACCACAAACAATACAGACACCTCGGATTCAGAGAATGCAAAAAAGGAAGTACGGCGCAAAAAAGGTAAAAGAACGACAAAGAAAAAGCTAGATGCTGACCAAATCAACCTCTATATCTACGCAACCGAGAAATTCCCCTTCCCGAAGGACTGGGATGCAAACAAAATTTGCGTGGGAATAAAGAAGAAATACTACAAATGGGTCTTCGACGCTCAATGCGAAGAAGAATTGGCTGAGGAGGCCCTGTACAACCAGAACGTCGCCCTCTACCGGGAAACATTTATAGAACTCTCCCCAGCAGAGTACAAAAAGAAGAGGAACGAGAACGTAAATCTACTACTCGCAAGCACTAAGACACGCAAATGCCATGACAGAGAATTGAAAATCCGAAAAACAGGTTAAGGTTATTGACGCTCAGCGTGAATGGATGGGAGGGAAAAGCCGTGGCATACGGAAACATATTCCGCGTGCTTGATCCCGACATCATACTGATCACGGAGCACGTTATCGATACTACTAACAGTCAGCTAAAGATACCGGGCTACAGAGTAGTTACGAAAAACCATTCTCAGGAGGGGTTCGACGGTGCTGCCGTTGCCGTCAGGAAGAATCTCTCGTTCAGACACCTTCCAGAACTGGACAAGTCCTTTGTAGCGGTAGAGTTGCACACACTAGGAGACAATCTCTTAAACACGGCGGCATACCAACCACCTCAACGAACGTACCTGCCCATCACGAACTTCTACACCTTGTTCGGCAACGGCAGAATGCGATGCCTTAGGGCGACCTCAATGCCAGATGCAGAACGGCTGGCTGTGGAAACTCGAATAACAGAGGTCACAAGTTGGAAATGATTATGCGACAAAAAAAACATCCAGAGGATAGGGCAGGACTTTCCGACCTATATCACCTCTCGGGCAGAAACAAAGCCCGACATATTCATTACATGTGGTAGCTTCCATTTCAATTACCATAGCGAGCCGGGCTTAAAAGCTCCCAGCGACCACATAGCGATCTTAACTACCATCACACTCGTGCAGATCCAGCTTCTGATCCCCCTCCGCAAAAGTTACGCTTCTGCTAACTGTGATCGCTACAGGAAAATCCTTGCCAGATACGAACCAGCGGACATAAGCGAAGCAATACTAGAGGAAATCGACGAGGAACTGGAGAAGATAACTGTCCACATCATCGAGGCGGATCGCGAGTGTGTACCAATGAAAAGGTATGAAACCCTTCCACAACCCATATGGATTGAGGAAATGAGTGAGATCGCTAGGGTGCACAGGGAGATGTTAGATTAAACCAGAAGAGAAGGTACAAATCGGGAAAGAAGCTCGCTGTTACGTCGCCTGAGTGAAGAGCTGAAGCAGGCCACAAACCAGCAACAGGCTATGATCTGGGACAGCCTGATTGATCAAGTAGACAGCAAGGTAAGGCCCGACAAGTTCTTGCGACTAGTGATAAAATTAAAAGGCCTACCGAGAAGAGAAAAGACCCGCATTAAGGCGGGCAATGACTATTTGGAGGATCCAGAGGTTTGGGAAGAGAGATTCCGCACGTTCCCGAAGGAAGTCTTCACAATTACACCCAATGACGTTGCGGAATTCGACCAGGAGTTCAAATGCCAGCTGATTGAAGATCTTAATCAACGGATACATCAAACGCACCCAAAGGCCTATGTCGACGAAGGGAGGCTGACCATGGCCGACAAATTACAACAGAAAAAGTCATGGAAACTGTGAAACCCTTTCAACAGAAGGTACCAGGATGGACGGGCATCACCAAAATATCTATAACGCTTCTCTGAATACGAGTTACTTCTCCGACGGTCTAAAAGTGCCCTAAATCATTTTTATATCCAAAGGGAAGAAACCCCCCAATCAACTGGAGGATTACAGGCAAATATCCCTCCTTGAGTTCATAGGAAAAGTCTACGAGAAGCTTCTAGCTAATAGGCTTCAAGACCAGCTAACAGAGCTAGAAGCTCACAACCATTAGCAACACAGGTTTCGTATGGGAAGGGGGACTGATACAGCACTTCCTCTCTTCACCGAGAAACTCGCCTGCAGTAAAGCTGAAGGGAAATACGTTGACGTGGTGTTGCGAGATGTCCAAAAGGCCTTCGACAAGGTTTGGCTGAGAGGTCTACAATTTAAAATCTTAGGCTTTCAGCTAAACCTGAACCTGGAAATGGTCCTCTATGACTACATCATGAAAATGAAAGCCAAAATCTCGATTGAGGGCTATAATGGACCCGAATTCGTACTTGAGGCGGGTGTTCCACTGCTGTACCTAGTGTACACATTCGACCTACCTGTTCCAGTAGGGGAGGATGTGATGTATCTGCACTTTGCAGATGACACCACCCAAATCATCCCCAGTACACACAAAAATCCTGGAGTTCAAGCAAGGCAGACAGCCACCGATCTCGCAACATCAATCGGTACGAAAGAAAGTGGAAGATCACGACCAACCGCCGAAAGTTCCAAATCCTTCCAATAAATCGCCGGAAACTTGACAATGTCTTAGTGAATGACGAAGTGTACCCGTACACCAACGAGGGTAAAATCATAGGTCTTTGCATCACCTTAAAAGGTTTCAGAGCGTACATAAAGAACAAAATCTTCCTAGCCAAAACACAGCTTGGGAAACTATATAGATTCCGAAACCTCAGCTCTAAGAATCTCAAGAAACTGTACACTGCTCTGGTACGCTCGACATTAGTGTACTCGGCAGTGGTCGTGCTGGCTGCGAGTTCAACCACTATCAGACAAATGCAGAGAGTGCAGAACAAAGCAGCCCTGCTGATAGCGGGAGCGCGCAGGGTGGACCGTATCCTGCAGACAGATCTGCAAGCAAGAGCAGGCCTGAAGCCATTGAATACGGAACTCCAGAGGCTAGGGAGTAAGACCTGGGGAAAAGTCCAGGAAGTTATAATTCTAAATATGCAAATTAATCTCGACATTCCGAGAGCGGATAGGGGACGCGCTACTAGGCGAGCCCTATTCCCGAGTGGAAAAGTCTGCTCCCGAGAGAAGCTACTTGGACTCTACATGAACATGACAAACTAATAAAAAGAAAAAAAGTCGCAGGGCCAACATCCAAAAGGAAATGAAAAATAAATTATCAGAATACCGGTAATACATTAATAAATTACCAGAAAAATTGAAAGATACATAAAATAAAAGTATCAAATATAACACTTGAAAGGCTAGAATTCCGTGATGGAGGAAATAGAGTTCTCCTCAAATTAATTGATTGATTGATACATGTATAAAGAGTGAAACAGTGTAGTAGATAAATATAGGTAAATAGATTTTGAGTCTTTGCCTTGGTGTAGGGGGCATCTTTAAGATACTTCCTTTTTTATAGTGTCTCATTTGCCTCTTCTTGTGAACTGTCAGTGGTTGCTTCAGGTGCTTGTTTGGCCGCATTGCGACCTTTTCTTTTGATTTTGCCTATCGTTTTTCTTTGGACTCTATTTATTTATTTATTGTTTTTTGTTTTGTTTTTCGAATATATATATATATATATATATATATATATATATATATATATATATATATCTATATCTATATCTATATCTATATCTATATCTATATCTATATCTATATCTATATCTATATATATATATATATATATATATATATATATATATATATATATATATATATATATATATATATATATATATATATATATATATATATATATATATATATATCTTAGGTTTTAAGGAACACTTTCGCAAGCTCGAACGGAGACTATGAAAGAAATAGAAAATTAGTTGGGAATTCAAAGAATAAATGAGGAATAGTCAAACGCGTGGCAGATATACAAATCCATATTTCTCTCAAAGTAGCACGAGAGAATGATGAAAATGAATCCTGGTTCGAATCTCTTCCCTGCACGGATTTTTCGAAAAAAGGTTATAAAAATATTACTGCAAGGAAAAATTATTCCGTTTTCTCTTTCAATGTGGTTTAATGGATTCATATATATATATATATATATATATATATATATATATATATATATATATATATATATATATATATATTTATATATATATATATTAAAAAAAAAAGCGAGATGCCCTCTACACCATAGGAACAACTCAACATCTATTTACCTATATTTATCTTCTAAACTTTTTCACTATTTATACATCAATCAATCAATTTGAGGCGAACTCCGTGTTAAAATTCATTTATGAATTGTGCACGGGCAATGAACTCTCTTTCTTGGATGTTGAAGTTCAAAACATATAAAAAGTACGGACATGGGAAGATGCCTCAATGCGCGATTTATCAGTCTGTACGCTTGCTCTCTCGCTGCAAACTGGTAAAGGCTATCACAGGTAAAGGAGGAAAAGTTTTTGGAAGGACCTAAATAAAACCCTTTCTCAAGAAAATTTTTAAGAAGAAATATATGCGCTCCTAGGGCTGATTGGAGATTCCTCCTGTTCCTCTTGAGCGAAGTAGCCCCCCCCCCCCTTCCTCCAAGTGGTTGCTCTTCCTCCTTATTCTAAATTATTGGCTTTTTTTTCATACTTTTTACCTCAAACCTACTTATCACTAGCACTACATAACTTGGTCATCGGCAAGATTTGAGTTGTAGTTGGTATTGAGTTATAGTGAGCCCCTGCAGGAGACCCTCTTACGGGGCATGAAAAGGGGGGCCGATTCTCGGTCACGAGCCAGAACCTAACTGTGGACCGCTGTTAGGGCTAGGCCCAGATAGGTAGGGTTGACCAAGGAGAGTGCGAAAATTGTTAGGTAAGCGAGATAGAACTATGATAGATAGAGGTGCTCCTCCCACTAGTGGAGACTGGATAAGAATCCACAGCTGAAGATCGACAGAAGAACCCGTCTCCTCGGAGAGATGACGTCTTCCGGGAAGATGGACCCACCGGACTTCAAAAGGCTTCCCCTTAGACTCATACCAAACGGAAAGAAAATAGCACCACAAGAAGTAATGTAATGTATATTAATAGATCTGGAGATACCACTAATCAAATGCATTGACACACCATCTGGATTTACAGTTATTTGCCCAGAAAATAAAGACGAAGAGAAGCTACTTTCAACGGCTAGGAGCATTACGCTAAAGAAGTTGGACTTGGAAGCTAGAGTACCACCACAAATCATGGCTAACAGAAGTATCATGTGCCGAAAAATCGAGTCGTGGGTAGGAGAGCACTCATGCCAAGAAATAATAAAAGAACTTTAGGACAAACAAAAATGTCTCAAACTAGCAGAAGTGGTCATATTTAAAGATCACACCCACGTTTTCAAGGTCATTTATGAATCTACCGAAATGGCTTCAATGATCATGGATCAAGGACTTCTCGCTTTCAATGTGAGAATCCCATCCGCCCACCTACAAAGAAACGTCATAACAAACATGCAGATATGCTTCAGATGTTATACGTTGGAAGAACATACGACGCAAAATTGCCCCCCAAAAGACCTAATCATCTGTTCTGAATGTGGAACTGAAGGCCATTCTTGGCGTTACTACAACAACAAAGTTAAAAGATGCATTAACTGCCAAGGGAGACACAGAACTATGGCCATGATCTGTCCCAGGAGAAGAGAAATTATAAAGAGAAAAGAAACAGAGTCAAACAGAAATAATACTAACGTAAATAAAAACTCATACGCATCAATGGCAAAAAGTGACCAACAAGGAGCGGCAACACAAATAAATTTAGATGGTACTCTCAACGTAAAAATACTTACTTGTATATTACATGCCCACATGATGAACATAGCTAACCCTGGAAGTTATGCAACAACAGTCAACAGCATGTTACAGGAAAACGGGCTCAAACCGATGAAATTCCCCAAATACGTCGACTCATCGGCCATTTTCAGAATCAGAGTCACAGAAAAGACAAAACATGAGTTAATCGAAGAGGCGAAAGGAAACCAACAGGCAGAAGAATCAGAAGAGGACACAATCAGCGAAGACTCAGAGACTGAAAATTCCTCCGACGACACAGAGCAAGAGTGCACACAGATTACGTTAATCGAAGAGACGAAAGGAAACCAACAGGCAGAAGAATCAGAACAGGACACAATCAGCGAAGACTCAGAGACTGAAAATTCCTCCGATGACACAGAGCAAGAGTGCACACGGATTACTCGCAGGAAAGCCCAAAGAACTAAAAGATCTAATTCCGCAAGTAAAAGGGGTCCATCACCCAGAGATGAACTACCAGAAGGACCCTTGAATGCAGTCAGCAGAGGAAGAATCCAGGAGAGACGAAAGAAGAACCAGAAATAGAAGATGAAACACCGATAACTTAACATATAGGACAAACCCCGTCGGAAAACGAATACACGAATGGAAATGGAAATTAAAAGTACTACAAATTAACACATGCGGGTGGAAAGACAAGGAAATTATGTACGGAAACTTATTCAGAAAGATTGACCCAGATATTATACTAATATCAGAACATGGACGAAACACAGAAAACGACAAACTAAAGATATAGAACTACAATGTTATTAACACAAATCCTTCAGGAGAAACACACGACGGAGCGGCAATAGCTGTCAAGTAAGGATTGAAGTACAAGAACTGGAGAATGCATATTTAGCTATATAAATTAAAATGGAATTAAGCAACATCATTGTCGCAATTGGATACCAGCCACCCAAGCGCCCCCAATTACCGGTACAGAACTTTACTAAACTCTTCAACTATAGGATACCGGTCATTTTGATGGGCGATTTAAACGCCTATTGCGGGGCTTCTGGGTACAGAAATACAAACAGAGTCGGAAGACAACTTAACACGTTTATCAATATACGTATACTGCAAAGACTGGGACCCAATTTCCTTACATACTTACAAAGAGAACACGCAACAAAACCGGATATCTGCCTGGCTAACTTCAATCTGCCCTTTAACTATTTTATGTAACCAGTGGATATTCCTTGCAGTGACCACACTGGACTCTAATGCACATAAACAAGAATCTTATGCAAATCCCTTCGAAGAAATGGAAGGCGTACAATAGAGCGGATTGGGATAAGTACAAAGAATTACTTCAGACGTACGTGCCCAGCCCGCTAGGGGAAGCTACTCTAGAGGAAATCGACGGGGAGTTGGATAGAATCAGAGAAGAAATTAAAAGGGTAGAGAAGGGGGCTGTCCCCATTGACTCGTTGCTTTGAGCGAGGAGATCGGCCGGGCGGCGGAAAATATAAGAAGATTCGGAACATCAAGGGAATCATACAACACACTCAGGAGGCAGAAAAGAGAACTAATAGCACTAATTTATGAAAAACAGAAAGAGAAATGGTATCAGCACATCGAGAAAATAAATGTGGAAACATTACCAAGGAAATTTTGGAAAAATATCAACAGATTAAAGACAAGGCCAACGAGGAATGAAATGAAAATTAACGATTCAGGGAACAACATTTTAGAAGATGAGGAAGAAATAGAGGCATTATTTAGAGAGCACCGGAGAAATGTATTCAAAATTAGCGAAGAAGAGAATGAAGACTATGCAATGAATTCGAATATCAGATCGTGGACGAACTCAATGTGGAGATCGAAAGGACATACCACTTCCACTTTGTCGAGGAAGGTAAAAACAACAACGACGGAATAGACGCAATCATTACATCTGAGGAAGTAAAATAAACCATAAAGACCTTGCGACAGAGAGCCCCAGGCAGATCGGCACTCACCAGATTAAATTACGTCATCAATGCGTGCGTGAACACGGGATACTTTCCTGATGAACTGAAAGTGGCGAAGATGATATTGATACTCAAAGCGGAAACCCCCCAGATCAAGTAGGTGGTGGAAAAAATAATAAATAACAGACTGTCCAAATTCCTCGATGATAATGGCCGATGAAACAGCTGCTAATTTGGCTTCAGGTAAAACAGAAGCACGGAGAGAGATAGAAACCTACACCAGTTTTAGTAAGAATATTTACTAATAACGGTTTGAACGCCTCATAAATACCAATACTACTTTCGAACTTTATCACGCTAGCTATCCTACCTAAAGTGGATAGAGATAAGCCTGACCTCCAGACAATTAGCATCTCTTTGCAAACCTCTTACTTCCTTCATCTTTCTGCATCTATTCGTTTTTTTCTACTATCACATTCGCACACGGGACTCACAGTGATACGTGGGACAAGGGTCACGATAAACTGCAAAATTATAGTTAGAGACCAGCGACATATCATGGTTCGGATTCCACGTTAAGCTGTAGGTTTCATGACTAACTAATTCCACTTTTGTATCCTACTATTTTTTTCGCTTTCCTACCCTAAAACCTTCTTCTTCCTCTCCCTCTCACTCCTAACCGCCGTACTCACAGTGCTTAAAGCCTACTTTGGCTCTAGACAGTGTGACTATAGAGGTCTATAAAGGAGTGCCGGGCCTCCCCCTCTCCGTCCGTGGTCGCTCCATGAGCGCCAAGGGAGGGGGGTCAGAAGAGCTGTTCTTTGTCTCCCACCTCTCTTTTCATTTCATTTCATGCCTCGATGCGGAGAGTGAATGCACACTCATTACATCGATAAAGGAGGCAAGAACATATAAAACGCTCCGAAGATGATCGAATAAGATCGAAAGCTCAGCAATTTAGTTTAGTTTTTACCAAACACATTCATTTAAAAGAGAGATGAATACAGGGCAAGTGAGCCACCATCTACAAGATGAAATAAAAAAGATAGGTAGAAGAAGAGAAAGTTGCCAAAGGAAATTAATTAAGGCGAAATACACCATGGTCTTCTACAAAATTTGCATTCAAGAAAGACTGCTACCCAACTACACTAATATATATATATATATATATATATATATATATATATATATATATATATATATATATATATATATATATATATATATATGCACAAACAACGCGGAAGGAAAATAACTAGAAAAATTCTTTTAACGACGTAGTTGGATTTCGCAGCGATGTTGAAATTCAGTATCTCATAATCGGCTGGAGATGCCGTGCCGGAAAGACCCCGCATAGCACCCGTTAGTCGGAAACATACAGAGTTTATTTACGACGAGAAGATAGATAAATTTCAGGGTTGCTCGTTATGACATCTTATAAAAGAGGGATAAAACTCTATCGTTTAGAGCAATCGGGCAGTAGCTTTTTCATTCGGACTCTGCATTTATGCTTTCATCCTCTTCTTCTCTAACTCTCTATCTTTTTTTCATTTGTTTCGGCTTCTTTTTGCATTAAGTTTGGGCCAAAAACCACCAATCGGCCCTTCCTAGAACAGCCTCAATTCAGTCTTTATCTCTACCAGTCGCTCAGCCTGTGTCACTCTTAATCTCTATATCTCTCATATATGTATGGGCGTCTTTTTTATTATTTACAACCTCCATCAATTCTATCTCCACGCCGATCTCTATTCTTTTGTCTGGTTATCGATTTCCTTCGGGGCAATACTGTTCCAAGGGGGAATTCGATCCGTGAATATTAATGACCTCTATATTTTACGAGGGAGTGAAGTGGGCTGCATCTACTAATGTGAATGGATATCACACTTGGATGGCGTTAATTTCCATTCCATACTTTATGATTAAAATAATTTAGCTCTATTTTGGGCCGAAACCTTTGTTTATATGAACGCCATTACTGATGGTCGCCGTTCCTATTTATAGGATGGTTCTTGAATCAGTCAGCTCATCGCTATTCATGTATGTATTTAAATCTACATGCATATATTTATTGATTTTAAAAGGGGCAGAAAAGCGGAAGCATCTCGGCTGAAGAGTCTTGAAAAAGTTATTTGGAGTGAAAGTGGTGGAATTCGGGTGAGAACAAAAAATGTATGGATGGAATATGATCTGGGTGTATCGACTTCGCATTGATTGCCATATGCTGACGAGACCCATGATTCAAACCTCCGCCCCTCCCTCCAAGCCCAGTGTAACCCCCATAATACCCTGCAGCTCCAGAAAAAAAACACTTACTTCCTGAACCCTCCAACACAAGTACTGCCCTTCGCTCCTGAATATCCCCTCCTCCACTATGAGTACCTCCTCCCCTCCAGGAAGGGAGCTAATGGTCCGGATCAATTGATTTAGGAGCATAAATGCCAAAGCCTCCCCCCCCCTCCCCGCAATGCTGCGGTCCCTAAACGCCTGTCACGCCACTATCCGATTCGGATACATTACCACCCGATTTCAGTCTAAGTATTTTCCTCTTTTGACTAATCGGTTTATGTACCGTCCGTGAGTTTCAATTCTCCTAACTTAAACACTTTAGGATCCTATTTAGATGAAATTCAAAGTAGAGTTGCACAGGCATGAATAGCGAAGAAGGCTTTTAAGGAACGACACGTAGGTGACAAAGAAGGTTATGTAGAGACACATTAGTGGTAAAAAGGGGCTTCAATGTAGTGGTACATCAGTGGTGGAGAGTGCCTTTAAGGAATGATTGTGAGTAGCAAATAAGCGTATTTAATGGTATATGAGTGAAGATGGAGGCTTTGGAGAGTGGCTAAGAAGTTTTTGAAGGCCTAGGACGTTAATGGCAAAATAATGTCTGTATTGGCGTATGAGTGTGGCTGGAGGCTTCAAAGTAGCGCCAGAGAGGCGAAACAGCTTGGAAATAATGGCAGATGGTAGACAAAACTATATGTAGTGGCATGTATATGAGTGGCAATGGAGGCTTTGAGGTAGTGGCACATGAATAGCAAAACTGTTGAACCCCGTCAATAATTTATGAAGCCCCTTTTAACCGGATGAGCTTCATGGCCTATTGTCTAAATAAATGACCGAAACAAGAGGCAAAGGCGAGGCACTAAAGGACCTTGACACACAAACACACATGCTCGTCCATGTACACATATTTTTCATTAGAACTTTTCATCACATCTAGTAGTTTCTTTTTTTCTTTCTGTAGCCCCTCCCCCATTTCTCTTTTCACTTCTCTGTTCTCCTATATGGTCACACATGCGCACCTACAGCTCCCACTTCGCGCATTTGCGTAATGGAACTGAGCCCCCTCCCCCCTCCCCCCTCCCCTGGTTTTCAAACTTGACTCTCTGCCATTTTTTTAAAAAAGAAGTAAATAGATACGTAAATAATTCACCATTAATTATTTTCCTTCGACCAAATTAGGAAAAAAAGAGAAAAATTCCTACCAACTCTTTAATTTTTATTTTCCCTCCAGGAATTAAGACCTCCAATAACTCGAGACAAAATGGTGCTTCCACACAGCTGTGTACCAGTCCATATGCATGTACAATCGCTCCTCTATGTTGTACACGTGTTGATATTACTGTTAGACAAAAATACTTATTCTTTTTTTCTTTATAATCAGAAAATATAAATGTTATTACCATGACACAAATACATTTTTTTCTCCAAGAAATACAACAAATTTATTCCGTAGGTTTGTTTCTGTATTCCCGTGTATGATTTTCTCAGCCTTCGTCTGCCATGTTCAGTTTCTCTCCGCAGAGACTTTGCGCGAAGCCATAAAACATTCCGGCATCGGTTTGTCTTCATTATCTCTCACCTGCACACATATTATCTTTTTCCATCTCACATATAATTCTCCGCCATTAGTAATGCGGTGGAAAATTTGGACACAGGTGTATGTCTGTGGTACTCTCAACCCACCACAACCCAAGTCTCAATTACCTTCCACCCCACCCCATTTTCTGGAACCCGAACTTTTTTCACGGCCTCTTGATTTCAAACTTGTCATTTATGGGTGTGAGAAGCGATCACTTTCGCCGACTTCAGTTTCGGACAACATAATCGCCGCGCCCTCCGGAGATAATAATAATGTGGCCGACCTCGAGGCCTTCTTGGAGTTATAACTCCACAGAGAAAGATGTTATTACAATACTTCGATTCACCTTCATCAATTTGGAGTTAAAAATGTGCCTCCTATCTTGTGCAATGTTGCTAAATCGACTCTCGAATTTTCCATCTCATTTTTAACAGTAACGGAAGGTGGCATTTAACAGCCCTTCTGTGTGAGGTAACTAGAGAAGAATGAGGTGGGGGGGAGAAATAATAGAGAAATCGAGGGTTACCATTGAGCTCATCTTCCTCTGTGGCGAAAGCATCCGAGGGAAAAGAGATATAAATAAATAAAAATAACATAAATACTAAAAGAGGTGTGAGAAAGAGTACCATAGCAAATGGTCATCTCTAAATGGGTTTGGGACAAACTCGCAGGAACACATCCATAAAAAACACAGATCTCCAAAAGCTGTGTCTTAGATCCCTTCGAGCGGGGGTAGGGCAAAAAGAGGCAAATAAAAAAAGGACAGAACAATAAACCATTCTAGGGGCAATACAAAATTTTGAACGCAATATTCCGGTCATAGATGGGCAAATTCGAACCCCAGACCCCCTTGTGGAACACTGCTAAGTACAGTTGACTGAACACTCAATCTGCAAAGCGGAAACCATTCTAGTGCTACTCATTCAACACCGCCAGGAATTAGAAAATTAACCCGAAACAAGGACATGGGGCAGAAATAAACCAATCCAAAATGATTTAATAAAGAGATGAGTCAGAAAAAATCAAACTCACAGACTGACGGCTGTAATATTCTACCTTCCCATACCCTAGAGCAGTTTTTCAACCTGTTTTATCTCACGGCACATCAAGCCAGGGAGTAATATGGTCGAGGCACACCATCAGTATTTAAGAATATATTTAATCACATAATAATAAATTCTAATAAATGTTCATAAGTTAGGACTGCTAATAATTTATTAATTTAGTGTCCAAACGTATTATAGTACGAACATGAGTAAATATTAAAAGCCTTATCATACATACCTAAAATAACAATGATAAATTTGTCCTCGGCTTTGCTTCATAATTTCCGTTTTCTGAGGCCGAATGACGGATAGGCATACCCGCAAGTCCTGCTCCAGTGTCTGAAGCCGCGACCTGTTCTTATTTTTTACTGTGTTGATTGCAGAGAATCCAGCCTCACACCGATATGAAGTTGAGAAAGGAAGAAGAGTTTAAATTGGTTTCTTTGTAATTGCGAGGTATTCGTCTTGAATGGACAACCAAACAGCATTCATATTTGTGGATTCGTGCTTCAGTTTTAGTCCTCTGTCTTTCCTGATTTCCGTCTTCGGTAACAGTTAACTGCTGATTCGTGAGTACTTGCCACAAACGGATTTCTCGCCCAGTCCAAGGACGATGTTTCAAGCGATGGAAAATATTTTGCAATGTTCTTACTCAGTAGCGAAAATCTTTGTAGAATTAATTAAAATAAGAATTTTTTTGTCCAATCTAGCAAATACACTAAATTTAAAAAGTACAAATAAATATAAAATGCAGTAAAGAAAAAATTCACACTGCATTCCCTCCCCAAAATAGAGTAAAGATTTTAAGACAAATAGCAAAGAAAAATTAAGAAAAGAAAAATATTCAGTGTACAAGAAAAAATAAGCACTTAATTTCTAAATCCAATTACCATTAAACAAACCTATCAACTTATTTAATTAACAAGGAATAAACACAAAAATGAAAAATAGAAAGAGTATTTGCTCTATCACAAAAGTTTAAGGATTAAATTTCGTAATTTTCTCATTTATTAAGCAATTATATATCAATTATAAACATCACCCTTAATAAGATACCTTCCTTAAATCTCCCGTAGCACACTTGCAGTCGCTTTAAGTATTAATTTTCTTACATTTCTCACACTTAATAAGAAATTATATATTAAACCTAAATACCAAACATAAATCTAAATATGCCTAAAGACAATAAATAAAATAAAATATTGGATTGACATAATGAAAGATAGAAAACGAATTTATTTATATTAGTAAAAATCTGGCAACTATAGCTGTGGTAGGACACTCTGTTAAGGCAGGACACTTTATTGTGTCGCAAGTACGAAAGCTTTATCATACATTCGTACAGTACCAAAATTCGTTCATTGCTCTTTCTTGTTTGAGGGAGAATCAACTTTCCTCAATCTCCCGCGGCACACATGCAACCGCGACTCCCTTTCTCTCTCACTATATGTCTCCCATACATGAATTCAAACCCCATTCATGATATATTAAACTACACTCAGATTCCCTTTTCTCGTACCTTCTGTCTCCCATACACGAATTCCAACCCCAATCATGGTTTATTACACTACACATCGACTCCCTTTCTCTCTCACTTTCTTTGTCCCATACACGAATTCAAACCCCAGTCATTGTATATTACACTACACACCGACTCCCTTTCTCTCTCACTATATGTTTCCCATACACGTTTTCAAACACATCGATTCCCTTTCTTTTTCCCGTACACGAATTCAAACCACACTCATGTTTTATTACACTACACACCGCCTTCCTTTCTCTCCCCCACTATTCTCGTCTAGCGCTGAGTGCTTGGTTATCAATCCAATAATTCAGTTACGCAGATTCTTTCCCTCCCGTGATCGGCAAAGCTCGCAGGATATTAGTGCTTAACACGCTCAAATCGCCTAAGCTACTTCCGTTATAGTGGGAGCTCCGTGTACATGTATGCGTGTACATATATGTTTCGTATTATAAATGCCTACTAGGTTTACATGGAATTTAAGCTCGGAATTATCTTTGTACAAAGGCCGCTGCACGTTAGGGGTTATATCTAATTAGTAAACGGAGCTTTCTTTCATTTCCCCCACATCATATGATTGCGAAGTGTATCACTCATCATTTTTCATGTATTTCATTCGTTTATCTGTTCAAAGAGACCTGACTCCATTGTATAACGGAGGTGGGATTAGAACAGTGACGCGTTCTATTTTCTAACCAAAAAAAAAAAAATCAATGGGAGAGGTATGAAAGGAAGCTTGTGTGAATGTAGTAAAGTTAAAAATATGAAAATCTGTAAAAGATGTATAGCCAGAAATAAGGAAAGAGGAGAGTATTTGAAGTGAGAAAGACTGGGAAGGTGTGTAACTCTCTTGAGGTTACTTGTGGGATAGCAAACTCCTTGTACCATGTAAGGATAATCTGGGACGCCATCGTGGTTCAAAATAGTGATTGTATTTTCGAATAAGTGACGTGTTTTTTTAATAATATCTGTAAATTTTTATATGGTTGATAGTTAATTAAAATATAACATGAGAAAATAACAAAGCTACGAGGGCCTGTCAAAGGTTATCCTATTAGTCCAACCTTCCCCCAACCACAAACCACAGATCCCATCAGTTCACCTTCAGTTCAAAGAACAACGTCAACACAAAGACAAGAGATCTCCGTCAGCCATCAAACATCACTTCTTTATTCTGGTATAAATAAAACAAGTAATAAATAAATAAATATACGGTTTCATTATCCTTTTATGATGTTTATCATCTTCACTTATTTTATTTTTATTATGAATAAATATGGAATTAACTTAGAAAAAAAATTATCGGGGAAATTAAACTTGAGGGGGTGATAACTTACCCACGCCCCTTTCCCAAATATTTAGATTTACAAATTTACTTATAAGCCCAGTCTTTTATTTGGTTGTACAGATATTAATGTCATTTTTGAAAGGATAGTAAATTCATTTTTTAATATATACATGGTCAACAGACCTAGGTCGCGTGCTCTCAATTGTTTCAATAATTTTGCCTCCTAAAATTTAACCAACGTACTATTAATTAACAAATATATCACCTGACCTTACAACCTCCAAAAATTAAAAAAAAATCAATGAAAATTAGAATGGTTACCATTCAACCGGCCTCGTATGCACGTGACTAATAACAATCATTCAGCAAAGTAGTTTTCCTCGTTATTGCCAATGTTCCCCTATCGTTTAACTAATCGGTTGGATTCGTTTTTTGAAGAATTAATTTGGTTTTTAGGAAATATATGATATCCTTTTCCATTTACTTTATACCAGGGTAAAACCTTTTGCCATTTAGGCGATGGTGTAATAATTTAAATAAATGGTAATCGAATGGTGTAAGTCCGGAGAATGGGAAAGATGAAAAAGTAGTTCTTCCAGACTTAACGCAGTAATTTTCTCCTTTAGTCAAACGCGCAATGTATTGGTGTGCATTTATCGCCTTATTATTAGAATTTGTGCTACAATATTATGACAGGGAAACTATATAAAATGATTTAAAGGATAAACTATATGCATTAAAAGCCCCTGGCCGCTAAATCTTCCAAACGCCACAAGGAACTTCTTAATTTTCTTTTCTTTTGAAGGAGGATCGGGATGTTTTTTACGCAAAGGCAATGGTTTCAGTATCCCACTTGGAATTTTTTCTTATTCCTTTGATATGTCTATGAATATGTTGGTGTAGGTTTGCATGCAGGGGTCAAATACGTGGGGAAAACAAAATAAAAGTACAAGTTCGTTATAACTATTTAAATGTATGAAATTCTTTTCATAGAAAACATCATATTTGTTGGTTAATATGATATTCTATATCGACACGATCTGAAAATGATATGATAACAGCGAAAACACCTAACAATACTGTGGAGGAAAGTATTCCGATAGGGACACTGCTCGAGGAGGGTCTCAGCTGTTGACAAAATTGCCCAGACGGAAGGCGGATCATATTTCGGTGCTGTAGAAGTGTTGAAGAGGATCCGAGAAAGTGAAAACATCTAAGACCGACCTCGTTCTGGACGACCCAGGGTCAGTATTCAAATTCACGACATCTCTGCGTCGCATAAGCCTAGGGGATCGTATGAAAACCGCAACCTAGCTGCAACATGAATCAAGAGAGGTTTGCCAGGTTAATGCATTCGTTAGAACAGTTCTTAGATGACTGCTTGTACAAGGCCTGAAGTCATGTAAGGACCGCTATAAACTGCTGATAAACCTTCAGCAGAAGTAACTAGCTTGGGCACGTGCTCACCGCAACTGGACCATGCGTCAGTGTGGACGTATCTTATGGTCCAACGAGCCCACGTTCCTGTTGTTTTCGACCCCAGGCAAATTTAAAGACTGCAGGAGGGCATGGGGAACAGTGAAAACGAAAGAAAAATGCCAACAGTAAAGCACGTTGATCGCTCTGTAATGGTGTGGGGCTGCATTTTAAGTTCGGGGGTGGTTCGTCTCACCGATTGTGATGCTACCATGAATTAAGGGAAATACCAAGCTGCTATAAGAGTTTACATGCTGTCCTCAGCATGACACCTCTCTAAAAATTCCCGGAACGTGATTCTCTAGCCTGATAATGTCCCATGTTGCAAGTCTGCTTTCACTATACAGTGATTCCGGGACAACAATATCACGGTGATGGACTGGTCACCTCAGCCTCCGAATATGAATTACTGGAAATCCTTTGTCGAGACCTAAATGAAGTTGTAAGATGTCATCAGCCAGCCTCCAATGAACAAACGAAGCAGTCATCACCGAGGGAGGGGGTCTCACCCTAGACGCACTACTGAACTTCCTGTTTTAACGAAGTAATAACGTCACCTCCGAGGTTTCTCAGACCCCGGTGCACTCTTAATCACAGTATCACTCATATAACTCTTTCCTGATCGTGTGCACCGTATCTAGATTGACACCTATACAGGGTGTGATCGCATTGGATGTCCAGGAGTAAATACCAAACAGCACAGCTCGTTTTTTTCCAAATTTTCGGAGGAATGAATTGAGCCATGGTACAGCTTCCTTCAGAGACGAAGGACAATGAGTTTACTATGATAGGAAGAAGAGAGAACCTACACCAGACAACACGCATGCGTGGAATTCAGAGTTGTTAACGGCGAAAAATTACATATTGCACCCTGTTGTTACAACCCGAACTTAAGTTTGGCTACAGGAGAGATATCACACATGATTGGCTGAGATAATTTGCTTAAGCTCGATTATATTAAAAACAGACAACTAAGGGTACATTGTAAAGGATGCAAGGCAAAGTAAAGGTGGATAAAAATCGCTAGCAAAAATAATATTGAATCATAAATAATTCGGTACACTCTCTAGCCCGTTGGCTGTTGATTAAAATAATAGTTTGTCTACTATTTTACTTAATTAGAAGGGCATGGTAAATTATCCTGGACTGAAATGTACCTTCTGATGAATTGAAATTTGGGATTTCTTTTAGAAGCACAGAGAGGGTGGTTCATATTTAATATGTGAGAGACAAGGCTGGAGTATTCCTTTAGTGAACGAATATCATTTTTATGTTTACACAAACGTGTAAGATTTCAGCCCGTCTCACTTCATAACACTTATGGCATCCTCCCCATGAAATCAACTAAATTTTTTTGCTTTGTTTCTTTATATTATTTTTAGAGCAGAGTACCCGTTGTATTGTAGGGGGATTTGAGAAAAAAGTTGAATTTCTCGCGGGAAAGAACTATAGCCAAACTCATGTTCATATTGCAACTATTTAAGGCCACTCACTAGGAGTCCAAATATCATTGTTAGACTGACAATGGAAATTTACGGACTTCCAAAATTAGTTTCTGAATAAAACAATTCCAGCGTACTATAGTTCTTAATACTATTTAACCACGATGTGAACAGGAACCCCTCAACTATTTTTTCTCGTTCCTAGTTGCTATCAACAAGTCCTCTATATACTCGAAATCGAAGTCTAATTTTCTCAAAATATGGTTAATATATTGGTGAAAAAAACGCACAGTATTGCAAAACCTCTGTGGCATTGTACCTCACTCGGCGTCACCATAATCGTCTTCTCTAGAAAAGAGGTTTCCATAGGTCTTTGGAAGAAATCATCATACAAATTAACCTACAAGAACAACTTGCAATCTTGCAAGTTCTAATTCATAATATATGTATCAATAATAATAAGAATAATGAATATAAGATCGGGTGTTAGAATTATATTTTCTACCAACAGATTTAGTCCAGCATCCCTACTCTCTCTGTCTACCAGATCTCTCTATCGACTTTAGGTCTATTTTTTTCCATCTCTTTAATCTTGTTAAATGCCCCTCTCAAAAGCGTTCCCTTTTCCTGCTGGGGACCGAACATAAAAGTGGTTGAAGCCCGGTTTGGTTTAAATGCATTTTTAGTCGCGGGTGACTCTACATCTCACTATGTCAGTCGGTTGGTACCCGTTTTTCCCTTTTTTTGGTTTGCTGATAACATTGTAACTATTCGGCCGATTCTAGCGAAATTTGAAACCCTTATGTTGTTTTACATTCAATTTGGTAAGATATAATTGCCAAGTTTCTGACAAGGTTAGCGCGGATATTATTTTGTTTTGGCTTTAACATCATAACTATTCGGCTGATTCTATCGAAATAGAACTGATAAAGTCCTCATAAGGTTAGCCGGGGAATTATTTGGCAATAGCATCACAACTATTCGGCCGATTCTAACGAAATTTGAATTCAATCCCTATGTTGTTTTACATTCTCTTTCCAATGATATTATTGCCAAAGTCCTCCCAATTTAGACTGTGAATTATTTGGAAATAACATCATAATTATTCGGCCGATTCTAATCAAATTTGAAACCCATATGTTGTTTTACATTCTTCATAGAATGATATAATTGCCAAGATCTTCCCAAGTTTACTCCGGGAGTTATTAAAAGTTTTTAAGGTCCTAAGTTCATAAATCAGAAGAAATGAGAGCACGCGACTTTTGGTCTGCAGCCCTTGTTTTAACATGTAAGCTATTTTGCGGGAGGTTATAGCAAACCGAACTCTGACCTTTCCCCACTTCGAGGGACTAGAGCTTCTGGTATGGCACTCTATGGCTGAGAAGAGTATATCCGGTCCCTCTAGGATGGATATAAAATTTATAACTGCTAAGAACATCAACGGAACAAATCAACATTTCAAACTTACCTCAGCAGAAGACCCTTTTCCAACCAAATCAAACTTACCCCATTTTTACTTAGATTTCACAGTTTTATCGTCGCCTTCTTCAACTTTGACTTATTTTTTAAATTAAGTATTTTTTTCTTGCGAGCGTTCATGGTAAGCCTACCTCTGCGTTTTAATTAAGGGGTACGCAATCCATTTATTACTATTCAAACTTTAAACATAAACTTTCTTATTTTCACTTAATTTCCATTCATACGGGAATCTAGGAACGAAACCCGTATACAGTTAACTTTGGAAAAGGCAACAATCGCTCTCAAACCGAAATTAATTTATTTCCAACGATTTAATACTTTTCCATTGTTAATATCAACATCAATCTAGTACGTTGGTTACGCTCCTCAAACTAAGGCTATCGAATTAACACAGCTGATACTGTTTAAATCGTGGGTACATAATAATACTGATTTTAACTAGGGATCTTGGGAACATTCATTGGGGTAATTTGAACAAGGAGCATGCTTGAGGTCCTGCTCGAGATATTTCATACAATAGGGAAAAGGAGAAAACAACTTGGAATTATGAATCGACCATAGAGAGCAACAGGATGAGACAAAAATAAAATGAAATAATAAAAAACCTTCTTCACCCTAGCAGTTTGCTAGGTTTTTTGTCATCACAAAAAAACCCTAAGCGGTTGTGTATCATCCTTCCCTTATTTTCTACGGGTTATTGTGTTCCAGTTGCCTTAGATGAGAAGCAGCCCTAGACATATAGAGTTTCCGGATGCTTTGCCATGGGCCCTTCTAGACCCGACACCAATGATCTAAAGTCTCCGCCTCGCTGTGCGCGATGTAGCGTTCACATCTGCATTTTTCAAATCGTAAGCAAGCTTGGCATTGGAAGTAAGATGATCCTTGAGCTGGGACCTTACCAGGAGGCGATCCTGGCGTTCATTTGAAGGCCTTAGAGGTTCAGAAGATTTCAGCAAAGGATTGTAAGCAGTTTCTTTTTATTAAAATCATTAATGATTCTTGTAGAGGGTTCCACTAAAATAGTAGTATTTCCCCACCTCCTAAAATATTACTTCCGGAGAGAAGGCGAGCCGTTACTCCCCCTCCCCCGACTTCACTTTTTTTGGACTTACCACCCAGTTACTGAGAAATTCACACCGAGTCATTGCACTTAAATTGGAGGCTAACTCCCCTCCGTCTTAATCCCCCTCCCTCCCTGGGTCCGGAGATTACTCATCTATATTTTATAGGTTTCCCTCGAATAACTTTTTTGGAACCAGCTGCTAGTCGTTCCGTCTGACCCGGCGCTCCCGGCTTCTCACACTTTCCCGTAAGGACACGCTCGGTTGTCCCGGCCGATAATGAGGGTTCGAGAAGGCCCCTCTCTCTTTTCCTGTTTTGGCAAAATCAGGGTATATATGCACCCTCCCAAATATTACCCACAGATTTGGTTAGACGAAGCTTCCCCGAAAGGAGTTCGATTCAACGACGCTCTGTCCTGAGAAGTGTTTAGTGACGGTCGCAAGCCACGGAATAGCTGAAAATTACACTCGTATCTTTGGGTCAGGGAGAAGAGTCCCTTGAGGCAACGCCAGCCTTTCTCAACCGCCTCGGATCAAGCATTGGAGAAGCTGTCCTCCAAAGTTCTTCTTGTGACCTCTTGAGGACAATAGACCCAATAGTTCGCTCAATCCGAGTTTGGAGAAGAAACCTGCCCCATGTTCGAAGTTGGACCGGTGACCTCTTGAGGGCAAGAGGCCCGATAGCTCGCTCGATCCGAGTTTGAAGAAGTCATCTCCCCTCCCCCTTCGAAGTTCGTCCGGTGTCCCCTTGAGGACAAGAGGCCCGCATCTCACTAAATCAAAGTTTGGAGAAAGTAGCACCACCCTCTTCGGGTACTCGGCTACACCCGTGAGTAACCAATGTCACCAAGACCCCCCCCCCCCCCCCCAAGTTCGCCACGCTTTACTCTCGAGGTTCAAAGGAACTAAATCGCTCACTACCCTAAATCTCCCATTATAACCATTTAATAACCCTGATTATCCAATCAGTATTCGGAAACTAATTCCGTCTTATTCATATACCTATATATATCCATATTTATTGTGTACCTTTCATTTAGTGTGTATTAAAATCTATTTTTGTCGTTGTGTTTGGAATATTCCTTGGTCACGCTGCTGCACCTACCTATTCAAATCGCACTCTTGGAACAATAACATTTGTTTCCTTGCTTAGCCCACCTTAGAGCCTGTGTGCGTATATTCCTGTACAATATATATATATATATATATATATATATATATATATATATATATATATATATATATATATTTTGAAGCACTAAGTTCAATTAATAGCAGCTGCATTACCAAGTATATCTGAATACCAATATATTAGGACAATTTTCTTTTTGATTAACGGGTAACAACCAATTTTTTTGCCCATTCTGGTTAGGTTTGTCCAGTTTTCCTAGTTCCTTAAAAGAGGATACTAGCCAAGCGGTAATACTCACCGCCATTTTTCCGTGTTGTGAGTCAGATTCCCTCGTTAGTTATTTATATTTTTTTGTGTGAGTTCGCCTGAGTTTTACTAGCAATTTTTAATAATTTTTTCATTAGTAGAATTTATATTTGTTTTGGGTACAGCTTCAATAGCTCTGGAAGCTTTTTCGTGTGCAAAGGCCAGAAGTAGCATATCCGGGATGTCTTCCTTCGATCGCTTTTATAAGCAAAGGCAGATTCTATGCTCATCTGGGAAAGATTTAATCGCTTACGTCCAGAAGAGGAACGTAACGAACGTGCGGAAAGGAAAGCACAGAGAAAAGAGGAAGAAAGAATAGAACAGAGAGAAGCAGAAGCAGAAGAGAGAGAAATAAAAGCACAGCGAGAATCAGAAGAGAAAGAAAGAATTAAGCATCACGAGAGAGAAATATTCCGTGACCAAGTCGAGGTAAACTCCGTAGGATTTCGAAATGAACATTCTCAACTGCCCTCACTAAAACTCCCCGCATACAAGGATGGATAAGATTTTTGCTCTAATTTAACGCACTTCGAGAAGTTCTTCGAAGTCAACAATTGGGACTTAGAATCAGATAGTGTCGCCCGGCTACTTCCACTTCCGAATCCTCGTCTTCGTGACATATTCATTTCGCTTCCTTCAGAGGCCACCCTTCATTATTCAACCCTAAAGGCAGAACTTCTTTCTGCTATTGACATGAATCCAGAATTTTATAGGGTTAGTTTCCGCTCCGCGCGAATACAGCCAAGCCAAACCTACAGACAATTTGAATTCACGCCTCGGCGTAACTTCTAATTCTGGGTTGGATTCCACCCAAGTAACAAATGATTAATTACACTGGTCTGCGTCAAAAATGTACCTTAGGTTTTCTATAGTGTTTCTTAATAAAATTGACCTCCTAAATCCGAATCTGGCATCCGTTTTTCTCTATCACCTCCAGTTTTTGCGATACAGGGGGTGATAATAATTTTATAGTTTATACATCTCCTATATTGCATCAAATTTCAATAGTTTTTGCACTGCTCTATTCGCAGTAAATTTTGTGTATATTTTAAGTAATTATGCAAATAGGTTTATATTTTGCAGGTTAAAAATTGCTTAGCATTATAATAATAAGAATAATAATAATAGTGGTTGAGTTAAAAATGAACAGAAAATGTAAGAATAGCTCCGACAGATTTTGCTATGTTTGCGGCAAAGTGACTTTTCCCGAGCAGCAAAGTACAATCCCTCCTGTAATTAAATCTTTGTATCATGCATATTTTGGAGTAAGGCTAAGAGATCAAGATAAAAGTTTTGCACCAAATATCTGCTGCAAGGGATGCTGCATAAGTTTAAGACGCTGGAGTCAGGGCGAACAGAAGTCCCTCTCTTTTGGTGTTCCCATGGTGTGGAGAGATGGCAAGGACCACACTACGGACTGCTATTTTTGCATGACAAATCTTAAAGGTGAGCATTGTATCAAGTATTTAAGCTTTCTGTATTATACTGGCTCCTGAAAATGTCATTATTATGCAAAGACTTAGCATAAAATTAAAAACTAACATAGTTCACTTCAGCATGAACATATCCTTTACTAAACATTTATGTACTATCTGCAACTCCAAATCAATTCCTTTATGTGCAATTATATTTTCCACAGGTATAAATAAGAAGAATAAACATAGTGTGACATATCCGGATGTTCCTTCTGCCATCAAACCCCTGCCCCATGGCCCAGGAATTCCTATACCTTCTCCCCCTGAACATATAGAGGTACATGAAGAGATTAATATGGAAGTTGACCAAGATTATGACACATCTGAGTCTTATCAGGTTTCCACACATAATATGGTCTGCAAGACCATTCACTCAAGTTCAGTTAAATGACCTGGCCAGGGATCTGGGAGGTTCAAAGGCGAATACACAAATTCTTGGCTCTCGACTTCGTGAAAGTAATCTTCTCGCTTAAGAAACAACATTTAGGGGGGTACAGAAATAGAGAACAAGAGTTTCGAAGCTATTTTTTACAGCATTCTTCCAGCTCTTTAGTATACTGCGCCAATATTAACGGACTTGTTGAGGCCCTTGGAATTCCCTACAACCCATTAGAATGGAGACTGTTCATAGATTCCTCCAGTAGAAGTTTAAAAGCTGTGTTACTGAATATTGGTAACAAGATAGCTTCCGTTCCTATAGGCCATTCAATCCAACTTGCTAAATTTTTTTCAGGTAGTGTCTCTTACGTTTGGGACGCAAACAGGCTACACGAAGCACCCCTGTTTCCTATGTTTATGGGACAGTCGTGCAGATAGTATGCAGTATGAGAAGAAGGTTTGGCCTCCACGAGAAGCATTTAGAATTAGATCAAACAATGTGATAGCTGAACCTTTAGTGCCTCCTTAAAAAATACTCCTCCCTCCACTGCATATACAGCTTGGCATAATGAAAAATTATGTCAAAACCCTTAATAAAGTAAGCCAAGCTTTTAAGTTTCTTCTTCAAAAATTTCCACAACTCAGTGACGCTAAGCTCCATGGGGGAATTTTTTATGGACTTCAAATCAGGAACTTGATCAGCAATTTGATGCATCAATGAAGGACATAGAAAAAGATGCCTGGAAAGCTTTCAAAGCTCTAGTTAACAATTTTCTAGGCAATAAAAGAAGCCTAGAAGAATATGTTGCCCTGGTCAATCAGCTCTTAACAAGTCTCAAACATTTGGGAGCTCGAATGTCTATAAAAATACACTTTTTACAGTCCCATCTGGATTATTTTCCCGACAACTGCGGGGATTACAGTAAAGAACAGGGGCAAAGATTCCACCAGGGCATAAAAACAATGGAATCCAGGTACCAGTGTAAATGGAACGGAAGCATGCTTACTGACTACTGTTGGTGTTTGAAGCGTGATGCACCAGATGACAGGCACAAACGAAAATCGTCAAGGGCGTCTGTTCTTCGAAATTATAATTATTTTCTTTATTATGTTGCATTCTTTTATTTTTTGTTTATTAAAAGAATTATAGTTAACATACGTGTATTCCTGTTTATATGATATAACAGTAATAATGCATTATTAGATAGAGAAAGTTGTTTTTTTTTAAAAATTCAGAAAAAATGAGGTAATCTCAATGAAAATGGTGTATGCTGTACTGAGAAAATCTGACATGATTGAAAAAATATACATTCATTTTTGAGCTCAGGAGGTTGGATTCATCAAGAAACCACAAAGAAATCCTGAAGAACATGAAAAAAAATTTCAAACGCAGGCCTGTGTTATGAGTCGCTAATTGATTTCATTCTAAGGGATCAACTGATGTCGACCCGCCCTCGCGAACTAAGGGCCTTCATAGCGGACAGAAGAGCGTCCATTTACAATAAGTGCGTGGAAGGAGCTGACTTTCACGATTCCAGTCACGACCTCTACCCCAAGGAGGTCAAGAAGAACCATACCCCATCCCCCAAACACAAGTTTAGGTTTAACCGAAGCCAATTCAAAGGCTACAACGGCTTTGTAAAAGTGCAATCGCCGAGCAAGTACAGGCCTCGCCTGCCGCGAGAGCAAAAGGACGTGTAGTCCCCGTTAGTCCCCTCCACGTCTATTACCTCCCCCGCTAGACCAATTGTATGCTTTACGTGTGGCACCCCTGGGCACTTAAGTTACAATTGCCCCCTAAATTCTCAACTGAGGACCTCGTCGAGTCACCAGGTCCACCAAATCTCTGCTCCCCACTCACTTAATCCACCACCCGCATCGCCAGCGGACCCTACTGCCTCTCCCCGGATCAACAGGTAAATTTCCTGTTCAACAAGAGTTTCCCCGGTGGGCTCCAGTTTGAAAATGGCATAGTAAATAGTTGCCGATTGTCAACCTTGGTTATAGATACAGGTTGCACTTGTATAGTAGTATTCGACAAACTACTAGCCCCCCGTAAGCCCCCAACATAACAGGTTCGCATTGGTGCATGACTTATTAGGTCGTGCCACCAGGTTCCCAGTGGTACGGTACAATATTCAGTGCCAATACTTTACCGGATGGACCGACGTAGTCACGGCCCCGATAAAATTTTGCGCCTTCCTTATCGGACAGAGCGCACAGCTCTCCCAGAACCCAATTTCTCAGCCGGTCGTTATCAGGGCTCAGGACGAGAAAGATGTATCACTTCTGGTACCCCTATCGTCCCTAGACGTCGACCTTGCCACCAATATTCAATTTTCTGAGGCACAGAAGAATTGCCCCACATTACAACTCCTTTGAGAAAAAGCAAGGAAACAGGAGACTGAAACGG
This sequence comes from Ceratothoa steindachneri, assembly GCA_963969495.1. Taxonomy (NCBI): domain Eukaryota; kingdom Metazoa; phylum Arthropoda; class Malacostraca; order Isopoda; family Cymothoidae; genus Ceratothoa; species Ceratothoa steindachneri. Next base: position 92,258,989 of record OZ018317.1, on the reverse strand, counting down.
TGAGAGGCAATCGGAAGATCGAATACACCGTGAAGGACGCGTTATTATACCTTTTTTTCTATTGAACCGGAGTTTTCCCCGACCAACGCGTTCTGTGTGCCGAGAAAGTATATCAAACCCGTTCTAAATATGTCTCATGATGCCCTAATGGCCAGACATTTCGCTCATAACAAAATGGCACAGCGAGTTTTAAAATATTTCTTTTGGCCAGGCACGGCCCAAGAAATTATTGACTTCCGCAAGTCCTGTAACCTTTGCTAGAAGGTCACCTCCAAAGGGCGTGTAGCCCCAGCCCCCCTTCAAAAGACCCAGAGAGTGGCCGAGCCCTTTGCCCAGGTCTCGAGCGAGGGACACCCCTATATTTTAACCCTCGTTGATTGCGCCACCCGTTTTCCAGAGGCTATCCCCATGAACAAGATTGACAACATTTCTTGTGCAGAGGCTTTAATCTCAATCTTTTCCCGAGTAGGGATCCCGAAGGAGATCTTATCCGACAGAGGACGTCAATTTACCTTCGAATTGATGGAGTATGTCAGTAAACTCCTTCTCATCAAGCCCCTCTTCACGACGCCTAGGCACCCTTCCGCTAACCTGATGTGCAAAAAGTTAAATGGCACCCTAAAAAGGTTACTCAAGAAGGTATGCCACGACTAGCCCCAAGAGTGGCACCGCTCCCTTCCCTTAGCGTCATTTGCTTGTCCTGAAGTCCCTCATAGGACTTTGGGGTTCGCACCCTTTGAGCTATTGTATGGACGTAACGTCCGAGGACCGATGAGCATTTTGAAAGAATTGTGATTCAATCCTAGAATGGATGAGGAAATTAAATCCTCTTACACGTATTTATTAGACCTGCGCACGCGGTTAGAAAAATGTAGGGACATCGTTCTCCGAACTCCGATGTAAAACTGGAGAAATACCGCAGCTACTTCGACCTAAAATCAAAGGCACGTTCGTTCAAACCGGGTACGAAGTACTGCTCTTGCTTCCCTCCGAAGCAAATAAGCTCCTCTCCCACTGGAAAGGACCTTTCCTCGTTTTAGAGCCCCGCGGACCGGTGGATTACCTAATCGAAACACCCTCCGGTAATATGATCTACCACATCAGCCTCCTAAATAATACCAATGCTGAGCTTGCCTAAATAACATAGTCACCCTAAATGAAGAACCCGTTCTCGAAGCCGCCTATCTCGTTGAACCCTCTTGTCTTGTCCAAACGGTGTGCATGGAAGCAGACGATGAGTATCCCCCGCCGTCTCTACCTTCCTCCCAAGCGGAGCCTAACTCTGAATTGGACGTAAACCCCAATCTCGTCCCTAATGAGAGGGCTCAATTGTTTGCCTTATTGGAAGGCTTTCCCGACGTCATTTCAGAATTCACAGGTTGCTCAACCACTTTTACACATGAGATTGTCCTCACTACTCAAAATGCGATAAAACCCCAGCCTTATACCATACTCGTACATTTATGGCTGACTTTCAATGCAGAGATCGATAACTTATTAAAATTAAAAATAATAGAACCCTGACAAGTCGTTTAGGATGTGCCTCGATTTTCGCAAATCAAACGCGGTTACACAGTTTGACGTGGAACCGATACCCCTAATCGACCAAAGTCTTCATTCTTTCGAAGACGCAAAGTTCATATCCGAGATCAACCTCTGTAAAGCCTACCACCAAGTGCCGCTTTCAGAGCAATTAAAACGCTTTACCGCTTTCGCTACTGAAAAGGGGTTATTTCAGTTTACCTGACTTCCTTTTGGGTTGTTAACTGCTTGCGGAAGTTGTAACCGGATCATGCGCCAGTTGTTAAATGGCCTATCGAATGTGACGTTTTATTTCGATTATATGTACGCCGCTACTCGTACCTGGGACCAACATGTACATTCTATGTGCGCGCTTCTATCCCGGTTACGCGTAAATAGGTTAAGGGTAGGCCCGACAAAGTGTCATCGCCTATGACACTATTAACTACCTTTGCTTCCAGGTCAGTATGAACCAAATGCTTCCCCAAAACGACAAGGTAAAGGCTATTTCAGAAATGCCGCTTCCCCGAACGAAGAAACAGCTTTGTTCCTTTTGGGGATCCGTGTCATTCTATCGTCGTTTTGTGCCGAGTTTCGCTTCCATAGCCTCACTCCTTAACGGCATGCTTAAGAGAACGGCCCCTGATCAAGTCAATTGCACCCCTTTCGTGGAAGACTGCTTCCACCAGTTAAAAGACAAACTAATCTGTGACCCTATTTTGAGATTACCGAATTCTAATAAAGCATTCGGGGTTCGTAGCGATGCCTCCCAGATAGCCTAGATTGTGCTCTCGTCCAATATGATGACGATGGATTGGGATATCCCGTAGGATATGCTAGTAGGAAACTGTCCCATCGCGAAAAGGCGTATGTCACCATAGAGCTCGAAGCTTTAGCCATAGTATGGTCTATTTGTAAGTTTAGGATGTATCTCATAGGTAAAGAATTTATTGTCGAAAGTAATTACAAATCCCTGGCGTACCTACAAAACTGTAAGAGCCAAAATAGCCGTTTAATGCGTTGGAGCCTACTGCTCATGGAGTACCAATTTTGGATCATGTAACCAACAACTGCCTAGCCGATAGTTTGAGTAGGAATCCAATAGAAGACCCCCCTCCAACAACCTGAGTTTATAGTAAAATTCGTGTTTGACTCATTTTGTAAATCCTAGTTTCCTTTTTTTTACCATGATGTTGTGTGTGCGTATGTATAAATTAAGTTATCTGGTTACACATATGTAAATCTCGTGTAGTGTTATATGTTTTTTTTTTCTTTGTTGGTTAACGTTAGAATTGTCGCTTTACAAGTTCTCCTCTTGATGAAATTAGTTGTAGACATTTTACCGCCCCAAAGTGTTCTGTGCTGTAAAAATGTCTTTGGATATAGGAAGGAGTGTAGAGAGTTCCACTAAAATAGTAGTATTTCCACACCTCCTAAAATATTACTTCCGGAGAGAAAGCGAGCCGTTACTCCCTCACTCCTCCGACTTCACCTTTTTTGGACTTACCACCCGGTTACTGAGAAATTCACACCGAAGTATGGCACTAAAATTGGAAGCTACCTCCCCGCCGTCTTAACCCCTTCGCCCCCTCCATTGGTCGTGAGATTACATTTTGTAGGTTTGCCTCGAACAACTTTTATGGCTCCAGCAGCTGGTCGTTCCGTCTGACCCGCCGATCCCGGCTTCTTACACTTTCCCGTAAGGACACGCTCGGTTGTCCCGGCCGATAATGAGGGTTCGAGAAGGCCCCTCTCTCTTTTCCTGTTTTGGCAAAATCCGGGTATATATGCACCCTCCCAAATATTACCCACAGATTTGGTTAGACGACGCTTCCCCGAAAGGAGTTCGATTCAACGACGCTCTCTCCGCAGAGAAGTGTTTAGTGGCGGTCGCAAGCCACGGAATAGCTGAAAATCACACTCGTATCTTCCAGTCAGGGAGAAGAGCCCCTTGAGGCAACGTCAGCCTTTCTCAACCGCCTTCCTTCGGATAAGGATTGGAGAAGCTGTCTTCCGAAGTTCTTCTGGTCACCTCTTGAGGACAAGAGGCCCAATAGCTCGCTCAATCCGAGTTTGGAGAAGTCATTTCCCTCTCCCACTTTCGAAGTTCGACCGGTGACCCCTTGAGGAGAAGAAGCCCGCATCTCACTAAATCAAAGTTTGGAGAAAGTAGCACCACTCTTTTCGGGTTCTCGGCTACACCCGTGAGTAACCAAGGTCACCAAGCCCCCATCCCCCTCCACAAGCTCGCCCCGCTTTACTCTCGAGGTTCAAAGGAACTAAATCGCTCACTACCCTAAATCTCCCATTATAACCATTTAATAACCCTGATTATCCAATCAGTATTCGGAAACTAATTCCGTCTTATTCATGTACCTATATATATCCATATTTATTGTGTACTCTTTATTTAGTGTGTATTAAAATCTATTTTTGTCGTTGTTTTTGGAATATTCCATGGTCACGCTGCTGCAACTACCTATTCAAATCGCACTCTTAAAACATAACATTTCGTTGCCTTGCTTAGCCCACCTTAGAGCCTGTGTGCGTATATTCCCGTACACTTGCCCATACTTCGACAATCATAAAGATGGTGCTATTTGATGCATTACCATTAGCAACTATCTCTTTGCATTTCAGACCACTTTGATGCAGAGCAACAACGATTGCACGCTTTTTTTTTGCAAACATTTCTGAAATTGAAAAAGCTTGACACATTTATTTTTACAAAAAATATTAAGAAATAGATAATGATTACACAATATCATTCAATTAACATATATTTGTCATCTTTTTATACTTTTGATCGAATAGCAAAGCTCCAAGAACCTCCAGCACATCCTATAGGAACAGGACCAGAGAGCAATTTTAGATTCAGCGAAGAAATGCATTTTTTACTAAGTATTTTTGAAATTGCTACTTTTTAATAAACCTGCAACAATTTGAATATTAGAATGATTATTCCTATCGCGTAAAATTTAAAAACGAATGACAAATATATATTAGTCTAAACACCTTTGCCCATGACTATACATATGTTAATTGTGTTTAACCTTCTTCAACTTTCGTATCTACCCAGATGAGGCAGAGATTGTATAGAAGAACAAATATAGAAAAATGAAAAAGAATAAACAGAAAAAAGTAAAAGTCTAAGAATAGTAGAACTTGCTAAAGCGAGCTTAAACCTTAAATGTTTTGTGGGCTAAGCGTAATGGAAGCATCCAGCATCAAGTTGGCACATAGAACACTTGTACTTAGAGGCCCGAATTTTACCCACTTGTATGTGTTTGTATGTTTACTTGCCAGCGTGCATGTCTGTGACTAATTGCAAGTTGAAGATACGTTGCTCAAATCACCACATTGCCGCCATTAAAAGGTTTGAACAAGTCACGACTAACAAAAGCTCCGGGTACACCCAAGGTCAGCACCACTTACGAAATATTTAACCCTTTGAAGAAACTCATCCTAAGATGAGAATAATGAAGGAAGGAATCAACGTTGATCGTGGCTTTCGACGTGCCGCCCCTTGACCGTCGAAGAAAAGGGTTTCAATTCATTCTCGAAGTTCACTCATTGATTAAGAACATTTCTAGAGGTTATCGAACCTTCTCGCCCACCCTCACTCAACTCACGCATTTGGAAAAAGTAAGAAAAGTGATGCAATCTGAGATGGACCATTTCATCCACTGGTGAAGGGGAAATGGGATAAACCGCCACTAGTACTACTACTTTATAATAACTATTTTTCTAATAAATTAAAACTAAACTTTAGGAGCTATGATCGCTCTCAGGCTTTTTAGCAAACTTTCTACAAAAAAGTTACGAAATCAAATTGTGTGGAGATGGGCGTCAGTCACAATATGATTGCTAGACAAATTTCTGAAACATCTCCGAATAGGCAGAGACAGGAAACGTAGTGAAGGCATAGGAAGAACTGTTATTGCATTTACAGACGAGGGAAACAGGTATGGAGAAAAAATAAAGCGAAAAAACATCTCATTAACATCTGTTCGTACAATCATATGCAAGGAGAGAGGGACACTGAAACGATCAATTAAAAAGACACCGGAAATGATCACAAACCGATATTCGAAATATTGGAAGGAAGTATAAATTGGCTCATCCACCACAAAAAGCATAAAGTTATATATATATATATATATATATATATTTATTTATATATATATATATATATATATATATATATATATATATATATATATATATATATATATATATATATATATATATACCCCCTTGGCTAAAAGTATAAAGCATCCTCTTAAATAATTCATATTATGTAATTAAACATTGTGGTAAATGAATTCAATATATTTCTTAATTATTTCATAAATTTCAAAATCTTTTCCTATTCAGCTTGGAATTTTTCATATAGTTCTGCTTTATTTTTTTTACTTGTGGTACTTCTTATTACTTCTCCTACCACTCCCCACAAGTGTTTTATTGGAATTAAGTCAGGGTGTGTGGTGGCCACTCAATAGGGATGATCCGCATTTCTCGCCACTGATTCTTGTTGTGTTTGGATGTATGGCATGCGCCATTGTCCTATTGAAATATGACTTCTTCTCAGGGTGTCGTGGGATGCCATTTCTCGATAGATGGCTCTAAAACCTGTTTGTTAATTCTTCTCTGGCATAAGAAACATCACCTCTGGCCCTGATGAAAGCATGCAGCTCCTATAGCATGATAGAATCATTTTCATATTTCATACTTGGTACCATACATGAAGGGACAAATGCCTGTCCAACACTTCGTCATACATAGGTAACCGCCCAAGAAGTACTGAAAATCTTCAATTTTGTTACAAAAAGTTAATTTTTTTATAATTATCTTCCAAGTTATATTTAAATGGAATAACATGTAAAACAACAATACAATAATCTTTCTTACATACCTGATGATTACATTCATCTGAACTGATAACTTTAGACCAAAGTTCATGTGTCCAATTTTTGTGATCCTTGTCCTACTAAAGACGGGTTTTTATTTCTGTTGATCTCAGATGTTCATGGCTTCTTTCTTGTTTTGTATCATTTATTCCTTGAAGTTTAAGTCACCTTCTGACTGTTCCGGGTGATATGTTTGAACTTGAAGCTTCATGAACTGCCGAGCAAGTTTATAACATATTTTCGGTGATCATGTAGTGAAGTCCGAATCATAGAAGGCTTCTCTAGGTGTTGTAAAGCGTTTTGTGCTATTCCTTGTGTTTTGGGTAGCCCAGACTGTGAACAACTTCTCATGCGTCCACATAACTGGAGGCTGTGAATCAGCAAGGAGCCGATGAAGGAGCAGTTTTGCTATTTCAACTCTTTTTTTTTTGGAGAGATTAGGAAGATTTCCTTTAGCTATCTTGAATGAACTAAGGTTCAGATCATCTTGCAGCCATTTTTGCATGGTCACATGGCTCACTTTGGCCACCAAAGCAAGTTTTCTGGCACTCCTTGGATTTCACCTGATTTTGTTCATCGTGTTCTTGATGAGGGTTTGGGATCTCATTGATCGGAACAGTGTCGTCCTCACTTATGGAAGACAACTTCCTGTCTCTTTAAACCGTTTGATAGCTTTAAAAAATTCGGTTCTTGTCACAGTAGGGTTCAACATTCTGAAAATATCACCAGCTATCTTCCCGCTTTTATACAGATACACGACTGTTTCACAATTTCAAGTTATATTTGTAAACGGGTGTTTTTTATGGAATTACCCTTTGATTTACAAAATTAAATAAATCCTGAAAGAAACTGAAATAAAGTAATTAATTAATGGTATGTAAACATATAAAATGATTTGTAAAAAGCAGTGTACAATTCGTGTTTCCACCCGATATATGCAGCCTTAGTTAATGTTTCAGAGACAAGAATGAAGAGATTCCTACACCAAAATGACCTTCATTCCTACTGTACTAGAAAGTATTCCTATTTGCGTAAAACTCACGTTTGTATAGACATGGCATCGTGCTAAAATAGTTTGGCATAAAGTTATAATAGAGCGACAAAACAAAAATAGACCAATTTGCCCATTTTTGGACAAGACAAGTGTGGTGCCATGTTTATGAATCACGTCTTCTTAAAAACACGATACTAAAACTCAACAAAGAGTGAATAAGATTATTTGAATAATTTGAAAGAACACCGTATACCATCAGCAATAAACTAAAGTTGGATAGGCAGTTCAGTTTTAACAGGACTCTGATCGAAAACCTAAAGCATCTGAATTTAAAGGAATCGTTTGAAAATTTTAAAATTAATATTTTTAAGTGGTTATCCCAATACGTAGTCCTGAAACCCATATAAAATATGGAATTAAAATGCGTATCCAGCAAAAAACCCCAGTGAATAAGGATGAGTTGTGGCTGTATAATGTAAGATGGGTATTAGGCAAAATTTCTAAAGAATAGTGCTGAAATTTAAAAAAAATCTATATATGATAAACGTTTGAACTTTTTAATTGCTACCATAGGAAACTAATATTAATTGCTATTTTTTCTATATAACTTTTGTTCTGTTTTCAATTTTGAATATTGCTAAAATATACCCTTTCGGCGCCCTGAACACTTTAGACTGGATTTTCGTATCACCCTTGGAACGAACAGGCAATATTTACAAAATCTCAGAATTTATGAAGTTTAATGAGGTTTTTTTAAAGGAAAGCAAAGTAATTTTTAATAGAAAACATTAGTAAAGTACATAATTAATTACAATGATCTCCTCACTTAACTAAGCAGTGGAAACCTTTATTGAAAAGTTCATTCGGTATGATGAAATATAGTGTCCGTATCAGAGTAAACTTTGTCAGTTGGGTGATGTTACAATACCTTTAATAAATGGTATTCAGATAATGCCAGGTCAGGTGAATATAGAAGATTTGGTTGAACTTCCTAACCTAATGCATTATCTTTTTTTGTGTGCCAAACGTGTCATCTGTATGGGGTATTATTATGAAGGAGGAGGTCATCCTTTCATCTGATCAGTGAGGGACCTTTTTGTTCAAGAACTTAATTGGAACGTTGCAATTGTTGAACAGTTTGGTCTGCAGTATCTGTTTGCTTATTATTGAGGAGCTCATAATGAATGGCTACTTTCATATCCCACCAAATGCAAAGCATAGGTTTTTGCTGTTTGATGTCATGTCTAGGAATAACAATGGTTTTTATTTGAAGCCAAGCCATTGTTTTTTTTGCTCTTAATGTTACAATATAGAACCCACGTTTCATCTTCCGTAATAATTCTGTCCCAAAATATCTCAGGGGCATTTCGAGTCAATAGAAATAAAGTAATTATTCACACATTGTATATGTTGTCCTTCAGGCAGTTCGTATGGAACCAAAACAAAATTTTTGTTTCTTTAAAAAGTCTTGGATACTGATATCTTAAAAAAGTTTAGATATTACTACAGTTATCTTTAAATATTTTACAGCAAATGTGAGATAATTTAACCATCTATATGAAGCATTTATTTTCTTCTAAAAACGGCGCTAATTTCTTGACCACCTTTATTAATCGAATAAATACTTAAAAATTTCGGAGCATTGACGTGAATCTTCTACAAATTGTAGATTTCGATGTGTCAGCAATGATCCCTACGGTGAGTGGGAAACTTTTTAGAAATCTCGTTCCACCGCCCTTTCCTGACTTTCCATCTCGTTAACAAGGCTTTGCACTCTTCGTTCGAGGCAGCTCAGACACTCTTTACGTTTCCTTACTTTGCTACTATTGACTTTAAGGCGAAAACTTGTTTTTTTACGATTCTTAAAAGGAAACTTTTCTTCCCAAACTTTTAATTCAGTTGTTGTTTGCCGGAGATTGACCAATCAGTTCTCTCGTTTCCCGAGATATTCCACACTTTGCCTTTTCTCGGTTATTTCTTTTAAGTGTTTCCCTTTATTTTAACTTTTCGTAACAAACGTCCCATCTTTTACTTTAGCTCTGGAGTGGTGTGTATAAAAGTAAAATCCAAAGAGGTTTACTGTTATTGATAGCATCGGTTGTGTATCACGGGTTCTTTGTAAGTTTGTTTTTATTTGACTTTCCCTCCTAAGAACTTCAAAACTAATTGTAAGTTGATTTGTAATGTCTCTCTTGTTTCCATGTTAGTTCCAAATGATGGTTGAGTTTCTTTTTTCTTTTTCTGGTCTCTCTGAGTGAACACATTTGTCAGCGATGTTTATTAAATTTTGAAACGTTTTCTGACGTCTCTTTTATCTCCAGGATACTTTCTAGTATCTTCAGAGTCTCTGTAAATGACACTAGACACTTTTGAGTCTCATGGCTTGTTTCTGGTGCTCCTGGTTTCTTTGTTGGTTCTCATCCTTTCCTTTGCATCCCTTATGAACCATCTAAACTTGATAATACCACTTTGGGTGGTTAACCATAACTATATTTCTTTTGCGTGCCCCACTATCTTGTCTGTCTACGCCTTACCCGTTTCGACAAGACCCTGACTCATTAATGCTCTCTTGTTTTCCTTATGTTCACTTCCCAAATGCAATTCTGAAGTGTAGATCGCGAGCAACGCATGGTACAGACACTTCTGAAGCTGCCACCCCGTAGCCTGCTTCTCCAATCCATTTGACCTTTTGATACCTAGAATCGGGACTCGATGGTGCGAGAATGGAAATGAAACTGGATTATGGTGGGTGGGGGTTGGGGCGCGTAGAGGTTTTACCACAGATTTGCACTTGTACCTTTAGCTATATCTCAATAAGGACTTGCAGTTTAACATAGGATCAGACCACAATTCACTGCAGAATATAACAACAGCTGTTTTATGGGATTAAGGAAGTCGTGTGCTTTTGCTTTTTCATTAACACTTTAAAGAAGAGAAATTATTCGGAGAATTTAATCTTGTATGAGGGATTTTACCACCACTCTCAATCAGAACTCATTATGCTGTGGTCGTAAAACAATTACATTTCCATTAACTAATTAAGGAGTTTAAAATCGATATTTAAATAATTATAAAGGTATGGCGAAAACAAAGAGAGCATCATAGAGTGTTTGAATACAAATTCAAAGTGAAAGCGGTAAAGTTGAAGAATGAAAAATTGAGTGGAAGATACATGGCCAGGTAAAAGTCTATTTGAGACAACATAGAAGGAGTGCAACTCTTCTGAACCTTAACAGATTTACCAAGGACAGATCACTTGCCAGATAAATGCAACATGTCGCTCATCAATGGAGACATTGGCATTACATAGAGGAAATCGGTTGGAAATGGCCCAAAGGAGTAGTAAGACACAAGGTCTCGGTTTCAAAAGATCTCACAAAGACCCATAAACATGAAACTGGATCCCTTCATACATCTCTGAAAGAGAGGAAGAGAGAGAGAGGAGGGGGAACCCAATTTCACAGACAGAGGGATGTTTCCTGCCGGAGGGTTAGAATCCAATGAATACTAAATTGAGATTTCAGTCAAAATAGAAATTCAAACAAACGCCAATTGGCACCAAATTGTAAATTGGAGACTGTGACATCAGTTGAATTGTGTAAATTGAACATATAAGGCTTCTGTGTTTCTTTAATAGCATCAGAATTTTGTGCTTATATACACTTTATTTAGCTGCACGGAAATAACACACTCACAGTGTGGCCAAATTATTAAAGACTCCTAAAAAAATTGAAAATGTATTGTTTAACATGTGTTACATTAACAAATATTCCAAACTTGTAGGTGTATGTTGCAAAAAGGTATATTTGAATATCTTTTATATGTGCAGAGAACATTGAGTATTATTGTGACCAACGTAAGTGCTAATCAAAGCGAAATTACTTCGAATAAGGCGTTAATGCAGTTGGTTTGTACCTCGTAATGATGGTTCGAACCCATATTACACCTTTTATTAACTTTGCCTTGGACAGCATGGTCTCAGCTTCCAATTTTTCTTTTAACTCTTTTGCATAACTTTTCTATCAAATTATTACTGGTAAGTTACCTGGCTAATTAAGGAGAGCTGGAATAGTCTCCTTTCGCCAATACCTGCAAGATGATAAGCGGCTATATACTCGTATCTTCCACACTGCAGCTCAAAAGATCAAAATAAATTGATGATCATAGCTTCAAAACACTTCAGCTATCAAGCAAATTATTGCAGCTTGGCATTCCCTGCAAAATAATAAAATATCGCCAAAAAACATGATAAAATACACAGTTGCAACAGATGGAAGATTTGCAAATCTGCTTAATTTATGTACTCAAGCAGAGTTTTTAGATAACAAATTGTTCCAAGAAATGTTACTCAATCACGGTAAAGAGTCGAATTTTTATCCTTACCACTTTCTTTAAAGATCTCTCTCTCTACAAAAATTGTGAAAAATATGCCCTCACGATAACCTTCAACTTCCAGAGTTACCAGAACACATTCAAGGAATTACTACTTATCTGCTGCACAAATACTCCAATCAGATTTAGTGGCAAAAACTTACATCCGAACTGATGGCTTCGCCATTGAAACGCCACTTTGACCCACCTTCACCGAATATAAGTGTCAAACCATGAAAACAAACTATCTCCCCAAACAACTATTTTAATCCTAAATTCTTCACAATTTACGTCGACGATACCCTAGCGAGGTTTAAACTCCCATAATATATAACCTCTTCATTTATTGCCTACAGCAAATGACAAACAAATAAAAGTTTACGCATGAAAAACCTAATGGTACTACTTACCACTTGAAGACATCGAACTATCCATACAAAATAAAAAAATAACCAACAAAAGACTCTAGATAAAACCATTCACAGAGGAGTAGACACAAAGTTGGAATTATATTACCCATAAAGATTAAAACTATCTGTAATAATCGAAACTTTCATCCACCCAACATACAGATGATGCGGCTCTTCAAACTTCCTAGTCGCCAGATAAGCACTATTGAAAGGAAAAAAAAAATATCTTCCAAACACTCAATGACAACACTGAAAACCAAAAGACTAAAACAACCACTAACGGTCTATTGCTACCCTAAGACCATCCAACTTACATACAAATTCTCTCCAAGAGCTAACAACCCTAAATCACGTGTTAACCAACCTTTATGCCCTGACGAACTCCGTACGACTTCATAAATTGTTTTACTTCCAATACCTTACCCACCAGCATCGACTCCGACCCAGCACGATCCACCAGCAGCTCTCTAACATCCACAAAATACAGGATCATGGACATTTCGGCAACAAGGTCAGGATTAGGTCAAAGACGGAGCTTAAAATCGCCTAAATCATCACGATCGAGTCAAGTAAACCCGATTTCAATATTAAAACTAATACATGTATAAACATTATGTGAGTCTGTGCGTGTGGATGTATATATGTGTATATCTTAAAATGATACAAAAAGGAATACAAACACGAACCTCTTCTTTATTTATCTCGAGAAAATCCTTAAGAAATCGCATGAATTTTATATTTATTTCCCAAAATGGAAGTTCAATACTAAAGAATAATAATTATAATACTTGTCATCATCAACCGCTTTCCAACAAAGTGTCGTCGGTGCACATCAACACCATACAAACTAGCCACTCCAATTCTATTGCCTATATAGCGCAAAGTCCTCACTAATTTTTTCCCCATTGCTAAATTGGTTGCTTCTAGCTGTGGGGTGCTAAGTTTTGTAGTGCGTCGTCTTGTCAAGTATTTTTCGTGGACGAGTCCCAACCATACACCTCACAATCCCTCCATGCACATCTATCACACACTACATCAGTCGTTCATCAAACCTCTTTCTTTCAACAATCATTCACATAATTAACCCTATGTACATTCACACACCACCTCTGGTCTATTCCCGTCCGAACTTTAATTCCCTCTATTATTCTTACTTTTTCACATCATAAACAAGGTGAACTGACCTAAGTCGCGTGCTCTCAGTTATTCTGACTTATGACCATATGACCTTACGATCTTTAAAACCTTCAACAAGTAGGGCAATCCGATCCATAGTTAGTTTTATCTTAATAATTCCCGGACTAACCTTAGGAGGAGCTTGGTAATTATATTATTCAAATGAGAATGTATAACAACATAAGGGTTTCAAATTTCGTTAGAATCGGCAAAATAGTTATGATTTTATTGCCAAAAAAAAAACTAATTCCCTGGCTAACTTTGAGTGACTTTGGCAATTATATTATTTGAAAGGGAATGTAAAACAACATAAGGGTTTCAAATTTTGTTAGAATTGGCCGAATAGTTACGATGTTATTACCAAAAAACTAATTGAAGTAAAATGGTTACCATCCGACCGACCGACATAGTAACTTATACAGTCGCGTGTAGGCGACTAAGAACCCTCGAATTTGTCATGGAGCTTCAGACCATTATTGACATCGATCCCAGCAAGTCAATGAGGTTCATAGCCAGGGTCAAGGGGGTGCCAGAGTCTCTCATCAGGCAGCTAGTGCATGAGGATATCCACAACTGCTCCTACAAGATGATAGAGGCCAACTTCTGTCGCAGTCGATGAAGGACAAGCGAAAGGAACTTGGTGCGAAGCTTTGGAACAAACTGAACCATTCCCTCAAGTCTGCTTTGCTTTGGTTCTTCTCAGACAAGAAGAATTTCTGCCAGGACCAGCAGGTGGTGAACTTCCAAACCAACGCTGGATTGCTCTGTTCCTCCAAATATTTACCGAGAGTCAGGAAGACCGAGTTCCCGGACCACATCGTGGTCAGTAGCGAGGGCCACGTTATGCTCCGTTTATCCTGCCGAAGGGCCACGTTATGCCCCGTTTATCATGCCGAAGGGCCACGTTATGCCCCGTTTATCATGCCGAAGGGCCTCAGACTTAAACGGAGTGCTAGATCAAATGCCTTGAGGGGTTGATGTTATCCTGGAAATAGGAAGTGGCCGCTGGAAGGCCGTATGTGTGGCAGCAAGACTCTGCACCCATTCTTGGCTGTCAGACAATTTCTTTCACCACGTCACTCCAAACATCTAGATTCACAACTCCCCAGATTGCAAGCCCCTGGACTATTATGTGTTTGGCGTGGATGATAGGAAAGCCAACAAGTCACCGTGCACCAACAAGATGGAGCTTAGGTCCAGGACCAGCACAATTGTCACCAAGTTAAACAGGGAGACCATCCAGAAGACCTGCCGCGGGTTCCGACGCCGCCTGTAACTGTATAAATTAACTGTGTCATTTTCTTTTATAATAGAGTTAGGCGACAACTTGCCCACCGCAATCTGTACTTCTCTAGCGGTTCCTCTATCTACCCTCCACACAACAGGCATCCCACCTTAATTTTGGATTTACACTGCCTTCACTCGATATCTTTCCTCCTTCCTACCATAGTCTCACTTCCATACACCAACGTTTGCTCCGACATGCTCTCAGGCAGCTTACTGGCACATTCCACACTCTAACCCTTGCTACACACTCACGCTGTAAGCACTCTGGAGACTTTGTTACCATTCAAAAGCATGTGGTCTCAATCGGCTTCATCCTTACCACTCGTACACCTGTTCAAGGACAACACCACGGACTCTAATATAATACCTCGCTCTCATTCTCACCTCCACCACCATCACACTATTCATTTCTTCATGTACTTTTAGCCCTGTTCTCGCAAATACACTGCCAAAGATTACGCCGAACATTTCCAAGTCTCTCTCACACTTAGCCACCAACATCAGGCCGTCAGCATTAGCAACATAGGTAGATAGAACTCCCCATCCTCACCATTCCTCATCAATATCACACCTCTTTCCCACATTCCTATTGTGCTCCTCTTGATACTTCATTCCTAAATATATTAAGCAGCAATGGCGACATCACACATTCTTGCCTTAACCCATATTTACATCAAACCATTCACTCCGGTTATCTTTTGTCCGAACCTACCTCTTACTCCCAACACAAAATCTTGTCACACCATTTAGCAATTTATCACTCACTTCATACATTTTGAGAAGCTACATTAATGCTTCCTATACACTTGATTACATTCTCTAGATCCATGAACCGAAATAGTCCTTACACCTCTTCTTCCTTGTTGTTTCAGGTAGCTGACTCGGTGCAAATATTTGATCCTAACACCTCCCTTGCCCGCTCTAAATCCATAAATCCACCTTGTTCAATCCCTGTCAATCTCTGTTTTACATCTTGTGCGCCAAATCAAATTCTTTCCACACACAAAAGACCTCTCGCTTGTAATTCCTTCATTCACCTTTCTCCCTTATACGACGATAGTCCCTTATACGACGATAGTACCACAGCATTCTTCCAGGCTTCAAGCACTCTTCTTACTGTTAAATGCTTTACAATATACTCACTCATCACATTCCATAACACAATTATCACCAGTAGTTTAGCTTGCTTCCCATCTGTCAGACTTCTCGCAGCGCGCACATCTTCTTGCATCCTTATCGCTTTTATACTCCGATAAAGGACCCAAGTTACACAAATGAAGTAACTCTTATTGTCATTCACTTCATCTTCAATACCTATATTATAAAACTTGTGAAAGTACTCTGGTTATTCTTTTGACTTCTTCGTTGTTCACAAGTGCCCTACATTTTTTATTCTTTATTTTACACAACTATTATTTTTGTTTACACAACTATTCTCTTTGTTTACACGACTATTATCTTTGTTTACACAACTATTCTCTTTGTTTACACAACCTTTCTCTTTATTTACAAAATTATCATTTTTGTTTCTACAGTTTCGGCAGCTCATCATGTTGAACATTTCATCGGGACAAGGTCATTCAAATACCATGTCCAGAACGGTCAGGAAATACACAAGCAAAGAATTTACACTGAAGTGGCCAGGAACTCTTAGAGAGCTATAAAATCATCGGTTGCAACATGAAAGTCAAGTTTCATTTTCTGTATAGCCATCTTACTAACTTCCCGTCTAACCTTGGTGATGTCAGCAATGAGCAAGGAGAACGATTCCACCAAGAATTGAAGGTCATGGAGGAAAGGTATCTGGGTAGATAGAGTGTAAATATGATGGCTGACAACTGTTGGAGTATAAAGCGAAATTGTCCACATATTGGACACCACAGGAAAAGTTATATGCGTAAACTTTTGTCTGAACTACTTGTATACAATTTTACTTACAGTACAAGATCCTTTCTATGAACAAAATAAATTTGCATAAATATTATATAGGCAAGCAAAGTTTTATTATTTGCGGGTCTATGTAAATTGTTAAAACATTCTATAAAATAAGCACAAATTTGTTAGATGCTGAATTTTTATGGGTTTCGATACAAAGTGAAGGTATCCTCTGGCTCAAAAAGATGATAAGATAGGTAAAAACTCGGAGCCATTTTTGGATTTATAGGCCAAAAGTTGGTAAAAAACAAGTATAAAATCTAACTCAACGAAAGTTATGTTCCCTAGTGTTACCATTGATTTCATGTTTGCTATAAAATCAAGCAATAGCAATCCAAGGCCACTAGGTTTGAACCTCTTTGGTTGAGACGAAGAACGAGCGGTCATGTCCTATTTTGCGATCATACAAAAGGCAAGGATCCCTTCGTGGCCCAATGGTGAGCCACCCATTTTTTATGTGGTATGCATGTGTGCATATATACTTCCTTACACCCTTCTTTACTTTAACTTGTACTTTTATTAGCGCACATCATTGCCACACCCCATCCTCACTAGCCATTTTAATCTCCACAGGTGTAGGAACCACACAATCCATCGCGAACGTTACATTGTACCAGACATAATTATTAGCCTAGACGATAGATTGATAGGCAGACTGACAGAAATAGACCAATAAATCGACACGAAGCAATATACCCCACATGCTGCGACATATACCACAACATGGGTGGACGCGCATTGGTGTATTAATACGGTTTAATCCACCTAGCCCAGGGTTGTCCAACCTTTTTCCCAACGGGCCAAATTAGAAATTTAAGTATATTCATTCACCAGGCCACAGAGGTACTTAAATATAAATTTTAAAATCAAAGATATATATAATTACAAACAAAATACTGTAGATTAACAGCGAAAAATTAAATTAGAGTTATACAAAATAAAATAAATTCAATGTAATTTGGGGGATTGCCTTCCTTTTATGATATTCTCAATATTTGGTTTTCAAAGTAAACGAAAACATAGCAAAAAAATACCCTCTAAAAATAAAATCTGAGTAAGCCGCGGATTGGACGTCCCTAACCTAGCCGTACGACGACCGCCACACTCTGCCCAGTACCATCATAAGTATAACATACGAGGGGCGGTCAATAAGTTTTGCGAATCGGTAGGGGAAAACAGAGGAAGGGGGATGGCTCTTTGTGGGGGTGTTAGGACAAGTTATGACAAGTCAGGAACTGCAGCCGCACGCTCCTGCCTCGTCTATTTAAGAAGCAGTAGCTGATCGCAGATCACCACTCACAATTTTTTCAACAATGGAGAAGGTTGAGCACCGCGCAGTGATCAAATTTTTGACCAAGGAAGGCAAGAATGCAAAAGAGATCCATGAACGCATGGTTACAGTGTACACCGACACCGCTTCTTCCTATGCAACCATTGCTCGCTGGAATAGGGAGTTCCACCATGGTCGTGAGTCCCTTGAAGATGACCCCGTCCAGGACGCCCGTCAGACATGACCAACGAAAAACAAGGGAGCCCGTGTGGAGAGGATGACCCTCGAAGAAATCGAGCGAGAACTTGGAATATCACATGGAAGTGTTATGAACATGATCCACGACAATTTGGCCATGACCAAGGTCTCTGCCCGTTGGGTCCCTAGAAACCTCACGAAACATCACGCCCCATGATCGACTTCAACGTCGTCAAAGTTCGGAGGGGCTGCTGCTCTTGTACAACCAAGACCCGGCGGGATTCGAGTCACGCATAGTGACAGGTGATGAAACGTGGGTCCATCACTGGGATCCCGAAACCAAGCTCGAAAGCATGGCCTGGAAGCACAGGGGCTCTCCGACCCCCATCAAGTTCCGGACCCCAACCTTCAGCATGGAAGATCATGGCCACCATCTTCTGGGATTCTGAGGGAGTGTTGATGGTGGACTATGCGCCTCGTGAAAGGACCATCACAGGCCAATATTACACCAAGGAACTGGCTAGGTTGAAGAAGTGCATCCGTCAGAAGCGGCGCGGCAAGTTGGCACACGGTGTCCTGCTCCTCCACGACAATGCCCCTGTCCACAAGGCCAGATTTGCACAAGCTGCCCTGCGCGAGTGCGGATTCGAGGAACCTAACCATCTCCCCTACAGTTCAGATCTGGCCCCTAGCGACTACTTTTTATTCCGCCAACTCAAGGCTGCACTGCGTGGACGCCGGTTTGGGGACGATGAAGATGTCCAGCTCGCCGTCCAGGAGTGGATTGAACAGCAGTCGGGAGATTTCTGGTTGTCGGGAATTCGAAGCCTCAGGGACAAGTGGCGCAAGTGCATTGAAGTCGAGGATAGTTATATTGAAAAATAATAAAACACTTTTCCTCATATCTCGTTTCCTTAAATCCGAATTGCAAAACCTATTGACCTCTCTTCGTACGTACGAGCAAAACTTTGGGATACATGGCTTCAATGCGTGGAACCAATAGTAATATTTATATTTTTTTGCAAATTATAATATACAGTAAGCTTTAAATACATATATCTTTTAACAAAGGCCAAAACAAGAAAATCAAGCCGATAATGATCGTATAAATACTTATACATACACCAGCGAAATGCAAATATTCACTCAATAAATGATAGCGTGGACGGTAGGGTTTGCGTGAGTGACATGAGGCAGAGTGAAGAAGAAAAGTAGGGAACCCGGGGTCATGAGCTGGTAGAAGAACGAAGGAGTAGAACGTAAGACGTTTTGCAGACAGAAAAATATAGAAAAACAGCTTGAAAACAAGGAACAGACAAAAGGAGAATAAGTAAGGCATGTGGTGACAGGCAGATAGAAGGAGAAAGAGGTAGGACATGTGGCAAAAGACAGTCAGACGAAAAAAAACGGAAACGGGGTCGAGGGTCAGAGAGAAGAAGAAAGGGGTGTAACCTTTCATATGGAAAAAGAGAGAGAGTAGGAAAATAAGAAAAAATAACGGATGATACGGTTCAGACAAAAGAAAGGGTAGAGCCATAACAAGCGGTAGACGCGAGAAGGAGAGGAAATGGGGTCCGTAGTGATGAGACAAACAGAGAAATTAGGTGGACATTGAGGTAAAAGCAGACCGAAGAAGAAAGAGAAATATTCGGCGTTAGGGGAAAGATAAAAAAAGGGGTATGAGCAAATGTAAAGGGGTAAACCGAAGAAAAGGAAGGGAAAAGGAACCTTAGACATGGCTAAGATTTCCCTTTTGGTAGATGATGGAAAATGCGAACGGTGCGCAAGTACAGTGAGTTGGGGAAGAGAGTACATAATCGGAGATTACTAGGACGGCTTTAGTGGTTAATATTAATATTTAAATTGTTAGTAATTAAATTAAAATTGGGTTTTTCAGTTCTTCGTCATTTTGTCTACCTGTTGGTCACTCTATTTCGTGGTAGTGAGGTAAAATATAACTAACTTAACTGACACTGAATAGTGACACTCATGAAGAACATAGCGAGAATCGCAAGACAGGTCGGCATCTCCCATACCGGCTTAGTCCATAACTGTGGTGCACAAATGTCCCCCATCTCAGATGTTTAAAGCTTTAGTAGTTGTAGATTTTTTATATAGTGAGAGAGATAATTTGGTGAAAACACACCGTTGATATCTCTCCTTTTGGTGATTGGAAAATCTCTTGCATTATTATTATTATCTATTTATTCTCTTTTGAATCTTAATATTTTAACAATTCTTTCTTTTTGATATATTCTTTATATATATATATATATATATATATATATATATATATATATATATATATATATATATATATATATATATATATATATATATATATATATATATATATATATATATATATATATATATATATATATATATATATATATATATATATTTTTTTTTAAATTTGACATATATTTATTCTAGCTTTTAAACTTTCAGTCTAAAAGGAAAAAAAATATAAAATTTTTAAGATATATTTTAACTAGCTTTAAACTTTCATACCAGTTGTTACATAATATTTCAAATTTTTACACTTTCATACCTAATTTTACCTCGTTCTAACTCTAAGCTTTCATACTACTTTTAACATATAATTGGTTTAACATTAAACTTTCATATAAGTTTTTACATAATTTTCCTAGCTTTTATACTTACATACATATTTTGACATATATGTTTATTCTAACTTTAACTTTTCATACAAATTTTACCATTTAATCTAACCTTAAGCTTTCATACATATTTGTTTATATTCTTTTTAATTTTATCACATTCATACCAATTTCTATATAAAAATAAAAATAAAGATTTGTTTATTTTCAGTTCAAGGACAATACATGCATGTATATGTCCATCCATATAATTATATATATTTGAAGCATTCAAGCCTTTATATTCCAATTGTGGCTGAATTAGTACATTTTAATTGCTTATTAGAACCAAAAAATCTTTTGTCAACATAATTGATAAAATAATATTAGACAGATTAAGGATTTAGGTCATAAGTTGGAGTAATTATAGGTGTTTTGTCGTAATTATGGGGTTTCTATTTGAACTTTGGGTCATACAATGTATATAAAGGATATTCTATGTAAATCGTTCAGTCAGTTCTTCAGCAGCAGTTCGCTTGCCACTTGTGAAGTTAGTCGGTCGGGAGAATTTCCGTTTTAGTCTTGCCATGTCGATGTCTAAGTCCAGGTCCAGATTCGGCAGTATTTCAGGTTCTATTTTGTCCAATGTCTTCTTTGCTTGTGATTGTACTAGGGTGTTGATTGGTTGTAGTCTCGCTCTTGTGTAGTGTTCTTTGTGATATGCATTCCCGTCTTCTTGTATTGTTAATAATAAAGGAGGCTTTATTATGTATCCTCTGCATAGATCTCAGTGTGATGATCCCTGAGGTCGGGGTGATTACCGCTGGGTATACAAGCTTTGGTCTTACGTAGCAAAGGTAAAGTTTCCTTAAGTTACTCCTGCTCAGTCTGCGGAAACGGTACAGTTTCCCCAGTTCTCCCCATGCCAAGTTGATCCGGTCTGTAACGTGAAGCTTATACCCCCTAACGGTAATTTTGAGCCCAAGCACTGTGCCCTCCTGAGAGTAGTGGTGGTTTAGATTGCCAACATATATGTCGTCGTATATCGTGCGGTTCATGGGGATAATGACGAACTTATGGACGCTCGTCTTTATCTTCCATTTACGCTCGTACGAGTCTATATCTTCAATCTCCGCCGCCGTCTCTGCAGCTTGCACTAGATCGTTGTTGTAAGTGCTCAGTACAATCTGCGTGATGTCATCTGTAAATTGCAGATACATCGCGTCACCCTTGATTGGTGATGGGAGATCGATCGTGTAGATAATATACAGCAGAAGGCTGAGGCAGCTACCTTGCGGCACACCAGCCTCGAGACTAAATTCCGGTCCCTTGTGGCACTCAATCTGTATCTGAGCTCTCCTTTCCATCACATAATCGCAGAGGATCTTTTCAATGACTGGGTTCAGCCGAAGGTTTACAATCTTGAATTGAAGACCCCTTAGCCAAACCTTGTCAAAAGCCTTTTTTACGTCTCTAAGAACTACGTATACGTATTTTCCCTCCGCCCTGGATTTCGCTAGTTTTTCTGAGGAAAGTCCTAGCGCTGTATCCGGTTCCTCTTCCTCTGCGGAAGCCATGCTGTTGATAGTTGAGGGCATCATTCTCTTCTAGCTGATTCTGTATTCTGTCAGCTATGATCTTTTCAAAGATTTTGTCTAGGAACTCCAGGAGGGAGATTGGCCTATAGTTTAGGAGCTGGTCGGGAGGTCTGTTTCCTTTCGGGATGAATATAACCTTTGCAAGTTTAAACGCATCAGGGAAATAGCCGGTGTTCATGGCTGCGTTCATTACGTTCAGCATTCCCTGGTGCACTTGTGGTGGAGCGTTGGTTATATTCGCTTTTGTTATTCCCGACCAACCTGGGGTTTTTTGTTCAAAGGATTTGATGTCATCAACGAGTTCCTGCATTGTTATTGCCCTACCATCTCCCATCATCTCCCTTTCTTCTGAGACGTGCGGGTACGGGTAGGTCCACTCAATAACATCATTCAGCTCTTCGATGATCTCACCTTCAAACTCTAAGTCGAAGTCTTCATTGTCCTCTGGAGTAATTGAGAAGACTTCTCCAGTGCTCCCTGAACCGTACTTCGAGATCTGTTGGTTCCTCGATGTATGATTCGTCCTCCTTGATTCGTGTTTCTTCCCTTATGTTTGTAACCCTGAGTCTCTTTATCTTTCTCTAAAATTTGTCGGGATTGTCTTCGTCCTCAATGTTGTCGATTAATTGTTCCCATATTTCTGTCTGCTTTTCCCTTATTATTCGCGTTAGCTCAGCTTCGGGGCGGCGCATCCAGGCCACTAGTTCTCTGCTCGTTCCCGTGCGTCTTAACCTGTCATAGAGATTCCCCCATCTGAAAGAGAGAGAGTAACAAGGAGTAACAAGGTAAATATGTACCCTAGTAGACCTTACGATTCCTTCAAAGAGGGTACCTTTAAGTGAACACTTAAGCAGACGCAGTCCTCTAAAGGGTCAGATTGACGCTCTAGAAGAGCACTCACGCCACATTCAGTTCTCCAAACGGCTATTTTTCAAGATTTCTCTAGTCTCGACTTGAACTGTTCAACAAAGTTGCTGTGTACAACTTCCACTGGAATTTCATTCCAATGGCCGCAGATGCTATATGTGAAAGATTTCCCTCACAGATCACGCTGGTAACGTTTCAGTTCAAGTTTGTAGCCGTGATTTCTTGTTCTGCTCTGGCTAAGCTGGAAAATATCCCTGTAGTCTACAATGTCAAAGCCTCGAAGTATTTTGAACACTTCGATAAGCTGACCACGCAGTCTCCGGGTCTCCAGCGAGAACAAGTCTAATTCCCGTAATCTATCTTCATAACTCTTGTGTCTGATAGAGGGAATCAGTTTGGTTGCTCTGGCTTGCACACGTTCTAATCGTGCGAAAAACTTTCAAAGCGAAGGACTCCAAAATTGTACGGCATATTTCAGTTACGGTCAGACAAGGGAGTTATACAAACAGTACTATCTCCTTGTTCCGATATCCAAGTTTTCGCTTTATATAACCTAGCATCCTTCGGGCTTTCTTCTCTGCCTCAATACACTGCCGCGGGAACTTGATATCACTAGTTATAGTTATACCTAAGTCCTGCTCAGTGTCGGTGGATTCAAGAGCAGTGCCCTTAAAGACATACTGAGATTGGGGGCTTCGGTGGCCGATATGCATCACTTTGCATTTGTTCTCTCTCTCTCTCTCATAAAGAAAGTAGAGGGAGAGGCGACGCCCCCTTGTCGCGGGAAGAGAGCTTGTATGGACCTTGGACTTTTCGAGCTATGTCGGCGGGAGTACCTCTTCTGGGTACCCCTGGTAAGGCTTTCCTTGTCGATTTGGTCGGAACCAAGGTTCCAGACTAAGTGCGTCATTCCTTCCTTTTTCTACTCTATCCTTCTCCTTTTTTACTTTTATCCTATCTCCCACTTATACAAAAAGAAAAAACACAAAATAAGCCTACTCCTATCATGTTACTCTTTCCTTTTTTTCCCTTTATCTACATATAAGGACCTGGCAGCTACCTCACGCGTCAGAAGAGAGGCTGTGGAACCTCTATAAACAACGCCAATCGACGCTCATTTGTTGCGAGAGACTAGGACTAGAGGTGTCCTAGGCGTTGGGGTACGATGAATGGGATGAGGGTAGTGCCCCGTTAACCCCTTTCCTGGCGCGTAATTATTGACCGTTCCCAGTGCCCGTTGACGGGTGCTTTTGGTAGCATTGGTCCCAGGTGACGGCCCTTTGTTCCCATGTTGGTTGCCAGGCCAATAAAAAGCCTTGGGTTGAGTTCCTTTTTGTGGTGGGATATCCATTGAACGCTACTCCGAGATCCTGGCCGTTGTGAAGGGAACTAGTAGGAGTTTAGTAAGGGGCGTGCTTCGTTGTTGTTCACCTGGTGACAAATCGATGGCCCCTTTCGGGGACTGTCTGTGGTGCTTGGGTGTTAGCCACGGCACGCCGAGGCTTGACGACTCGGTCGGACGCACAGCAGCACATTGAGCGTGCCTTCTGGAAGACTCCGAAACGACTCCGATCAATAGGCGGGAGCAACTCACGCGGGGATAACTCACCAAACCCCCCTTTTTATATATTGATTGGTCACAAGCATAAGAAATATAGAGTGTCCAAAATGGCAGGCAAGAAAGTTCCAGCAGATCTCAAATTCACGTGTGCCACATGTAATAAGGAAAAGTGGTGCGTTGACTTCCGGAGGGCTGCTATGCGAAATGCCACCCAGGCAGTGTATGTACCACTTGCATCTTAAAGAAGGAAGTGGAAGAAGTAGTTGCCTACTACAGAGAAAGAAGTACAGACCTCGAAAAGAAAATCGAGAGGCTCAAGGAGGAGCACTCCCACCAGATCCGCAGGCTCGAAGAGAAGTTAAATGAGCTCTCAAGTCCTGTGGCAAACACTACCTCTGCAGAGAGACCTGGCCCGAATGTGGCAGAAACGCCAAAAGGAAAAAAGAAAAAGAGAAAAAAAGACGAAAAAGGGAAAGAAGAAAGAGGAAGAGAAAGAAATAGAAGAAGAAAAGGTAGAAGTTATTGAAAAGGATGACAAGGGGGAAAAGATGATAGAGAAGAAGAAGAAGAGGAAGAAAAAAAAAAAGACTGAAAAGACCATGACGGAGAAGAGAGAGGAATCGGAGAGCTTGCCTCAGAAAATAAAGACTCCGAGCTGAGCAGGCAAATGTGCCAGGGTCATCCTTATGAGTGATTCCCAGGCACAGGGCCTGCATCCCCTGCTAGCAGCCCGCCTTCGCACAAGCGTTAAGGTGAGCTGCCTCCCAGGCTGTGGGAATAAGCAGATAAGAGCTGAGGCCGAGAAGTCTCAGATTTCTGAGACTTCAGTCGTTGCCCTTATGGTAAGTGGCAACGACCTCTACCTCAGAGGAGGTAGGGTAGGCCCTACAGCCGAGATTGCGAAGACGGTTATGGGCGTTGTCGACGACTGTGGATTGAAAACCCACAGACGCGTCGTGTTGGGGATGCTCCCGAGGTGGGGTCCAAGCCGGACTGCCCACGTGAGAAACAGGTCGCTAAACCGGTGCCTTGCAGACCTCTGTACGGCGGAGGAAGTCTTTTTTGTCGACCCGTATGCCGTATTCTATGGTATAAAAGACCTCTACCAAAGGAATGGGGTGCAGCTCTCCCTTAAGGGCAAGGCTTTCCTAGCCAACATCATCTAGGATATCGTTGAGCGCACCCAAAGGAGTGTCCGGCCCATTGGGAAGGCGGACGTACGCCAGTACGCCCAAGTCACTCCCCAAACAACCTTCTCGGAGGTTTTTAAAAATGGTGCAACCACGACAACCAAGAAGCCTGGAAACGGAAGAGTATAAGGGTTCCTACATTAGGGGACTCTCTGAAAGTTCTTCTGTTCAATGCGTGGGCAATCAGGAACAAGTTTCCTGGGCTCCATGGTCTCGTAGCGACGGAAGAACCCTAAATGGTAGCCATAACAGAATCGTGGATAAAAACCTCAAACCGAGACTTTAAAAGCGAATTCACGGTTCCTGGCTATCAATTCTTCCACAAAGATAGGCCAGACAGAGAGGGTGGTGGTGTAATGTTGTATGTCAAGGATACAATCAAATCTACGAACTCCAACGTTATATCCGACCACGAGCTCCTAGGCGTTGACCTAGAGATCGGTCCTGTCAGATACAGGACCCTGCTGCTTTACACACCCCCTTCCCAACCCGTTGAGAAGGACAGGGAACTGTACCAGCTACTAGATGAGCTTGTTCAAGGCAGAGTGTGCATCGTTATGGGCGATTTCAACAGCCAAGTTGACTGGGAAACCAGAGCAGCCTGTGGCGAGAGCGCGCTACTCTTGGAATTCGCCAACAACGGGTTCATCACTCAATGGGTCAGAGAACCGACGAGAGGAGAGAATATCCTCGACTTGGTCTTCACCTCTGAGGATGATATCGTTGAGGATCTCTCTGTAGGCGAAGAGCTGGGTGGCAGTGATCACCAGCTAGTTAGATTTAGCGTCAAGATCCCGAAGGTAAGGTCTGTTGCTAGTCAATCAAGGAAACTTGACTTGAGAAGAGCAGACTTTGCAAGCCTTCGTGCTGGACTGACTGACGTGAGGCTAGAAGTATGCGATGCTGTTGAAGAGTCGTGGAATAGTTTCAAAACCACATTCATGAGTCTTCAATCGCGTTTCATCCCTCTGAAATGCCTCCGTCGATCTTCTGTTCAACCAAAGTGGTTTAATCGAGAAATCGGCCAACTGCTTAGGGAGAAGAGAACTGTGTAACGGCAATCGAAGATCTCGGGTGACTTTGGCGAATACCGGAGGCTAGCCAGGATAGTGAAGTCCAGCATAAGGGCGGCTAAGCGTACTGAGGAACTCCGAGTGGCTAGGCTCTGCAAAGAGAATCCCAAGGAGTTGTTCGGCTATGTAAATAGCCGTAAATCAATCCATCGTAGGATTGGGCCCTTAGTGGACGAAGAGGGTGCATTAACTCACTTAGATGCAGAAAATGCTAACCTGCTCAATGACTACTTCTATTCAGTGTTTACTAAAGAGTGTGGTCCCATACCCCAGCCCACGGATTCCTACTCGGGGGAAAAGCTGGAGGCAATGGACCTCACCCAAGGAGAAATAAAGAAAAAGATCGCTGACCTAAAGACGAATAAGTCCCCCGGACCGGACGGGTTTCTATCCAAGGTTTTGAAGGAAGTGTGCGATGAAGTATCACGACATCTGTGAGCTATCTTTAACATGTTAATCCGGACCGTATGCGTTGCTAGAGACTGGCGTGAGGCGAAGGTGACTCCGATCTTCAAGAAAGGAGGCCCCAGCCATCCGTCAAACTACCGACCTATCAGTCTGACTTCGATAGTCGGTAAACTCATGGAAAGCATGATGGTGGACATAATGACGTCGTATTTAGAGTCAAACCTGCTACTGAGGAGTTTCCAGCACGGCTTCCGAAGGCAACGGTCATGCCTGACGAACCTTGTGGAATTGTGGAACTAGTCCACTGGGAGTGCGTTCCACTTACCGCAGATACTGTAAGTGAAAAAAATTTCCACACAGATTGCCGTTGAACGCTTCAGTTCAAGTTTGAAGCCGTGATTGCGCGTTCTGTTCTCACTCAGTGTGAAAATATCCCGGTAGTCAACATTGTCGAACCCTCGAAGTATTTTGAAAACTTCGATGAGCTGACCACGCAGTCTACGGGTTTCCAGCGAGAACAGATCTTATTCCCTTAATCTATTTTCATAACTTTTATGTCGGATAGAGGGAATCAGCTTGGTTGCCCTGGCTTGTACGCGTTCCAATCACGCGATGTCCTTTCGAAATGAAGGAGTCCAAAATTGTACGGCATAATCCAGGTGCGGTCGGACAAGTGAGTTGTACAAGCACTGTAAAATCTCCTTGTTACGATATCCAAACTGGCGCTTTATGTAGCCTAACATCCTTTGGGCTTTCTTTTCTGCCTCGATGCACTGTTTCGAGAACTTGAGGTCGCTAGTGATAGTTACACCCAAGTCCTTCTCAGTGTCACTCGATTCAAGAGCAGTGCCCTTAAATATATACTGAGATTGGGGGTTTCGGTGGCCGATATGCATTACTTTGCATTTCCCCACGTTGAAAGGCATTTGCCACGTGTCCGATCACTCCCAAATCCTTTGAAGGTCCTCTTGAGGCGGGCAGTGTTACCCTCCTTTGCCACATTGATACCAAGCTTGGTGTCATCGGCAAATTTGGAGATTTTGGCAACCATGTCTCCGTCCATGTCGTTGACATAAATAATAAACAGTAGTGGTCCCAGGACGGAACCTTGAGGGACACCGCTAGATACGGGCTCCAAATTCAGAGGCCCGTCCATTCACTACTACTCGTTGCCGTCTGTCACTTAGCCAACTCTCTATCAAACCTGCTACCTTGCCGTCTATGCCCTGCACACGCACTTTGCGGAGAAGGCGGCGGGTGGTACCTTGTCAAAGGCCTTTTGGAAGTCAAGATACAGAACATCCACCGCTTTATCCCGACCACGCTCACTGGGAACTCTTCAGTAGCAGGTTTGGCTCTAAATAAGACGTTGTCTTGTCCACTATCATGCTTTCCATGAGTTTACCGACTATCGAAGTTAAACTGATGGGTCGGTAGTTTGACGGATGGCTGGGGTCTCCTTTCTTGAAGATCGGAGTCAACTCCACCTCACGCCAGTCTCTAGGAACGCATCTGGTCCGGATTGACATGTTAAAGATAGCTCACAGATGTCGTGATACTTCATCGCACACTTTCTTCAAAACCTTGGATAGAAACCCGTCCGGTCCGGGGGACTTATTCATCTTTAGGTCAGCGATCTTTTTCTTTATTTCTCCTTGGGTGAAGTCCATTGCCTCCAGCTTTTCCCCCGAGTAGGAATCCGTGGGCTGGGGGATGGGACCACACTCTTTAGTAAACACTAAAGAGAAGTAGTCAATGAGCAGGTTAGCATTTTCTGCATCTGAGTGAGTTAATGCACCCTCCTCGTCCACTAAGGGCCCAATCCTACGATGGATTGATTTACGGCTATTTACATAGCCGAAGAACTCCTTGGGATTCTCTTTGCAGAGTCTAGCCACTCGGAGTTCCTCAGTACGCTTAGCCGCCCTTATGCTGGACTTCACTCTTCTGGCTAGCCTCCGGTATTCGTCAAAGGCACCCCAGATCTTCGATCGCCGTTACACAGTTCTCTTCTCCCTAAGCAGTTGGCCGATTTCTCGATTAAACCACTTTGGTTGAACAGAAGACCGACGGAGGCATTTCAGAGGGATGCAACTTGATTGAAGACTCATGAACTTATTTTTAAAGTTGTTTCACGAATCCTCAACATCTTCGCAAACCGCTAGCCTTACATCCGTCAGCCCAGCACGAAGGCTTGCAAAGTCCGCTCTTCTCAAGTCAATTTTCCTTGATTGACTGGCAACAGACCTTACCTTCGGGATCTTGACGCTAAATCTAATTAGCTAGTGATCATTGCCACCGAGCTCTTCCCCTACAGAGAGATCCTCAACGATATCATCCTCAGAGGTGAAGACCAAGTCGAGGATATTGTCTATTCTTGCCGGTTCTCTGACCCATTGAGTGAGAAACTCCAGGAGTAGCGCGCTCTCGCCACAGGCTGCTCTGGCTTCCCAGTCGACTTGTCTGTTGAAGTCGCCCATAACGATGCACACTCTGCCTTGAACAAGCTCACCCAGCAGCTGGTACAGTTCCCTGTCCTTCTCAACGGGTTGGGATGCGGGTCTGTAAAGCAACAGGGTCCTGTACCTGACCGTACCTATCTCTAGGTCAACGCCTAGGAGCTCGTGATCGGATATAATGTTGGATTTCGTAGATTTGATTGTATCCTTGACATACAACATTACACCGCCACCCTCTCTGTCTGGCCTATCTTTGTGGAAGAGTTGGTAGCCAGGAACCGTGAATTCGCTTTTAAAGTCTCGGTTGGAGGTTTTTATCCACGATTCTGTTATGGCTACCATTTCGGGTTCTTCCGTCGCCACGAGGCCAAGGAGCTGAAGAAACTTGTTCCTGATTGACCTCGCATTGAACAGAAGAACTTTCAGCGAGTCCCTGACTGTAGGACTCCATACGTTACTCCGTTTCCCGGCTTGTTTGTTGGCAAGGAGGCACCCCTCTTTGCGACGTCTGAGAAGGTCGTTCCTGGAGTGACACGGACGTACTAGCGTACGTCCGCCCTCACTCTGGGCCAGATACTCCTTTGGGTCCTCTCTACGACATCCTGGATGATGTTCGACAGAAAGGCCTTTCCTTTTTTAGGAAAAATGTACCACATCACTTTGGTAGAGATCATTTCTACCATAAAAGGTGCGGTACGGGTCCACAAAAAAGACCCCCTCTGCTGTACACAAATCTGCCAGGCGCCGGTTTAAAGAGACGTTCATCGAGTAAGCGGTCCGTGTTGGACCTCTCCTTGGGAGACAGACAGAGACAGGCAAAGGGAGAGGGCGACAGAGAAACAAGATAGAGAGAGAGAGAGAGAGAGAGAGAGAGAGAGAGAGAGAGAGAGAGAGAGAGAGAGAGACAGACAGACAGAGAGAGACAGAGAGCGAGAGAGAGACAGAGAGCGAGAGAGAGACAGAGAGCGAGAGAGAGTGTGTTTGTGTGTGTGTGTGTGCATTATTAATACAGAAGGTGTGAAGGTTTCAAGTTAAATGTCAACTCCAGTATCTCAATTAACTCAAGTTGCTTTCTAATTCCATATCTCTAAAACCTCTTTGTGCTCACCATTTCCTTAAAAATCGAAGTAAGAATATATTATAATTTAATTTCTATCACTAAAGAATAAGTTCTAAGCATAAAAATGGGTTGTTTATTGGTTATATAATTATTGGATAATGGATCTGGGAATTGGGCGAAGGGTCTTAATACCCTAGCATTTTCAGAAAGTTCTACAAAGATGGTCAATACACGTGATAACTTGTGAAGTGGAAATACTATTTGAATAATAATAAGAATGTAAATGATTCCGCAAAGGAGACTAAAATTGCACAATAGTTCTATTTTCTTAGCAAATAAGATGTGAAAAATAACGATCTAATTACTATATTTATAAATGGTAGAGAATTTACAAGAAAAATGTAAAGTAAGCATGTAACTTTTAAAAGAATTAAGCTATGCTTTGTTTATATATATATATATATATATATATATATATATATATATATATATATATATATATATATATATACGAGGGGCGGTCAATAAGTTTTGCAATTCGGATATAAGGAAACGAGATATGAGGAAAAATGTTTTATTATTTTCCAATATAACTACCCTCGACTTCAATGCACTTGCGCTACTTGTCCCTGAGCCTTCGAATTCCCGACAACCAGAAATCTCCCGACTGCTGTTCAATCCACTCCTGGATGGCGAGCTGGACAT
Source organism: Ceratothoa steindachneri (assembly GCA_963969495.1). Lineage (NCBI taxonomy): Eukaryota > Metazoa > Arthropoda > Malacostraca > Isopoda > Cymothoidae > Ceratothoa > Ceratothoa steindachneri. The sequence goes on along the minus strand of OZ018317.1, from coordinate 92,227,393 downwards.
CTTCATCGTCCCCAAACCGGCGTCCACGCAGTTCAGCCTTGAGCTGGCGGAATAAAAAGTAGTCACTGGGGCCAGATCTGGACGACACACAGAACACACATGGAAAAGTGCATCCAAGCAGCTGACGAGTCATCACCACTTCCACGAGAGTTAATCGCCCAAGAATGTTACCATTTGGTAACTATTAACCTTGAGAGTAGAGAAAGAAGGTTGCCTCGTTTGTCTCATAAGGGCAGCTACGGTCTGATTGGAGATTCCTCCTGTTTCCGTGGCTCTCAAAAGAGACAGAAGCAAGCGTGGACGGGTTGATTGGAGATACCTCCTGTTTCTGTCCTGCTTGTAAGAGGGCATTGGTCTCTTCTCCCCTTTGCACCCGTGGCGCTGATGGGCGAACAAGAGTGACGCCACGATGCAAGGGTCGGCGTCCATAGCCACCACGCCGATGTCTGCCAAGCGGACGCGGAATGGGTTAAGTCTACCCTCACCGAACGAGACTTCCACGCCGAAGAAGACCGCCCGAACACTGGAGCCGGAGTTCTCACAGGCAGAGGAGGCCCCCAGCGATGAAAGCGGTCGCCTCGTCATCGACGAGAGCCCCCAGACCGAGGAGGCCCAGCAGGAGAATGAGGCAGGCTGGGTAACAGTGTCTCATTCCCGACGAGGACCTCGGCACAAGTTTAAACTGGTGCACCACATCAACACTACCAGTGCCTACCAGGCTGTGACGGAGCTGAAGAGAGCACACCCTGGCCTGCGGATAGTCATTCGCCCTACTCTCAACGGCGAATACGTCCTCACCCCGAAAGACGATGGGTCGGAGGCCATGCTGCGCCGCCTTGCCGAGGAGGGGGATCGAGTGATCCTGCTCGACCCCAGAGTGAAGAGGCACAAGTTGGTGCTTCAACGGTATCCGACCAGTCTGCCACTCCAGGCCGTCGAGGCTCACCCCCACGTGCTCTCGGCAACACGGCTCTTCGCACACAGAGACAAGGTCCCAACCAGGCAGATCCTTGTAGTGTACGAGGGGCCACCACCACCCAAGCTGGACCTGGGCAGCTGGGGCCGCTACGCCCTGCGCCCCTACCAAGGTGAGCCTGTGAGATGCTACAAGTGCCAGCGCTTCGGGCATCTCCAGGCCAGGTGCCAAAACTCCGTCAAGTGCGGCGTGTGCAGCCAAGCGCACCCGACGGAGGAGTGTATCGGTCGCCTCAAGGCCAGCGAGTCCACCACGGCACGGTGCCCCAATTGCACCAAGGGGCACCACGCTTGGAACACGAAGTGCCCCAAGCGACAGAGAAGTATGCCACGGGGTCACCGGCGGCAGCAGCAGCAGCAGATGGAACCACGTGCCCCCCCAACCCAAAGAAGAGAGCATCGGTTCATTGCCGCGCCACCCCCAATCGGGTCGGCGTGGGTTAGCCATCAACCCGCGACTCTCGGCCTGCCCGGCACACGTCTGGGGGGTACACAGGAGGGGGAGCGGCAAAGGCAGGGTAAACCACGTGGGCCTTCCCTTCAACAAGGCAACCGACGCCTTGTTCCAGCGCCACCACCAAACAGGCTGGCGTGGGCTTCCCACCCACCCCTTACCCCTCAACAGGGGAAGATGACAGGCAGGGAGCGAGAGAGGGTACCAGTAGCTGCGCAGCCAGCAACTCCGCTCACACCTTCACCCAGCAACCCACCCTCTCTGTCCCCAAGCCACAGAGGAGAAAGGGACACAGGCGTCGGGCCCACCGCGCCCGCCCAGACGAGGAGCAGTCCACGGTGCTACCCAATGCCCAACCAGCGACAGGGTCTCAACGTGGACCCCCAGGTTATTGCGAGGGACTCAATGAGGAGGGCAGAGCCATCGTGGACGTCATTCTCGCGTGTGTCGTACAGCTGGTGAAGAAGCTGCTCGACCGCCGGCAGGGCACCGCAGCCCCCACCGAGCAGGACCTCGACGCACTCCTCCACGAAGAGGTGTTAACCGCCGTCACAGAGGGTGCCCTTCAGCCCCCACCATCATCTACCACGCCGAGAGGTCCCACTCAACACCCTCTGCACCCACCGCACGCCCACAACCAAGATGGAGGCGCGGATTGACAGCCCAGCCCACGCACCGACGCCCACGCTGAGGGTGCTGCAGTGGAATGTGCAGGGGCTCCGCCCCAAGAAACATGAGCTGCTGCAAGCCGTCTTCCAAGAAGACCTGGACCTGGTTCTCCTACAGGAGACTCTCACGCCCGCCAGCTTTGAATGGCGAGTCGCAGGCTACACCCTCCACTCGCTTCCGGCTGGTGACGGAAATGGGCGTGGCTGTGCAGCCCTCATACGAAACACCATCCCGCACAAGAGGATCGCCGCACCCATGTACTGTGGTGACGGCGTGGAGGTCCTGGCACTGGAGCTACAGCTGGGGCCGCTCACTCTCACTGTATACAATATATACAGGAGCCAGCGGTACCCGCTGGATGTTGGGGAGCTGCTCTCCCTCGCATCCCACTCCAGCCTCCTTGTAGCGGGCGACTTCAACGCCCACCACCCCGTGCTGCAGTCTGTGTCACCCACTAACGTGACCGGGCGCCACCTGGCCGACCTGCTCGAAGAAGTTCCTGCTGTTCGACTACTGAACACAGGGGAGGCCACGCACGTCCATGGGGGGCGGCTCGACCTCACGCTGGTGTCGGGCGACCTACAGCCCGGTGCCACCTGGCAGGTCCACCCTACCCTCACCAGCAACCATTACGGGACCCTCACCACCCTCACTGTGGCTCCACCAGCTCCTCCTCTCCCGCCGCCCCAGTGGAACGTCAGGAGGGCGGATTGGGCAAAGTTCCAAGCCTCCCTGGCCGAATGGTGGTCCACGTATGTGCCTCCGGTGGACCTGCACCTGCAGGAGAGGGACCTTACGGCGGCCATAGAGAGTGCAGCTTACGCGGCCATGCCCAGGACAGCCTCAAATCGCCGCCGGCGCCCGGACTGGTGGTTTTATAACGAGGAAGTCCGGGAGCAAAATCGCCGCGTCAACGTCCACAGGAGGTTGTACGAGAAGCGCCCAACGGCCATCAACCTGCAGCTCCTGCAGGACGTGGTAGCCCGCGCGCGACAGGTGTCCCTGAGCGCCAGGGAGGCAAAGTGGCTGGAGTGGTGCGCTTCTTTCAGCCAACACACCTCCCTCGGCCAGCTGTGGGGGAGCTTCAGGAAGGCCTTAGGCGCCGCCCCGACCCGCCCAGCTGCCCACCCACGCCCACAGCAAGAGGCAGATCGGCTGGCGAACTCCTTTAAAGCGAGGGGTTCTAGCGAGCAGCTTCCTCCCCACACCAGCTACCTCCAGCAGCAGCTGCGCCCACAGCGCGACGAAGAGGTCAGGGAGGCGCGGGGCCAGCCGCACGCGACGGCCTAGCCTTTCACGCTTGAGGAGCTGGCCAGGGCGAAACGTCGACGTGACACAGCGGCGGGAGCCGACGGAGTGCGGTACTCTATGCTGGCGCACGCTGGGCCCGCCGGGGACGCCGCGCTGCTAGCCCTTCTGAACGCGTCGTGGTTGGCAGGCCGTCTGCCGCCCTCCTGGAAGGACGCCGACATCCAGCCCATCCCCAAGCCGAAGGATCACACCACCTTCAGGCCAATCTCCCTCCTGAGCTGCACCGAAAAAACGGCGGAGAAGATGGTGCTGACTCGCCTACAGTGGAGCATGGGAAGTCTTCATCACCACCTGTTCGGCTACACCAGGGGGGTGAGCACTGCGGACTGCCTTATCACCCTCCTGGCTCACGCCAACAACCAGCCTACCATCGTAGTCTTCCTTGACCTCGAGAAGGCTTTCGAGCTGGCTAGCCCCCACGCCATACTGGCCGCCCTTGTGAGGAAGGGCATCCGAGGGAGACTGCTGGGCTGGCTCCAGGACTACCTTCACCAGCGCCTAGCCCGCGTGAAGTTCCAGGGTCACAAGTCTTCCTACCTTACCTTCGAGAACGGGACACCCCAGGGCTGCATCCTCAGCCCGTTCCTTTTCAACGTGCTGATGGAACGGCTGGTCGTCCACCCCTATCGGGAAGGAACCATCCTCCTTAGCTACGCCGACGACTTGGCGTCGTCGTCACCGGGCGCGGCGACAAGCTTGCGCGGGCTCAAGAAGCGTTGCACCTCATCACTGCCAAGTGCGAAGAGCTGGGGCTCAAGATCTCGGCAGAGAAGTCCCGGGCCATGGCCATCAAGACTTGCACACCTGCTGGCCAGCAGCTTCGCGTCCAAGGAGTCGGCCTGGCCTGGACCGACTCCTACCAGTACCTCGGAGTGTGGGTAGACAGACGGCTGTCCTTCACGCAGCATGTCACGCACCTGAGGGAGCGGACGCAGGCCCGGCTGAATGTGATGAGGGCCATGACGCGGCCGAGCGCTGGTGCAACCTTCCCCGTCCTCCGCCTCTACTACCTCCAGGCAGTGCGCTCCCTAGTGGACTACAGTGCACCGGTCCTTGTAGCGCTGCCCCGGCAGCAGCAACAGCGCCTGGAGGTGATACAAAACACCGCCATGAGGACCATGTTAGGGGCACCCAGGTGGTGCACTGCCTGTGTCATGCAGAGTGAGGCCAACCTGGTGCCCCTCACCACCAGGGTGGATTGCATTGTAGCCTGTCGGGTGGCCAGAGTGCTCCAGCGCGACGTTGAAGGTGTTGCGCAGAGGAGACTCCGAATGGCCGTGGCGCAGGGCATCGAGTACCTGCGTAACAACAGGTGGCTCGTAAACGTCAGCCTAGCAACCAACTCTCTCAACCGGGCAGGGAACTGACTGTGGCGCGACCCCGACACCCCCAACCCCGCCTACGTTCCACCACCACCATGGGACCCCCCCCGCCGCACACTTCACCGTCACACAGTTGCCCGACAGCAAAGCGAACTGCCTCACCGAGGAGCTGCGCCAGCACGCCCTCATGGCCATGTCTGAGGTCACGGAGCCAGGCAGCGCAGTGTACTTCACCGACGGCTCCGTCGACCCCGACAGCTGGAGGTCCGGCGCCGCCTTTGTCACGAGAGGCTTAACGCAAGCGTGGAGGACATCAGACCACTGCTCCACCCTCCAGACGGAACTGGTAGCAATCCTGCACGCCCTCCAGCACGCTCTGCTCCGCCGGGAAGCCACTGTGGTGATACACACTGACTCTCGGTCGGGACTACAGGCGCTGCAGCACGCCCACGCCCACGCCTACACCCGGGACAACATCTACCTCACCACTACCATCCTGTGCACCCTGCAGGACCTGGCAGCTCAGGGCAGGCGTGTCCGGATCCACTGGATTCCCAGCCACGTTGGTGTGCGCGGCAACGATGCTGCCGACGAGGCTGCCAAGCGAGCCGCCCACGGCCCTATCATCACCTGGACCGTGCACCCCAGCCTGCAGCAGCTCAAGGTGCAGGTTAAACGCAGGGCCGCCCAGAACGCCCACCAGCAGCACCAAGAATGGGAAGCAATCAAGAGGCAAGCGGCGTGGTATGCTGCAGCCACATCCTATCGCCCACTGAACCCATCCTTCCAGCAGCCCAGAGTGAACGGCGTGCTGCTACAGCGTGTGAGGCTGGGCTAGTCCACGCGGGAAGAGCTGCACGCCGACTTTGTGGCAGGGAGGTGCGAACACTGCGGCGGCCGCTCCCGGCGCCCACTGGTGCACTACCTCCTCTCCTGCCCAGCCACCACCCGCCTCAGGCCAGAGCGAGCGCCAGCCCCTGCCCCTGTAAGAGGCGCCCTACTGAGGGCGCGAGAGGCAAGAGCCACCCAGTTGATCCGCCACACCCCAACAAACGAGCTGCTGGAGGTGCTGAGAACAGCACCCCTTCCGCGCTGATCGCCGCTCGCGCCCAGCCGGGCGACAGGTGATGAAAACCGACGCCACCCACTTGCAGCAGACAAGAAACGCGTGGGACGCTCCACCACGTCTTACTGCACGCCAACACTGACGGTCTGCCCGCTTTGTGTAATGTGTGCATTTATACATGTATTTATATTATTGTTTCATATTATTACTGTATTTGTCTTTTTTGTTGTTTTTTTTGGTTGTTTGTTTGTTTTGTTTTTATTTTATTATTATTTGTATTATGATTATGTATAAATGTACGCTATTGCACAATAAACCTATACAATCCAGATCTTGACTGTAGGGGGGATGGTTAAGCTCCTCGAATCCGTATTCGCGCATGGCAGCTTGACGACGTTGAAGTCGATCATGTGGCGTGAGGTTTTTAGGGACCCAAGGGGCAGAGACCTTAGTCATGGCCAAATTGTCGTGGATGATGTTGATAACACTTACATGTGATATTCCAAGTTCTCGCTCGATTTCTTCGACTTTCACCCGTCGATTTTCGAGGATCATCCTCTATACACGGGCCACATTGTCCCCGTTGGTCACGTCTAACGGGCGTCCTGGATGGATGTCATCTTCAAGGGACTCACGACCATGGTGGAACTCCCTATTCCAGCGAACAATGGTTGCATAGGAAGGGGTGGTGTCGGTGTACACTGCAACCATGCGTTCATGGATGTCTTTTGCATTCTTGCCTTCCTTGGTCAAAAATCTGATCACTGTGCGGTGCTCAACCTTCTTCATTGTTGAAAAATTTGTGACTGACGATCTGAGATCAGCTACTGCTTCTTAAATAGACGAGGCAGGAGCATGCAGCTGCAGGTCCTGACTCATGAGTTATTTTCAAAGGAATTGTTTCCAGCCCTCACTTGTACAAAAATGTATCCGTCAATTCTTTGATAAAATATACCATCCTCCACAATAAATTTCCTCTGTCCCCAAGGATGTCCGCTATTGTCTTCTCCCTGATATTGGCCCACTCAACCTACCCTTACGCCGAAAACTTAATAAGCTTTTGAAAAGATTTTACACACATACCAACTTCAAAATAGTTTTCCTTAACAACTTTCATATTGGACAATTTTTCAGAACTAAAGACACTCCCACCTCAAATGAGCTGTTCAGTTGTCTATAAATTCATTTGCCCCAGGTGCCACCAGGGGATGTACATTGGCAGCACTGTTCGCTCACTTGGAGCTAGGGTCTGTTCTCATCTTGGTATTAGCTCTCGCACTGGCTCCACCTTGACCAATAAAGAAACTTCTCCCATTCGAGATCATTCCATTGAATGTAAGACAGAAATTTCCCACAAAAACTTTCAAATTATAGGATATGCAAAGGACTCCTCTTCCCTGCGCATTCTCGAATCATTATTTATAAAACAACTAAATCCCAGTTTAAATTCTGATTCAACTGCTTTTCCCCTTCTCATTTCATAAATCACTCAATTTTTTCACAACCTACCAATCTTTAATCGCTTCCTTCTATAATCTTTCCTCAGTCTCTCCGCTTTTGCCGTCCACTAAAGGTGACTAATATTTTTGTGTACCAATTAATTGCCCCAATTAGTATATTTTTTATATTTATCCATATTTATAGCATCTATATTTAGTGTCAAGTTTTCAAATGATTTTTTCACATTTTCAATTTATTAAATAATTTATTACTATTGCTGCTTCATTAAGCGACTAATATCTGTATCAACCAATAATTGCATCAACTAGTGTTATATTTATCCATATTTAAAGTACCATAATTGATCCATATCTAAATTTCAATAGTTTTCAAACGATTTGTCATAATTTCAATTAACTAAATAATTTATTTCTAATCCTTGTGTGCATTATAATTTTTGTAATTTTAAACGTGTTCTAAATCTATCTTAGAGACCAGAAGATGGGTAAGGTACCCGAAACGTTGTACTTAATTAAATGAGAAATTTTACATGTCTCATTTTGGGATTTATATATATATATGATAAATTATCTCCACAAGGAAAATGGAAAAACGATTCCGAGCGCTTTCGTTTGGATTCTAAAGGACCTCTTCATGGAATAACGTAGGTCAGGACAGACAATGTCCTTAAATAGTAAGGAGTGGGGGGTTAATACGGCTACCTGCAGCAAAACCCTAACTAGGGGGTACAAATCCTTTAAACACTTTAATTTGTGATTTAATATAATTAGATATGATAGGATCGATGCTAAACAATCCATGGCTAATATTAAAATTTGGGAAAGTATTAATAGAGATACACTCCAAAATATTTCTTGAAATCTAGTTTGTACATTTAATAACACTATTCCAATTAATAATATGATCCTGACTATAGATATGTAAAAATAATGCAGATTGTTGAAAAAAATAACGAACATTAGTTTGGTGCTGTTTAACTCTAACATTCAATTCTTTACCTGTCTGTCCATAATAGCATTTTTCCCAATTATTGCAACCAATAGAATATACAATGCCTGGTTTAGGGGGTGATTTTTTTACGAGAAGGCGATGGAAAGTGTTTTCATATTTAAAAATAACATTTATGTTCAAAGGTTTTAGTAAACGAAGTAATTTAATGAAACTTTGGTTAAAAGGTAAAACTAATACATTTTTGGCATGAAGTTTAGGGATGTTACGATTAGGTTGATAAAATAAACGCTTAGCAGAATTATAACAATTCTTAAGTACGTAGAAAGCGTAATACAAATTTAAACCTATATTATATATCCTATCAACCTCTTTTTCCAAATATTCGGGTGAAACAATTCTAAGGACACGGAGAAACATAGAAGAGAAAACACTTTCTTTTATACTAACTTGGATTTCGGAATAGAAATGGATGTGTGATTCAATGGCTGTAGGTTTTCTATAAATTTCATAAGTGAAACCTTGGTCTGTTCGGTGGATCAAAATGCCTAAGAAAGGGATGGTGTTATCTTGTTCATTTTCTAAAGAAAACTTAATTGAGGGGACTAACATATGGATTTTTTCAAGAAAAGTATTGATATTAAGATCATTAGGCCACAAACAAAGAATGTCATCAACATAACGCATCCATAAAATAGGCGTTATGTTGGTCTGGGCAAGAATTTTGGATTCAAAAAACTTGATATATAGATTGGCCAGTACCGATGACAAACAATTGCCCATAGCCATACCAAAGTTTTGAAAGTAATATTTTCCGTTCAAGGTGAATTTACAGTTGTTAATACAGAGGGAATTAAGTTTAATAATAGTGGGAGCCGGTACTCTTCGAGGAAATTTAGGAGATCGAGTACGGCTTCCACTATTATTAAACTTATTTGCCTCTGTATTAACAACTGTAAATTCACCTTTGACGGGAAATATCCAAATTTGATTATCGCCCACAAATTCTCTATTGCGTTCCAATCAGGTGAATTCTCGTGGCAAGGTCCCAAAAGTTCGATGTTACTAGTATTTCAGACCCCAAACTTTGTTTTTGCCCTAGTTTTGTGACAACGTGCCCCATCATGCGGAAAAATACAGTTTCCATCCCCAAATAGTCTTGAACTTTTGAGAATAGGTTCTGTTGTAGCAAGTTTTGATAAAATTTTGATTTCATTGCAGCGCTCTTGTGCAAAATTGGATTTCCTTGAGTGGACAAGGACTACGGAAGTCAACCCCTAATGCAAAATCTGATGTGGCGACCCACACTCAACGAGCGTTATTAGACCGACGACACGGCAGTCTCCTGCGACACTCCACAATGGCTGATCGTCTTGGTCCACCTTTCTACCAGCCCAAGATAGTGGGCTGAGAAATGCACACCTCCTTCCCACTCTAAGCAACTTTTGTGTAAGTTTTCTCTATGCCCAACTTATTATTTTTAAGTGAATGAAGTGAGGTCATCGCCGAAATCGACGGACAACTAACTACTACTCAGATTAGAAACAACCTCAGGCAATGAGAGTGTCCAGATTATTCATCGTATGCATGACAAATGACTCGTGAAACGCCCCCCTTTTCTTCTCTTAACGAGGGATCATCCAGAAACTCCAATCAAATAGACGGAAGCTTTATAAGAGAATATCACTTTGCCCCAGTCTTCAAAAGTGAACTTGAGATGCACGATTTACACCCAGCATGATGTTTCCGTTTTTCTATTAGCTCTGACTAACTCATTTCAGGCACTGAAATCGAAGTTATTTCTCTGTACATTTCCTCTCAGCCGATTTCGACGCAGGGGACTTTCGCCGCGTCGTGCCACGGTCCTTGCCTACCTTATCGACGAGCTGGGAATAAGTTTCCTAAATGTGTTTTCCGGATGCACAGCCTTATTTTGGGTGGGAGTTTGTCGATGACTTTTATGTTAATGGCAATTTTTACACCCAGCTATTATTTTCTGGTCCGCTACCCCTGAAAACCCACCTCGGTAGTGCTTGTAGTGGGTGTGCTTGTCCACAATTCAGGAAATAACTTCTCTGATCCAATTGAAGAGTTTAGGTAAGTAGATGAGTTCTTCTCCGGCACCCTTATCGCCGTTGATCAAACTACTACTCCTAGAACTTCTGGCCGTTTTTTATGCCGTCCGCTTCCTTGGTGGTCGGCAGAGTATGAGACGGCTCTAGACAGAAGCGATATGCCTACATTCGCTAAGAGCAACGCTGGGACAATTTCACTGTTGCCGAATTTCGTTTAGCTAGGAATAGGTTCCGGTATGTATTGAAGCACACACTCCTCTCTTTTTGGCGGGCATAAGGGTCTTCACTTAACGTGAAGACCCCACTTGCAGAGGCGTGTGAGTATTCAAAAGGATTATGGGCAAGTTCTTGCAGGACTGCAATCTCGGACCCCGCGTCCGTGAGGGAGTCTTTCGCGACCGCTTTCTCCACATTCTTGAGCAGAGAAGTTGCTCTGCTAGCTGTCGTGGTATGATATTATATTACATCAATACCATATTATATCTATGGGGGAGGGACCAATAACTTAAAGGCGAACCGACAAAGGGACGGAACACCACGAGTTTAGACGGGCTCAATAGCGAGAAAGAGTGCAACGAGGTCAGGTAAATTATGGGCAATGGCAAAGCTCAAGGTTATTTAAAGAGTCATCTACAAAAATATAATTTTATTTACATAAAAAATAAGAGAATTGATAGGCAAATTTACATCAGAGAATTACTGGGCAAAATTTATCGGTAAACGAGGGGGGAATTGTAGTTATGCATCAGACTATGAAGTTAAAATTCAATGTATTACAGGAGGAGACTATTCAAAGGGGGGGGGGAATTAACTCAAATGGGTTACTGAAGGGAGAGAGGAGTTGGCTTACGGAGGATTCAAGGTGAGACGTCGGGGTAAGGCTTCACGGATGTCTTCTGCACGTGAGGCGAGCTCGCTCGGAGCTTTTGAGCGGGAACTTAAAGTGATGACGGTTCTCCCAAAAGAGGGGGGGGGCGGTAACGTCTGGTTCAGGGGAGAGTATTTCGGCCACCCAAAAACGAGGGGCGAACGAGGAGGGCTTCGACAGGAGTTGATGAGTGAAGTGGGAAAAATCGCTCGGTAGCGATAGTTAAATGGAATTACCTCACTGGCTGGGGCTAATTCCAATACACAATTAGTTCAGCCGTCACTTTGCTTTGTTGTTAGCACCTGACTTAGAACTAGGGGAATCTTCTTGGGTCCGGGCGAAACTTCTTAACTCTTTGTCTGCCTCATGGGAAACGAGTACTGTATATGTTTGAGGCTCTCCCCGCGGGGGATGGGGGATAGTGGGGAACAGCTATACTCTCGAATGGCCTTGAATCTTCTTGCTGAGGTTATTCTAACCCGTGTAAAGGTGGACCGTGGTGGACGCGGTTCGAGGCTACTGCTTGTGGAAGAGGGGGGGGGTAGGCTTTCTAATTTAAGCCTAACCGAGCCTTCTACAGCGCATGGAAGTTCCGTGCTGGACAAGAAATTTCACGTGGGATTCCCCCACACTAGCATTCAATGCAGGTCGTGATGTCGCTGAAGGCCACAGAATGAACTTGACTTCTAGAAGCGGAGAACCCTCCAACGACAGACTTAAGTTGAGCGAATTAGGTTTCGCTCTCGCCCTGATGCGCGGACACCGCTCCTGGTCCGGACGACGTCCCCTATGCCATGCTTCGACAATTAAGTAAGCGATGCCTGGGATTTCTGCTAGATTTATACAACAGGATATCGACAGAGAATACTCACCCATACACCTAGTGACTAGGCATTGTGTTCGCTTTTCCCGGAGACATCACTCTAGCCTGGCTAGTTTCTGACAATTCCTCTAAACTTCTGTGTGTGCAAGTTGATGGAAAAATTGGCAAGTATCAGATAAGCCTTTTTTCCTGGAGGGGCAGAAATCACATGTCTTGTGCACAGTGTGACTTCTTCAAGTTCCACTCCACGTCAGATGCTCTGCTCCACCTAGAAAATGCTATATGTGAGCCCTTCCTTCGTAAACACCACTACGCTACGTTGTTTTCCGATCTGAAGAAGGTCTATGATATCACATGGCGATACGGTATCATGGAGACTCTTCACACAATGGGGACGAGGGGATGCCTCCAAATCTTTATTTCTGAATTTCTGCGAGAGATAGTCAATTCCTCGTATGAGTAGGGAGAGCTCTATCCAACCTAATGAAGCAGAAAGAGGGAACCCCATAGGAAAGTGTCCTCATTGACACACTCTTTAAACCTGAACATTAACGTTATCACCTCGATACTGAGGAAGATGTTCTTGATCTACTCTACTTAGAAGACCTATCGATCTCTTTTGGGGCGGCCGGGATGCCGATTTTCAACGATATCTCCAACAGCATTTAACCGCATCTCTCGCTCTGCCGAAGCACACAGGTTTCGGTTTTCATTGGTCAAGACTAGAGTGGTGCCATACTGCCACAATCCAGGGTTCGACCTCAACCCAGACTTGAACCTAAACGGGATTCTCGTGGATGGTCTGGATTCGCACCGTTTCCTTAGTCTTATTTTTGACCGAAGCTCCACCCGAGAGGCTCATATTCGCAGCCTTAGGCTCTCTTGTTCCACCGCCATGGACATTCTTCGTCCCGTGACGTTCAACACTTACGGTGCTGATAGGGCTACTCCATTACTTTTCTACAGATCCTTTGTTCGTTTGAAGCTTGACTAAAGATGCGAGTTTTACGTATCCGTAGCCGAGCGTGTTTTGCGGAGGGTGGACTCGATCCACCACACCTTTATCCATTTTGCGACCAGAGCCTTTTTTACGTCCACCAATGATAGCCTACTTACTGATGCCGGAGAGATTCACTTGTTCTGTGCCGTACACAGTAAATTATGCGCTTGTACGCAGGGGCACGGCATTTTCAACAGTCACCTTTAGCTCTCAATGCATCCGCGACCGATCTCGAAGGTGCTTATGCCGCCGAGAGACGCTAATAATACCGTAAGTCCTTTGTCTTTAGGGATAGGAAACTTCTTCGAGAGCACGGTGTAGCTCTCGAGCCGATGACGCCTCTTGCTCTCTCCAGGATGCCATCCTTTAGGGTACCAACTTTAACTATTTGTCACCAGGCCTCTGCTCTTAAAGCTTCCACAGCGCACAGAAGATAGCGTTCCACCTTTTTGGAACACACTTTCTGTCCCGCTGGATCCGTGCCAGTGTATACGGATGCTCCAATTCCCAAGACGGGGTCGCTTCCAAATTGTATCTGCTCCGTTTGAAATCAGAGGGGCTTATCAGGCGCTGCGCCTGTCATCACGATCGATTAGGTTGCAATGCACCGCTCGTCAAGACGGTAGATAACGCGTCGTGCCCGGTTCATCCCCCACATTGTTCGACACATTCTTGTTGAACGTCCCAGTCTAAGTGATCTTCTCGCATGTTACCTGTCCAGGTACGGGGAAGGCCGGGATCTCTAATGCTTGTCCCTTGTACTCAGGCGCGGTTCGTGAACACAAACTTAAAGGATATTTGGTTTCATGGAGAAGACTGGCCTAGCCGATCTATTTGAATTTCTTTGATGATGGTCGCATTATCTAGCGCTCTATCCTTAGCTGTAGGGTAATTACAGTGACTCATACCCTCGATTGCATTAGCCAGATGGGAGCTATGAAAAAAAAATCTGTTTTTCATTCTCTCTTTATATATATATATATATATATATATATATATATATATATATATATATATATATATATATGTTTGTCTCTTTCTTTCTTCCTCTTTCGTCCCCCCCCCCTCCTCTCTCTCTCTCTCATTATTTAATATCAGGTTGGCACTCCTTTGGTAGCAATAACTGCTTCAATATGTCGAGAAATAAAGTCAAACACAATTTTTGAGAGTGGCTTTGGGAATTTTAATCCATTATGGAAGCAGACAGAATCTGGTCCAGCTTTTTTGGAGATGATGGCGGTGAAAACCGTTCCCTTATCTGCTGCTCCAAAACACACCTGGGATGTTCAATTATGTTAAAATCTGGTGATTACCGTGGCCAATCCATACATTTGTTTTTTTAATTCATTACACTGCTATTCCTGCCAGGTTTTTATATTTTAGGCTTGAATCGGCGCATTATCTTCTTGGAAGTTGGCGCTACCATTGGGAAACGGTGTTTGTACCATTCGGTGAATTTGGTCTAAAAAGGCACAATTAATCGTTGATCAGCCAATTCCTTCAAAGTTTTCTGTTTTCTCATTAGGTTTAGGCAATAGTGACTAAACAAATTCAAAATCACAATATGTCTAAGGGCTCATCGAAATTTAACAAAGTTATTCGAAATTCTCTCGGCCCAAAACTTGCTTTGAAAATCGTCACAAATTTGCCTGTTCCTTAATTTATGCCTTCCTTTGTTCCCCTCTCTCTTCCGTGTGATTCTTCCCCCATCCATTTCTGTATATAAAGCATTTGTGTGTTCAGTCTTCTCATTATACATACATCGGAAGATGGTAATAATAACGAAACTAGTCCTTTAATTTAATAACCTGATTCTACTAAAGTGTTTATATATGTATATATATATATATATATATATATATATATATATATATATATATATATATATATATATATATATATATATATATATATATAATATATATATATACCAGGGAATGGCTTCGCTACCAAGATTAAAATTTAAAAACAAAAAAAAAGAGCACCATGGTTAAATTTTTATACATTTTTGAGCTTCGCCAATTATAATAATTTTAAAGAGGAATTCTAAACTAAATTTCCCCCCTTTCAAAATATCACGTTGCTAAAATATAAAGTATAGAAGATATCTAAAAATAAATTTTCTGAACTTCACCATTTCTAATTCTTTGGGCTTTAAAAAATTCACAAAATTTCGATACTTATATTTATTTCTGAACTTTACCATTTTTTTTATATTATAAAAGAATTATTATAAAATAACTTGCTAAAAAAAACATAAGTCATGACCAAACTAAGATGAAATTACTATTCAAATAGTCAAAAAATCCCCTTCTTAAATTATAGAGTTAGTGATATATATATATATATATATATATATATATATATATATATATATATATAAATGCAAATACACCCACAAAGGAAAAGTTAAAAACGATTCCGAGCGCCTTCGTCTTTATCCTTAAAGACCTTTTCAAGAAATGAACAGGAGGCTGGACATACATTGCCTTAAATAGTGGAAGGGGGGATTAGACTACCCACCTCTGAACCTTAATTAGGGGGTACAAAATCCTGAAACAACTTTATTTGAGCTTTTATGTATGTAATGATAATGGGGTCTAGCGCGACTTAATGCCACATATGACTCCCCTCAACCAACTGACATAGAATTCACGCTTTATCTCGCCCTTGTGCAAACTCACCTTTTCCTTACCTAAGGGACAATGAGTTTTTATGCGGCCCCTTTTATTACACAAGTAACAAATTAAAATTGTTCCTTTGCTTGCGTACTGATCGTGACAACCATTGTCATTCTCTCTGTAGAAATTGGATTAAAATTTATGACACTTGTCCACTTTCTGTCGAGAATCCTCACCGTAATAGTAAACCTCGCTTTCAATCATGTTATTGGAACTAATTTTAAACAAATCTGCCATTTCTGTCGTTTCCATTGGATCAGTAACATTAGTTCTTTCCAAATAATTTCGTATATCTGGCCACTTCTTTTCCAAAAATGATTCTAATAAAAAGGGTTTTTTTGAGAACCTCAATGAATTAGCTTTTACAGATTTCAACCACATTTACATACATGCTTCATTCTAGACTAGGTACGTAAGAGGGGCGGTCAATAAGTTTTGCGAATCGGTAGGGCAAAACAGAGGAAGGGGGATGGCTGTTTGTGGGGGTGTTAAGAAAAGTTATGACAAGTCAGGACCTGCAGCCGCACGCTCCTGCCTCGTCTATTTAAGAAGCAGTAGCTGATCGCAAATCGTCAGTCACAAATTTTTCAACAATGGAGAAGGTTGAGCACCGCACAGTGATCAAATTTTTGACCAAGGAAGGCAAGAATGCAAAAGAGATCCATAAACGCATGGTTGCAGTGTACACCAACACCGCCCCTTTCTATGCAACCATTGTTCGCTGGAATAGGGAGTTCCGCCATGGCCGCGAGTCCCTTGAAGATGACCCCGTCGAGGAATCCCGTTAGACGTGACCAAAGAGTACAATGTGGCCCGTGTGGAGAGGATGATCCTCGAAAATCGACGGGTGAAGGTCGAAGTAAACGAGCGAGAACATGGAAGTGTTATCAACATCATCCACGACAATTTGGCCATGATCAAGGTCTCTGATCGACTTCAACGTCGTCAAAGTCCACAAGGCCAGAGTTGCACAAGCTGCCCTGCATGAGTGTGGATTCGAGGAGCTCAACCATCCCCCCTACAGTTCAGATCTGGCCCCTAGCGACTACTTTTTATTCCGCCAGCTCAAGGCTGCACTGCGTGGACGCCTGTTTGGGAACGATGAAGATGTCCAGCTCGCCGTCCAGGAGTGGATTGAACAGCAGTCGGGAGATTTCTGGTTGTCGGGAATTCGAAGCCTCAGGGACAAGTGGCGCAAGTGCATTGAAGTCGAGGGTAGTTATATTGGAAAATAATAAAACACTTTTCCTCATATCTTGTTTCCTTATATCCGAAATGCAAAACTTATTGCCCCCCCTCCCCCTCGTAGTTAACGCATGAATCGTTAACTTATTTTTACAGTGTCTAAACCTAAATCTATAAATCTTTGCTATTTCTTGATATTGATTTAAAACAACCAAATTAATCTTATTGCAATTATGGGAGTCTTCAGAGATGAGATAAATAAACGCCTCTTCCATTTTTCCCTTTAATCCCTGGGCACCGAACTACCCTGCAATTCTTTTCAAAGGCTAAAATACCGCTCTGGGTCGGAACAATCAAAGACTGGAAACACTTTCGCCTTTTCTGTGATACTTCCAGGCGCGTGCACCCAGCTGAACTCTTCCCAAGGACTAATCTCCCTCAGTCTAATCTGTAACTCCAAACTCTTAATTTTAGCTTCTTACTTTCGGAGGAGCAAGTCATCTAAGAGTACTTCATTAGCACTAAACATTTTAAAATCAAACTTAAAATATCTAGAAATAACGATTGAAACTTATTTGCTGCAAGATTTCGGGCCTCCAATTTCAGTAGAAATGGCAACTTGTATAAGTTCGTTTTTTGCTCAACGTCCGTAAAAAGTTAACAGGCGGAGTAGCAGACATATTGAGAAAAAAATACAACAGAGAAATACAACAAGATACATTCGTTACGACGCCCTCAATAAAGGACACAATGATAGTTTTGATGAAAAACTAGACACGTTTATATATATATATATATATATATATATATATATATATATATATATATATATATATATATATATATATATATATATATAATATATATATATATATATATATATATATACATATATATATAAGCCATTGCTTCGTCCCCCCACCCCATCCTAAATGGGGAGCTTGCGATTCGCCTGGTACCAGCACTTCGGGCTGTTGGTTTTCATATATTTGATCTTTCAAATCGATTGTGATCATCTCTACCCCCCTAACCTCCATGTTTCCCTACCATCTCATCTCCCTCTTCCTCTACCCCTATCAAATCACCTACTCCACCCCTATTCCCTCACCTATCCCCATTCCTTCCCCCCTTCCTCCTCACGATCTTTACAAATCCCTTTACCCCTCTCCCTCCCTTCTCAAACGGGGTGGGGGGCAGGGTGAGGGGGGAGCTCATTCATAAATGAAGCTATAATAATATTTTAAAAAATCACGTTCTAAATATATACACTTTGCCCCCCCCCCCTCCCTCCGCCTTATTCTCCCCCCCTTGGCAATTTTATCAGTCGAAAGAAAATGTATAGCAAAATAAGAGTTTCAAATTTCGTTAGAATCGGCCGAAGAGTTATGACGTTATTGCCAGATAATTCCACAGCTAACCGTAGGAAGACTGTGGAAATTATATCATTCGGAAAAGAGTGTAAGACAAGCTAAGGGGCTCAAAGTTCCTAGGAATGCGCCGAATAGTTATGAGGTTATTACCAAATAAGTCCCCAGCTAACATCGAGAGGACTTCGGCAATTATATCATTTGAAAGAGAATGTTAAAAAACACCAGGGTTTAAAAGTTCGTTAGAATGGGGCCCAATAGTTATTATGTTATTGCCAAAACAAAATAATTCCAGGGATAACCTTGGGTAGTAGTGGTGTAAGTAGTGTAATTGTAGGTGGCTGTGATGTAGGCGTTTATAGGGTAGGTGATGTAGGTGGTGCTGATGTTTGTGGTGGTTGTGGTGTAGGCTGTGTAGGTGTAGGTGGTGGTGTAGATGGTGGTGGTGTGGAGGGTGGTGGCAGTGTGGGTAGTGGTGTTATATGTCGTGTAAGTGGTGGTGGTGTATGGGGTGCTGGTGTAGGTGTAGGTGTTGGGGTAAAGAGTGATGGTTTAGGTGGTTTAAGTTATTTAGGTGGTGTAGCTGGTCTAATTAGTGGAGGATGATGGATGATGTGGAGGTGGTGTAGGTGGTGGCGTTATAGGTGGTGGTGTAGCTAGTGGTGGTTTAGGTGATAGTAATGTTGGTGGCGGTGAAGGTGGTACTTATCTAAGTGGTGGTGGCGTAGCTGTAGGTGAGGAGGTGTTGTTGGTGTAGATGGTGCTGGTGTAGTTGTAGTTGGCGTATATTGTGTAGGCAGTGGTGATGTAGGAGGTGCAGGTGGTTTTGGTTCGGGTTACGGTGGTGTAGAAGGTGATTGTGGGAAGGTGGTTATGGGAAGATTGCGTTGGTGCAGGTGGCGGTGATGTAGGGGGTGGTGTTGTATGTGATGTAGGCTGTGGTGTTTTAAATGGTGAAGGTGGAGGGGGTCGTGGTGTTGAAAGTGGTGTCGGTATAGGTGTAGTTAGTGGTGGAGGCGTAGGTGATGGTGGTGTAGCCAGTGTATGTGCTGGTGATATAACCGGTGTAGGTGTTTGTGGTGGTGTAGGTATAGATGTAGGTGGTAGTGGTATAGCCGGTGTAGGTGCTGGTGATATAACTAGTGTAGGTGTTTGTGGTGATGGTGGTGTAAGTGTAGTTTATGGTGGTAGTGGTGTAGCCGGTGTAAGCACTGGTAGTGTAGCCAGAGTAGGTGATCCTGGTAGTGTAGTTGAAATTTATAGTGATGTAGGTGCTGGTGGTGTAGGTCGTGGTAGTGGTTTAGGCGGTGGTGTTGAAGGTGGTGGTGATGTTGCTGGTGGTGGTTTAGGTATAGATGGTATTTCTGTAGCTAGTTTGGTTGTAGGTGGTGCTTTTTTATGTGGTGTAGATTTAAGTGATGGTCTAGGTGGTTGTGTTTTAGTGGTGTAGGTAGTGGTGTTTGTATAGCTGGTGTAGGAAAGGCGGTCTATGCCGTGGTGGTGTAGCTAGTGGCGTCGTAGGTGGCGGTGGTTTAGTTGGTGGCGGTGTAGCTCGTGTTGGTGTTTTACGTGATAGTGGTGTAGGTGGTGGCGTTGATGGTAAAGGTGGTAGTTATGTAGGTGGTGGTGTAGGTAGTGTAGCTGGTGGTGGTGGTATAGTTTTAGGTGGTGCTGGTGTAGGTGGTGTAGTTTTACGTGATGGTGTTTAGGTGGTGGTGTTATAGGTGTAATTAGTGTAGGTGGTGGTGGTGGGGTAGGTGATGGTGGTATAGGGGTTGCGGTGGTGTATGAGGTGCAGGTGATGGTGAGGTGGCGGTGTTGTAGGCGGTGGTGGTGTACGTGAAGTAGGCCGTGGTGGTGTAGTTGGTGCTCTTGTAGGTTGTGGTGGTATAGGTGGTGGTGGTGAAGGTGGTAGTGATGTTTCTGCTGGTGGTGTAGGTGGTAGTGATGTTTCTGCTGGTGGTGTAGGTCGTGGTTCTGTGGGTATAGGTTTTGTAGATGTAGGTGGTGGTGGAGGCGTATGTTCTGTGGTGTAGGCGGTGTAGGTTGAGTGAACTGGTGTGAGTGGTGGTGGTGTAGGCGGTCTGTTATAGGTGAGGTAGGTGTAGGTTTTGGTGCAGTAGGTAGTGTAGGTAGAGTAGGTGGTGTTGTATGTGGTGGAGGAGGCCTAGGTGGTGATATTGTAGATGGTGTAGGTATAGGTGGTGGTGGTAGATGCGTAGGTGCTGGTGGTGCAGGTGTAGCTGATCCTGGTGTAGGTGGTGGAGTTATTGGTGGTGTATGTGGTGGTGGTGCGGGAGGTATAGGTGCTGCTGGTGTAGCCGATGTTGGTGTAGGTGCTAGTAATGTAGGTGGTGGAGGAGGAGGTGCTGGTAGTGTAACCGGTATAGTTGATCCTGGTGTAGGTGGTGGTGGTGGTGGAGGAGGTATAGGTGCTGGTGGTGTAGGTGTAGGTGCTAGTTGTATAGGTGGTGGTTATGGAGGAGGCGTATGTGCTGGTAGTGTAACCGGTGTAGTTGATCCTGGTTGTGTAGTTATAGCTGATACTGGTGTATGTGGGTGCGGTGGTTCTGTTGCTAGTGTACTTGTAAGTGGTGCTGGTGTTTGCGGCGTAGTTTAGGTGGTGATATTTCTGGTGTTTGTGTTGTAGGTGTTTTAGTGTACGTCTTGTTGGTGTAAGTAAAGTAGGCGGTGGTTGTGTAGGATGTGCATGTTGCGATGGTGTAAGAGGTGCAGGTGGTGGTGGCCAAGTTGGGGTGGTGTATGAGGTGGTGATGTAGGCGGTTGTTGTGCAGAAGATGTAGGGAGTGGTGGTGGTGGGGGTTTGGGTGGTGTAGGTGTAGGTGCATAAGGTGATGTTGAAGGTGGTGGCAATGTTGCTAGCGGTGCGGTTAGTGGCGGTGTATGTCGTGGTGATGCAAGTGGTGGCGTTGTAGGTGGTGGTGGCTTAGGTGGTGGTGGCTTAGGTGGTGGTGGCTTAGGTGTTGGTGGCTTAGGTGGTGGTGGCTTAGGTGGTGGTGGCTTAGGTGGTGGCGGTGTAGTTTGTGTTGGTGTAGCTGGTAGTGTTTTAGGTGGTGGCGGTGGTAGTGAAGGTGGTAGTTATGTAGGTGGTGGTGGCATAGTTGTAGGTAGTGTTGGTGCAGTTGATAGTGTTTTAGATGGTATTGTTGTTGTAGGTGGTAGTGGGGTAGGTGATGTTGGTGTAGGTGTTTGCGGGATATGTGATGGTAATGTAGGCGGTTGTGGTGTTGTAGGTGTATGTGGTTTGGTGCAGGTTGCAGTGGTGTAGTTGGTGTATGATGTGCAAGTGGTGTTGGTGGTGAGGTTGCCGTGGTGCAGGTGGTGGTGTAACCGATGTGGGTGCTGGTAATGTAGCCGGTGTAGGTGATCCTGGTGTAAGTGGTGGTAGTGTAGCTGGTGGTGATGTAACTGGTGTAGGTGTAGCTGTTGTAGGTTGTGTAGCTGCTGGTGGTGTAGCCGGTGGTTGTGTAGGCAATGTTGGTGTATGTGGTGCTGTAGGCGTTGGTTGTGTAGGTGATGTTAGTGTATGTGATGTTGTAGGTGGTGGTGGTGTACGTTGTGTAAGTGGTGGCTGTGTAGATGTTAGTGTAGGTGTAGGCGGTGTAGGTGTATATGGTGTATGTGGTGGTGTAGATGGTGCGGGTGGTCGTGGTGTATTTGGTGGCGGTGTAGCTAGGTGTGGTGGTGTAGGTTGCCATGGTGTAACTAGTGGGGTATATGTTAGTGGTTGTTTTGTGGGTGGTGTAAGTGGTGGTATAGATGTTAGTGGTTCTGGTCTAGGTGGCGTAGGTGTGTCAGTGATGGTGCTGTGCGTTGTGTCCTGTGGGATGTAGTGAGGAAGGTTTAGGTGGTGTAAGTGGTGGTTGTGTAGGTAGTGGTGGTGTAGGTGATGTAGGTGGTGTCTTGTATGTTGTGTAAGTGGTGGTTGTGTAGGTAGTGGTGGTGTAGGTGATGTAGGTGGTGTCTTGTATGTTGTGTAGGTTCAGGTGCGGTAAGTGGTGGTGGTGCAGGTAGTGTAGGTGGTTGTTGATGTGGTGGTGTAATTGGTATAGGTAGTGGTGTAAGTGGTGCAGGCGTTTGTGGTGTAGATGGTGTTTGTGGTGTAGGTTGTGTAGGTGATGATTCGAAAGAGAATGTAAAACTACATAAAGATTCAAATTTCGTTAGAATCGGCCGGAGAGTTACAATATCATTACAAAAAAATAAAAAGCAAAACGGGCACCGACCGACCGACTGACCGACCCACATAGTGAGATGTAGAGTCTCCCGCGCCCTGACTCGCAAGCGACTAGTAAACGCACCTTTCCTAATGATGAATTTGTTGTTAAAGGTAACGTATCAAGGGAGAAAGGTGATAGTAATCTATTTCTGGTTAGCATCTTCAGGGATAAAGGGCCTAAAGTTAGTTTAGTTTCGAGAAGTTCATTTGCGATTTCCGATAGAATGCTCACCAGAGAGTCTGTTTTCATTAGAGGGATTAATGAAAGTAAAAAGCTCCCTTTAGCTAAATTATACTTAAACTCTGATTTTGGAAATGGATATTATATTTTTGATGTGTAGGATGCATTGTTGAATCAAAAGGTTGATGTTATTGCAGGGATGACATTTGTTGTAGCGTGTACTGTGGTCTTTGATGAGCCCTCATCGAAGGATTGCAAAGAGATGATGGAAGGTGAGATCGATAATTTTTATCCTTGTGTGGCAACCAAGTCGATGGACAAAGGTGGAGATTTGAATGTAGCTCAAAAGGATTGCCAAGGAAATACAGGAGAAAGTTTTGACCCAGTCCTGCTAAATTCCCCAACGGGGAGAAACGCGTGTCACGTTGGTTCTCTGCAAAATGTCAGAAAGAAATTGACTTATGGAAATAGGTCTGAAGGAACCGGGGAATATTCTACGGTAGATACCGAGGAGGAAAGGAATATTCTTATGCAGGAAATATTGTTGGGGGGGTAATACGGATTTGGCCGCCGAGTTCGAGGAAAAGAGAGACAGATTTTATGTCGCAAGAGGAGATTGGACAGCTACAGAATGGATTCCGTTCGTTATCAGTTGAATATGAAGGTCTAGATGGCCTGATGTGGAGTTCTAACGAAGAGCTGCGTCTTTTTGATGAGAATGGGTGTCAGTTGAGGAGTAAACGTATCTTATCAGGCAGACAAAGGGATGATAAACCTTAGGAAAGTGTTTCGGGATGGCAAGAGATGAGGTAGATTGCAAATATTATTTGAATAGAGGTATACTGATGCGTAGGTATAACCATTCTCCAATGCCCTAGGAGGAAAGGTAGGAGGAAATATTACAAATTGGTGTTTCCCATGAGTATAGAAGCAAGGTACTGGACTTAGCTCACAAGAGTATAGGTGGTCATTTAGAAGTGAATAAGACCTATTATCAGATATAAAAAAAAATACGAGCCTGGAATAAAGTAAGATGTAAAAGAGTACAGCCAGACTTGCCATGTTTGTCAGATTGCAGGAAAGGCTATAGAGCCCGTACCTTTGAAAGCCATTCCGATAGTCAGTGAGCCATTTTCATCGATCCTCTTAGATAGAATGGGTGTGGTCCTTAGGAGTAAGGAGGGGATGGAGTATATCCTAATGATCATGTGTGAAAGCACACAATATCCTGAAGCAGTTCCTCTTTGGAAGGCCAACTCCAAGAGTATAATTAAGGCTTTAGAAAAGTTATTTACGTAGGCTAGGTATCCCAAGGGGATACTGATTGACCAAGGTACTTGTTTGACTTTTAAAATATTTCTGTAAGTTGTAAGCCTTCTCGAAATAACGTTGGAAAGTTCTACTCCTTATCATCATGAAACCCTCGAGTCCCTTGAATATTGTCCTTCGACCTTGAAAAATGTAATTAGAGCCTATACTGTTGAGAACTCCTCTTAGTGGGATTAAGGGCTACCTTATTTAATTTTAACTTTTGGAGATATGTACAATGGTACTGCCGGTT
Organism: Ceratothoa steindachneri; assembly: GCA_963969495.1. Taxonomy (NCBI): domain Eukaryota; kingdom Metazoa; phylum Arthropoda; class Malacostraca; order Isopoda; family Cymothoidae; genus Ceratothoa; species Ceratothoa steindachneri. The sequence goes on along the minus strand of OZ018317.1, from coordinate 92,203,206 downwards.
TCACTCCTTTTGAACTGATATATGGACACATATTAGGAGCCCTCTAAGAAGATTGCAGGAAAGTTGGCTCGAGGAGGAGGTGAAGGAGATTGTTCTATTAAGTATATTCAGAATTTCGCAGAGAAGTTAAGGACATTGAGAAAGTTTGTTTATGATAATATATTAAAACCTCAAGGAGTTATAAAGGGTTATTATGACAGAAAAGCTGTTTATAATGGGTTCAAGCATTGAGATGAAGTCTTAGTGTTTTTTTCCTATTCCTCGTAACACCTTCCAAGAAAATTTTTGGGTCCCTATATTGTAAAAGCCAGGGTTAACCCAGAGAATTATTTAATAATTATATCCGGTAGGAGGAAGCAAACAACAGTTTATTATATTAATTTGCTAATGAAGTATTTCGCTAGAGAAGTTATTGTAAAAGTGTAAGCTTAATTGAAACGAGTGTGGAGAGAACCTCAGACGATAAGGTAAAGGATGTTAGGAAGGAATTTAGCCCTTCTAGAGAAGGCGAAGAAGCGGAAGAGAGGACAAACTTAGAAGATTTGTTTTATTTTAGGAGCTCATCTGCCGTGATCTTGGAAGATAATGCATCTTAGTAAGCTCCAGCAGGAAGATATAGTAGGCCGTTTAGAAGGAAATCGAGATCTATTTGCACAGGTATCTCGACACTCAAATGTTTTATGTCGGGACAAAAAAGTTAAAAATCAAGTTCACCCAGTGAGGCAAGTGCCCTACAGAGCTATCCCTGTAAATCCCAAACAACTGCGTCAGGAAGTGAAGTTTCATGTCAAAAATTAATTTCCAGCGCCAACTATTAGTGATTGGGCCAGCCCCTGCATAATAGAGCCTAAAGAGAGAGGGCATTATACAATGGTAACTGCGTTCAAAGTGACCATAACCCAGTGAGCTATTTGGCATAATTTAAAAGTAAGAATCAGCGATTAGTGAGGTGGGTATATAATCTGCCAATAGATATATAAAAGGGATGAATAATGTTATATCAGACGCTCTTCTAGGGTATGGGATGTATTCTTGGGATGTAGTCTTTCCGTGAGCCATTACAGAACATTTACATGTCAAAGTCATGGAGACGATCAGGAATGGCATAAATTCATTGAGAGTTGGCCAGGTTTTGGTTAGTTCTGTAATTATGTACGGATGTTTTGGGGAGAAAAATTATAGCGAGGTGGTCTACAAGATTAGAAATTAGTAAGAGGAAATTCTATTCGATTTTGGCAAGATTGCATATTATATATATATATATATATATATATATATATATATATATATATATATATATATATATATATAAATATATATATATATATATATATATACGTGCACAAGTATAGTCAACACCCATATGATTTATAATTCTTAGACTTTAAAAATATTTTCGGGTTTAGACTTCACTTGCATATAGTTATTACATATCAATATAAAATTAAAGCGGGTATAACAATGAAAAATATGTATTAATTGGAAAATAGAAAAAAAACCATAATTATTGGCAACATAAAATTAACATCTGGTATGAACCCCGTTTAGACTCAATAACAGACGTAGGGCGTTTCTTATAAGTATGTTACAAGATTAGTGACGTTTCTGGAGGCATTTTATTACACTCTTCTTCAGCAAACTCATCCAATTTAACAATGTTGCGAGGGGCTCTCTTGTGCACACACTTCTTCAGCTCTATGTATGCCTTTTAATGAACCAGTGCCAGCAGCAGCAAAACATCCTGCCCCAAATAATCGAACCTACAACATGTTTGACAGTAGGGACTGTGTTCTTTTCTTTAGCCAAACGTACCGTTCTTCATTTCTACCGAAGAGCTCGATTTTTGTCTCATCTATTTTATTTAATTTACCTTAGGAACTCTCATGTGCTCTTTAGCGAACACAAATGGCCCTCTTTATATGCTCTCATCAAGAGAGGTTTTCTTTTTGGGACACGTCCATGAAATCATTCCTGGTGTGCTGCAAGGTCTTTCTTGTAACTAATTTAATAGAAGGCTTAGGCTTGTTTCTAACTGTCTTCATCTTAGACCAAACATCTCTAGGGCTCAGTTTATTTGGTTGAGCTTCATGCGGACGATTTGCTGTGATGCTATTAGATTCATATTACACAATAATGGCCATTACAGGATAAATTATAATGTTCACGGAAGAAGGAATTTTTATATATCAGTGTCCGGCCTTGTGCACTTTAATAATTTTGTTTCTTGCAGATCCTCTATGCTCAGAAGTCTTCACGATTGGGCTCTTAGAAATGCTTCCTCGGCAAAGTTGTTACAACTGACATATTTCATAGGTAAATTAGCAGCTAAACTATTCTTATCGAACGTTCTAATTTACTCTAGGTTGGGTTCGAAAACGTTTTAAAGTTTCAAGTGTCTGTTTATATGAAAAATGCCTATGTAATGATTAAAATACAAAAACTATCTATGTTGCCTATACTTTTTCACTCGCATAATATTTACTTGTGCACGAAGCTAGTATTTATTTTTTATAATATCCTTTTTTTATAAATTATTTAAATCCATCGTGAAACGAGCAGAATGTTCCTGCAACAATATAGGCAGTAAAATTGATTCAAACTTAAAGAATATAAAATGGGGCCCTCTAATAAGCTTTGCGTCTGACCTTGCAATAATTATGTACATATATATATATATATATATATATATATATATATATATATATATATATATATATATATATATATATGGGAAATATCACGAAAGTTAGCGCGTGATAACTATAAATATGAATATGTACCACGGAAGGAAACTGAATAAAAAGCGGATTGGAGTTAGTACTTTCGTCTATTCGATATTTTCAAACTCATTCAGCTTGAAAATGTCGAATAGACGAAAGTACTAACTCCAATCCGTCTTTTATTCAGTTTCCTTCCGTGGTACATATATATATATATATATATATATATATATATATATATATATATATATATATATATATATATATATAAAATATATATATATATATATATATATATATATATATATATATATATATATATATATATATATATATATATATATATATATATATATATTAAGAGAGAGAGAGAGAGAGGAGTGACCATAGTGATTCGGACACTTAGTTTCCACAGCAAAACTTACAATTTCTTCAAACCAAATAATGGCAAGTAATGCACGATAAATTACTTAAATAAAACAATTATGGCTATAAGTTGTACATGTACAGTGTACATGTTTGGATGGATGAAACTGCAAATTACGTCCAAAAAGAGCATATTTATGCTAAAAATATGGTGTTAAAAGAATCGAGACAGTATAATTCTATTAATACTATCTTTGAGAGAACCAACTAGTTTAGGGTAGTAACTTATTACCATGATTTCTTAGCACTTTCAATCATTATCTTGTCAAATTCCGAGCAGCAAACGTGTCTAGAGGATCTAATTGTTAAGCTAATTCAAGAAGATCATTATCTTCCATTAGAGATATAGCTTTAAGGGATAAACGGCCCCAAAATGTCGATCATAAAATTATATCACGTTCCGATACCGCAGGCTCATGTATCAGTGGAATTTATACTGGTCGGCCTAGTAAAAACTATAAGAGAGATGAAATGAAGACCGATAAAATACAGCAGCCAGAATTTCTCGAGAAGTATATGACAGTATTGACATTAGTGTCTCCAGAAAACCGTATAACGCCGCCTGGTGGAAAGATCTATGACAGTTTGGATTTGGCCCCTAGTTATGGTAGTTGGTCTATAGGTTAGTCGTAATGGCACGTTGCAGGACGCTGGTTATGGGCGGGCGGTTGGTCTATAAGTTGTTGATTACGGGTTTACCGGAGAAAATCGACACGGCTTTTTTCCCGCCAAGTACTAACGTTTCCGAATGTTGCTGAACTTCAACATACTACTAGTGGCGTATTCAGTTAACGGGCGCCGACCTTGGGCTGTTTCCAATTGTGGGGGAGATTATTCTCTTGTTTGGTTTTAGGAAGTAGGCTTGGTAAGAGGACCGGTTAGATTATTCTCAGGAAAAGTAATTCAGAAGGCGGATTCCAGAGACTCTTTATTGGGCAGACTCGGTAGGCTTAGGCAGAAAGAATTTGATAGTTTGTGTTGGGTATTTGAGGCAGCCTTACTAATGTGTAAGCCTATTTTGACCATCCTTCTGACTAGCTGACCGTCTGACGACTGACTATCTTTTACTTTTTCTTGACTATTAACTCTCCACTCCTGATTGCTCCTAAGCTCTACCCAGAGCTGTATATACTGTATCTAAAACCCGTGGACGCGGCTCGCTATTGACCAATGACACGGTTTGAGCGGAGCTTACTCTACAGGAGGTTTATTTTTGTGTGCACGGAGATAAAGAAAATCTTTATCTCCAATTTCGAGCATACAATCTTGCGTTTCGCAGCCCCCTGACAGTGAATAATGTCCGTATATTTCCTGTCTTCAGCTTTGTGTCAACGACAGTCCCTGTTTTAACGTTTATTGGTACAGCTGTAGCGTTTCCCAGAACTCTGGTGATCGCTATAGGTGTGTAAGTGTATATGCGTGTGAGTTGGTATGCGCGTGAAAATTCATTCTGCCTGTAGCCCTTTATAAGAAGAGACAATATTAATGTTTACATGATCAGATAATATATATTATTATTTCTCTGACAAAAATGTTAAGCGGTTGCTCACTGCCTCAGTGTGCGCGGTTCGAATCTCATCCATGTACGGGATTTTTGCGAATTAGGAAATAACATTTCCGAAGAAAAATTATCCTGTTTTTCTCTTTCTTGCGGTTTGCTGTATTCATTTCATCATTCTTTCGCGTTCAGGAAAGATTTATACATATATAAATATATATATATTACTGTTTAAATGACAAAATATTATATATTTTGCATGCGCATCATTATGTGCGTGCCCATTTTAAGCCTTCATAAGATTTATATGACACTGATCTGTGTCTTCATTGTCAATCTTATTCCGCCTTGCAAAGTGGCACTACAGATCTTTGAAATATCACATTCCAGCAGCCAAGTCATCGATCAGCCCTAAGAACAAGAAAGCTAGATTATGATCCTTTGCCACTAAGCACTTTCTATGGACAGAAGTCCAATGGTCCAAAGTACACTTCAGAGATGAATCGAAATACAATTTGTTTGGTTCAGATGGCAAGAGTTTCGTCCTTCGAATGATTATCCTTAAACTGCATGAAGAGCAGCGTCAAGTATGGTTGACCATAAAGTAGGGCATATTGAACAATTCAGAATTTAGAAAATAAAAAAAAACATATTTTTTTAGATTATTTTTTTAAAGAGGTAATTGATTTATTAAATGAGTTTCAGACGATTTTTACAATGAATAAGTATTTCTAGATAAATGATTCATCTTTCATTTTTTTTTATTTCATGTTCCTAGCTGCAATGGTTATTGATATATTGCTTCTCAAAAACGGTCCATTTTGGGGGGGGGGACACCCTATATATATATATATATATATATATATATATATATATATATATATATATATATATATATATATATATATATATATATATATATATATATATATATATCATAATCCATGTACACAAAAGTTTCGCGCTCTCATGTGTTCTGACAAGAGCGAACATTTGATCTCGTCTTGGTCAATTATTTTCCTTTAGTTCAACAAACTCCTTTTCCCTCCACCTCTTTATCAGATTTCTTTCATCGACAATTACTGCTCTCTCTCTCTCTCTCTCTCTCTCTCTCTCTCTCTCTCTCTCTCTCTCTCTCTCTCTCTCTCTCTCTCTCTCTCTCTCTCTCTCTCTCTCTCTCTCTCTCTCTCTCTCTCTTCTTTTTTTTTGATAACGAAAATAGAGGGAGAGGTGACGCCCCCTTGTCGCGGGAAGAGAGCTTGTGTGGACCTTGGACTTTTCGAGCTATGTCGGCGGGGGTACCTCTTCTGGGTACCCCTGGTAGGGCTTCCCTTGTCGATTTGGTCGGAAACGAGGTTCCAGACTAAGTGCGTCATTCCTTCCTTTTTCTACTCTATCCCTCTCCCTTTTTTTACTTTTATGCTATCTCCCACTCATACAAAAAGAAGAAAAAAAAAAAAAAGCCTCCCCCTATCGTGTCACTCTTTCCCTTTCTTCCTCTATCTACCTATAAGGACCTATCAGCTACCTCATGCGTCAGAAGAGAGGCTTTGGAACCTCTATAAACAACGCCAATCGACGCTCACTGGTTGCGAGAGACTAGGACTAGAGGTGTCCTAGGCGTTGGGGCACGATTAATGGGATGAGGGTAGTGCCTCGTTAACCCCTTCCCTGGCGCGTAATTATTGACCGTTCCCAGTGACCGTTGACGGGTGCTTATGGTAGCATTGGTCCGAGGTGACGGCCCTTTGTTCCCATGTTGGTTGCCAGGCCAATAAAAAGCCTTGGGTCGAGTTCCTTGGTGTGGCGGGATATCCATTGAACGCTACTCCGAGATCCTGGCCGTTGTGAAGGGAACTAGTAGGAGTTTAGTACGGGGCGTGATTCGTTGTTGTTCACCTGGTGAGAAATCGATGGCCCCTTCGGGGACCGTCAGTGCTGCTTGGTTGGGAGCCACGGCACGCCGAGGTTTGACGACTCGGTCGGACGAACAGCAGCACATGGAGCGTGCCTTCTGAAAGATCCGAAACCTCTCCGATCGATAGGCGGGAGCGACTCACGCTGGGAGAACTCACCAACCCCCCTTTTTTATCATTGATTGGTCACGAGTTTTCAGAGAGAGAGAAAGCGCTCAAAATGACAGGCAAAAAAGGACCCGTTCGTCTCAAACACAACTGTGCAATATGCCAGTTAGAAAAGTGGTGCGTTGACTTTCCGGAGGGCTGCTACTCAAAATGCAGCCCTGAAAGTATCTGCACTACTTGCATATTGACGCGAGAGGTGGAAAAATTAAAAGACCTCTATAGAGCCTCAGAGGAGAGAGCTAAGGTCCTTGAGGGAAAGTTGGAGAAGCTCGAAGCCCTTAACGTAGCTCAGGTTCGATGCCTAGAAGAGGCGCCTCCCACTGACGTTTCGGAATCCCCTGGTAATGAAGCGGACATTCCGGCATCATCTGAGGCTAAGCCAGCTGAGGCGAGAGAGAAGGAGAAAAAGAAGAAAGGAGAAACGAAGAAAAAAAAGAAAAAGGTGATAGTTGAAACAAGAGTAGAACCCAAAATAGAAGAAAAACAGATAAAGAAGAAGAAAAAGAAAGATAAGAATGTGGAGAGTAAAGAGGAAAAGGGGAGGCCTCTTCCACAAGGGAAGACCCCGTCTTCAGAGACCAAGTGTCCGAAGGTCACCCTCATTGGTGACTCGCAAACACGGGATCTGCAGCCGCTGCTAGCGGCCCGCCTTCGTACTAGCGTGAAGGTAAGCTGCCTGTCAGGACGGGGTAACCACACCATCAGAGTAGAGGCAGAGAAAGCTCAGATTTCTGAGAATTCTGTTGTTGCTCTGATGGTGAGCGGCAACGACATCTACCTCAGAGGGGGTAAAGTGGGCCTCAGTGGTAAGACCATCCAAACAGTGATGGGAGCCGTGGACGACATAGGGCTTAAAACCCGCAAACGTGTGGTGGTTGGGATGCTTCCGAGAAGAGGTCCATCCCGAACCGCTCACGAAAGAAACGTGGCAGTGAACAAAAGGTTGGCGGATCTCTGCACGGCAGAAGGAGTCTTCTTCGTGGACCCCTATCGTACCTTTATCGGTAGAGACGACCTCTACCAAAGGGACGGGGTACATCTCTCCTTTAAAGGGAAGGCCTTTCTCGCCAATCTAATTCAAGATGTCGTGGAACGCACCCAAAGGAGCGTTCGAAACAGAGCGAAAGCGGACGTGCGCCAGCATGCCCGTGTCACTCCTGGAACGACCTTCTCGGAGGTGGTCAAAAAGGGTGTGACCACGAAAACAGAGAAGCCGGGAAACGGAAGAGCGTAGGGAGTCCTACACTAGGGGACTCCCTCAAAGTTCTTCTGTTCAATGCGAGGTCAATCAGGAATAAGTTTCTTGAGCTCCGTGGCCTCGTAGCAACAGAAGAACAGGAGATGGTGGCCATAACGGAGTCGTGGATAAAAACCTCAAGCCGAGATTTTGAAGGTGAATTCACGATTCCCGGTTACCAGCTCTTCTTGAAAGATAGGCCAGACAGAGAGGGTGGCGGTGTGATGTTGTATGTCAAGGATACTCTCAACTCGACGGATTGCAACATCGTATCCGACCATGAACTACTAGGTGTTGACCCAGAGATAGGTCCTGCCAAATACAGGACCCTGGTGCTTTATAGACCTCCTGCCCAACTCGTTGAAAAGGACAGAGATCTGTACCAGCTACTAGGAGAACTTGTGAAAGACAGAGTGTGTATCGTCATGGGTGATTTCAACACACAAGTTGACTGGGAAACCAGAGAACCCTCTGGCGAGAACGCACTACTCCTGGAGTTCACGAACAACGAGTTCCTCACTCAATGGGTGAGAGAGCCAACGAGAGGAGACAATATCCTCGACTTGGTTTTCACCTCTGAGGATGACATCGTTGAGGACCTCTCTGTTGGCGAAGAGCTCGGTGGCAGTGACCACCGACTAATTAGATTTGTAGTCAAAGTCCCCAAGGCAGAGCCTGCAACTAGTAAATCAAGGAAACTGGATTTGAGAAGAGCAGACTTTGCAGGTCTACGCGCGGGACTGACTGACGCGAGGCTAGAGGAGTGCGATGCTGTTGAAGACTCTTGGAACAGTTTCAAAACCACATTCATGAGTCTTCAATCGCGTTTTATCCCTCTGAAATGCCCCCGTCGGTCTTCTGTTCAACCAAAGTGGTTTAATCGAGAAATCGGGCAACTGCTTAGGGAGAAGAGAAATGTGTACCAGCAATCGAAGATCTCGGGTGACTTTGACGAATACCGGAGGCTAGCCAGAAGAGTGAAGTCCAGCATAAGGGCGGCTAAGCGGTCTGAGGAACTCTGAGTGGCGAGACTCTGTAAAGAGAATCCCAAGGAGTTTTTTGGATATGTGAACAGCCGTAAACCAATCCGTAGAACGATTGGCCCCTTGAGGAACGAGGAGGGGACATTAAAGCATTCAGATGCAGAAAATGCTAACCTCCTCAACGACTACTTCTCTTCAGTGTTTACTGAAGAGTGTGGTCCCATTCCCCAGCCGATGGATTCCTACTCGGGGGAAAAGCTGGAGGCAATGGACTTCACCGAAGGAGAAATAAAGAAAAAGATCGCTGACCTAAAGACGAATAAGTCCCCTGGACCAAACGGGTTTCTACCTAAAGTGTTGAAGGAAGTGTGCGATGAAGTATCACGACATCTGTGCGCTATCTTTAACATGTCAATCCGGACCGGATGCGTTCCTAGAGACTGGCGTGAGGCGGAGGTGACTCCTATCTTCAAGAAAGGAGACCGTAACCAACCGTCGAACTACCGACCTATCAGTCTGACTTCGATAGTCGGTAAACTCATGGAAAGCATCATGGTGGACAAAGGGACGTCGTATTTAGAGTCAAACCTGCTACTGAGGAGTTCCCAGCACGGCTTCCGAAGGCAACGGTCATGCCTGACGAACCTTGTAGAATTCTTCCACTTCGTTTTCAGTGAGCACGATCGGGACAAGGCGGTGGATGTGGTCTACCTAGACTTTCAGAAAGCCTTTGATAAGGTACCACACCGCCGCCTTCTCCGGAAAGTGCGAGCGCTTGGCATAGACGGAAAGGTAGCCGGCTGAATCGAGAACTGGCTAAGTGGCAGACGGCAACGGGTGGTGGTAAATGGACAGTCTTCTGAGTGGGTGCCCGTTACTAGCGGGGTGCCTCAAGGTTCTGTCCTGGGACCACTACTATTCATCATCTACGTCAACGACATGGACGGTGACATGGTTGCGAAGATTTCCAAATTTGCCGACGATACCAAGCTTGGTATGAACGTTGCAAAGGATGGAAATACTGCCCGCCTGCAGGAAGATCTTGGGAAGATTGGGGAGTGGTCGGACACGTGGCAAATGCCTTTTAACGTGGGCAAATGCAAAGTGATGCATATCGGCCACATAAACCCCCAATCTCAGTATATCCTTAAGGGCACTGCTATGGAATCCACCGACACTGAGAAGGACTTGGGTGTAACAATCACTAGTGACCTCAAGTTCTCGAAACAGTGCATTGAGGCGGAGAAAAAGGCCCAAAGGATGCTAGGCTATATTAAGCGCCAGTTTGGTTATCGGAACCAGGAGATTGTACTGTGCCTGTACAACTCACTTGTCCGACCGCACCTGGAGTATGCCGTACAATTTTGGAGTCCTTCATTGCGAAAGGACATCGCGAGATTGGAACGCGTACAAGCCAGGGCAACCAAGCTGATTCCCTCTATCCGACATAAAAGTTATGAGGATAGACTAAGGGAATTAGATCTGTTCTCGCTGGAAACCCGTAGACAGCGTGGTCAGCTCATCGAAGTTTTCAAAATACTTCGAGGGTTCGACAATGTTGACTACCGGGATATTTTCACACTGAGTGAGAACAGAACGCGCAATCACGGCTTCAAACTTGAACTGAAGCGTTACAACCGCAATCTGTGTGAAAAATTTTTCACTTACAGTATCTGCGGTATGTGGAACGCACTTCCAGTGGAAGTTGTCAACAGTGAATCTGTTGACCAGTTCAAGTCAAGAATAGACAAAGTCTTGAAAAGTGGCCGTTTATGGACGCAAAACAATTGAGCAGCCATGTGCCCGCTCGATTGCTAGCCTAAAGGTACCCTCTTCGAATGGACCGTAAGGTCTCCTAGGGTACTAACTTTCCTTGTTACTCCTTGTTACTCTCTCTCTCTCTCTCTCTCTCTCTCTCTCTCTCTCTCTCTCTCTCTCTCTCTCTCTCCGTCTCTCTCTCTCTCCCCCCCCCTCTCCGTCTCTCTCTCTCTCTCTCTCTCTCTCTCTCTCTCTCTCTCTCTCTCTCTCTCTCTCTCTCTCTCTCTCTCTCTCTCTCTATTTCTCTTTTTCTTTCTCCATATATCTCTCGAACAAATATTAATTTCAAACAAAAGCTCTCCCCCCCAAAAAAAAAACTACATTGGTCACGCCAACCTTCTCTACACGTATAAAACAAGCACATACATTTTATTCACACAAGCAAGTCAGATACACATTATCAACACATTTGAGCAAATCACTTCGTCTTCATCGTTGTGTTCTATCCTCCTCGGTGGATAGGATTCACATTTAAATGAAGTTCAAAATAAAGTTATTTTTCATTTTTCATCAAGTCCTTTTCAAAAATCTAAATACGTACTTATTTGTTAGACACCCTCAAGAATGAATACGAATCATGTAGCACCGAAGGAATATTTGTTCCAACTCGGAACTGGTGACCTCCGCCACAATCAATACATCAACTACTTCTTTCACTACAAGTATCAACTACTTATCTCGTTACAAGTGGTAACACCCAGACTATATCTAATCACATATTTTGGGGAGTCATCATCGAATCCCTCAACGCAAGTACAAACATGTACCCCATCCAACCTTTCTTCAAGGATCCGACATTCATCTCACCGAAGCACTACCTAGACTCAACGGGACGCTCAACTTCCGCGCGCTGCGCAACTCTCCCACTCTCACTCACGTTACTCTTCAATAAGTGACGCAAATTCGAAAATTTCAACTTACAGTTGCAGATATGGTCGCGAAACCGCTCTCTAGCCGACTTGCTATATCGATGAATTATCTGTGCTCTTTACTTTGCATTAATTCCTTATAATTTATTTATTTACACTCCCATAGTGCTATGGCAATGCGTCATCGATTCATTCATTAGCATTCACATAATGCTACCTATGGCAACGCGCCATCCATTCATTCATTAGCATTCGCATATGCTACCTCGACGCTTCTCATCTAAAGAACTGACTAGGAGAGTCAACTTTTAAATGCGCAGGTCATGCAACACGTATGGTTTTACTTTCATTCACTCAAGATTTGTAAGTTTGCTCGACTATTTCTTTCACCATGTTATTTATACAGGTTAACTAATTATTTTTTTCACCTCATTGTATTCACGTTTACTTTTTTTATTGTATCATTAAGACAAAATATGTGCACTCAATCAACTCGTTTTTGTTCGCCTATGTTCACAATGAATTGACACACACACGTTCAAGTGACCTACAGCTGGACAAAAAATGACCTTTTGACCATCGTATTTCAAAATGTATCGTTTAAGATTTCAAAGTGTACCATTTCTATATTTAAACTTTATTACGTAAATATCATCTTATATTATTACGCACTCTGTACAAATTCGACATAATTATTCTGTATAAATATTTTTAATCATTGTTTTACTTTAATAATATTTGATGTATCAGATATTTGGTTATCGAGACGACATATTCTCTACATATTCTCTCTCTCCTCACTCTCTCTCCCCCATCTGTGACTGTATATGGATGTGTATGTATGTGAACTCTATTGGTGTACTTTACTAACGATGAAGCGTCTCACCGGAAGGACAGCAAAAGGGCGTGAAACGAAGATATCTTGAAGTTGTCAAGGAGGCGTGAATGAAAGCCATGAAGAGGAGGGGGGGGGGGGCCTTGTACCCCGACGTTGACATGAATGGGACTCGGAAATCAAATTTTGCCCTTAGGAAACCTAAAACTTAATCAAAAACAGGCAAAAAATCAACGGAGAAATCGGATTCGATTTGAAATTGATGAGGAAAAGGAAAAAAATAAATCAGATTTTCTTTTTTCTAAATTCCTTTATTGCTATATGTTCAATAGTGAGTTAACTCAGCTTCTATATATGTGTGCACTTATTAGTTAGCGTCGACGCATACAATATGCGCATATTATGACATTGTTTTTAATTTAAGATGCAGATGTTCAAAGTTTTTAGTAGTAGATATAAAGTGGGAGAGAGAGTTTAGTGAAAACACACCGTTGATATTATTGCCCTGGTGATTGGGGCATCTCTTGCATTATTCTATTTTCTTTTTTTTCACTCTTTTGAATCTTAATCCTTTGACAATTCTTGCTCTTTGCTATATTCTTCCCTGCACGGACTTTTTCGATAAAAGGTAATAAAAATATTACTGCAAGAAAAATTATTCCGTTTTCTCTTTCAATGTCGTTTAATGGATTCATATATATATATATATATATATATATATATATATATATATATATATATATATATATATATATATATATATTCTTCTTTTTAGTTTTCTTTTACATATTTATTCTAAAATTTATACTTTCGTGCAAATTTGACATATATTTATTCTAACTTTAAACTTTCATTCAAAATTTTTAACATATATTTGATCTAACTTTTATACTTGCATACAAATTGTGACATACATATATATTTATTCTAACTTTCATCTTTCATACAACTTTTAACATATATATTTAATCTAACTTTATACTTTGATACAAATTTTTACATATTCTTTTTAACTTTTTTTACATTCATACCAATTCATATATAAAAAAATGTGTTTATTTTTAATTCAAGAAAAATACATTTACGTATATGTTTCGCTTTTTACTTTATATAAACATATTTTAAATAATTATATATTTTTGAGGCGTTCAAGCCTTTATATTCTAATTGTGGCTGAATTAATACATTTTAAGTACCTATTAAAAACTTTTGTCAACATAAGTAATATAAATAATATAAGACAGATTAAGGATTTAGGTCATAAGTTGTAGTTTTAAGCGCTTTTGTCATAATTACAGGGTTTCTATGTGAACTTTGGGTCAAACAATATATAAAAGGATAGTCTATGTAAACCGTTCAGTCAGTTAAGATAGATTACAAGAAACGGACAGAAAAAGAATTGATCAAACGTGCGTGGAAAACGCAAGAGATTGGTGGTCAAATGGAGTTTCTTAGGATTTCAGCTACGTTCATTTTGGCCTCTTTCAGACTATTGTGGGATCCACGTAGTGGGCTTGAGTAGCTCCTTCTAACAGTCTTATTTTCTTTTAGCTATTTGATATCCGTGGCACCTCCTTTTTTATTAGAAACCCATTGCTTTATCATTGGTGACTGATATCAGTGAATCATAATCTTATAGAAAATCTGATGGGTTAACATTTCAGTGGTGTAGGAAATAAAGCCTACAGGGATATAAACACACACCCATACCCAAACCAGTCAATATGTTAACCGTAACTAAACGTTTTGGGCTTTATTTTGTAATATCTCATTTGTAGTATGAGTTTGCGACAGATTTTCCTAAAATTAGTTTAGGATCTACCAGCGCAATTTGACATCCACTAATGGGGACCATTTAGTATTATAGGTTTGTTATTGATGCTTCACATTATTTGTTTAGGAGACATCACCTAAGTGCATATCCAGTAATTGGGGATAAATCTAAAGTAGGGAAAAGGTAAGTCCTACTAATGTCTCTTAATTTGGGTTGATTCTACTAAACTCACGAGATATTAGGAAATGAGACTTATTAAACATGGGTTTCTGATTTATGCCTGCTGGAGGGTTTCTCTCCCTTGTTTTCCAAGAGGGAAGCTCAGCTTAAAAAGTACAGATGCACACCAAGCGGGATCATTTCTCTATGACTAGCAGGCCATCCGTCTAACATCTGAAAAACGGGGTCCACTACCTGGAGGGAAAGAAATCATGCGAAACTACTCTTCCAAGACGAATTCTCCAAGACATCTGACCCTGAAAGTAACGGTATTTTCCTTATATTCGTTATGCTGGAGTATGTATAAGCATTACTAATTACAGGGTCACTCTAAGACCTCATTTATTTTAAAACATGATTATAAGCAAAAGTAAGTAAGTATATCGTTATTTCAAGTTACAATTCCCTCAATTTATGTCCCTTAATTCCTAGGCGTCTATATGATAATGCTTTTGCTTCTTAACGAAAGGAAATGTAGGAAAATTTACTCGAGATCTTTATAGAGAATTATTTTCGAGCTCGCTATAATAACGAATCTAACTCTTGCATAACTTCAGGGAACACTATTAGGCTACCTATTTCTACCATAAAGGAACGACAAAGGTCGATTTATTAAATTAGGAAACTTGTTTCAGAGTTCCCATGGTGGGCTTCAGAGATTTTCCGTAGACGAGGAAAAGGGACGGGGGTGGGCTTCTCGATGGACGAAGACAGACCTCCTAACCTCCAATCGGAAAACAAATCGGGGACTAATTGACAAGTTGCAATTTCCCTGAACACATGCCAGTTGAATTTTAACACTACTTTAATTCGTTAGTTTAGCATTTGTAGTAATTAGAGAGTTTCATGTAGTTTATATTACATTAATTTAGACTCGGGGGTTTTATTTGTCAGCTCAAACCCAATCTAAAGTTTTAAGTTTTCTCGGAATTGGTGATTCAGTAGAAGTTGCATCCTATATTGCAATTATACAGGGCAGACAATTGTCAAATGTTGCACAGATTATGCAGCAAACGTCCGCGGCTTAAAACGAGATCTCATTTAAATTAAGCCTCTGGAGCCCGAATTCTGTATTCCGCTGTTTCATTTATTTTAAAACAAGATTAGACGCAAAACTAAGTACATCGTTACCTCAAGTCACAATTGGTAGCGATATTGCATATGACTAGTAAAGTACTCAACATCCATTCCCCTCTACCAGTAAGTGTAGGACTTGAGGGTAGGGGCAATTAGGGGCGGGTCCCTACTTGCTCTGCGATAGATAAGAGCGACAATTCCAGAGCCATATATGTTTGCACTTATAACAACAACGAAAACAAGTATTACAATTACATACTCATTCCTTTTTCCATATGCATATAAATATACACGCATAAACGAATATGCAGGAAAGTACACACACACGCACTCATGCTCAGTCATTTACACAGCTGACATTCCAGTCAAACTCATTTCTTTATCCTCACACATTTTACTCCAATCGGTTTGCTCTATTTCACATTTTCTCCCATTGCTCCTTCAGACGTAGCAATAAATCTTCGTTCAAGTCTTGCCTTTCATCAAATTTCCCAGCTTTTACGCCCACATACTACACCCCCACCACCACCTTCCTCCGAAAGAGGTACCTCTAAATTCTCCCAGATGAAAAACGAGTTTTTCGAGTCAAAATAACTTAGGATATTTGCGTCTCCCCTGGGAGAGTGACGCAGTGTGTTGTGTCCAAGAGAAAGAACATACTTTTGCTGTACAAGAATAACAACATCAACAACCACTAACTACTACATAATGAGGAACTATAAGCAATCCAAGGAACAATATAGTAAATGGAAAGCTGTAGATAAAGATTCCCTCATTATTCACAATGCTGTCTCATCCTTTAATTAAGCAGCGGATACCTTTTAATATCCTTTTCCTGTTGGGCAGAGAGGATACCCATACCGTCTTCTGGTGCGTGACGTAAAAAGCGACTAAACCCTGATAGAGGCGGCTGGCTTGGGAAGACGCTACCCCTAAATCTATGTCCAAGGAGCTCGACACGCAATGATGGCATTGGGAGGGATTGTCACCTACTCCGACAGTCAAGCCGACTGATCCTCGCCAATGTGTGAACTGAGTTGGTGTGTTGAATGTGAAGTGTATATATGGTGTGGGATAGAGGAGAAAGGTAGTGAATGTCTTTAAAACAGGAAAAGTGCAGATGCTTGTTCTGTGGGAGATAAACATGAAAGTGAATCAAGTGTGATCAAGTGTAGTAGGGTGGTGTGAGCAAAGAAGGGGGTGGCAGTGCTTTTGAGCGATTAGCTTTATGGTGCAATATTACTTGCGTATGGATGTGTAAGCTCTAGAATTATGGTAGTTCATGAAGTTGAGATTTGCAAGGGTGGAATGACTTAGGGGTGTAGTGGATGGAGTTTGGAATTCATATAGATTGATGGTAGGAGGAGATAGTATGGGATAACTGGAGCTTTTGGTAGACCCAGAGACAAGGTGGTAGAGTTATGTACTGAAAGAAACTTAGGAGGAGAAAACACATTCTTTCGCAACAAGGATGTGCATAAATGAAAAATGGGTTGGGCAAAGAAGAGTGGGAGAAGTTAAGAGTATAGTTGAACTAGCAAGAAAGAATATGCTGTAAGAGGTACGAGTATCGACTACCTGAAGTGCTGCGTAAAGTTAAATTGTTTGGTGCGTGGATGTGAAGTGAGCAGTGGCGTGCGGTGACTTTGAAGATGAGGAAGTAATTCAAGTTTTACAAAAATAAATATGTTAATTGAAGTAAATATGTTGTTCATTAAAAATAACTATAAAATTGTAAGCTACTCACTTTATTTAAATGCTATTTTTAATGTTACTTTTTAAACTTTATTTAAATTTTAAAATAGCTTCTGTAAGTATGCACAATGCACATCCATCTAGCCAAGATGTTCTATCATATTGGCCTACATTGTATTTGCGAGTGCAACACTTTTCTATGACAGATCTAGTGGTGGCTTGGGCCTACCTGTTTTAATAATAGTTTCTCTTTCAATATAAGTCATCTCACTTAACTTCCTTTTTAATAATTTTTAAATAATACAATCACATTTTCTCCCAACTTCATTTACATCCATTTTGTTTAAAAGGGGGTTATCACTTAAAAAAGTGAATAAAAAATACGCCACACTTATCTAACCACTGCCTCAGGGCTTGTGATCTCAAAGATACGAAGGGTGACTAACTATGATAGGTCCGCCAGAATCCCCGATATATTAACGAAATGCCTAAGATATTAGAGTTTTTTTCTTAAATCTAACACGGTGTTGAAATATCTAGATAAAAATAATAAAACTCTAATGACTGTATATTATTGCTAATAAAAGCAAAACATCTTTTAAATTATTCATTCCAAAACACCAAAAAACAGGACTATTATTAAAATTAAGAGAAAAACAAAGAGTAGAAATCTCGACGAAAAGGATGCATTTCTTCAATTGCAGTCGGGCTCATCAGGGTCTAACGACAATTCGATTGAAAGTAAACGGTACTGTATGGCGTATACAAGCATAAATGTGAGAATAAAATTGATTCTGCGGTCATATTAATTGTTGGGGTGTAATTTCTTTTTCTTTTCTTCTTAAATAGGGAAAACATTGCTTCCCTTGCTCCCATTGACTGCACGCCACTGGAAGTGAGGAAGGTGTAAAGGAAGGGAGAATCAGAAGTGAATTATTATTGAATCAGGGAGAAAGGGGGGAATATTTGAGAATGTTTGTGAGTAGAAGAGAGGCGTGAACATGGAGATAGAGCAAAATGTGGACACAATTAAGAAAGTGGTAGTAAGTAGTGCAATGGTTCTATGTGGGTGTTCCAGAACTGAAAAGTGGAGGCAAAAGGCTGAAGGGTAGAATGACAAACTGAAGAGTGTAGTGCAAAAACACAAATAAAGGCGTAGATGCAAATGCTTAATAGTCCACATGGGAATGAGGGGGAGGGTGAATACATAAAAAAGATGAAAAAGAAAGTGAAAAAAGGTGATTGAGTGGGTAAGTAATAAATGAAGCGATTGAACAAAATATGAATGAAGATCTGGATGGGAACATGAAGTTATTCTAAAGGGAAGTGAGAAACGTAAGGAACCAGGAGAAGAATAATTGTGTCAAAATCAAAGAAAAGAATGACGGGGCAATTGTGAGAAAGGAAGAAGTAAAATCTTGATGACGAGAATAATTGATTTTTTTTTTTAATAGTTTTTACGCACAGTCCTTATTTAGGCTCAGTGTGCTGAAAGAAAGAAGGAGAAGAGGCTAAGCTAGGGCCGGACGGGGCGCTGAGTCCCGTCCCAGAAAGGCAAATCGCCGCTCCCCTTATGGGGAGAATACTTGAATGAGTTGTATAATGTGAAGATGGAATATGATGTAGGCCTAATATTAAATACTTATGATTAGCTTCGTGCGTGCAAATCAGGTGTTGTGGCGGAGTATGGGAGAGGTAAGAGGTGGCTAGTGCTGTAAGACGTATTATGGATGGGTCTGATGACTGTGCTGCAAGAGTGTCTAAGGTCTGGAGGAATTCAGGAATAGTGCTGTTGTATGAGGGCACATGGGAGAAAGGTGAATTCAAGAAATACAGGAGGAATAACTCTGTTGAGTGTTATGGGTGAAATGTATGGAAATATCTGATTGGGCATATAAGAAAGATAAGTGAGGGATTGATATATGATCAAGAGTGATATAGAGTGGGTAGAGAGTGTTTGGATGAAGTGTTTGCACTATCACAGCTAACTGAGAAAACAAGGAATAAAAGATGTAAACTGTGTGTTGAGTTTATGGATCAGTAGAAAGCTTATGATGTCTAACATAGCCGGGGTGGAGGGAGCTGTTATGATATGGTTGCGCGATGTCGCTTTTGCCCTTTAACTCTTTATGGATGGAGTGCTGAGACGAGTACAAAAGCGAATAGGGTCACGGTGGAGTTGAGCTTTTATAAATAGTGAAAGGTGGGTTCTATCTATGTTGGTATATGCTGATGATATGCTGTTGGTGGGTGAGAGTGAGAAGGATTTGGAAATGTAGATCAATGGTGTGTAAGAGGAGGGGGTTAAAAGTGAATGTAGAAAAGAGTAAGGTGAGAAGATGGTATGGTTTGATATCTGAGTCCGTTCTGTCACTTTTGAATAAGTTGGAAGTTCTAAGTAACGAGGATGGTAGTGGTGTAGATATAACGGATTGCTATCACAATGTTTTAAATGTTATGGAAGTCTAAGGAGCGATTAGAGCGTTAGTGACCATCAGGGCTTGAGTGCAGAATGTGCTGGTGGCAACGTTAGTGTATGGAAGTGAGACTATCGCGATTGAGGGAGTGAAAATGGACAACTTAAAAAAGGGTGATTGGTTTGCGAAAGGTGGATAGAACGAGGAACAAGCCGGTAAGAATTTTTTGTGATGTGAAGGAAGGTGTGAATGAGGTTGGGACTGAAAGTGTTTTATGGTATGGATATGTAAGAAGATTGGATGGAGATGGAGTTGTGAAGAGAATATTTGAGAGTAAGTGCCAGGGTATGAGGAAAGTTGGAAGACCGCGCTAGAGGTGGTGGATTGATTTTGTGAATGAGTTTTGGAAAGAAACGAGACTCACCGAGGATGAAGTGGATAATATTGATAATGATAGGAATGCATGGTGGAATGATGGGGCGTATGTGGAGTATTCTTCCCAGGGAAGAACACGGACTGGACGAGAAGTTAAAATGCATATCATCCAATCACTGTAAATAGCCTGTGCCTGGACAAAATAATGGGTGGAATTGTCCTTAATGGGCATAAAAAGTGTGGGAGGGGCAGGAAGTTCGCAAGCCCAGCTTTGAGGAAACTAGTAAAAGTTTAAGTTAATATCATTTTTCACATCCACATCAAAGTAAACTTTTCAATTTTGGTGATGTTGTCATGAATGAAGTGATGGTCATATGGTGCTAGATCCGGTAAGGAAGAACTTTCCAACATGACACATGTTGGCTTGCTTTCATTGTCCTGAAGGACCAGGTTACCCTTTCTGTTGACCAATGAAGGAGGTGTTTGCTCAAGAGCTTCATTAAACGTTGAAATGAATAACTCTTTTTCACATCCCACCCACCCATGTGAAAAACATAGCCTTCTGCTGGTGGGGATCATGTCCCCAAGTAGGAATGGATTTTGGTTACGCCATTGTTTTTTTTTCACTTAATATTTAAAAAAACGAACCCACTTTTTCATCCCCCGTGCCACTTCTGTCCAGAAATGGCTCACGGGCATTTCGAGCCAATAAAGATGAAACAATATTCACACGTTGGAAACGTTGTCACTGAGCTTGAGCAAGTCATGTGGCAGGCAAACATCATTTCGCTAGACTTTTCTCAAGTTTTTAAAAATGTTTAAGCACTTTTATGAGTGACATTTAAAATTCTTGCTATTCATGAGTGTCGTGAGAGATTTAGCGTCCAGAAGGAACTTAAGAACATTTGAGATCAATTGCAGTATGGCAGCCTTTATCCCCGAAATGCATTCAGAATCCAAATGTACAGGAGTGCTGCGTGGACTGAACTATAGATGGACGAGGTCGGTTTATCTTCCAAGCGATTTTTTGTTCTAATAGAGCATTATAGTTTTCATTTTAGGTTAATTTCTTTTTATAGGTTTGATAGTAGTCTCTGACAAGTCTATGGATTTAGTAATTTGAATTACCTTCATACCTTTCTCAAATTTGTTTAACACTTCCATTTTATTACTAATACTTATCTTATTATTTCTTTTTTCATCCTTTTTTGCTTTCCTTTTCTTCTGATACAGGTAATGGTAAGGAATCGTGAGCACAACTCTTATCTTTAAATTTGAAGAGAGTACTAACTTTTTTATTCTGACGGCAGTTTCATACAAACAAACAAGAGATGAAACTCAATTTGCGTTAAGTAGGAAGCATAAGCGATAATTAACATTAGCACAAAACTTTTTGCGTTATATTAAAATCGCGAAATTTAAACAAAAAAAACTGTTAACTATAAGGATCGTCTTTATTTATATTAGAAAAATACTCAAGTCGATATTAACACATTAACTGACATACTTTCCACTTAAAAACGGAGTAGACTATTCGACGTTTGTGTGTTTTTATAACTAAAGAAATACGAGTATTGAACTATAGCCGTATTGAAACACTTATTAACTACTTTCAATCCATTTCTTTGCCTTCCATTTCAAACCCTAGTCTATAAGTGATATTAACAAACGCTTTTAGAAGAAAGAACTAACGTATTTCTTCCACACTGAAATCTTCCGAAATTAAAAATCACGGCAATCTTTCAAATTAAGAGACTCTATAATTTGTCTCTTCATATAGTAATTCACTTTTAAATTTCGATATCTTATGTACATGACCTTCCATTTACGTATGCTAAAATTCATCTAGCATTTATCTGCCCAATCAAGTTAATCAGAACCCGCTGTAGGTTCGCCGGATCTGTTTCTAGCTTCGTGTAATCTGCAAAGTTGGAGATTTTGTCTATTAAACTCTTAGCATGGTCATGTACATATTTGAACTATGAGAAAAAGTAGACCAAGTATTGACCCTCGAGGAATGCCTTAGTAACAGGGGTCCAGTCTGAATTCACCCCGTTTGTGACATTCAGCTGCAAACGATTTGGGGCCAATTTGCCATTCACTTAAAAAAAATTCCCCTTATTCCGTGTGTTTTGAGTTTTAGTAACAACCTCTCGTGTAAAATATTATCATAGTCATCTTTGAAAGTCTAGGTAAACTGTCTACTGCCTTATGCTCATCGTTAATAGAAATCATTTTATAAAAAAAGATATATATATATATATATATATATATATATATATATATATATATATATATATATATATATATATATACAAATATCTTGGACAAAATCTATGCTGTTCTTTGAATTAGATTAACTCAAACTAACACATTATACATTCTAAGGTTTACCAATAAGCGAGGGTTAACTAATAGGACGATATAGTTTTAGCGATGGTAAGCCTCCTTGACAATGCATGGGGTGCGCTAGGGGATGCTCTTAATCCACTCCAAGCAAATGCCTATACACCATCGCAAGACATATGGAGGCTTCACCCATTCGTGGAGGCTCGCTATATGATATAATTGTAACTATAACAAACACTATTCTGCCACCTCAGAAAGAAACCTCTCACGACCTTCATTTTTAATTCTAGACAGCAAATCAAACACATTCTTAGATTGACTTCAAATTGATTAACCTTTTTTGGTTTTGTCACGTTCAATATAGACCGGATATCCTGGCGATCCGCGAGAGGAAGGAGGTCTAAGATTCGAGCTTGTTCCCTTATTTTGCGGTTTGATTTCCGGATAACCTCACCCATTTTATGGTTATTTTGATGGGTGTTTGTGCTAAAAAAAAATTAGAAGTGGCTTGATTTGGTAAGAATTTCCGCTTTAGCGTGGTTCAGCTTTAGAGCGGAAAATGGATGGTTTGTAAATAAAGAAGCGTTGAATCGAATGCGAAATTCGAGCTACTGAATCTGGTTCAGTGAGATCAGTAGAGAGGTGCTTAATTGAACTGCGACTATTTCTGACCCTAAAAATAGTCAATTCAAACCGAGCTTGTAACTCCCCCCCCCCCACTTAGAATTCGCCACAATTCAGCTTAACCTCGAACTCTTGTTTATTAAACAAAACTCGGCAAATTCGCTTTTCAGTTTCGATGGTTTAAAAGTAGAGTTCCTTGTTAAAAGCTCATCTGCATCTCACACCTTTGAACTTTATAAAGGAAGGGTGTATTTAACAATGTTGTCTTCTTCCTATCACCAAAAACTCTACTAGACAAGTGGACAACGCGCTATAGGTAATTTTCAAAGTTATTTTGTCTAAAACTAATTCATAAAATTTTATTTTAAACCACAATATATTAACATAGAGCGATTATTTTACTTTGAAGGAACAATAGAGACATCGGGAGATCACGATTTGATCACTTTTATTAACGCGCTACAGTTAGCTCTTATCAGAAGTAAGGAATTGTGGCGAATGAGCAAGAAAGTAGAACCGAAACTGCAGGCTAGAAAAGACATTTGAGACGACCTTAATTTTATCCCACACATCAGAGAAAAACATTACGGTAAATTACTAGAGAAGAAAAGAATGAAATTCTCTTATATTCAAGAATATCAGCAACAATAATACGGGGTGATGAAAAAAGAAATCTATGAGAGTACCTTCATTGAAAAAAATAACTTTACAACAATTTCCA
The DNA here is from genome assembly GCA_963969495.1 of Ceratothoa steindachneri. Classification (NCBI taxonomy): domain Eukaryota; kingdom Metazoa; phylum Arthropoda; class Malacostraca; order Isopoda; family Cymothoidae; genus Ceratothoa; species Ceratothoa steindachneri. The sequence goes on along the minus strand of OZ018317.1, from coordinate 92,179,485 downwards.
AAAAACTTTATTAGATAAACAGGTGTTATTATATTTTCAAGCAGTCTCCACCTGTTTACGAGTATCATTCCTGTCAACACATTCTTGGACTCTTCCTCAGGTAGTCCCAAAGCCTTCAGGGGACTTTCTTTGGATATTGTTGCAATCGCTTGTGCAATCCTCTTATCGGATTGTTTTCTCCCAATATGTGGCATGGTAGCATAGACACGTTATTTTATCATACCAAAAATTACAAGGTGTTGAGAACGTTCTGGCCAAGTCAATAGCCTTCCTTTTCCAATCTACCTCTCTCCACCATTCTTGTTGTGGTATGTACAGACAGGAACAGCATAGTAAAGTTAAGCACCATCTAACTGTAAGTATCCAGTATCCGTGGTATGTGATGGCGGGTTTTCTTCTGAGTAGTTCTCCATCATATGCAAGACGTTACAACGAGAGGTTGTGTGGTTCTCGAAAAAGTATGGATCTACTTCTTTCGCGGTGACTACACACCTGAACTTCACCTTGCAACTGTGTAGTTCGTTGTCACTAGCGATGGGAGGATTCTCAGTAGCCCATATGCCACAAATGTTCTTGTTCATGGGTCCACTTACATAGTAAGTTGCCTGTCGTAGAATGCCACTAAAGTGTGAATGTTGGGTACGAGTTATATAATTTCCAAGAAAATGTTGCAACCATCAACATGAACTGTTTTGTCTGCAGGACATAATATCTGTATGATCTGCATATAATGTGCATTCCCAAGTCCTGATTTTGCGCTGTTATCACCTGTTTGATTACCCAGGGGTGCGCAATAACACTTCTTGCGCAGCTCCGATGGTTGAAAGGGCTCGTTCGGCTGTTCGGGGTCTTCCGTTCTTTACTGTGGAATCATCAACAACGGAGTGTTGACGAAGTTCACGTAAACGCGATAAATTGTCAACCTTCAGGGCAAGGCACGGTTGTAGTTTTCGGCATATCTGAAGCGAGTTTGTGTGGGCGATTGTTAGACCTCCCTCATGAAGGGATTTCTTTGACCGAGAGTCAATATTGTTGCCATTTCAATCACTCTCAAGAGGAAGAAAAATCTGCCAATTTTCTCTCTCTCTCTCTCTCTCTCTCTCTCTCTCTCTCTATATATATATATATATATATATATATATATATATATATAGAGGGGGAGTCAAAAAGTTCTCAGATAAATGGCATAAAATTTTTATTTGTAATAATACTGTAATCATTTTTCTACATAAGCTCCATTAACATCTATACACTTTCTTAATCTATGAATCCAACGGTAAAGACCATCTTTGTAGAATTCACGGGGTTGTCTCTGGCACCAAGTAATGACCTGCTTTTTTGCTTCATCTAATGATTGAAACCGGGTTCCTTTTAGGTGTCCCTTTAAATTTAGGTTAGGTTAGGTTAGGTTAGGTTAGGTTACCTAACCTAACCAAATTTAAAGGGACACCTAAAAGGAACCCGGTTTCAATCATTAGATGAAGCAAAAAAGCAGGTCATTACTTGGTGCCAGAGACAACCCCGTGAATTCTACAAAGATGGTCTTTACCGTTGGATTCATAGATTAAGAAAGTGTATAGATGTTAATGGAGCTTATGTAGAAAAATGATTACAGTATTATTACAAATAAAAATTTTATGCCATTTGTCTGAGAACTTTTTGACTCACCTACGTATATGCATTTAAAGGCCCAAAGAAATGAAAATTGGCATCACAACACTAAGGAAGGTGACCATTGAAAGCTTAAGAAAGAAAATGTGAGATATAGAGACGGAGAAAATCGTGAAAACTAATTTTAACCGTTAATTAAAAATAAATAAAGGAGGATAAAGGGGAATTTTATTTCCTTTATTCATTTACTTTTATTTATGCATTTTCCTTGCCTGTGAATGTTCTCTTATATTGTTTTTGGATTTCTCGCATACACATTCATTTATCTGCGCATTCAATTTTTAATTGAACTATAGTTTTTCTTTTACGCCCATATGTCCACACCGACTGAATAGTTGCTTTTACAGCGCTTCCGCCCACGCCGCCTGGCCTCCCAAGCCGCCTGGCCTTCCGCAACTAGATATCCCATACTCGATGACTGAAATGATAGCCCTCCGTTCCTCGGCACACACAAACCTCGATCTGCACACTCCTTTCATTTGCAGAAAGTTGAACGTCTACAACTTGCTAAAATGTTCTGCAATAACTCATAAGGGTTATTCCTTGAGCCGCTCGCTACGTTCCATTTTTAGTCGCGTGCGAGTCTAGTCGCGAGCGACTCTACATCTCACTATGTCGGTCGATCGGTCCCGTTTTGCTTTTTTTTTGTAATAACATCATAACTCTTCGGCCGATTCTAATGAAATTTGAAAAACTTATGTTGTTTTACATTCTTTTTTTGAATGCTATAATTGCCAAAGTCCTCCCAAGGTTAGCCCGGGAATAATTTTGTCTTGGCAATAACATCATAACTATTCTGCCGATTATAACGAAATTTGAAACCCTTATGTTGTTTTACATTCTCTTTACAATGCTATAATTTCCAAAGTCCTCCTAAGGTTATCTCAGGAATTATTTTGTTTTAGCAATAACATCATAACTATTCGGCTGATACTCTGCTACACTAGACTATGATATAATATGCTATACTATGCTAGGCAAGCCTAGAATAGGCTATACTATGCTAGGCGATTATAGGCTAGGGTATACTCTGCTAAGCTATGCTAAGATACAATGTACAAGGGTAAGATATACTATGCTAATTTAGGCTATGAAATGCTATGCTAGGATAGCATATAGTATGTTAGTCTCGACAATACTAAGCTATGCTTGACCAGGGTATAATAGGATAGTATAGGGTAAACTAGTCTAGGATAGTTAATGCTAGACTAAGTTATAATATGCTAGGCTAAGCTATGCTAAGCTATACTCTGCTAGACAACTTACTAACTTACTTACTTAATCCTTTTTTCGTAGATTTCTCAATTTTGATTTCTTGAGGTTAGACGTTTGATGATTTGCTCCCATCTTTCTCTATTATACGCCTCGTTTCTCGCACTACTAACATCGATATGTCTTCCTCTATATTCTTCTTCTATATTTTCTTGGGTCTACCTCTTGGTCATCCACCTCCAACTCACTCAACCTACCAAGTGCCTCTCTTCATCTCTTCGCTTCACATGTCCAAATCATCTCAATCTTCTTCTCCTCAGAACTACGTCCAGCTCACCATCACAGCTCGTCAGCACTTTTCCAACCTCTGTGTGAGTCTCTAAGTCTCTGATCCATGAAGTAAGACTGTTCTGACACATGCATCATAAACCTTTCCACGGTTCCTAAGTGGGATCCCCCTGTTGATAAGTAATCCAGCCACCTCCCTCCATCTCCTCTATGCTTCTGCCACTCTGCCACAAACTGCTCTCTCCACACCTTCCTTGCCATCCAGTACATCACCAAAATAAAAGAAATGTTCAACTTCCTCCACCACCTGTCCATCAACAACAACGTTGTCCTCCACTCTAAGCACAGCATTTCTCCTCCCAAAATTTGAGCTCGATTAACGTTCCTCAGGCCTGAACACCTCCTATGAACCCACTTGAAACATTCAGTGCACATAATGGAGTTAACTCCAACTCCCTTTCCACAAACTGCGCAATGGTACCTCCCCGCCTGCACCACCTCATCTGCCTCTCCAGTTATCATTATCTTAGTTTTACCGATTTTAACTCTCAATCCTGCTCCCTCCATTGCATGCTTCCGGAAATTCTACAAACATTCATTCCACTTCTTCTTTACTCTCTGCTGTTAAAACTAAGTCATCAGCATACAAGAGTTCCCATGGATCACCTCACCTACACTCTCTAGTTGCTTCCTCCATGACTAGTATGAACAATAGTGTACTCCTACTTCAATGCTTAATCTCTCCGGCAAACCTCCTACTACACACACTCTTGATTTCGCTCTGGTACACGTGGCCTTCGTAACGCCTAAACCAATGCTTTCCTCGGAACTCTATCAAATACCTTTTCCAAATCCACAAATACATGATAAAGCTTCTCTGTTTCTCACCATACTTTTCCTGCAGTTGTTTTACAATAAACACAACATCCAATGTTGAACTTTCTGCCATATACCCAAACTGACACTGATCAATATTAATTATCTTACGCAGTCTCTTATCCAACACTTTCTCCCACACCTCATTCCATGTTAAACTCTCAGGCCACTTATATACTAGGCTAGACAGGGCTATACTATGCTATGCTAGGGTAGGCTAAAGTATAATAGGCTAGGGAGGGATATACTCCGCTATGCTAGTCTATGTTAGGATATGCTAGGTAATGCTATGTTAGGCTACGATAGTCTAGGCAACCAAGGCTATAATAGGCTAAGCTATGTAAGGTTATTCTAGTCTAGGATATACTAGGCTAGGATATAATATGATACGCTTGGCTATAATATTGTAAGTGTGGTTAGGTTAGGTTAGACTATACCAAGCTAACCTATAGTATGCTAGGCTAGACTATCGTATGCAAGGATATATTGGCTAGACTATAGTAGCCTATTCTAGTTTGGCTTTACTAGGCTAGGCTACTCTAGGCAACGCTAGGCTAAGCTCTGGCATGCAATGCTAAGCCATACCTGGTAAGGCTAGGCTAGGCTATAGTAAGCTAAGCTACAATAGGCAGTGCTACGTTAGACTAGGCTAGGCTAAACTAGGCTATACTATAATATTCTAGATTAGACTAGGATCTACTAAGCTATGCTATGCTATACTAAGCTAAGTTAGGATAAAGTAGGATATACTATGCTAGGTTATACTAGGCTAGCTAGATTATACAAAGCTATGCTAAGTTAGGCCCGGCACAGCAAGGCTATTCTATTTTAGGCTAGGCTATCTTATGTTTGGCTAGGCTTGGCTACACTAGGCTAAACAGGGTAGGTTATACTATGATATGCTTGGCTATGATACTAGGCAAGTTTAGGCTAGGCTATTTTAGGCTACACTATGCTAGACAATACTAAGCTATGCCTGGCTATTCTCTACTATGCTATGCTAAAGTATGTGGCTATACTATGCTATTTGGCACTTTTTTGTTTAGAGGTCACCAGCCAAAAATGACTGGTGACATCACTAGTGTAGCTACCTGTGAGACAGCCATGTGATCCACGAGTGTGAACAAATAGCATAAAAACGCGTTTTTCTTATAAAGACAAAACTCCCGATTTTGGTACTTTTTTGGTTATATAACCTAACGTAACCTTAACCTGAAAAAGTCTACTTATCCAAAAGTCGCGCGCCCTCACTTATTCTGATGTATGTCCTTACGACTTTGAAAATTTTCAATAATTCGAGGAGTAACTTGGGAGAACCTTGGCAATTCTGTTTATTCGAAACAGAATGTAAACACCTCAAGGGTTTCAAATTTCGTTGGAATCGGCTGAATAGTTATGATGTTATTGCCAAAAAAAAACTAATTTCATGGCTAACTTTGGGAGCACTGTGCCAATTGTATCATTCGAAAGATAATGTAAAACAACATAAGGGTTTCAAATTTCGTTAAAATTGGCTGAAATGTTCCAATGTTATTAAAAAAAAGTAGAAAAATGTGGACCGAAAAACCGTCGACATTGTGAGATGTAGAGTCGCCCGCGACTAAAAAGTCACAACTTTCTAAAAGTTTATTAAAAAGCAGAACTAAATTATATTAAAATATATATTTTTTTAATTGAAATGGCGGGCCTTAACTTTTTGTCACACCTAATTTATGCAATTGGAAAGGCGAAAAAATTGTCACACCCTAATTGTATATTCTAGAACAGTATAGCATAGCACATTATAGCATATTATTGCAGAGTGGTGTCTATCATATTATACTATAGTATAATATGGCATAGTATATTATAGCATAACATAGTATAGCATAGCCTTCAAAACATAGTATAGTAAAATATAATATAGTATAGTATATGTATTATAGCATCTCCTAGCATAGTATTGCCTAGCCTAGCATAGGATAGCATAGTATAGCCTAGTATTGTCTAGAATAGTATAACATTTTATAGCATAGCCTAGTATAGTCTTGAATAGTAGCCTAGCAAAACCTAGTTAACGCAGGATATCCTACCATAGTATTACCTCAACTAGCATAATAAAGCCAAGCATAGTATAGACTAGCCTAGATTGCCTAACATAGTAAATCCTGCCCAGCCTAGCCTAGCATAATTTATCATAGCATAGTATAACAGAGTAGATTATGTCATAGCATAGCATAGCTTATCAGAGTATGGCCTAGCCTAACATCGGATAGCCTAGTCTAGCATAGCCTAGCTTAGTATAACCAAGTCTAGCCTATGATTCCCTATAATAGTAGAACTTACCATACCATACTCTAGCGTAGCTAGCATAGTATAGCCTAGCATTACATAGTATAGTTTACCTGGCATAGTATGACTTAGCCTAGACTAATCTAGCCCAGCCTAGCCTAGCAGAGAATTTATAGTATGGCCTATCTTAGCCTAGAAACCACAGTAAAGGCTAGCCTAACATACTTTAGTACAGCCTAGCATATATAGGATAGTAAAGCTTACCATAGTATAGCCTAACCTACAATAATATAGTATAACATAGCCTAATCTAGTATAGTTTAGAATAGTTTTGCCTAGCCTATCCTCGATAGCCTAGGCTAGCCTAGCCTTGCAAAGCCTAGCATAGTATAGCCTATCTACCATAGCCTACCTTACCCTAATCTAGCTTAGCATAGTATAGTATAAGTATAGTATAACATAGCCTAGTAGAGTATAAACTAGTGTAGCATAGTATAGCCTAGCTTAGCCTAGTATATCCTATACTATTCTAGCATGTTATATCTTGGCATAGCACACCCAACGATAGTCTAGCCTAGCCTACCCTAACATATGCTAGCTTAGCATAGTACACTATAATATAGCCTATTCTAGCGTAGTATAATCCAGCATAGCCTTGCCTTGCATAGCATACCCTTGTATAGCCCAGCCGAGTATATCATAGCAGAGTATACCCTAGAGTAGCCTAGTATACCCTAGCCTAGTATAGACTTGGATATATAGCCTAGCATAGTATATATTAGAATAACCTAGCTTAGTATAGTATACCTGAGCCTATCACAGTGTAACTTAACCTAGCCTAGCTTATCAAAGTATAGCATAGCTTTCCTAGCTTACCGCAGCCTACAATTGTATATTAAAAATTAGTCTAGCCTAGCTTAATCTAGTTCACTGGAGCCTAGTTAGCAGATTCTAGCCTGGACTAGCCTAGCCTAGTGTAGTATATCATAGACTACCTTACCCTACCCTAGATAGTATACTATAGTATAGTATATCATGTATTGCCTATCCTAGACTAGACTATTAGATCTTAGCCTAGGGTTGCATGCATAACATAGCCTAGCCTACCCTAGCAAAGCCTCGATTATCCTAGCCTGGTATAGCGAAAACTAGCATGGTGTAGCATGGCTTAGTATATCATAGACTAACCTAGCATACAATAGCGAAACCTAGCCTAGTATGACATATTATTACCTAGGATAGCATAGCCTAGCATACCAGAGCATAGCGCTCCCTAACCTATTATACTTTAGCCTACCCTAGCATAGCATAGCATACCCCTATCTAACTTAGTATAGCTTAGCATAGCTTAGCCTATCATAGCATAACCTAGCCTAGCATTAATTATCCTAGACATGTATAGCCTATACTATACTATTTTACCCTAGTCAAGCATAGCTTATTATTGTCCATCCTAACATATATACTATATGCTCTCCTACCATAGCATATTATAGCCTAAATTAGCATAGTATATTTTACCCTTGTACATTATATCTTAGCATAGTATATCTTAGCCTATAATTTCATAGCATAGCATAACCTATTATAGGCTTGCCTAGCAGAGTATAGCATATTATAGCCTAGTCTACTCTAGTAGAGTATCAGCCGAAAAGTTATGATGTTATTGCCAAAACAAAATAATTCACGGGATAACTTTGATAAGACTTTGGAAATTATATCATTTGAAAGAGAATGTAAAACAACATAATGGTTTTAAATTTTGTTAGAATCGGCTGAATAGTTATGATGCTATTGCCAAAACAATCTAATTCCCTGGCTAACCTTGGGAGGACTTTGGCAATTGTAGCTTTCGAAGGAGAATTTTAAACAACTTAAGGGTTTCAAATTCGTTAGAATCAGCTGAATAGTTACAATGTTATTACAAAAGCAAAACGAGGACCGACCGACCGCTGACGTAGTGAGATGTTGAGTCGCTCGCGACCTGACTCACACGCGACTAAAAATAAATGTAATTGACCGATTGAACCTGATTTAGTGGAAATAGAAAGTAAAGTAGCAGCAAAAGTTTATAATTTTAAAGGATCAAAATTTCCTGTCTTTATAAATTTGCTGAACCAAAGCAGCAGCAAAAATGTATTATTTTACAGGATAAAAATTTCTTTAAGTATTTATAAATTTGCTGAACCAAGTCCGAGCGAAGCAGAATATTATTATGGAGTCACAGTGGCCAGTCGATTTTTCTGGCTGGTGACGTCACCAGCCATTTTTGGTTTGTATCCCCTAATCAAAAATGCGCCTGCTATTTTAGGCTAAGATAGACTATGCTATGCTATACTATTCTGTGCTATGCTATGCTATACTATGTTATACTATACTATGCTATGTTATACTATGTTATGTCATACTATGTTGTGCTATATTATGCAATGCTGTGCTATGCTATTCATTGATATGCAATAATATTCTATAATATACTATGCTCTAATCTGCTATGGTATATTATGCTATACTATGGAATACTGTGCTATTAGTGTGTGTCAATCTTTTTAACGTTTTAATTACATAAATGAGAGGTGCTCAAAATTTGCAGCCCTAGTTATGAATTCTAAAAGTTTTTTTTTATTTCAATATAATTTTAGATTTACTTGGTTAGATACGTAAAGGTTTTGACTTATTTTTGTCATCTTGGGGAATTAAATGACTATTATTATATTATTTATAATTATATCTATTTCACTTATTCTTTTCTTATTTCACTGTTCGAAATATATTCATCAGTGTGCTGAAAACTACATGGTCTTCAGTACTACCATCCTGCCAGTGTGATTTGATCTACATTTGCTTTTAAAATTAGGACAAGACTGGTGACATTCACATATTTGAACACCTAAATTGAAAAGAGCAGAGTTGTTGCCATCTCAATTCCAAACTCTGGTTGACGTTCTCAAATGTGAATGTGAGAAACTACCCAGCAGCCAATCCTGCAAAGGTTATTTAACCTAAAGTGCTTGAAAAGTGGGAACGAGGGAGCAGTTCTTTTCTAGCCCCGTTGTAAATTCAAGAGTCACAATCTTTAACAGATCCAAAAGAACTGAGAGCAGGTCAAAAACATATCCCTTGGGAGAGGAGAGCTACAGGCTTAAGACATTTTCATTACAAAACTAGACAACCTGTTGATATCCTTAGGTGCAAGTGTAAAATAGTTTTTTGCTGTGAATTTGGCTGCCCTGGTTGCAAAAACGAAACTCAAATTAATTTAAATCCCCTATTGAGATGGAGATCTCTATGAAGGAACTTGCTTTCATTAATGGTCAGAGAAATATGACTACTTCTTTTGGACCACATCAAATTTACTTTCGAGATTAACTTGGGTAAATTAGACAAGTCGATAAGTAAAGGCGACAAGAAGGTGAAGGAAGAAGAGTTGCTTACTATAAGTAGGCCAATATTTCAATGCCATCAAGTGAAGTAATTTTCTCTCCTGAAGAAAATGAAGAACAAATAAATGATGTTCAAGATGGAAGGGTTTGAATTTATGAAGTGACATTAAAAGTACCAACCACATCTTCAAATTCCATTAAAAAGCAACCCGGGAATTATATGGGGGGGGGGCAATAACATCATAACTATTCAGCTGATTCTAGCGAAATTTGAAACACTTATGTTGTTTTACATTCTCTTTCAAATAATATAATTGCCAGAGTCCTCTCAAGGATAGCCCGGGAATTCTTTTGTTTTGGCTATAACATCATAACTATTCTGCCGATTATAACGAAATTTGAAACCCTCAAGGTGTTTACATTCCCTTTCGAAGGATAGAATTGCCAAGGTCCTCCCAAGGTTACTCCGCGAATTATTGAAAGTTTTGAAGGTCGTGAGTTCATAAATAGGAATAAGTGAGGGCACCCGACTTTTTGGTCAGCAGACCTTGTTAACTCTAACTCCACTCACTCTACACTTCCCCCCCCCCCATCCCCTTGCTTGTTACCTCTACAATGATGACTGCCCAGACAAAACTATATTGGATAAGATTGAGGTATTTTGAATCAGTGAGATGTGGGGAGGGCCTTAGACAAACTCGAATTTTTCTGCTGCTACACCCATCGGTTACATTTTCCTACAACATTGTAGAACTAACAGGAAAGGTGGTCGGGTCGGTATTATTGCCGCTGATTTTCTCTATCCCTCGCTCACACTAATCGTCTCTTCCACCGATACTTTCGAAGTAGCTCTTGCTAATCTTGCCCTTAGCCCCTCGCTCAAAGTTATAAACATCTACAGACAAAATGGTCACACATCATATTTCTTCTTTGGCGCATTCTCAAACTCTTTTGTCATCGTGATGGTACTCGGGAAGTTCAATATCCCCCAAAACAGCACCTCACATCAACGACTCCTGGAAATCTTCGAACTTTTTCTCTCTCCCAATTCATCACTTCCCCCACCGACACCCACCCCAGCATTCTTGATCTCGTTTTCTCCCAATACCCAGTTCACCAACTCTCTGTCTCGGAACCAATTTATTATTAAAATCGATTTAACGCTATCTTGTCAAACTATTTTCTGTAATGGTTCTGTTGCACGGCTACACCACTGTAGACTGTTCTCCATTGACCATGGGCTGATGTCTCGGGAACTTGCCCCGCTTCTCCCGGATAACCCCAGTGTCTCCCCCTCTTCTGACCTCAACCTCTCCCTTCGACCCTTTTCGTAGTCACCCTCTTTCTGCCTAAATACTCACCCCCCCCCCCTTCTTCGTCCTCCTCCTTCGTTGGTTCTCCAACACACTCCCCCTCTTCTGGCCTCAACCTCTCCCTTCGATCCTTTTCGTAGTCACTCTCTTTCTGCCTAAATACTCACTCCCTCACCCCTCCTTCGTCCCCCTCCTTCGTTGGTTCTCCAGCACGCTCCTAGAGACCATAAACACAAAGGGGCATTGAGAGACGCATTCGTTCAGCCCGCACCCAAGGCACGGGGACGAAACAAGCTTCATTCGCCTATTCTCTTGCAACTTTTGCGTACACAACCCTCCTGCGATGCTCCCGCGAGGGCTATACCCATCAAATCCTTGACGAAAATAAACAAAATCCTCGTCAGCTTTTCAAGCTCCTCGCTCGTCTCTCGTCTTCCAAGCTACCTCTTCCCCCACCATCTCCCCATCCGCTTCTCTTCCATTTTCTCTAAAAAGGTAGTTAATATTCGCTTTGGAATCTCGTTTTCATTTGCCCTCCGTTGCACTGCAAACCCCCTTATCCCACCTCCTAATTTCACTTCTTTCATCCTAGTCTTTCCTGAAGAGCTCGCCTCAATACTCTGCTCATCGAAAAACACACTTGCTCTCCACTTGACACCTCCGCACCAAGTCTCCATTTTCAATTCCTACATGTCCTTAGGTCACAGTTACTGGGCATCTTCAATGCCTCCCTGTCTCAAAGAAACAAAATCTTAAGCATAATATGCCTTCAGATTACCGTGCATTCTTTTAACCTTCGTTCCTCCCCAAGGGTATTAGGAGGGTAGTAGGTACCCGTATCACTGAACACATGTCCTCCTCCAGCATCGACAAAACCTTCCAGTTCGGCTTCAAGTCAGATCACAGTTCTGAATCCGCTTTCTTACATGTGGTTAACCGACTCCACCACGAGCCAACGCTGAATGGCCTTAAATTATGGTTGCTTCTCGATCTTTCAGCAACATTTGACACAGTAGACCGATTCGTTATTCTCCACATTTTTCTTAACTTGACGAATGTCTCTGGAACTGCTCTAAATTGCTCATTTCGTACTCTTTTTTTTCCCATCGGGGGTGAGGTCTCTCGGCTAGCTGCTGCGTCCTACGGGTTTTTCAGGGATCTGTCCTTGGCCTGCTCCTCTTTCCTATCTACCTCCATCTCCTTGGTCATCTTCTGCGTCGCCGAAATTTATCCTTCTATTTCTACGCTGAAGACACGCAAATATTTCTCCTCGCCTCCCCAAACTAGTTCTCTGTGACCGTCACCAACCTTTTATCGGCATATGACACAATTTCTAAATGGCTATGGGCGAACTTCCTCAAACTCAACCATAACAAAACTGAGGTTCTTTTGATGACCTCCTCAGCAGCTCTCACTCGGTGGAAAAATGTAGCCAAAACTTTGAGGCTCGATTTCTATCTACTTCGCGAACTGCACTGCCTTCCCATTAATTTTCGAATTACTTTTAAGGTATTCTTTCTCACATTTAAAATCCTAAAGACCGCAACTCCCCCTTACATGCCACCCACACTGACTTTGTCCAAATAACAAAGAGCCCTTTGCTCCGGTAGCGTTCTCCTGCATTCGGATCCTTCGCACTCTGTTGCATGGGTGATTGAGCTTTCTCTGAAGTTGCTACTAAGCTGTGGAATGGTCTGCCTACTGGCGTACGCAACTCTTCGTTGCCTGGTGCTTTCAATCGAGCTCTTAAACCTCTCTCTTTTTCCACCCTTTCTCTAGTCGATGAACAGGCGCCTTGTGAAGTCTTCAAGGTCTTGAAGGACGCCATATGAAACCCATATTATTGTTATTCTTTTATACAGAATTATACTATTCTTAAGCACCTATGTACGTGTGTACCAAATATAAAGGCAGATTGCTCTCAGGTCACTGAAGTATTATCGCAGATCGCACATACAGCATAAGATAGATCTTCTTCCTTGTGGTCTAAAAATAAAGTACTATTAAAAAAAAAGACGAAGAGAATACATAAAAAAAAAAAAATTATGCATCTGCTTTACCGTTGGTATCATTTTTATTTCCTATGTCGCTCCATAATTGCTATTTTGTTCTCGCCAATAACAAATGTTCTCTTTTTTGCGTTGTCGAAATCAACATTTATCGGCGCAAAAAACTCATCGAATCGATTTTAAAAATGATTTACCAAAGTATTTTGGAAAGGCTTCTTCAGAAGGCAATCCAGGCAATTGTTATTATATAAGTAAAAACTCCCAGCAATATTAGATTGAATACAATTTCAAAACCGTTAGATTTACTTGCATTTTCAGGTGAACGATCAAAGATCAAGTGGGGTGTCAATGAGATCCCCACTTCTCAGTTTAGTAAATCCGCTGATATAATTTGTATACTTCTCTTCATTCCTTCGCAACCGTCGGGTTTCCAATGATAAAAGGAAGATGCCATTTTGGATTTTTCGCACGAGAGTTTCTTCTTAGCTCGAGGACTGGCATTGTGGCGGGTTGTTTAACTATTAATAAAATAATTATTTTGGTCTGAAGGTATTCTTTTAGAACACTAAACTTGAAAAAAAACACTATGGAAAAAATAATATGCTATATAAGCAAGACTTGCACAGATGTGCTATATATAGGAAAATGCGTTGTAATATTATATTTCCATTATCATAATAGTGTTGAAGTGCATCTACACTACTGCTAGCATGACTGGACGGAGGCAGCGTCATTCCCGCCCAGTATCGCCATTGCGTATTGAGCACACAAAAAACAACTTTCGAGTATTCTGCCTTCCAGTAAAATGGCCCAATCCAAGTGTTTGTTAACATTCCATAAATATCATATGGGGAATTAAATACAACTGAGCTCAAGGTTCAGTTCTCCTCTGTGTTACCATATATTTATTTAGTATTTTTTTCTAGTAAAATTACTCGTCCAATAATTTTTCGGGTCATATATGAAGTTCTCTGAATGAATTTTGGGCGGAGAGCATTCCACGGTGCAGTTATTTTATAAGTGAGGAAGTTTCCTACAAGTTTGAGTGAAAACGTTTATGAGTTATTTTAAATTCCTTTTATCTGGATGAAAACTCCTTTTAGTTTAATGAAATTATTGAGAATTTTATATACATGAATAAGTTCCAGCGAAGCAGACGGCTTCCAATGATAAAACACAGCGTCTCTTATGTCATAGATTTTATGGCAATCTTTAATGGACTAGTTCATCGGAGGTCCCTGATCTTTTTATAGAGTTGACTATTATTACACAGCTTGTTTCAATGATTTATGGAAGGAATAAGATGATATCCTTCGAGTTATAATTTAAGTTACGAGCAATTAGAGTAATGAAATCTCACTTTCGAGTAACATAATTTACAATATATCACTTTAACATGGTCACTGGTTAGTTTTTTTTTTACAATAATTAGTAGTGATACACAAAAAATTAAAATTGTGCCGTTAAGTTTTAGTTCTCATTGAGTTGACCAATCCGAAAAAAGCGTCTCAGGTTGCAGTTCTCACATTCTAGTTTATTTGTTGCCTTATTTTCATTTTTTTGTCAACTGAATTTTATAAATTATACATTATAACATTTCGTTGGTGGCGTTTTATAAATATAATAAATAAAACCCCCATAAAAAATTCTAGTGGGTAATACTATTGACAGGAGGACCATTTAAAGTAATCGTTTCGGTTATTTAACTTCATCGAGTCCTTCTGGCGGGTCGCCAAGAAGGACACTAATAACTAAAATCGAGATAAAAAACTGATTGTGGAATTCTTAAGTCCAATCTTAATATGAAAATATACAATCAAATTAGTAGATCTCTATGGAAATATAGAAACAAATTCTTAGATCTCTATTCTAGTATGAAACTATACAATAAAATTCTTAGATCCCTATCTTATGAAAATATAGAACCACATTCTTAGATATCTATCCTAGTAGGAAAATATACGACCAATTTAGATTGGTGCTACTTTAGCCGATAGGTTTTTCCGCTACCACGAATTGTATTAATTCTCCTCCAAGTCTTTCTTCTCTCTTTTTTAAATATGTTATTCTGTCTGATTTAATAATAATAAAGAAGAAAGGTGAGGTGAAGGGAGATACAAGAAAAAAGCTTGTTAGAGTGCAAGATAATCAAGCGAATGTGACAAACTGAAATAAAATCGAGGGGGACCTAATAAAAAAAAACATGAGAATTAAAACAAATTGAAATTAATTTTTTGTGAGATAGAAGATTAAGAAGCAAAGTAAGAAATGAAAAGAAGGAATAGGTGAAAGAAGTGTATTTGCCCCTTTCTCCGATAGTACCGATTGTTGTATGTGTTTGTGTCGCCGACCTGACACGTAGATATATATTAACCTTTCTCTTGCAACCCTCCCTATTTATTTACAAAGAAACCAACGAGGGTATTTTCAGTTCGTGGAGAAGGAATCACGTATAGATAACTTAACTGAAGGATAAAGCTCGATGAATGCAAGATTAAGGATCTCGAGGACTGCAGTGCCAACCTCGAGACAAAGTTGGTATTTAATTCATTGGCACTCAAAGGCATACACTCGAGCCCCATCGAAGAGTGCCTTGGATTAAACGATTTCAGGTACGTACAGTGAATTCCTCGCTTGATGTGAGTTCAGATTCACGCAGTCTATAATTGACCGGTTTGTATAAAACGCACTCCTATTTTATTACCTCCCGTCTTTTTATTTCCTTTAGTTACTCTGTTACCTCCTACTCCAGTTTCTTAAGTAAGATTTTCTACCTGCTTTCGAGAATTGTTTACATGTCTGTCCCCCCTACTACATCCCTTCTGCTCGATAGCACGTCATTCCCCTGCTCGCTTTCCTGTAGGAGGTGAATTCTAAGGCGATTCAGCATCACTAAGTGGAGAGGAACTGAACTAATTAAACAAGGTGAAAGATGACCAGCTGTTCTGACAGACCCACCTAGATTCTTTGGCGCAGTGAGGAGGAAGAAGCTTTCGTAAGAAACGCCATTAAATAATGCCATAAAATTAGGAGAGAGTGATGTCCCCAAAGCCCATTTGGAGACTAGAGGGAGCGATAGGGATAAGGAAGGGAGTAAAGGAAAGATTACAGGGAGGGGTGAAGGAAGACGCGATCTGATTGTAAATGAGTCTAAGTCTTTTTAAAATTTTATTTTGCATTATTTTATGGTTAATTTTCAGGTAAAGGCAACCGCACGGGTTGTATCGCCCCATCACCTGTTCGATTTACGATACAGTGGTCATTAATCATCGAGGGCAGCCTCAAAGGAGAAGATTTAGGAAAAGGGGGTTTTTCGAATGGTAGATAGAAGCATAATCCCTACAGAAGGATTCAAAACGATAAAATAGAAAAAGAGATAGGGACACTTCAATTCCAATAATATTATCAGCAATACGTCCTAGCTGCACTGTACATAGTGACAAATAAAAAACGTACCAAAATTTAAGAAACTATGGTTTCAATCATAAAATTGTCAATGATTCAATATTTTTTGTTGATAGCGAATCTATGATGCATCCTCAAGAAATACAATATAGCTGCAATAAATATAAAGCATATTTTAAAGGCATACGTGTATGTAGACGCGAAATGTTAGTACTACTTACTTAGATCAATTCATGTTGCATGATCGATTCGGTTCAAATGGGCTTGATAATTTATGTAGTCCTATTTTCCTTTTATACCCTTTTTATACTCAAAATACGGGAATGGGGGAGGAGGGCATTTCTTGGCATTCTTACAAGTTTAATTGCTGTTATTATCTTTGTCACTCGTCTTTTAGTCTGTGTTTCGTCTTGCTCATTTATCTTTCCTTTTTCTCGTGATTTCTTTTCAATTACAACGCTTTTAAATCGTTATTTCCAATTACGTTTTTTTTCCATTAAATTGGAGGTCTAACATAGTGAATATTGAATATTGACGCCCATTTACTGGGTTCGACTCCCATTGAGAAAAAAAAATGATCGCAGGGGGCAGCCGCCGCTCAGTCTATGCGTCGAATTTAAGGCAAACGCGCAGACAGTTCCGGCTACGTACGCCATCATACACAGCCAATCAAAATACCACACAGACAACACATCATTTTTCCATCACGGAACTTGTGAAAGCGATTTCAATATCCACATACCCTGAAGCAAAAATGGGTGGCTTCATCCCGTGCCACGAAGAGTTCCCTGCCTATTAGATAGTGGTAAAATACACTATTACCTCTTTTCATACTCTTCCTTCCTCTAATAAGAACAGGCCTTTGGTGCCCTAGCTCTTGCCAGCGAATGTCATACTAATCTTTATGTGAATTTCTTTATCTGGTTCGAGAACTTCCTCCACGAATAGAAGGGTCTGAAGAAGGGGACGGGGGTAATTTGATGCCTCTTTTCTCTGAATTGGATTGACAATAAACATTTAGGTCACTCTTTATTGCACCTTGCACTTAGTTGCACTTCTTAGTGCCACTTCTTGGGGGCAGGTAACAAAGGTTGCTGTAGGCCATCCAAGCCGCCTCTATTCGGTCCAGCAGTACGAATGGCTCATTGGGTCTGCGCACGATTGTGTTCGCTCAACTTTTGTTTCGCAGTCCGAGATGCATAACCTAAGTCATCTTGTAGACAGACATGTCGGTCTGTCTGCCTCGTTCTACCCGTTGACAGACGCGCGCGTTATCTGAGCGGGGTCGCTACCTCTTGTCCTTTGTACTCGGCACGAGTTCGTGCACATAGACTTGTGGACTCTTTGGTGTTGGTCGCGTGCTCTCGCGCCGGAGAGGCACACCACCCGACACCAGACCGTGCTTCCTTCATCTTCTTGTTTTGTTTTGTTTGATTTTTTTCCTTTGGTTTCCTGTTTGTTTGTTGTTGCTTTTTTTTATTTCGCCTAGCAAGAGGGTCATGTTGGTATTTATGAGTCCTTGAGAAAAGCGTGCAACCTCCCCCCACCCCTCTCCAGTATTTAGAGTAAATAGTTGCCATTGCAATTTTTAATAAACTTATGTTTATTTCTTTATCTATCATATATTTTATCCAATTCTCGCTTGTCTCTCCCCCATTATTTATCATGTAAAATATTCTCGTTAGTTACTTTATTTCGATCACAATTAAAGAAAATAACTCTCCCTGGCATTTTTAGTTATTCGGATTCTGTGTACACTCTGTTCACGTGTTGCACACCCCCCCCTCCACCTAATATAACATATTTTAAAAACCTAGCGGCAATGCCCTCTTTGGTTTTTTCATGATTAAAAAAAAAAAAAAAATACCCTCCCTCCCTCTTCTCCTCTGACCCCAAGTCTCATGTACTTTCTCTAAATCCTCCATTGTTTTTCCTTAAAATGTTTTCCCTAATCTTGAATCATTAAACTGGTTTAATTCGCCGAATAAAAAGCTCTAAATTAAAAAATAATTATACGAATTGGTGTAATTACAATCAAAAAATTACCTTATTTTTTAATTTATCGTTGTTTATCCGGTTAATCTGCGTGCATTGAGCGAACGAAAATGTTAACAACACGACGAACCGCTCCTGTGTTCAGTAAATCTCGATACGGAAGCCTTTCGGAAAAACCGGATAAAAAATGGAACTCATTTCACGATGGTTTTAATAAATCCGGACGATTTTGGTTTGCCTGGTTCGTTTTTGTTTGTTTTCTTTTTCTTTTAAAGGTTGATTAAACATGGACTCGCCGCCTGTTGCGTTTCTGGATTGAGTTAAGAGGATTAATCACTAACATTATTCGTTGTGCTTTGGTCGTATCAAAGGAAAAAGTTGTATTTTTAAAATCGAGAGATACCAAATTAACGTATTTGTGGCGGTTCAACTTTAAAAAAAGAAGAGATTTGGTAATACTTAAGAGGGATTGTTTTTTTTTAACAATAAAAAGCGTCCTTTTTTGAAAACCTGGTCGTCAAAACTGAAAATCTATGGAAGCTACAAATGTAGCTCAAGTAAAAGAATCGGCTTCTTGTTCTTTTAGGGGGAAAGTAAAAACAAAAAAAGAAATTAAGCTGTAAAATATTTATTGTAAATTTTACAGTAATTTACTGATAGCTCACCAGGCAGTAATTTGATGTAATTTTTACAGCACCATTTATGTTACTGTACTTTGTATGGATCGTGATACTATATAAATTACGGTAACGCGCTGCGCAAAACACAGTGAGAAGCCTGATAATGTATTTTTTTATAGTTTGTAACAGTAATTTCAAATTCAACAGTAACATACAGCCCGTTATTGTAAAAATTAGAGTAACTTGCTATATAAAAATATAGTGGCATTTATTGTTGTTATAAAAATCCAATAAGTTACTGGCTGCTCAGCGACCTGTAAATTAGTTTTAAAATTACCGAATGCCTTAACACCTGAATTATATTATATATATATATATATATATATATATATATATATGATAATGAAGCCACTGTATAGGAGCCAAAAGTTTGATTTACTAGACTAGTTTCAGTATGTAATCTATCATACCCTCTTCAGTCGTACTAGCAATTTTAACCACCAAATTGACTATTGAAAAGCACAAATCTTATATAATTGTAAAGATTTCCGTAAAAGAAAAATAATAGAATCTATATTAATTGGAGGAATTTCCAATTTCAATTTGTCAGATGGGCAATTGAAATGCAGCCTCCATTCCCGTAACCTCATCGTAAACAGCTTAGTCAACGATCTTAGACTTACACCCCTGGATTAATGACCTTTTCTCCTCGTTTTGTGTTTCTTGATGGTTTTTTCTGATATGTACTCTATTTATAGACTTTTGTAACAATTGCATTATCCGTATACGAATGAAGAGGGTATGATAAACTACATAATGAAACTAGTTTCGTAAATTAAACTTTTGGCTCCTATACAGTAGTTTCACTATCATATACCATAACTCGCCATTGAGTTCTTTTATATATATATATATATATATATATATATATATATATATATATATATATATATATATATATATATATATAATATAAATATATATATATATATATATATATATATATATATATATATATATATATATATATAATATATATATATATATATATATATATATATACACGAAGGGTGGTCAATAAGTTTTGCAATTCGGATATAAGGAAATGAGATATGAGGAAAAGGGTTTTATTATTTTTCAATATAACTACCCTCGACTTCAATGCACTTGCGCCACTTGTCCCTGAGGCTTCGAATTCCCGACAACCAGAAATCTCCCGCCTGCTGTTCAATCCACTCCTGGACGGCGAGCTGGACATCTTCATGGTCCCCAAACCGGCGTCCATGCAGTGCAGCCTTGAGCTGGCGGAATAAAAAGTAGTCGCTAGGGGCCAGATCTAGACTGTAGGGGGGATGGCTGAGCTCCTCGAATCCGCACTTGCGCAGGGCAGCTTGTGCAACTCTGGCCTTGTGGACTTTGACAACGTTGAAGTCGATCATGGGGCGTGAGGTTTCTAGGGATCAAACGAGCAGAGACCTTGGTCATGGCCAAATTGTCGTGGATGATGTTCATAACACTTCCATGTGATATTCCAAGTTCTCGCTCGATTTCTTCGACCTGCACCTGTCCATCCTCTCTACACGGGCCACATTGTCCTCGTTGGTCACGTCTGACGGGAGTCCTGGACGGGGGTCATCTTCAAGGGACTCACGACCATGGTGGAACTCCCTATTCCAGCGAGAAATGGATTCATAGGAAGGGGTGGTGTCGGTGTACACTGCAACCATGCGTTCATGGATCTCTTTTGCATTCTTGCCTTCCTTGGTCAAAAATTTGATCACTGCGCGGTGCTCAACCTTTTCCATTGTTGAAAAATTTGTGAGTGACGATCTGCGATCAGTTACTGCTTCTTAAATAAACGAGGCAGGAGCGTGCGGCTACAGGTCCTGACTTGTCATAGCTTGTCCTAACACCCCCACAAACAGCCATCCCCCTTCATCTATTTTGCTCTACTGATTCGCAAAACATATTGACTGCCTCTCGTATATATCAACATTCCTAAAGTGGCCATATTTACTATTTGTCATTAAAGAGTTGTTGGAGGGATTTAATTTCTCTCGACTTGTGTGGAAGAAGGGAAGGTTAATTGATTTTATAATAGACAAGCTGTAAACCACTGGGCCAAAATTGAAACAAATTCAGCTTCAAAAGTATACTATATATATATATATATATATATATATATATATATATAGTTAGTTAGTTAGTTAGTTAGTTAGCTAGTTGAAGTGGGCTACTACTTTTGAAGCTGAATTTGTTTCGATTTTGGCCCAAGTGCTTTACAGCTTGTCTATTATAAAATCAATTAACCTTCCCTTCTTCCACACAAGTCGAGAGAAATTAAATCCCTCTCACAACTCTTTAATGAAAAATAGTAAATTTGGCCACTTTAGAAACGTTGATTTTCAATGAAGGCACCGTTATCAAGAAGCCTGAATGGAAAATCTGTGGATATCGGGCGATCCATTGTAATGACTATACGCGAATATATTTGGGAAGTCTTAATGTATAACAGGTAGTACTGAGTCGATAGAGGGCTTAGTGACGTTACGATACGATATTGTGGCTCTGAAAAGTTGCCTTAACCACTTCTTGCTGTTGTCCTTATTGAGAGCATCTTAAAGGTAATGGTTTTGGTTTTGCTTTAGGTATGTTTCGCAGGAGGGATCTATCCCAGATGTTTTCTCCGGAAGTAAGAAGTTACGGTAATTGTCAAATCATAGCGGTGCCAGAAAGTCGAGTGCCATAAAGCGTCAGAGGGTGCCACTCATCCTATGAGGGCAATGGAATGCTACATGACACCCGGCCATCTGATAATATATGATAATAGTGTGGAGAGAATTAGAATTCCAGGGTTTTATATGTAGAATGGATGAAGACATGAGTCACTTCCAAATGCCCAATCAAGTACCATGAAAATTAATGCATATTTAAAACTAATCTCAATATTGAATGAAACATAATGGCAAATAATATGATAACTGGTAATATGAAATTTTATGACAAAATAAGTTGATGGCAGATAATATACTTGATTATTCCCACTTGTGATATAACCTGAATGTGAGATCGAATATCTTGCATCAAAGTTGCTATGTTGCTAAATAAAATAATTGAAAAAATCAATGAAGTGAAAAATAATAAGTAAATATTAATTCTATGATAAAATTGATGGCATGAACAACATAGCAACCACCTAGGATATATAAAGATGATAATCATCGAAGGCACGGAACAATACTAATTATTACATACAAAATATGGTAATAATAATAGTGGATGCAGAATACATTTAAGTTGATTCCTTAAAATACGTTTCTTAAACATATCTTATTTTTGTGTCACAAAGCACTTTATTTTAATATAAAAATTTAGTTAAAACTTTTAGCAAGGATTGTCAGGCAAATTATGATGTAGATTTCAATATGATAGTTCATATTGAAGGGCCATATGGGGTGTCTTTGTTTGTTGTATGTGAGGAATTTGCATTCGTTATTTGTGTAAAATTCCTTGTTGTTTTCCATGTTTGCTGTCTTTATGTTTCGCATGTGAGCACGAATTGTTCCTATGTTTTCCTGAAGGATGTAAATATATTTGGGCTTCTCTACACACTTCTATAGGCCTTTATATGGGATGGAAAAGGTAGGACGTATCTGAGTCTCTCATAGCAAAACGTGCATACAGTCTTTCAGATTGTTTGAAAGTTACTTACACTGTTAAAAATTCGTGGTAAGATAAGAAGTGCAAATTAGAAAAGCATAGGGTAATAATCTATGAAACAAAAGGGTATTTATGTTCGTGGTTTATCATTGTTCCACGATTTACTCTTTAGGAAAAGGTAAAAATGTTTCTATTGAGTTACAATGGAAATTTTTCTTTGGAAAAACACAAAAAAATACAATAAAGAAAACATACATAATCGAAATATAATGTATATGTGATTGAAAACTTGGAAAATTGTGGAAAACAGCATTCGAATATTATCAGGTAATCCTTCCAAGAGTATTGCCAGGTGTCTCCTTTTGGTGAAAAGTGCATCCCTTAATCATACATATATAATTACACTTGAATCAGTCTTTGTTAACATTTACAATGTAATATTGAGTGTTTTCCGAGACACCATAACTCTCCAAAATATCTAAATGATATTTTATCATGATGGAATGAAGTACAGAGAAAATACTGTAATTCGAAATATATAGTGACTATAAATGTTGCAAATGTATCTACGTTGCTAAGCATTTGTTTCCCATGTTATGCTTTATAAAATACTTGCAATGTAATACTTATTCGTTAACGATGCACAAATAGCCTTGAAAATATTTTTTAAGTGCCTTTTCCATGTTATTTGGCTTGCATATGTTTTATTGAGACATCTGGCATCGTTGCTCAAAACATTGGCAGGTAACGCTTTTGTACGTCTATGCGTATTTATCTTATACATTTATCTTATATATTTATCTTATACATTTTTAACTAAGGTGAAAATGAAATTATTCATAATGAAATAAAGAAAAAAAGAAACTGGGACGTTTGGCCGTATATATTTCAGTGACGCAGGGTAAGTTATATATTTCGTTATCTCAGTTTATTCATTTAGTAGTATGATGAGAAGAATAGAAACAAAATATTAGTACATTCGCATCATGATATGTAACTATGGGGGGGATGGGGGCTTTGTCTTTTCTGTTATTGTAATGTTGCCACCCCCTGTAGGTGGGGCTTGCCTCTTGAGTGGTAATTATTCGCATAGGTGGGCGTTATCGCGATAACGATATCGGGTTATCCGATATTTTTTTCGCGTTATCGATTAATCGGTATCGCTGATACTTTTGGTTCCAAACTAGCGATAATCGATAATTTCAGTTCAGTTTTTGGTTCCAGTTTAGCACAGGGGCGAGCCGCGCGTGCCTTGGAGGCAGAAATATGTAGGTCCGAGCTGTGAGGAGGATCCTCAAACCTATGAGGAGATGAAGGAGAGCCTCACCAGGTAAGAAACTAAGAAACAGTATTCAAATATTCTTACTATTGTATTATAAAATAACGCTATATATAGTCAATAATCAATATTGTATTATAATTTGGGATTTATCGATTATCGATTTATCGGTTATCGTGCCCACCTATGATTATTCGTACCAATAAGGTGTTTAGTTGCTCGGTTAGTGGTAACGTTGCAACTCAAAGGGGTGAGCTTCGTAGGATAGGGATAACGCTTGCCACCGGTAATGGTAACAAGTTAATTGAATGCGCAGCAGAAATATCCCTTTAGGTGGCTTTGTACTTGATCCGAGAAGATGGTACCAGCTGGAATGAATTAAGAAATCTATTTATAGTTGTAAACAAGTCTCGGTCTATTTATTTCACCTTGCACCGAATAAGAAATACTCCGAATTCAATTCCAAGATTCGACTTAACGACAAAGTAATGTGGGAAAATAGGAGAGCGATAGGACGATTGTAATAATTTAATTATTGAATTAATGAACGCGCAACAATAATGAACTACTAATATTATGAATGCCCTTTCTAGCATCTCTGCACCCGTTTATAAGGGGGAGTAACGTCCATCGAGTAAGCCTACAAATGACGTTGGCCCACATGATTGGCTTCTCGCCTCCTGATTGGTTTAAATTAATCCCTTATTCAATTTTGATTGGATGGCGGCTAAACTGCCGTACCTCGTTATTGGTCAATATTTCTAGAAGGCGGAGCTTTATCATAAGACATACATTTGTTTAATTTATGGCTATCTTTGTTACAGAATAGTGAAATGCTTTATCACACGCCCTTTTTATTACCTCCAGACATTCTCAGTTTCCCAATGTTTATTCTCTGGCGCCTGTCTGACTCGAGTCCATATACGGAAGCTACCACTTTATTACAATGAGAAAATCGAGCCTTTACCTCGAAATTCCAGACTTGCTTTCTCTCCAAGCCATTGGTTTCCGTTGTGTAGGGTATCTACACGTACAGCCTTCAGATAAATACATGTGTGCCCTACACAACTGTCACTTTTGTTTACACTCCCAGCCCACGTCCCCTCTCAGCCAACTGCATCTAGGCATGAATTTAAGAAGGACGTTCCCCAAACTCCATGTTTCATAGGCTTTGGTAAACTAAACCTTATAGTTTGTATCTTTAACATACCTGATATTTACCAACATTATCATCAAACCTAGTTTGTATTTTTAACATACCTGATATTTATCAACATTATCATCAACCATGAGCAGTATAGATATTTGAGGTTATATTTTAATTTCCTTTGACAAAGTTATTAATTGGTTTCTATATGCTTAATGAACAGGAAGGAGATGTGAGAATATTTGCTGTAAAAATTATGATAGAGAAGTATCTTTTTGGTCTATACAAAAATTTGTTGAGTTATATATAGAAGAGATGAAAGAATTATTGTTATCATTGTTATTAATACATGGGTCTTTTGAGTGGAGATGCTGGAGGTGGAGGAGGTTAAATATCTAAAAGCAATTCTGTAATGTGCATAGAACATTGGAGGAAGAGGTGAGGATGTTTGGCAAATCATGAAATCATTAGAAGAGGTGGCTACATTAATCTTTTTAATAATGTCGTAGGTCAAGGTCAGATCCTTGCTTTTCGGTCGCCTTGTTTGAGGCAGAGGGAGCGAAATAAGTTTTGGGGGAAATTTAAACCCTCAGAGTGCGTGGATATTAATAAATTAAGTAAGAGTGCAGTTGGCCAAATTAATATAACTTCTTAGAGGTTCTGAGCATAATAGAATGGATCCGCATTGTTACAATTTCAAGGTCAAATGAACTCGAGGATGTTAAAGGTACATTCGTGAGGCGGCTAAGCGCGCGAACAAACTAACAAACAATTCAAAGAACATGGGAAACTGGATTCACGATTGAGTCACTCGCGGAGCCTACTTTTAGAGGTATGCTTTGGGAAGTTGTCGGGCAGAGAGAGAGAGATTGCAAAATGGGAATCGCAATCGCCACGTTTAACCGCGAGGGTATGGATTGAGGGAGTATTACGCCGGACGGGAACGGACACTGATACCAGAATAATAGTCAGTTGTCGCTAGACTAACGTTAATCTGGAGAGAATTCTTGCCTTCGAACTCGAGGGGAGCGGGAACCGAATCGAGAGTTTAAGCGTCGCGTTAAGGGGCTTGCTGATACTACTCTCTTGAGGCTTGCATCTGATATTTTATAAGGGCTCGCCGGAAATGACTTGCCCGAGGCCCAAGAAGGGGGCTTGCCCCGAACATCAGAGGCAACACCAGATTTCCAGCTCTGCCAAAGAAAACTGCGGAGAGCATTTTCCTATAGGCAACGTTCGGAGTATGATCCGAAGGTCTCATTTGAAGACATACTTTGAGAATTCCAAGTAATGAGGCATATGGAGTTTGTGAGTAAATTTTTTACTTTTATGATTTAATTGATTTTTTACTACTGTGATTTCTACAGTGTTATTTTTATATTGTGCTGCATGAAACTGCATATGTAAAATATGTATTATTGCTCATTTGCAAATTTTTAAAGCATAGAATATTGACTTTGTCTTTACTCATTCGTCAAGAATTTTTGGCTAACTTAGTCCTCTTAAAAATGAAGTGATATGATATTGCTTTTACTTAATATGATTGTGTTAAGTGATTTATACAAGTTATAATTTAATTTTTTTCTTGATTTTTTTTTAGCTTGCTGTGAATGAACAACAGAGGAGAGGTAACCCATGTATATCACACACACACAATATATATATATATATATATATATATATATATATATATATATATATATATATATATATATATATATATATATATATATATTAAGAAAAATTATTGCAGTAACACAATTAATTATGCAGTTAAAAGGTTATATTTGGCAGACACAGTCTTCCTCAAACCCCGGGAAGGAGCTCTTTTCACATACACGAGAAGGTAACACTTAAAATAGGCGTTCTCTCAGATAGCCAAAAACTATCTTCCGATTGGCCTCTTCAAAAGTCACCCTTGCTTTTCGAAGAGAATGGAAAATTTGTTTTATTTTCCATCTCCTCTACACCTTTATAAATTAAGAAAAATTATTGCAGTAACACAATTCATTATGCGGTTAAAAGGCTATTTTTGGCACACACAGTCTTCCTCAAAGCCCTCGAAAGATAGTTTTTGGCTATCTGAGAGAACGCCTATTTTAAATGTTGCCGCAAGCATCATAAAGTTAATGGTACTTATATTGCATGTATAAGAATGGTAAACAATGATTGAAGAGCTAATAATTCAAAACTCGAATTCATAAACGTTGTGCATGGGATTTGCGTCTGAATATTTTCTTAGGATTATCACGATACAACATCCAACAATGATCTCCCGTCATTCAAAAATCTTTGATAGCGAGTTTCCATGGTCTTGATATCCTGGTGGAAACGTTCACCTTGCTCGTCACTTCGGCTCCAAGATTTTCTTGGAAAAAGACTAGGTGCGAATGCAGGAAATGGATTTTAAGTGACATACGGCATCCTATTTCTTTATAAGATTGAAGAAGGTTTTCCACGCCATCTCTGTATGCAGGTGACTTGTTGATGCCCAGAAAGTTTTCACATAACCACTTGGAGGCTAGACATGCATTTAGTTCAGGAGGAGTGAGGGTCTTCTCGAAGTCAGGGTCTGCTAAAACCTCCCTGATTTGTAATCCCACAAATATGCCTTCATTTAGTTTTGCCGCGCTCAGTTGTGGAAATTCTTTGCACAGATATTGGAATCCCTGAGAATTGTCCTTAGCCATTGCTTTCACGAAGTTTTTTATTAGACCTAGTTTCAAATGAAGAGTTGGCAGATATATTTTCTGAGGCTCTATCAGGGGGACAGACTGAACACTGCTTAGTCTAGGCTTATATGTAGATCGAAGTGGCCAGTCACGCTTGTCATAATGATTTGCAGTGGCACGGCTATCCCACAGGCAGAGGAAGCAACAGTACTTCGTGAATCCTCCTTGCATACCCATTAGTATGCTTATGACTTTTAGATCACTACAGATGTACCACTAATGGGCTTGGTAGTTTATGGCTTTAAGAAGAATATCCATATTGTCATGTCTCCTTAAGGTGGACAAAATGTCCATTGTGCAAGAGGACAGCTTTCAGACTTGTCTTAGAAGCATCAATAAAGAGACACCAGTCAGACTCCTCTTATATCTGTGACAACGCTTCGAACAATCCCTTTATATTATGGCAGTAGCAGAGAGGTCCATTAACTGTGAAGAATGAAGTTAAATCACGATTACGCCTTCTAAAGTAACTCACACGCACATTTTTCTCGAGTAAGAATTTTTCCTGTAGTCGAGATGCAAGAAGTTCTGCTTTCTCCTTTGACAGTGACATATCTCTCACAAGTTCATTCAAATCTTCCTGAGTAAATAACTGGCTCAGAGTTAGCATCCTCATATCCAACATACGCATCTAATGTGCATGCACCTTCAGTACTATCATGACTGATATCATCAGGTGGAACTGGAATTGGCAAAGATACAGCATGTGGAACTGGTCTGCACGCCGAATCCATGGTTGGATAAACAGCATGGTGCTTGTTCTTTACAGAAAACCCTGTTAAGGTCACACTGCAGAAATAGCAATCTTCGAAATGCTCTCTGGGCTTTCTCCATGTCATAGGAACAGCGAAGGGCATTGAAGCTTTCTTTTTGTTAATCCAGTCACATAATCCATTAGAGCAGGAAGTACAAATTTGGTGTGGTGCCCATGCTTTATCTTGGTCACCCAGAGGGCAACCGAAGTAGAGTTTGTACATTTTCTTTATATCATTTGTGATAGTACGCTGCTGAGATTTTGTTGTAAAATGCTCACATACATAGCAAAATTTATCTGGATGATTTTTGCACTCTCGAGGCATTGTTACTGCCTTGTGTAAATATTTGGAAGCCGCTTATGATCAACGCAGAAGGAGCAGCTTAGAAGGTGCACATCACATGAGGAACCTGAAAGAATAAAACAGAATTATAAATAATTGCGCAAAGTATGCATGCGGGTTACAAATGTAAGTGAATTCTTCTCTATACCCCTTTACCCAGCAAGAACTCACGAAGCATCTATTTTGCTCATCTTAGCAGTACAATAATGATGTATGCAATAGAGCAATACCAGTAATATACTACATTTTATAATCGCAGGCGGCCATTTTGAATTTTTACCATATTTTAAAAACGGTACGTGCTAGAGCAGAACCGAAGCCAGATTGGGATTCAACATGGAAAATGCATTTAGAAAAGTATAGTAAGGTATCTGATGAAAAATATATGTTGACCAGTGTAATTTTTTTTAATTTATAAAAGTGTGGTGGAGATGGAAAATAAAACAAATTTTCCATTCTCTTCGAAAAGCAAGGATGACTTTTGAAGAGGCCAATCGAAAGGTATTTTTTGGCTATCTGAGAATACGCCTATTTTAAATGTTACCTTCTCGTGTATGTGAGAAGAGCTCTTTCCGAGCGCTTTGAGGAAGACTGTGTCTGCCAAAAATAGCCTT
The DNA here is from genome assembly GCA_963969495.1 of Ceratothoa steindachneri. Lineage (NCBI taxonomy): Eukaryota > Metazoa > Arthropoda > Malacostraca > Isopoda > Cymothoidae > Ceratothoa > Ceratothoa steindachneri. The sequence continues at coordinate 92,149,913 of OZ018317.1, read as the reverse complement.
TTAACCGCATAATTAATTGTGTTACTGCAATAATTTTTTTTAATATATATATATATATATATATATATATATATATATATATATATATATATATATATATAAATATATATATATAATAAAAAATACAAATAAATAAATGAATAAATAAGTAAATAAATAAAAAAAAATCTCGTCATGGCAGGGCATAATCAATAATCATCTCCCTGGCATTTACGTAGGTTTGTCTAGTGTTTTTTTAGTGTCAGTCTTGGCTTTCTAAATACAAATATGTACTTTCTTTCGTCGCTGGTGGCCAGCAGATTGTCATATCTGATATTTCTGTCTTTCATCCTTTATTTTCCTCTCTCTCTCTCTCTCTCTCTTTCTCTCTCTATCTATCTATTTATCTCTCTCTATCATGCTCATTTTTAGGTATTCATGTATGTGTGTGACAAAGGTCTCTCCCAACTCTCACCGTCTACTTCTTTCTGCTGCATGTGTGTTTCTTTATGTCTGTGTGTGTGTGTATAAACATAAACATTTTTCCACAATGCTTTACTTTTTGTTGTATACAATTCTACAAGTATTGTGTGGTCTTGCACCTTAGCTCACTCATACAGTGCTACATATAATCTACTCATGCGCTCATTTTTAATGTTATAAACAATTGTGCATCATTTTTCATTGAGTAAAAATATGTTTCATGAATTCTTTATGCAATTTTTTCTGTTTATGCTTAATTTGCATTTCCGAGATTGGATTGTTTTTTGCCGTACAACTAATCTCGTCACTCTTTGTAGAGGATGAACAAATGATTTCTTTTTGTTTTTATTATGCAGTTTCCAACTAAAAAAAAAGAAAAATGCACTTTTCTTGGAATTTTTCTTCTGGTTCCCCCCATCTGCTCTTTATGTATTGCAAATTTCCTTCATGGTCTATATATATATATATATATATATATATATATATATATATATATATATATATACACGGTGGGCCGTAAGTTCCATACATAAGAAAAATACAATTTTTATTATGGACAACCATTTTTATTTATATAATATGCTCTACATGGTTGCCATTGTTTTGAAAACACATTTTAATACGTGTTTCCCACTTTTGATGAACACGCATTAGCACTGTTGAAGTTATGCTTGTAATGGCATTGGTGATACGTTCCTTTAGATGATTTATGTCTCGTATCTTGACCTGATACACGATGGCTTTCAAGTGCCCCAAAGATAGAAATCAAGGGGGGGCGGAGATCTGGGGATCTGGGAGGCCACTCCACAGGACAACGCCGACCAACCCAAGCATCCCGAAACTGCTAATCCAAATACCGACGCACTTGAAAACCGTAATGAGGTGGAGCTCCATCTTGCTGCAAGTAAACTGGGAAGTTACCTTCCTCGTTTAGCAGGGATGGGAAAACTTCTTTTGCATCAAGTTAAGATACCTTTCGGCATTAAGATTTCCACTGACAAAAATAGGTCCAATAATTCTGTCACCCCATATCACGACCCACACCATCACTTTACCGGCACCATGCATCTTCGTCGGACTCAGCCAGTTAGGGTTAGCATTACTCCAATAACGCATGTTTTGCCGATTAACTTCTCCATTGACGTAAGAATTTGATTCATTAGTAAAGAAGATCTTGGTTGAAAAGTTTGCATCCTCGTTCACTTTGGTTAATGCCCATTCACAGAATTCCATCCGTCTATCCGGGTCGTCTTCACTCAAATACTGTGCCATATGATATTGAATGGATGCCATTTGTTTGCTTTCAAACTGCGCCTGATACTCGATCTGCTGACACCACTTTCTGCGGACACCCAACGTGTACTTTTTCTGGGACTTCGTCAAAGCGCTGTAAGTATCGTAGCTGTTGTGTCTTCATCGGTGGCTGTACGCCTTGGACCACTTCGCGGTTGATCTGGAACATTTCCAGTTTTCTGAAACTTGTTAATAAGTTTTGCTACAGTGTCGTGTGTGATGACCTTTCCATGTTTTCCGTTAAAGTTCATTGCAACCATGCGACTGCTTACCAACCCAGCCATCAATATGATTTCAATTCGTTGCTCTTTCGTCAAACCCATATTCTAGGGTATCTGAAAAATAAAAAACCCATAAATTTTCCTATGTATGGAAACTTACGGCCCACCCTGTATATTTGCCTTCTTAACGGCATATATAAATATATATATATATATATATATATATATATATATATATATATATATATATATATATATATATATATATATATATATTATTTATTAATTTATCCATTTATTTATTGACCATATTCTACTTTCCCAGAATATCAAGGCACCTTCTGTAGTGTTGGTTATGGATGAGGGACGGTTTCAACTATATATTAATGGGGAGCGAATTCTCATAAGAAAAACAGTAAAGTTCACCACAGCTTTTGAAGCTCTACTCCATTTATATTGGGTATTTGGAATTCAATACCCAATTGAACTTAAGAGAATGATGGTATTTGTTGAAAAATATCTTTTCAATCTAGGCTCAAAAATTCCCATACTCATATTATCATGGGGCAAAAAGTTGGGATTGCCTAGGTTAGGTTAGGTTAGGCTGAATGGGTATTTATTTTCAATAAACTTTTGTATCATAATAATTAGTGCTTTACCTTTTATATTTTATAGATGACAATCAAGAATTTACTTTTATTCTTAGTTTTAGAATGTTTTTTTTAAAGATTTTATTAATTTTTTTCCATAACATTGTAAAGCATTTATTTTTAATGATACAAATAATTAGATTTTTCTTTGTAGTCATTATGAATATTTGTAATAAATCTGATAGACCTATTAAATTATGTACCTTTAGGCTGGGAAAACCAAATGACTTAAAAGAGGTAAATGAAAGGGATAAATATGGGCTGTAATTTACCCATATTGCAAAAGGGTAAATCGCGATCTCATTTACCCTTAAAGGTTAAGCTATTTGGGACAATAAGTATACCCCCTTCTTACCCTTATCTTACCCATTTTTTTCTTGCAGTGTATGGAGGCGAAGGACAAGAAAAGGGGCAGCGAGATAATTCAAGGCTTCTTGATATCGTTGTCTGGACTCATTTTGTAAAGGGTCGCTATCTCTGGTTGCAATAAGGGTCGCCTGGAATGCGCAATGGAGTGCCATAAACCAGTTAGTTAAATCTCTCTGCAAGCGTTCAATGGCTATGCATGAAGGTATCACCAGAAAGCTTGTTTGGAGAGATCTGTAAAGAAAAGTAGTGTGAAAAAATATAGGGAGAGAAAATTGAAAATGTGTGAAGGATAAATAACGGCATTTCAATGTATCTTAGAAAATTAAGACCAATATGGCATCTATGTAGTCCTTTAGATATGACCTTCAACACAATTTCCCATTCTGCACCGGACACTCCTTGTGTGCGTTGAACACAGATAGATACTTATGTGGTAAATAAAATATTTCACCTGCACCGTAAAATCAATTATTACTTCAGAAATAGAGGAAAACAGCTTGTCCCAATTAATATTGTGACATATTTTATTTGTCTGCCAATTAGGGGTGTGTTGCATTTGTCTATTTTCCACAACAAAAACAATACACAGAAAAGTGTCTCCATGGTCACTAAATCTGCTAAGATTCCTTTGAAACTATACGAAGCCCAAACCTTGTTATTCACCTGTCCAAATCACACGTTTTAATTTTTTATGGTGATTGGTCGCTCCAATTTGAGCTTTGAATCTTTTACGCTCTCAAGTTAATTCAATCTGCAAAGTTATTTCAATTTTCATTTTCATAGCAAAGAATTTTTTGGTCGTATTTTTTCACCGAAATGTTCTTGAATTGAATTCATGCAATTCTTAACTTAGGAGTTGACAGCCAAAATGGCAAAGAAATATTTATAGAAAATCTGATCAATAGATTTTTGCGAAATGGAGCACTAGGACTCTAATTACGAAATTAAAGTTATTTTACCACTCATCAAAATATTTGCCACAACGTTGTTTATGCGCCATAAATGAAGAAGAATTCCTCTGCATTTTTTATGTTCTCGCTTTTCTGATGAAAAGAATATATATATATATATATATATATATATATATATATATATATATATATATATATATATATATATATATATATATATATATATATATATAGATATATATATATATATATATATATATATATCTATATCATATATATATATATATATATATATATATATATATATATATATATATATATATGCAAAGTAACCTGTAAAAATTAATCTGGTTAGGAATAGTTATAAATCCTAAAGTTTTTAAATTAGAAAAATCAAATAAAAATCCATTTAGCAGCGAGAAAAATTGTTGCTTTCTTCCCTACTTTTTTTCAAAATTAATTTTTTGTATTCAATAAACTAAGTGATTCAAATCAGACTTTTAATGACTTTTTGGACATTATCATTATCGATAGATTTGATGTTTGCCGAACTCCATTGAATTTAAAGAAAACCAATTCGTAAATAAATTGGTGGATAGTAAGAGTTAAGTTTTCTCTTTCGAATGGTTTTTATTTCATTTTTCCATTTTTAACTTTAAAATCCAATTAAAATCAGCTTAATTTTCTAGTGGTTGACCTATTTTTGTACGAGCTCGGAGTGCAGTTAGCTTTAAATATAAAGCGCCTTAATAACTTGTTTTCAAACCTTCTGTAGAAAGAATGAATCATCCTGTCCAAATATGGTAAGTGGGTGAGTACAAAGACGACGAGCCGTTCGTGCAGAATAGGGATGTAAAATAAAATCGCGTTTAATAATACCGCGTAGGATTCCTTTCGTTTGAAGATCCTAAGCGGAATCACAACATTTGGGATCCTGTTATGTTTTTAATTTCGACGAATGATTTAGAGAGCGGTCAAGCCCTTGCATTCGGCAGGTGGATTCGCAACTTCAGAGATTGAATACCTACCGAGTGTTATAGGATTAGTTCGCAAAGCGATCTAAATAAATTAACCGCCATGGTTCACACATGACTCTCTTGGTTCAGGCGTAACAGAGAAAATTTAATATAGATAAATTATGTTATAGTTCATTTCGCTAGCCAAAATAGGAGGGCAGAATTCATGAGTTTGGTGATTTGTTTAAAAAAGTAAATGAGAAAAGAGATTTAGGAGGGGTTGGTATCAACGAACAGAAAGATGTGGTGAGTATTATGATGGTATGAAGAAAGTGAGGGAGCAAATACGGGATAGAGGTAAATACGTGTATAAATGCAAGAAAGAGGTATTAGTTTGAATGGTTGTTTTCTAAATCTCGGTTGGGATTGTTAAAAATCTGGTGAATTTGCAACTATGTACTATATTATTTCAGGCTTAGGTAATGAAATTTGCTAAATCACCTGGTACTAATCAACTATATTCTCGGTATTTAAAGGAATTATAAGGAACGAGATTGCTGGTCACAAGTGTTTGTTTTTAACGAGACTCCAAATCAAAGAGTTGCTCCAGAATTTTTAAAACTTTCAAATATCCCGCCAATTTTCAAAAGGGGATAAGGCAGACCAAACAAACTATAGGACTATTAGTCTGACTTTGATAGTTGGTAAACTCTTAGAATCTATCATTAGTGATAAAATAGTAAACAACTTAGAAAAGCATTGTTTATTAAACAAACTTACTTGAGTTCTTTCACGATATGACCACTATTTATGATCATTTTAAGGCTGTGCACATAATTTACCTGGATTTCCAAAGACTTTTAATTCGGTTCCTCACCAATGACTTATAGAGATTCTTAAATCCCCATGGATTTGACACAAATTTATAACTTTGCATTGAAATTTGCTTACAACCCGCAAGCTAAGAATAACTATTAATGGCGAATCATCCAAACGGGGTCCAGTAACTGAGGTCACGCGTGATTTGGTCTTGGGTCCGGTTCTTTTCTTAAACTTCATAAATTATATCGAATGTAACCTGTTAATTAAAATTGTTATCTTTGAGAATGATAGCGAGCTAGGGCTTGAAGCGTACTACATAATGGACCGGAATAAAATTCAACAAGATTTGAATCCGATATTTAACTGGTGTAACACATGACAGCATTCGTTTAACATAAACAAATATATTTTAACAGATCACATATTAGATAATGCAACAAAGGAACGCGTTCTTGGGGTCCTAGTTTCGAGGGACTTAAATTTTTCAAAAAAATTGAGCTCAATTAGCAAAGAGGGCAAACTGAACTGTCGGTTATTTAGTTCGGTTGTTCGAACACACCTTCAAGTATATTACCCATCTCTTGTCACATTTTTTGCATAAATATGTCAAAATATTGGAGGTCATTCAACATCGGGCGATATAACCGATTGCGGAACTTCGCATCCTACCTTACCAGGAAAGATTTAATGCACTAAACTTACTTTTTCAATAGTTTGAAATTAACAATTTTGAATTACTATTTGAACGAGGACATGAATTTAATAGCCGACTAAATGATTTTAAACTGAAACCAATATAGTTAAAAAATAATAGTAAATTTCTTCACTTATAATTGGAGTTCTTTCCTAACAATTTTAATTGAAAGTCCGTATGTAATTTTTTTTCAATAATAAATTAGATAAACACCATTCAAACATCTAGGTCAGAATTTGAGCACAGAGACCCCCCCCCCCGCCCTCGTATTTTAAGGCGACAAATCTGCTAGGTAGCTCCTAATAAAAGTAATAAGGAGTTTTGTAAAGATGATTTAGTTTTGAGTACAATTTAAATCATCTGCATCACTTGCCAGACCTTAAAACAGCAAATAAACTCCTTTTTTTTCGTGTAGAAAATGTAAATAAATGGACTAATAATATATGTACACATATAAAAGTAAAAATCGCATGATTCATAGTATTTTCGAAGAGCTATTAAGTATAATTTGGGGGTTAATTATAATGAGCAGAGATACGGAAATAGAGCCGGTAAACAATGCGACTATCTGAAGGTGATATTATTATTATTAAATTGTAAAAAGTGACGAGGGAGAGGCGATACTTCACAAATGAACTGAACGACAAAATCTTCGATAAACACGAAGATCGGCGGCGCGCCCGAAAAAGGTTATTTTTTTGCGTGTATGTTTCGTTCCCCAGCGCATCCATATTCATGCGCGTTTGGTTAAATAAAAACGTTAAAAAAAAGACGTTAGAACATTATTCTATAAACAATTTTGATTATATAATGGGGGCTGTGCCCCCTAGACCCCCTTCCCAGTTGATTGAAACTCAGGATCATCGTAGGGGGGTCTCCCCGCAGTGTTTAAACCCCCGACGAGCAGTCCCCTTGAATTTACTCCAAAAAGGTGAAAGATATTGGAACACGGACGAAATAGTTTACGTCCCATCGTTCGCGCCGCCGATCGTAATGTTTACCAAATCTTCATATCGTACATATTAATAAGTGCACACAGGGTTGTTTTCTACATGGTCCTAGATGGAAAAATGTGTACGGCACATTTTGTTCTCTTATTTTCTCATTCACCCACAACAATCCCCAGAAAAGAATCGTATGAGTCTTTGCTAGTCTCATTTCCTCTTCTTTTTCTTCTTCTTCTTCCTCTCATCCTCCCCCTTGTTCTGATGCATTTTTATTTTTCTCTTCTCCTCTTATTCTCCACATTCTTCTTATTCTTCTCCTTCATTTTCTTCTGGTTGTTGTTATTATTATTTCTAAAACCTAAAAAGCGACAATGGGGGAGGGGGTGCCACCTCTGACTCCCCCTTGCAGTGTAGGAGTGAAGTTGCGTGTGATTGAATATGGGTGCGGAAATCTGGCTGGTTATGTGTACGTTAATATTTCCCTTTTGGACATGGCGATAAAAATGCTAGAGAGCGAAAATAAATCTTGTTTCTTTACATCCTCGACTGAATTGGAAGCCCCAAAAGATCCAAAATATTCCTTCGCTTCAAAGCCCCCCCTCCCCCTCTGCACCCCCCTCAAAAAGGAAAAAATATTGTATTCAAAATATAGTATACAGAGAGAAAGGGAAGGGGGAAGAGCATGCCTCACTCCCCCAAATTCAGAGTACCTATATATTATAGATTTTTCCCCAAATCAACATTTAATCAGTATATAAAAGAGAGGAGAGTAAGGTTCGCTTTCGCGTGAAATCTCGGCATATTCGCGGTAATTAATCTCACTTCTATGCAGTGTAAGATTAAGGACCAAATTACTTTGTTTTTTCTTATTAAATACAAGCAAAAATGATCTATATGAAAACGCGGGAATAAAAAAGGGAAAAGTTCTGAAAAATGATCATCAAGTAATGAGGAAAGTTTCTCATCTTCTCTCCTTCCTTTACCCCTTCTACAACTACTCCACAGGAGAGGGGCACATTGCTGCTCCCTTTTCCCCTTCTCTCTCCCTTTCTTTCATCGTCGTAAATATAGTAATTATATATATATATATATATATATATATATATATATATATATATATATATATATATATATATATATATATATATATATATATATATATATATATATATATATATATATGATAGTGAACAAAGTTATTTCTCAGGGCCTAACCACATTTAAAGACCCTTTTTCTATCCTTAAATCTTTCCATTCGACCAAGCCCGTGGATCAGTTAAATGAAGCAGGTGTATATTTAATCCCGTGCGGCTATACAAACTGTCCCTCATTTTATTTAGGAGAGACCGAAACAACCTTAACAAAACGAATTTATGAACAAAAAGGTGATGTCAGACGAGGCAGTACCACATCCAGTATTTTTAATCATATAGGCAGTTTCAACCACCAAGTTGACTATTGAAAGGCACAAATCATATATAATTGTAAAGATTTTCATAAAAGAAAAATAGTAGAATCTATATTCATAGGAGAAATTCCCAATTTGAATTTGCCAGATGGGCAATTGAAATGCAGCCCCCATTCCCGTAACCTCATCGTAAACAGCTTAGTCAACGATCTTAAGACTCGCAATCCCTGATTAATGACCTTTTTCCACCGTTTTATGTTTCTTTGTGGTTTTTCTTTATGTTTTTTTCTGATCTGTACGCTATTTATAGACTTTTGTAACAATTACATTCTCAGTATACGACTGAAGAGGGTATGATAAACTACATACTGAAACCACTCTCGTAAATTAAACTTTTGGCTCCTATACAGTGGTTTAGCTATCATATATATATATATATATATATATATATATATATATATATATATATATATCACAAAATCCCTGATAAATAAACAAAATTGACGACTTATCCTATTCCGAGTCAGCTACAATTCTAATGGTCGTCCAAAATTAGTGAGCTCACAATTAGTTACTTCATGTGTTAAAAATTAAAGGGTCTACCGTATAGCAAGTCTTGTTATCATAAATGGAATTTTCTTTTGGAGTGTAAAAAACTTGTCATTTGCCTCATTTCGACTTCTTTAATACTTATATAGAAGTTTGATTTTTTTTAATGGATTATAGTATCCTCTTTTTTGTTATGGTGTTTACTCAACTGAAGATCTCGTTTATGTTCTTTTATTCTTGATTAATTCAATATTTTCACCCATGTATTTTTCGCACAATTGGCGCAAGAGAGTTTGTAAACACAAGGTCTGTTAGTACATTCACACTTACCGATTGCTTAGTTTGTTTGTATGCAAGTGTCCATTCATTGCTATATATAAACCAATTTTGTACCTTTTTTTATCATGTTTCTGAGGAAGATAAAGTGTATCGAAACGCGTTGGTCAAATCAAGTGTTTTGCTCAAGGGGTCTTCTCTTATTCCCCTCTAACGTTAAAATCCTAGTTTTCATTGAATTTCGGGGAAGTTATCCACGGCCTGAATCCAGACGTAAAGGCGAATATATTATAATTCGAGAGATTTATAAAGAAAATAAATACGAAATTATCCGTCGCTTTTAACAAAACTTGCTATGATGAATATATATTGCCCAACTTTACAATTCGATGCATGATTTTTTCGGTTTGTCTTTCTATTACACCAAAGTATGCGAAAGTAACCTATCCTATGTAATTTTATACATTCTTCAAAAGTTAAAATTGATGATATAAAAGTATACAACACATTCTATGAATTATAACTTTAAAAATTACTTTCAAAATTCAATTCATATTCAATGGTCAAATATGAAAGGAATTACATTTTAATCAGTAAGTCCCCCCCTGAGAAATAAAATGCATCCTAATAAGGTCAGATCGGTGGTAAAAGTCCTACCATTAAAAAGATTCCAGAATTATCGAGACTCTCCTATAAAGAGTTTTAACAGCGGTTACAACGGCTTGGAAAGTTTAAACAAAACATTCACGTGGATAAGCTACAAGAAATTAGTGAAAGTACCTGAAAGCAAGTCGTAGGATCCCCTTAAGGTGCAATTGGCTACAGATCCATCGCCAAACGTTGCTGCTCACCCATAAACATCATCGACACTATATTTACTCAAGTGGAAATCCTGTCTTACCACTATTAACCGCTCTCATACATTACGTGAACGTGCTGCCCGAATGATGGTAATAATTGTCACCAAAACACCCCAAACTACTCGAGCGGACCTTAAGATGCACGTACAGGCAGCGGGAACCAATTAGCAGAGCACTTTGTCCTGAAGGAATCCGTTCATTGGCGGATAATAGGAAAACTCCTAACGGATAATCCCTTTCAAGACTTGACTAAATTAAGCCAACGAACATTCGAAGAAGCCAGCTAATTTTAGAAGACAGTGTTCTATGGTCTGACGCTTCCTCCAGAGACGTAAACGGGCTTCGGAAGGAGCTGCGAGGAGGACAGAGGACAGAGGGAGATGAAGTGTAGAAATAGCAAAGCTTGAAATAAAGGAGCAGATATAGAGTTGACTTAGTTGGTCGTTGGACCAACAGCTCTACGTGGGTTCCGAACCACAGTGTTTATTACATCCTTTACCTATTCATTTTTCTATTGTGCCTCTGTCCCACGTATAAAGTGTTCAACCCGTAAAGTGGGAATGAAAGAAGAAAAGATGTAGGGCGAAGTAGAAAGAAGTAGTAGGTTTCCAGATGAATGCTAAGTTGTATGAATTTCATGCTAATCTCTTTTATTTTACTAGTATGAAATAGTTTGAAATTACATAGTTTTAGTGAGTCGTTGCCTGAGTCTCAGGCTATCTTTCTTCCTTGTTCCATGTTTGTATTATATTTGTTGTTGGTTTTAGGTGTTCAAACCGTTGTTTTTATTCTTTCTATGGATGATTTACCTTTCTTCTAACTCTTTTTTTTATTTATTTGTGTAGATGTTTAAATAGATATAAAAAAGAAAAGGTTGTTGACTTACTCTTCTTTTTTTCTTTTCTAATATTTTCATGTGAAAATTTCTTCCTTTTCTTGGTCTAAGTTTGCTCTATAGATGGACAAGAGGCGGTGTGATCTCCCCTCCTTCTCGTCGGCTATCAATACCGTTATATCGTCTCCTGTTTCCTCTTGCATTTTTTCTATTAGTTTGTTAGCTCTCTACTTCAATTATTACGTTCATCGGTTTCATTTCAGCTTCTCTGTGAATGTTGTGTTGTCTTTTCATTTCTCTTCTTGCGCATGTGAATATAAATGATGCCTTGTTTTTAATTTTTTGCAGTTTAATAATATTTGATTTTGAGATGGTGTACATAGGTATAAATCACTACACCGTTGCTGCCTGGCTAATGGCTTGGAATATCTTCTTTTTGTTTTTCCAGTTGAGTGATCTGAACCTATAAAGTAGTCTCAGTCCTATTTTTCATGTTGTCTCTCTGTCCCATGCTTGTTGTATCCTGATTTAATTATCGTTAATCTTAGCGCTTTGACTTAGTTACTTTATCTCTATCTTTCTTCTTAAACTTAGATATCTCTCAGTTTTTTCTGAACATTAGAATGATTTTAAACTTGTTCCTTTTCCTGCTTATTTTCCATTTTGTTTCATATTCATTATTCCTCCTTATTTTGTTTGCATATCACCGTTCCTGTATTGAGATACGAAGATTTGCACAACGTCAGCGGCGAACTGGATGTTGAGGAACACTTCAGCGAAGGCTAGTGGGATATCTGAGGTGTTCACTTTGTATAACGATGGACTCATACACAATCCTTGCGGAACGCCAGCCGCAAGATTAAATCTTTCTCCTTGATTGTTTCCGATCTCGATGAAAACGCATCGTTTCATCACATAGTACACAATAGTCTTTCTAATTTGTTGTTTATTCGTAGTTGTCTGATTTTATATTGCAATCTCCTTCTCCAAGCCTTGTCGAATGCCTTCGATTCGTCCCTGTAGACGATATCAACACTATCCCTTTTTTTTTTGCTCTAGCGATTTTCTCAGTGATGACCGTGAGGGCCATCTCTGTGATGATTTCTTCCTGAATATAAACTGGATCTTATTTACGAGTTCATTTGCCTCCAAGGGGTTGATAATTTTTTCGACACCTTCCTGATAAAGTCAAGTAAAGATATAGATTTGTAGCTCTCAACCTCAGTTGGTGGTTTTCCTTGTTTGGAAATAAATATCATCTTTGCGACCTTTAGGTTAATCTGGGAAGTAGCCTGCGTTAAGAAGAGCATTTAGCGTATGTTCTCGAGTGCTTCCTGGAAATTCTTCTTGGTGAGGCCTGATCTTCATGGTGTTTTCTGCTTGAAGAGCGGAGTTGTGGTCTTCACATGTTGTTTAATGATTTTTGCGTTGATAGCAAGGTAAGTGTCTCTCCTTGCATTTAAAAAGTGGTGGAGATGTGTTTTATCGATTTCCTCGTTAAGCGAATGTATGATGTTGTGTTCGAAATCGATTAAAATTTTTCATTTTTCTCGGCGCTTATGTCGAAAATCCTTTTTCATCGTTCACTGAATATCTGTTCAATCTTATCCTTCTCTTCTCGGTTGTTCATTTGATTACACAGGCCTGCGTTTGAAAAATTTGTTTATGTTCCCCAGGATTTCTTTGTGGTTTCTTAATGAATCCATCCTCTTGAGCTCAAAAATAAATGTATATTTGTTCAATCAGGTCAGATTTTCTCAGTGCAGCATACACCATTTTTATTGAGATTGCCTCCTTTTTTCTGAATTTAAAAAAAAAAAACCTTTCTCTATCTAATAATGCATTATTACTGTTATATCATATAAACAGGAATACACGTATGTGAACTATAATTCTTTTAATCAGACAAAAAATAAAAGAATGCAACATAATAAAGAAAATAATTATAATTTCGAAGAACAGACGCCCTTGACGATTTTCGTTTGTGCCTCTCATCTGGTGCATCACGCTTCAAACACCAACAGTAGTCAGCAAGCATGTTTCCGTTCCATTTACACTGGTACCTGGATTCCATTGTTTTTATGTCCTGGTGGAATCTTTGCCCCTGTTCTTTACTGTAATCCCCGCAGTTGTCGGGAAAATAATCCAGATGGGACTGTAAAAAGTGTATCTTTATAGACATTCGAGCTCCTAAATGTTTGAGACTTGTTAAGAGCTGATTGACCAGGGCAACATATTCTTCTGGGCTTCTTTTATTGCCTAGAAAATTGTTAACTAGATCTTTGAAAGCTTTCCAGGCATCTTTTTCTATGTCCTTCATTGATGCATCAAATTGCTGATCAAGTTCGTGATTTGAAGTCCATCAAAAATCCCCCCATGGAGCTTAGCGTCACTGATTTGTGGAAATTTTTGAAGAAGAAATTTAAAAGCTTGGCCTACTTTATTAAGGGTTTTGACATAATTTTTCATTATGCCAAGCTTTATATGCAGTGGAGGGAGGAGTATTTTTTGAGGAGGCACTAAAGGTTCAGCTATCACATTGTTTGATCTAATTCTAAATGCTTCTCGTGGAGGCCAAACCTTCTTCTCATAGTGCATACTATCTGCACAACTGTCCCATAAACATAGGAAACAGGGATGCTTCGTGTAGCCTGTTTGCGTCCCAAGCGTAAGAGACACTATCCGAAAAAAATTTAGCACAGTATTTAAATTCAGTGTAATATTTCTAAAAACAAATTCAAAGTAATATTTCTTAAAACAATAAGAATATGAATATGTACTGAAAAATCCTGTATGCCGATGCATTAAATCATCGTATTGGAACTAACTGGATATATGTACATCTTATTCTGAGTTTATTGAGTTATGTTGTATACCTTCTCAATTAGGATAAGTTCCCCATTAACCCAATAGGATGCATTAACCTATAGGGACACACTTCAACAAAAAATATAACTCAAAAATGACTCATGATTTCCAGATTTGCATTCTTGTAAAATGTAAGTTGACCAAAAGGTGTATACAAGTATTAACAATTAAAAATGAAAATGTCAATATCAAAAAGCTTAGAAATGCCAAGTGTAAAATGATCTTACCTTTAAGTCACCACATATCCTCCACTTATAGCTAGAGTAATTTATTGCATCCAGCAATTTTTTCATATTTTCATAACTTTCAGTAAGTTGAATTGAATGGCCTATAGGAACGGAAGCTATCTTGTGACCAATATTCAGTAACACAGCTTTTAAACTTCTACTGGAGGAATCTATGAACAGTCTCCATTCTAATGGGTTGTAGGGAATTTTAAGGGCCTCAACAAGTCCTTTAATATTGGCGCAGTATACTAAAGAGCTGGAAGAATGCTGTAAAAAATAGCTTCGAAACTCTTGTTCTCTATTTCTGCACCCCCCTAAATGTTGTTTCTTAAGCGAGAAGATTACTTTCACGAAGTCGAGAGCCAAGAAGTTGTGTATTCGCCTTTGAAACCCCTAGATCCCTGGTCAGGTCATTTAACTGAACTTGAGTGAATGGTCTTGCGACCATATCATGTGTGGAAACCTGATAAGATTCAGATGTGTCATAATCTTGGTCAACTTCCATATTAATCTCTTCATGTACCTCTATATGTTCAGGGGGAGAAGGTATAGGAATTCCTGGGCCATATGGCAGGGGTTTGATGGCAGGGGTTTGATGGCAGAAGGAACATCCGGATATGCAACACTATGTTTATTCTTCTTATTTATGCCTGTGGAAAATATAATTGCATATTACATAAAGGAATTGATTTGGAGTTGCAGATAGTACATAAATGTTTAGTAAAGGATATGTTCATGCTGAAGTGAACTATGTTAGTTTTTAATTTTATGCTAAGTTTTTGCATAATAATGACATTTTGAGAAGCCAGTATAATACAGAAAGCTTAAATACTTGATACAATGCTCACCTTTAAGATTTGCCATGCAAAAATAGCAGTCCGTAGTGTGGTCCTATTGCCATCTCTCCACACCATGGGAACACCAAAAGAGAGGGACTTCTGTTCGCCCTGACTCCAGCGTCTTAAACTTATGTAGCATCCCTTGCAGCAGATATGTGGTGCAAAACTTTTATCTTGATCTCTTAGCCTTACTCCAAAATATGTATGATACAAAGATTTAATTACAGGAGGGATTGTACTTTGCTGCTCGGGAAAAGTCACTTTGCCGCAAACATAGCAAAATCTGTCGGAGCTATTCTTACATTTTCTGTTCATTTTTAACTCAACCACTATTATTATTATTCTTATTATTATAATGCTAAGCAATTTTTAACCTGCAAAATATAAACCTATTTGCATAATTACTTAAAATGTACACAAAATTTATTGCGAATAGAGCAGTGCAAAAACTATTGAAATTTGATGTAATATAGGAGATGTATAAACTATAAAATTATTATCACCCCCTGTATCGCAAAAACTGGAGGTAATAGAGAAAAACGGATGACAGATTTGGATTTAGGAGGTCAATTATATTAAGAAACACTATAGAAAACCTAAGGTACATTTTTGACGCAGACCAGTGTTATATTTTATTTTTATTTTTCTTGTTCCTGCTTTGTATTTCATTTGATTAACTTTTCTCCCAAAATCCTAGAAGGTGCATCATTATCAATCCTTCGTGTTGTTTCTTTGCAATGTTCACTGCAGGTAATAGTTGTATAAAAGATTATTATTGCCTGGGTAGATGTCCGGTTTTGAGGTTGTTTTACCTGTTACGTAATTTAAGTAACTAGGTTCTAGTCGATGGCAAATGCCTCTTGCAAATAGTGTTTCTAGGTGCCTTCTTGCTCTGTTTTTATATCTATATCCGTTCGCTGCACAATAGGCATTTAATTCGGCCATGAATATCACCGGGTTTCTATTAATTTATTATTAAAGATGTTCATAAAGTTATTTATTAATCGACAAATAATTTCTCTTTAGCAGTTGATATACTGTAGTTATTTAATGTTATATATCTCCATTCTTATTTCTACACCGATATAAGACTCGTCTATTTCTTCCCGAGTTATGTAGTCGATGCCCTTCTTGATCGCAAAGCAGCTCCGTCGTGCAGTTCCCCCGTACAGTTTACGTTACGGCTATGACGTCATAGTTCTAATTTTTTACCTCCTCGTTGTTTGGGTTGACTCCGTGTTCCTCCGAAATTAAAATGATGTCCGCATCTATTCTTCTGAAAATGTTTCCGTATATCTACTTTCTTTTTATCCATCTTTTTGTAGAATGTTTTGTCTTTTCCATTTTTTTATTAGTTATTATTTCGGTTTTGGAGGTTGTTTCTTGCTCCTTCGCTTTCCGTCTTTGTTCGACTGGAGGAGCGAGGCTGGAGGAATTTTCTTTCGGAGTCGTGCTCCTACCTACCTGACTTGGGTTTCTTTCTCCTCTGCATATTTCTTGGGTTCTTCTTCCGAGGATTCCGAATTCTCTTTGGTGTCACTACTTTCTGTTTCCTTTATATGTTCTTCTTCCTGTATCTTCTCATTGGTGATTGTTTCTGGCATTTGCTTTTTTTAAATTGCAGATGTAGTCTAGTCAAAGTAGCCAACAACCCTAAAATAATTGCAAGAAATTGTTTTATGGTATTTATTTGTTCTTTAATGTGTGACCAACAATACAGCAAAAGTTTACCAAAAATGAGTTACCGGAAATGGGTCCTTTCATCATCTGATACTGGATCTTGACGTGTGTTGTAACAATAACCATTTTGGCATTGTCCACATGCTCGAGAACAATCTAGTCCATGCTTTCGGCAAGTACAATGGTGTGTGTAGCAAACACCGGAATAACTGCAGTAAATCATTTTCAGGAGTGTTTCTAGTGTGGCTGCAGTGTCCATCATCACTTGAACTAGTTTGTTGGTTTGTAGGATCCACGCCCATTTAATGACGTCAATATTCTCATCCTTGCCCATCCATTGAATTACCTGGAGATAGTTTTTTCAGAGAATGATACTTTGTAGCCCAAGATGTTGGAGGAAGTCGTTCGGGTGTCACAAAGCTTTTGACCGCATCACCTTTTTGCAAAGACGGGTATATCTGACAGCAGATAGGTTGTTTCCAGATTTGCCATTGAACAGAGACACCATGAGTGCACATCTAGAGTCTACAATAACATCCATGTCTTGTACAGGTGTACTAAAGATCTTTGCACAACTTTGCAGGACTGGATCACTTTTTTGCAGAGCAGACTGCTTTCCAATTTCAAATATTCTGGAAGTGGTGTCGCATCCTGTGAACGCATGCAGAAACAGCAGATTTTGACAGATCATTGCTACCTAGAACCTGCTTTATGACCTTTATGTCATACACTACAGTAAGACTCCCTTTATGTGAGCGGAAGTAGAGCTTTGTACCATCGCTCGGAGATGCGTAATGAAGCAGTTAGCACTAACAAATCCGTGTCCTCACCTATTAGCGTGGTAGTTTTTTCAGATGACATTGATACTGCTGTCTTAACAATGTCCAAGTCAGCATCTCCAATAGCATGTATCACATGTTATCATCTAATTTTTATGCGATCGGAAATCATATGGATCAGTGTTTGTTTGTTATCGTTATTGGAAAGGAAATCCTCCCTCTTTCCAGTAAATTTAGTTGTTTCAGTAATATTCACCTTATGACCGTCACGATTTTGTTCCCGTCGCTGATATGTATTGTCCTTTGTACTTGGATCACCACTGTAACCGCCAGTCAAAGACTACCGTAGCCTTGCCATAGTGTTTCACAGTGAATGCTGCATAGTTGTTGACAATGGAGGTGTAGGTCCTTCCATCAGACCACTTCAGCCGACGAAGAAGGGAAAACCTCCATCTAAGACATTGTGTTCCGCTTCAGGAGCAGTCTTCTGGACTGCTTCATCCGAAATGGCTTTGGCATGGGCTTTAATAGCGTAAATCAGTTGTGTTTTGCCTGCCTTACTTAAGACCTGTTTTTCTTCAAAGAGTGCTTGAGGATAAGGCGAGAGTTCGTAGTTCATGATCCCATCAAGTGAAAGTTATGCAGTTTGAGACACTAAAAGAAACCGTTGGTAAAACAAAGCTGAGTCTATTGCTCTGTCTTCGACAATTCTGATTGATAATGGCTGATGCCAGGGTCTTTGCCTTCATATTCCTTATGTATGAAAAGGAAAACAACGACTGTCCTTCCATCTTTGCTGGTGTTTACTTGCCGATAGTTATCAGGTCATGGACGTTCACATCCTAATTTGAGTTTATACCTACCTGTTATAATATTGTGCAAAGATTCTTCATCAGCAAAAGGAGAAAATGCTTGAAGTTTGTCTGCAATTTTCTCTAGGTATTCATTATCTCTTCTCACCCTTGACCTTGTTGCCTCCTCATGTTGCTCATTGGTGACGAAGCTCTGGCCTATGAAATTCTGCATTGCCTCACTGTACCTTAAAGACACTAGCACATACATGGTCCAGAGGGCCCTTTGATGGTCGGACATTCCACTTCCTCGTGTTAGTCCACTTGTAGTTTTGAGGGATCTCATAACAGCTTGTTCGATAACCAGGTCACATCCAAGGCCAGCTCAGTACTGATCAGTATACCTGATGACATGCAAGCTATTCATGTACCTATGGAAGACGGATGGGTGGTCCTATTCTAGTTTTTAAATGGACTAGAAGTAAAGGTAGGCCGATTTTAAGTAGTTTGCATGTCCAGCTGCGGCGAATATGGGCAAACAGTCAGCGATGGCGTGGAGATACATAACCCAGGATCATGTGCGACAGCCTTGATAAGCTCCCTGACAACGCCTAGCATCTGTTGGTAACTGAGGCAGAGTTTGCTTGTTTTATAATGAGTTGAGAATTTATTTTTCTTGGTAGACAAGACTTGGTAAATAGTAGTGAGACTGACAGATAAGATGAGCAAATCCAATGGTATGTCCCCTGTCAGTGTTTGCATATACAGCTCTTCAATTTCATTCATAAGTTTTGCAAAATCAGGGTCTTCACAAATGATCCTGTCTACAACCTGTTGTGTGAGACACTAATCAAGGAGCAGATGACCACGGAGAGCACGCTGAACTGCCTTTCCTGACAAGATGCGGTGTTCTGCATTCTTACCATAGATGGTTTCCAGGATTTCGTTGATTCCACTTCCATCCATCAACGTCATATCTCATCCATAAAATTGATTAGAGTGTAAAAGCATCACAGTAGAAACACCACATCTCGAACCGGACTGAATGCAGGCACCTCATGTTTGATTTGGGGCGCTTTCCAGCACAGTGGCTGGTCAAATGTAGCAACTGCCATGGACTTGTGATCATCTGCAATTTTGCAAAGGTACTGAAGGGTGGATAAGATGCATGACTTGTTCCCAGAATACATGTCAATGATTGGAAGGAATACCACAGAGGACTGCCATGGATGACTACAGTCCTTATGCAACAAATGCATCGTGTCAGTTCAGTTTGGCGCAGGTTGTTTGAAGCATAGGGACATCTCCCACAGTAGGTCAATCTTTTGATCAGCAGCTTAAAGGAATGGCAGAGGATCAAACTTAATGTTTCCACGGGCATATTTCGTGAACCGGTATTCATTTACATCAACTTCAGCCAGTTTAACAATATTCAGATCTTCAATCCGGCTTCTAAGGATTGTTCGGCAGACTTGCCTTCCTGGAGTTATGGCTACAAGCATCCCTACTCCGTGAAATGTACCCTTCACATCTAATGTCATGAAGTTGTAGTCAACATTATTAGCTGCAAACATCAGTGTCGAATCTGATCCTTCTATGCCGCCATCGCCCAGTAAATCCAGAGCATTATAGGTGGCAACGTTTTCCTGAAATCGATGAACCTCTGACTATGAAGAGCAGAAACCCATGGCTGAGGGGCTGTCGACTAGGAATCGCGACCTGACGTGGTGGTGTACTTGTACTGCTAATCCAATCTGAAGTAGTACTATCAAAGCCCTGGGCCCCACGGCTTGTACAATAGATTGTCCAATACTTGCCACCTTTCTGCAAGTGTCTTTGCCCTCAAATAAATGTTGGAGCAAGCATTGCAAGCTCAATGGAATGTATTCTAGGGGAGATTGTAGTTCTAGCGCCGAAATATCAGGATATTGGTCGATTGAAGATGTGATCATTGACTTAATGTCGCTCTTGATCAGTTTCACCGCAGTCTGTATGGTGGCTCTTTTCTGAGCCTTTCATCATTTTCTGACTGGCTAAAATAGTCTGTCAGAATATTACTAGTTTTCTCACGAAATGTTACCATATCATGCAACCCCTCTTGCTCAGCAATGAATATAGGTTCCCCATAATGCTTAATCAGTTTGGATTTTAGGCACTGGTTGCCATAGGTCACGGAGTCTGACTGAACCAGATATTCTGCCATTTTCTTAGCAAGATCATTCACTGTCAATTGTTCCTCATAATTTTCTTCTAAGAACGAGCACATTCTGATGAAGGCTTGCTATTGGTCAGAGTCCTTCTGTCAACCTTTCGTGGCTTCTTTTCAATCATCTCTGTACTGCAAAGGGATGTCCCGTTTCGTGCGAAAATTGATGTCACATGACCGATGGTACACACAATCAGCAGCGTTGAGGTCCTTTCCGAAATACTCTATTCTACCACGAACAGTGAATGCCCAGTCATCATTACGATCCTTACAATGTGAGAGGGTTGTCTCTACGAATAAATCTGTTTTGACACAGCTGAATTCATCAAAATCGGCACTACCGAGTGATTTTATTATCTCATTGCCACAAAACAAACAGTGTGATTTACTGTTGAAAGGTGCGACAGAAACACGCGCACTCCTTTGACAGGTTTGGGTGGTTGTAGCTTGGCTTTCTTGAACAAGTATATTTGCTTCTTGTTAATATATCTCACTCTGCATTACTTATACACCTCGATACCAGCAGCTACCAGGATACTGTCGCCTCTGTCGATGCTGGCCTTGTTGATTCCTTCAGCCCCCTTTTCACCAATCACTACCATTTCACCATCTATCTCACTGCCACATAAAGGACAATTTCCTCGACTTGCCATCTTCTCTTGTTCTGAAATGCAAAAAAAAATAGTGTTAGTAAAATCTAAAATCTTGAATGGCTGAATGAAAACAATAACTTAACACAGTGCATGTACCAACCAAATTGACCCTCATTGCAGGATGACGTCACGACATTATGACTGCGCCTATAATCTTCTTAAGAGCCCAGAATAATGAGATTATTGCTTTTTTGACTTTTCCAAAGTCACTTGTTCACTGAAATGAACACTTATCAACATACGGAAGAGCTAACCGCCTTCCTAATTGGAAAATTGGGTGTTTCTAGTGACAGAGGCAGCCATCTTTGTATGACGCCATTTTGACACATTTTTGGTTACCCAATTTTGGTGTAAACTGATCTCTAAATTTGATCACCTCTTGTCCTTTCAGCCATCTGTACACCTTTGCCTTTCCATGAGTGCTTGTGTTATTTCTTCGCACGAATGGGATCCTACCGATGGTTCAACTTTTTCGCATACAAAGCACCTATTTGAAGTGATCTGTGGTGGAGTCTTTGCTTCGAGGCCTAATTTTATGAATGTTATGTTGCCTGCCGTGGATAGCAGATGCTCAACATCTTTTCTTATAGGCAAATTATCTTAAATCCATTCGGAGTCTCGTTGCACTTAATAAGTGGAATTTCTAGATCTGAGAAGATCATCTGGGTAACTTGCTGTGGTGTCCGTTTTTTTTCCGTTCGGTAGTGGTCCGAGTGGCATTCTCTAAGGTTAATCGGGGGATCTATTTTCGTTTTCCTGAGTTTTAGTGTTCCCCACTTCGTATAGGGCTCCTAATTATTACATACGAAAGAGAAAGATTACCCTGCTTCTCAAGTGGGAGAGCCCTTCAATATAGCCTAATACCATCTCGCCTACAATACGACGTTCCCACTCTCCTTGGTCACCCTACCTCGTTAGACCTCGCCCTATAAGCCTTCCGCAGTTAGCTTCGGGCTCATGGCCGAAAATCTCCGCCCATTTCTGGCTCCCTAAAGGGGTCTCCTGCAGGGGTTCACTATACGCCTGGTTTGTCCTTGGATTTATCTCTTTATCAATAATTTGTTTTACTAGTGCGTAGTGACCTTAAAAGCAGTCAAATTTAGGTGACTGATTAGAGTGTTACATCTATAGTCGCATCCTAGCTAAAAAATAAGCGCCATTCAGTCACAAACCATTCTTAGTTTCGATCTTACCTCGCTCACATCTCTAAAGAAGAGCCTTAACTTAGGGTCCAAAAACTTAGAAATATATGAACACTTGACAGATACATTATATTTGGTTACCAATGACGTGTTGGACCACTATTTTTGTCTTTAGTACAGTGGCAAACCTTCGTGAAATAGAAGCATACAACCCCTGTATGATTTCCAACCGAATATTTTTTCCCTTCTCTTATCAAAATGTCGTGTAATTGCTTCAGTGATGACACTGGAAATATGCTTTGCACACTCTACTTCAAAACTACCCATAATAGTGTGATGATGTTTAGATCAAGTGAACATGGTAGCCAATGAAGATGTTAGATTACATTCCGATGCTCCTCAAACCAAAAAAAACGTTTTTGGCTGTGCACGGGCGTATTACATGAAAAAATAGGGTGTCTGAAAACAGTATGTTAGTCATAGTAAGAATCTCGTCATTGATAATGTCTAGATATTTGTTGGAAGTAACCTGACCATTGGTGATAATGATGGGACCAGCTGAGTACCAGGATATAGCAACGAAACCATTATGCACCTACCCCCATTTTTGATGGTTGGAAGCAGACAGTCTGGATTATGGGCTTCTTTTGGTGTTCCCCACACATAAACACGGCCATTTATGGAAAATAATGTAAATGATGACTCCTCAGACCATTCTCCATTCTTCCAATCATCAACTGCCCATATTTTATGATCATGATACCATTTATTTGCCAATTTGGTGCTGGTTTCCGTTACCAGAGGTTTCGAAATTGCTGTCCTTCCATGAATGTTTGCTTTGTTCAGTTAACTGCGGAAGTTTTTTTAACGAAACAGTATCGTTCAGGTGGCTATTGATATCTCTTGTCACCTTTTCTGCAGGAGTTTTAGGTTGTCTACCCCCCTCGTTGTTACTATTCGAAAACCCCTATCAGGTAACTTAAGTTTTCGCCCACTATTTTTCTTCGCAGAAGACGTTCTACAATGTTTTGTGTATGGTGTCACAACCATCTATATATTTGCTAATGACACAGAACCGTATACACTATGGCTCGTGACTCAGAACCGTAGCCACTATTGCTCGTGACACATAATCGTAGGCACTATTGTTCGTGACACATAGCCGTAGACACAATCGCTCGTGATACATTACCGTTGACAGTATTCCTCGTTACACATAACCGTAGGGACTATTGCTAGTAACACATAACTGTAGACACAATTCCTCGTGACACATAACCGTAGACACTATTGCTCGTGACACATAACCGTAGGCACTATTGTTCGCGGCACATAATCGTAGACAGTATTGCTCGTGGCGCATAACCGTAGGCACAAATGCTCGTGATACATAATCGTTGACACTATTCCTCGTGACACATAACCGTAGGGACTATTGCTAGTAAAACATAACCGTAGACACAATTGCTCGTGATACATAACCGATACGACACTATTGCTCGTGACACATAACCGTAGGCACTATTGATCATGACACATAACCGTAGGCAGTATTGCTCGTGACACATAACCGTAGGCACTATTGCTCGTCACACATAACCGTAGACACTATTGCTCGTGGTGCATAACCGTAGGCAATATTGCTCGTGACACATAACGGTAGGCACGATTGCTCGTGACACACAACCGTAGACACAATTGTTCGTGATACATAACCGTTGACACTATTTCTCGTGACACATAACCGTAGGCACTATGACTCGCGACACATAACCGTAGACACTATTGCTCGTGACTCATAACCGTAGACACTATTGTTCGTGACACATAACGGTTGGCACAATTGCTTGTGACACATAATCGTAGGGAATATTGCTTGTGACACATAACCATATGTAATATTGCTCGCGACACATAACCGTAGGCACTATTGCTCGTGACACATAACCGTAGACACATTTGCTCGTGACACGTAATCGTAGACACTATTGCTCGTGACACATAACCGTAGGAACTATTGCTCGTGACACATAACCATAGACACTATTGCTCGTGGTGCATAACCGTAGGCACAATTGCTCGTGATACATAACCGTTGACACTATTCCTCGTGACATATAACCATAGGCAATATTGCTCATGACACATAACTGTAGGGACTATTGCTAGTAAAACATAACCCTAGACACAATTGCTCGTGACACAAAACCGTAGACACTATTGCCCGTGACACATAACCGTAGGCACTATTGATCCTGACACATAACCGTAGGCACTATTGTTCGTGACACATAATCGTAGGCACTATTGATCGTGACACATAACCGTAGACACTATTTCTCGTGACTCATAACCATAGACACTATTGTTCGTGACACAAAACCGTAGGGACTATTGCTAGTAAAACATAACCGTAGACACAATTGCTCGTGACACATAACCGTAGACAATATTTTCATGACACATCAACGTAGGCACTATTGCTCATGACACATAACCGTAGGGACTATTGCTAGTAAAACATAACCGTAGGCACAATTTCTCGTGACACGTAACCGTAGACACTATTGCTCGTGACACATAACCGTAGGCACTATTTTTCATGACACATAACCATAGGCGCTATTGCTCGTGACACTTAACCGTAGGCACTATTGCTCGTGACACATAACCGTAGACACTATTGCTCGTGGCGCATAACCGTAGGCACTATTGCTCGTGACACATAACCGTAAGCACTATTGCTCGTGACAAATAATCGTAGGCACTATTGATCGTGACACATAACCGTAGACACTATTTTTCGTGACTCATAACCATAGACACTATGGTTCGTGACACATAACCGTAGGGACTATTGCTCGTGACACATAATCGTAGGCACTATTGCTCGTGACACATAGCCGTAGACACTATTGCTCGTGAGACATAACCGTAGACACAATCGCTCGTGATACATTACCGTTGACAGTATTCCTCGTTACACATAACCGTAGGGACTATTGCTAGTAACACATAACTGTAGACACAATTCCTCGTGACACATAACCGTAGACACTATTGCTCGTGACACATAACCGTAGGCACTATTGTTCGTGGCACATAATCGTAGACAGTATTGCTCGTGGCGCATAACCGTAGGCACAAATGATCGTGATACATAACCGTTGACACTATTCCTTGTGACACATAACCGTAGGGACTATTGCTAGTAAAACATAGCCGTAGACACAATTGCTCGTGATACATAACCGTTGACACTATTGCTCGTGACACATAACCGTAGGCACTATTGCTCGTAACACATAACCGTAGACACTATTGCTTGTGACTCATAACCGTAGAAACTATTGGTTGTGACACATAACGGTAGGCACAATTGCTCGTGAGACATAATCGTAGGCAATATTGCTCGTGACACATAACTGTAGACACAATTGTTCATCATACATAACCGTTGACACTATTCCTCGTGACATATAACCGTAGGCACTATTGTTCATGACACATAACTGTAGGGACTATTGCTAGTAAAACATAACCGTAGACACAATTGCTCGTGACACATAACCGTAGGCACTATTGCTCGTGACACCTAACCGTAGACACTATGGCTCGTGATTACATAATCGTGGACACTATTTCTCGTGACACAAAACCGTAGACACAATTGCTCGTGACATATAACTGTAGACACTATTGTTCGTGACACATAACGGCAGGCACTATTGCTCATGACACATAACCGTATTGCTTGTGACACATAACCGTAGACACAATTGCCCGTGACACATAACCGTAAACACTATTGCTCGTGACACATAACCGTAGGCACAATGGCTCGTGACACATTGAACAGTTCAGCTTTTTCAGTTAGATACCCTCCTGCTAATCGAACTCCATCGATTTGTCCGCTTTGGAAGTCTAACCGGTCACTCGTAATTGCGTCCGCCAGTCGTGATCGTCACTTGCAACAGCGAAGTTTAAATTGAAATACAAAGTCCAATGATTAACGAGTCACTTTCGAAACAGATTTTCATCGCACCGTTCATATGTAGGCATTGTCGCAAACATGTAAATATTTACGGAATATAGCATGATTTTTACATTATTTTGTTCAACCTATATATGAATATATTATTTTTTTTAGGACTTTTTTACCCAATTTGTCCTACTGATTAACGTAGAATCCGAATCATGGGCATCTATATCATAGTCTACCAAATCTTCAAATAAGCGTTTGTATAGCGCTTGCGATAATCCCGCCATGAGAACATAAACTAATGGATGTTTTAGTTTTATTTGAGTCAACTGGCGCATGGATTGTATAAAGCTGATAAAATAGTGTAGGAACTGTTTCGAATGTGTCTTCCATTATCCAAAATGAAGCGTATGACAGAGTCTGCATTCTAGCTTTAATAGTGAATAGAAGAAATCTTTGCTCTTCAACTGTGGAATCCCTAACCAAAAATAACTCACCATTAAATGTCTTTCGCAATTCTGGAGTAACTTCTATATCATTTAGCGTCCTTTGGTCGTTGTGTGTGGCGAAAACTCTGGTAATTTTCTTTCGAAGTGCATTATTTGAAGGCAAATACGGGACGATTTTTTGAGGAGTTGACGTTGTACAGGATTGGATGAGTTGACAAGGCGAATTTTTTGAAGTACTTGCCTGCGCCTTGAGTCCGCCAACGATTTTCGAAATCTGCGACGCACATGCATTGGGGGCGTGGTTATGATCAACAATTTTTTCCAGAAAATGCTGTCCATTTGAAAGGAGAGTTATTGCTCTTTCTTTGCAAGTAAGCGATTTTCAACTTTCGTTGAAAATCTTTCACCGATAAATGACCGCGTGCGTTCAATTTATCATGTCCTTTTTTGAGAAGGAACAATATCAGAAATTTCCTTGAAGGGTGCTTCACAGAATGTCCTTACAATGAAAAGTTCAACCAAATGTTGACTCGGTTTGTATTTTACGAGTTGGTTGGGTGGTTGGTTCATTTTAGTCTGATATCTACGCGAGCGACCGCTGGCAACGCATGAAGATACAACCAGGTTATTTTTACTTTTCCGGGTTTGGGGAATTTCGGGATATTGGATTTCCGTGATTTTGGCCTTCGGCATTTCGGCTTTCGGGATATTGGATTTTTGGGATTTCGGCTTTCCGGATATTGGATTTTCCAGATTTTGGCCTTTAGCAGTTCGGCTTTCGGGATATTGGATTTTCGGGATTTTGGACTTCGTCATTTCGGCTTTCGGGATATTGGATTTTCGGGATTTTGGCCTTCGGGATTTCGTCTAGCACCGAGAAGATATACATATATCTGAAAATCATCTGCGAGTATTGGAGTTGGGACGACACGTAACTGCAAGCGTTGGATCTGAGATATAATGCAATTTTACAGATGTTAACTGCAGCATACTTGTCCATGCCATACCTGAGCCCCCATTGAAACCATTCTCAGTGCCTTCAAGCCTGATGCTGAGAGCTGCTTTCCTTGCGTCCAACACATCTCTGTCATTAAAACTGCAAAAACAATACTTAATTTTGTTTAGGAAATGCATAAACTAGTTGGCAATGTTCCTCTGAATTTGCAGTACATCTAATATCAAGCAAGAGGTGTATGTGTGTGTGTTTGCGTGTGAAAGGGGTACCAGTGATGTGGGTTGGCACCCAAGGGGAAGATAGCCTCAAACAGTTTGGAAATCACTGATTTACACCTACGTGTAACATCCTTTTACGAATGGGGTGAAAGAGGTTAAGTTGGAGTAATGGTAGCAATTCTTCACGTAATTACCTGTGTTTATTATGATGCGTCAATCATCACTCATCCAACGCTACACAACATCATCTAAGAGTTGAGTAATAACTTCCCTCCACTACCTTCATCCTCCTGGCAACATGAGGTAGGAAACACTTATATACCCCATCGCGTCTAACCATAACCACTTACACTTTCCTTCTCGGGGTTTGCTTGACGGGTTCGATCTCCCTTCCCTCTCGGGGATTGTTTGACGTGGTTGACCCTTCTTCCTTACCGGGGATTGATTGACGGGTTCGACCCCTCTTCCTTACCGGGGATTGATTGACGGGTTCGACCCCCCTCCCTTCTCGGAGATTACTTTACGGGTTCGATTCCCATTCCTTTTCGGACATTGCTTGACGGGTTCGACCCTTCCCCTTCTCGGGGATTGCTTGACGGGTTCGATCCGCATTCCTTTTCGGGGATTGCTTGCCGGGGTCGACTTCCCTTCCTTCTCGGGGATGGCTGTACAGGTTCGACCCCCCTTCCTTCTCGGGGATTGCTGGACGGGTTCGATCCCCCTTCTTTCTTTCGGGAGTGGTTTTTCTCTAAAAGCTCCAACTCCCGCTTTATTCTAGCGAGATATTTTTTTTTCTAGAGACTTTTGTATGCGAAAGCATAGAGCAGAATTCGGCTCTTGAAGGAAAGGAATGAGATGAGGGAAATATAAGAAAATCTTTTATGGAAATGAGGCGTGTGTGTAAGTACACACATGTACGTTGGTGTGGAATATTATTTGAACTTAGAAGTAGATGAATGGAAGTTGCCTCGATGGAAAAGCAGGTATTTTTAGTGTGTGTTTTGATAGGGGTTGTCCCCATCCGATCTAATGCGGTTTAACTCCGTTCGTAGGGGACGGGGGATTTGTATGGGCATATATGCATAGGCCTCTTCATGTACGTCAGTTTTGATTGGATGGAGGTGGTCGTAGTAGTAGTAGTTCGGCATCCTGCCTTGCCTATGATGAATCCCGACCGGGTACTGAAATCTACATAAAGGTCAGTATGACAATCATTGGTCGGCCCGAGGGCACCAGGAGCCGGTCATCTTTTGGGGAGAGGTGCCAAGAGGTGTAATATTTTGACACCAAACATCGTTCAGGTGGAACTTTCGTCGCCATCGTGCCGATGTGTATCTATATCCACATACCTCTGACGTGGAACAGATCCCTCCGCCCCGGGGCGACGAAGGTTCCACCTGAACACCGAATCCCTTCACCGCTTTCTCCCAACTTTTGTTTCACAAATTTTATGACAGAAATATCACTTTGGTTTTCGTTTTTGAATAAATAAATAAATAAATAAAGAGGCGCAAATACTATAATATAATTGATGGGAAAACTGAGGAACTAAAATAATGCTAGAAACAAGAGAATAGTTAATAAATCTTCTTCTCGGTCAATTCACATCTAGAGCGATATACCCCGGCTGGTCTGAGGTGTGTTATGGTGTGCCACAGGGATCGGTTCTTGGCACACTCGTGTTTCCTATCTATTTTCTCCCATTTGGGGGGGGGGGGGAGGCGCTTTGGGCCGTCGTTCTTCGTCTATGGTGATGACGTGCAAACCTATCTACCCTTTAAACTCGCTTGCTGAGACTTAGAAATCTTCTGTCCGTTTACGACTGAATGGCTCTCGCGTAACTTGGTAAAACTCAATCATGACAAAATTAAGACTTTTCTGATGATTGCCATTTCGGATGTGTCTCTCTGTAAAGCTATTGCTCCTTTTGTCAATCGTGGTGGCTCCCCGGTTGCCTTTTCTGATAATGTCATAAATCTATGTGCCACCTTTGATAGTCAATCATCTCTCGGAGCCGATGTTGCAAATTTAGGCAAATCGTCTCTCTGGTATCTAAGTAGTCCTAGCCGCATCCACTTTACTTTGATCACGGTAGTTTCGAGATTACCATTCATGATTTTGTTACTTTCCATCTCGATTACCGTAACTCACTTCTCGCTGGATCAACTACGCTACAACTCTTCAACAACCACTTCAACTTGTTCAAAGCTTTGCAGCTTTTGTACATACTTTTTCGGCGGGGACGTTTCTATCGCATGCAATTCCATGCTCCATGACCTGCATCGTCTGCCTTTATGCTCATACTTCTTACATATAAGACCCTAAACACCGCAGCATCTTCCTACATGTATTCCGCATTTATCCTGGCCCGCCCCCTGCTAACCCTTCGCTCTAGATCTGTTCCCTTGCTTTATTTTCTATACCCCCAACCCCCCTCTCCGTGGGTGGCTTCAAGCGTTTCTTGAAGATCCACCTCTTCTATCAAGCTTTTTCTTAGTTGGTGGATGGGCGCTCTGCGAACGCCCCTGTCCGTGAAGGGCGCCATTCACCCCCTCCCTGCTTATTATTACTCCCATTAATCAGAGACTGAAGACGATGTGTTTAAAAGATACTCTGGGGTGGCTGAATCTCTGAAGATGCAACTCAAACTCACTACTGAAATTCTATCTACTTACTCTCCCATCAACTGTCCTTCCTTCAAATTTCTGCAGCCTTGAAACTTCAGAGACTCGTCCCCTTTCCATCACTCCAATCAATCCCCATTTTTTACCCTCATGATCCCTCTTCAATTGTTCCGTTCTCAGGTCACTGTATCCTTTCTCCGTGCCCTAATTCTCGTTTCGTATTACAAATATTGATTTCTCTTCGTTCTACTTCCTGCCAGTTACTTCTAAAATATACCAAATTATGTATATCTATGCACTGATTACATTTACTAAATTCCAGTCTCCATAAACACCTAATCACCTCCCCAACGACAAATCACTCAGGCACATCCGCCCGAATCCCTTTCAAATTGACTGCGAATGAGGGACATCGGAAATGACTGTCTTTCACAGGGACCTCTTTCAGACCCTCATATCCAGATTAGACATCTCCTCATTGGAAATGGAGACAAACCACTCAAACGAGAGGGAGGGCGACACGGTGTAGGCACGCAGTAAAACATCTCTCGAGTTGGGTATATAGAGCATAAATGAGCTCATTTTCTCGATCCGGTCCATCCAAAACGTGCTCCTGGCCTCAGCTGGCGCTCAATACATGTCGGTATTGTTAATTAAATCACAGAAAGTTATCGTATTAATTGATTATCAAACCGACTCTTCCTTTTACTGACTCACCATAGTTTCGAGAGTCTTTTCCGCCTTACTCACACGATCCTCGTCACATCCACCTTTCTTCGCAATTTCTCCTCTTGAAATCCATCAAACAAGAAATCCGTTGAGTTCTTAAAGTTTTGATACTATTTATTCCTCCTTCCAGACACTGTTGATGCCCACTAAAAGAGGGCTGATCATTCCTACGTCACCTACACATCCCCCTGTAAAAACTTTTCAGTACTTTCTAGCACTTTTCTCTCTTTATGTATCGTTCTGCATCCTACCCCCTACCAGACAGAGTGATTTATCTTCCTGTACATACATACCCCCACCTTTTATTCTCAGAGAAGGTAAAGGATACAATCTCATTCTCTGGATTCTGGATGTACATCAACTTTAATTTTAGCGCTTGTAATATGTCTAGGCTAAAGATAATTTAACGTTATTTCAACAGTTCCTCGACTCAGTCGACTCTCGGTAGAATGTTAGAAGAAATAAGCATTAACAAAGAAGGAAAAACTTGTGGAAAATCATTTTTTTTTATTATTCTCTCAACATCATCATGATAATTTTTCAACCCCTCTTCACAGACCTTGCCTTTATCGGTAATGAACCGTTCATTTCTTCTAATCTTTATCTCTTTTACTAACCCTATCTTCATACTTCGCTTCTTCTTCTGACTGCCATGTCTCATTATAGATTTTTACCGATTACTGAGCAATAAATCAGGTGAGTGTGAAGTGTGAAGATACGAGGAGTTCAAGCGTCTGGAGCTAACTGCTGTGAACTTGCATTAGTGATAATTGTCCACTCTCATTTGGCTATCTACGATCACCTGACAGGAATAAGAACTTGAACACCTCGTATGAATTTGACAGCCCAATTTTCCTGCTCAGACGGATTAAATATTGATATGACCTCGAATATTTGGATAAGGGAGGCACTCAACCATCCAACTAAATTAGTGACGACGAATTACACACAATTTCATGACCGACGGTTCTGCAGATAAGGGAATCCACGCCAGCTAAGATTGCTTCATTTTACATCTAGTGCTGCGATGTAATTGAAATATTAAGGAAGACTGCAATGTATGCTGTCAGTATAGCAATAACTAGCCGTGGACATCCACGCTCAGTAAGTTACTATCCAATAGAGTAGATGAGAATATGTTTCGAAAATACCCACTATATTTGTCTCATTAATTTTCTCCGTTTGCTTTCTCTTAGGTTGGTTTTCGAAACTTCAATTATCGACAGATCAAAGTTTGTGTGTATGTGTACTTAGAGAAATAGCGTCTCCACGTTCCGCTGTGTGTACGTACGTACCACCGCGTAGCTATAGTGTGTGAAATATCTCAAATCAGTGTGAAGACTCTTCAAACAAGTTTTAAATAAAGACCGAATTTTCTTAGGCCTGGCCAAAGGTGCGATAAAGGTTAACCCAGATCGAAGTCTATTTAGGCTTAATTCATCGACGCCTACAGAAGTTAACAATGGCGTTGGTAGGTGAGATTCGGAACAATTTTATTCATTTATTATAAAAAAATGAAGCTCAATAAAACATCTTTAATTTAATTATCTAAAAAAGAAGAAACTGTGGAGATGAGTTGAAATAGTTTAAAGAATTTGGAGCGTTAGTGAGAGGACAAGGTTAAAAGCTCAACTGAATCTGCCCTTGTTGCTGAAGCCCCTTGAGACTTCGGGCGAAGGGGGATACGGAGAGGAACAGATGGAGAAAAGAATGAATAAATAAGAATAAAACTAGTAGAGTGATAAATATTGCGATGACAACAGTAACTGTATTTATACGGGTTCGGGTTGGCGTATTATAGACCATAAAGAACTAGTTCGTACAAATAACACAAGCAATCATCGGTCTGTGCTGTTGATTTCACTATATTTTTGCTCCGAGGGTGTGGAATGATCTGTCTACTGAAATACATTCATGCTCCTCCGTTGGTGCCTCGAGACGTAACGTGGAGACATCAATCAAGCTATTCCTAGATTGAAAGATGAGCGCCATGAAAAAATCATTATAATAATAATTATTATTATTCAAAAATAGGAATTCGCACTTTTGCTTGCTGGGATTATGGGACAGGGGATAATTAGATAGGGTGTCGTTCTTTTCATCTCGGCAAGATTCGACTTCGTGCCCCAACGAAGGATGGGGTGGAAGGTAGACAATGCGATGAGCCATTTCCGCTTTCGGGTCTCGAACCTCTCTAGGATACGTGGTTTATTTCGCTGAACCTGAATCACGTTACCGAGGAATGTGTACGTGGGTCAAATGGAGCGGATAGTAGTCTTATGTGTACTCTCACTGACGCGTAAAGCCAACTTTCGCGTACACGTTTTCCCTTTCCTCACCTGTCGACGGCCTCGGTATCTAATTGGTGATTAGGAGGGTCATCGAAAAGCCCAGGTGACGGGATTAAGAGGGTTATGGCCCCATGGCGCAGCTCGGAATTAATCAGGGTCTTTCTAGTGTCTTTAATGAGATTCTCTCCTCTCCCCATCTCTCCTTCACTCTCTAATACACATACTCTCTCTCTCTCTATGTATATGTATATATATATACATATATATATATATATATATATATATATATATATATATATATATATATATATATATATATATATATATATATATATATATATATATATATATATATATATATATATATATATATATATATATATATATATATATATATATATATATATATATATATATATATATATATATATATATATATATATATATATATATATGAATGCAATGTCCCGCAGGAAAAAATGAAAAGGTGTTTCCAAGTACTTTCGAACTTTATTAAGTTCCTTATCAAGGATAACTATATGAAATAATATTATATTAGAGGTATATATACGAAAGAAAAGTATGAAAGACCGCCTCAAAAACAACAAATCACCAATGAGGAAGAGGGAAGGGGGAAGGTAAAGAAACACATTAAGGATTACAAGAAGCAGGTAGTAAGGTCAAACTAAGTCGAAGGAAAGGGTAACAGATTCAAAGAAATGGAGATAGCCTAATGAGGGAGATTATAAGACACGATGAGCAAAAGGGGGAAAAATACAAAGTACAAAACAGAGCAGTGACAATTAAAAAATAAAAAATAATAATAAAAATAAAACTAAAATAGAGGCCACATAACTAAAGAATGCATATAAAAAACTAGGAACGAATGACAAAACTAATTTCTTTGAGTATTAATCTTTAAATTATAGCATTTATTTTATATAAGCCAGGGGAAAGGTTAAAATTATCACATATATATATATATATATATATATATATATATATATATATGCAAATTTTGTCGAAGATCATGGTGTATTTCGCCTTAATTAATTTCCTTTGGCAACTTTCTCTTCTTCTAATTATCTTTTCATTCCATCTTGTAGATGGTGGATCACTTGTCCTGTATTCGTCGCTCTTTTAAATGAATGGGTTTGGTAAAAACCAAACTAAATTGCTAAGCTTTATTTATATAGAGGCAAAACTTGAGAAACTCAGAGAGTAGCGCGCGAGGAGAGCAATAATTGCAAAAATCACACAGGAATAATGAAAAGCGGAATCCAACTGAATAATGTTTGAAAGTATGTACTTGGATTCCGCTTTTGATTTTTCCTGTGGATTTTTTTTGCATATATATATATATATATATATATATATATATATATATATATATATATATATATATAAATATATATATATACCACGCAAGGAAAAGGAAAGATTGATTGGAGTTAGTACTTTCATTATCTTAACATTTTCAAACCCACAATGGCTTATAAAATAGAGACACACTGTATTGATACAAAGCAATGTTTTCCCTATAAAACCAGATGGTCAGATTTATTATGACCTCTGATAAGTCTGATAACTCTATAATCTCTGATAAGTCTATCTTTCTTGCTCAAATCACACTTATCAAAGTTCATAAAAAAGTCTGACCTTATAGGGAAAACATTGCTTTGTATCAATACAGTGTCTCTCTATTTCATAAACCATTGTGACTTTGAAAATTTTATTAAGATAACGAAAGTACTAACTCCAATCAATCTTTCTTTTGCCCTACGTGGTACAACCAAATATTTATACTCATCACGTGTCACCTCTCGTGATTTTTACCCATATATATATATATATATATATATATATATATATATATATATATATATATATATATATATATATATATATATATATATATATATATATATATATGTGGTCAAATAGGCGACGATCAGATCATTAAAGTGGGTTTGAGATTCTCATTTTGGAGATAATTATACCGTAGGAAGTAAGCCACAAACAAAATGGTGTATATAAACATGATAAAAATAAATTCCTTCCAGTAGACTAGATCAGTAATATGCACATGTACAATGACTATTCTACAAGATTCAGTGGTGCATAAATTTACATGCCCTAAATTCAAATCAAAAGCCATCCATAAACTGGCCTAAGTCTTATGTCGGAGTTGTTATGTTTATTTATTTTTTAACCTGACGGAATCGCCTTGACCATCTCCTCAAGCAAGCAATCCAAAAATCTAAACAAACCAAAAAGTATCCATCTAAAACCAAAAAGGCAAAAGAGGATTTGTGATGCCATAATATTTTAAAAACTTAAATCAAAATCACCACTAGAAACTACCCAGCTCTTTCAATCTATCCAAATATTCTGATATGTCAATACCACTTCAAACTTTTTGTTTCTACATTTCTACTTCTGAATGAAGACTCACAAAGGACTTGTATAAATGGGTTGTTCTTTACTTTTATAAAATCTATTTCTCGTAAAAGATCCTAGAATTTATTAGCCTCATATTTTGCCTAATAGATTTGGTTTAAGATTATGATCTGCTATAACGCCAAGATCTTTTTTACCTAATTACTATCTGTCTCATAATAAAATTTATATTATTTCAACCTATGTTCAATGTGTTAAACTTACATACAGTAACGTTTATTTTCTGTTTATTGGACCTGACAAGTCTCTTTAGACCTTGTGTTACCCCCGACAAACACAGATCTTCGACTGCAGCAGCTAAATTTGTATTTTTTACAAATTATTTTATAATACCTTTGCTTAAATCCGAATATACAAGTCATTAACATATAAACAAGCGTCCAGGAAGTTTTCCCTGAGGTATGCATCTTTTAACTGGAAACAATTTGGATTGAACTCTATTAAACCTACATATGTCTCTGACCTATTTGATTACCACTCTCATTCAATGCCACTTCAATTTATGAAGCTGCCCCCCCATTTGACGCATTGTCAAATGCCTTGGATAATTTGTCTTTAATTATTTACCTTTGATAACTTATAGTGTCTTATGTCATCCTTCAAATTATGTAACATAATTTTTATTGCCGTTCTTAAAAGGGGAACTACATTAGCTGACTTTTACTGACCCCAAATTTCTCCATATTGTAGAGAGCTTTTAAATATTATCCTTTCAGTTAGAACTGTTTCTCTTTCTAAGGCCCTTGAGTTTAGTTTCATTATGTTGGAAAGAGCACAACTGTAGTGCAAATAATGGGATACAAGGTTCAAGGCTCACTTCCTCAGAGTACACGCACGAATGAGTTCAAAATCAAGTTTTTGAGTGTCTATTTTTTTTTGTATTAACTCGTGTCTGTAGATCTTGAAATGCCCTAACCCGGCCCCAACAACCTTATCCAACCCAGAGGACGATCTAGTTACTGATGAACTGAAAAATAAACTTTTATACTTAAAGGTGGTAAGCCAACTAGAATAGCAATAGTGCTTCTAATTATATGCACGAATTTATAATGCGCTTCGAATGACCAGTAATTCTCAATTCAAGCTGTCCCTCGCCGCTATATATATCTCTTCTTCTTTTTTTCCTGTCGGAAATTTGGGTAAATCAAAACATAAATTCATCCCCTATTAGTGAAATGATGTGCAAAGGGGCCCAGAAATCACTTGAGAAATGAGGACATCAAAGAAAGCCATTATCTAGGGTTAATCCTGTTGAGCTCTTTCAAATCTTTCACGACATCTCATAAAGTGGCGGCCAATGGCGTAGAATCGATTTTAGCCGGGAGATGGGGGCACGCCATTATCACTGCCAAGAATAACAAGGTCATCATTATAAAGGATAACGACCAAAACAGAATGTGTTTCAGTTTGATGAGTCGCGTTACGGACGACGAGACTATAGGAGGAATAGAACTGTATTAATGCCATTAGGTTAACACTTCCAGCTTAATTCCCTATCGATACAGGGGCATTTTTGTCGTCATTTCTTAAAAGTCGCTCAGAGATTTTATTTCAATTACTTAACCAAATATATATCCATGCGGAAAACTGACGGTTCTTCCTTGAACGGGGGCTATCTATTCCCTCCCAACCAAATTTAAAGTTTAGCCTATTCACATTAGGGATCAGGGAGAGTAAAAGATCTTAAAATTTCCCTGAAAGAATAAAATCGTGTCTTTAATTGGTTAACAATCATCTTCTTACTGATAGACATGATTTCATTGATATGGGCAACTGAGCAAGCAGGGAAGGAATTGATTAATCTTTCACGACTTCAGTAAACTTCATTCAGGAATGCGACGCCCAATCTTGTTGACCTCGCGTATAGGACATCTCACCTGACTTACTGTATTACAAGTTGGGTATGTGGACAGGAGACAGAGTCTGAGCACAAGGAACTTTAATAATCGTTTGAAATGGGAAAGTAAAATATGACGAATCGAGAAGGTGCACGTTGTGGGTCAGTTAGTGCAAAAGGAAAGACCATATTGGTAACTTGTTGGTAACTACTGAGGATAAGATCTAAAATGTTTTCATGAACCAATTTTTGTAAAGAAGTAATCATCCGAAGGCATGATTTTCCTTCTCTGTCCCCTTAGAAAGGGGCAAGTAATCTAAATACCAGCAGGTTGAGTATGAGGAGCTTAAGGGGTAGTGTGGACAGAATGAATGTAGCTGTCTCGGACGACGCCATAAATCTTGAGGTATGCAAAAATAATGGCATATTTATGTGAATATTGACTATGGATATCATAAACTCAACTAGCTAACGTCAAACCGCCGAGATGGTTTATATCCTTCGTGATTCGGGATTCAAAAAACAATCTTATAAAAGTCCTTAGGTTGAAAAAAAAGAAGAATTGGCTAACGAAACCATTCGATTTTGTTGTGTGAAAATGGCAAAGATCAAATGGTGGTAAAGTCCAAAAAGAAATTTCTACACCTCTTCAGGTCACAAAACATTCAAAGCGGTCATCAGTAGGGGTTGTGCCCAAGCAGAGCATGTACTTTTTCTCGTGCCCATTCCTAAAATGTACACATGTGTGTGCATATCTGTTGACCTGAGTAAATAAGAGATTAGTGATAAGCTTAATTTTTTTTATGACCTTTTTGTTCAAGACTGAATGAATATGTGCACCTGATGTTCAATAATGTTTCGCCCTGTTTTGTTATTTGCTTCCCTTTATATGGTATTTTTTCACTCAACTCTTTATTTACTACTACTCTAATAATACTAATAATAATAGGAAATAAAAAATGGTCTTAACATGGATTTGAACCTGCACTCTCATGCATGCACAGCCAGCTCGTTACCGCTAGGTCAGGCTATAATACAGAAGAAAATGTAGCCTTAATTTCGGTTAAGAACACCATGTTACATACATGCGCACTTACACACTATCCTTGTTTGTCTAGAAATGTTCTTTAATTGCTTCAACACTCGCGCATCATGGATAAATAAAAAAGAATCGAGGAAATGATATACAATTTTAAACCAGAATCATCTTTTTCTTAAATTCTTCGCCACGTGTACGCAGACGTGTAATGTCCACTTGCACATACTTTATGTATGGTCTTTATTCGGATTTGTTCTGTGAAGATTATAATGAACCCTACAGGCCCCAAAATTTAAAGTTTGCCAAGATTCGCCTTCCTTTTCAGCCTTAGCGATGATGGCATCGTTGGTTTCCACTCCCTGACTTTCAGCCGCTGCATCTTTTCTCCCCTCTGCGCAACCGTTCACACTCGGCCCAATAAGCGATGTCATCGTTGGCTAAATTCGCATCCTCATTTGTTGTCGTTCAGTCTACGAAAGCGAAGAGCCGATTTCGAGCTTTCACTCCCCGTCGTTCCGCTCTGCTTGTCTCTTTGCATGCCAGCTTATCAATTCCCTTGTTCATCTACCCAAGAAGGGTAGAGCACGTACATTGTTGCACAGACGACCTAACATGTACAATAACTGGGACGACACGTACATACAATTCCATGAAAGATACTTAGTCAATGTTCATTGAGATTTTTAATTCATTTATTTATATTTATGTTGTTTGGGGCATAAAGTGGTAGTAGGGGGGTGGGTTTGAGCGTTGTTACGCCCTTACCACACTTTGTGAGAAAATGATTGCAGGTGAGGGCATAGGCTCTTTATGGCCGTTTGGGGCCTGATTGGAGATGGCTCTGAGTTCTGATTATTTGTAATTCGCATACAACTTTGCCAAAAAACTCACTTATTTATTCTTTTAATAAAAAAAAGCCAAAATCAACGGGGATTTTCCATCAGGAAGTGTAAAGTTATATAGAGTAGACGAAGAAGTGACTACTTGGTGCGCAATTCTCTTGTCCCTGGCCCCTGTTCCTCAATGGCAACAGGTCATAATATTTCAGTGTATACTGGTAATAATATTCACAAGCGATGTATATTTCAGTACATACAATACCTGTATATACAGACACATAAATGAATATTTACAAATCTCTCGCCATAGTCAGCATTCACTAGCTTTCAGCATTTCCCTAAATAGCCAAACTTCATTCTCCTTCAACTCATGTACGTGACCAACCATAAACATGTACGCATACAAACATACTAACCTAAGAATCCCCACGGAAATACCGACAAACGCAAACATATTTATCTACTTTCATCCCTTTAATATACATAAACGCCCACTTCCTCGATTCAATGAACAGAGGCCTATTAAATATGTCATCCTTATCTCTTGCATAATCATCAAAGGCTTCACTCAGTCCCTCACCTGTTCAAGTCCAATCAGCCAACGCTTTTTCTCCATAAATAAATCAATTTCATTCTACATTAATGAGCGCCTCGCAAAGCACTATTTTTGAGCGCGTCTCAGAGCGCTAATTTATAACGACAATAAATCCCGCATTTAGTTGCGATAATTATGACGATAAACATTAAATCTTTGATGACATCATTTAAGCAGCTGAGACTCCCGAATATAGTATTTGGATTAAGAGCGGAAGGTAAAAGAATACGACAATTAGCGAAGCAATAAACACTCATGTGGGCGTCAATTAGTGAAGTCATAAGCACCCGTATAGATGCCAATCACCGAAGGCAAAACATGTGAACCCGAATTACGAAGACATAAACACTCATGTAGGCGTCAATTAACAAAGGCATAAACAGTCAATTAGACGTCAATTAACGAAGGCAGAAGCCCTTATGTGGCTGCCCATTAGTGAAGGCATAAATACTCATGTGGATACCAATTAGCGAAGGCATAAATACTCATGCGGATACTAATTAGCGAAGGCATAAATACTATTAGCGAAGGAATAAATAATCATGCGGATGCCAATTAGCGAAGGCATAAATAATCATGCGGATACTAATTAGCGAAGGCATAAATACTCTTGCGGATGCCAATTAACGAAGGCATAAATACTCATAAGGATGCCAATTTGCGAAGGCATAAGCATTCAAAAGGATGGCAATTATTGATGGCATAAATACTCAAGAGGGATGCAAATTAGCGAAGGCATAAATACTCATAAGGATGGCAATTAGTGAAGTCATAAATATTCATGGGGATGCCCATTAGCGAAGGCATAACTACTCATAAGGATGCCCATTAGTGAAGGCATAATTTCTCATGCGGATACCAAATTTTGAAGGCATAAATACTCATGCAGCTGCCAATTATCAAAGCTCTACGCACAGATTGATTGAAGAAAAGTGTTGGAGTGATGGGAAATGGAATGTGGGGAAGGTGCATTAAACGAGTGGCGAAAAGAGGAGACAACTTGAAAGTGAGTGTTACCATAGGGAAAAATAAGGCTATAGAGAATAGGTATAGTAAAAATGTGCAGGAGAATTCTTAGCTCTACTAGCAGGTATTAACTGGTAATTTAGGAACCGCCGCATTATATAGTATTGTAAAGATCACAGCACCCACAGAAATAGACCACGCCCCTTTTATATGATCGCTGGA
The DNA here is from genome assembly GCA_963969495.1 of Ceratothoa steindachneri. Lineage (NCBI taxonomy): Eukaryota > Metazoa > Arthropoda > Malacostraca > Isopoda > Cymothoidae > Ceratothoa > Ceratothoa steindachneri. The sequence continues at coordinate 92,108,269 of OZ018317.1, read as the reverse complement.
GAGGACAGAAACCATAAAACCCTGTGTCACTCTTGTTGACCCGTTCTTCTAGAAGGGTTTATCGGGTGGATTAATAGCCCCACAACAGATCATTTTCCCATTAAGTGCAACCCCCCCCCCCCACACGCCCCGATATTCCTGGGTCTGAATGACAGTAACCCAATACGACCACGAATTAGCCTTTGGACATAACAAGTTAGGAAGTATAGATTAGTAGAGCAAAAATAAGAGAGTATAGTGGTGAAAGGGTTTTGACAAGGATAGTAAAGTTAAATTTAGTATAAGTTTGAAGTGGGTATATTTCCCTGGTGGAAGGGTATCTCCAGCAAAAGTAGGTAGTAAAGTAAAAATAAAGCACGCAAGAGCAGGGATGTATAGATCCTTGGTCAAAGGGTAGCTCTGGGAATGTTTAATTTCTTGTTTTGTGGTTTTGGGTCTTGAAATTGGTTGGCTTTCAAGCCTTTGTAGTAACTAGTAAAACTCGCCACTACGGTAAGTCAAATTTCCGTGAAAAGTTGTCGTAAATTGGGTTGTCATAATCGGTAAAAGTGTTACATGTTTGCGTTGATGTTACCGTAGAGGTAAGGTCTTCTTCAATTTTTGGCTAGCTTTTGATACTACGCTCGCAATGTAGCGTAGATGTATATGGCGAGGAGTGTTCTAATCTCGGTCGACTGTTGCTCCTTGGTGGGAGAACGGAGGAGTCTTTTCCTTTCCGGGTCTCTTGTTACGGAACTCTGCGTCCGTGAGAACAACGTAAGCGTCGGTTGAAAATTGGACAAGGTCGTAGAAGAGAGCCTGCTTTACCAGATCTTCAGGTATGTCAGCCTCGTAGTCCCATTTGTATTGTCCGGCCCTAAGGCCATCGACAATATTTTCTGAGCCTGCGTCGTCAGGAAACTGGTTCCCTTCGGCAGCATATACTCTGATGTTTATTATCCTCGAGTTGTACATATACCTGGGAGCCCAACTCTTCGAACAGGTAGCACGTGTTTCATAGAGCTCTCAGTCTGTTGATCTATTTTTCAGATTTTTCTTCAGTTTGTATGTTTGTTTTTTCTCCCCACAATCAGCGAAAGCTAAGTTGCTCTTCTTTTTTTTCTTATTACTACTTAAGTTCTTTCTTTGTTTGAATAAGTGATGGAGTTTGGGGATGAAAGTGAGCATGAGTGTCGGAATGTATGCATTGGTTGTGGTGTATTAGGTGAGGGGTATACATGTGTTGTATGTGGGCTGCGTGAATGTATTGTAGATTTAGAGTGGATGAGAAGGCAGGATTTAGACAGGATTTGTAGGCTGGAGGGGTTAGTTGCTGAGCTCAGGAGGGAACTTAGTGTTAGGCCTAGAGCTGGGAATAGGTTAGGTGGTGAGGTAGGCCAGTTAGACGTTCCAGGTGAAGGTAGAGGGCCGGTGGAGGAGGTAGGATATGATAGTTCTAGTGATAGTGAAGTTAGCCCTCTCAGATTAGTTATAAATAGGCCTAGTGAGGATGGGGGACAGTGGAGAGTGGTTAGGAAACGTGAAGCTAGGGAGGCTTCTCCTGTTCTTTGTGAGAATAGGGTTGCCTCTGTTGAGGTTGTTAGCCAGGGGGAGAATAGGTGTGTGAGTCAGAGGGACACAAAACCTATTAGCTTGACTAATAGATTCAGTGCTTTTAAGAGAGGAAGTAACTGGAAGTGATATGACTGATGGGGGTGGAGGTAGAGTGACTGGTAGTTTGAATGAGAATAGGAGTGGGGATGGAGTTAGGTCTGTGGGGGTTAGGAATAGGAGTCTGACTGAAGTGCTTGTGATGGGTGATTCGCAAGTTAGATATTTAGATAGGGAGTTGAATGCAAGTAGATTAAATGGTTTGAGGGTGTGTTTGCCGGGTGCTGGAGTGAGAGGTCTGTCTGATAGGAATGAGGAGCTGGTGTCTGGCTGTGCAAGGGATGTGGTTGTGATTACACATGTAGGAGTGAATGAAGTGAAGAAAGTGGGTGCATGTGAGTTACGTGAGAGGTACAAGAGGTTGATTGAAAAGGTGAAAGAAAGTAGAATGAAAGGTGTTGTGACAGGTGTGCTTCCAAGAATGGATGTTGGGGTAGAATGGATGTCTCGTGCAATTGGGCTGAATGATTATGTGAGGAGGATGTGTGAGATGGAAGGTGTCATGTTTGTGGATGTGTAGGATAGGTTTGTTGGAATGAAAGAAATGTATGCGATGGATGGACTGCATTTGAGTAGGAGGGGAGTAGATGTGTTGTGGGAGGAGTATGATCGTGTTATTAGGTCTTTGCGGGCGGGAAACTAGATACTAATAGTGGTTAGGAAATTATAAGAGGACATTATAGTACTGAAAGTAGAATGGACTTCGCAGATAACAGAAATAGGTTCCAAGGCGATAGAGGTGAGGTCATTCAAGTTTCAAGAGGTGCTTCAGGGATAGGGAGGTTAAATTGTTTCTATACAAATGCTCGTAGTCTTAGAAACAAGAAGGATGAGCTATTTAGTTATATTAGCAATGAGGATATAGATATATTATGCATTACTGAATCATGGGTTAATGAAATAGAATTTAGTGACACTATAAGTGAATTTGATTTACAGGGCTATAATATGTACATTAGTCAAAGGACAGGTAGGATTGGTGGAGGAATAATTATCTACATAAAAAAACAACATTGTTTCAAGTTTAAATACATCAATAAAGCAGGAGGGAGTTGAGTCACTTTGGATAGATATTAGGTTCAGTAAAAATAGAATGGTGCATTTGGGAGCTTTTTACAGGCCACCTGGGCAGACTGATGATATGGATGAACTAATGATAAGGGAAATAAGTAGGGGATGTGAAACAGATGCAGTTATTATTGGGGACTTCAACTTAAACTCTGTGGGCTGGGAAAATATGATATGTAGGGATAGAACAAGTGGCAGGTTCATAGAATGCTTTGAGGATAATTTTTTGAATCAATTTGTTAATGAGCCAACGAGGGGGGACAATATATTAGATTTAATACTTTCTAACAGTGATCATTTAGTTCAAGAATTGACTGTTGGGAAAGCATTGGGAAATAGTGACCATCAGATAGTTCGTTTTAACTTGGGAATTGAGAAGGGTAAAATAACCGAGAATGCTGAAAAAGTTCCAAATTTTCATAAGGGAGATTATGTAAAACTTCGAAGCTTGCTAAATTTGGTAGACTGGAATGTAGAATTCAGAGGTAAAAATGCTTATGGGATGTGGGATACTTTCAAGCATATAATAAATGTAGTCCAAGAACAATGTATCCCAATGAAGGCCATTAGGAACAAAAGTAGGAAACCATTATGGTGGAATCAGGAGATAGCTAGAAAAATTTCAGAGAAGAAAAGGGCATACAAAAAAGTACAGGTACAAAATAATATTCAAAATTTAAGTGATTATAGAATGGCTAGGAATGAGTTAAATAAGATTATAAAGAAGAACAAAAGGGTGTCAAAAATTAAATTAGCTCAGGATAGCAAAAAAGATCCTAGAAAGTTCTTTAGCTACTATAAAATTAATAACAAGTCTGGCAGAGTTAAAATAGGACCTATCAAATATGAAGGGGTTGTGAGAGAAACTGATGAGGAAATAGTTGAGGTACTAAATGGTCATTTTGCATCAGTATTTACAAAGAGAAACTAAATAGTCTTATGTATAGTACTCATGGGTCAGGGAAAGAGGTGTTTACTAACATTAGTGTGGATCGGAGGATGATAAAAGGACTAATAGGTGAGTTAGATACTACCAAGGCCTCCGGCCCTGATAATATTCATTCTAGGATACTTAAAGAAGGTGTAGAAAGTATCTCAATAGCTCTGGAGAAGTTATATACTAGGTCACTGGAATATGGAGAAATACCCGATGATTGGAAGAGAGCGAATGTAGTCCCCATTTTCAAGAAGGGTAGTAAAGAGGATCCAAATAACTTTAGACCGGTTAGCCTAACTCCTGTAGTCTGTAAAATTCTTGAGAAAATAGTTAAAAAAGGCATTTGCCAACATCTAGAGAGGGAGGGGTTAATCAGCGATGCTCAGCATGGGTTTATATCAGGTAGATCATGTTTGACTAACTTACTAGACTTTCTGGAGTTTGTAACAGATCAAGTAGATAAGGAAGAAAATCTAGATATAATTTACTTAGATTTTAGTAAAGCATTTAATAAGGTACCACATAGGAGACTAGTTCATAAATTAAAAATGATTGAGATATGTTGGGGTGTTTCAAATTGGATAGATGAGTGGCTGAAAGACAGGAAGCAAAGGGTAGTGCTAAATGGTGTAAAGTCAGAGTGGAGGGATGTTATCAGTGGGGTTCCCCAGGGATCACTTCTCGGTCCATTATTATTTGTCATCTATATAAACGATCTTGGGGAGGCAGTTAATAATAAAGTGTCAATTTTTGCGGATGATACCAAATTAGCAGCTGTAGTTAAAGATATTGATGATAATTTTAAAGTGCAGGGGGATTTAAATAAATTGTTATCCTGGGCACATAAGTGGCCAATGACTTTCAACCTTGATAAGTGCAAAGTTATTAACATGGGAAAAGATAATAGAGAATTTAACTATCAAATGGATGGGCATTGGCTAAGCTCAGTAGAGGATGAGAAAGATCTAGGAGTAGTAATAGATAAGTCATTAAGGTTTTCTAAGCAGTGTATTGAAGCAAGAAATAGGGCAAATAGAGTGCTGGGTTTTATTAAGAGAAATGTCAGTTACAAAAGTAAGGAGGTTATTCTTAAACTCTATAACTCTTATGTTAGGCCACATCTAGAGTACTGTATACAGGCATGGTTTCCACATTTTAGACACGATATTAACCTTCTCGAGTCAGTGCAATGGAGGGCAACAAAGATTATTCCTTCCCTGAGGCACCTTGAATATATAGATAGACTGAGGGTATTAAATATGTTCTTGTTCGAAAGGAGGTGTGTGAGAGGGGATATGATTGAGCTCTAGAAAAAAAAATTCCGGGATAGATAAATTGGATGTTAGCAAGTTTTTTGAGTTAGATGATGGAAATCGGACTAGAGGTCACCACTTGAAAATTAAAAAGCAAGGTTGTAGGTTGGATTTAAGAAAATATTTTTTCACCAATAGAGTGGTAGACTTCTGGAACAAATTGCCGCAGAGGGTAGTAGGTAGTTCATATCTAAATGTATTTAAGAGTAGGTTGGATGAGTTTATGGGAAGGGAAGGTTGTGATGGTTCCTAAGTTTTGTATATATTAATATTGTTTTTATATATCTATAGCTGCATGATTTAGTTCTTGACAAGCCTTGATTGGTGATACCCTTGTTTCTGGATGCAATCCTCTGGATGTAGTTTTCCTGGGAGTTTGGGTGCCTTAAAAAAGAGGCCGTTTGACTCGGATGACCTATGATGAGCCCTTGTGGCTTTTGTCATCTGTTATATTATATTTTGGTGGACTTTGATTTTGTCTTCCCCTGGTGATGGTGCTTTTTGTGGGTGGGTTTTGACGGAGGCGGATGACCTTTGATAGCCCCTTGTGGCTTTTGTCATCCGTGTAATTATGTTTATGTTTTTTTTATGTTATGTTAAGACGTGGACCTACTCGGTCGACGTGACTGCGAGGCCTTTTGGGGGTGGGGCGAATGCTCCAACTTTTTAGGCCTCACAGCAGCAGCTTCCTTCCGCTCGACTTGTGCATTTGTTGGGGTAGTTGGGTTAGTGCCTTCTGCAGGGCAGCCATAGCTTGCACTCAAAGATCCCGTGAAAGGGTATTACTCGTCTCCGGAGCTTTTTGGCCGCTCTTCTCGGACTGCGGTTGGAGGTTCACTCGAAGAACCTCGTTTGACGGAGGGTTTTCCGGGAACCACACTTTTTCCAGGCCGTTATTCACGAGCATGATGTTCAGTTCCTTCGCGAAGGTGCCAGGCTTGGTAAGGTTATTTTTGTCGATTTCTCGTTTTCAATTTGCAGGTACGTAGGTGCAGTGGCTACACTACTCTCTGTCTGCGACCGATGCCTTGGCAACTTTCGCGTAGGTGGCGTTAACCTTTTTTACCTCCTCTTTTCTGCCCTTGTCCTTTGTTTTTTGTATGTGTTCCTTCTTTATTGGACAAGTCATTACCATGGTTCTGTGTTGGCCACCACAATTGAGGCATTTCTGGAACGAAGTTTTACATTCGCCAGGAATGGCCTTGGCTGGCGCACACAGAACAAACTGTGAGTGTAGCGTTGGGGCAAGTGGCGGTGGTGTGTGGTTTTACCTGTAGCACTTGAAGCACATTTGCAGGCCAACGGACTTTAAAGAGGAGAAGGCCGTTTTCCTTTGCCTTAATCGCCATTGTGGTCTCCGTAAAGACAACTTTAAAAACGTGGGTGTAGTCTTTAAATTGGATTATTTCGGCTACTTTTGCCAATTGATGATTCCGAAGAATCTCGTTCCTAATTTGGTCTATCGAGTGGCCTCCAACCCAGGGATCGAGGCGTCGGCATATCATACTTCTATGTGTGCGTATTTGTGGCGGTGTCTGGGGTGCGAGATCAATTTTCCGAAGGGTATCTGAGGCACGTGGGGAGGAGAGAGCTTCGATGTCAGCCTCCCTCGAACAGATAGCCGCGTAGCCATTTGGCAAATCAATAGCCGTATGGGCGCAATATTTAGCTCGCCGTAAATTCTCTCGAAGACCTTGCTCCTATCCATTTTTTTTCCGGCCTGGCAAGGTCCTCAGGCAATACGCCGCGTCTTACTCATCTTTCCGCCATTACACCCAAGGGTGTAATTTGAGAAGGAATCTGGGGCGATCGGAGTCTGTAGGTGTGTGTAACTGGTTGTGTATGTAGTTTTAGGGATCCGTTATTAAAAATGAGGAAAACTGGAATGGAGAAGGTGGAAAAGAATGTCTAATGAACAAAATGCGACTTTACCTACAGGCAGCGCAAAGGAGTCCTTCTTCCTTTCCCTCAACTAGCCTCCATCAAGGCAAGTCAAGGAGAAAATTGCCACTTCCGAACGTATCACTGCTTGTGGAATATCCGGTCACGCACAACAAAACAATATTCATCAACCTCATTCGAATGAAATCCAGTCCAAATTTCAAAGAATTTGACTTTACTGTTCAACGAGTATGTAAGAGAACAATCCAAGCGACAAGCGCAGTCAATACGACTACGAATGAGCCATTAAATCAGGCGTTATCCTCCAAATGTGGAACTCTCGATGGATCTCATTTGGGGCATTAGATTGGACTCTCAATGGACTTTGGGGGGGGCACTATATTGGAGGCTAGATGGATCTCTTTTGGGGCACTAGATTGGACTATTGATTGATCTCTTTAGGAGCACTAGATGGGAGACTCGATGGATCTCTTTTGGAGCACTAGATGGGACTATCGATGGATCGTTTTTTGGGCACTAGATTAGACTCTCGATTGCTCTCTTTTAGGCACGAGATGAGAGTCTCGATGGATCTCTTTTGTGGCACTAGATAGATTCCTTTTCGGGCACTAGATGGGACTCTCGATGGATCGCTTTTGGGGTACTAGATGGGACTCTCGATGGACCTCTTTTGGGGTACTAGATGGGACTCTCGATGGATCCCTTTTGGGCACTAGATGGGAATCTCGATGGATCTCTTTTGGGGCACTAGATGGGACTCTCAATGTATCTCTTTTGGGGCACTAGATGGGACTCTCGATGGATCTCTTTTGGGGCATTTGATGGGACTTTCAATGTATCTCTTTTGGGTTACTAGATGGGACTCTCGATTGACCTCTTTTATGGTACTAGATTGGACTTTCGATGGATCTCTTTTGGGTTACTAAATGGGACTCTCGATGGATCCCGTTTGGAGTACTAGATGGAACTCACGATTGATCCCTTTTGGATCACTAGATGGCACTTTCGTTAAAAAAATCTTTCGCCTCTGATACCATACACCTTAACAGGGACCATCGCCTCGTTCCAAGACAATATTTAATTGGGTTGCCCTTTAAAAGAACAAGCCTAATGACGCCATAAAGGCAAGGAAATAATAGAGAAAACAATAATTATTAATAGTAGTAGTAGTAATATAATTATTAGTCGCAAGTAATATCATTATCAATAGTACTACTAACACCATTTTTAGTGTTAGTACAAAATAGTAGGGAGCAGAGTAAATATGGGTACAAGGAACAATATCGAACTAGATTTCATCCAGTGTGAATATCGCGGCTTTAGAGAGTCACTGCGAACTCTAGAAATAAGGTCCAGGAATTCTGGGTGGCTATCGATCCACCTGAGAGCCGAATACATCACTCCATACCTAACACACCATAACGAACAGGAATAAAAACTTTCTAGCATCTATACGATGCTGCTTTAGCCGCAGAGAGTAGATGTTTTGCAAGCATTTCCTTATCGATGGGGCATTCCGCACTCCTACACTATAGAACACTTCCTCTTATTCAACCAAGCTTCCGTTACTCTATGATACAGAATTTACCTAGAGAAAAACGAGGAGAGCAACCACGCTGCTCTGTTAGCGTAAGGCTCCAATTTTCAGAGTTGTCATTCTTGGTTGCTCTCAGGTGGCTAGATAGCCACCCATATTCCTGAAACCCATTTCTAGAGTTCTAGGAATGACTCTCTAAAGACACTTTCGTCAGAATCATCGCCTACTACAACCAAATAGACCACGCGAGACTACCAAGAGGATTATATATTTTTTTTTGCAGTAGAATAATCGCGACTTCTTCCTCCGAGAGAATTGAAACTATAAATCTGATCCCGTATTAGTAGTCTGAATCCACAACTTTTATCGGAGTGGAAAGTTTCATCTCCCACCTTCGTACATATGGATACACACTTGTGCACACAGAAAAGACAGAGGCGTTCAAGAAAATGGAATCACATGTGGGAATTGGATTGATTGGAGAGAAGTTATTGAAAACTAGAATATTTTGCGGGCGGTAATTTTATTATGTTAACTTCTGCATCGCCTTGTTACCAACCCTCATTTGGATAGGAGCTTTTGTTTTAAATCTCGCGCGAAAGGACCTTCCTTCTGGCACAAGGTGGGTAGTACCTGATGAGTTGCGTACCCTACATGTCATTAATGCCAAAATCTTTGTGAATCTTTCCTAAAGATTTTGGTGGAGATTCACCAGTTGATATTTGCCTTATTTATTAATATATAAATTATTATTCTAATGAAGAAAATATCATTGACCTTACCTTTGACATTTGACCCAGAGTGCAACTTGAACCCTCGAGTAGTGTCACAGGGACAATGAGGAGCTGCTTTTGAGTACCAGATTAGCTGCCATTAGAGTAATCTTAAAGGGTTTCAATTTAACCTAAGTGGCCTTCCTTTTCATGATAAGAGGCACACAACTGGAGCCACCATCCTTTCAGAGATGGGAGAGGAGACTAATCTGGACCGATGAGCCATAAAGGGCTGGAAATGATAGGTGCTCTCGACCCTACTCAATCCTCTTCAGAAGCACCACCCATCCGTACGGGTGGCGCTCCTGAAGATGGTTGAAGAAATCCTTGAGACTTTTCTAACGGATTAAGGAATTCTAACTATTACCCTTATCTAACCGCATTGACTTGAACATTAATGTTTTATTTAAATATATTTATATATATATATATATATATACAGTTCAAAATGATCAGAAGAACTGCATTTTCTATCACAACATCTTCCATAGCTTTTTCCTGTCAAAATCCAAGCTATCCAAATTTGGTGTACCATCACCTACATCCATATACTATGTATGGGTAAAACTTATGCAAAATTGAAATTTCCAAAATGATCCGAACTTCAAGGTTACAAATTTCTAGTTGAAAATAACTATTGATTTATCAGTGAACAACTTTGTCCAAGTTCTAACTAATTATAATTTTCAAGTGTAGAGACCTTTATTCTCGACGATGATTGGGCAAAGAATGCTGTCGCAGCAATTTCTTGTACACTTGTCCATTCACTGTGCTCCTTAAATGCACAAGTGGCCCAGTGCCTTCTACTGAAATCACCCCCAGACCCTGATACATACTCTGGCAAACTTCACACTCTTTTAGTGCAATTGACATATAATCTTTCGCCATCTCTGCGACGAACGAACCTCTTGCGATCGGATCTTAACAAACAAATTACACATAGATTCCTCATTGACCTGGACTTTATTCCTTTGGTCATCCATCTATATAATGTGCGCATTTGCGAATGCAATATGAGTCTTTTTTGTATTTTCAACATAAAAAACATCTTTAGTATTGTCTAATCTTATATTAGTATTTTGTCATCTTTCCTTCGGATTTGATGACTTGTTGCAGACGCTTCGGCATGGATTTGATCAAGTTTTGACAAACTTCCACTGATATTTCGTTGCATCATACCTTTATGATGGCCTTTCTTAATTTTTTCTTAATTTGTCTTGGCTTTCAACTTTATTTTTTATTATTAGCTATAAATTTTCTAGGGGATTGAGATCTGGGCTATTACCAGGCCAATTCAAAATATGAAATTTATTTCAGTAAGCCATTTTATCACAATTTTAGCCTTGTGACAAGGTTATCCATCATGCATTAATGTTTCTATCTGTCTCATGGATTGACATTACCACTGGAAGTTTCTTCTGTAACATTGCTAAATACCGTGTGCCATTCATAGTTGTGTTCTTAGGAAATAAATATATGCTTTCTCTCCCTTGGAAACTGAAACAACCCCAAATCATCATACTTGGAGGGTGGTCCATTCTATTTGAGCCAATGTAAAAAAACATCACAAAATAATAACGAAATGGCAAACAATATGAACTGAACAAATTTGACACACGCCCACATGCAACGAACGCCACCAAAATACTAACTTAAGATTGCATTGAGAAGCTGTCATATCAGAGCATTATATGGAAGCTACCAGATGTTGATAGAACAAATAGAAAGTGAATTGTGCGTCTGTGAATATCATTGAAGATAATAAAACATTTTGAGGGTGATCGAATATTTTGCGCGGGCACTATATATATATATATATATATATATATATATATATATATATATATATATATATATATATATATATATATATATATATATATATATATATAGAGAGAGAGAGAGAGAGAGAGAGAGAGAGAAAGAGAGAGCGATATCCCTGTATCCATGCACACAAAAGTTGCACACACTCAGGATGTACTCGTTCTTTCCTACACTCATGTGTTCCTACTAGTGACCAATCTGATCTTTTTTTGTTCAGTTATCTTCTTTTAGATCAACAAACCCCATCGCCACAAAACCGTCATTCAACCATTTGTTTATTAACGCCAGGTTATAACACTGATAATTCTGCTTTCCAACCTTGTTATCTTTTTCCCTCCACCACTCTGACAAATTCCTTTGATAAATAATCACTGCTATCTCTCTCTCTCTCTCAAACAAACATCCACTACGTACAAAACCCCTACTTCCACAACCCCATAAGTTACGCCCACCTTCTCTACACATATAAAAGAAAATAGAGACATATTATTAACACATTCAACCACACCACTTTGTCTTTGTCATTAGTTCCGTCCACCTTCAGTAGATGTGATTCACCAAGCTCAAGCCCTTCATCATTAAATATCAAGTTAAAATAAAGTTATTTTTATCAAGTCATTTTAAAAATCCAAAGAAGAACTTATTTGGCGGACACCCTCAGGAACGAATTCAAATCATGTAGCAGAGAAGGAATATTGTTCCAGCACGGACTGGTGACCCTCGCCACAATCAAGCATCAATTAACTCCTCTGGTTAATTATATATATATATATATATATATATATATATATATATATATATATATATATATATATATATATATATATATATATATATATATATATATATATAAAAATATATATATATATATATATATATATATATATATATATATATATATATGTCGTGGTATATCTCTATATAAAGAGCAGACTTTGCTTTGCAGGTCTTCGTGCTGGACTGACTGACGCGAGGCTAGAAGTGTGCGATGTTGTTGAAGACTCGTGGAACAGTTTCAAAACCACATTCATGAGTCTTCAAACACGTTTTATCCCTCTGAAATGTCCCCGTCGGTCTTTTGTTCAACCAAAGTGGTTTAATCGAGAAATCGGCCAACTGATTAGGGAGAAGAGAACTGTGTACTGGCAATCGAAGATCTCGGGCGACTTTGACGAATACCAGAGGCTAGCCAGGAGAGTGAAGTCCAGCATAGGGGCGACTAAGCGGTCTGAGGAACTCCGAGTGGCGAGACTCTGTAAAGAGAATCCCAAGGAGTTTTTTGGATATGTGAACAGCCGTAAACCAATCCGTCGAACGATTGGCCCTTTGAGAAATGAGGAGGGGGCATTAAAACATTCAGATACAGAAAATGCTAACCTCCTCAACGACTACTTCTCTTCAGTGTTTACTGAAGAGTGTGGTCCCATCCCCCAGCCAATGGATTCCTCCTCGGGGGAAAAGCTGGAGGATATGGACTTCACCGAAGGGGAAATAAAAAAGAAGATCAGTGACCTAATGACGAACAAGTCACCTGGCCCGGATAAGTTTCTACCTAAAGTGTTGAAAGAAGTGCGCGATCAAGTGTCACGACACCTGAGCGCAATCTTCAACATGTCAATCCGGACCGAATGCGTTCCTAGAGACTGGCGTGAAGCGGAAACGACTCCTATCTTCAAGAAAGGAGACCGTAGCCAACCGTCAAACTACTGACCTATCAGTCTGACTTCGATAGTCGGTAAACTCATGGAAAGCACGATGGTGGACAAAATGACGTCGTATTTAGAGTCAAAACTGCTACTGAGGAGTTCCCAGCACGGCTTCCGAAGGCAACGGTCATGCCTGACGAACCTTGTGGAATTCTTTCACTTCGTGTTCAGTGAGCACGATCGAGACAAGGCGGTGGATGTGTTCTACTTAGACTTTCAGAAAGCCTTTGATAAGGTACCACACCGCCGCCTTCTCCGGAAAGTGCGATCGCTGGGCATAGACGGAAAAGTAGCCGGCTGGATCGAGAACTGGCTAAGTGGCAGACGGCAACGGGTGGTGGTGAATGGACAGGCTTCTGAGTGGGTGCCCGTTACTAGCGGGGTCCCTCAAGGTTCTGTCCTGGGACCACTACTATTCATCATCTACGTCAACGACATGGACGGTGAGATGGTTGCCAAAATTTCCAAATTTGCCGACGATACCAAGCTTGGTATTAACGTTGCAAAGGATGGAAATACTGCCCACCTGCAGGAAGATCTTGGGAAGATTGGGGAGTAGTCGGAAACGTGGCAAATGCCTTTTAACGTGAACAAATGCAAAGTAATGCATATCGGCCACAGAAACCCCCAATCTCAGTATATCTTTAAGGGCACTGCTCTTTAATCGAGTGACACTGAGAAGGACTTGGGTGTAACTATTACTAGCCACCTCAAGTTCTCGAAACAGTGCATCGAGGCAGAGAAGAAAGCCCAAAGGATGTTAGGCTACATAAAGCGCCAGTTTGGATACCGTAACAAGGAGATAGTACTTTGTCTGTACAACTCCCTCGTTCGGCCGCACCTGGAGTATGACGTACAATTTTGGAGTCCTTCGTTTCGAAAGGATATCGCAAGGTCAGAACTCGTACAAGCCAGGGCAACCAAATTGATTCCCTCTATCCGACATAAAAGTTATGAGGATAGACTAAGGGAATTAGATCTGTTCTCGCTGGAAACCTGTAGACTGCGTGGTCAGCTCATCGAAGTTTTCAAAATACTTCGAGGGTTCAACAATGTTGACTACCGGGATATTTTCACACTGAGTGAGAACAGAACGCGCAATCACGGCCTCAAACTTGAACTGAAGCGTTACAACCGCAATCCGTGTGGAAATTTTTTCACGTACAGTATCTGCGGTGAGTGGAACGCACTTCCAGTGAAAGTTGTCAACAGTAAATCTGTTGACAGTTAAAGTCAAGACTAGACAAAGTCTTGAAAAGTGGCCGTTTAGGGACGCAAAACAATTGAGCAGCCATGTGCCCGTTCGATTGCTAGTCCAAAGGTACCCTCCTTGAATGGACCGTAAGGTCTCCTAGGGAACCTTCTTTCCTTGTTGTTACTCCTTGTTGTTACATCTATTATATTTGGTTTTAGAGTGCGCGGTGGTTTATTATTAATAGGTTTCGGTAGGCCGAGGTCCGGTTACGAGGTCAGATCCTCGTAAGGAAGGGATAGTCCAATAGATGCCACTTTAAATCTTGGTATTGGCTGAGAGTTCCAAATCTGACTTAGTTACAGGCTGTTACACGACTATGATGAGCTCAAGGGTCGGAAAGTAAAGGAGTCGGCAAAAATAGACTTTAATAAATATTAATGATTAAAGTTAATATGATACAACAATACCCAGATATATATGACAAATAGGTACAGTGGTCAGCGGGTTATTAAGAATAATAGGTATTCTAAAATGCAATAAAATGGGGTAGACCTGAATTATAAATTTGGGGAAGCTAAAATATTCGTTACGATACCTTGTACACAAATGGAGGGTTTGGGGGAGACGATGGTCGTTTCCGGCGAAGCTGTAAGATGATGGCTGGGTCACTTCGACGGGGTCCAGGGTCAACTTGCTTGTAGTTGAAGTATTTTTTTGAGATAACGGGGGGAGGGAGAAGCAGAGCCTTTGAGAAGGGAGGCTGGGAATTCTTCTGGTGAAAGTTCCTTTGAAGAAAACGGAGGGTGAGTTTCTCCGAAACGTCAAATGGTTTTTTGGTCGGCTATGCATACTCAAGGGGGTATTACGCTAAGATGAATCTTCAGTGAAGCCTTTTGGGATAAGACTTAGGTCTTGTTTGGAGATGGCGTCGATGAGCAGAGTCAGACAGGTATTCTTACGTGGAGAAGAGTTCTTAACTAGTACTAGGGGGTGGATATTTGTTTTATCAAAAGAGGGATGCTTGGTTTTATCCCACAACGTTTCCTTGCCTTCGGCGTATGACAACCCGAATCGAGGAGGAGTAAGATCGTCTGCACTCGTGAGCTTCTCTCGCACCAATCTGCTCATTCCTCCTTACGCGGGTAGATATGGACACCAGAAGTGAGGGAGATTACCTCATAGAAGGGGGGGGGGGACTATCACCTATCGTTTGAGTCATGGCGAACGCGGCCCTGGTGACGATTGTCTCAGCCGCTCCCAGCTTGACTGGAAGGGGGGGAGGAGGGGAGACTTCTCGTCCTGTTTACATACTCGCCTTGATAAGAGCTACATTCCATGAGCTCGCTCCTATACTTTCTCACGCTTTTGAGCTTCGAAAATTGTTTGTAAGCTACACGCGGCCCATCACGTGGAGGCAATACTTAAAAGCGACGTTATTTCTCCAATCGCGTGTTTGTTCCCTCACAATATATATATATATATATATATATATATATATATATATATATATATATATATATATATATATATATATATATATATATATTAAAAATCACATGACACGTGATTTATAGATGTATTTAAAGGCCCATGGAAATGGAAATTAGTAATACAACCCGGAAAAACGCTAAGGAGAATATTACATGAACCAATAAAAGCTTAAGAAGGAAAGTGAGAGATGTAGAGAACGGAAAGATAGGGCAAACTATTTTAACTGTCATATGAAAATAAATAAAGAAGTTGGATTTGAACCTGTGTCATTAAGCGCTCATCGCTTATATGACCAACGACGCTCATCGCCAGAGATACCATCCTCAACCCCATCTACTTACTTCCTCCTGGCTCCCTTCTTCGCGATTTGGGCCTGTCCTTCCACCTCTATGCTGATGACACTCAGATATACCTTTCATCAGCCCTTGTGTCCTTCTCTCAATCAATTACTAAGCTCCTTTCAGCTTACATTTCCGTAAACGAATGGCTGTCTGCCAACTTTCTCAAACGTAACCACGATAAAACTGAAGTTCTCCTTGTTGGTACCGCTTCCATGGTGGAGAAATCTAAAGCTCTCTTTCCCTCCTTAAACCTTGGGGAAACCAATGTCGCCTTCTCTAATTCCGTCAGTAATCTTGGTGTTATTTTCGACGATCAACTCTCGTTTAAACTGCACATCCATCGTTTCTGTAAGTCTTCCCTCGGTTCCCTCCGCAACTTTTCACGTGTTCGATCCCATTTTGATCGACGAAGCCTTGAAAGTGCTATTCATGCCTTTGTCATCTCACGCTTAGACTACTTCAATTCTCTTCTAGTGAATCTCCCTTCTTCGTCACTTCGCCCCCTACAACTAGTTTAAAACTATGCTGCCCGGCTCCTCCTCCTTCGCCGCTCCTGGTTCTCCCCTTCGATGCCTCTGTTACAGGAGCTACACTGGTTACCTATTCGCTTCCGTACGCACTATAAAATTCTTCTCATCACATACAAGGCCCTAAACCTCGAGGCTCCACCTTATCTCTCGTCTGCCTTCTCCCGTCGTCAAACTCCTCGGGCACTCCGGTCTAACCTCGCTCCCATCCTGAACACTCCTCGTTCTGTCCTCTGTTCGATGGGTGACCGTTCCTTCTCAGTTTGTGCTCCTAGACTCTGGAATGCTCTTCCTGCCGAAGTCCCATCCTCTCTCTCCCTTGCTACTTTTAAACGTCTCCTGAAGACTCATCTCTTCAGAATTACCTTCTCTCCCCTGGGCGGGCTAAAAGCCCTGAAGGGCGCATTATAAATACCCTGTTATTATTATATTATATTCAGAACGTATTTTAAGGTACAACGTAGACTATTATTATTCTCAGAGATATTAGTTAGTAAGATTAGGACCTATTAAGTCGAAGCTAGAATTAGTCTATCTAGATAGGGTTAGTTTGCTATTCTATTTGATCAACACACAATCTAAATAAAGAAACAATCCAAATTATGGGGTATCACATGAATTCCTAAGAATTTTCAATTTATTTCTATATATAAAACTAAATGTGTTTGCTGGTTTATTTTTTTTCATTAATTGATATTCGAATTGTGCTGTGCATGTATGTCAAATTAAAACAAAATATGACGCTCATGTATACGAAATCTTTGTAAATTCATATTTTTAAATTCTTAAACGAAATATCACATTTAAAGTGTTCAAATTTTCATGAAAATCTTGCATCGGAAAACAATTTGGCTTTGTAACTTACAGTTGAATTATCGTTTGGTTTTAATATATCATTTATATTTAATACATTTACAAAGAATTATTTCTTAATTTCGTATAAGCGAATACGGTGGAATATATTGGCATTCTTTAAATATATTTTATCTTTTAAGCGAGTTTTTTCTTATAATAAAAATAATTGTAACAAGTGTACAAATGATATCACCATTTACATTCAAGCTGAAGCAAAATTTCTCTTATGCCAAAATGTATTCAGAAATCGTTAGATAGCGCCATTTTTACCTCTCATTTTAACAGTAAATCAACATAAAAACGCACGAAATTATATAATGGCTGAAAAGTCAGCAAATTCTACAGATCTTATCAATAGATTTTCCTAAAAAAAAAATACAGAGGAGGATTTAGTAAGCGCAGCTGAAACTGTTCATATTTTTCATTTAATTAAGCATCGCAACTCTCAAAATTAATTAGATTGTAACATGAAATTGAATTATAAGCTTTACTAAGATTAAAAAATCGGACCAAAATTGACATGCGGAAGAACCAAATCAGCTGCCATGGAAGAAACCTACAGAATATCTGCGTTCGTTGACAGCTTAAGACTAGGTATGAAATCGTCTTGTACTTTCAAGCATTGAAGATTGTGTAGGATAAATTAAAACAAGAGGATCCACCATTTTTATTTGACTTAAAGACTGATGATTTAAATACATAGAATCTGAAAATATTTCATGTGGCAATTCAAATCTTCGTCAAAGGATATGGTCTGACAAAGTAGTTAGTTAATCTTTATGTAAATGACGATGAAAGAAAGAAAGAAAACTTTGTAAGGCAACTGTTTAGATGTATAGGTAAGGTGGAAGCCTCTTATCGTCCAGGTATTCTGAACACTCTCACGATCCAAGGTGATAATTGGCGTAACTTCAATTTCTTTCAATTCCTAAATCTGTGCAAAATGTCCTCTTGGTCCAATGGACAAAGGCCTGGCTTTGTACTCCAAACTACCTCATTCGTACAAAAAGTAATCGGCGCAGTGAATTTAAATATGACTCCTTCTTCACCCATACACGTTTGTTTGCCATTCCGATGTACGAAATAAAGAAAAAAGATTTATGGGCCAAAAAGCAATATTTGCCGGTTGCGCGGTCGAAGTGGAAGGAATCGGACACGATGTTGACATAGCAAACAACGTGAAATGGATTCTCCGGAAAACAATCGCTCGAAGACCGTGTTCGAATCCCATAAGAGGTTGTGTCAATCTTTGGCTTCGTTTTCATTTAGACTTCACCTTGGTATATAAATATTTGATATTTCCAGCACAAGACCCCTTACCCACCGACACACCGAAAGTGTTCCTTAAAAGCTATTCTATTTAGAGAATTTTTAGGTTCTCTGCTTAGCGTAGTTTACTAACGGCATACTTTTAACTGTGATCAAGGCGGTGCTCGCTGCCTCAGTGTGCCTGGTTCGAATCGCTTCCCTGCACGGATTTTTTCGAAAAAAGGTAATAAAAATATTATTGCAAGGAAAAATTATTCCGTTTTCTCTTTCAATGTGGTTTAATGGATATATATATATATATATATATATATATATATATATATATATATATATATATATATATATATATATTCACGTGATTGGAGCGCAGACACCTTAGTTATACATTCAATAAGCAGTTGATCACTAGGAGAAGTCCAACGTTTCGAGCCTCATTTGCTCATTTTCTGGTCCTAAATTTCAAAATTTATAATAATAAAAAAATACCTCCTGTATATAAGAAATATAATTCTATGTATAAAGTACCCCCCAAAATTATAATTTTACTGAATAGCAGGAATACCATAAAATCAACTTTTAGTCAGGAAAGGTAAAGTAAAACCACAATGAAGGAGTAAAAAAAATGGCTCAAAGACTTAGAAAAACACTATTTAAAACCTTATTAAATACATAAAAATTCAATGAAAACAATTATTTACAAAGATTTTTTTAAAAGAAACCTTAACACGTATTTGAAACATACCTTATGGGGTGAAGTATCCAAAGGAATACAAAGGAAACTATATTTTAATTTTTATTTAACTGCTCTTGGTTATTTAAATTGCAAATTTGGTTGTTAGTTACATTAGCGATAGTTAATTAACAAGCGCAGGTTGTTTGCTAGAATAATTAAATTATATGTAGGGGGGTTGAAGGTGAATCGGAATATAGTGAAGGTTTTTTTAATCTTAGGAAAATTGATTTCCAAATCCTAATTGCCGGTTCTATGTTGCATGTAGCTAGTGTTTTAAAATTATCTATATTAATCTTTTTTACATTTTTCGATGCGCGTATGTGAATTTTTTCTATTTGAAATAGTGTTCCCTCTTCTGTAGCTGATACCCAGGTGAGCCGAAACCCTCGCCTCGAAACCTTCCCTAAGACAACCAGGGCACTGAATTCGTATATGACATTACTATAAAAGCCTAAAAAGAGTTTTCTTTTGCTGTGGAAAAACTATATATTGGTCTTTGGATTATGAAAATTTGTGTTTCATTGCAGTTTTACTTTACTTTTCCTGAATATAAAATTGATTTTATGGTCTATCTGCCATCGTTTCAAATTTGATTTTTTTAATACTTTATACATATAATTATATTTCTTATATACAGGAGGTATTTTATTGATGAGCAAATGAGGCTCGAAACGTTGCCGTGTAATAAAGGGCTCAAATCATGTTTCTATGTTGTCTAGACTTCTCCTAGTAATCATATAGTGAATGCAAAACTGAGGAGGTGCCTGCGCTTCAATCGCCTGGAATATATATATATATATATATATATATATATATATATATATATATATATATATATATATATATATATATATATATATATATATATATATATATATATATATATATATATATATATATTAGAGTGGTCCAAAATATATGCAAAAAATTGAAATTAGTTGGAAATGTTCTCTACATGGCTAAAATTATGCTATAAGATGTTAAAAGAGCTGATGCAAAATATTGACTAAATTGGTGAATATCGATAACTCATTCCTTATGAATTACAATAATTCGCACAAAAATCAAGAGATTGCATTATCTGAGAAGTGGAATGACATTCACATACTCGGCGTATGATGCAATAATAATTGTTGTTTCAGCTTGTTGATTTCTGAGCCCATTTGTAAAGTGATGACGCAATAACGCCCCCTCGTTTCAAATGGTGATGCAATCGCACCATTTCCTATATAAGTCAGCGAGGATTGATTAATTGTTCATTTGTAGTTTGAAGTTTAACAGTTGATGTAATACAAGTGAATACAAGTGCTTGTTTATGCAAGGGTATATATTAATTATTCAGGTAAGTAATATACTTTGTTTATTCAGTGCATAGATAATTTGCAGTTTTTTTATCAATATCAGACTTACTTAAAGAATATTAGAATTATATGTTAATACACTTTATGTTCATATTTTAATTCACAATATATATATATATATATATATATATATATATATATATATATATATATATATATATATATATATATATATATATATATATATATATATATATATTAATTAAGCATGACTGCAATAATTTTTTACAAACACAGAAGCCTATTTATTTATGTCAAATGAAAGCTTATTCTTTCATGAATATTGAATATTTAGATATTTTAGAGTATAAAAAAAATATCTTGTAAGTATAACTAAATGGAGGGGAACCGTGAGCTCACTCAGTTACAATAAATTTTTATTTCTGTTGTTTCAGATTATGGCTGGAAGTACTCGTTCATCTGCGGTAGTCTGGCTTTCAGGACATCCTACTAGTGAGCTTTCATATGCAAGACTACCAGCATGTGGTCATTTGCTTCGTGTTGTTCAATACCACCATCAAGTGGAGTCAATGACTTTGACACAAAGTTACAACCTCGCTTGCAAAAAAGTCATAAAAGTATGGGAAAGAGCCTGAATTCCCACACAGCGAATAGACTCTTGCGTTAGGAAACTCTCAAGGTTGTATGAAGAAAACCTTTCTTTGAAGAAGAACCACAAAACCGAACTGTACTCATGTAGAATGAATGAGCGTAGTTTCGAATCTACTCTTTCAAAACTTTTTGACATAGCCTCAAAAAATGCTTTAAATGTGGTAAAAAATGAAGAAGATTGCCAATTTCTGTTGATGCAGAGAGAGAACATTTTCTCCTGCAGTATGTCGTGCCGTGATAAGATTACTTCAGTAAAGAAATCTTGTAAGAGATATCGACATGAGAAGGCTTTACAATACAAAGAAAAAGTATATACTTCTAAAAATCAAGCAGATTTCGAGTCATCATCATCTGAAAGAGAAAGTTTAATTTCGGCAGACAAAGAGTTTTGTCCACCTTCTTCAAATAGAAAAAAGAATGCACAATATATTCCTTCAAATTCAAAAAATATCTTTACAACTTCAGGTGTGGCTGCTGTTCTTGATCGTGCAAATATTACGGATAGAAAAGCAACAATGGTTGCTGGATCAATAACACAATCCTTGGGTCAGGATATTGCAGCTATGACACTTTCCAGGAGTCCTATACAACGTTCCAGAAAGCAAGTAAGAGAGGCAACATACAATGAAGACAAAGCTTCGTTGTCTGTTGAAGGACCGATCCTTCTTCATTGGGATGGAAAACTACTACCTGCTATTAATGGGGAAAAGGAAACAGTAGAACGAATTGCAATAATAGTTTCTGTAAATGGAATGGAAAAACTTCTTGGTGTGCCAAAGATAACACGAGCAACAGGAGAAGAACAGGCTATGGCATGCATTTCATCAATTAATGACTGGAATCTTCGTGACGAAGTTCAAGGCCTTGTATTTGACACAACTGCATCAAATACAGGCCTACAAAAAGGAACCTGTACCATAATTGAGAAAGTATTAGGAAGGGAGCTTGTTTGGATTGCGCGCCGTCATTATATTTTCGAAATTATGTTGTCATCTGATTGCAATATTTTACTTGGGCCTACAAGTGGTCCAAAGAGGAGTCTCTTTGAACATTTTAAAGAACATTGGTCGTCACTTAAAAGGATTCTTTTTTAGAGGCGGGCAGCAGTTTATTCGTCAATCCAGTAATGCATAATCTTCGAGGAGAAATGGTCCCATATTTTCAGGAAGCTTTGAAATCTCGTCAGTTGCGTGACGAATATGAAGAATTGCTGCGACTCAGTCTCATCTTTCTTGGGGGCATTGATAAGACAGAAGTTACATTAAGAGCCCCAGGAGCGACTCATCATGCACGCTGGATGGTTAGGCAATATACGTCCTGAAAATATACTTGTTTAAGCATCAACTGAAACTAACGGAACGTGAAAAGGCCAATATTACATAGTGCTCTCTTTTATTGCTTTGGTCTACTCGCGTTTTTGGAATGAAGCCCATTTTGGAATTAATGCTCCTTTAAATGACATTCTGCTTCTTAAAACTTTTCAAAAGTACCCAAATCAGACTATATCTAAAGAAGCAAACACAGCCCTTCACAGACACCTTTGGTATCTTGGAGAACATCTTGTTGGTCTTGCATTTTTCGATCATAGAATTAATGCTGAGTCCAAAGAGAAGATGGTCTCCAATCTCCAAAGTAATGAAAAAACCAAAAGATTTGGACTTGCATGAACTGGTAACTCAAAAAGCTAAGCTAATCTTCAGTCTCCTAATGAAAGATGGATACAGGTTTGCAGAGGATACATTCCTGAAGACTAACCCAAGTTCTTGGGAAGAGAATACGTGCTTTCAAGAATTTCAACGTAGAGCGATTAACTTAATGGCTGTTAATGATCCAGCAGAAAGAGGTATTGCATTTATCAAATCGAATAATGCATCTCTAACAAAAGATAAAGAACAGAAACAGTTGCTTCTCAGACTTGTGGCAAAACATCACCAAAGTTTTCCCTCATGCTCAAAAGGATCAATGTTTAATCAGCAATTTTAGTTATAATTTGTGTCAAAAAGAAATCATTTGCCATTTAACTATTTTCTTTTCACTTTAATATAATATTTTCTAGCCCCCAAATTAATTTACCAGCAGACTAATAAGTTAAGATCCATATAGCCACCAATAAATATTGTTCGATTTTGATGAAATTGAGTTTGTGACCTACTGTTCAATGTGGTAATACAATCAGGCATGTGGAGATAAAAAAACTAAATTTTTTTTTGGGGGGACTACCCTAAAATATATATATATATATATATAAGATGTGGTGGGTAATTTGCCGCCTTTGGCCCCTCTGAATTTGTGCATGCATGTTATTAGGCGTCAATTCTCTCTTCTTATCATTGTATATAATGTATACTAGGTTGAGTATCGTTTGTGGAGGAAGAAATCTCACGTGTGAATTCAATCCTCCAAACGATTTTGGAAGACACAAACTGTACTGTTTGGGTTCACTCTGGGAGCTCCAATGCGAAGATATACGAGTGTTTGCGTGTTAATCTGAGGACGAAGGAAGATGTTTTTTGTGAATGAACTTCCGATGAATTTCGTTGTATATAAAAAGTTGGATTAACCACTTCCTGCTGTTGTCACTTTTGGGGGCATCTCAAAGACAATTTTGTCGCTGAGGTTTCCTTCGGAAGCAAGAAGTTCCTTTGATTACTAAGGCATTGCAATAGAGGAAAGTTGAGTACTAGACGGTGACAGAGGGGCCAGGTCGAGGGGTTTGGTTGAAATGAACACCGACGGGTGCGTTATTGTTGAAGTTGCAGCTTTTTTTTCCGTTTCGTACTGCTCTTCTCAGTATGAGTGAAAAGAGAGAAAATATTTGACTAGTGATATTCCCTTATTCGCCTAGACACCTTTCAACCAAATTGGAGTGGTCTCCTACCCCTGTCTAGGTAGGGAAGCAAACCCACCGCCCCTTTCCTACAGGTTCTAGCCCGGAGGGAGGAGGGGGGTCTGCAGGAGCAAGAAGGTAAAATTGTAAAAGGAGTCGAGTAAAAGTAAGATGAAATAAGAAATATTTGTTATAGGTAAGAAGCTGATCTAAGTTTATATTATTTGCACCCACTGATTAACGTGGAATACGAACCACGAGTCCCTCTTTCTAAGTTAATTCTGTTCAAAGTTGTTAGAGCAACTTCTTTATAGATTATGAGAGAAACGGTTAATCTCTGCTTTCTTGTATTTGTTTATTCATTCGTTTTTATTGATGCATTCATGCCGTTGTCTAAATATATGTTTTCAACTATTACCTAGCTGTATAGTGTTGTGTATTTTGGGTTGTTTGTGATGAATGTATTGTTTGTTTGTATTGTATTTGTTTTGTGTCGAATTGCTAACACGGTTATTTCCTTTAGCGCACTTTACTTCATTGTATTTCACTTTTTTAAACTTCATTTTCGATTGCTTTGCTCACAAGACACTTTGTTACCAATTTTTATCAATTTATTGCCCTAGTGCCCAGCACTTTTCCCTTGAAAAAAAAATCACTTTTGCTGTCTTGATCCAGTATTCCTAATCGTGCATCTAATTCGATAAGTTTGTCTGTTTGGGGCAGGTAGTGAATACCTGGGAGGTAAATTCATGTTCAGGTTTTGGGCTTTTACCGGGTTGAGCTCCCAGCAGATTTTTCCGCTAGGTATCGAGAGTTGAAGGGTGTGTGAGGTATGGTGGTGAGGGTTTCTGCAAATAGTGGATAAAAAGAGTCAATCTTTCTCTCCTCTTCGTGTTGGGAATTAAGTAGAGAGTTTTATTTTGTACGTCCTGAAGTACCCGTTTCTTTGTTTTAAACGTACTATTTAGCGTGATCGGAAAATGGATAAGTGTCTCCCTTTATAGTGCCAGATAGATCTTCCTTTAATTGTTAGATTCAAGCCTCTTAATCTGTATAGGACGTTTAGCACTGACGCTGATCTGTTAATTCTTTCGGCAATATGTCGTTTGTAGTCGGCCGAGTTTATCTGTAATCTCATTTCTTTGCCATCTGGATGGTGCGGTAGAGTTAGTCTTCGACTTAGATATGCATTACCTTTCGTTCAGAAATTAGGACTAGCGTAAATTTCTGATTATTTTTTGGATTTTCTAGTCCCTCTCGAATTGATTTATGTTGTCCATTTAAATGTCTGTCATTACTGCATGAAATTCTTCGTTTTCCTTATGACTTATTTCTAATTGAGTCATGTCGTCAGCAAATTGAATGTTCATACATTCAAGTATTCTTGGTAATGGCAGTTCCGTTGTGAAGATGAAGTGCAACGTAGGTCTGAGGAAACCTCCGCCGGAAGAGTCCGATTTCCAAGTCGATTTCGATACTTTCGTATTCATTGATAACCACATAAGGTTTTCTATGTGAGATAATCGTTGTTTTTAACGGGAGATTTAACATATTATGATGCATGGATTTGATCCAAACTTAATCAAAGATCGATGTGACTGTCCTCTGGTTAGGCCTTGACTAGCTTCTCATTGATGATGCCAAATTTCATTATGGTGTGTTTACCTTTACGGTATCTGAACTAATATTCGAGGGTTAAGTTGGTATCTTCAACTTCTTCTGCTCAGGATGTTTTAGAAGACTTTTCCTATGGAGTTCAGAAGTGATATAGGTCTGTATTTGGTAAAGAGACTGCGTGATTCCCTTAGTTTCTAGTCGTCTTTGAAGTAACTGCGTTAGGAAAACATTGAATATGGTATTGATTGTATTTATTTTATTGCTAGATGCCTTGGAGGCTGGTATTGGTGATACCTGAATAACCTGGCGTCTTCTGCTTGAAAGAGTTCATGGTACTTTTTATTTCTTCTGTTGTTAATGTGGCCCTTGTTCCCAGGATTTTTTCCCTTGGTTTTTCGACCACTGGCAATGGAAAAGTTTTTTCTAAGTTATTACCAAGCTTCTCAACGACCATATCGTCAATTTCTTGGTTGAATTCCGCGTTTTCTTCAGGTGTTTTTGAGAACAATGACTTACTGGGACTTGAATGGGGATCATTATTCTTACAACATTGTTACTACATGCAATGTTGACAAGCTGCATGAGGATGTTGTATGGCATGTAGTGGTTGCTTAGGATTACGTCTGGAGTTGTAGCAGCATTGCCAGTGAGGTATGTTTCTTTCGATGAACATTTCAAAATTTTTACCAATTCTGTGTCAATTTCTTTGGTCGCCATTCGTTCTGCACTTTGCATTTAGGTCTGTCATGAATAGCCTAGGGAGGTATGTACCCCAGATGGTTACTAAGTTGTCCATTGGAATGTAATTCCTTCTTGGCAGTTGATAGCATATAGCTATTATGACTGGAGAGACCTCAGTTTCATTTCTTAGGGCCAACTAGGATTCGTAGATGTTGTTGAGTTCCCTGAAGTTGATACCTCTTCTTTTAGCTATGTACTTTTAGCCAAAAGGCTCACCCGTTGGGTTTGCATTTAAGAATGAATAATTAAAGATTTTATTATTTCTTTCTATGGTATGACCATTCCTTGATATTGATTTTCAGACTATGAGGTTTCTTTTTTTCCTTCCATTTTCCATTGAACACTATAATAGATTTCAATTGTCCTTGTGAGTTTGTCTGGTGGGCAGCCTGAAAAAATTGTTTCCACCTCTAAACTTTCTATATCAGAACTATTTGCGTCTGTAGGCCCATTTACATGTTTTTCATGTTAAGCTTTTATCACTTATAGTTTCTTCTTCCGTTTTGAGGGCTTGGTAGTCCTCATTGATGTAAACTTTGAAGTTTCAATTCTCTTAGTGTTGCCCCTCGTTGAGCGCCTTTTTTCTTTATTTATAATTGTAGTCATCAACCTCGCTCGATGTTGCTTTTCTCGAGTTGGGAAGTTTGGCCCAATCATTGCCACTCTCAAGGTTATGATTTCTGAAGAGGGCTTCAGCGAATGTGCCGTGTTTGGTTTACACGTTAATACTTCAATTGATGATTCATTTTGGATGATGAGGAGCGTTTTAGCTCTCCGATCTCTTTAATTGTAGCTTTGACCACGCTTGCGTAGGTGGCGTTTACTTTTATTTCGGTTTCTTCTTTGTCTTCCTTTTCATTACTTTCAATTATCTCTTTTCTTTTGGGGCAAGCTATTGCCATTTTTATGTGTGTCTCTCCAGAGTTGAAGCATTTATTCTGAGTTTTGATTCAATCTCTCCAATAGTGGCGTTTTGTCCACATTAAGAACAGCTGACATCATTTTCGGTACATTGGCATGTTATGTGAGTCTCCATCTTATAACAGTTGAACGATCTGTATGTTGATATGCGTCTCTTTTTCGACATGTTCTAGTAGAATTCGCATGTTGAATAGAAGGCTGATTTGGGTTATCTTGTTCGCCACTTCGAATGTTACACACGCTATTTTAAATACGTACGCATGAATTCCCAATTTGATAATGTCTGTTATCTTAATTTTTTATTGTTGTTTTTTATTTATTTTATTTATTATTTTGAGTGGGAGCCCACCCATTGTCCAGTCTTCCCCATATGAGGTTCCTTTTTTGCTGCTATTTGAGGCAGCATTCAAATGCTAGTCCTATTATCTTTAATATTTTAACCTCCTCTATAATTCTAGCTTTCCCATGTCGCTTTCACTGTTCCAGACGACTACATATCCTTTAGTGAGCTCAAGGTTGCGAATCAATGTGACCTTGAATATGTTGTGTAGACTGCTTCACATAGTTTGCCCCATGTCCGATTTGCTTCCTTGCTCGATAGGCCTGAGTAGTATTCAGTGGCATTCGAGCCTGCCTCCTTTACTCGTCGTGGAAAGCGTTCTCCTTCTTTACCGAGCTCCAAGGAGACGATCTGTCTTTGTTTGTCTTCTCTTTGGATTAGTGTCTGCCTTCTTCCAAAGAAGTACTCCACGACCATCCTACCTAAAAAGCTCATTTCTACGAGACGGCTCCACGGAATTTGGGGCTCGTAGTACTAAAGACCCATATTTTTCGGGCCCACTAAGGGAGCTTCCATTCAGGATTTACTATGCCCTAGTTATATGTAGTTCTGAGCGCAGTGGTGAGCGTGTAATGTTACTTAGAGAATGATCTAAGTAGAAGTTATATGGGATAGAGACAGAAAGAGATAAAATAAGAATATAGTCCCCCTTTAGTGTATCTATCCGGTCCACTAAAACAAGAGAAATCTCCAATTAGATCGGTGGACGCATATATTTCTTTTCTCGTCATTGTTGATGCTCACTTGCACATCATTCTTCCTTTACCAGCCCGATAAGCTTATGTCAGCGGATGCCATTTTCAGCTAACAGATTGAGTCCGTCTGAGTTAATATTACACGGAGGAAAGAGAAATGGAAATGCAGAGTATGAGGCAGCACAGGGGCATTAAAACTGAGACTTGTGTACAAGGTGGGTTCAGACTGGATTTGTATGTTTATTGTTGATTTTTTTTGTCATGTGGTGACGGTTTCAAACATACATAGTCATCCGCGTTCGCTATCACTGAAAAGGAGCTTAAGCATAATGCACCGTTGCGCTGTAGATACTAGGATATCCTTTGGATAGAGCAATCTTTACATAGGGCGTAGTTTATTGCCTGCCTCAGTTGTCTATTAATGTTTGTATGTAGGTTGCAAAAGTTGCTACATAGACAAAATTACATTTAAATTTATGATGAGAATCTGTAAACATAGATTTTCTCATTACACAGCCCTTCTGTTAACAAGAAAATTTCTTTGATGATAAACCATTTGAATTTTTTCAACTTCATTGCAAAAATCCTTGGGGGTCAATATTTTTCTCAATCCCACTCGACTATTGCCCTATTCCATCACTGTCATTTCATTTAGTCAACCTCTAAATTTCCGTGCGGTTATTTCTCGTCAATCTTTGTTTAAGTTTTATATAATCATATATTTCCATCATCATTCGCACCCCTGACCTTACCCAATCCTCATCAATCAAGGGTGAGTTCACTTTCCATGGATTAGCTAGCAACGGCGGCAGCAAGCGCCCTTGAAAGATTAACGCAGATAAGAAACAATTTTATGCCAAATGGTCAACTCCACCAGCTATACGGACGGGTATAAGCGCCGATTAATTTCCTCTCCAGAAGACTAAAAAACTTTGACTACAAACAAACCCCCTTGAGAGTACGATCTCCCTCTCTCTTTCTGCCAGTCGCAACCTTTCAACTCTCTAAAATTGTACTTGCTGGTACCAGAAAGAGCTTGGAGACCAAGCTCTCCGATGCTTGTCCGGATGCAATTATACCCGACTTTCCAACGAACATCAGCCTGTATAGCACCGATCTTCTCACGGGCAGGAGACTTTTGATGGACTCAGGATCCGTCATCTCAATTATTCCAACCAGGCACACGGATCAACAAAAATAGGATTTCAAGGACCCTCTCCAAATGGAAAAGGGGTCACCAATAAAAAACATGATGAGGGAACATTCTTTATATCTTAAGAGTAGATATTTTAGCATGTTAAAAATTAATGATAGATTTAAAGCGCGCTCACTTAATAGATACCGAATCAAAAATGACAAAAGCACTGTTGTAAAAATGAAAGCAACCTATTTACTTTTCTTTCCCATTTCTAATCACTTACCTATTATTCACTATATTTAAATATAGCGTGATTTATAGAATCGACAATGACAGTGGCTAAAAAGCAGACTCCCAGAGTTATGCAGTCATATCTCCAACATATCATAAATAACTGCCCCCTTTTACAAAAAGTCTCAACCGGCTCTCACCCAAATTACTTATCGTAACGATAAAAAATAATCTAAATACTATTGTCAGAAAGGAAAATACGTCCTAGGAATTCTCCTTATGCAACTCAAATTAATCTAGTACACAAATCCGCCCCTTCTAACTGTGTAGCTAACTACCCTTTTCCCCATTTCACTGATTTTACGGACAATCAGCAAAGCTGCAAGGTATTTTCTGAGATGGAATTTCGGGACGCAGTTTTTTACATCCCCGTAGAAGCCAATTCTTAGGAAAAGAGGCGAGAGTCACTGCACTGGATTTCTTTGGATGACTCGTGATGCCTCAAAGTTTATGAGACAACTCACATTCTTCCCCAAATGTAAATAAACAATGTCTTGGTGGATTTAGACTTCGTCTTTTCATATGTCGACGTATGAGTGATAACTAATATAGAAGAAGCTGAGCACACGATGCACTTAGAACAACTCTGCACGATTGAAATTGTACGGATTACAAATCAATCTTGCAAATTGCACCTTCCATCTGAAACAAATAATTTTAGGGAATATAAAGTTAATTCACTCTTGTGTAACACCGTATTATAAAAATGTTGCTGTGATTACAAAATTCCTAGAGTCTAAAACACAGCAGGAGTTGCAGCGATTCATTGAGCCGGTCAACTTTCTCAAGAGATTTCTGAGAAATACAGCCAACACCATATTTTTTTTTAAAAGCAATTAAAGGTCGTAATAAATCTCCCTGTCCGGAAAATACGTGATCCCCTTACATGGGATAACGATGCAAACATCTGCTTTGACTAACATAAAAAAGGCTGTAGTTGGAGCAACTCTTCTACATCCGAATGGGGATTTCCCCCTACGGTTGATTACTGACGCAGCAAAGGTATATCTGCAACAGCTCTTCAGTGAGTACTGAGAGATCCTAAGATGTGACGTGGAATTTAACACCTAACATAACTTCGTACATATAAAAAACAGCTAATTTAACATTAACATTCCCAGGAATTATCTAAGCGTGTCGATATTTCTTACTTTCAGTTTCTTATCGCTGAATATATGGCATCATCAAATAAAAAGAGGGATATAAATTCATTCTACCAATTCAATTATTTTTAATGGAAATAATGTCTAACGAAAGGTATTCTTTCTTAGTTGTATTACACTTCATATGCCAATTTATCTATTTTCGTATGTCGTGCCACGCACTAAATAATTATTTTGATACCTTAGGCGTCAACATCAAGCACCAACGAGTAATTAACACTTTAATAACATTTAATTGTATTAGAAATAAATGGAAAATAGGAAAAATTTAGCAATACAACCGAACTAAATTCAATTGCATATCAATATTTGTAAAATATAATTCTTTTTTTTGCAATGTATTCAAACGACATTCAATTGGATGTATCAGCAATTGTAAAGTAAGAAGAATTCTGCAATGCATTGCAGTAATTAATCTTCAATTACATTTATCAAGATTTGTAAAAAGAAATTACAAAGTATACATACAAGCTTCAATTGCATTTCTCATATGTTATAAAAAGAACAAAATTTTGCAATGGATTCAAACAATCTTTCGGGACCATTCTTATATCCTCGATTCTCGTGGCACTGCACTTCATGAAGGCTGGATGTTAGTGGCAATCCTACTATTCCTTCCTCAATTCTCACACTTCCATTATATCTTCCTGCGCCCCAATAATTACAAACCATCATTGCTTTTACCAAGAACATTTTATTTGTTTACAATAGAAGTTCTCAATAAAGCTAGAAGTGTGTGTAATCTTCCTGCGATTGAGAAGAGTTCGTAAGATTCTGGATAATAAGAACACCGAGAGTCTTACGATTGTCTAGTGGCTCTAAAATTTAATCATTATACAATTCTAATTGCTCTATCATCTGCTAAACTATTCATGATTATTTTCCTCTTGTAAAAGTTCATTTTCACTCTAACTGTTTAAGTGGCTTGTGGTAATCAATGACTAATTCTTCTGATTCAAGGAAACTACTATGTTATCTGATTTACTTTTGTTCCCACTCCAAAGTCCTGAAAATATTCCTCAGTGCTGCTGTACATAGTTTGAGGAAGATAGCATCTCCCTCTCTTACTCTTTTCTATTTGTATTTTATTACTGACGGAATGCAGCCTAAACGACGATGTTGCATTACTGTAGGATCGTCATTAAGGGTTTGGTTACTTCTATGTATCTGTAGTTCTTAGAACTGAATCATCTTTTTTCATAGTCTGGGAATGCCTTTGCAATAATTGTTTAACATCTTGTAGATAATCATAAGTACTAAAGTTATTATAGTAAGGTATGTTGCACTGTTTGCAGTGATAGTGTGCGCTTACTATAGCAATGAGTAGCCACCTTCACAGTGCATCGGGCACACTACTACGTGCATTGCAGTTTACCTTACCATTGTAAGATATTGCGTTCCCCCATGTGTGGGTGGAAACGACCCCCTATACTGAGACGGCAAAGGTTAAGGCTAAAATACACAATTGATACAGTTTTCTAGGGCTGTTAGATTGGTGTATTGGATACAGTCTTTTGCTTGGCGTGGATGAAGAGCGTCTCCAAGGCGTGCCCGATGCAATGTGAAGATAAGTTATTCATTACTATACTAAACACTAAATTACTTATAAGATCTGCTTCTGCTAGTAGCTAATTGGAGTAAAGTGTTTGGGTTATTGTGTTGGTTATGGCTTTTGTAACTTGTGTGTTGCTGCTAAAAGAGTGAAAACTTCTTTAGTGTCTCTTTCGTGTTAGCAAGACATTCACCAACAGCTCATGTTAGTCGATTGCTACCCCATCCTCCTCAGGCGCTTTACCATTTGTAATGGTCTCAAATACAAATAAACCTTTTTTACTGGTGCGACCTCTTCCTACTCTATTCAAAAGTTGACATCTGGTGTATGGTGGTCATGGTAACAATTTATTCCCTGGTAGAATTCCTCAACTCTATCAAGGTTCTTTTCTCTGGGATTTTTGTTTTCTTATTTATCTTTGAGTGTTTTCTATTTGCTGTCTGCAAGTTGTCTGTTTCATTTGTTTTACTGATTTGTTGTTTTGAATAGGTGTTTTTTAACGATATTTGTATTATATATTCCTATGTTCTATTCTGAGTAGTTTTTTATTAGGTTTGTTGAGTTCTGAATAATAAATGCTCTAATTGTTTTATCTTGTCTCATTTTACGCCTTTTTATGGTCTTTTCCTAGCTTCACTTTTTTGTGTTCAGGGACTGTTCCACTGTTATTTGCTAAAGTTAAACATTATAAAAGAGTTTCTGTTATATTTTTAGTCATCTTTTATCATTCACTTTTGTTAAAAACCATTCCCATTTTAAAATTGCGACAAACAAAAGATAGTGTAAAAAATCTTCTTTTTAGAAGATTGCAGTGGAATTATGGCGCTCATAATGACCAGCTTTCACCAACTTGAGATTATTCTGCCGAATTCGACTTAATCTTTGTCCTTATTTGTGGCTGTTTAGTAGCTGTGATGGTGTTAGTGTTAGTGGGAGGTATATTCTAAAGAGATCCTTATCCCCTCCTGTACGAAAGCGCGGCTACAGCGTACGAATTGTATTACGACTTTTTAAATTCATCTTTTTTCGTTTTTATCGCGTTCTATCCCCTTAATTAATCAGTTTTATTAAAAAAAATCTAGTGTTATATCATATAAAATTCTTTTTATACTCTATGTAAATATGTAAATTTGCATGTAGAATGAATAGATTGAGTACTATATTCACTAATATACGTCCTCCTCCTCTTCTGTCTCCTTTGCTTTTGAATGCCACTGCCAAAAATGATCAATTGAACAGAGAGCTTCTTTGAGCATCCGGGACATACTTTTGTTGTTTTTTGTACTGTTGTGTAGCAAATTCGACTCCAGCATAATTATGAAATAGAGTATGTAAATCTTTAGACATAACATCAGAAAATATATCTGGCACACGTATCCAATATGTACATCTTCATTATCGTCAATCAGCTAATGGAATTAGACCACTTTCTCTGGACTCTAAACCGCTTGATAAATGGACATAAGCACTATCATAACTAAACACATATGTCAAATTACTTGAGGAATTACAAAGTAAAAACACATACATAAAAAAACCCGATTGCGCAATGAGACCACCAAGATGCGTGAATAGACTGAACTATTAAGCTGGAAAGTAATGTTTAATCATAAACATAACCGCCATTGCTTTCTAGAACTTCATTCCACCTGTCAAGAAGCTTATAAATGCTACGCTTGTAAAAATTCTTTGAGCTTTTATGCAAAATATGAATCCAACTCGTTTTCAACCTCTTCTCTTGATGTTAACTTAACGCCATCCAAAATGGCTCTGTAATCCGCTAAACAAATGATAAGCGGAAGGAGCCAGGTCAGAAGAATAGGGAGGATGAAGCAATATTTCCATACCGAGCTCCTACGAGAGATCTTTGGTCATTCGAGCTGTCTGAGGACAGGCATTGGCGTGATAGAGGATGACACCCCTGCTATTGACTAAGGAGGGAGGGGTGACCTTTGCCCTAAAGCTGTTTTCAAACGACGAGGTTAATTGCATTAGAGATTATCATTGATTGTTTGATTGTTGTCTAACCGTTCTCAATGGACAATTCCTTCAATATCCCACCATACACTCAGCATGATCATTTTTGGATGAAGTTCCCTTCTCGGGTTTTGAGAAATTCTGCCTTTTTGATTGTTCCATGAACGGCGGCTCTTAACATTATGATAAAGGATCCACTTCTCATCACCATTAACAAACCTGCCCCGAAATGGTGCCTGAAGGTGTGGTGAAGGCAATGACTCACAGGAAGCAATACGCTGTTGCAGATTCGCCGTAGACAGTTTGTGTGGGACACATTTTCCAAAGCCTAGAAACTTTCCAACCCTCTCCAATTGGCGTAGGACAGTCGTATGGGTTAGGTTAAATTGTTATACCACCTCCCTGGAAATTGTAGCAGGATTTGCTGTGACAACAGCTTCCAATACTTTTGGACGATCTTCTTTTGGTCCGTCTTTTAGACTAAAATCACCACTTCGAAAACGTGAAAACCACCTACTGAAACCTCTTTCATTTAAAGTATAATCCCCATAAATGCTCTGAAGGGATTTTGCAGCTGTACTTTCATTAACACCTTTATTAAACACAGAGTAAAACATGTCCAATGTGATCTTTAGATGAGACGAACATAGGGGTGAATACCGAAGATGATTATGAACAATATTTTTAGAATCTAAAAGAAAAATATATAAATTACTCATTGTAGCATTCCTAAACGATAACAAGAGACAACAAACAGTCGGACGTGGTGAACCTGACCTCAACAACCGGTATAAAAGAACTAGGCGCAATAGAACTAGAGCCCAAACCTTCTCAAGCCCTATCGGTAGGTGAGTCAACCCATGGGTAGGCGAAAGATCGGCCGAAAACATCAAACAAGAAATAGAGAGAAATCAAGAATATCAGAGGTGACCGAAGTGGTTAAATTTCGGAACCTCAAACACGTGTTTAAAATCGTGTTGAAAGAAATGGAGATGGCGGCCAAGGTGAAGAAAGTAGGACTGAAGCTATTCTCTATGAAAATCTCCCCAGGGCAGATTGAAAGGGTGAGATTCTTCGAGCTGCTAACTTGCTTCTCCTGCTACAAGGTCGTAGAATACCCTACTATTGCCTGCTTAGACAAGGAGAGCGCTAAGATCAGCTCCGAGTGCGCACAAATCGGCCACGACTGGATGCAACGGTTAACGACACGAAAGTGTATATTAATGCGCTGGTCTCCACCGTACATTGAGCTTGCAGTGCCCAGTCAGGAAGGAACACCTAAGAAAGAAGAGAGTAGCGGCTGACAAGCCAAATATCTCTTACGCACCAGCCGCCAAGATCCCTCCACAAACTAACACAACGCCGGCACAACCCCATATAGTCCTACAGCTTACCAATGCGACCCCTCCTAAAATGCTAGCATGCATTCTCCACGCGCATGTGATGAACCTAGCCTGCCCGGGTTCATTCAATACCGAGATGAACAAGATGCTGGCTGCAAATGGCCTGGAACTTATCACTTTCCCGGACAACCCACAGTCAGACAAAGTTCTTTCGGCAACCTGCAACAAGGGAGCACAAGCAGGACTAGTCAAGCCGAAAAAAGAAGCCAAAACCCACGAGGATGTACTTACAGCGACTAAACATGAGCATGCAGCCAACCAAACACAGCTGCCTGGTTCGCCCTGACAGAAAAAAGAACAAAAAGAGAAACAAAGAAAAACCCAGAAAACAATAAGAGGAAACAGAACGACTACCACAGCAGGAAGAACACGAGCTCGATGGAAAGGATATCAAACGGACCATCGCCCTTAGCAAAAACAACACTCAACAAAGAGATATCCATCGAGGAGGTGATCTCAGGAGCCAAAAGAGGCCACATCAAGTGGTGCTATGACTCACCCGAAGAAGAAGAATCGGTCAAGACAGCTCTAATTAAATGCAAAGTAAGGCTCTACGACGACAACTTCAAACTCTACGAGCCATCCTTCTTCAAAAAGCTACGATCGGGCAGACCCAACAACCAAAAGCCCTCAAGCAGCTCAGAAACACACGATGGCAACTAGAAATATGTTTACTATTTTAGCACACATCGTTCATGGGTGGCAGGCGAATAAACACCAGCTGTACAACGTCTACCGAGAACCAGATCTGGATATTCTTCTGTTGTTAGAAACTGGAATTAGGGACGACGACAAGCAGAAGTTCTTCGGATACAACGTTCTTCAAAGCAACATAACAGGAGAGAGGTTCGATGGAACTATAATATCGGTCAAAAAAGATCTGCAGTACAGACCAGGGAATCCAATGGACGAATCGTTTCTATCGATCATACTGGGTGACATCGAATTCAGCACGGGCTACCAACCTCCCCGCCGTTCATACTTGCCCTACCACGACATGTATACCCTTTTCAGAAAATAACACCCAGTGTTGTTCTCCGGGGACCTGAACAGAGCAGCGGGTTATGCAAGGACAAATGCAAGAGGCAAGAATCTTGACCTCTTGCTAGGAAGGGATATTGCTGAGCGCATCGGGCCGGATTTCCCTACATTTTTGTATCCAGGGTCGGCCACCAAGCCTGATGTAGTTCTTATGAATCGCGGCTTCCCCTTCCACCAGCTCTTCAGTTCAGGACCGCCGACACCTAGCGATCACATTCCCATACTAATCACCATAGCAGCTTCTCCTATTCCAGTTCCTGTTGCTCAAAAGATAGACTTCTCGAAGGCCAACTGGGAAGAATACAGGAAGGCGTTCCCATTGGACCTCCCTGACCTAGACGGAGCATCCGAGATAGACCTCGACGATGAGCTTACTGCTATTAATGCCTGCATTTCAAACGCAGACTCGATAGCTATCCCGACAACCTCTCACAAAACCACACTCCCAACCACTTCTACACAAGATAGAGTGGTGCTCCAACAGCGTTTCGCTGATGTCTAAAACCGCATCATCGACATGAACTACTCTAGAGTCATGGATTTCCGACTAGTTCAACACCTCAGGGGACAGCTGAACACCACGCTGGCGCACGAACTGAGGGAGAAGTGGAACCCTCTAATTGAAAATTTAGACACTGATAAGAATCCGAAATCATTCTGGGAAACAGTCAACAGACTAAAGAGGAACTCCCGTTCCCATGGCCCAACTGCAATTTCGCACGAAGGTACCACAGCGACCACTCTCAGAGAGAAGGAAAGGCTGTTTCGTGGAGTCTGGAAAAATGTTTTCAAAATCTCCGATGAAGAGTAGGCAAGCTTTGACCTAGGCTTCGAGGATCAGGTTCTCGAGTACATGGAGATGAATGAGGGCAGGTTCGACCTTTATGGAACCTCATACCTCCACCGTCTACATGGAAACTCTCAAGAGGAGAACCCCATCACTAGTGCAGAATTGTGAGAAGCAATCGCTTCATTTAAGTCTAAAACCCCAGTCCTCAGCCAAATCACCATCAGGCACCTGAAGGAGGCACCCGAAAGATTTCGGACTAGGCTGTTGAAACTGCTCAATTCGTCCCTAGCAATGGGATATTTCTCAGACGGCCTGAAAACCTCGAAAATAATTTTCAGCCCTAAGTCTGGGAAGCCAGCGAACCAGGTCATGAATTTCAGAGCACTCCCTGTTGAACGAGGAACAGCATGGATTCAGAAGACACCGAAGCATGGAAACAGCCATAGCCCACATGCTTTAACACACAGCGGGAGGGCAGGCTAGAGGGTGCTGGATCGGGGTCGTTTGCAGAGACATAAAGAAGGCCTTCGACAAAGTTTGGATCGACGGGTCTGAAGTACAAAATTTCGTGACTAAGACTCATCCCCCACTTCGAAAAGATCCTTTGTAGCTAATTGACCAACAGGCAAGCTGTCACTGCCTTCGATAAGTATACAGGGAAAGCCTTTGAGCTCCTGCCCGGCGTCTCTCAGGGAGGATGCCACAGCCCCACTCTCCACACCATCTTTACGAGAGACGTCCCCAAACCAACTGATGGAAGAAACCTCAACATCCAATATGCGGACAATATTACCCAAGTTTTGGTTCGGAGAAAAAATTCTGTGAGGATGGTGGCCAGAGCTACGACAGCAGAAGCTAAAAGAATCTCAAGGTTCGAGAAACGCTCTAAAATACTTACCAACGTATCAAAATTCTCAGCAACCGCAATAGCGAGACTTCGTTCCGTCCCTCTCAATCTAGAAAACTCCAAAATTGACTACTAACCGCACGTGTCAGTCCTCGGCTACAAACTTGCCAGTACTTGCCTGAACAGACACGTCAGCTCTAGGATTGGATACGTCAACATTGAAATTGACAAACTCCTCCGATTCAGAAACCTCAGAACAGCCAATAAAAAGAAGTTGTACACGTCTAGTCAGATCGAAACTGGTATATCCTGCTATTTCGCTCAACGCAGCGTCAAAGAAAAATATGACAAGACTTCAGTGAGTGCAATATCAAGGCCTCCGGTTTATTACCAACGCTAAGTGGTATGAGTATCGGACCTCGAGAAGCCTCCATGAAGAAACATGTCTTGAACTACTTAACACATACCTCTATCAAAAAGGTCGAAACATCTGGGCAAGACTAGAGGCTATTCTTCCAATGGAGACTGTAGCGGCTCTAGACCCAGAGACAGAGGGAGGTGTATACAAAAGATACCTCTCCAGCGCCAGAACAACGGAACCGGTACCAAAGTACGACTAAAAGGAAAGAAAAAGTTGCGAAATAATAAGAGTAAAAAAAAATGAAAAAGATCCCAAATTGGGACAAATTAGTATGTCAATAACAAATACAAAATAATAAAAAGATCCCACAATGGGACAACATCAACAAATACGAAAAAATAAACAAAATAACAAATGAGATGGCCCATTCACCGGGCACCCACACCCATACATATCTGACTACCACTTCCTTCCTTTTCTCGCTATTACCCTCCACCCTCTCTTCCAAACTCCTCCCCTTTTTATTCTATCTTTCTCTTTCAAGATTCAAGATTAAAGTCATTTGAACTCTCCTGGCTGAAAAGTAATATGAACTCTCATGACGGAAAAGTCATTTAGATTATCCGGACATCCTACGGAAAGAAACAAATCAGAATCGAAGGGCAAAAACATTATGGCCCCACATGAGGCCATCATCATACAGCACTTAGCTGGC
The DNA here is from genome assembly GCA_963969495.1 of Ceratothoa steindachneri. Taxonomy (NCBI): domain Eukaryota; kingdom Metazoa; phylum Arthropoda; class Malacostraca; order Isopoda; family Cymothoidae; genus Ceratothoa; species Ceratothoa steindachneri. The sequence continues at coordinate 92,068,756 of OZ018317.1, read as the reverse complement.
TATGGCCGCCCATGTGGGTCATTGTAGGGAATGAACTAATGAATATTCGGCCGGATTTTTCCATTAGGGGCCAACATTTCCATTCACATATCCTCTCTCGGAATTTCCCTGTTACCTTTAGAACTCACCCCTCCACAGTTGACCCTTGCTTTTTCTGTACATGCCCCGTCCACCCCTATAAAATAGGGCAACATGCATCACCTCACGTGATACCCGGCAGTTAAAAAAAACAAACTTACACAACTCATTATTACTCTATCCTTGGTGAAGGGGAGGGGGGCTGTAGAATTGGAACCTTAACTAAAAAAAAATCACCCAAAAGATAAATCTGAAATTAGACTTTGATCTTTGGAGGAAATAATCATAGAAAAAGAGATTAATTGATACGAACTACGGCACAATAAATGCTTTCTAGGTATTTGGTTAGCGCCATCTTTCCCTCACATGTCCCTATCGGATAATGAAATGCACATAAAGATCAGAATGGCATTTACTGTTGAGTCCGAAAGCACGAGGTGCAGGTTTGTGTTCGGGTGAAGGTGTCCTAGAACTATTGTGTGCGCATGGGATAGGGTCCATTAAGAGCCCCCCCTTCCCACTTCGTCAGGGTTCCGAAACACAGGGGATAGTTGATATGTTGTGCTATGAAGGCGGGTCATGAAATTATAGCGGCGTTGTGATTAGCTACGTGCGTGTAGAGCTAAGAGTATTTACACCCGCGGAGATGAGTATCAGCGTATCCACCCAATGGGCAGCGGGCAAATGCAGCTGCTGAAAGTTATTATCTGCATTCGCTGGGCTTCACCCCAAAACCTCAAGGTCAGAAATCCAAAGTCGTATCTACTAGACGAACGAAAGGTCCTAAATGACTTGTAGATATCTTTGGAATCGAGGAATCCCGTCTGCAATCAATCACGATTGAAGAATCGCCCTCCCATCCTCAGCACAACTCTTTAATCACAATCTCAACCTTGAGATGAAGCTTGAGCTTCATGATGTCCCGCCTTCCTATCTAATATCACTATGGCTTATCGTGCGTTATCTCGGTCTGGCTACCGGCTTCTTTTTCATGAAATTTAACAAAACAATGACCCTGCCCGGTAGCGAAAATACCTTCCAATAAGTCATTGTTCTCGAGCGCATTGTCAGTTTATCTCCCTTAAGTAGTCGCCGTGGCGCTTTGATATTGTCGATTGGTTAGAAGCTTGGACGAAGTCCTTTCGTTCAAGTAGAGTTCGAAAGGATGACGCCGGACCATTTAGGAAGCAAAAGATATAAAGCTGTATAAAAAGAGCGTGCCAGGAATGAGAAGGCCAAGATGGTGAAATTGGCGAAGTAATAAAGTTAAAGGTGAGGTGTAAAAGGTAGCACATGTAAAAGATTTAGAGTCCCATGGACCTGGAGAGTACAAAACCCCCTGAATATGGCTCCATTCCGTTAAGGTGATAACCGTAAGGAACCTGTAAGTGAAGTGTATTTACGAATAAGAGAAAAGGAGAAAACTAGGCAAGCTAGGGAATATTATAAAGTGTGCAGTAGGTAACGAACCAGAATGATAGAGCAGAGTACATAAATCACTAGGGACTGTGGACGCGCAAGTCTCCTAAATTTGCTATTGTTTGGTAATTAAATAAATTAAATTGTTTACTTTTGTCAGCTTCTCGTGAGGGATATGTCTGCTACATAAATAAACAGATGTGGGCGCCGCTACCAAATTTTTTAAACCGCTATCCGCTACTCCGCGACCCTTGGCTAGCTGAAACCGCTAGTAGCGCTACTTTTTACCAATCGCGAAACCGCTACCCGCTACTCCACTATCGCGACTTCTTATTGTAAAGCACTACTAAAGCGCTGCCCCCGAAACAGTTTTTCACTGGTTTTTAATCAATTTCAAGGAAAACTACTAAATATTACATCCCAAAATAGCAGTTTTATTGTAAAGAAAGTAAAATAGGTAACGGTAGCGGTTTGAATTTTTTTAGTCCGCTTGACATTACTCCACTACTTTTTGCTTATAAAAACCGAGTCCACTACTCCGCTACCATTTAGAGAGTCCCCAAGTAGCGGAGTAGCGGACTAATGTAGTGAACCTCCTAACTCTGTAAATAAACACCATACATTTAAATACTAGGGTAGGAAGGGCACATTTAAAACCACCGGGAGCAAGTTTTACACAAAGTACATTACGCAAAGGGAGGATTTGAGTCACTTGTTGTTCACCACCACCACCACCACCACCACCCTGAAAACACAAATATAGGAGAACCAAAACTAATTACTGAAAATATCTATTTTCTAAATTAATTCTTTGTTCACAAAGAATATCGGAAAGTATATTGTAGGTTTGGAAGATGAAGTGAATGTGAATATGAGAGAATTCGTGGGTGTAAAACTGGTACTGTATCAGAGGAAGAATAGGCATGTAAATGTTGGTAGTGCTGTGAGATTTCTGAATGAATGCTGGTAGGAGATGATATAGACGCGAAAATGCCAAAAAGATTGTAGTGCTGGTGTTGTGTATTAAGGAAAACTGCCCGAGGAATGGGAGAATGATGTATTAGTACCATTATATAAGGGTGAAGAAGAGAAAGTTGAATGCAGGGATTGTTGTACGAGTAGGTAAAGTGTATTGGAAAATTCTGATTGGGCATATGAGAAGGATTGGTAGGGGATGAAGTATGTGGGTTTAGATCTGGTATACGGGTGGAGGTGGATAATGTACATACACTGAGACAGTTGAAAAAAAGAAAGGATAAGAGATGAAAATTGTATGCTGGGTTCACCGATCTGCAGAAACTTTATGAGTGTGTAAATAAGGAAGCACTATTAAGAATGTATGGGATATAGGAGACCTGTACTAGTTGTATACAGGGATAGGTTGATACTATGCTATTTTTTTATGTGACAACGGTTGGCGACAAGCTTCCTGGTACGCGCAGGTGTTACTATCGCCCATATTGTGCAAACGTTACAGCCCACTAGGACAAAGCACTCCAAACTAGGACAAACCACCCCGATTTTGAATTTATTGAGAAGTATTCTCACCTTTATGACGATCTCTATAGTCTTTGCAGAAACGGCCACACAGTAAATCTAATTTGGTTATTTTAAATGCCTGTCTGCATGATTGATTTACCAGTGGACTTTAGATTATGTAGCCTATATTACGTAGGGGGTAAAAATATCCGGTCGGAGTTAGTTGTTATAAGGTGTAACACACTGCACCGTATGAAATATGACCGCTCCCACAACACCTGCTACCACAGGTTTTTATAGTTCAGGTAGTTTGCGCAATTCACCCCCTACCAGGAAGACTGCACAAACAGGTGGAATCAAGCCCCCTGAGGCATTGCAAGTGCTTAGTAAAGCTTGTCCGAGAAAGACGCGACGTGGTAGCAACTAAAAAAAGCCCTGATGTGATACTAATTAAAACACCCGATATGAAAATTGTAAAAAATAAGGTTAGCAAGTCCCGAGCCCCCCCCCCCCTCCTCTCCTAAAAATCAAACTTGAAAATTGAACCTAGACACTAAAGAGCCCATATGTGTACTGAAACTGAGAAAAAGAGACTACTAAGTTGTTGGTGTCTTGGGTGTAGTGATAACTACTCAAACTCAACATCAGGGGAGAAATGGACGCAGTGTATAAAAATAAACAAAGAATGGTCGTCAGAGGAATGCACAAATGAGAAAGATTATTATGTATGCCACATTTGTGATTGGGTCAAATAGAGTTTAAAAAGACGAGTGATAATACTTGGAATAACTTGAAGTAGGCAGGATCAACACCTGCCATAGATCATTCTTAATCTTGATCATGACTTGATCTGTTTAGGAATTAATTGCTTATTACTTAATCGGAAAGTATAAGCCCCTTTATTTAAAGATTTGCTGTAGTGCCTCAAATGAATTGTTAATTGTTGTTTCCAATAAGGCTTCCTCTCATTTGATATTTTTTAACAACTCACGTCATGATCTGTAACAACGTGCCCCTAAAATCCGGTGCGTTGTACATAGACCCAGCACTGGTTATTCAGCTCTTTCTCAAGAGGAAACAATTTATGAATTTTGTGTTTGATGTTTATATGTTATCATGTGTAGTTTTGGATTGAGAGGGGACAGGAAATGTTAAAATTATGCCAACTAGCCCCCGGTTTCTCCCAAGTTATAAAGTATTGGATGGTGTGAAAACTATTTATTTTTGAAGTCAGGTATATTGATTAGATGAAAGTAAGCTAGAGTGAGTGGTTTGATAGAACTGTGAATGTGTAATGCAAGGTTGTTTGATGTTCGCCATGGATATATATATATATATATATATATATATATATATATATATATATATATATATATATATATATATATATATGTATATATATAGTGGTGTGCAAATTAGTTCAAACAGTACCAATTTTTTTTGTTTTCCGTGCAGAATAGTGTACTGGTAAGGTCTGGCAACTTTTTTGTTGTGCCCTGGCTACACTAAAACCGACAGTGCTACACCAGAGCTTATCGTGGATGATTATTGCTGGGAGGGTGCTACGTGGTGAACTTGGTTCTGCCGGAATATTCACCTTCCAATCATTATTAGACTATAAATTTATTATGGATATCCCACTCAAAAAGCGTGGAATTATTATCGCTCTTAGAAAACATGCTGAGGAAATTAAGGTAGCAAAGTCAACTGTTGGCGACATTGTGAAGAGAGCAGAAGACACTTGTGAACATTTAACCATTCGACAAGGAAAATGTGGAAGAAAACGAAAGACAACACTTCACGATGACAAGGCTCTCATCAGAAATAGTGTGAATGATCCCAAGAAAACCATTAAACACAACAAGAGACATTTGTCTTTAGCTGGTGTAAATGTTTCTTCTTCAACCGTCCGGCGAAAGCTCATTGAAGTTGGCAGATTTGCTAGAAAACCGGTACGTAAACAGATATTGACTTCTGCTATGAAGACAAAACGTTTTCGCTGAGCATGCAAGTATGCTGGATGGAAAGCAGCTGACTTGAAGAAAGTTAGGTTTTCAGACGAATCGCATTTTGAAGTACATGGCTATAGATCAGTGATAGTAAGACGAAGTAAATATGAATCACTTCAGCCAGGACACATTCAACAGGCGCCAAAATACCCACCTAAGACGATGTTTTGGGGTTGTTTTAGCGCTAAAGGCTTAATCCTGCAGACTCATTTGCTTCGCGATGCAGAAAAACTTCCCTAATGGAGGTGACATTTTCCAGCAGGATCTGGCTCCGTGCCATACTTCCCAAATAATGCGCACACTCTTCGCAAAAATTGGACTTACCGTTATAGATTAGCCTCGGAATTCCATGGACTATAATTAAAAGTAGAATCGAGAAAAACGACTGTTCGACGATGCAGAAGATGATTTGTGTTGTCATCAATGCCTGGTACCATAACGAAGAACTGGCAGAAATGTGTTCAAGTTTGGTTGAATCTCTGCCGGAGAAAGTGAAGCAGGTTCTAAAAGCAAGAGGGTAGCCATATTTCATATTAAATGTACCATTTATCTTATAATTGACGTATTCTTTTCAACTATAAACAACAATTATCAAATAATTGTATTATTTTACAACTGCCTGAACTAATTTAAACATTACTGTGATATATATATATATATATATATATATATATATATATATATATATATATATATATATATATATATATATAGCATGGAGAGGAGTTGGTTGATTGATAATACTTGTAGCGAGGTGAGTCAGTTGATGCTTTGATTGATTTTGGCTGGGTCGCCAGTTCCGAGTTGGAACAACATTCCATCTTTGCTACATGATTCGTTCTTGAGGGTGTCCACCAAATAAGTCATATTTGAATTTTTATAAACAACTTGATGAAAAATAACTTTTTGAACTTTAAATTTTATGATGAAGGGCTGGAGCTTGGTGAATCCTATCCGCCGAAGAGGACGGATTACAACGATGAAGAGGAAGTGTGTGCTCTACTGTGTTAATAATGTGAAGCACACATATAATTCAACGATCTAGCAAGTCAACTAGAGAGGGATTTTGCGACCATATCTGCGGCTGTAAGCTAAATTGTGGAATTTGCGTCACTTACTGAGAAGTGATGTGATTGAGGGTGGGAGAGTTGCGCGTCGCGGACGTTGAGCGCCCCGTTGAGTCGAGTTGGTGCTTCGGTGAGATGAATATGGCTCCCTGATGAAAGGTTGGGTGGAGTCCATGGTTGTACTTCGCTCCGTTGAAAGAATTCAATGATGACCCAGAAATTTGATGGGATTGTTTCGTATGATGATGAGAGTCACTCCGTTCGATTATGATGATATTTAAAGTTACTTCAGTCGATGATGATGATTTTTGAGTCGCTCCGGTCGATGATGATGAGTTTTGAGTCACTCCGTTCGATGATGATGATTTTTTAAGTCACTCCGGTGTCACCACTTTGTAGCGAGAGAGGTTGGTTGGTTGATATTTGTAGCGGGATGAGTCGGTTGATGCATTAATTGATTGTGGCGGGATCACCAGTTCCGTGTTGTAACAACATTCCATTTCTGCTACATGATTCGAGTTCGTTCTTGAGGGTGTCCACGAAATAAGTTCGTATTTTGATTTTTATAAACAACTTGATGAAAAATAAGTACTTTTCAACTTGAGATTTTATGAAGAAGAGCTGGAGCTTGGTAAATCCTATCTTGCAAGGTCGACCGATCACAACGATGAAGACAAAGTGCGTGTTCAACTGTGTTAATAATATGTATCCGTGTTCTTGGCAAACATGGTATTTGGAAAATGAACAGTAACGGTCTCAGACTGCTGACACTGTTCACAGCATAATTTTTTAATTACTAATACTACATTTCAACTTCCGAACAAATATAAAACCACTTGGACTCACCTACGTTCCAAGCATGGGCATATGATTGATTTTATAATAACCAGGCAGAGTGATCAAAAGGACATTTACCTCACATGAGCAATGAGAGGTGCAAAGTGCTCAACAGATTAAACTATGTTACTCTGCAAGCTAAATCTTATATTGTAGATGCATGATCGGACACAATCCTATGCATGCATTTTGTGGGTGGGTTTTAACAAATGCTGATGACATTTGATAGGCTTTTGTGGCTTTTGTCATCCGTGAAATTATGTTATGTTATGTTATGTTATAATACACCCCCCAGGTCAGCATGCTCCTCGAAATGGCCAAATACCAACAGCTTGAAAGATCAAGTAATACAAAATGTTTACAGAAGTTCACTATATGTAAATTTCATGCAATGCCACAACCTCCCAACTGTGACAGCTAGCGACGCCTGGATCACTCTTCATTCTACTCTGAATCAGTGTACAGAAGAGACTGTGTTTTTAACTTCGACACCATAAGGAATGGTTTGACGAATATGCGAAAGACATTCAAATATTGCTGACGCAGAAGAACAAGGCACATGAGGTCTGGCTCTCAAACCCAAGTTCCGCACACCTGAAACTAACTTTTGATAATTTAAGAAAGGAAACACAACTCAAGTTTCGTGATATGGAAAATAAATGGTGGACCAACCAGGCAAAGAACCTGCAACACCTTGCCGACAATGACAACCAACATGGGTTCTACAACGGCCTGAAGACTATATATAGCGCTGTAAAACGCAATTTAGCCCCTGTCAGATAACAAGGTGGAAATCTTCTAAAAGACAAAACAGTCATTCTAAATCGCAGGGGATAGCACTTCCAAACCCTGTTAAATCATAGAAAGTCTATAGAGCCAAAGCTTTTAGATGCAATTCCTTAGGTACCTCTAGCAATGGAGATGGACGAACTGCCCACTTTTGAAGAAACTCTTGACGCCATAAAATCCTTAAAAAATAATAAATCGCCTGGCTCAGATGGCCTTCCCTCTGAACTGTACAAAGAAAGTGGTTATTTCTTGCACTCAAAGATACATGAGCTCATGTCGATCATCTGGAATACCGAAGAACCTCCCGCTGAATTTCTTAAATCTGACATGGTGTTTGCATACAAAAAGAAGGGTGATCAAGCACTCTGTAAAAATAGCAGAGGAATCTCTCTACTGATAGTGGCCTCTAAAGTTCTGACAAGAATTATGCTCGTCAGTTTATGTCGTCATATAGCAGAGAGCACCTTGCTAGAAACATAATGCGGATTTCGTAAGGACAGGAGCACCTGCGACATGAGATTCTGTGCAAGACAACTACAGAAGAAGTGCAATGAGCAAAAATACAGACCTCTACATAGCTTTTATTGACCTTCAAAAAGCTTTTGATACAGTAAATAGGGAACTACTATGGATCGTTTAAAAAAGTTTGGCTCCCGTCCAAAATTCTTCTCAATTCTAAAGAAACTACACGATGGCATAACAGCAACAGTACTTGCCTCAGGAGAAAGATTCGAACCTTTCAGCGTTGAAGTTGGTGCCAAGCAAGGATGTGTCATAGCCCTAGTGTTATTCAACATCTTTATATCTGCTACCACCTTACTCAGGAAGAACACAATTCTTCAGGTGGACAGGGTTGCTATCCAGTACCGAGATGATGGCAACCTATTTAATTTAAGAAGACTTCAAGCCAGCACGAAAACTGTTACCAATCATATTCTGGAACTTCAATATGCAGACGACTCTGCTCTGATCGCACACACCACTTGCTCTACAAAAATCCCTGAATGTCATAGCCGGTCTTTACGAAGCAATAGGTCTGAAAATGAATGTCAATAAAACAGATACTAATGCAACGACAGAATCCAGAACCACGTCTAACTTTCCACATCAACGGTAATGACATTAAACAGGCCACAAATTGCAAATATCTGGACATCATCCTGTCGGATAAGTATAATATAGATGAAGAGGTCTGCTGCAACAGATTAAATCAAGCCTCCGGTAAGTCCACTTTTTCGAAAAAGTGCGCATATAATTCGCATGAGTGATGACAGACTACCTCGACAAATCCTTTATGGACAACTCCCACTGGGACACCATAGACAAGGTGGGCCAATGAAACGCTATAAAGATCAAGTAAAAGCAACCCTAAAAAGTGTAATATTGAACCTCTGACTCTGGAAGTCAAAGCCAGTGACCGACCAGCATGCAGATCGACGTGTATAGAGGGACTGTTGCACTTTGAACAGTCCATCTACAACGAGAGAGAGGCGAGAAGACAACAGCGCCACAATCCACCAGTCCTGCAGCCAAATAATAATAATAATAATAATAAAATTCTTATAATGCGCTCTTCAAGGCCGGAGGCCTTCATAGAGCGCACGTTCGGCTGTGAGCTAAGATCAGGTGATTGAGTAGGCAATCTTGAACAGATGCGTTTTTAAGAGTCTCTTGAAAGTGGTAAGTGAGCCAGCAGATCTAATTACGGCTGGAAGAGCATTCCGAAGCTTGGGGGCACAGACTGAGAAGGAGCGGTCGCCTATTGAGCAGAGGGATGAACGAGGAGTATTCTGGAGAGGAGCATGAGAAAACCGAAGGGCCCGAGGGGCGAGACGTTGGGAAAGAGTGGGAGAAAGGTAGGTTGGGGTCTTATGGTGAAGGTCCTTGAAAGCGAAGAGAAGAATCTTGAAATGAGAACAAAATCTGACAGGTAACCAGTGCAGTTCCTTAAGCAGGGGCTTAGAAGGGAAGAAGCGAGTGCGACGGAGGAGTAGTCGGGCAGCGTAGTTCTGGACTAGCTGAAGGGGACGTAGAGAGGAAGATGGTAGATTTACAAGAAGAGAGTTACAGTAATCAAGGCGGGAGGTAATTAATGCGTGGACAGCAGTCTCAAGACTTTGGCGATCAAAGGGAGAGCGAATGCAGGAGAAGTTATAGAGGAAACAAAGGGAAGATTTACTAATATTGTGGATGTGGGGCTTGAAGGAGAGATGCTCAAACACAACGCCCAGATTTTTAACAGAGTCAGAGAAAGCGAACGAGTTTCCACCCAGAGGGAGGGAGGGACAGAGGGATTAAACTTTGTATACTAGAGTGGGGGTACCAACCAGAAGAACTTCAGTTTTGGAGTGGTTAAGTTTGAGTAAGTTAGCCGATAACCAGTCCGAGATGGAAGAATAGATTGAGTGGGCAATGCTTGAGGGGAAAGAAGAAATAAAGATTTGAGTCTCATCAGCATAAAGGTGGAAGGATAGACCGATATTACGTAGGAGGGAGCTAAGAGGGAATAAGTAGATACGAAAGAGGATAGGGCCGAGGACAGAGCCTTGATGGACACCAAAGCGAATGGGAGTGGGGTCAGAGGAGACATCATCAATCACTACGGATTGGATGCGACACGAAAGGTAAGAGCGGAATATATCCAGAGCAACGTCAGAAATGCCAAGGAAAGAGTGGAGGCGATCAAGCAATAAGGAATCGTCAATAGTATCAAAGGCAGAGGAGAGGTCAAGTAGAATGAGGATGTAGGCACAACCCGGTGAGCAGCTCTACGTAAGCAATTAGTAACATTGAGAAGAGCGGTTTCGGTAGAGTGCCCAGCTTTAAAACCTGATTGGTAGGTCTCATCGATATTTATTCGCGAAACAACTACTCTCTCAAGGACCTTAGAGAGGAAGGGAAGTTGCAAGATCGGGTGATAGCTAGCTGGGTCGAAGGAGTTAAGCTTCGGCTTTTTAAAGATCAGACTGATTTGGGCACATTTGAAGGAAGAAGGGACAACACCAGTGGCAAAGGGGGTATTGAACAGGTGGAGGAGCATCAGAAGTATGACGGGCAATATTTTGATTAATAGCTTGGGGGAAAACGAATCACGAGGGAAGCCAGATTTTTTTGAGCGCGAGAGTAAGGCAGACAGCTCAGAGGCATTCACGGCAGGAAATACATTGAGCGGCCGGAAAAGGGGGAGATCAGGGAGAATGTGAGAGGCCTAGTCAGGCAATCGCGGGAGGTAGGCACGAAGGTTGATGACCTTATCAGCGAAGAATTTCGAGAGGATGATGGGACTGATGCGGGTGAGGACTTGGTGTGAGGATGTAAGAGAAGAGAGCAGACGGAAAACGGCACGGAAGTCATTCTTATTGTCGGCTAGCAATTTACGCGAATGGTCTTCACGAGCAGATTTCAGTTTAGCCAAGTAGAGCGATGTCGCAAGACGGTTAGTGAGCGAAAGAACAGCAGCTATATCTTGCCCACGGGAGGGAGCTTTACGAAGAGCTCTTTCATGGGCACGTAAAGACTGTCTCGAGCGTAGGAGTTCCAGCGAGTACCATGGGGCGCGGTGACGGTGAGAGGACGGAGGAGTAATAATGGGAGAGTGGGCATTAAGGCAAGTTAGGAGGGATTGCTCCAAGGAAGAGAGGATTTGGTCAGGGGAGGCGAGAGCGTTGGGAGGGAGTAAAATAGAGGCAACATCATTAAGGAGGGATGGAATGTCAATGGAGGCTAGCCGTCGATAAGGTTTGTGGATGAGAGGAGGCCAGGAGGGCGAAGAAGTGGGGGTTGAGACGTTGAAGTTAATAAGATAATGGTCAAAAATAGCATTAGACAGGATAGAAGTGTTCAAGTTGGAAATTTGACAGTCGGAAATTATAAAGTCTAAAATGTTACCATGGCAGTCTGTTGGGGAAGAGACGTGTTGAGTAAGGGAGAAGAGGTCAAGGATCTCAAGGAAGGCAGGTAGATTAAGGTTAGTGACAGGGAGGTTGAAGTTCCCCATGATGAGAAGATGACATGAAGGGGAGAGACTTTGGAGAAGGTTACTAAATTCGTCAAAAAAATATCAAGGGAGGAGCTGGGGGGGGAGGGCGGTAGAGCACAATAGTTGTTAGAGAGGGAACAGAATTAGAGAAGGAGATAAGGGCCTTAAAAGAAAGAAGAGGGGGGGATGGAAGGGTTTTCAGAGACAGAAAGGCACTATGAATGAGAGCAACCCCACCGCCTCGTTTGTTCCGGGGGTTATGGGAGTAGACATAGCCATCAGGGGTCTCTAGTGAAAAGCAGCTATCACTCTGATCAAGCCACGTTTCACTGAGACCAAAGAGGGAGATTTCTGTGGCAGAGTGTGTGCATCGCGCATCGGACTACATAGTCATCTTTGCTGGCACAACCGACAGCCACCCATAAATTCATCTCCATTTTCATCGAGTGAAGCTTGAGTCATCTTCGTATTCGAAGGACAGCCAAAATAATAATAATAATGTGTAGAGAAGATGGGCGCGACCAAGCCAGGGACAATAAATAATGGTTGAAGAGATGAATGAACAAAAAGAGCTCGCATAGTCGCTAAGCGAATCCTAAGTGTAGGAGTGTGTGTGTGCATATATATATATATATATATATATATATATATATATATATATATATATATATATATATATATATATATATATATATATATATATATATATATATATATATATATATATATATATATATATTTATATAGATTAAAAAAATATGTTAATAAAATAGCCCAAGAACGATAATAATGTAATATATAGTATACCTTGCTTGGATTGTAATTTATTCTATGTAGGACAAACTTCTAAAAATATCTGTAAGAATTAAGCAACATCAAAATGCAGTATCTAAGGGATTTACAAATAATGCTTCGGTCGTCCACAGGCTTAAGATGAGTCACCAGATTAACTGTTAAAAGGCAGATACCATAATGCATGTATGTGATTTTATTAGCAGAAATATCTTGGAATCGTTCCTAATCTCCAGCACAAAGGAGAGAAATGTAAATATTAGCACCGGTTTGTTTTCTCTAGATCTAGTCCTATCTTTCTTCCTCAAATCTAACTTATCACTGGTCATAAAAATTAAAAAAAATCTGACCTTATATGGAAAACATTGCTTTGTATAAATACAGTTTCTCTCTATTTCTTAAACTATTGTGAGTTTGAAAATTTTATTAAGATAACTCTTTCTTTTTCCCTACGCGGTATATATATATATATATATATATATATATATATATATATATATATATATATATATATATATAAAGGCCATTTTTTATGCATGTACTATTGAAGTCCATAGCTGTGGCATCGTTATTAATTTTAACATGCATTTTCTTAATGTTTCTTATAAGTTTTTTAACGGGGTCTTCGAGGCGAGAAAAAACATCCGCGAATGGCATCAAGATTACAAGAAAGAAATCTTCTCCTTCCAGATGTCAGGGCATCTTTCTTTCGAAATTGTCACCGGAAGTTATAAAATTTTATTCACAAGAAAATACTGTATGTTACTGCAACAATATTAATGGTTTGATGCAGGAAATTGGCTGTGACTATTATCCTAATGAGCGGAGACTTTTCATTGACTCTAGTAAGGTAAGTCTTAAAGCTGATCTGCTGCACAATGGGAATAAAAAAGCTGCAAATCCTGTAGCTCACGCTACAGGTCTTCAAGAAACATATTCAGCAATGCAACGATTGCTGAAACTTATTGAGTACAAAGAGCATAACTGGAGCATCTGTCGTGATTTGAAATTTGTATCACTTCTTCTTGGGTTATAGTTGGGATACACAAAGTACATGTGCTTGTTATGTCTATGGGTTAGCAGAAAGGATAAAAATCACTATAAAAAGAGAGAATGGCCAGCAAGAGAAAAACATATTGTTAGCAAACATAATGTTAAGCATGATGCTCTAGTAGATCCAAAACAAGTTCATCTTTCACCTCTTCACATTAAATTAGGGTTAATGAAAATTTTTGTAAAGGGTTTGGATAAAAGAAGTGAAGGCTTTTAATATTTGAAACACAAATTCAAAGGATCATTAACTGATGCAAAAATAGAAGCTGAAGTTTTCACTGGACCACAAATTCGCAGAGTTTTTTCTGATGATTCCTTCACTTTGTGTCTCAATGAAAAGGAACGCAAAGCATGGACATCCTTTGTGGCAGTTACTGAAAACTTTCTCAGCAATTTTAAATTTCCAAATAACCGAGAAATAGTAAACAATATACTGGAAGCCTATGAAAAGATGGGATGTAGAATGTCACTTAAAATGCATTTTCTGCATTCTCATCTCGATATTTTCCCTGAAAATCTGGGAGCGGTTAGTGATGCACATGGTGAATGTTTTCATCAACAAATTTGGTTATGGAGACGAGGTACCAAGTATTGCTGGTCTTTACAAAAACAAACTTTGACGTCTCACAAAAGAAAAACGAGAAGGCTACAGCAAAGTTTCTTTAAACTTTAAGTGCATAACAAACTTAATCAATACAATCAAATCTTCATAACTTGGGAGAGGGGTAACTTCGTTATTCATGTACACTGTCTGTCCTAAGCCAGAATAAAGAAGGAAGGTCCCCACTTTTAAAATATTTTTTTCTTAAAATTCTTTAAAAAATAAAATAAAAACTATTTTTATTTATTAATCGGAACAAATAGCGAAAAAGGGGGGGGGGGTCATTACACAAAATCTAGACGTGATAGAGAATTTTGGTTTTCAAATTCAGATTTAGTGCCCTCAAACTAATTGGAAACACTTAAAATTTCTTGCCCAGTGTTATTTATCAATAATTTGTTTTAGGCATTATTTATTGTAGTCACTTGTTTTTATCACTTTATTTTCGTTATTTATTCGCTTTTCTAGAGCTTTATTTATTCACTTTTCGTTATTATCCAATAACTTGTTTTAACCACTAATTTAGTCACTGTATTATCGTTATTTATTCACTTATTATCGTTTTCATTTTCCGTTATTATTATTTATTTTTCGCACTAATCACTTTATTATCGTTATTTATTCGTTTTTTGCTATTTTCTACACTTTTTGGTACTATAGACTATTACTCAATGTCCAATGTTTTTTGGCCACTTTTCTACTTTTGTAGGTGGACATATTGACAGTGTGAATGTACGAGTCCAGGATGAACATCGCGCGCTCCATCAATAGTCCTCCTCTTTCGTTCGGCGAACAAGGTCCTTCGTAGGTCCACTTGTAGGCGCCACGGTAGATGCTTTCGAGCAGTCTTTCTATGTTTCCTTTTGGGGGTCTGGATACAGAAGCACCGAAGATTTTGAGATTCTCGTCCTGGGCGTCGAAGAAGAAACCCCGCAGTAGGATATCCCTTTTCTCTGTGAGGGGTACTCTAGGATAGTCTAGGATTTCGTCTTCATCTTCTTCTGAGCATTTTTCCATTTCTTTACTCTCTTCCTTCTCTGTTTCTTGTTTTACTTCCGTCTTCTTCTTTTTTCTTTGACCTTTTTTCTTCGGGCTCTTTTTTGAGTTTCCGCTCTTTTCCGATTCTTCTTTCTCCGTGGTTACTTCCGTGTTTTTGTTGCTATTTTGATGCTTGATTTTCTTTGTTTGCGTCTCTTTGTTTTTCGTCGACAAACTGGATATTTAGTAGTTCCTGCAACGTGGGGTTGGGCGGGAACAACAGTATTTTGTTAACCTCGTTCTTTTGTAGGAGACGATTTAATTCATCTGAAACAGTGCCGGGGTTTGCTAGGTTCGCCAGGTGAGCAACAATGACCATAGTGATTATTTCTTGGCTTTCACCTTGGCAAAACTAGCTTCGGAGCTGCGGTTCCATTGATGGTCGTTGTAACCCTCGCCGCCGCTTCAACGTAGGTCTTGTTTTTTGCCTGTTTTTGTTGCTTTATTATTTCCTGTTTTGTTCTGAGAGCTTCTTTGCGGACAGGACATCTCATGGCCAAGGCCCTGTGGTCCCTTCCGCAGTACACTCTTTCCATCCGTGACCAATTTTTGAGCATACGGAGCAAGTGACGTCGGGCGCCATACATTCCTTCGTGGGGTGTTTTTCCACGACAAGGCAACGAAGGCAGCTTTCCAGACGGATGAATTCCTTAGCTTCGACCTGCTCAGGGACTATTCGAAGGTAGAACCCAATAAGTCCCTCCTTCATGGCCCTCTGAACCATCTCGACTTTCTCGAAGATTATTTTGACAATATTTTTCCCGAATTTTTCAACCTTGGAAATCTTCGTTATTTTTGGTACTTGGTTAGCTCCTCCTTGATGTCTTCCCAACTATTGTCAGTGAAGAATGGGTCAAGCTTCCTTAGGAATATCGTTCTTCATACAAGGATTTCTTGTGGTACGGAAGCTTTAAGCCCAATTTTTCAAAGGTGCTCTCTGGCTTCTTCTGGCAGTATTTTCTCAATGTCATCATCAGTCCAACATATCGAGGCGTATCCGTGGGGAATTTCAATAAGCTTGATGAGGTCTGTATTTAGGGCTTCAAAGATTGTTTCGACGACCGTACTTCGAGGTGGTTTTGTTGCCCCTCGGATGGTATGAAGGGGACCCGATTAAGCTCGAGATTGGGGTGCTCCATGGCACCCTTCGAGCAGTGCTGCCCCTCTTCCTTCTTGTGTATGTGTGCTTCTTTCTTCGTGAAAAGCTCCCTTCTTCCGAAAAGCGATATTAGGGTGGATATCTTTGTGGTGAGGGCATTTGAGAATCTTCCCTTAACTTTTCCTCCTTTGCCACGACCAGATATAATGAATGCTCACTCAGTGGCCAATATAATATGAGAAATGGAATTTTCTGGAATTATTCACATCGAATGGAATCCATGTATATAGAAAGAACAGAGAGGGATCACTATGTAACACAAACGATCAGGTAGTCGTAGAGGAAAAGGGTACGGAAATAATTTAAAAGGGGATAGGAAGAGTTGATAGAACGGTGGCTATACACCGATGCGTGATATAGTTGGGTGTGTCTTGGGGTGTTCGTGACTGGACGACGGTTGGGGGCGGTCAGAAAGGAGATCGTGTCTGCATAGTTGGAAACGCGTTATTTATGATGCTCTTAACTTATACGTAGAACAGTATGGGATGCGGGTGGTCATGGGTTGCGGGGTATCGCAGTGCCATCGCAACATACAGTCTTGCGTGTAGTGCGGTGTATATTGGCTCTCTGGCGAGCTTCCTGAGTTGTTTTGTGAGTCTAGTGTGAGCGTATGTGTTGAAGGGTGATAATTTGTTGTTGTCGTGTAGTGTGGACATTCTCGCGCACACGGGAGAGCGGCAAGCGCGCTTCAGAGTAGAGTTCTGAATGCGTTGAACCTTCTTCTGCTACGTGACACTCGCAGCTACGAGTGCCAGTGGAGCATACGTGAGAAGAGGTCGCAGGAGTATTTTTATATAGGTGTAACTGTAGTTTCTTGCCCGCAGGTAGAACTTGCGCAGCATTTTGTTTGTGCATGTGGTGCTTGCTTGTATTATGTGCTGGAGTATATTGAACCTAAGGTACTTGTTAAAAGTTACCCCAAGAATTTTGGTCTGTTGTGTGTAGTCAAGCCTTGTCGGGTTCAGGTGGTTCCTGTCTGGTGTGTGCGATAAAATTTGTAGGTTATGACACTCTTGCGCCGAAGAGTGTCATCTGCGTTTTCTGAGGTTTCGCAGCAATCAGCCATTTATCCTCGTATTCTGCCTTTTCGTCTAGTATTATTTGTTGGTGGTGCGCGATCTCGTCTGGTCCGCGGCCGCTGACGAGAATGGTCTCGTCATCAGCGTAGGATACTGTGTAAGTGTGGTGGCAGGTTTCGGGTGGGCGTGGGGTGTCGTTTGTGTACATGATGTAAGTGTGGGTGCCAGTACGCTTCCTTTGGGAACGCCTGATCGTGGTGTGAAAGGTTGTGATTGGGTATTGTTGTATTTTATGTGGCATCTCCGGTCAGCAAGGTAGTGCGAGAGGAGCCTTTTGGTGCATAGAGGTAACTCCGTTTTGTTGGCGAGTTTCCAACGGTGTCCCTCTTGCTACACCTTATCAAAGGCCTTTTCCACGTCCTTGCTGATGGAGTGTCTTTTGTCGTACTGGCGTTTTTTTATTCTGTCGTGAACGATGGTCACAGCCACCTGAGTGGACCAGCCCCTCCTGAACCAATATTGGTAGGGGGAGAACCAGTCCCTCTCTTTCAGGTAGTCCCGTAGGCGGCAGTTGATCATACGTTCGAGTCTTTTGCCTAGGTGCTCTAATAGAGCAATAATCCTATAATTGTTTTGGTGTTTGGAATCTTTGCTTATTTTGTGTGGAAGTATGTTGTGAGAGACTTTGAATATTTTTGGGAAATAGGCTGAGGCTATTGAAGCGTTGAATAGGTGTGTAAGTGTAGGGTATATGTTTGCGGGGAGGTTGTGTAGTAATGTGGCTAGTAGTCCGGAGGGGCCGGGTGCCCATTTTGGTGTTGTTTTAATGTAGCGTTATGTTTTCTCGACAGTGATGGGATTGGTCAGTGTAGATGTGTTGTCGAGCAGCTCCATTCGTATCAGGGGGCGGGCCTTAGCTCGTGAGCGTGGGCCTGATACCACTCCTGGACTTCCTGGAATTGCTCTTGCGCGTCTGATTTGGTTGGGTTGTGTGTGTACTGTCTCTCAGTGGAACCTAAATACATCGAGGATGACGTTGGTATATGTGAGTATTTGGTTATTTACGTGGAGGGTGATGGGTTTGGGTGGATCGGTGCCTAGCATTCTTTTTCCGCGCCTCCAGAAGAAGAAGGGGTCAGTGCAACGAGTGTAGTCTGCAATGCGGACACCCTCTCGCCACTGTCGGTTCCTATCTAGTTGCATGCACTGTAGGAGGTGGGCACGTAGGTGAGTGATGTTGTGCTGTCGTGGGCCTCTGCCTGATGGATCTCTGAGTGTGTATGGAATATGTGAAGTGTTTTATACATGTGTAGGTTTTGTGTGGTGTGTGTAGGTCGCGTGCTAGGGTTATAGTGTTCAAAATTGAGCACTAGTGGTCGTCTAACAAATCTGGATTGGTGTGGTCCAGGTCGAGGTTTTGTGGCGTGTTTTCTGTTGTCTCTTGAACTCTTTCCGGTTCGTGTTTTTGAAGTCGAAGAGAGGTGGTGTGGGTATGAATATGGGAGATGTGAATATGATAAGGCATATCAGTATGTGGTCAGATAGTACGTGAGGACCCGGTGAGATGTGAGTGTAGAAGGGTATAGCGTGGTCGTTGCGGAAGAACACATCCGGAGAGGTGGTTCCTCCACAAGTACTGAAGAATGTGGGAAAGGCCGGGCCGATGTAATCGCAGCAATAACGCGGCAGAGCACCGGCCAAGTACCTTCCTGCATCATTCGTGGTATTAGAAAGGAGTGTTGGGTGGAAAGCATTGAGGTACTCCGCAAAAAAAGAGAGGTAGGTTGTGGTTGATAGAGCCCGGAGTGGGACTTCTATGTTTAATTTTAGGCGTAGTGGTCTGTAGTACGTGGCCACTAGGATGGGGCCGGAGCTTGTCTGTACCTTGTAGGCTAGAAAAGAGTCATCGCGTGTTTGAATGAGGGAGTGGTGTATAAAGCACTTTATTATGATCACTGATCCTAGGTGCAGCGCTTTTGTAGTTAGATATGGGTGGTAGCCTGCAATGCAGAGTCTGTTGTTGCGAGGGTGTAGACTGGTCGAGTTCAAGAGTATCATGTCAGGTCTCTGTGTGTTTAGGACCCAGTTGACAACAGTATGGCGAATACCGTGCCAACTGCGTACGTTTAATTGTATTCTGTTGAGGCGACCTATTGACGTGGGCAGAGTGCACGTGAGGCTGATTTAGCCGGGATCGTTCCCCTCTCCTTCGTTAATTCCCAGGAAGCGTGGGGAGCGAGTACCTACACGCGTGTCGGGTGTGGTTTAATGGAAGTGAGAGGTTGTCAGTGGTGTTATTGGGTGGGCAGGCCGTGGTAGAGGGGTGAGTGTGTTAGGGGAAGGAGGGTTCGAGATAGTGGGAGAGTAAGTGGTGGTCGTGGAAGGAGGGTTGGAGAGAGTAGAGTCTAGGATGGAGTAGTTCGGAGCAGATAAGGAGTGAGTAGGTCTGGTAGATGGGGAGCTAGAGATAGTAGGGGAGGTGCAGAGTATGAGAGGAAGGTGTCGGGAGAGAGTGGAGGTTGAGATGGCAAGGAAGGAGGGGTGGAATGAGGAGAAAGAGGAACAGCAGGGAGGGAGTTGGTTGGCTTTACACGTGGCTGTGTGTGGTGGGAGAGTTTCGGGGTAGAGTTTTTTTGTTGAATGCGGAGTGTTGTGGAGGGTGTGGTGGGCGTGGGAGAGGCGGAGGAGGTAGTGGTTGTGGTATCAGTGGGAGTGGGGTTGGAGGCTGTGAGAGGGGGATGAGGACGGTAGGAGGGGGGTTGGTGGCAATACGGGGGGAGGAGAGTTGAGGCTGCCGAAGGAGTGCTGGTGGTAGGAGGGAGTTTAGGTATAGAGGAGGAAGGAGTGGTAGCTGTGGAGGGAAGAGAGGAGGCGGTATGAAGAGAGGTGATAGCAGTTGTCAAAGGGGCAGGTAAGGAGGGTACAGTGGCGATAGGGGTAGGGACAGGAAGGCGGGAGGAGGCAGAAGCGTAGTGAAGGTGGAGGGCCGGCTATGAGGGGGCGGTAAGTCCAGGGAAGAAGGTGTTCGTGTCCACAGGGGTAGAGAGGAGTGCGGGTCTCCTGTGGGTATGATCGTCGATTAGAGTGAACACCTTCTTGGAAAAGTTGATCTATTCTAGACCGTGCGAGGCAAACAGTGTATTTAGTATGTTAGTGTATAGTCGGGCGTCACCACTCGACATGTCGTTTGCCACCGTTGAAAGTAAGGCGGCTAGGTGTAGCTTTGGGCGTGTGGTCTCGTTGAGTGTTTGGGTGGGAGCGGGTGTCATAACATGTGGGTGAGTCTGGGTTGCTGCTGGGGTAGGACAGGGGGTGGTGTGGATAGCGTTGCGCTGGCAGCGGGAGCGAATGTTCTTGTGAGGGGAGGAGGGGCGCGGGCGGAGTGTATGGTTGTGTTGGTGGGTTGTGGACTTCGTATTGCCGCTACGGAGTCAGAGCGAGCTTTACTTAGGTAAGGGCATTTAGGGTTGATGGCGACATGGTCACCGCCGCAGTTTGTGGGTTTTATGTTCAACTGTGACTCGATGTTATGTGGATATGATAGTGTGCCCCAGACCTTGATGCCTTGGTCTAGCAGCAGTGTTTTGTTTTGTTCATCAGACAGTGTAATTAATGCCCATTGTTTTTCTCGGTTGTAGTAGAAGTCTTTTATGACCTCCTCCCCATACTTCTGTCTGAGGTGTGTGCGGTCATCGGTGGAGAAAGCCAACCATAAGGGGTTGGTCTTGAGGAATCGTATTTGGTGTTTCTTGTGTACACCGTCGGCTAGTTTTGTGTGGTCTTGTGCGGCGAGTGTGTCAGACGAAAGTTCGTGGAACTTGACTGCGTCATCCTGTGAGCGGAAGACGAGTTTGTGGCCTGTGTGAGTCTGTATAATGTTTGTGATGGGAGTGTCATGTGTAGCGGCTGGGTTAAGAAGTGTGTGTTCATTGTTGGTAGTGGGTGTTTTTTCTGTTATGTGTGAGTGGGGATGTATTGTTATGTACCATTGAGAATCGCTTTTTAAAACTCACTTTCCTCTCTTTAGAAGGGGTCGCCCGCCCCACTAATAAGGACCACATAAAAATGACTCGGATGTGATCATGATCAGTGAGTATGGCCTGGTTGGGCTCCACAGAGGGTGTGAAAACATGGCGGATTTAATGATGAGTGAAGCCCAAATCAACTGACTCCAGTCGGGGTGCCGCCCTCTCTATTGGATTTTGGGTATTTCTCAGTTACGTTAGAATGAGTCTCAATCCAGGTTTGCTCCTTTCTTTGGGTTCCGCAGTGGGTTAAGCCTCAGATCTACTGTCACCAAAGTTTGCAATTATGCCCTTTCTAAGTAGAACGGGATAGTTGCAAGCGAGCTCTATGTGTAGAGTCATATTCACGGAGCCAACTCAAGGCGGGCAGGGATGGGGAGGGTTTAGCACGTCATATAACCATGACGAGCCAGGGAATTAAAGAATTTTTTATTCAGGGGGTGGAACGAGCAGGGAACTTTTCTGGATGTTGTCTATTAGCCACAGGAGGTCTCTTCAATCAGACTAAGCACGCATCTATATTGGGTGCGACGGCTAAAAATCCGTTTTAGTGCGTTCTGCTGAAGCACCTACGGATACAGCACTTTTACTTGTTTTAGTGACGGATCGAATTTTGAGCGCTGCTTACAGAAACGAGCCTATTCTGGAAGTCTCAAGGTGAACCCAGTTTCATCCTTCATAAGAGAGAACTTTTTTTACTTCGAAGCCTCGTGAATAAATGAGGGCTTAAGCACCTCACTGCTTCCGTCCATCGCTCTGCGTGTGAACCCGCTCGGATGTCTGCCATTCCTTGATTTCGTCTTAACTATGCCGGCCACTTGGTTTGGCATAATTAAGGGCTTATGTGAACACTGGTTTGAGGCCTAGCCCACAGCAGAAGCATAAGTCAGAAATTGTCTCGATACTGGGGCATAACTGCGAGTCCCGGACGGAGGAGAAATCCTCATCGCCCGGGGGACCCAGCCAGAATCATAGAGGGAAGTACACCCGTCTCTATGTAGTTGGATGCAGTTATGGCGTATGTACCCGTGAGGGGGTGGCAAAAACTTAGCGGTCGTTGATTTGGCCGCTATGCATTAAGTCCACCAAGCTCAACCCTCTGAGGTCCCCACCCGAGACCCACCCCATCACTCTATCATCCATCATACTGGCATCATACGAGCGGGAGAGCAACAGGAGAAATGAAAGGGGGCGTTCTTCTCACATTAATTTGAACCCATTACCAGCCCTAGTCACACCATCCTATACCTCCTTTACCACACCCTAACTTTTTTCACATACAAAAATACACATTAACTACACTTGGTTACAGAGAAAGAAGGAAGAAGAGAAACGTCAAGACCATGGAGGCCCTCACTAAGAGGGTCCCCTTAAGGACCATAGCCGGAATGAAGACCCCAACCAAGAAGAACTTATGCGAAACCCTGTACATCGATCTAAAGGTGGCACTGGTAAAACTCATCGAAGTTTCATCGGGATTTATCGCCATGTGTGCCGAGACGAAGGATGTGGAACAGCTCCTATCAGAAGAGGGAGCGAGAGTCCTGAAGACAACAGAATGGGAAGCGAACCCCCCCCCCCCCACAAGTGGCAGCGAACAGAAGCGTGATCTGCCGCAAAGTGGAGAGCTGGGTAGGAGAGCACAAAACTGAAGAGCTCAAAGAGGAAATCACCAGAAGCAACCCGTGGGCACAAGTTCGTGAGATAATTAAATTCCGCGAACACACCCACGTGTTTAAGATAACATTCTCGACCACGGACATGGCAAGAAAGGCCACCCAAAATGGTATTGTCGTCTTCAATATGAGAATCCCAGGGGAAAATATCCAACAAGAAAAATTCAGTAGCATACAAATGTGCTTTGTATGCTACAAACTTGAAGAACACACCTCTACGACCTGCCCGGAAAAAAAACAAGCTGTGGTGCAGTGAGTGCACCACAGAAGGGCACAGATTCGACAAGTGTGAAAGCACCTTGAAGAAATGCCTGAATTGCAAAGGGGAAAATCGGAAGATGGCCCTTAACTGCCCCAAGCGCCGCGAAATCATCAGGAGGAAGGAGGAAGAGGAAAGAAAGGCAAAGGAGACAACTTATGCGAGCGCCGCTAAGAAGAGGGCAGAGGTGAAGACTGCATCGGCACCTGCACAACTTAACTTCCCTGGAGATCTGAGTGCAAAAATTTTGATCTGCATAACCCATGCAAATGTGGCGAATGCAGTGAAGCCTGGTTGTTATAACCAAGTGCTCAACGCGCTCCTGAAGGCGAACAACCTCCCAACATTAGTCATGCCTGAAGACCCCGAGTGTTCCAAGGCTTTCAAAGACTCTGTCATTAAAAATAACAACATCAAATCCGGTTTGGAGGAGATGATTGAAGCCCCATCATCGGAAGAAACAGAAGAAGAAGAAGAAGAGGAAAAGGCTGGAAGTGAGGATGGATCCTCCTCATCTGACAGCAAAGAGGGCCCCTGCACTCGCACACGAGCCACCAAGAGCAGGTTAAAGACCCCGAACCCCCCTCCGAAAAAGGAAAACCCTGGGCTGAGTAAAATCGCCCAACCAGCCCCAAACTAAAAAAGGGGAAGAATAAACATAGGTAAAGCAACTCACCATGTTACGTAACGCACAGAAAATAATGGAAATCAACATCAACAGCTGGACGACGAAAGGAATTCTTTAAGGAAATGTATTCAGAGAAATTGATGCAGACATCATACTGATTTTAGAACACGGGATCGACACGCGTAATACAGAAATGGAAATCTGGAACTAGAATGTGTTGATCACCAACTTTTCGCAAGAGCGGTACGATGGCGCCGCTATTGCAATAAAGAAATGGATCAAATACAAGCAGATAAGGAACTTAGAAGAAATCCTACCTCGTGATTGAGGTCGAGCTCGACTTAGGAAAGTTGGTCATTGCAACCGGATATCAACTGCCAAGGAGAGATGTGTTGCCTATTCACACTCTCACTGGCCTATTTGGCAGAAGAGCCCCCACCATACTAATGGGAGATCTAAACGCCAGATGCCGTGACTCCGGTTACAGGACCTTCAACGGTATAGGGAGAAGCCTGGACCTGTTGCAGCACAGAAATATTGCCCAGCGGATAGGCCCCGACTTTCCCACCTATGTCAGAGAACGATGTGCCACAAAGCCAGACATCTGTCTGGTGAATCGTCAGCTACCGTTCAATTACTACATGGAACCAGTCCAGGTGCCATGTAGTGATCATATAGGGATCCTACTCACTATCAATAGGAACCCTATACAAGTCCCAGCAGTAGTCAGGAAGAACTATAGACGAGCAGACTGGGCACGGTACGCACACCTTCTCGAGGCCTACGATCCGCCCAACCTGGACGAGGCAATTCTCGAGGAGATTGACGAGGCACTCGATGACCTCAATAACCAAATCATCGACGCAGATAGGGCTTGTATCCCTCGTTCCGCATATAGGACCATTACGAGCTACGAGTGGACTGAATATATGAAGGAACTATACCGTGAACTGAAGATAATGTATGTATAAACATCGTGAATGCATCAGTTCGCTCGATGCAAAGAAGTAAAGAAATCAAAGAAGAATTGAACCAGTTGATCCTCGAACAACAGAACAGAAGATGGGAGGACGCGATCGAGAGCCTCGATCACGAAGCAACTCCGAAAGAATTTTCCAAGAAGATCCGAATTCTTAAAGGATCAACTGGAAAGAAGCATAAGATCGAGCTACGGAAAGAAAACGGAGAAATCGAAGAAGAAGAAAAAAAATGTTGAAGAGATATTCCGAAGTTATTGGGAAAAGATCTTCAGTATAACTGAAGAAGAAAACGAAGACTATTACATAGAGTTCAAGGGGAACATCATCGAAGAGCTAAACGAAGAAATAGACAAGACGCACCCTCATCACCAGGTGGATAGGCAGCGCGACGGAGACGCCGAGATTACAGAAGAAGAACTAATCGGCGCGCTTCGCTCATTCCAACAAAAAGCCCCAGGACAATCGGGGCTTACAAAGCTTAACTTTGAAAAGACACCAGCCTGTGTCATCAAAGGAATGAGAAGAATATTTACCGCCTGTCTCAATACGGGATACTTTACAGACGCTTATAAAACTGCGAAAATGATTTTCTTGCCTAAACACGGAAAGAACCCCAAGTTGAAGGAGAGCTACCGGCTAATTTCACTACTGGAATTTGGTGGGAAGCTCTTCGAGAAGATCCTCAACAAAAGACTGGTGTCTCACCTGGAGGAAAACTTCCTCTTCAACCCACACCAATTCGGGTTTAGGAGTAAGCGAAGTACGGAAATGGCGATTAACTTCATCACAGAAAAGCTAGCCCATGCAAAACGGGAAAAGAGTTACGTGGACATTGTTTGTCGGGATGTATCAAAGGCGTTCGATAAGGTGTGGTAACGGGGAATGCAGTACAAGATCTTATGACTGGGACTAAGTGAAAACTTAGAGAGAACTCTCTGTGACTATGTCATGGAGAGAGCGGCGTACATCAGTTTAGGGTGCACGGACGGGCCAAAGTTTCCGCTCAATGCGGGCCTCCCGCAGGGGGGGGGCCTGTCTCCCACTCTCTACTTGATTTACACCCCAGATGTCCCAGTCCCTGTAAGCCCCACTTGCCTCAACTTACAATTCGCCGATGATTTCACCCAGATAATCACTTGTCCATGGAGGAATGCGCCTTTGCAAGCTCGAATGACAGCGGCAGAGATTGAAACCCTTAACACCTCCGAGGCCCGGTGGAAAATCCGAACCAACCAGGATAATTTCAAAGTAGTCCCCATAGGCAGGAGACTACTTGATGACGTCAGGGTGGGGGGATAGACGATATCCCTACACCAATGAATGCAATGTACTCGGCATGAAGATCACCTTAACCGGGTACACAAAGCACATCCAAGAACGTATCACCAAGGTCACTGCTGCAGTCAAGACTCTGTATAGGTTCAGAAATCTTCGTCAAAGCAACAAAAAGAAGATCTATACTGCACTAGTAAGATCGACGTTGCTATACCCCCGCCTCCGCCCTCTCTTGTGTCTCAAAGACACAGAAGAGGAGACTACAAGTGGTGCAGAACAAATGCGCGTATCTAATTACAGGTACACGCAGAATGGAAAGAAGAACACAGGAAGAACTGCACCGGGAGGCGGGGTTAACCCCCATTAACGTTGTCATCGAAGAACGGACAAGGAATATGCTGGAAAGGGTCAATCGAGAGTTGGACGAGGAAATCGTACAAATGATTGACCAGAATAGAAGAGCAGTATGTCGCGCCAGATTTCCAAGCTTCGCTGGGATTTTAGCTGGAGGAGCAGAAGTGCCGTTCTACGCAAGATGAGTTGATTTTGCCACAAATCAAGACTAAAATACCAACCATGAAACCAACCGATTTTGACAAAAATCCACTGATATCGACAAAACCCATCAACTAAGATAAAAACTACCGAAGAAGGAAACCTACACAAGAAGATGAAACTGACCAATCAAGACTACAAAGAAGAAACATAATACACAAACTACACACACTACAAATTTACGAAAAACAAAGACACTAAAACAAACATAGTAAGCTATAATTAACGACTTACCAAAACAACAGCAAACGCGCACAGCATAACCAAATACATTAGCAATATGAAGACAAATGGCTAGAACGCCAAATTATATATATTATATATATATATATATATATATATATATATATATATATATATATATATATATAAATATATGTGTGTGTGTGTGTGTGTGTGTATATGTATAAGCAAAATGATAAACAACAACGGAACTACAAATCATATAAATTTGAAAGCAATAGGCCTGATCACCAGGCTCTAGCATCACTTTGCACCCTACAACACTTCTTTCTCTTTTCACCACTGGTCTGCTTTCTGCTGTCTATCCACACACCCTTTCTATCCCCTCACCTGGATACTCTAATATACATACCAGTTATATTGGGTGCAGCGACGTCAAAAAAGTTATTTGCGATAAGTTTTCACGTACTCGCGTATTCAAACTGCACAAAACTTTACCTCCTTTATCAGGGAAAAACTTTACCATAACATAAAGAGGTCTGATTATGAAGATGATATACTCAATTTTAGAAGAAGTTGGGATAGTGGAAGATATAGTAAGTGAATATTAAAGTGGGGATGGGTATTTAACCCTAGTAGGGAGGGCATCGCTTTACTTTTATTTATTTTTACTTTTGCTTTTATCATTTGTTTGAACTTTTGCCCTATGTTTTTGTATTTTCATGAGCTTTAGTGTTCTTCTTATTGTTTGTTTTCAAATGACTTGGTCTACTTATTTTTCGTGTAAATATTCAATTTTCAAGCCTTTGTTAGCTCTATTTGCCAACAATTTACATCGTGTTAAAAGTTTTAATGTAATGTTGTTACTTACTCATTGATTCTTATATGTTGTATTAATTGTATTGTTTGCTGTTTCGTTTATGTATATATTGATGAAATTTTGTTTATGCTCATTGATTCTTACATATTGTATTGTGTTTCGTCTATGTATATATTGGTGTAATGTCTTCTTGTGAGCATAGTTTTGTGCTCGGGAACTGACGTGTGCATGAGACTTTTGCCCGTAGCCTCGCAGGTATGTTAAGCCTGCCGCCTATTCCCTGTAGCTCTGGAATGACACCATTCGTTAGTGTGGCCCAGACTTTTTTTTCTAAGTTTTTGGGTGATGACATTGATGGAATCCTAACGTTTCCTCCTGTGCAAATCTCTTTGCCTAAGGCAATCACGCCTTCTGACTTTATTAATAAGTAGAGATGCAGTGTTCTGGACACGTTGAAGTCTTTTCATAGAAAATTTGCTGGCCGCTTGAGTAACCAGTGCGGGTAGATGAGCCTAGTTCGGACATACATCATATATATTTTCCCGATGTTGGCCGAGCTAAGATCTCTAAACCTGTATAGCTTAGAGATTTCTCTCCTGGCCAGGTTTCGCCTCTCCGTGTGGTGTCTCGAGTATCCATGGTCGGTGATCTTTAGGCCCAGGACGGTGCCTTCGGCGGAGTAGCTGTATCTCCTCTCAACTATGATGATGGGCCATGTCAACTCGCGGCTCAGCGCGACGATCTTGAATTTTTCCCTGTTGGTCCTGATCTTCCATCGCCTCTCGTACTGGTTGATGTTGTTGATTTCCGCTATTGTGCTAGCTGCCTGTGCCCTAGCTTTCCTCTCCGAGCATGGGACAATTTGCGTGATGTCATCTGCGAATTGCAGATACATCGTGCCCCTGTGCACCGTAGTTGGGAGGTCGATCTTGAAGACCAGGTAAAGCAGAGGGCTCAGGCAGCTTCCCTGATGAACGCCCACCTTTAGTTCGAATTCAGGACCTTTGTAGCCCTCAATCACGAGACAGGCCCTTCTGTCCATGACAAAGTCACAGAGGATCCTTTCCAGGATTGGCTCTAGCTAGAGGTTCAGGATCTTGTATTGAAGTCCTTCCCTTCAGACTATATCGAAGGCCTTTTGTACGTCCCTTAACATAATGTCTACATAGCACCCGTTTGCTTGGGAATATGCCACTTTCTCTTTTAGGAGCGCCAGGGCGGTATCTGTGCCCCTTTTCCTGCGAAACCCATGTTATTGGATGTTAGGCGCTCCTAACTCGCTCAGTTGAGCTTGTAGCCTGTCTGCTATAATCTTCTCGAATATTTTTCCCTGTCTCTCAAAAAAGCGACCACGCGATAGTTAGCCACATGGTCTGGGGGCTTGTTTCCCTTCGGGATAAAGATGATTTTGGCCCTCTTGTACCCGTAAGGGAAGTAACCTGTATTCAGGGCAGCGTTCATTGTGTTCGCCAAACACTAAATAATTTACCTTGGAGCATTTACAATCCCAGACCAGCCTGGTGCCCTCTGCTTGAAGGACATTATGTTGTTCAAGCTCTCTTCGAAAGTTATCGGGCATCCGTGGTTAACTATCACTCTTTATTGAGATACTTGCGGGGGTGGGTGGATTCTATGTATCACTGAGCTGAAGTCATCGAGCAATTGGTCTTCGAAGTCCTGGTCGAAGTCGTCGTTTTCCTCAGGGGATATAGTGAAAATCTCTTGACAGTGGGTTCTAAATTTCCTCTTGAGAGACTCTGGGTCCTCAATGATGTCGTCTCCATCCTTGATTTTGGTTCTGGGTCTGGGAGGCAATTCCCTAATTCTTCGGATGTTTTTCTAAAATTTTACAAGATTGTTCTCCCTGTCTAGCCTTCCAATGATGTCATTCCAGATTGTTCTTTGTTTTTCAATTATTGTGTTTTTTAGTCCCTCTCATAGTTGGCTCATTCTGGCTGTCCTTTCCCAATTGGTACCTGTCCTGTCGATCTCTTCATAGATTTCTCTATGTTACCGGCATATTTCTCTCATCTCGTTCGGCCACCTAGGTTTTGGGAGCAGTTTATAGGAGATTCTGGGGACGCATCTCTCGTCGGCTTGTATGAGGAGATCTTATTTATCTCCTCATCAATCTCTTCGAGATTAGCGTCATAAGGTCAGCTGGATGGTATGTACGGAGTATCTCTCTGCATAGCTCCCAGTTAGCTTTAGCGTAACTTTTCCTAAGTGTAACAGGCTTGAGTAGTGGAGCAAGCGAGATCGTCGTGAGAATCGGGATGTGATCGCTGCTCTGATTATTCACAAATTGCTACACTATATATAATCTTTCTACGTGAACATAAGTATTACAAAAATTAGCCAATGAAGACTGCTCTTCTCCCGTCCAGTAAGCACGGATTCTTTAAAGCTCGCGCTTACCTTGCCAGCACTTACTCTCCAACGAAATAAGTTTATACTTATCAAGAAGAGACTTATACAAAAGAAGAAGCTGTCTCGAAAAAGCCACCCGATCATTGGGACTCCATTCGAAGCAAAGGCATGGTAGAGCCATTCACCTTTTCTCTTTTTTTATGCCTCCTCCCACCCTCTAATCACCTTCACTCATTTCACTCGCCCTCCCCCCCCATTAAAAAAGAGATAATACATTTCATCGGGTACACATGCATTAATATGTATGGCTAATTCCTCCACCCTTCCCTGCCTCAGGGGAGCACCGTCTGGAAAGAGAAGCTACCTACCATCGCCAAGTTCAAACTATGCCCTGCACTGTGCAAAGGCATAAATTGAGGCTCCAAGGAAAACAGGTTTGAGGCTTATCCTACTGTGGAACTCAGGGTTATGGGCTCCTGGTCAATGGGGCTACTATTTTAGTCTTTTTGCTTTATTTCATGATTGCACTCTCGTACTGTTTTCTTACCCGTGTGTGTATATAGTTTTTTTTACTTATACTTAATTTGTTTATTTATTTATTTATATATACATTGCCCCGCAAAAGTTTACAACACACCATGAAAAACAGACGTTTATGGATTTGTAAGCACGGTAGGTAAATGAAACTTTTATTACTGACAGGATATGTATTCTAACAATAAATTAAATCATCAGGACCATACAAAAACATCAATATAGTTTTTTGTTGAAGAAATACAATTAATTAGTAATGCAAAAGTTTACAACACATATCGATTTTTATCACTTACTCAAATGTTCGAGAAGGAGAAACTTCTTACAATTTCTAGAACGTTCTGCATTAATCTACCCACATAACTTAGGGACTGATATAAGCTATCACGTCATTCTTTATCAGACAGCGTACTGTAAACATTCTCACGATGGGGAAACAGAAACGAATCGATCAAGATCTTCGAAAACGTATTGTAGACCTTTATAAAAATGGTATTGGTTATAGAAAAATATCTCATCAAGTTAGTAGTTCCATTGAGTTCAGTTGGAATGATAATACGTCAATGGAAGTCTCAAAATTTTACTCTTCCTCTGATCAGTTCTAGCTGTCCTCGCAAGATAACCAAACGTGCAGGAAGATTATTAGTAAGAAAGGTCAGTAAAACACCCAAGGTTACTCATAAAGAACTTCAGCGTGACTTAGAAGTGAGTGGAGTTACAGTGAGTAAAGACACAATTAGTCGCTTTGTAGCATGGGCATCTACTCAGGGTCTCCAAGGAAACCCCCACTTCTTACAATAAAACAGGTTCATGATCGTTTGAATTTTGTAAAAGAGTTTGTTAGTAAACCTGCAGAGTTTAGGAACAACGTACTTTGGTGGGATGAGGCCAATATAGAACTGTTCGGCCTTAATGGAGCTCCTGGGGTATGGTGAAAGAAAGGTACCGAATACGCACCGAAGAACACTACTCCAACAATAAAATATGAAGGTGGCTCAATCATGATCTGGGGTTGTTTTAGTGCCGCAGGTGTTAGAAATATCGAAACCATAGAAGGAAGGGTGAATGAAGAACATTATAGAAGAATCTTGAAGAAAAATTTACGTCCAAGTGTGCATTCTCTTAAATTGAAACAGGATTGGATCTTTCAACCAGACAATGATCCAAAGCATACAGCAAAACTGACACAAAATTGGTTCAGATCAAATGGTGTAAATGTTCTAAAATGGCCTAGTCATTCCCAAGATCTGAACCCTATCGGAAATCTATGGAAGGAACTGAAGCTCAGAATCCAAAAAAGAGAACCAACAAACATGTCTGAACTGAAGAAAATATGCATTGAGGAATGGAGTAACATTAACACAAACACATGTAAGAAGTATTTAGGAGACTAACATACTCTAAGCGGCTACAAACTGTTATTACCAACAGTGGTTATGCTACTAAATATTAAGAAACGATTTGATGTATGTGTTGTAAACTTTTGCATTACTAATTAATTGTATTTCTTCGACAAAAACTATAATGATGTTTTGGTATGGTCCTGATGGTTTAATTTATTGTTAGAATACATATCCTGTCAGTAATAAAAGTTTCATTTACCTACCGTGCTCACAAATCCATAAACGTCTGTTTTTCATGGTGTGTTGTAAACTTTTACGGGGCACTGTATATATAAATAAATAAATAAATAAACAAATAAAGTATAAGTAAAAAAAACTATATACACACACGGGTAAGAAAACAGTACGAGAGTGCAATCGTGAAATAAGGCAAAAAGACTATAATCAAAAGAAACTACGATTAAAAAAAGGCTTAAAGCCTCAACATAAACATAAACTACCGAAGAAGAAATTAATAAGGCAAAAGAAATCTATGAAAACAAAGGCTCTTTTGCTCATACGAAAAATATATTCAAACAAAATAAGTAAAATATAATAAAGAAAATTACAGCGTTTGTCAGGCCACTTGGTACATATTACCATCAACCTCATCCATACCATTGTTCATCATCACCTCCTCTCTTCATCCATATCATTAGCACCACTCATTCATCTTTTACACTATAATTTCTAACTATGCTATCTTGTACTCTCACATATTCACCACTTTAAAATATCCCAATCTTAATCCGTGACTATTCATCATCATCATCACTAACTACAATTTAAGAAGAGGATTTTTTTGAGTATTTGAATAATAATTTCATCTTAGTTTGGTTATTTATGAGTTCTATTTTTTTTAGCAAAGTTATTTCAAATAATTATTTTACAATATCAAAAAACAAAATGGTGAAGTTCAGAAATAAATATAAGTATCGAAATTTTGTGAATGTTTAAAACCCAAAGAATTACAAATGGTGAAGTTCAGAAAATTTATTTTTATATATCTTCTTCTATAACTATATTCTAGCAACGTGATATTTTGAAAGGGGGAAATTTAGTTTAAAATTCCTCTTTGAACTTATTATAATTGGCAAAGTTCAGAAAATTTATAAAAAATTACTATGGCTGCTTTTTTTATATATTTTAAATTTTAATCTTAGTAGCAACGCGAAAGCTGACAAAGCCATTGCCTGGTAGATTGATTATTAGAGATAGATTCATTGCATTAATATTGATGGTCTCGCGCTACTCCTCAAGTCTGATCGTGGAAAAGGAGGAAAGGTGAAGGCCAAGTACGGTAAACGCTATCTCCAGACAGTAACACCGTAGTGTAGAGGAAGTTCTCTTTAGCCATATCATTAACACCACTCATTCATCTTTTACACTATAATTTTTAACTATTCTATCTTATACTCTCACATACTACTTTATAATATCCCAATCCATGACTATTAGATTAATTATTAGAGATTGATTCATTGCATTAATATTGAGGGTCTCCCGCTAGTCGTCAAGTCTGATCGTGGAAAAGCAGGAAAAGTGAAGGCCAAGTACGGAAAACGCTATCTCCAGACAACAACACCATAGTGTGGGGAAGCTCTCTTCACACGAACAGAATAGTGCCCTAACAAGGGTATAATTCCGCTACCCGAGGTGTGCCCAATGGGGTCAGCCCTTAAAGAGAACAGACGGGTTACCCTCCGCCTCATAAGGGGGGGGGGGCAAAACCAACAAGACCGGCCTTATAGAATTTATGTTCGGAGTTCTTAATCTCCTAATTATGAGGCTAATAGACACCCAGAATGGATACGCCGCTACTTTCCACTCGATGGATGACGTGGAGCAGCTCGTATCATAAAAGGCCAAAAAGGAGCTTCAGAAGATGGTGCTTGAAGTGTCCGTACCCCAGGACATCCTCGTTCGCCGAACCATAATCCTCAGAAGGCTCAACCTGTTTTTCTCGGATAACTCCTGTGAAGATATCAGGGAAGAGCTGATGAGGCAGCAGACGTGGGCGAGGATCACCAAGGTAGAGAATTTCAGCAGAGGAAACGGAATTGTCAAAATCGTCTTTGAGACCATCGGGATGGTTGACAAGGCAAAAAAGCAAGGCCTATGCTTTTATTACCTTCGAGTGGTCCCAGAGCAAGTCGAGGCAGAGGAATACGTTCACGTGGACTGCTGCTACAGGTGTTACGCCATAAATGCATCCAACGCGTGAATGCAAATAAATAGAAGTAATGTGTCCCAACTGTGCCCAGTCTGATCACGAGTGGAGACAATGCGTGGCTGAGAAGTAAAATGTATCAACTGCGGAGGAGAACACAGAGCGCTAGCCATGAAGTGTCCCATCCGCAAGGAAGAGATTCGAGCAAAGAGGGAACAGTCAAAAATGAAGAAGGAGGGAAAGGCAAAGTCGTTCGCGGAAGCAACGGCTACGCAGCATAAACATGGAATCACGGCGTCGAAGCTGGTGATGCCAAGCGAGGGCAGGGACATAATAGCCATGGTCATTTTTGCCCACTTGGCAAACCTGGCAAATCCCGGCACTTTTGCGGAGGAATTGAACCGCCTCCTGCTGAAGAACGGAACTAACACGAAGCTGTGGTTCCCGCCTATTCCCGCCTCACAAGACGCCCTGAAAATCCAGCACACCGACAGTCCCCACGTGGAAGAAAAAAAGCAAAAAGAAGAACAAGTCCAAACGAAAAAAGAAGAGCCCGCAGACGAAGAAACCATCAGAGACAAAACCCACAAGTTAAACTCGAAGAAGAAAAAGAAACAAAGAGGAAAGAAGAAAAAGAATAACATAGAAGAAGTAGAGCTAGACGCTCCAACGACGGAGGAAGAGGTGGAAGAATAAAAAATCGTGGAAAAAGCGCAAACTAAGAAGCGAGAAGAGAAAACTACGTTCACAGTGTACCAAGGAGTCCCACTTACCGAAAAAAGGAAGTTCTTGAACAAGGCTTCTTCATTGACGGAGAAGAGCTGTCCCTCAGAGTGTACGAAACACCGGCCTGCATACCCCCTAGCGGTAACACTCAGCTTCTAGTCGACGGCATACGCAGAGGGAAATACAAATGGACGCTTGAGGGGTCGTACTCTCCAAAGGAAGTTAAGGATATGTTGTGGAATGACGCAATCATCGTTCCTGATACATGCATCAGCGTCGTCAGCATGTCCGAATACAAGAAAGTCAGCAATGGACATGGATACGCACAGAACCCCACGATATAGTGAAATATATATATATATATATATATATATATATATATATATATATATATATATATATATATATATATATATATATATATATATATATATATATATATATATATATATATGGAGGAATCCCATTTGAATTATATTATTTCCCCACCTTCTAAGAGAGTATTTATGGACAGAAAACAAGCTAGGACTCCCCCGTCCCCTTCCGACCTATCCCTCGTTGACCCGCTACCAGGTCCCGCGAAATTCTCACCAAAACTTCCTTCCGGTCGTCTCACGCCCCCTTTGCCCCCCCTCGGGTAGGAAGACTGATTTGTAGCCTCGCCGTGAACCGCGTTTATGGCCACTGTTGCCCGTCTGGCTACTGATCCCAGCCGTTGACACTTTTTCGTAAGGAGGCGCTCGATTCATCACGCCGATAACGAGGGTTAAGAAGGTTTCAATCTCTCTCTCTCTCTCTCTCTCTCTCTGTCTCTAAACTCCCAAAGTTACAAAAGTGTCTTAACAGTAAACAATAGCATAAATAATTCAATTTAAAGCAAGCGTCATAAGAGTTAATCGTGGCAAAAGTAGATAAGATAGCAAAAAGAGTAATTTTTTATAAGGAGAATAGTCAATATTAAATTTCTACATATTTTTTTAATGTAAATCAACAGTGATATTTTTTTTTAAAAATACAACTAAATGCGAGAATATATTGTTAACAATAGAACTAAGAGGTGTGAAATTTATATAAACATAATAATGTAAATTAACATTGTGCACAAAAATGTAGAAACTGAGTTTTATAGAAAGAAAACGACAACATAACGTAAATTATCGTTGTAACAACATTTTAATAATCAACGGGACAACAATAATATACAATAATCAATTTAATATTTATCTAAAAAGTAATTGTAATTTTTTGTAAAGAGTTGACTAGTCCGACCTCCGGGCAAGTGTATACCTTCTACTGTATTTAACCTTTAACAAATTTTCATTCCTTCCACTGCTCTAGTACCCCAACCCACGAGAGTGGGGGGGGAGGAGGGTCCCTAAGCTTTCATCTCGCTAATAATTCAGTTAAAGTTAAAAGTCTGACTATTAACTGCTTTGGTTGCCTTAGGTCGTCAAATTACCATTTCTCCCGTGAAGACTATGTCAGTGCCTAAATTTTTATCGCACTGAGATTTGTACGTTAGTACCGCGCGTTTGGTTAATCGTTTTGGATAAGTTTTGGCAGTGCTCTTAAGAAATTCATTTACTAATTTTTTGCATTTAAAATGGTGAAATTTTTCACCCGTTCACTCCGTGGCGAGGAGTGAACTTGTTTCCTCCTTTTCCCCTCCCACCTCTTCATCGAGTCTCCTTGGTCGGACAACAACCTGTAGGCATTCGAAAAGCGCTCTACACGGAAGGTAAAGTGCCATTTGAAAAGCTATATTTTTGGGGGGGGGGACTGAGACATCTTTCTTGAAAACTCTCTTTTCTCTAAAAACTGGTGATAAATTCTCTCTCAAACTCCACACACGCACACATTCCCCCCCCCCCCCAATTACTCCGTGGGGAATTTCCGTTGATGTTTATTTTTTCCAATCCTCACATATGAGGATATGGAAGGATAAATGAGGAAGACTCGGTGGATACCGCTGAAGACCCTCTCCGATGGCCTCAAGCCTGATCGGAGGAGGGTTTTCGCTAAAATTTATGGGGATCGAGGAATTGCGCTCGTGAGACTAATCGATACTCATAATGGATGCGCGGTTATTTGCTCAAAGGAGAGTGATTGCGAAGCACTTCCCTCTCCTAAAGCAGCAGAATGCATAAAGAAACTTAACCTAAAACCTCACACACCACCGCAAATCAAGACACACAGAAGCATTATCTTTCGCCGCCTCGATCCATGGGTTGGGGGGGGGGGCACACCATTGAAGAGATTCATGCGGAGGTGGAAAAAAACACACCTGGGCGAAGGTAGTTGAAATTATAAAATTTAAAGAGTACACACACGTATTCAAAATAGTATTTTGTGATACGGAAATGGCGGTTAAGGTTACGGAGGGAGGTATGCTCCTCTTTAACGTCCGTGTCTGCTCTAAGCAGATCGAACGTGAAGAGTTTATCGAGGTCCAGATGTGTTTCAAGTGCTATAAGTACGAGGAGCACACCACGGCCACCTGCCCCAGGGGGAACGTTCTTTTGTGCTCTATTTTCTCGTCAGATGCACATTCTTGGAGAAGTTGCAATAACACCTCTATGAAGTGCCTGAACTGTGCAGAACAAAGACGCTCTCCATGGCTTGCCCCGTTAAAAAAAGAACTTTTGAAGAGAAAGGCTAGTCAAAAGAAACAGGAAGAGGAAAACAAGGTGAACAGTACCTAGGCCAAGGTTGCTAAAGCTGTTGTTACTGAGTCTCTAGGAAATTCAACATACCTATACGTCGAGAACGAAAACTCAACAAAAATTATGTGTTGCATCTATTATGCTCACATCGCAAATCCCTCCTCACCGGGGTGCTTTGTTGATGAAATAAATAGAATGCTGACGCATAACGGAATGGAAAAGATGTAGTTTCCCCCAAACCCACGGTTGGAGGAGATTCTTAAGGTTATTCTCAAACCCCAGTGCGAGACTAGTTGCCAGATGCCCCCTATCCCCAGCAGCGCCCCAGATATCTCCAGGGATCCTAGGATCCAGGCTCAGGCAGAAAAGGAGGATAAAACACGCACTGAAAAGAAGCACGACACACAAACTACACAACAAACAAACTCAATAATACACACACAGAAGGATAATGAATTACGATGACTAAGACAGCTAGACCTTAGGGGGGAAGGGCACACTCGCCCCGCTGACGGAAAACTTCACAGCCTCAGAGACGTCCGAGATCGTCCTCTTCTTGTAAGAGGGAATCTGGGCACGCTTACCATTCGAGAAAAGTTAACTTGAAAGTATTCGCTGCCGAAAGGTCCCTTTTCCTAAGGAGATGGATGTCCTTGATGTATCAGAAGAAGTATATCCGGAAGATACAAATGGGAATTCACCTCGGACGACTGCCGCGAAAAACAAGTTGAGGGTGCTTTACTCCAAGGCTTGATCAAACTGGCACCCGAAACCTTTATTATTCTAACGGACGGCAAATTCAGAAAAAAAAACGTACAGGAAAAACAATCAGGCTACCAAACACTCCACAAGAACCTAAGCTCGTAGGAGAATAAGCCCCCAAAAAACACGACCACACGCAGGAATCTTTAGTGAGCAAGACAATGGAGACATTAAAAATATTACATCTAAACTCAGACGGTTGGATGAACCAAAAAAATATTATACGGTAATGTAATACGACAATGTGACCCAGACGTTATATTTATCTCAGAACATGAGATGAGTAACATAGACAGGATAAAAATGTTCCCCTGCGGAGAACGTTTCGATGGATGCGCGATAGCTGAGAAAAGAGGTCTTGACTTCAGATCAAAAAGTGGACTCAATGAGTCATACCTCGCTGTTGAGGTTCGTACGGCAATGGGACCCCTGGTCCTGGCAACAGGATACCAGCCCTCAATGAAAGGGGACTTGCCCCTTCACAACTTCCTGCAACTTTGTGGTCATGGCAGAACCGTTCTTTTTGCCCGCGACCTAAATGTGATGAGTGCTGCCTCGGATTACACGTCGACCAACCCAGCAGGCAGGAATCTTGAGACACTTATTAAAAAGCAAATTATGACAATAATTGGACCAAACTTCCCCACGTACATTACACACAGAGCAGCCACAAAACCAGACATAGTGCTCACTAGCACTGTGTTCCCTTACAACTACTTCATTGAACCGGGCCCTGCTATCCCCAGCGACCACCATGTCATCCTTATTAAAATCTCAACCTCCCCCATTCAAGTCCCTATCCCAGAACGCAAGAGCTACGCTCGAGCCAACTGGGATACTTATAAAAAAATTACAACCTTGACCCCTTAATTAATGCCACTCTAGAAGAAATTGACGAGAGTTGGATAAAATTAATGATA
The DNA here is from genome assembly GCA_963969495.1 of Ceratothoa steindachneri. Lineage (NCBI taxonomy): Eukaryota > Metazoa > Arthropoda > Malacostraca > Isopoda > Cymothoidae > Ceratothoa > Ceratothoa steindachneri. The sequence continues at coordinate 92,029,509 of OZ018317.1, read as the reverse complement.
ATTTATTAAAAGTCGATAAGGAAGCTATTCCCCGAGATAAATATAAAACTCTTCCTGCCCCTTATTGGACCCATAGAATGAAATCTCTCGAGAGGAAATACGGGGAACAGATCAATGAAGTAAACCTCACTGGCCCCAACATCACTACGTACAGACGAACACGACAGATACGCGACGAATTAATGACTCTTATTAGGGACCAACAGAATGTACTTTGGGACAATTTGATAGACGGACTAAATATAGAAAACGACCCACGTACATTCTGGCAGACAGTAAATAGAATAAGAGGCCGACAGCACAAAAGACCATAACACTTACACGTGACAATACAGAAATTACGGACCCATAAGAAATCGAAGAGGAATTCAGACTCTTCTGGGCATCTATATTTAAGATATTTCCGGAAGAAAATGATAACTTGAATTTAGACTTCGAAGACGGAATAATACACGATTTGAACGACCAGATACACACAACCCATCCTCGCCATTATGTATCGCAGGAAAGGGACATGGAGAGACTCGGTGGTAGAATTACTGACGAAGCACTCTTGAAAACCTTACAATCCTTTCGTCAACGAGCACCAGGGTGTACAGGACTTACAAGAGAGAATTTTATTCGAGTCTCGCCTAACATCTTATTGAGGCTCATGAATATCATGAATGCGTGCCTGAACGTGGGTTACTTCCTTGATTACTGGAAGGAAGCAAAAAGGATATTCATTCCCAAAGCCGGTAATCCACCGGAAAGTCCAGCTATCTTCAGACCTATATCTCTCTTAGAATTTGCAGGAAAAGTCTTGGAGAAAATATTGGCCAACAGAGTGAATACGTTCCTAGAGGAAAATAATTCTCACAACAACCAACAACACGGCTTTCGAAGGAAGCGAGGAACGGCAAACGGCGCTAGCCGTGGTCACCAAAAAGTTGGCAAAGGTAAAAGCTGAAAGACGCCACGCAAATCTGGTACTCCTTGACGTAAAAAAGGCCTTTGACAAAGTATGGAGGAGAGGCCTGCAATACAAAATCTTACAACTGGGCCACAATCCCATACTTGAAAGGATTCTATGCTGCTACACAATGGAGAGAAGAGCGTTTGTAAATATTAAAGATTTCAATGGCCCCGAGTTCGAGCTTGAGGCGGGGGTGCCACAAGGCGGGTATATAAGCCCCTTGCTATATATATAACATATACACCATCGACCTTACCCAACCTCTGACTGAAGGCTCGTTATACGTCCAATTTGCTGACGATATAACGATGATCCGTATGACACATTATCGGAATGTTAATTACATGGCACAGAGTACGGCGGTAGAAATCGTAAAGATCAACTCTTTCGAGAGAAGATGGAAGATATCTACCAATGCCCAAAAGTTCCGTGTAATTCTACTATTCCGTCGGACCCTCGCAGATATCCGTGTGGGGGCTGTACGCATCCCATACCACACGGAGGGTATGGTTCTGGGACGCCATATCCACGACTCGTGGATATGCGCTTCATGTAGCTAAAACTACATCAAATGCACGGAGGGACTTGGTAGAACTTTTCAAGTTACTGAATAAGTTTCAATTTGGATTTAGAAAAAAAGAGGAGCACGGAAATGGCACTCACCGTCATTACCGAAAAAAATAGCCAAAGCGAAAAAAGAGAAGGCTAGCGTTGACATCGTCTGCAGGGGCGTTTCAAAAGCATTCGACAAAGTTTAGATTAGAGGAATACAATTTAAAACACTACAACTACGTATGAATGACAAAATGGAAAGACTCATATGCAATTACGTGATGGATAAAAGGGCATACATCGAGATTGGGAACCAGCGAGGGGGAAAATATTTAAGATGGAGGCTGGTTTGCTTCAGGGAGGGTGCATGAGCCCATCATTATACTCGGTGTATACCTCAGTAATTCCACCACCATTTACACACGGATGGCTCAACATACAATTCGCAGATGATGTCACACAAATCATTGTCTGCCCCTACAGGTACCCAGAAATGCAGACAAGATTAACAGCCTAAGAAATAAGGAGGATTAATGTGTACGAACGAAAATGGAAAATACACACTAGCAGAAATAAGTTCAAAATAGTGCCAATTTATAGGAGGAAACTCAGAGACATACACGTTGAAGGACAGATATATGAGTACGCTAGCGAAGCCAAGGTACTGGGACTGGCAATCACCAGGACAGGATAGTCCAGACATGTTAAAGAAAGAGTTGAAAAAGGAAGAGGGGGAATGAGACTACTATATAGGCTCAACTCGCTTAGCCGGAGAAACAAGAAGAAAATATATTAAGCGATCATCCAGTGAGCAATGGTATACCCATTAATACCTATGTACACCATTTCAAATAGTAGAATGATGGAATTAAAGAGAATTCAAAACAAGGCAGTATTGATAATCACCGACACGAGAAGAAGAAGAGACAGAAGAAGACAAAGAGACATGAGAAGTAAAGATGAAACCAATTAACAAGATACTAGAAAAAGATCAAAGAAGCTAATTCAACAAACACAACAGGAAATAGGAGAGGAGATCAAGAATTTAATAATCCAAAGAGAAGAGGTGAGAGCACATAGCCTCTTCCCCACCTATAAAACTAGGTTCGATCAAGAAGAAGATGAATACTTCACTGGCTAACACGGAGTTAAAGAGAAAGTAAGTAATAATTTGATAACTTTAGAAGTCAGAAGAAGAAAGGAAAGGAAAGAGGGAGGAAAGAAAAAGAAAGCTAAAGAAAGAAAACTAAAACAAGAGTAATAGCAAGGATAAAAACATTATCAGTAATGGTAATATAAAAACAATAAAAGCAGTTTGAACGCCTAACAATAACATAAAGAAGGATAAGCCTGAAGCTCAGGCATACACCAACTTAATCTATCGTATTTCTAAACTAGATATTCTAAAAGGAAAGAGATTAGCCTGACATCCAGGCAACTTAGCATTCAATTGCAACTCTACTACTTCCTTATTCTTTTCTCTACATTTTTTCTTCTATCCTTCACATCTAAAGGGCTAAACACAGAATATGTGGTACAGGGGCACTATAGTAAGAATGAATAGCTAAAGGATATAATACACACCGTGGTTCGGATTAAACGTAAAGCTGTAGGCCTACCGACCAACCTGGTCTCTTTGAAGTCTACTACGCTACTTTAAACTTTGCTATCTCTAACTTTTCCTCTTCCTCTCCCTCTCCTTCTCCTGATCTCCCTCTTCCCCTTCCAGTAGTCTGACAAGACTAAGGAGAGGAGAGGGGAGGTCTGGGGTCCGGGTTCCCTTCCATCCCCCTCCGGTCATCTCAGGAGGGAAGGTGGCTGGCAATCTTTCTCTATATCTCCTTCCACACCTTTTCCCCGACCTACCTACCTGACTATTTGTCGCTCCGATTTAGTTATCTGGAAAAAGAAGCAAAGGAAAATGATAATTCGAAAACGTACTTCTATTAACGGCGGTCAACTCGGAGATGCCGAGATGTTGGGAGTGTGGTTTCCGGCTGAAGTTGCACGTTAATTGCCGGTTTCTTCATTTGAATAATGACGGATTCGGCCATCCACAATCTTCTGCAGTTTGGGACTCTCAAGATGATGGAAGTGTCCTTATTCAGCTCTTCACGGGTTAGGGTAGTGCCATGAGAGTAGGCGTGTTTTTTAATCGCGTTATCTTGAAAGTGAGCTGTCAGTCGCCTTGACAGGGTTGTGGAGGTCACGCCGATGTACTTTGTATTGCGGTGTTCGCAGTCACCGACTTTGCACGAATATTCGTACACGACGTTAGTCTCCTGGAGTTCGCTCGTCGGAGGAAGACAGCTGTTCTTCATGATGTAACTACTTGTTTTCTTGTTCTTGTATATATAATCAGATTTATATCCGTATTAGGGTCGGTTGGGGTCACATTACGATAGATAGTGGCTTTGAGAGCCTTTTCGTCTCCACGATAGCCGGTGTTCATATTGGCCTTGTAATAAAGGTCGATATTATTCTTCTTCGGAGTAAACCGGACGCCAGGACCAGCAACCAAGTTCATTTTCTCTTTTATGGTGGCGTCGATGGATTCTTCTGGGTAGCCGTAGTTAACGAGAACTCGGGAAACCCTCTTAAGTTCTAGATCAACAGCCGTGCACGAGGATGAATGGGAAATTGCCCTGTTAACTAAGGCATTGATGACTGATCTTGTGTAAAATTCAGGACACTCAGAAGAACCGTTTAAGCAGAAGCCTAAGTTCGTGGCCTTAACGTATACTTGGGTCACAAATTTGGACTCCTGGGCACTTATGAGGATATCAAAGAGGGGAAGGGATCCTTTATCTTACCTTTCGTGGGTGAAAGTCAGACACGAGTTGTTCTTGAAAGTTTCAACTAGGTCGTTCACTTGTTCGAGGTTATTTGTATTCAAAATTATGTCATCGATATAGCGCGCGTAGATGGGAGGCTTGGGCGCTATATTGCTTTTGAAAATCTGCCACAGTTGTGGACTTCAATAGTACACACACATATATATATATATATATATATATATATATATATATATATATATATATATAGTATGTGTGTGTGTGTGTGTGGAAGGAATGGTGAGAAAAGTGGGGATTGATGAGGAATGGGCTATATGTTGGTATATGTTGATAACCTGGGATTGGTGGCTGAGATTGCGAAGGCTTGGAAAATGTTGATTGAAGTGTTTGGCAGGAAAGGGGTGAGCAGATGGCTAAGAATAAATGTAAAAAAAGAATAAGGTGATGATGGGTTTGGATGTAATATTAGAGTGGCTGGTTGCGACCACATGCTTTTAAATTGTAGAAAAGTCAAATTGGTGATCGGGTATAGAAGAAGAAGGAAATATCTCGAGTGAAAGAAGTAAAAATGGACAATTTGAGGAGGTGGGGGGGGGGGAGGTAGATAGAGCGAGAAACGAATGGGTAAGAGCTGTTGGTGGTGTGAAGGAAGGTGCGAATGAGGTTGAGACTGAAAGTGTGTTAAGGTGGTATGGAAGTAAATAAGAATGGGTGGAAATAAAGTTATGAAGAGAATACATGGGAGTGGATGTGAAGGTGTGAGAAAGGCTGGAAGACCGCGCTAGATGTGGTGGGCTGAATATATGAATGTGTGTTTGAGAGAAAAAGCATTCAGCGAAGTTATGGCTGATAACGTGTATGATAAGTATGTATGGAGGGGGGCAAGAGGGTCTTATACCTATGGATGATCTTTGGTTTAACGAGATGCTATACAGCACGAAGCTTCCCATCGCCATGTAGGGTTTCTTTGCCGCCCTGCTCCCCTCCCCCCCCGTGGTTGTTTTATGTTTGATAAGGCAAAGGGAGGGGGGAGGGCTAGTACCAGTGATGCGTGACGACCCCTAATTTGTAGAAAGTAGTTGATGATGATGATTCTTCAAAAAAATTGGGGGGGAGGGCTGGGAATACCCTATTTGTTTTTGTTTTTTATATAAAAAAACATTCACTCCTTTTCTCTGGTCGCCGATTTCTAATCCGGTCGAAATATCCTGCAATTCTCTCACAACTTGGGTCTTGCCATACATAATCCCCTCTCGCAACATACCACATAAAGAACATAAGACTAAAAGGAGTCTGCAATAGGCTAATCAAGAGCCTATACGAGGCAACTCCTATTCCCATCACCCAGTTTGGTCTCACATCACAGCATCCTCATCCATAAATGTATCCAGTCTATTCTTAAAATTCGGCAGGGAAGGCGCTTCTATCACCACCGAGCAATTATTCCATTCATCAACCACTCGATTTGTTAACCAATTTCTACCAATCTCTTTCTTAAACCCTAAACTTGTCCAGCTTAAACCCATTACTACGTGTCTTATCATGTCTACTAAAAATAAGAGCCTTACCCGTGTCTCCCTTATTAACCTTTAACCCAATTGAAAACGTCCATCAAGTCCCCCTTCGAACTCTTCTCCTTTCTACCCTATGTTGATTTAGTCTTCGAAACCCTTCACCATAAGGTAAAAGTTCCTCAACCCATGGATCATTTTGGTCCTCCTTCTTTGCTCCTCAACACAAGGATCATATTGGTCCTCCTTCTTTGCTCCTTAACCTATGAATTATCTTTGTTTTCCTTCTTTGCTCCTCAACCTATGAATCATCTTCGTCCTCCTTCTTTGCTCCTCAACCTATGAATCATCTTCGTCCTCCTTCTTTGCTCATCAACCTATGAATCATCTTGGTCCTCCTTCTTTGCCCCTCAACCTATAAATCATCTTGGTCCTCCTTCTTTGCTCCTCAACACAAGGATCATCTTGCTCCTCCTTCTTTGCTCTTCAACTCATGAATCATCTTCGTCCTCCTTCTTTGCTCCTCAACTCATGAATCATCTTCGTCCTCCTTCTTTGCTCCTCAACTCATGAATCATCTTCGTCCTCCTTATTTGCTCCTCAACTCATGAATCATCTTCGTCCTCCTTCTTTGCTCCTCAACTCATGAATCATCTTCGTCCTCCTTCTTTGCTCCTCAACTCATGAATGATCTTCGTCCTCCTTCTTTGCTCCTCAACCTATAAATCATTTTCGTCCTCCTTCTTTGCTCCTCAACTCATGAATCATCTTCGTCCTCCTTCTTTGCCCCTCAACCTATAAATCATCTTGGTCCTCCTTCTTTGCTCCTCAACACAAGGATCATCTTGCTCCTCCTTCTTTGCTCTTCAACTCATGAATCATCTTCGTCCTCCTTCTTTGCTCCTCAACTCATGAATCATCTTGGTCCTCCTTCTTTGCCCCTCAACTCATGAATCATCTTCGTCCTCCTTTTCTGCTCCTCAACCTATGAATCATCTTCGTCCTCCTTCTTTGCCCCACAACCCATGAGTCATCTTGGTCCTTCTTCTTTGCTCCTCATCCTATGAATCATCTTCGTCCTCCTTCTTTGCGCCTCAACACAAGGATCATCTTCGTCCTCCTTCTTTGCCCCTCAACCCATGAATCATCTCGGTCCTCCTCCTTCGCTCCTCAACCCATGAATCATCTTGGTCCTCCTTCAAGCAAACCAATATCCATCCTATAATATAATGACTAAATTGCACCTCGAGGTCACGGTGAAGCCTAACTAAGGCCAATGGAGAAAAGTCAAATTGGTGATCGGATTGGGAGATTTCGTATCTCCCTCTTTTACTTGGAACTTATGTTCCCAGCACATTTGTTCATGCCCCTAACTTCAACATTTTCAGACTGACCTCAATACTACTATTACTTACCCTATTAGCAATATTCCTAGCACTTATGCACTGCTCTCTAGGTCGAAGGTCTGAACTTACGAAGACACATAAGTCTCTTTCGCACCTTCCCAATTCACTTTATAATTATCAGTGGATTACACCTACCTATACTAAGTACACTACACTCATTTATGTTAAATACCATTTGCCATTTCTCTGCTTATCGGAATAGTTTGGTGAATTCTTCTTGCAATTATACCTCAGCAAATTCAACCATTATCATCAGAAAACCTGAACGAACTCGTTGCAACATTCGTGTTCCATGCATTTACTGCTGTTCAATCCATCACATGTCTCTGCATTACATCCACATTCTCGCTGCGCGATCTGAATCACCCCCCCCCCTCCCCAAGAAAATACTCAGGGGTATTATGGCAGTTGTGGTACAAATGCCATCGAGATGTGACTCGCGTTATTCGGATTGGGAGATTTAGTATCTCCCTCTTTTACTCGGAACTTATGTTCCATGCACATTTGTTCATGTCCCTAACTTCAACTGCAACTAAATTTGCTTTGTTGGTTTTCGTTCATTTTTGTGTAAAAGGAAAAAAAAAAGCGAAGAAATCCGACTCCTGAAGGAAGACGATTTGATCCAAAGCGATTTAATTCTCGAGCAAAAATGCGGACGCCGCGTATTTGTGCCGAAAGAGAATAAAAAGGATAAAAGTAATAAATAAAACAAGGACAAGAAAATGTCAAATCGGCTTTTGAGAAACAATTACTCACGATACTCGGAGAATGTGTGTGTGTGAGAGAGAGAGAGAATTTTCATTCGAAGACCCCCCTCTCCCTCCCGTAATTCGTGCATTAATTCCAGATTTTTCGTTAATTTTTCCTTCTAAAGGAAATCCATCTTCACCGATGAGGTAAATGCAATCTCCCGCTACGGATTAATTAGACTACCAGGCTACCAACCCAGCCAACAACACAATCATGTTCACCATCCTGGCACTGCGCCTTTTTGCATGTGTGAATGTGTAAGAGTGAACTTTACGTCGATATTGTATATATTTTTAATTAACCCACCCCTTCCTTCTTTTTGCTTATGTAGAAACATGTTCCAAACTAGCATTGAATTGCATAGGTGTGGGGGTGAAGAACAGGTTAATGTCATTTGAGAAGATCGCACAAGGGATGGGGCGATCAGGGCCATACTTTTGAGGAAGAGGTACGTGCAACTTCCCACTTTGTCCAGAGAACCCGGCGAAATGCGTTGGCATCGATTATTTAGGTGGATACAACGCAACCGATGTGTCTTCATCGGAGATCGAAAGTGTGATTTGGATGCGCCATGCTAAATATGTCTTGCCATCGGCTCAAAACGAGCGTGAATTGTGTATGCAGATATGAATATGAGCGTCTGTACACTTTTGTGTGGCAGCGACGGAGCAATCGAGATAAAATTACTTTCCACTTTAAATATATTTCCAGTGAAAATGAATTACGAATGGATGAAGATATGCGTTGATGTTCATACACACATATTAAATGAAAAAAACCCATTTTCTATGTACATTTTAAACGTTAGATTTCCTAGTCCTTAAAACGTACATGCACACAAATCATACAGTGATCATCAGCTCGCGTACACCACTAAGTCTTTCCCTCGGTGTTCTGCGCGTTTATATATTCAGTTTTATTTGCTTCTTGGATTTCTAAATTTACACCAACTTTTTCTTTTCATTGTGATGGAGCGCGTTGCTTCTGTGTTACACTTCCCTGTTACGAGTGAACATCTCACCACTCGCTGACAAACACACGCACAATAGAAGGCAGTGAGAAAATATGCTAGAAACTAGTTTGCAAAATGAATTTGCAATGTAAAGTTAACGAGTCAACAAGGTCATCCATAAAAAAAGAAAGTCTATCTACTTCTTAGCTACTACGGCGAAATGTTTCGTACTCCACGTGGAGTCAATCATCACTGATTGGATAATCCCAGGGAGGAATAGACCAATAGAAATAAGAGTTATATACAATCCTCCAATGGAATCACGCGTTATAAACGCGTCTACCGAACTCTGAAATGCTTCCCTTTGTTCTTAAAATATGTGGGCGGTGTCACCCATCGATCCAATTCCTGGCAGCCAATCAGGGAGCTCGGTGTGTCGGCCATGATAGGATCCGCTAAAAGTAAACAAACTGCTCCACGTGGAGTACAACACTGAGGAAGTTAGAATTAGTGAAGAAGTTAATGCCACTTTTAGCCAGGAGTAGATGAGAGGTTAGGAAAGGAGAGGAGGGGTGGAGTACGGTGAAAAAATAGGGGGAACTTAAGGGGAAGAAATATCCGTGAACAGAGATAAAAAAGGGGGTAGTGTTTTGCGAGGGGGTTAGGAAACAATGGGGGTGCTAGGGAGTTAAAATGACACTTTACCTCCGTCTTTTTCTATTCAAGTCGGAATAACAATGGAGGATACTGGCGAGAGTTGAGAGAATCAATGCTCCTCTAAATGTGGATATAAACCGATAATCTTAATTGCTTTTTGTTATTAAACCCACTCAGACACGGAGAGAGGAAAAAAAAGCGTGTTTTGTTGGGAGAGAGGAAAAGAAGTATTTAAGTTCTGAAATAAAAGAACTTTGTTTATAAATACATTCTTTTCTGTAAATAAGTCAATACGATATACCCCTACTTCAGATGACATCTCAGAGAGAAAGAAGGAGGGCAAGAGAGAGAGAGAGATTCTAAGAGTTTCCGCTTCTCAATCTAAAGAAATCCTTAAAAGCGCTTTAAGAGACACTCTTCATTGTCCCCCGCGGGTATTCGACCTCTTTGCATTTTCGATTCAAACTCGTAGTGTTAAACTCCTTGTGTCAACTGACCTCCGTCATAAATCGTGTATACGCATAACGGTACACACATCTAATGCATATTTATTGAATTTACGTACATGTGCGGAAGGTACGTAATGGAATTATAGCCCAAGCGGCGAATGGAAATCTTGTTTCGAGTTGCTTTTGAGACTCTCGGAATCGTTGTTTAAAATGTGTCGCTATCTTGAGTGCTTCTTTATCCCCAGGAATGAAATAGAGGGACACCGATGAAGTAATCATCCGACGTACGTACATGTGTATAAAGTACTGAAAGGTATGTAGATACATAGAGCCGACCAATAAATACAGGCGAGCCTCCCTTAGCACGCAATTTGATTACAACTCTTTTTTTTTTAATTTGGACTCCTTTTGCACGCTATACGTCTCGATAACACGCATATTCTAAACGGTACCCATAAGGTTAAAGGCAAGTGTGTAGCCCTTCAGTTACAGATTAGGTATACATCAATCCACACGTGCCTTCAAACGCTTTAAAAAATAGATATAAATTAATTTGCTGGCAAAACCTTTTTAGTTTCAATTTAGTAGTGACTAAAAATGGAAGTCAACAATATATCTTCGAGTGTGCTTAGGAAGACAAGGAGGAGTTTGAGCGTTAAAGCTAAGTTAGAAGTGTTAAAAAAATTTGAAACTGGCATGAAGGTAATGCAAATTGCACGAGCTATGAATATGTCAGAAGCCACGGTGCGTACGATCAAGAGAAATGAAGATAAGATCAAAGAATGCGCTGCATGTGTTTCCCTAAATATTGCTGATAAATTGTCCCATTCTCGAAACTTTCTTATTCATAAAACAGAAACTGTCCTATACTCGTGGATTGCTGATCAGAGGGAAATGGGAGCACAGCTTAATAAGGGCATAATAAAAAGCAAGGCTTTGTCTTTGTATGAAAACATCAGATTATCTAAAAATACAGATTTCCCTTCATCAAAATTTTGCGCTAGCAATGGTTGGTTTGATAAGTTCAGAAAAAGGTTTAATTTAAAAAATGTTCACTTGTATAGCGAAGATGCAAGTGCAGATGTTCATGTAGCGTCAAACTATTTAGAGCAATTTAAGGTAAGTTATTAAATGCAAAGAATTATAATAATAAATTCAGTCTTAAGGGGAAAAAAATAACTTTGATATATCTTTGTTTTAGGCCTGCGATCGAGAAGACTCATTATTATTATTATTATTATTATTTTTAGCATGGTACACGCTGCTAAAATCTAAAAAGATTATAGAGTGGCAAAGCATAAAAGGGTAAAATGGCCTAAAGTACAAAAACTGGTTAGGTTAAAATGAAATCGATAAAAAATTTAAAAAGGGCCCAGGTCAATAATCAAATGACATACCACGGCATAGCCGAGTAGACTCAGGAACCAGTCTCTTTCTTTGAGTTGTTGTTGGACTGTAGTGAAGATTTTTGTGTTTTTCTCCTTTTGAGTGGGAGTAGGGCAGGGGTGGGAACCTTTTCAGGAGCAAGGGCGAATTTGATGTAAAAAAAAAAACCTATGTGGTCATAACTAATGAACCTTCAATTGTACAAATTTATAGATATCTACTCCCTCAAACTAAGAAGTCTCACTAATTAAAATATAATTTAATAAAGGTCGCCTGATATTTCTAAAATTTGTTAAAAAAACATCAGAGAGTATAAAGTTCTAAATTCCGCTTTACAGGTTTACTATGAGTTCTTAAGTAACTTTGTCATCGGGCCGCGGGTGGGTTCAGATTTGAGCGTGGATGAAATTTCGGCCGTGTAGAGGTTATGGCGATCAATAAATGCTCGCAATCTTTTTCTTCTTTTTAGTCGCAGGCGGTTCGATATCTTACTATGTCGGTCTCCGTTTTGCTTTTTGGGGGGCGGGGGAGGAGTAATAACATTGTAAATATTCGGCCGATTCTGACGATATTTGAAACTCTTATTTTGTTTTAAATTCTCTTTCGAATGATATAATTGCCAATGGACTCCCAAGGTTAGTCCAGGAATTATTGAACGTTTTGAAGGTCGTAAGTTCATAAATTAGAATAAGTGAGGGCACGTGACTTTGGTCAGCAGACCTTTTTTTATTAAATATTTTAGTTACTTATAGTCTATTTTAAGAAAACTAGCGGCCTCAATTTGCATGATTTTCATTCAAATTGAACGCCCTCTGCGTGCAAATGGAGTAGTTCATTAATAAAAAGAAACATTATTACGTGCAAATATCGCTCAACAAAAATTTGCTCTTTTTAACAAAGAGTGACATACTGTTGCGATCAAAATAGTTGATACCTTTTCAAACCAAATAAATTGGTAGGATATATATATATATATATATATATATATATATATATATATATATATATATATATATATATATATATATATACTTTAATTTTATTAGATGACTTAATTACAAAAGATGACATTTAATAGTTTATTAAGACAAATCACTGCTTGATTATTAAAAAAAAATCCATATACTAATTTTATTAATTTCCCATAAACGAAAATTTTCACACCTTTTTAAACATCCATGGTTAATATGTGGTACTACACCTCTTGGTCGTAATAACTTGTTACAGCCGTGAATTATATATAGCCTTTTATACCTTTTGATAGCTTTCTTGGGGGGGGGAGGACTTTTAATTCGTTTAAGTTCTTGTGCTAGCGTAAGTGAATTGTTTTTGTTTGTTTTTTTTATTTCTTTTCCAAACCCCACCATAGATTTTGGATGGGATTAGATCAGGTGACTGCGGTGGCGATTCCAGCACGTTCGATGCCTCCATCTTCACGCACTCATTGAGAATTTTGAGGAGTGTTTCAGATCATTATCCTGAATTTGTCCAATTGCGTCCGAGCGTCCTATTCTTCAATGAAGAATGCGAGGTTGAGTCCACACATTCATTACTCCATCCCCAACAAGGAGCATGTTCAGTATAGTTAGCCGCATTCCAAGTCAATGGACACTTTCGCTTCCCTTAAGTTTACCACTTAGGTTTCGGCCGGTACAAATACGGTCTTTGAAAATGAGGCCAAATTTGTACCAGCCGCAGTCAGAGGGTTTTTTTGCTTTATTTTTTTTTATTAATAATGATTCATACCAATGATTCATTCGCATTATGTGGCTCCTAATAATTTCACTATTGAACATAAAAAAAGAGTCTGCAAAAAGCTAATCATTAACCTATCCGAGACAGCTCCTACTCCCATCACCCAGTTCAGTCCCACCGACCATCCTCCTCATCCATAAAACTATCCAAGCTATTATTAAAACTCTACATGAAGGACGCTTCTATCACATGACTAGTGAGACTATTCTATTCATCTATTACTCGATTTCTAAACTAATTTCTACCAATCTCTTTCCTAAATCTAAACTTGTCTAGCTTAAACTTATTGCTATATGTCTTATCCTCTTCACTAAAAATAAGAACCTTACCTATGTCTTCCCTATTATAACCTTTTACCCACTTGAAAACCTCAATCAAGTCCCCTTCAAACTCTTCTCCTTTAAAACATATGTAGATTTAATCTCCGAAGCCTTTCACTATTAAGTAAGATCCTCAACCCATGAATCATCTTGGTCATCCTTCTTTGCACAGACTCAAGAAAACCAATATCCATCCTATAATATAATCAGTAAATTGCACCTCGTAGTCACGATGAAGCCTAACTAATGCCAAGTACATTTTCAGACTTACATCACCACTCCTATTACTTACACTCCTTCCAATAAGCCCCAATACCACATTAGCTCTATTCCTAGCACTTACGCACTGCTTTCTCGGCCGGAAGTCTGAACTTACCAGAGCAACTAAGATTCTTCCGTATCCTGACATTCTTATTTATTGGGTGATTGAAGTTTAGTACTGAGATGTTCGCCTCTAATTTCACTATCAAGGGATTTACCTCGAAGTTTAATATTCTGTAGTTTACGACTACCTTCAACGTTGTGAAATTTACTACTTAGTTCACTAGCGAGTCAATTACCACTAAGTTTACTATTAAAGAGTTCGGTACTAAGTTGAGTATCGAGGTATTTATCATTAACTTCAATGTCAAGTAAGTTCCCACTATGTTAACTCCGAGTCATTGACCACAAAGTTTACTGTCATAAGGTTGTCAGTTGTTTGACTATCGAGGAGGTTACCACGAACTTGAGTATGGAGTGGTTTACCACTAAGTAAAGTATCAAGGGGTATGCCACTAAGTTCTTGGTCGACTTTTCGACCTCGGAGCAAAGACGTGGGGGAAAGATGGGGAGAGCTGGGGGTGCTGAAATGCGTTGACTTCCTACAGAGAACAATGGCCGCCACTAATTGCGAGCAGAAGGGTAATAATTGAATGATTACTTGAAATCCATCGCCTCGACTGGTTTGATCGTTAGAAGAAACCCTCATCCACTCCGAATCCATAAGTAGCTTTCAGCTCCCATGTGGAGACAAGTGGGTGAATATGTGCTTTTATGTAGGTTTGATGTGGTAAAAATGTTAAGTTATCCTATAGTTAATGCAGCATTTTTTAATGTTGATCTTTATTTTATGGATACAAATAATCAAAAGCAGATTTGGTTTTATATTATTTTTAGGAGGATTGTGAGAGAAGACGAGACGAAACGTGTGTTATGTATAGGGTGGTCCGAAATTCTTGTCACCCCCTGTTAATATTGTTTTAATTTTCTATTTCAGATGGCTGACACGAGCTCCTACAGTTTAGAAGAGAGGCTGATTGTAAGCGTTATGTGCACATGATCGTATGCATTCTGGCAAAGGCATGGAGGATGTGCGACCTCACTTCCCTGAAAGATTCGGCAGACTAGCCCCTCCGAAGACGACGATACATAATATTGATATTATTAATTGTGCCTCTATTGTTCTTATTACGTTTTGGTAGGAGATGACAAAACATTAGGACCACCCTGCAGAATAATATTAAACGTTCTCTACAATGGATTAGTCCTGGGATAAAACCGTTCTACAATGGATTAGTCTTGGGGTAAAACCAATAGCCCAGCCGAAACAGGGACCTCATCCACGTAAGATTCCCCCGTGCGTTTGGTGGATATGAATGGCATAATCCATTTTGAACTATTTAACCCAAACCAGACTATCACCAAAGAGGTTTACTCTGCTCAGTTGGACAATTTACATGCGGCACTTGAAGCAAAGAGACCACCATTAATCAAAAGAAGAACAGTGTTCTATCACCAAGACAATGCACGACCATATATCGCAAGAGTTACAAGACAAAACCTTAACAATTTCATTTGTGAACTAATTACTTATCCTCCATACTAAAAACACTTAGACCAATCAGATTCCAATCTTTTTAAGAGTTTAGCAAATCACCGGAAGAGAATGAAGATGTCAATATCAGAAGAGGTCGAAATAACATTAAAAAACTTTAAAATCACAGTCAAACGATTTTTACAATCATGGTATTAGAAAGTTAGTAGAAATATGGAGACTAGGACTAAAAACTGATGGAGATTATACTAGTCGTTGAACTAATAAATAAACGCATACTTAAATATAAATAACTTCAAAGATTTGTTTGATTTCTATCCATAAAACAATGATAAACATTATGAGATGACCCAATACTTCCAAAACAGAATTCATATGTGAGCCATTTACCTAAATATATGCGTACGATATGCTCCCTAACACATTTGGAGATTATCGTTGGTGTGTGCGTATGTCTGAAAGAAAACAAATGTTGGTTGGCGCTATTATGTAAGATCTTTGTGTGCGTATGTGAGTCCTTCTCCCCTAACAGGAGTTGATGTTCCGCTTGTGGTCTTTACAGTGTACATTCTCGACAATGGGCCTAAAGTTCTATTAATTTGTCGGTGCAAATACGACGGAAGGCATTCGAGGTCACTTGCCGCCTGTTTTGAAGCTCCCAATTATTTCCATTGATAAATGGCAATTAAATGGCGAACGCACCGTTCAAACTTTGTCTCTGAATTTAAGTGGATTTTAGCCTTTGTCTTTTTCTCTCTACCCCTCTCTCCCTCCCCAACCTCTCTCTTCCCCAGATCAGAATGGGTCCCACGGGCTTTTCATTAAAATTTGTTCCACCCGTCTCATCTAAGGGTCTCCAGATTATCTCTACCCATGGGTTCAGGGTTTCAGCGACTCCCCTCGCCCGGAGTATGGGGGTGGGAGGGAAGGAAACACTGATTATTAGCCCCCAGCATCCCCCGACACCCGCAAGACCCTTTGACAGCCGTGGCCTACAGGGTGCTACGGGTCTGAAGAGGGAGGGAATGAAGAGATTTGGATTCTTTTCAGGATCCCAAAATGTCACTGAAGACATAGGCTCTCGGGAAAACGGGGAGCAGAGGTGGAATTAAGAGGCCATGGGGGTGTTGTAGGCCCAGTGTGGAGATACAGAATTCTCATAAAGGTGAACAAATGGCAGGGAAATCCGAACAAAAGCATATTTGACCAGGACCTTTAATATAAGGGGGGTCGGGTGGGTATTAACAGGTAAAGTGTGAACTTCAGGAGTATAAATTACCCTTTCAGGTTTCCTCCAATGTCTATTATTTTAATGTGGGTAAATTAACAGGTTTGGGAGAGTAGTGGCGTGTCTGCCATACCCCGTAGAATCTCTCTCTCTCTCACACACACACACACACACATCCTCCGCATCAGAAGTCCTGATGCCCTCGAAAATTAATGTGAAGCAGAAGGCGCCTTGGTTATGTTACAATTTTAGTATTAACTAATCACGCTACCATTAACAACCTGCAGGAAAAGAAGCTATCGATGCAAGGGACCTCCATCCCCGCAAAGTGGGGATGACTATCAATACAGAAAGCCTCAATTTAGTCACAGGTTTTCAGAGCTAATCTCTCTATATTCATTGGATTATTGCGTGCCCTCCTGACCTCAATGCCTGCAAGAGGATCTGCGCTTATTTATCATCCACGCGTTTTCACTTCCTCCAAATTCACCACTTTCCTTACAAACCTCCTGCTGGAGATGCCCTCGTTAGTTTTAGATTAAACTCCCTGTATTCAAGAGGAGGGGAAAGGTGGTAGCATTTATTCCCATCTTAGTTTGTCAACATTTATTTACTCCATGAGTGAATGTGTGTGTGTCGGGAGGTGGAGCAAGAGCAAAGTAGCCAAATGGGGTCATAATGATGTTCCCTAAAACACATAACATGTTGATATCTTGAAGATCGCCCCCCCCCACACACATACAACTTCATGGGTAGAGTAGGGTGATCGATCCGAAAAGAACCCCCACCTCCCCTGGTTTATGGGGTTTCAAAGGGTCTCAACCTACTGGTTGGAATTTCCTGTCTGAGAGAAGCCCCACCCCACACCTCGTTAACCGGGGACTAAGCAACGTGGGGTGGTAGGTTGTGATTGAACTTGATGGGAACGGGAGCTGACTCCTTCTTCTCATATTTTCTTAAATATTAATTGTATTTCGTTTTCCTGCGTGTTGGTACAAACCTATGGACTCAATAGGTGGGGCTAAAAGTTTTAGGGGAACAGAAAATGGGAAAGTATTGACTAATTAATAATGAGATACAACGGTAGTGTGAGTTTGGGAGTAAGTTGTTTGCTTCCAGAGGAATGTTCAGATGTATTGAACCCATATTTTTCTCGTTAGTAAGGTAATAAAATAGGGGAAAGTGTCTAGATTTAAAATAATAGACAATGGTCTGTTATAGATCACTTAACGCTGTTTGGAGTATGTTTGTTTGTTCATTCATGAGTTCTCTAATGTTGTTTGAAGTTGGTTTGTTTATTCTTTCTCAAGTTCTCTAAATGTTATTTGAAGTTTGTTTGTTCGTTCGTAAGTTTCTAATCTTTGTTTGTTCGTCCGTTCCGAAATTCTCTAAACGTTGTTTGAAGTTTGTTTGTTTGTTTGTTCGCAAGTTTTCTAAGCATTGCTTTAAGTTTGTTTGTTGATTGGTTCGCAAGTTCTCTAAACTTTGTTTCAAGTTTGCTTGTTAAGTTCCCTTAACTCTGTTTGAAGTTTGTTTGGTCAGCCATTTGCTTAGGCGCTGATTAACGCGTAGGGGGTTAGTTATTTCAACAAGTAAAACGATAGACGATCACTTACCTTATGAGAGAGTTTCCCCTTCTTGCTGCCGTCTCTTACCTCGGAAGACGAACACGCTTACTGGTCTTGTAGAGGGGCACTTAGGTATAGCTAGTTCGGTTGGTGCTCTTGCCAGGAGCGAGATTGGGATCTATCTGCTTGTCTATTCAAAGTTATTGTTCGTTCATCTCTCTCTCTCTCTCTCTCTCTTTCTCTCTCTCTCTCTCTCTCTCTCTCTCTCTCTCTCTCTCTCTCTCTCTCTCTCTCTCTCTTTTGTATTCTACCAAACTGACTCCAAATTTAAATCTTCACATAAACATGGAAGGAAGGAGTGACTTAGTTTGTTTTCCTATGCCCCTTGTCCCCTAGCGTGAAGTCTGCCATTAACCGGAGTCTCTTGAGACTGTCTGAGATGCCCGTTGGTTTTCCGCCAAAATCTACATTTCCGCGCTAATCCGAAGAGCATGTTGCAAACAAGTTTGTTTGTGTGTGTGTGTGTTTGTCTGGGAATGTGCTTGCCTGTGTATGTGTGTGTTTGAGTGGAAATGTGTTCGCTTGTGTGTGAGAGTGGTGAGTTCTATTGTAATTTTAACAGGCGCAAACCTCGCGTCACACTAGTTAATACTGTGTATTCACCAGGCAAAGACCAAAGAAATCTCTGCTTACAACCAATAGTGTGGATGTTTTTTTTCTAGCTTTCCAAGCATACCCAAAGCTCAGAATAAACTTGCAATTGCACTGATTTATTCCTTAAATAAAAACACGAAGACTAACGAGGGTTCGACCAGAAAGTTCTCGACAAAATGTCCAAGACAAAAGTAGCAAAATTAGGAGTAGTGAAAGTGTGTGGAAGGATCCTAAATCTGTGTAGCTGAGTCTGCTTGGGGTGCTAGCTAACAGGAAGGGATGGATGTTTCCTAATCTTGCCCCCTTTTCCGCATCGATTTCAGGCTCCTTGGGGAGCCATAACCCACCGTGGGAAAAATAAACAAAACAGCGCAGATGCTCCTTCCTACCTCCTGCTATCATCCTTAAGAGCAAATCCTCCTTTCCTTATTTGAATAAATTTACAAAAGGAGGAATTACTAAAACACGCTGAAATTGTATCGTTAACAGTCCCTTTGTGGGAAATTTACCACAAGAGATGAAGTTATGTTTCGAGAATTCACCAGAAATGCTACCGGGTGGCAAATAGAAAAAGATGACGTTCAGTTCTTTCTATTTGAACACTTTTCATATCTTATTTCAATGCAATAATTACACGGTGGATGAGGGTGGATTTGCGTGTTATGATGCGGGATCTGCATTTCTGTTTAACACGTGGATTGTGCGTGTGCGTGTGTGCTTAAAATGTTTACACTTACATTCTCTAAACGTTTATGAAATTGTGTGATATCGTGTGTGTGCCCTAACTCTGTTGAATGCTTTGTCTCACCTGTGATGGAAACGAAATCCAATTGTTTTCTCCCAAAGGATTAGCGAGAAGCGAAAGGCAGATTCAGGAGAAAGGAAAGATCACTCGGTTGCTGCTTATAAGGTTAAAATGATCGAGCCCCCGGGCGGGGACGGAAAAAGACTGAAAAACGGTGGACCCCTTTATAAAGATGAGGTTTTAGATGTCCGAAGAACAAAAATGCCCGCGAGAGTAAATTGAACGTTCACAATCGGTATAGCACCCTCTCTCCCTGTTAAATGCGATTATCCATTCGTGGGAATAATAAAAAACAAAACAAGAATAAATGGCTACAGGGACTCAAAAGTACGAACTTGTACTTCTACGTAATGAATCATTTGAGTGACTGTTTTGAACTAGTACTGGGTTAAAAAAAAAAAATCCAGGTGTTTTGTGTCATCAACAGCTCGCTTCAACTGAAGATAGAGACGCACGTCATCGTGGAGTCTATTGAGTCGTAAGCATTATGGAACGACCGATGGGGAAGAGGTGCTGCTCATTTTCCTTTGTCGCGTATAATGATTGAAATCAAAACATATAAAGTCTTGGGTTTTACTACTGGTTCACGTTTTTCTGCATTGTCTTATCATGTGGACTGGGTTTTCAAATTTATTCTCGAGTACATTTATTACGGTGTCAAATTAGTTTGCGTTTGGTCGTTTCTTAAGTTTCGTCTTCATAATCTAAAACCGCCAACAAGATCTTGATCCCAAGGCACCTAACTCAAGAGAGGATCATCCTGCAGTAGCGATTCCAGCGGATTTACGAGTACTTCCAGGCTGCTGGATACGCCAGCCCAATTGACTTTGCGATGGTCTAGCAGCTCAGACCATTAAGTGAACGCTGCGCTGTTGCAGGAGATCAAAGAAAAGTGGAACCGTACGATCAACAACCTGGATGTTGAGGATAACCCCACAAACTTCTGGAACTTCATTTAACAAACAAGCAACATCAAAGGCTGACTCTTCCATAGTGCCCATTAACAAGTGGGTTCGAACTCTACAAGAAAGAGTAGAGCTTTATAGAGAAATCTAAAAAGACATTTTTCGCACTTGAAAGAGGCCCCAGTGAGAACAAAAACCAGACTGTTAAATCTTTCTGATGCGGCATTAGAGGTAGGATATTTCCGAGACGGCCTGAAGACATCCAAAATGATATTTATTCCCAAACCAGGGAACCCTAAAGATCAAGTGATGAACTATAGGCCGATCTCATTTCTCGAGATAATTGGGAAAGTATTCGAAAATACTCTGAACAACAGGCTGGTCTTCCATCTGTAGTCACACTCACTGAAGAACGCCGAACAACATGACTTCCGCAAGGAAAGAAGCACGGAGACTGCAATTGGGAACCACGTCAGAGCCCCATTTGACTTGCTATCTGGAGTCCCTCAAGGAGGCTGTCTGAGTCACACCCTCTTTACCGTCTACACCGTGGATATTCCGAAACCCATGCTTCCCCGAACCCTCAACGTACAGTACGCGGACGACATCACCCAGTTTTGACTCGCCAAACCTGATCTTGAAGTGATGTCGAGGGCGACTGCAGCCAAGGCCCAGAAAATTCCCAGGTACGAAGAGAAGTGGAAGATCCAAACGAACCAAACCAAGTTCACAGCAGACGCGATTGGCAGGCGGAAGACGGAGCCCATCCGACTGGAAAACTCGACATTTAATTATTCCAAGACCGCGAGCATCCTAGGCTTCAGGATGTCCAAGCACGGCACAGGAACCCATATAAACCTAAAGGTTCAAGTTGTAAAACTAGAACTCAACAAACTTGACCGATTTCGTAACTTAAACACAAAAAAAACAAAAAGAAACTATATACTTCCCTAGTAAGAACCTAAACTGCTGTGCCCAGCACTTCCATTCAACACATCAGCGAGAGCAGGATGGTTTAAATGCAAAGGGCCCTACGCTTCATTCACAACGTAAAATGGGACGATTATGTTACACCAAGAGCGCTGCACAGAAGAACAAAGGTAGACTGTGAATGAATTCCTGCAGTCACGAAGCATCGTTATCTGGGATCAACTGGATGGGCAGCCTCGAACGAACTCTCCTACCAGGTACTGTAGATGACTTGTTCAGACTAAAAGACCGGAAGAGATACAAGTCCATATGCCTTCAGCAAGGTCGGTGGCCACACCGGCCATCTACAGGTGACCCTGTAGCCTAATTCAGTAAAAAATGAATTAATGAATAACTGACGATAACGAACCAAATTGTTAAGTATAACATTAAAGATCAATATAGTAAAATAGACTAACCAAATTAAGTGATTCTCGTTATTTTTTGATAATACTCTGTATTACTTATTAAATATCATTTAATCTAGATGTTTTGTGCACAATAATTTTTCTTCGTCGTATTATTATTATTTTGCTGTTTCAGCAACAATTCAATTCAAAAGTAAATATAATGTATTATGTAAATACTGAAACGGACTGATCTTCAGGCACACTTTCTACCTCCCTCTGTATTTAAGTTTCATCACTTTTCCTCTCTTCCCCTGTTCTTTAATCCACGGAAACGAGGAGGGGGTCCCTCATTTTTTCACCATCTTTCTACATGAATAAAGAATAAAAGAGTAGCGCCAAATGCAATCGAAAAAAGGAAGGTCTCTTCAAAACTATTGACTGGTCTTGTGGTTTTGCACTGAAAGAACAAAAGAGAAAACAGACAGAAGAGAATTGGGAAGATGAAGTAGAATAGGAGGTAACGATTGGCAACATCTGTCGTATGCAAATGCTTAAGCGATTGGGGACAACCATACTCACGTCGCTACACCATAGTCTTTCAATATTGTACGAACTAAATAACGCAGCACCCAGAAGTACGTCAAAATACCCCAAGTACCCAGCACTGTACCAAATAAATAGTGCCCCTCCCCCAAACTACCCACATTTCGATAGCTAAAGCCTCCGTCAGCTACATTCTTCCCTTCGAAAGAGGTCGAACCAACCAACAGGAAGTCTATTATTAGATGCGTAAACACGTTCGAGACATGAATCAATCGAGGGTGATTTAAAGCTAAAATATACCGCAAACATTCACAGTTTGTAAAAAAAAAAACACACGCAACCTCAAACCGAAGCAAATATATCAAAGTTCATATTTACACGATAAATAACTGCTTAAAGTGCATCTGTTTGGACATAAATGTATACAGTGTGGGCGAAGTGAGACCTACCAGGGAAGAGCGGAGAAAGGGAGGAGGGTAGGCAAGCTAAATCGGGGGGAAATTGATACTTGTATCACAATTAAAGATATTAGAGGGTAAGAACAGAAAAATATAACTAGTGTAGTGAAATAAATGTCAGTAGCTGCAGAAACACAGAAATAGATTGAGGGGAAATAGTGACCATTGCGAAATCTTGATTTAAGTTAAAATGGAATGGAGTTCTTAGTAGAATAAATAAGGTTAGTTAAAGTCCTAGACTTTAGGAAAGCTGATTATAGTGGACTGAGAAGGTACCTGGAGACGGTTTTTTGGCGCCTAGCAAGTGAGGTTAGGTCAGGAAATGTGATGTCACTGAGAGCAGTCGAGGGAGAAGATAACCGTCAAGTAGAGAGGAATATTGTAGATCAGAAATGTGAGACAATGATTAAGCAGTTAATTGCCAGACAGAATATGAACCAAGGCTGTCGACCCTAAATGGATGTCAGATAAAATTGAGCATTATATAGCCCTCAGAAGGGGAATTTATAGGAAAATAAAAAAAAAACGGTGAGGGTCAATTAAGGCAGAGATACAATAAGCTAACTTTGGACATTAAAAAGTTAATTAGTGCGAGAAAGAGAATTTATGAAATGAAAGTGGCAAATAAGGCAAATGAAGACCCCAAAGGTTTCTTTCAATTATACAGAACTAAGACTAGGGATAAAAAGAGGCCTATTTATACCTAAAAATGGAGAGTTAGGGAATGATGCGATGCAATGGCTAGGATGTTAAATAAATATTTTCTTCCAGTATTTACACTCGAGGATATTCTAATTGTACCTGAGGCCACCTTGATCTTCAGCGGTAATGAATGAGGAGGAGAAATTAGAGGACATTTTAATTAAAAGGAGATATTCTAAAAAAAAAAAAAGAATTAAATTTTGTAAAGCACCGGGCCCTGATGATATTTTTCTTAGGATTTTGAAGGAATGTAAAGATGTGGGAAGTAAGCCCCTAAGATGTCTATTTAGAAAATCGTTATATTTAAGAAGGGGGATAAAACGAATGTGCTCAATTACCTGCCAATGAGTTTGACATTAGTGGTGGGGAAAATGATGGAATCTGTAATAGCGAAATCTATTAGGGATCACTTAGATAAACATAAGGAAGGTTTATGATGCTGACGATAGAGCTGAGAATTACGATATTGTTTATTTAGATTTTAGTAAGTCTTTCGACACAGTAGCACATTTTGACTAAAGTTATAACGCATTGGATTGATGGAAGAATATTTAGGTGGCTTCAATCGTGGCTTAGTGACACAGCAAAGAGTTATTTTAGATGGGATTAAATGGGACTGGGAGAATGTCACCAGTGGTTTGGTATTCACCAAAGGGCGGTGTTGGGGCCGTTGTTGTTTTTGATTTGTATTTTGATCTTGACTTAGGTATAAGTAGCGAAATGAGTAAGTTTGTCGATGATACTAAGTTAGGTAGGATTATATGGACTGACTCTGATGCTGAGGTATTACAAGGTTAATTGATGATGCTATTTCAATGGACAGAGAAATGGCAAATGGAGTTTAGCATAAGCAATTGTAGTGTACTTAGTATAGGTATATGCAATCCACTCAAAAATGATTTACTGAATGGGAGAGTTTTAGGAGGGTCAGGATGCGAAAAAGACCTAGGTGTCCTCGTGAGTTCTGACTTCCGGCCTAGAAAGCAGTGCTTAAGTGCTAGGAACAGAGCGATAATGGAGTATTAGGGTTTGTGGGGAGGAGTGTAAAAAAAATAGGAGTGCTGATGTCATTCTGAAAATGCCCCTGGCATTAGTTGGGCTTCATCTTGACTCTGCGGTGCACTTTGGGTCACTATATTTTAGGATGGGTACTGGTTTGCTTGCGTCTGTGCAAATAAGGATGACACATATGATTCGTGAGTTGAGGAACTTTTACCTTATGGTGAAAGGCTTCGGAGAGTAAATCTGCATAGGGTAGAAAGGAGAAAAGTTCGAGGGGGGACTTGATTGAGGTCTTCAACTGGTAATGTTCTTATTTTTAGCAAACAGGATAGGACACGTAGCAATGGGTTTAAGTTTTATGAAAAGGTTTGGTAGAAATTGGTTTACAAATAGAGTGGTAGGTGAATGAAATGGGCTCAGTGACGATAAAAACATCTTCTCTGGGGAGTTTTAAGAATAGATTGGATAAATTTATGTATGAGGATGCTGTGAGGTAGTACTGAAATGTGTGATGGGAACATTCACACGCAACCATTCCAAACAAAATTGCCTCCCCAATTATTGGGAGGGAAAACGGTGTGTATAGTTTGCGAATCCAGCTTTTTTTTTGTTGTTTTTTAAGGTGAGAACCAACTGGCGCATATCTTTCCCATATTTATTATTTATTTTGGTGTTTACACTGCACCACCATGCTAGGCGGAGGAGCTACCTCTAGTAGCCAACACCTAGCCGGGCGGAGGAGCTACCTCTAGCAGCCAACGCCTAGCCGAGCGGACGGGATCCTCGACTGATCCAACGGCAAGTGGATGGGAGTAAACCTTCCAAATCAGGAGTGGAGCCCCGAAGGCGAACCAGTGCGGTGTGCTCACTGATTCCGCAGGTCCTGCAACCAACCTGGTGTCAAACGTAGGGCTCTGCATTCCTTTGGATGACACCGGCGAGGCCGAGAGGGAGATCTTGACGACTGGGCAACACAGGATCTCCATACACTTCGTCAGGCCCGCGCCATCGCGCAATCTCCATTCTCTTCCGAGACAGAAGGGTGTCAACGAATAGAGAGAAGTGCATGCATGCTATATACTTTGGCATTGTCCCAGATCGATAGAGGGGGGGAGGGGCTTCACTAAACATTGAAGTCCTAAATTGTCTCCTGTCAGTATCTGTCATCCGATCGTAGGCCACCATCATACGGCAGATTCTGAAGCAGAGGTTAAATTCGAAAGTGCAATGAAGATTTCACTCAATAGCGTCTCATAAATGTGGCGAAGAGATCTTCTCGCATACCCGGTGGGTAAGGCGTTAGATTTCCAACCCTGGATAGTATCGGGTTCGATTCCTAGCGAGAGGGAGCACAAGAACTTCTATTCTGATATTAGATTTCCACCAATTGCGGCGAGGCGTTGAGTTTGGCGGATGCTCGCAGGTAATTCCAACCACATAGCCACTTACTACAACATCGCTGTCTTTTTACCTTTTTATCGCATCAAACATACAACACATCACTCTTCCATCTATGGAACTAGCCAAGGGTATCTATATCAACACTAACGTGGCGTAGAATGGGTGGCTCTCCCATGAGCCACGAAGGTTTGTAAACGCTCGTTGGATAGTGACAAAACACATAATACCATTTTCCCATACTAGGATCGACTCTTGAGGATGATTTGTGTTAATAATAATAATAAAGTGGAAGAGGCAGATTTTCACATCCATCGATGGCTTCTAGTTCGGAGAATTGCGTGCCCTATCGGTTCTTAGCTAACCAAGTATTCTCTCGTTCAATTTTTAGATACCTCTCAGCGTGTTTTCGACGGAGATGCCCTCGTTGATTTTCACTCTTTTATTTACGTAAATCACCGTGTCGATCTCTGGCAGAGACAATTACTATTGCTTCAACACCACTTCTAAACCTCTCCTACACTTCTACCCCATCATTTTATGCCCATTTTTTAAGGCCATTAATTGTCTCGGTTTAGGAGAGCTAAACTGGAGGATGTCGCGGTTTTATTTATTTTAGAAACAGATCTCTAAAATAGCCTACAATACGGAACTGTGTCACAATACCAATAAAAACTAGTTGGAAGAATTGCAAGATACATGAGAATATATTGGTAAAGTGGTTTACAAATCGAGTGGTAGATGAATGATAGTAGTCATGCAGTAGAAGCGTCCTTTATGGGGAATTTTAAGAATAGAATGGATAGATTTATGGATGAGAATGCTGTGAGGTGGGACTGAACTGGACGATGATTAGCTTTATACAAATTCCTATTCTTATGTTATTATCTAAAACTCATCATCGACCATGTCCCCCAAACATGTTTTGGACAAGACGCGTTTCTCAATTACGCGAACCACACCCTACAACAGTTAAATCTGGAATACATAAATTACATTCATTATATAAGTGCACACTAAAACTCCGAACACCCTCTGTATATTGAAGGTTTAAGGTATTGTTCGAGCCCTCCATCGAGTGATAGCAGGGAGTGAGATTAATTCCTCTAAATGTCAATAGCCGGCGATACGAGACGTGTGTGAGCAAGGGAATTATAGGTGATCTCGTTTGGAGATTTCTCCCATCATCTTCCATTTCTTCCACCATCCGATTGCCACTTCTTAATGGGAAAAAGTGAAAGTGGATATTGGTTTTGTATTTCATTATAACCAGCTGGGGTTTTCAAGACATGTATCTATCTAGGAGTGTAACAATATCTATAATTTGAATACCGGTGTTGATACCGATATTGCTTGAATTTTTTTTTAATGAAGATAAAGTAAAATTAAATTGAAATTTAAACTATTCAAACAAAAGCAACGGAAAATAAATTAGCTCCAGAAAAGAATTTCAAATTTTAAAATCATATACAACTTTTCAATCTAAAAATTGAGAAAATAAATTTATTGTTCTTGAAAATAGGTCCTTAAAAAGAAGTCTGTTTACCTATTGTTCTGAAAGTGACGAGCTTACTTTTGTAATGTAAAACACTGGCAGAAAATACATATTCTTTCAGCTTAAACACATCACTTAACATTACCTACTTGTCTAAAACTTTGATTCCTAATAATTTATTTATCCTTTAGATTTTGTTCGATTTAAATGAATAGGTTTTGCTGAAAATTAACTTAACATTTTGAATATAGTTTCAAATTCCGGTACTGACATGTTATTACCGGTATTATTCACTAGTCTTTTCATAAATTCCGGTAGTTTTCTATACTGATGATAGATACATCGCTTCAATTCGAGTTGTTTTCTGTTCGAGAAAAATTACAGTAATTACATAGCAGCCTAATATGTACTCCATTAAAATGAGAGAAAGAGGCTTCACGAGCGTGCGCCAAGCAAGCGCTGGCGCCCCCTGTAAATCACCTTCGGGGGATACCAATCTCTACATTACACTACACTACACCACTTGGCCACTCCAGAGGTGAGAGAAGGATATAAACCCGCGGTCCTCAGAGATGCCTCAACTGAACACATTCTCCGAGGAGGCTCTTAGGGACCAAGTGGCTCTTCAGGACCTATTGGAAGCCAAACTCTCAGCCCTTCAGTGGACCCAATGAGGGTGGGGTCCTCTCTTCATAAAGGACCTAATGAAGAAAAATGTATTCGGAATCTTGGAGCGAATGTTAAGATGAGAGAGATAGAGATAGGTTGATAGATGGATATAATGAGAGGTATATGGGGGTGATAGATGGATAGAATGAGAGATAGATGGGGTGATAGATGGATAGAATGAGAGATAGATAGAGTGATAGATTGATAGATAGATGGATAGAATGAGAGATAAATAGGGTGATAGATCGATAGATAGATGGATAGAATGAGAGATAGGGTAATAGATGGATAGAATGAGAGATATAGGGGGATAGATTGCTAGATGGATGGATAGAATGAGAGAGATAGGGTAATAGATGGATAGAATGAGAGATATAGGGTGATAGATTGCTAGATAGATGGATAGAATGAGAGAGATAGGGTGATAGATGGCTAGAACGAAGAATTCGCCATTTACAAGTAGGTGAGGCTTTTTTATACGTTGCACTTAGGTATCAATTTAGTCCCATAATTTAAGTGGATGTGGTTGGTAGCTACCACAATTGGGTGGGCCTCCGCTTTCTGTGAGGCTGTCCTGAGGACCAGGTTAGAGCTGTAGGTCAGCATCGGGTACTTCTGCAAAAAAAAACAATAACGAGGGCAGCCCCGACAGAAAGTTGGTTAAGTGAGGTTTGAGAGGAAGGTTTAAAAGAAACAGAAAGTAAAAAATAGTGAAAGGGAGGGTATATCTTGAATTGTCTAGAGAGGAAATTACTTGGTGCAGTCTTCGAATCGAAAAGGCACGCAGCTCTCCAGATCCTGAGCCAAATTCATAATTAAAATAAATCTCCTTATTGGCGTTGAGGCTGAAGGGCACGTGCTCCGGTTGCTCTACACCTGACATCCTCTTGCAAGATACCAACAAATCTATTTTCCTAGAGGAGTGGTTTTTGGTTCTCTGGGTGGTGAGTGTGGGTAATTCTCGATTCCTTACCGAATTAATGGTAACTTTATTGTGGTTTTTGGTCTTTTTCGGAACTGGCCCAGCAGCCAATTAGCCGTTCGAGGCTATCGCGAGGTTAAGGATAGCATAAGGCGTTCGAGGCTAGTAATGTGAGTAGAACCTGTAGGTTAGGTTAGGTTTTATAGCAAGGAACTGGCGCAAATTTCTCGCAGAAAGTTTTTCTATTCAGTTATGGCTCCTGTTGGCATTTTACGATCTTTAACAGAAAAAAACAACACAGTTGTTGTCAATACTTTGCGCCCATAATCTGTCCATTTTTGCTAAGTCGCTCTCTTAACCTAACCTTACCTAATCTAACCTACAGGCTATACTCACTATGAGCCTCGAACGCCATAACTAGGCTGCCCAGACGTCCAGCATTTTGCTGGACTGTCCGGCATTTTACTGTTTTTAGATCATTTGTCCAGCAAAAATGACTACTCAATGCTGGACAATGTAAAGTCTAGCATTGGGAAATGCAGGTGGACATTCTGTCAAACAATCATAAGTAATTATAGACTTGATAACATTTGGCAACGCCGCTTCGAATAGCAGATGTCGTGACTCAATCCGGAGTTAATTTGAGTCATTGACTCGTTCGGAGAGTCATTCCTTATTATTTCTTTCATTGAAATTCATTTGTCACTCAGTCATCCTGGGATTTTTCAACTAGTGTGACGTATCATATCAATTACCCCTTTTGTTTTTAAGATGGCTCCAAAAAGAAAGTGTTGCTTTAGTAAAGACTTAGTGAACGAATATCCATTCATTAGAAGTACAAATATTGAGAGTGTGGTAAAATGTGACAAATGTTTTTCTAGCTTCTCAATTGCGAGTGGAGGGAGACGTGATATTAAACGCCATTTAAACTCGGATAAGCATAAACGAGCTGATGTCTGCGCATCATCAAGCAGGTCGTTAGAATCATTTTTAATAGGTAAAACTTTCGATGAAGAGAAAAAAAGCACAGCAGTAGCAGAAGGAACTTGGGTTTACCAAGTTCCTATAGCTATGGCCTTAACTCGCGATAGCCTCGAACAGGCTGCCAGGCCAGTTCCGAAAAAGATCCGTCGTTATTTACATGGCAGCAACCAACCTACTCCCCTAGACGAGGTATTGTAATGGTGTACTTGCATTGTAGAAGTGTGGGGAAGAGTTTCAAGATGGTAGATTCTATGCCTATTCTTACCCTGGTACTTCCGTGGGGTGGGTGATGTGTGAGGCGCTAAAACTGAACATGTTGTAGTCGATTTTCAGTGTATGGCCACGGTTAATGGGGGTTTAAGAAGGGTTCACTTATCCCCCTACATCTAGTCGCCTTCCCCCCCCCCGCTCTGTGAGTACTGCTATTATCGCTTGCCCCCACTAGTCTTGCCCCATTTCCCGGCGGCAGAAGTGTTATGGACTAAACACGCAGTTCCCCACCTCTGCTCCGTTGGAGGTGGCCGATAAAAGGGTCCTCGGTGAACACCCGATCCCAAGAAGGGTTGAAGACCTCCCCCCCCCCTTATTAGCTATTGCCGCCCCCCAACTACATGCGGGGATCATCTTTCTCATTTACCCGCATTCATGAACGGGCTAAAATTGCATCGTTCTATGTTATTTCCGTGTATTTTATGACCAGGCCCCATATGCGATGCGGGTAATGAGGTATGAATATATATATATATATATATATATATATATATATATATATATATATATATATATATATATATATATATGCCAAAACCCCACAGGAAAATGAAAGGCGGATTCCAAGTACTTTCGAACTTGTTCCGTTCATTATCAAGGAACTGAAAAAGTTCGAAAATACTTGGAATCCGCCTTTAATTTTCCTGTGGGATTTTTTTGTATTTATTGCTCTGAGTAGAGCTATATATATATATATATATATATATATATATATATATATATATATATATATATATATATATATATATATATATATATATATATATATATATATATATATATATACACATATATATATATATATATATATATATATATATATATATATATATATATATATATATATATATATATATATATATATATTGTGTGTGTATGGAGGAATAAGTTGCAACATGATCTAGATGGTTGGCTTTTAATGGACTAAGTTAAATGAAAGCAATACACATATACAGTATAATAGGTATTCAGAATGCAGAGATAAAAATCCCAATTCAACTCCACGTGGAGTTAAAATCGTGCCATGCTGATTGGCAGCTAACAGCCAATCAGAGCAGAGGAAGTTTTCTAATTGACGAATCACCAAGGGTTTGTCAGGTCGTATTGATTATCTATCTTTGTAAGCCTTTTCTTACCACTAAATTCAGAATTTCCTTAATACTTTTTAACAAGTCCTACGATTGGTGAGTTCTTCGCCAATCAAAAAGCTTCTTTGTTACCTCATAGGCAAGGAGTCCACGTGGAGTTGTTGAACTCCTTTTAGCTCTAATAATTAAGCACATTAAAACTGCAAAATAGCGCTTCGAAGATCGGAACTAATTATTTTATGAAAAAAAAGCGTAGAAACAGCGAATAAAAATATACAACTCGGAAAGAATACAATAAAATTAAACCTTAATTTTTGTCTCTTTCAAGAAGGAGGAAACTGAAAAGAAGGGGGAAAAAAGGCAACACCATTCTTTCCCTCCAACACGAAAACGGTGATGAGATACAGAGCAGAAGAAGCGGAAAAAAGCGGTTAAATGGTGGATTAGTGGGCCGAATAAGCGGGATGGAGTGGTGTGTGGGGAAGACAATAGTCGGGCGAACGGACTGCCAGCTACGGTGGAGCAGATGCTGCCACACAACCACAAAGAGATGCACAAAACAATGAAAACACAAAGCCAAGAAACCATCGAGGAAATATGGGGTTCGAAGTAATTGTAATGACACATTTACAGGTTTCACACGCACACACACAAACTATCTTTTACACACAAATTTACCTTCGGTGTAATGGAGATACCAGTAGAAGGAGTCTAGTAATTTGGTTAGTAGGGAGGGGGGCTGCGGGGGGCCTTCCTCACTTGATTCAGCACCCCCAGCACCCCGACTTAACCCCCCCCTGGTTTCATTCAGCACTGCCACACGCTTGGCTCAATTCAGCAACTCCCATCACCATCGAAATTAATCCTCTCCCTTTCATCTCCACCACTCCCCCTTCTCCAGGAGGGGGGGGGGGCAGAGATAGACCCCCTCACTCCCCCGTTAACATTTTGGTCAGTGTAGAACCCATTCTGAACCAACTATTCCCACCGTATAGTGACGATCTCAGCAGAACACCACAATCTCACACCATCAAAAATATGGTTCCCATCCAACCACTTACTAACCATGCCATATGTGTCAGGATCCAAAAAGACCAGTATAAGAACCAGTGTTTCTTTGACACTCAAACTAAATATTTTTCACACATTTTCACGTACCACAATTTCACCACTTTATAGACATTCCTTTAAATTAAATAAATAATAGAAAGGATTGATTGACCTTCCTTGTGGAAAAGGTGGACACGTCTTCGTAGTTGATGGGGAAGAGGGAGTTAATGAGCTCAGGGGGGCATCATTTTGTTTATTGATTCAAGTTGAGAGAAACTGACCGATTTGTCAACAGTATCACTTGGACTCATCATATACTTCAGAAGACCACGAATGATCAATTTGACTCATCCTGTACTTCGGAAGAGTGGGAATGGTCAATTTGGCTCATCATATACTTCCGAAGACCAGGAATAGTCAATTTGACTCATCATATATTTCATAAGACCAGGAATGGTCATTTTAACTCTTCATATAATTCAGAAGACCTGGAATGATCAATTTGACTCATCCTGTACTTCAGAAGACCAGGAATGATCAATTTGACTCATGCTGTACTTCAGAAGACCAGGACTGCTCAATTTGACTCCTTTTTTGACGCCATGCAAGTGATTAGCCTCACTATTGACGTCCCCCCCTCTCCCCTTCATTTTCACATTTTCTCTTTGTCTTTTTTTATCTACTTTTCTGTTTTTCACCTTTCATGCTGTTTTCTTTTTTCCTTTTTCTCTTTTATTGTATCTCTCATACTCTCTTATTCCAAAGATTTGACGTTAATATTTCCCGTCAAAGGTGAATTTACCCTGATAATTTTAGCTTGGTTAGTTTCGATGTATGTTCCCTCTTTACAAAAGTTCCTGTACCCGATCTCCTAAATTTCCTCCAATAGTACCTTGTTAATGTTGTTCTCCCTATACTGGCTTCCAGTATCATTAAACTTATTTCCCTCTGTCTTAACAACCGTAAATTCACCTTTGATGGGAAATATTACCGTCAAATCTTTGGAATGGCTATGGGCAATTGTTTGTCCCCGGTACTGGGGAGTTTTTTGAATCCAAAATACTTCCCCAGACCAACATAACCCCTATTTTATGGATGCATTATGTTGATGATATTCTTTGTATGTGGCCTAATGATCTTAATATCAATACTTTTCTTGAAAAAATCAACACGTTATCCCCTCAATTAAATTTACTTTAGAAAATGAAGAATATAACACCATCCCTTTCTCAGATATTTTGATCCACCGAACAGACCAAGGTTTCAAATATGAAATTTATAGTAAACCTACAGACAGCCATTGACTCATACATCCATTTCTATTCCTATCACCATATTAGTATCAAAAAAAGTGTTTTCTCTTCTATGTTTCTCCGTGCCCTTAGATTTGTTTCACCCGAATATTTGAAAAAAGAGGTTGATAGGATATATAATATAGGTTTGAATTCGTATTACCTTTTCTAAGTATTTAAGAATTGTTATAATTCTGCTAAGCGTTCATTTTATCAATCTAATCGTAACATCCCTAAATTTCATGCTAAAAATGTATTAGTTTTACCTTTTAACCAAAGTTTCATTAAATTACCTCGTTTACTAAAACCTTTGAATATAAATGTTATTTTTAAATATGAAAACACTATCCATCGCCTCCTCGTAAAAAAAATTCCCCCCCCTAAACCAGGCATTGTATATTCTATTGGTTGCAATAATTGTGAAAAATGCTATTATGGACAGTTAAACAGCACCAAACTAATGTTAGTAATTTTTTTTCAACAATCTGCATTATTTTTACATATCTATAGTCAGGATCATATTATTAATTGGAATAGTGTTATTAAATGTACAAACTAGATTTCAAGAAATATTTGGGAGTGTATCTCTATTAATACTTTCCCAAATTTTAATATTAGCCATGGATTGTTTAGCCTAGATCCTATCATATCTAATTATATTAAAACACAAATTAAAGTGTTTAAAGGATTTTGTACCGCCTAGATAAGGTTTTGATGCAGGTAGCTGTATTAACCCCAGACTCCTTACTATTTAAGACATTGTCTGTCTTGACCTACGTTATTCCATGAAGAGGTATTTTAGAATCCAAACGAAAGCGCTCGGAATTGTTTTTCCATTTTCCTTGTGGGTGTTATTTATCATAATTTTGACTCACGTGGAAGTTGTGAGTTTCTTTTCATATATATATATATATATATATATATATATATATATATATATATATATATATATATATATATATATATATATATATATAGAGAGAGAGAGAGAGAGAGAGAGAGAGAGAGAGAGAGAGGAGGGAGGGTGAGAGAGAAGAGACCTACCCAGTCCCTTCGTCACACTTCTCACGAAGGACAAACAAGTTTGCCTTGCAGATTACGAAAGGTGTCCCATTATGAGTGAGCCTTTATTATACGTTGATTTGGGTTAGGAGGGGAGGGGGAACAATGCCACCCCTAATTGTCACGGTGAGGGAGGGGCGAATACGTCACATGGCTTTATGACGTTAGTGCCGCATTAAAGTGTTACACACGCGTCGCAGTTTCGTTTCATTATCTCTGCATCGCACGAAGCCATTGTATCATGATCCGCTCATTCTAGCTTCCAGTTAATAGCTCTTTATCGTCACTATGTTTCTTCGTTAGCGCGGAACAGCCTGGAACTCGAGGCTGCTTTATTAAGTTATTAAGATTTTAGATGACAACGTTGCATAACAAGCCGAAAGAACAGCTGTGGGTCTGTATGAACGGCCATTATCCCCTTTATTCTCTATCCCTGGCTCCCACTGGGCGTTCCAGGTTCCTGATGGAAACGGGTTTTGTTCCTGATTATTCCCGGACCACTCATCTGCGACATGTGGCTCCCAATACCTGTGGGAGTCATCGTAGTTCTTTGAGTCTTTACCCCACCTGCTTCTCCAGGAATGGCGGAAGGTTATACATTGACTCTACGTATTAATTAATACCTCCGCCGAGAGGAACTTTGAAGAATAGATTTTGGCAAGGGTATTGAGGACACTGAAAATGAAGACCAAAAGGCAAAAAGAAATTTTTGCTTCTGTTGAGATATATCAAAGCCAAATTTAATTCAATAGTCCGGTTGCATTCATATGTGTTTGCCTGCTAACCTACGGGTAAGACGGAAAGCTCCGCCTCGATATCACTACAAACCTGATTCTTCCTTGAGGCAAGAATATTTCATACAGTCTCCAATTATACTTCTATATATAGTTAATGTCCGAAAATTCGCTTCTAACGATGGTACTTAGACATTTATTAACCATCAAGTCTACACATCATTTGGTCAGGTTACTGTTGAAATCCATTTATAAACGACAAACCGTCCGCAAAAATATCCAGATTCGGTCGTACGACATCTTTAGGAAGCACTATTATTTCCAGTGGGAGCTCGTAGTTACTGGAGTACTGGAGCGTATCCAGATAATACCACTTAAATATTTTTTTAAATTAAAACATTTCAAATTGCTTTTTAGATCTTTAACAAAACTTTTGATTTATTAGATTAATCCCCAAAACATTTGAAATATTTAAACTTAAAATTCCATTCTATTATCACTGGTTGCTACATTTCCATAGTAGCAACCATCGAACAGCTGTTGGATACGGTGTTCCTTCCATTGTTCTTCCTTGATTCTTCTGGTTTGTTCTGGCAGCTCAGTCCTGCATTGTCCAAGAACACTTCACCTTTCTATTTGATCCTACAAGACACCGCAAATCATTTCCCGTGACCTACCTTTTGGCCTAGTCAGGCATATAAGTGGCGCTACTGGAGAGAGGGAATGAAGGCCAAATATATTGGAGGTCTTCATAGTTCGGCCTTCCAAATGTTATTTTCTTGCAGATTTTATAACCCACTTGAAGGAAATAGACATCTTTAGCGTCTGTTCCACACTTACATCACCCAATTCATTTATTTTAATTGATACTTTTCTCATTTACATCTTTGTGAGTTTACCTGTTTTCGTCTTTGCCCCCCGCCCCCTTTGAGGGTTTGTTTTTGGGTAGGGTTTTTAGCACTGGTTGGGACTTGTTTTTTGATGACTTAATGGGACCCTAGAGTTTGTGTGATTCAAACCATGGTTCGTCACAACATAGGACAGATCCATCCAATTACTCCATCTAACGACTAACCACACACGATGTCCCTTATCTTCACTAGCTTGGCAAGCAATGCTTCACCTTTTTATTACCATACCCTCTCTAAGAACTGGTCGTCCCCTCCACGCACCCCCCTGCCCTTGCATCAAAATAACATTCCATAAACTCCTCGTTAAGAGAAAAACCTGTCCCCTCCCAAGGGATCATCTTCCCTGAAAATTTCCGACGCACTCGTAGGAAGGGGGGTGCCTGCTCCTCAGATTAAGAACCACTGCTTTGTCATTCGCTTGAGGAAGAAGGGAGTGAATTTTATTTGAACTGTGCGCGTTATATATTCATATTAGCCTTAAATAAAACATCTTCATCATCACTATCTTCATCTTCCTCATCGGGGAGAATGTGGTGAAGTTAGGGAAATTTAGAAGACCACGGGTAGCCAATAACTGAGCCTTGGGACTAAGATGAATAGGACCTTACAACAGGCCCTTGGTTAAAACCCTCAGGATAGAGGGTTGGCGTACATAAGCGAGAACGGGAAAAAAGATGGGGGTGAATAATTGCGGCGAAATTGCGAATAAATGAAGATAAATAGCAATTACCTCTTCAAAGATGAGAATCGCCACCACCACGTCACTTTTTGGCATCGTGTGAACAGTGCCTCGCATCCTTGGCACTGTGAGGCATTTATTCTGCGCCATTCGCGTCTGACGCGACGGACCACGCATCGAATCCATCTTGATTTACCACTTCAAAGGAAAATAAAAACACACTAATTTTAGCTGTAGTGCCACCAAGGAAGGTTAGCCCCCAAGGAGGTTTCAAATTCGTACTTTTAAGTACCAGTCTTTTAAGTCCCAGTAGTATTTTTTATCAATGAGGGTTCCAAATAGACGCTCCGACCCCAGCATTTAAGGCTGACAAGTAATCCTTTATCTTTTTTACCGCTTCTATTCTTCCTCTACTCTCGCTTTATTCACCCCCCGACCGATTACAAGTAAAAAAAGTCATTAAGCCTCCCCTATCACTAATCCTCATCCATTTTACTACTTAACTAGCTCCGACTAGTACTAATACTCCCCTAATAAAGACGTTGAGCGCAGTTCAAAATTTCGTGAAGGGGACCCTACTCCTTTAGATTGTAAATGGAGAGCTCAAGCCCCCACTTCCCGTCCTTATGTATGCAAACGAGGTATCATTAGGGCCAAAAAAGGGGGCAAAGATTGAAATTGGTGACCCCTCGCTATCAAATTATACCTCATCTCCTGATTTGGAGGGTATAAAAAAGGACTTGGACTTGGGAATTTAACCTAATATAGCAGCTACCCTTTTGCAAAATACCTTTTCAGAGATAAGTGATGCAAGGAGATGAGAAGAGATATTAGATGGAGAGAGATAAGAGATAAGATTAATGCATTATCTTCCCGAGAAGCTCTCTTACTCTATGCGCGTGTTTTCGCGGGAAAAGGTAGTAATGAATTCATGAGCATTATACAATACTACTATACATGGTGTGCCCCTTCATACAGTCGTTTCCAATGATCACATATCCGCTGCTGCCTTATCAGAAAATGAGTGAAAGCGCGATTCTTTTGTATTCTTACCAGGTATAAGGAATGGTACATATGCAAATAATTCTTGCCCTGCCGCCTATCTGGCGGTCTGTGCCTCTGTCTGTCTGTCTGTCTCTCTCTCTCTCTCTCTCTCTCTCTCTCAGTTAATATATCTTTCTTACGATTTATCGTTCCCAAACAAGGTCAAGAGTCGAAGGTAATTTGCGGTTTTTGTCACAAAACAAAGTTAAAGCGACAGGCGACACTCTCAGCGCCAGACGGATTGAGCTCTTTTTTGCCGTCAAAGGGAAGCTGAGAGATGGGAATGAATTTGTATGTCATAGATGAGCAATGGCAGACGGGGAATCTCGAGAATTTAATTAAAACGAGAAAATTATGCCCCAACTTAGAAGAAATAAAACTATTTTGCAAAGTTACTTGTTAGTTGGTTTCGTTGGATGGTGGCGTCATCCTTCCATAATTAAATTGACGGTCAATTGATTTCCCTAAGAGTGGCACTCTCACACGCATGACAGGACATTCCCCACTAGAATAGTATTCAATACCCAGGTCGTATTTGGGCTCGGCGTTCATGGCAGAGTTATTTTAAGTTCAAAATACTCTTTTTTTATTCGGGTTAATGGCGCTTGCATATTTTATGACCCTCCCTAACTTTACCACTTCCTTCGCGAAACTGCTTAGATGCTCTCATCGGTTTAAATTCCTCTCTGGGCCTTTATGACTAATGATTGCAACCTATACTTCACTTTCTCTCAATACAAATAAATCTATCTACAGCCAATTTGTATCTATAAAACTCTCGATCTGTTCCTGCGGCCACAATGTTGTTCTCTAATTACTAGTTATCAATCATGTGTGCGCGTAAACTGCCGGGCTTGAGCGGTAAAATGTTTACTCATTGTAAGTATATTATATGATATTATATGCTGTTATGAAATATAATATTATATGATAGGGAGAGTGCGCAACTCTCCTAAGTCTGCCTTCACCCCACAAATAAAAATAATTAGCCATTACAGACATTTTTGTGCGACAATATAAGAATTTCTTACAATCTGCGTCTGTATTTATTCGCGACAGGACTTTTTATCTCGGGCAACGCAGAGTACTTTTGCTAGTTAATACTAATAAAGAATCTGCCAGATATAATCGGATATAGAAGTTTCTTATTAGATTTTTCAAATTAAAATGTAAATTTAAAATGGCCTTAAGAAATATATAAAAATGTATAATTATTAGGTATCATTGTATATAATACATCGTCCTTAGTTTGTGAACACTGATAAATGAGTATTATCATAATCCAATCAAACATATGCCATGGAACAAGTAAAGGAAGATACCAATTCCTACTTACTGGTTGGGTCTAGTTGACCACAACAAAGGCAAGCGAAAAGCGGAAGAGAAATATAGCGTTAATATAACGACTAAGAGAAAAACACAAATATATTACTTTTGTGTAACCATTTTTATATAATTCCCTTATTTTTTTTTAATCTTTTGACGGGCGCATTACGTAGAGCAGGTAAAATGCTATTTAGTTGCTATCTTAAATCTTTATTCAAGCTATTTCTTTATTATTACAGTCAAAGACTAGACGGAAGCAATAAAAAGGGTATTAACAAACTTAAATGAGGGAAACAATAAAAGATCAAATACCCATCCATGAATAAAAAAATAAGTATAAGGTTTGGATGAGAGAAGAATAATAATTTTCCACTTCTGTTTGATGTATAATGTGCCCTGAGCCAAGCACCCCCGCTCTCCATAAAAAGGGACAGGAAGGGGGGGCGGAATCCCTACCTCTGATGATGCAGAAATTCATTTGAATTTTATGGAATCATCAGTATTTGCAGGGGTGGTAGTAGAGGCTATGATATCAACTTAAGTAATTAGGAGGAACAAATTTATATCGTTTAAGTATTTATAGTTGACGAAACTACTCTCTCTTTTGGGCTTTTACATATTGAAAAATTATATCTTCAAATTATAGTACGATATCAAATCAATGGGAAATCATGGCAACTCTCGTCTCATCGCTCGGGAGCCGCTTGGAGACACGATTCGAAAAACAAAAGGATCGGGCAATCATTTCCCGTCGTTCACGTGCCCTGCGGGAAGCCTGTTGCGGCGAAATCTTATTCCTTCCTTTCACTTTTTCCTCCCAAATACCAGTGAACTATCATTACTATTTAATAAACTCTCAAATTCAACTCTATTATCTCTAACTTGCAATCAGCGAGTCAAGCATATAATCCGTTACATGAAAATGATCGAACCACATCTTTTGGTTGGTTTCTTTAAATATTTCATTTTATAACAAAAACCTAATTCACTTAGTGTCTCGAATTTTGGGGCGTGCAGTTACTGTTCATTTCCCCCCTGTTTATGGTGTCAAGAAGAAATGATGGATCTGTTTTTGCAATTTTATCCGTTAAAAATGAAGTGATTCCGAATTATAAGTTGGAAGCAAACATGGCAGATAAATGAGATGCAGAAAAAAAGACAAACAAATAAAAGGGATACGAATAGCGCAAAATAATCGAGGTTGTCCAACCATGAAAATACAGAGGGTACCAGAATGTACATTTCGAATGTCATACTATAAGTTTTTATTAATAGCTGAATAAATAAGTTTAGTGGGGCGGCAGAAATAGAGAATGTGTTCAAGATCATGAACTATTGTTCTAAGAGGAAATCGATGGTGGATTCAGAAGAAGAAATGAAGTTGAACATGTACGAGGGGTGGTCAATAAGTTTTGCGAATAGGTAGGGCAAAACAGAGAAGGGGGATGGCTGTTTGTAGGGGTGTTAGGACAAGTTATGACAAGTCAGGACCTGCAGCCACACGCTCCTGCCTCGTCTCTTTAAGAAGCAGTAGCTGATCGCAGATCGTCAGTCACAAATTTTTCAACAATGGAGAAGGTTGAGCACCGC
Organism: Ceratothoa steindachneri; assembly: GCA_963969495.1. Classification (NCBI taxonomy): domain Eukaryota; kingdom Metazoa; phylum Arthropoda; class Malacostraca; order Isopoda; family Cymothoidae; genus Ceratothoa; species Ceratothoa steindachneri. The sequence continues at coordinate 91,988,507 of OZ018317.1, read as the reverse complement.
GCAGTGATCAAATTTTTGACCAAGGAAGGCAAGAATGCAAAAGAGATCCATGAACGCATGGTTGCAGTGTACACCGACACCGCCCCTACCTATGCAACCATTGCTCGCTGGAATAGGAAGTTCCGCCATGGTCGTGAGTCCCTTGAAGATGATCCCCGTCCAGGACGCCCGTTAGACGTGACCAACGGACACAATGTGGACCATGTGGAGAGGATGATTCTAGAAAAACGACGGGTGAAGGTCAATGAAATTAAGCGAGAACTTGGAATATCACATGGAAGTGTTATCAACATCATCCACGACAATTTAGCCATGACAAATGTCTCTGCCCATTAGGTCTCTAGAAACCTCACGCCCCATGATCGACTTCAACGTCGTCAAAATCCACAAGGCGATAGTTGCACAAGCTGCCCTGCGCGAGTGCGGATTCGAAGAGCTCAACCATCTCCCCTACAGTCCAGATCTGGCCCCAAGCGTCTACTTTTTATTCCACCAGCTCAAGGCTGCACTGCGTGGACGCCGGTTTGAGGACGATGAAGATGTCCAGCTCGCCGTCCACTAGTGGATTGAACAGCAGTCGGGAGATTTCTGGTGGTCGGGAATTCGAAACCTCAGGGACAAGTGGCGCAAGTGCATTGAAGTCGAGGGTAGTTATATTGAAAAATAATAAAACCCTTTTCCTCATATCTCGTTTCCTTATACCCGAATTGCAAAAACTTATTGACCGCCCCTCGTATGATCATTTTTAATAAATCAACTAGTACAGAGAATGTCTGTGGATGATCAGTAAAGGAAGTATGAATGGTCGGAACATGATACATGTCTCTCAACTTGAACAAGTGCACTGTGGTCCACAGGGAATATGGCTTCTTTTGTCTAAATTTCCGTGCTGTAAGAACTCGCGCCAATCACGCTAAGGTGCCACCACTACTATTTTTACCATTTTGTTTCACGCAACTAAACATTAAGTCTTTCGAATCTAGGAATCCACCGAGGAGGGGGAGGGGGGGGCTCAGTCCACATTTGAACGTGAGGCCGTGCCCCTAGTTGTGAGGAAAGGTCCTGCTTCCTGGCTGGTGGAAAACTCCAATACTACGCCCTCGCCCCCTTACCTCACCCAACGAGGACTGGCCCCTGGTCCATTCGGGCTTGTCAGTGATTGTTATTTTGATATTTATGTTGGTTTCAGTATCCGGCTGGGAACCCCACATTAATGAAAGGGGCGGGGGCTTTGATTAGTAAATAATACAGCTCAATCTCCATTTCTCTGTGTGGGTGGTTAACTCATTGAACTATTCCCAATTCTTTGAGACTTATAACTAGGGCAGTTAAAGGTCAATAAAGTCAACTTTCCTATAGAACAGCTATTAATGCATTAAAAGTGACTAGGGATTATAGTAACAAAGTTAATAGGTCAACAAAAAGTTAACTTTCACACGGCAGGTCAACAAAAAGCTAACTTTTACACGTCAAGTCAACAAACTCTTTATATCAAGAAAATAAAAAATATAGAATAAAAATATATCTGGTAACCTTTCGTCTACTAATTAGCAACTGGTGGCCTACCAATTAAAAACTCCTGCCTTTTTCAGTTGCCGTTTAACGGCTATTGTGCGCGTTTCTGCTTGTTTTTGGTGGTCTTTTTGACAGTTTTGAATTATATATATAGACATGGGATGCCATCTATTTCTAAAGAGCGTGCTGTAATTGAAAAATATCCCAATATTCCCATTTGTTCAGGAAAAAATTAACTTTATTGTCAAATTTGTTTGTTATAATGAAACACGAAAAAACCTTTTTTCGTGAAGAAACATTGTTCAACTCAAAAACACCAGCGTATCCTACCTAAACGTGTGGAAACTTGAAAGACACAAAAAACAGTGTTAAAGTTTAAGTCTTCAAATTTTACTGAAAAGTTAGTGACTACATTTTTGTCAGCCGACATACCCCTTCATAAATTGTGCCATCCTCATATAAAACAATTATTCTCTGATTTGGGTGTAGCAGTCCCTAGTGTAGCAGTCCCTATGAAAATAGGATAAAACAATTACTAACGAGAAAACTAATTTTCCTAGTCGTTGACGAAAGTGAAGTAATTGAATAAGTAAGTAAAGTTTCGTTCATATCAGTCATTAAAAATAAATGCAAGTTTTACAGTTTTTAGGTCAACTTTTTCATTTTTGTAGGTCAGCTTTTTACTGCCCTACTCATAACCATTAACCACCTAAAGTTGTCTGGTCTTCTTTACTGAACAGGTGAGAATTCAAGAGATTTGAGCTTCCCTTAATGTCCGATTCACTCGTCGTCCTTGGGGCTACTCCCGCAAGGGTGAGTCCGATGTAGGCTATACCTCGTACCTGACATAGTGAACCCCTGGGGCCTGGTATTCTCCCTCTTGGCACTGGTTGGGTGGAGGTTTTAATATGTTTTCATTCTTCCAACCTTTTCTCCTCCCTCTACTTTCCCCGTTGATCTTTTTTTATCTATCCTTCAACGTGACAAGGGAGGATCTACTGGGACACAACCTCATTGCTATTGCGCTGTAAATTTGAGGGGAAAATCTTTATGTTACTTTCACCTTGAATTTCCTCCCAAATATTGTTAGGATAACCTAATTAGTTTTCTACCTCTATACTACCTGGAACATGGCACCTAAATGATGAAAAATGCTTCCTTTTCTACATCCTTCAGGGTTCTAAATAATACATAACTCGAGTATGGACTCTAGTCATAGAATTTTAACTATAAACTACCCGATTATGGGTCCTTCAAAGAACATCACTATTATAACCTCGTTAGTTTTTTTTTACTCTAGAGTAATATTGCTGCTGCACATGACTGTATTCTTCTTCTCGGACTTGCTTTATGGGGATCCTAGGGTCTTTTGGGGGTTAGTAAAGAACTTAATACGAGCCAGTTCGATCAGAATGTGATGAATATAAATGATCCATAGAAGCCCGAAAGAATTTCCCATCGTTCACTCGAAAATCCGGGATAAGGCGACGGCTACTTCATTCTGTGTAATCTCTATACAAGCCTTTGAGAGAAAGGGATGGAAATACAGCAAGTAGGAGAGAGAGAGGGGGGGGGGGGGAGGGAAAGGGGGAGATAGTGGACGGGGGTACAGACGGTTCATATCTAGGGTCTGTCGCCATACCAGAGCCATCGAGTGGCTCGCATACTGTCGCATCCGCGATCACTTTGACCCAGTGATCAGTGAGTGCTCAGTGTTCTGGGACCGGCAATTGTATATCAGGGCGGGACACAAATCACGTACCAAATGGAGTGACCAGGAAATCTGGCAGTGACCAAGACGTAACTTGGTACTAAGTGGTACAAGGAGAACGACCTAATCAGACGAATACACACTTATAAGAAACAAGTATATTAAATGGAGGAATACCATCGTCAAGCGTAAATATCTGGGTAAGAGAGTATTCCAAAGACTCAGAGTTGATAGGTTTAGCTCGATCCTCCACCAGTCTTCATGGTACTACAGTTGGAGCCCTTTTCGAGAATCATTCTTCTCTCGTCTGTCCACCACCTTTCTATAATTAACTGTTCGTCCGATCTTTATATGTCTCATATCCGCTTGGGGTCCTATTTTGGATTCATCTTTCTTCGAAATGGGGACGTTTTGGGTTGGGACTCATGAGGGCTACGGCGAGAGGGGGCTACTTCCTCCTTCGGCCACTGACTTCGCTCTCTCGATCTGTTTGTCTATTTTACCCTTCTCTCTGTTTATGTCTATCTGTATGTCTCAATCTGTTTATCCGTGTCTGTCTAGCTACATATACATATGTTCTATCTGCCACTCTTTCTCTCCGGCTCCACTCTCTCGCTCTCTCTCACTCGATGCAATTTGTTTTTTGGCCTCCGTTGCGTTAAATCGAATCGCATCGTCTGCGAGATCCGAGATGGGGCTTTAGGGCGGAGGTGGGGGCGCTGATGCAATATTCATGATGGGAATGAGGAGGGGGGGCTTCTGAATAACTATGGGCGGGTGGTGATGAAGCGCACCCGTCGCGCTTCATTTAGCTTAAGGAAATGAGGTGCAGTTCTCCAGCGCTCGCCTACGCCCGACTCCGCCCATTTTCCTTCTTCTCGACAAAAGCACCGGTAAGGGATAAATACTGGCGGGGTCTAAGGACCCTTCTCAAGTGTAGTTGTGTCACTCTAACTTAGCGTGTGTTGGGGGTCAGGGAAGGTGGGTCTCACGCTCCTAATATTTAATGCGAGTCTTGGGTGTAGGTCGAAGTAATAGGCAACCGTAAAGCTTAGGAGGGATATGCAACTTCTTACGGGGACAGTGGATGGATTAAATATAACAACCCTCCAGCGGGTGAAGTGTAAGAAAATTACAATCGATGGTGGGAAGCGAGCGAGAATGTCGATAGATCCCCCCCCCCCCACTTTCCTCCAATTGATTCACCCATAGCACCCCTAATCAGATTGCCTCCTTTTGACTAAATACATACTACAATTCGGTCTGGTCAGAATACCATCATTACGCGGATAGAAGTCGCTGGTTCGAATCTTGTGGTAGGCTTATAACACTGAGGAGCACAAATTTCTTTGAGTTAGATCTGAGACTTACTTGTTTTTGACTACTTTTTGGCTTTCGAATACCAAAATGAGCCCAGTTTTTTGTATCACATCTTTTTGAGCTACAGGATACCTTCGCTTTGTACCAAAACCCATAAAAATACAACAACTAACAAATTTGAGCTTTTTTTATCGAATGTTTTAATAATTTACCTACACTGAAAAATAATAAAACCTTGCTTGCCTGTAACGTTTTTACAAATTCACAAAGGATATTGTTACTGTAAGTCAATGTAGAAGTCTAAGTAAATCCATGCATTAGTGCATACATAAATACACCGACACAGCTGCGTGCCCCCCCCCCTGCCCTTTATTCCATATTTGCCTTTTCGCATCGAATCTCCTTCACCCCTTTTCGCGCCGTCATAAACTCACGGTTGGAGACGAGGAAAGCTCGGATGGTGGCGAGGCATATATATTTCGCATGCCCTGGCAGCAGACAAAAGGTCTTTCGCACGACGATAAGAATTTTATGAGAATAAGGTGCTCTCTCTTGAGGAAAATAAAAGGAAAAATTCTCCTTGGAGTCAGGCAGTAGATCTTGGAGCTACGTTGCGTGTGGAGCTAGTCTACAAAGGAAACAGTTCGCCCGTTGCAAGAAAGAAACTTCGGGGAATTGGTTGTTGCCATCACGGTACTTGTAGGTGCCAAACTTCTCGCAGACCCCCTCCCCTTCAAAGTCAGAGGTTACACAGGACCTCCCTCTGCGGATTACCCTAGACGCAGCTAGGTAATCATTTTGGCTACCCACTACAGGTGCCAATAATCGGAACGGATACTTTGAGGAGAAGAATTCCCATTTGAGTCACTGTTTGGCTCGCCTTCGCGATCCGGCCTAGGATCATTACATCAGGACACCGGTCTAGGAGTACCCCCACATTCGGTAACTTCGGACGACTGGGTTAAATGCGGACGTCTTCAGAAGAAGAAGACATTCACCGTCATCCTCCAAATACTTGCGAACTCCAAGGTATCGTTAAAGTGAATTATCCCCTCCCCTAACTTCACCAGTTTAACCGTTAACTAGAATTTCCATCCCAAGCTCATAACCTCGATTATTTCAAGTGATTAATTCAGTGCTTAATTCCATACTATTATTCAATTCATTCTGTCGGGTGCATTAAGACGCAAGCATCCTAGTACGTAGATTTCAAGTGTAATCCTCACGACATTATATAGACTTACCTATTCAGTGCAAAGACTAATCCTATTTATACCTACATATGCTATTTCATATTTCTAATTCATGTATATTAAAGATTATTTTTGTATCTGTGTGTTAAACTATTTTGGACGATCCTTTGGCAATAGAAAAGCAAACCACTCGGCTTAATTCTTATTATTACATAAGTCCACCCATGACTGGCTTTTACTGAGTGAGAACACACTCAGGGGATCATTATCTCAACTTGGATCAAAAGGGAAGCACAGGGGTTATTCCTATTTACCGGGAGTGGCTACGGTAGGTGTATTGGCTACACTTCACCCCCACTTTACCTTGGTGCAGGATTATAATATATGCTAAAGAAGTGAGGCTGGGATTACCCACTCATTAACCCTCGACAGTTAAATTGTATGAAAGTAGTTAAGGCCAAAACTTACGCTTAGAGCTTTTTCTAAAGTAGTTAACATGCATATATTGGTGGAATCGCTTACCTTTCTCATCGCTGACTACACCAAGGTTTTCCGGGAAGTGAGAAAGATGGGTATGTGGAAAATGCAACTTGCTTCTCATTTTGCAATCGATGGTTTTATAGCTCTCCAATACTCTCTGGACAATTTCGTGTATTTCCAAGAAAGTTCTGGACAAGGTCTTTGAATGATAACCAAGCATTTCTTTCGAGCTCTGACATTGTCCCGATGAAATGGTCATCTTTGGTGATCTGCCGAATAGGTGGACCATCACACACACCAGCATTAATTTTTCTTCACTTACCAGGTCAGGAAATGCCTAAAAGTGGCACTCGAAATAAGTCGCCATCAGTTGGCAATGCTTTAACGAAGTGCTTCATGAGACCCAGTTTGATGTGCAAATGTGGGAATATAATTAATTCTCTTTCTGTAAACAAGCGGCTTATGTGAATGTTGGGATCACCAGATTTGAGATAAGATCTTGGAGTCCAATTTCTCTCCATCCAATGCTTCTCTCGAATTGCCGAGATACTTCGTGTTTTCCTGTTGTTGACCAAGAAGGAAGAATACCATTTTAAGGTCAACACAGATAATCCAATTGTGTTTGTGATATTGCGACAACTCAATGACTCTCTTTATGTCTTCATGTTCATCATGAAGACCTACTAAATATCCAACTGGGACTGCACCATATAAATTGCCATTGTGGAAGATGACATACTTTAAGCTCCTTTTTTGAGCTATTGAGGAACATTCGCCATTCAATTGAGTTGTAGATCGGAATTCCTACAGTAAACCATATATGTCGTATGTTATGGCAATAAACAAAGCTACTGTCACTTCGAAAGTACTGCAGAAATGCACTTTCCCCGAATCCAAAATAGGATACCTTCGCTCCCTTTTCGAGCAAGTTTACTCATTCAATCTTGATGCTAGGAGTTCTGAAGCCTTTTTTCATAGTCCCAAATCTCTTGCCAAATAATCCAGATCTCTAATAAAGGGTAGTTGAAAGAAAATTGCCACTGGAGTTTCAGCTGAATGAGACACTGGACGTATAGCTGATGGTAGACAGGGATAGTCGATTTTGCATTTGTTTTTCTTTTTATACCCTGAAGTTTTCACTAAACAAAACTAAGAGTCTGTGCAATGATATTTTGGTCCTCACCAAAACATGGGTATATTAAATGCCAACTTATAACGTGTTTCCTTGGTCCAGATCCGTAACCTCTCGACAAACTGCTTGCACACCTTGTGAGGGGCCTCAAGACTTGTCATGATCACCAATTATAATTGGTGGTCAAGAGAAGTCTGCAATATATTGCATATAAGTTTTTCATATATTATAGTAATAATTATTACTATAATATATGCAAAATAGTCTTGTTTGACAAATCGCTGATGTTTGTCATTGACTGAGACTTATGAAACTGACACATATATAACAAAAGTATTCCGGGCTGTTTAAAAACACTTATGACGAGAAGTAGCAGAAGCATAGCTAATAAAAAAAAGCAAATAAGTATGGAAATAAAAAATAAGTTGGACAGTTACAAGCTTAGAAAAAATACTCACAGAAATTACATGAGCTCTGCTAACCCCTTGTATACAGACTTTTATGTATTGTTTGCAGAATACAATACTAATCACATATAGAGTGGCACGAACCTCTCACCACACTGTCCCACATGTAACTGAATAGACAAAATACAAGCTGTTGCCGTTTACTAATAGTAAGTGCCTCTTCTACGAGTCGCGATCAAAGTGTTAATAGAATTAATTAATAAATAAATAATTTGTCATCTTTCTTCCAATATTTATGATTTGCAATAAATAAATATTTATAACATTCAGATGATCAGTAATATTACTTACGGACAAATAATATAATTGTGCTTATTCAGATAGTAAGCTATACAAAAAAACTTCCCACGATAGAAGAAAACTGACCATAGTTTTGAAATCAGCATGCTAATTTTGTTTAATCAAGTTTAAAATCGAACTAAAAAAAAAAGGAAACTATGTTCTAAATTGTTCCCCTGTGTAAATTTTCAGCATTCGGGAGGCGCGCCTTGATGTCTTATTGAACTCTTAGCGGAGAGAATTGACATCAACTTGCAGTCATTCGTGCGTCACCCAAATACGCCAGGTTGTTCAGATGACAGGCAGCGTATGTCCCACTGTTCCAAATAGTCAGAACTTTTCTCGTAGATTCAAATTAGGAGACTGGTGTAACTTAAAAAAATGTACGCAGCTATAGAATGCGGTTCCTAATGGAATAATGTCGAGGAGTGTTACTATTGCTATATTAACCGCACATATGTGTTTTTCGTTTGTTTTGTTGTTCACTTTTATTTCTAGAATACATCTGCACAACTACAGTAAAGTTGGGTTTCCTAGCGGGCCCTAATACCATTAGGCTCGGGTTCTTTACTGCCCATGGCCCTAAACATTTCGCCTGACCTCTTCACTTTTACTCTACGGTAACTTCCGGACACAAAACCTCTCTTGTTCGCTTTAGGGCTGACTTTTTTCTATCAATGAAACACATGGAGTGGTGGTTTGCCGTCGTATCAGTGTACTAGAGTCCACTTGTCGTATGGTAGGCAGTCGCCAGATGGGCTATTAAAATAAAAAAAATATCACCCAGCTTAAAAAGACTGTTCGAAACGAGCTTATAATCTGCTCCGCTCTGCGCCCGCCACGCTAGAGATCTGATACAGAGCGGATGAACACCGGTAGTCCATTCATTCATACGATGTTCGGTTTAGCACGTTGGGCGGCATTGCTAACGAAAGGCTAGGTGTAAGCTATACCTGTACCAAGTGTTGTTAAAGTCGCCTTTAATGTCTTGGCACAAAAGAACGATATCTCACATTAAGGGTGAATTATTTAACAATACTTGTGACAGCGTCTCATTTCGTAGGCCTCGTGTTAAAATATATTTAACCTCACTGTCAAATGCTTTTGTCGTTAGCAGTGATGAAATCAGTCTGTCATCAATACCCTTACTCAGAATATACAAATTTCCATTATTCCAACACACCTATACACACTTTTAAACTCCCTTTGTCCTTAATACTAGACACATATATGAACTATCAAAATATTCCTTTTTCCTTCCAATAAAGTAGCGAATCTCAAATCCTATACCATAGAAGTACAACTTTAAAAAAATATATATTTTCCCTCGAAACCATTTTGAACATCGAAAAAGCCTGAAATTCTGAGAGGAAAAACCAGAGGAAAGGTTCTTATTTTATTTTTCATATTTTTTTTATATCTAAAGCTGCTCCCAAGGAATGAAAGAAATGTAATTTGGAGTGATTTCTTCAGCGCGTATGTAAGGAAAAAGGGAAGGCTATGTAAGAAATAGTAAGGCAGGATGTAGATAAAAGCGAAAACAATAAATGCAACAAAAAAAGAGAGAAAAAGGATAGAGAGAAGTGGACTGGGTTATTTTGTAAGTATACATACCTAAGCACGTAGACATTTGGGAAAATATTGGGAACCGAGTTTAATTTGGGAATGGGATTAGGGAGTTTGGGGGGGTCAAAGAAGGAGTTGAAAGCGGTAGGGGGCGGTAGTAAGTTAATTTTTGTTTCTCTCTAAAGAAAAGTTGAATTTATCTTCGAAAGTCATCAAAATGTCACGAATGGAAAAAGTTTTTAATTCCGTGATTGTCGTCGACGATTTCCGAAGTCAAATGGACGCCAATTTAGATATCACCTCCCCCCCCACAACTAATTAGTGTTTTTATCAGTAGTAATCTACTCACAGCCCTACAAAGAATAGGGTAGATTTTTTTATTTTATTTTAAGAGCTCATCTGGCGACTGCCTACTTGGGCATTAGTCGCCGTATTAAAAACTGCCTAGTACTAGGCTACTTTGGAATAAGATAAAAAAACAAACAAAACAACAACACTAAAAATAAAAAAAAGGAAAGCAAGGAGCAGGAAGCAAGCTCCGGCGTTGGGGGGAGGTTCGCCTCCCCCCGGCGCAGGAACGTGCGACCTACTAAAATGACAAAAAACAAAACAAAAACCGAACTAGTTAAATAAAGGGGAGAAGGTCGGCCTCCTCCAAAAGGTCTAAAAGTCCACAGGTTGGTGTGTACGAACCCGTCCTGACTACAAGGGACAGGCGGTAGCGACCCCGCCCATCTCGGTACCGGGACAGGTAACGTGCGCGAAGATCACCCAGACTGGGACATTCGACAAGAATGTGCCGAACAGTCTGGGGGATGATGCAGTCGTCACAATAGGACGAAGGCGAGCGCCTAACCGTACCCAGGCACCTTTTGTAATTGTCGGCAATTCTTCACATAGTAACATTTCCTCCTTGATACTACCATCATGAACATATCTAATAAACCCAATCAAAGTGGCACAAGATGCATTATCCGTGCTTTCATCAAACTGCATTGAAAATTTGGGATAGGAACTGGATAATACCTCTGAAATAAGTTGTTCAAGGATGTCTGCAGCGAGATCGTCTATATTTCTGCGAATTGTGTTGTTGGAGAGTAAAATAGCATTGAGCTTTTTGGCTTGGTCCAAGCCACGTAATTTTTCCAACATTACAATTGAGCATGGCAAAATCAATTCTTCAGCAATTGTATGTGGGTTTCATGTTTTTGCCAGTAGTGATGCAAATCCAGTTTTTCCAAACTTCACAGCCTGCATATTGTTTGCCTTTTGTTGAAAAAATGTGATACTCTGGGAGACACTTCTAAGATGACACTTCATCAGATGTTCATTTAGCTTTGCTGGTTTCTGACTTTCATTAATGAGAATTTTGCAGCACAACACACATTGTGATTGACCTCCAAAATAATCAGGCATATTCACTAAGCCATACTGTAAAAATGCCTCATTGTAGGATCGTTTCCGTGTGACTTTACTTGCCATCCTGTGAAAAAAAAATGTATGATTAGCAAGAAACAAAATCATGAGCAGAAAATAATAATATAAATAATAATAGTAAATACAAATAGTGATAATAAAAACCACAGCAAATATAATATCAATTAAAATACTCCCCAATAATAATAATAATTTCTTTATTTTTTTATAATAGTTCCCCCTATTTGTCTCTGTACTCAAGTTTTCTTTGATGCCAGTGCTTAGCAGCTTAACTGTCCACTACCGCACCCATCCCCGGCCCCTCGCGCCAACGTGACTCACCATTTGGTGCCCGACAGCTCTGTCTCGCTCATAGGGGCCTCGCATAACACTAACCTCCACTCCCTTCTTACATGTTGTCGGATCATGTCGCCTCTCATGTACTTATCTCATTTTCTGCCTCGCGTATCGACTACGCCGCAGCCCTTTCTAAATACACTTCTTCACAATGCAGACATGCTTTCCGACACCACCATTCTGGCTGTCAACCGCTCTGTGCTCTCATGCACTGCGGCCCGCATATATGCCTGTCTACGTATAATAAAAGCATGATGGTAGACTATATAATAAGCGTAAATCACGAAAGATTACTCATTTCTAATGTTGTAAAGTTTACAAAATTTAATATTATGCCACGATCTACATATATATATTAAAACGTACCTTTTTGCGATGTTCACACAGTTTCTTCAGTTTAAATCACGTATTGTGTCGACTGTCGTAAGAAAAATCGAGAAAAACGTCTCGACGAACCCCAACAACGACGCCTACCGCCAGCACGGCAACTATCCAACTGACGCCTCACAACGCCAGCCGCTCAGATCACGTGACCAAGTATCCCGTGTATAGTGACGTCACTGCAGATAGGCGGGTACGTTTGGGAATATATAATATATATTCTTAAACGTACCCGCTATCTGCAGTGACGTCATATATATATATATATATATATATATATATATATATATATATATATATATATATATATATATATATATATATATATATATTCACCTAGATTTCGGCTATTGAAGTTAAGTAATAAGTCATTGCGGCTTATTTAAAAGTTGTGTTAATTTAATTTTCGTTCTTTACCCTCAAAATGGAATGTCAAGTTGAAAGAAAGGCGCATTTTCGACACTTGTTATTCATTTTGAATCGAGACGGGAACAATGCAAACGCAGCCAAAGCTCGTCGCGATATTTGTGTTGTGTACGGACAAAATGCTTTATTAGAAAGAGCTCAATGGTGGTTTTCACGTTTCAAAAACGGTCATTTCAATCTTAATGACAAAGAACGTGCTGGTCGCCACATTAAGTTGGAGGAAGATCGATTGAACGACGTTCTTCATGAAAATCCTCGTCAATCGACTTGGCTGTACTATTGGCGTGTGATCAGAAAACTATAGTAAATCACCTTTATTCGATGAGAAAGTTAAAAAATTCGGTGCATGAGTTCCGCACGCTTTGAGCGAAAGCAACAAACTTCAACGCTCCACGATTGCCGTAGGTTTGCTTGTTCGCCACAAGGCTGCTCGTAGATATAGGGACAGATTTCTTCACCGCATCATCACTGGCGACGAAAAGTGGTGTGTTTATGTCAACATGAACCATCGAAAACAATGGCTTAGCCCCAATAAAAAAACACTTCCGCGATTAAAGCAAGGACTTCATCCACGAAAGACGATGCTGTGTGTGTGGTGGGATTGTGAAGGCATCATTCTTTATGAGCTCCTTGCGAACAACAATATTGTCAATGCAAAACTCTACGTTTAACAAATGTATCGACTCACCGAAGCTATTCGTGAAAAGCGACCTCATCGACGTCATGAAGTCCTTCTGCAACACGACAATGTTCGTCCTCACATTGCCAATATGACATAAGACGCCATCCAAACGCTTAATTGGGAAATCCTGCTGCATCCTCCATATTCGCCAGACTTGGCTCCATCGGATTTCCATCTGTTCCGATCGCTCTCCAACAATTTGCGCGGCGTTTTGTTCAATACTGATGTGGAATTAAGAACCTGGTTAGACTAATTCTCTTAGTCAAAAGCCAGAGATATTTATTTTTTTATTGCAAAGGCATCGAAAAACTAGTTACACGTTGGGAAGAAGTCGTAAATAACAACGGAGAATACATTATTGATTAAATTGCATATCATTAGCAATTAAAAATGAAGTTTTTCTAAAATTGTTAATGGTAATTAATAAATTTGATTAAACCGCAAGAACTTATTCCCCAACCCAATACAAAGCTTGAGTCTTATATTGATTAAGAAGGACAAAACGAAGAAGACGGATCCCATCTTCAATTCCAACGTTTCTGGTTATTACAAAACCCATCTTTAGGAGCTAAAAACAAGTTCTAAATGAGTAATCTAAGCCTAAAAACATAAATAACAGCACAAGTTCAAAGTTAAAAACGACAGATCAGAGAAAATCACAAAAACGACGTTAAAAATATAGAATAAACGTTACGTTAATGAACAAACAAAATAGTGAGGTAAAGAACAGCAAAATATTTGTAAAGAGATACTATCAATTAAAGACAAACAAAGTAAACGTAATATTACAAAATTAACAATTGGAATGGAAAAATAGAGAATTGGATACAAACAAAAGGTAAAACTAAAATATAGACACTGAAACAATACCTTACATGGTCGGATCACAATGACGAGTGAAAACAGGAAGGAATTCAAAGAATGAATACAGCTTGGTCAAGTTATAAACAGAGGAAAGGATGACGTGTCCTTATTTAAATTTAGGTGGTTGTATTTAATACAGAGTGATTCTTTAATGCGGAGCGATGAAATAGATTTAGCACATTTTAAGACAGAAAAGTCATTTAAGGACATGTCCTGTTTTACAATCAATAGCATGTTTCCTGATGGAAGAAAACTCTTTGTTACTTAATGTTTTGCCGGTTCTATGGCTAATCCCCATGTGAGAACAAAAAGGCGACTGAAGAGTACGTACTGTGCTTCCTATATAGGTCCCCAACTTACAGCTCGGGCAAATGAATTTATATACAATGCACGAACTAAACGGCGTGTGAATACTGTCCTTCACTTTAAAGAAATTACCAATATTTTTGTTATTAATGAATATAAGTTTAAAATTAATTTGACAATAAAATTTCCTAAAAATGGAAATTAAACGTTTTCGGAGAAGGTCATTATAAGGGCTGATGACTGGTAACAGGACATACCTGATTTCCTTTGGGACATTAAAAGAAGTGGAGGGGTTATAAAGCCTGAAGAGGAACTTCCTAATACAGCTTTCGACTAAAGATAAGGGGTAATAATTTTTTACAAAGTATTCTTTTAAAAAATTAAATTCAAAATGCATACTAAAATAAGTGGAAGACAAATTATAACCACTGAAGAGGAGTGTTTTAATGGCGCCAATTTTGTATGTTAAATCACAGAAACTAAAGAAATTTAAACCCTGCCCTGTGAAAGTTGGTTTTCTAAAAACACACGTTTGAATGCCGGAAGGGGTACGAGAGACATTAACATCTAGAAATGGCAACATATTATTAATCTCATGTTCTTGTGCTGTTATTTATGTTTTTAGGCTTAGATTACTCATTTAGAATTTGTTTTTAGCTTCTGAAGATGGGTTTTGTAATAACCCGAAACGTTGGAATTAAAGATGGGACCCGCCTTCTTCGTTATGCCTTTCTTACTGAATATATATAAATATATATATATATATATATATATATATATATATATATATATATATATATATATATATTTATATATATATATATAATTGATTTGGTCAGGCTAGCTCTTCTCACACAGAACATCCATTACCCCACGGTTGGGAAACATGGCAGTAAAGAAATAGCAATAACCGACATTTCGATGTCTGTAAGTCAACTAAGAATAGGGATCGCCCTCGAAAAACCACTCTCAGCCATGTTCGGACGATGCAACGGATGGCTATGAAGGATCCATTTGAGACAGCAGTCGGTAATTCAAGTCAAGTTGCCGAGAATCTGAATATGTCTTACGTCGCTTGAGAGAAGAATACTCTGTGCAATTTTCATCGAAATTAAATTAGTAGTTTTAAGAAAATGTCTTTTTTAGGCATTTTGTTCTCTAGCTTTGGACGGAATTATATATTTTAACAGCATGGTGGCTTTCCTAAGGACGCATTATTTCCATACTTTGAGATCTTCGGAATTACATCCTCCAAGTCCATTTCTAATATAACTCATTCTCGGAAATTTCAGTTCATTTATTAATCTGCTTTTAAATTTCGACATCCTAACTGCAGACTTTGTATTTAGATATGCTAACATTCATCTGGCATTTAAATATCTGCTCACTTTACGACTGTATCTAGGCCTCGATTTAGGTTCGCAACGTCGTATATATAATCTCCCCCCCTCCCGATTTCATAACTTAGTGTAGCATCTGCTGGAACAACCCAATGGACCAGT
The DNA here is from genome assembly GCA_963969495.1 of Ceratothoa steindachneri. Lineage (NCBI taxonomy): Eukaryota > Metazoa > Arthropoda > Malacostraca > Isopoda > Cymothoidae > Ceratothoa > Ceratothoa steindachneri. The sequence goes on along the minus strand of OZ018317.1, from coordinate 91,972,910 downwards.
TCAGATTCTTGGTTTTAAATAACCCTTTCTTTAATCTCCTTTGCTGAGTTGGATAAACACAATCAGGCCTTCAATTGTTTTATCGTGTTAATCTGATTATTTCTTCCCCGTTTGCTCAACAGACCCCCTTCCCCGCTGAAATGTTCATTCAAAACCTTTATTATGAGTTCAGGATTATCAAAGGGAAGTCCCTCTCTACCATTTATCTGTCCTGTAGCCTCCTGTATCCTCCTTCGGGACTCCTCTACTCTTGACGTAACGATTTAGGAACTCAAAGTTTCGTACGTGAGATTACGTGTAGGGGGCGAATAATCGGGGGGGGGAAGGGGCATTTTTACCTCGAAACCCTGCAAGGGAGGTTTCAGGTTTATCCCGGAGCAACCATTTGCAACTGAAAGGACATCTGGACTGCGGGCCCTCCAGGCCCCAACGCCGCGAGGTGGATTTGCAGTTATATATTTTCCCTACATTTTCACTTCCTCTACTTCCCTTTCTTTACAGATCTTCCTTAATAAAAATCTCTGGCGGAGTTGCCATCGTTAGTTTTCTGTTTTTAGTTTTTTAAAACAATTTGTTGACTCGAAATCACTGATTTGAGGCCTTCAAGTGTCTTTCAACAAATTTGTTGGAGCTAAAATACCGTTATTCACCGCCGAAAGATATCCTTAATTGGTTAGTTGTACATGTACACATTTGGACATATCAGCTTAATTATGTGTACATTAAGTGCTGTTCAAGATACTACCATTGTAAGTTTTTTTTTCAGAACAGATTTCAGTGACTACGATTCAACCGCTCGAGTTTGTTATGCTATTCTCGTCATCAATTGAATTTTATTTTTGAACTTTTGAAAGGGATCTGCTTCTTCTGGGTATCTTTACGAATGTGTCAGTTTTATTTTATTAATGAACTGTAATTTATTCGGCAAATCTGTCGCAAGTATTTCTTTTTGCCAACTTTTTTTAAAAAATATATCTGTCACTCATTTTTGTATGATTATCCAAGTGTTAATGCTATGGTTTCTCCATGTTGTTTATGACGTATCGTTCGTTGCCTCTTTTCTCCCGAATTCCAGTCATTATTGAATTCTGTGTACCATTTTTACCTTTATATTTTAGAATAAGTAAACAAATTGGTAACCCAACTTCATTATTTTACTTCTTTCTTTTTCCTTGCTAACAACAAGAATAAGAAGTTGCCATAAGGAAATTAAATTGGACAGTAACAGACAGTTACAAAATAAATAAGACAGTAAATAAAGGAGACGCCCGCTGCCAGAAGGGCGTAAGGCTCAAATCCACCATTTTGTGTTATGTGTGGGAGAGAGTTCCTGAGGTATTCCTCCGGCACGTGGCAGCAAAATTCAAGCAATTCTTAACCCGGCTGTGGGTGACAACAGGGTCCAAAGTCGTGTGATTTTGGTTTCTATAAACCCCAAACATAAAGTAAAATTCCTGTGGCAGACGTGTGTATGGGTGAGTCAATGAGCTCGCCGGTCTGAGAGCCGCTTCTCGCTCAGTCAATCACAGGCTCTGTAGCACGGCGTTGTGGAAGCCTTGCACATAAGTCAGCCCTTTAACTCACGTGTGAAAGCACGTCGTTCTCTGTGCCCGTGATTATTTATTGTTTTCACCTGGATTTACACATCAAAATGAGTTCTTCCGATAGTAAGATGGAAGACCAACTCGCAGTGCCTACGCGAAAGCGAGTAAGTAAGCCTGACATATGGAATAAAAACGCTGCAAAGAAGAAAAGAGACAGTGGTAAGACTTATGTTAGTGTCACCACAAAGCAACAAGTGGCGGCACGTGAGATGGGGCCCCCTTGCTTCTGTCCTGCAAAATGCCATGATAAGGTTGGGCTGGAGATTGCTAAGATTATATTTAATAATTACTGGAGCATGCAGGGCCACAATGCCCAGACACGCTACCTCTGTAGCCGTGTGTCCAGTCATGATGTGAAACGTTCACACGTGCCTCACAATGAGAGCAGGAGGAAAATCTCGCGTATCTACACTGTGATGGTGTTATCAGTGCCCATAAAAGTTTGCCTCAAAGCTTTCCTTAATATACACGGCATTTCGGAGAAGCGTATTCGAAATGCTATCCAGAAGGGAACCTCTACAGGGACGGTGATAGAGGATCAGCGAGGAAAACACGAGCCTCACAACAAGACTGCTGAAGATGTGAAGGAGATGGTAAAAGAACACATTAGCAAACTACCCACTTACACATCTCATTATTCTAGGGCCAAAAGCCCAAATCGTAAGTATCTTCCACCAGGTTCGAGCATGGCTTCCCTGTACAAAGACTATGTGCAGTATGTCACTCGTGAAAATAAACTACATCTGAAGACATCACAGCATATGTATACTACGATTTTCAACACTAGCACTACTGGCCTCGAGGGATTGGTAAGTGTTATTATATTAATATTTTCATAAATTTACTAATAGATATGTTATTCAAAGTCACATTATCAAACTTAAAAACCAAAAAAGGTAAAAATATAAATTTCAAAAAACCTATAAAAAAAACGTTTCTACCCTCATATTAGTAATGTTTTAGGTATTATTATTTTTACACTCCATTATATTTTTTAGGTGGAGTTAATTTGGGGTGGTGATTATTTACTTATTAATTTTAATTATATAAATTAATATATACATGAAATGTATGTGGCCTAAAAGAACTCGAATAAAACTTTATTTTAAATATTTTAAAATGATGATATTATCTAAATTATGAAAGAAACCGATTCATCAACTTTAAACTTCAATTGCCCAAAATTCCCATTTTCCGCTTACGCCCCTCTAGCAGCGTTCGTCCTACTTTTTCCTGCTCTAAAAGTTGCTAAATTTTAATCGTTCTCCGAAAACTTTAATTTGAACTCGGGCCAAAAGAATGACTTGGAAAACTGTTACCATTGAGTATAAAACTTATAAACTTGAATCAATTAATAAAATATCGTTAGGAAAGCGACGGGGGCTCAAACATTTACCGTTAATTCTAATTTCCTTTTTGCCCCCACTATAAAATCTACAAGATCTCTTCTTACACTTCGTATTATAGACACTGCTTTCTCCCGTATTCGCAGCACAACACACACGCACACACATACACTGTTCCAAGGAAATCTGCCGATGGGTATCTAAATCCACATACCTCTGACGCGAAACCTATCCCTCTCCCACAAGGCGACCAAGGTTCCACCTGAACGCTATTTGGTGTATAAAAAAATACTCCCTTCCACTCCTCCCCATAGAGGACTGGCTCCTAGTACCCTCCGGCTCACCAGTGATTGCAATACTGACCTTTATGTCTATTTCATCATCCGGTCGGATTCCGCCTGGATAAAGGCAGGTTTGGCGAACCACTGCTATTACTACTCTTTTTATAGAGAGACGAGGTCTTCTCCTCTGTCTTATTTAGATCCGTATTTTCTTATACCCCAGATTTTACAAGAGAATAATTTGTAATTGAGTACCGCATGTTCTCACTGCGGCTCTTAATGGCTTGTCATCGCGTAGCGCTCTTATTATTCGTCGGGTGTTAACTGAGAGCTAAAAAGGCATTCCACATTCATCATTCCACTGAAACCAACGTTGAATAACCTGTTATGGTTGCAAGGACTGTGTTATTTCGCTGCTACTTTAGCGTGCGCTCGACTAGCTCATTTACACTTTAGCTTACTATCTACCTGCACTTTTACACTTGAGCGTGCGGCCTACCTCCACTATAAGAACTTATACTACATGATGATAAAAACAAATTGAATAATGTTGAATGATGATATATTATTAATGATTTATACTAAATCATACGAATCATAATCATTCAGAGTCAAACTTATCAATAAAGGTCAATCGAATGGTCATCATTATGGCGGAATTTATAGGTGCTAAATAACTGATACATAACCTAATCTAACACCCGGTCAGGAACACTCAGGTTAAAAGGGTAAAAGTATAGGTAATAAAATTATACCATGAAAGGTAGACCGTAGGCTAAAGGTCATTTCACAGCGTAGACAACGGATGCTGCGGGAGACCGCACACTAGAGTAGCACCTTAATTTCTATGATTATAATAGGAAAAAGTCGCCTGTGTTTGTTTGTTTTTTATTTTCGTCTGTCCCTCAGTTTGTTGTCCTTATGTTGACTAAATTCTTGATAAAATTCGTAGATTCTTTAGGTCATTTTTTCTTAGCTCTGCTTCTGATTATATTCATTCCATTTTACTTTTACTGCTCACAATTTCGGTATATCAATTGTTACTTGGTTTTATCGTTGTTTTTTGTAATGAATGTTTTCAATAGCATTTTTCACAAGATTTGTATAATGCGTTCTTTAGATTTATTTTTAATATTATTTTTTAATTCATTCTACTCGCTTCTGTCTATTACTGCACCATTGCACCTGTTTTTCGCACCTCCTTTTAAATAACCTTATTTCAATACAATTATTCAGTAACACCATAAACATTAAATTGTTTCTGTTTTATTTTTGTTAATTTTCTTAAAAAAATTCTCTTACTTTATTATTAAATTCATTACACTCGTTTTGTTTGTTAGGTATCAGGATTATCGATGTTTATTTTCAAGATTATCTTTTTCTTGTTCTTGATTTGTATCAATCATGATTTTGACACGCAATCAAAATTGTTCACACTCGTTTAATCTTAATAAATTGGTAGGAAATATATATGCTATCACTTTCTTCCATAACCTAAACACAAAGGATGACACTTGATAGTTTATTAAGACAAATTGCATTTTTATTACATTTGAACTAAAGTCCATATATCAGTTTTATTAATTTCCTATCAATCAAAATTTTTCACACCTCTGTAAAAAATCGCGCATTTTTCTTTTCGATATTGAATCAAAATGACCTTTATCGCTTCCAAGGTTAACAATTCAAGGTAAACCGGTATCCAGCTTGTTTATTTGAGGCCATATGTTTTTCATACGCGCATTCTGTACTCGTCATTCGTAATAACACGTCGCTGAACATGGTAAAGAGAACAGAATTGTCAAGAGGCTCATACAAGATATTGATCGCTTACATAAGCAAGTAAATAGGTACATAAAAATAGCAAACAAATTGAATACTTCGAAAAACACCACTCCAAACATCATGCGGAAGTATAAAGATACAGGTACAATGGAATCTCTACATGGACGAGAGAAAATGATGATGCTCACTCCAACTGCTATACGCTTCGTGAGGAGAAAGGCGAAGAAAAGCCTTAGCCTGACCACCCAAGAGCTACAAGGATGACCTTTCAGCTGCCGGTAAGGATGTTTCGCTTTCTACGATACTGCGTATGCTACATCCCGAAGGTCTCTACGTAAGAACCTCGAGACGCGCTCCACTGCTCACCGTTAAATACAAGCGGAATCGTTTATGGTACGCCTCGGGCCATCACGGCACGCCAGTGAACTACTAGGAGAAAATTCTCTGAACCGACGTGAAGCACTGTGAAGCACGTCATTCGATCAATCAAGTTATGTGGTTATATTGCTGCAAAAGAAACTGGTAAGCTTCAACCCGTAGATGGAACGATGGATTCGTTCCAGTACCATAAATATTGTCAAAAAACATTGGACTTTCAGTGAGGAAATTGAAGCTCGGACGCAATTGAACAATCCAATGATAACGATCCGAAAAACACGTCAAAATCCACAAAGGGGCGAATGAATATGAAGGCATGGACGGTGTTGGAATGGCTATCGCATTCATATGACCTAAACCCCATTGAAAATGTAGGGTAGGATTTTAAAAAAGCCGTTCACCTACGCAAGCCCAAGAACTTAACGGAAGCAGAAACCTATGCCCAAGAGGAAGGTAAAAAATACCCAAAATAAAGCTGCCAAAAGCTTATAAATGGCTATAAATCATGGCTGCAGCAAGTTACTACGGCCATGGGGTCTTGTACGAAGTATTAATTATATCTGTTTAAAGGGCTATGAACAATTTTGATATATAGAAAATTAATAAAATAGGTATATTGAATTTTGATCAAATATAATTAAACCGTAATTTGTTTTAATAAATTACAAAATGTCATCCTCTATGCTTAGGTTACCTAAAAAAGTGATAGTATATATATATATATATATATATATATATATATATATATATATATATATTATATCAATCCATCAAGATTGAGGAGGTGTAGTAAACAATTTTGAGCGCAACTGCATTTTTTGTATGTGCTCATCAGGAGAGACCAGAGCTAGTTGCATACAGGGATAAGTTGATACATTGTCAATATCTTCATCATATTGCAACAGTTGGTGCCGAGGTTCTTGAGACGTTTAGGCGTCAGTACCAGCCTTGTCCTCGTTGAGTGCTAATCAAGTTGATCACCCGTGGGCGAAACTACAAGCAAAAAACTGTTTGGGGAAACCCTGAGTAAGTATTCTGACCTTTCGTATTATTTTCATAGACCTTAATGAAACTCATGTTCATGAAAAATATTGTGATTCTATGAAATAACTGTCTTTATGCTTCATATGTGATTAGACTTAATTTTCCCATATTTTAAGTGAATAGTAATATTTATGAGAAGGAAAATAATTCCTTCGGGGCTAGTTGTTACAATCAGTAACAACTTGCCCCCCAAATGATGAAAGCAAATTACAACCTATGGAAGTTTGCATCGGCTACAAGATACTTATCTGTGAACCTCCTCAATACCATCCAACTCCTCAGCATATGACAAGCCTTGAGAATATGATTCCAGACTCTGTTCCAAGTACAAGGAAGTGATAACCTAACCTAACCTAACTGGTTTAGACAGACCTTACATATACCAATCACCTTCTTCTAAAAAGACAGAACAAAGACCTACAGGAGAAATCAGAGATGCAACAAAAGAAAACGCCACATAGCAATCCTAACAAATACACCTGTGAAGATGAAACTACAGGAACAAAATGAAGATTCACGAGGAAAAAGGCTCAGGAGTAAAACCTGTAAAAGGAATCTGAACAATAAAGGGTTTCTGAAGTCTGGTGGAGATAAGAACAGAAAGAACATTGAAGATTATTGGTGTCTTGCATGTAAGGGTGAATGGTCAAATTCAGCCTTAGTGGAGTGTAGGGGAAATTCCACGTGGAATTTCTTTTCCAGCACGGAAGTTCCATGTGTTGGAGAAGATTCTGGTTAGGCTTAAATAGGTAAGCCTAACCCCCACCCCTTCCACAAGCGGTAGCCTCTAACCGCGTCCACCACGATTCACCTTTACACGGGCTAGAATAACCTCGGCAAGAAGATTCGAGGATATTCAAGAGTAGAGCTGTTTCCCACTCTCCCCATCCCCGTGGGGAGAGCCTCAGACATACATATTGCTCGTTTCCCATGAAGCCGACACAGTTGAGAAGTCTCGCCTGGACCCAAGAAGATTCCCCCTAGTTCCCAGTCAGGTGCTAACAACAAAGCACAGTGACAGCTAAACTATTTTTGTGTATTGGAATTAGCCCCAGCCAGTAAGGTAATTCCATTTAACGATTGCTACCGAGTGTTTTTTCCGACTTCTCTCGTCAACTCCTGTCGAAGCCCTCCTCGTTCACCCTTCGTTTTTGGGTGGCCGAAATACCCTCCCCTGGACCGGACGTTACTGCCCCCCCCCCCTGTTTTTTTGGAGAACCTTCATCACTTTAACATCCCGCTCAGAAGCTTCGAGCGGCCTCGCCTCACATGCAGAAGACATCCGTGAAGCCTTACCCTGACGTCTCACCCGGAATAATCTGTAAGCCAACCCCTCTCCCCCTCCAGTAACCCATTTGCGTTAATTCTCCCCATTTGAATAGTCTCTTCCCGCGCCCCCTCAAGTTTTAAATTCATAGTCTGATTCATAGCTACAATTACCCCCCCCCCCTCCCTTCGTTCCTCTGATGTAATTTTGGCCAATCATTTCTCTCATTATTTTTATGTAAATAAAATTATATTTTTGTACATGCCTCTTTAAATAACCTTGAGCTTTGCCATTGACCATAATATACCTGACCTCGTTGCACTCTTATCTAGTTGTTTCGCCAGTCGAAACTCATGGCGTTCCGTCCCTCTTGTCGGTTCGCCTTGAAGTTATCGGTCCCTCCCCTTATAGATATAATATGGTATTGATATAATGTAATGTCATACCACGACATGGAGCAACGGGTGCAATGCATCAAATGCAAAGATTGCGCCCATGAAAGTTGCACAAATGAAAGTGACCTATGTGAAATGAAGTGATAACTGATTTCTTTTGGTTTTTAAACGATGTGATTCTTTTCAAATTTTGTAAAAATATACCCCATGGTCTGTAACTGTAGCAACTTTCCCCGCAAATGGGGTAAGTTGTATACAAAGAGTTTTTCTGCTATTTTCAATTATATCGCAGGAATTAAAAAATATATAACTTTTTTGTTAGATGATTATGATAACACACATAATAAACTTTTCACAGCATAAATTTGTTTGTTTCCTTCATTAGTTATTGAATTAGAGGTAAAAATAGTGAAATTGAAACAACTAGCCCCGGTCTCCCCTACTTGCCCGTGTTGAAAGATGACAAGTAGTATACAAGGTGTCCCCGAAAAAAGTTAACCGTAATTTGAATTAGTATAACTCAAAACCTATTAGAGAGTTTTGAGTCTTGCAAAACAAAACAAATTTAACAACTATTTATCTGTCGATTCTGGAAATTTCATTATATTCCCTTTAACGATATTGATACACTAATGGGTTTAGTGGAGGCTATCAAAAATGTTTGCGCAAGGAAGTAAAATAAGCAAACTTCGAAGTTTAAAATCAACAAATATATTTAAATCCATTTTTAACAAATCACCTCTTCATATGGATAATACAAATTCATTTTTTACTTTTCTAAGCACCGTTTCCTTCCACATGTCATCCATTTCTTTACAAGCACAGTTGCGCCTTTGACCGCATTGATTGAACAACCTTTTTGATTAACTTGTGATTTTCCTTAAGTCTATTTACTCCACGTGTGATACTATCTCTTAACTGGTTGATGCTTTGTGGTGGAGTAGAATACACTTTATTCTTTAGATATCCCCATATGAAATAATCGCACGGTGTTAAGTCAGGGGATCTTGGGGGCCATTCAATCGCATGATTTAGCGCGACAATGCGGTTGTCCAACGTTTCTCTTAGTTTTGTTCTTACAGCAAGCTGTCTATGAGCTGGTGCGCCGTCCCGAATCCACCAAAGTCTATTGAATTGATTGCCGTAAATCTGGCGGAGTTCCAAGAAGATCATTTCGTTGATCATGTTCAGGTAGGCAGCACCATTCAAGTTATTCTCGCAAAACAATGTGCCGACAAGATAGCTATTCCCGCATATTCCGATCCACAGAGACACTTTCTACTAACAAATACGTGTGCCAAAGTTGAATGTTGGGGGAGGGGGGGTTTAGCGGCGCACATTGCCGGATGTTATGACTATTTACCTTTCCATTCATGAAAAAGGCTGCCTCATCACCAATCACAATGTTTTCCAAGAAACAAGCAGGTTTATGGAGAAGCCATTCGACAAATTGTCTACGACGAGGAAAATCAGTTTCAAGAAGCTGGTGTCTTGCATGCATCTTATTGGGATGCCATTTTAAGTCATGTTTAATAATGCGGTTAAATGATGACTTTGACAATGGTAACCCATTCTTTCTGACTGATACATGTGGATTTTGAAGAAGTGTCATCTGAACATTTTCGATATTTTCTGTTGTTCTTATGGCTGAAAAACAACTGTAAAATGTCCTAGGCGTTGCTTGAAGAATCGCACAGTGACCCTAGACTACCTAGGCTCCCTACGCTTCTCTTGAAAGTGCACCGTGGCTTAGCCTTCCCAGGCTTCGCTTCATTATTTTACTTCCTTGCGCAAACATATTTTTGATAGCCTCCACTAAACCAATTAGTGTATCAATATCATAAAAGCGAATTTAGTGAAATTTTCAGAATCGACAGATAAATAGTTTTTAAATAAAACACTTTTTGCATGATCCAAAAATCTCCAATTGTTTTTGAGTTATACTAATTCAAATTACGGTTAACTTTTTTCTGGGACACCCGGTATATTATCTTCTTGATGAAACTGTTCACGCACTTTTACTTCCTGGCCTATTTGCCCTCATTGTTTACACTTTAATTTGCTTTCAATTAATAAATGCCCGAAATTTATATATTTATTAAGTATCATATCTTTCTTGCCGAATATGTGTGGGAGCATGGACAAGCATTAGCGCGGGGAGGGGAGTAGCTCTCCCCCAGGGTGATTTGATTCATGGACATAAACATATGGAAGGTTGGGCAAGGGCTGTCGAGAGATGGGGTATGCAATTGTCCCATACTGAGTTCAATGGCACCAAACAAGGGCAATCTCCGTCACAAAGAACCCCTTTCCAACGACCTCATGAGCAAATGGAGTTAACACTGGCTTCCATCAAAACAGGTGCCACGTTCGATGAACTGCAATAAAATGAGAGCCACATTCTTCTTAGACTGCTCTTGGCACGCTCAATCTCTCCATAAGAATGAGGCGAGATTTCACATGGAACATTTTTGTGTGCGATATTCAACTTGTAATCATAAGTGCTGATCTCTTAGCTACTTACAATCTTTCAGTAGACCTAAAAAGCCGTATTTAGTAGATAACATCACAAATCTATTCAAGCGAGCTATTAGAGAAAATTTAATTTATATTTTGCTCTTTTTATATTTCAAATAGTTCCCCATTGCATCAGTTCTTTAAGAAATATAGTGAGTCATACAACTCGCAAAACTATTGCAATAGTGGTAAAAATGCGTCTAGTGTTTCTCCCTCTTATCATTACCATATTCTCACAGGAGTTACACACCCGTTGCTGATATGTCTCGAAGTTTATCTCCAAATTATTAAGTGTAGTTAAAGATGAAGTACAAACTCCATTGATTCACAACAAGATACGTCCAAGCAAATCTCCTTAAGCGTATCTCATTCGTTTAGTTAAAAGATCCGATCCTAGTTATCGTGTCAAGTTTGGCTACAAGCGTTTTAACTCGTTCACAGATAAGAGACAATATCTACTCTCTTATCCCACCGATTTCAGTTAGAGCTTTCAAAATTCTAAGGGGTTCTCTAAGATTGAATTAGGTAATGTGTTTTTTTATATTAATATAGCTGTCATCCATTGATAAACACGCCATATTTACCCTAGTGGACTTTTAAGAGTACCTCTTCTATGACATTTCAACGGGACATCAATCAAGTTCTAGGGGACATGAACTTCGTTCTCGCATATGTTGTTGGCCAACTTATCGCAAGCGAAATCGAAGTTCAACATTTGTAATATTTGGAGCAACTCCTTACAAGTTTTAAATTTGATGGCTTGCAAATCAACATTGCTACATGAATTTTATTTAGTAGAATCCCTTGACTTCTTAAGATATACATTCAAATCTAGAAGTATATCCCCACAATATAAGATAGCTGCTATCAATGATTATCTTAGACCAAACACACTACAAGAGCTACAGAAATTCTTCGGCTTATTGAACTTCCTTAGAAGGTTCATTAAAAATGTCACTACAGCTCTCATTCAACTCACAAGATAGTTAAAGAACTCGAACAAACATTCACCAAATTCTATATTGCAATGAGAGGATCAAGCAGAATTCGCTTTTAATGCAATAAAAAACGTCATAATAAAAGCTAGTCTTTTACTTCAGCCAAAATGAGATAGCTCATTTCATTTTGTCTAATTACGGATGCATCCAACAAGAGTATTGACGCGTTTCTGCAGTAGTTCATGAGGAAGAAAATTACGGTCACCTTTAACAGCGTCAAGCTTCTCTTTGATTGACAATCACACTGTAAATCAATATATATATATATATATATATATATATATATATATATATATATATATATATATATATATATATATATATATATATATATATATATTTATTTATTTGAGGATTAATTATGTATTACTTTTAATATTGGATGGTGCGGAGTATTTATGTTTAAAATAAGGCGTGCATACGTAGAGGTAGGTTGTGTGATGTCGCAATAGCTATTTAATATATTTATGCATTGATGGAATGCTGAGTGAAGTGAAAAGAAAAATGGTGAGAGATGGGTTCTAGCAATTTTGGCATATGTTGATGATATGACCTGGTGTTAGTAGCTGAAAATGAAAAAGGTTAGTTAGTCATGTTGATCAAAGCTTTTGATATAGTTGATGAGTGGGGAGGGGCTAAAGTAATTGCCCCAAAAGAGTTAAATAAAGGTATTTAGGGTAAGAATGGGGTGGGGGTGGGAAATCCAAATACGTTCTGTCACCCTTGAGTAGTTTTAGTATCTTAGATGCATTATAAATGATAGTGGTAGAGATCTAGCAGATTGTGACAACAAGATTTTAAATGTTATTAAAATGTCTGAGGGAAATAAGAGCCTTAGTAATTGGTAAGTGTTTGAGTGTGAACAGTGCCAGAAAGCTACATGACAATATGTTTGGGCCAACTTTGGTGTATCGAAATGAGCCAATGGTACGGAAGGAGAGAGGAATGATCTCGGGTGAGATTAGTACAAATGGTCGTTGCGAAAGGTGGATAGAATGTGAGAAACAGCCCAGAAATAGATGTTTATGGTGGGAAGAAGTTTGTGACTGAAAGTGTTCTAAGGTGGTATAGATATCTATAAAGATTGGATGGGGATAGAGTTGTGAAGATAATATACAAGAGTGAGTGTCAGCGTGTGAAAATGGTTGGAAGACCGCGTAAAAAGGGGATTTATTAGGTGAATAAGTGTGTGAGAAAGAGCTGACCGAGGAGGAGGGGACGATATTGTGTATGCTAGGCTTGAATGAGGAGGCGGGGCGGATGTACTTGGGGCATTGTGCCCAGTGATGAATGAACCTGACGGAACCAGATAGTACACTACATTCCACCTCATCACCATGTAGAGCCTTTGGCGTGGACAAAATGATGGCTCTTAGTGTATTATCTTTAGCCGCGTGTGTACACGACTATATAAGTTACGATGTCGGTCCGTAGGTCTGTCGTTTGGATGGTAACCATTTGGCTTTTCAAGGAGTTTCAAATTTTTGAAGGTCATAGGGTCATAATTGAGAGCACGCGACTTAGGTCGGTTGACCTTGTTAATTGTATTTATATGGCCCATATGGCAACTGCCTACTAGGGCACAAGTCGCCCGGCATTGGACATAGTATCACATAAATTGGGGGTGGGGGTTAATGGCGTCGGAGGGCGCCGCTCGTAGCGAGGTAAAAAAAGGGGGTATTTTCTTTTAAACCTGAGGATGCTGATGCTGAGTAATAATAATAATAGTGATGATTAGTGGGTGTAGTGGCGGTGGTGTTGTTTTACGTCGGTCGTCATCTTCGTTCGGGAGGAGAAGGAAATGCAGGAGAATTGCGCGCACTACTGGTCCCTTCCTCTAACTTTACCACTTCCCCCCCGAAATTTCCCTTGAAACAAGGCCAACAGAAAAAAAAGAAGATATAAATAACAAATGTACGAGGGGCGGTCAATAAGTTTTGCAATTCGGATATAAGGAAACGAGATATGAAGAAAAATGTTTTATTATTTTTCAATATAACTACCCTCGACTTCAATGCACTTGCGCCACTTGTCCCTGAGGCTTCGAATTCCCGACAACCAGAAATCTCCCGACTGCTGTTCAATCCACTCCTGGACGGCGAGCTGGACATCTTAATCGTCCCCAAAGCGGCGTCCACGCAGTGCAGCCTTGAACTGGCGGAATAAAAAGTAGTTGCTAGGGGCCAGATCTGGACTGTAGGGGGGATGGTTGAGCTCCTCGTATCCGCACTCGCGCAGGGCATCTTGTGCAACTCTCGCCTTGTGGACTTTGACGACGTTGAAATCGATCATGGGGCATCAGGTTTCTAGGGACGCAAAATATACTATGTCGTGGATGATTTTGATAACACTTCCATGTGATATTCCAAGTTCTCGCTCGATTTCCTTGACCTTCACCCGTCGATTTTCGAGGATCATCCTCTCCACACGGGCCACATTTTCCTCGTTGGTCTCGTCTGACGGGCCTATTCTAGTGAGCAATGGTTGCATAGGAAGAGGCGGTGTCGGTGTACACTGCAACCATGCGTTCGTGGATCTCTTTTGTATTCTTGCCTTCCTTGGTCAAAAATTTGATCACTGCGCGGGGCTCAACCTTCTCCATTGTTGAAGGATTTGTGACTGACGATCTTCGATCAGCTATTGCTTCTTATATAGACGAGGCAGGAGCGTGCGGCTGCAGGTCCTGACTTGTCATAACCTGTTTTAACACCCCCACAAACAGCCATGCCCCTTCCTCTGTTTTGCCCTACTGATTCGCAAAACATATTGGCCGCCCCTCGTATTAACAAACAAATCATGCGATCTTACGACCTTCAAAACTTTCAAAAACTCATTGAAAAGTAAACTGGTTGCCATCCGGCGAACCAACCGAGTCGCGTGATGCCATGCACTCCCCTTTTGTTTTGTCTGTTATGGACATAAAAATATTTCTTGAGAACTCTTAAATAAAGTATCAACGATGTCTTTTTATTTTATCTCTCTCTGAAGGGGCAAGACCTGAAAATAAACCATTGAGACCATGAATAATTTTCACACCCTCCTCGTAGTCTTGATTCTTGCGTTCGTCAGCTTAATATCGAGTTATATATTCTTGGTTTTGAGATATTTATGCACGTCCGAGGAGACCACAACCAGAACAGGGTGTGGGCAATTCTGCCAGAACATTCATCCCTGGATCTCAAAAGACACCTGTTTATTAAAGCTGCCACACTTTGGTCGAGAAAGACAGTTTATTAAAGTTGTTTCGCTTTCGTCCAATGAGACGCGAGTTTATCGAAGTTGTCTCTCTTTGGTCTCCTGAGACCCGAATTTATCAGAGCTGCCTCGCCTTGCTCTAAATACAGTACATAATGCTAATTTTTAAGGTTTTATCATAGTTGCCTCATCTTGGTCTCAAGATTTATCAAAGTTTTCTTCATTTGGTTTAATTCACAAATATTTAGCAAGGCTATCTCTGTTTGGTTCGAAGACAGGGTTATCAAAGCTGTTTCACCCTGCTACAAATCCATACTGGTTTAACAAAGCTGTTTAGTTTTGGGGGGCTTATAGACACAGATTCATCAAAGCTGTCTCGACTTGAAACAATGATACACTGATTTATCAAAACTGTTTCTCTTTGGTTTTATTAAAGGAGTCCATCCCGATTTGCTCTGAATACACAATAGTTTATCAAAGCTCTCTCTCTCTCCTTATCTTCTCTCTCTCTCCTTATCTTCTCTCTCTCTCTCTCTCTCTCTCTCTCTCTCTCTCTTTGTTTCATAGACCTACTATAAAATAATTCAAATAGAAAACCTTGTAAAATATCTGAAGGCTACAAATTCATATATTAGAATTTAAGGAAACTAGATAACTTTAAAAAGCCTGAATAGACCCATAAAGGGTGTAAGTGGGCTCAAAGTTATATATAAAAATAGAAGAAAAAAAAGACATTGCTTGTGAAAGCTGCATCATCTTACTCAAAATACACACTAGCTTAACAAAAGTGTCTCACCTTGCTTCAAATGCACACTGGTTTAACAAAGCTGCCTCGATTTGGTCTAATGCATACATGTTTGACAAAATATTCGATTTAGTTCAAAAAGAAAAAGGTTCCTTAAGGCTTTTCACCTTTCTCCAAATGCACACTCGCTTATTAAAGCTGTCTCACCTTAGACCAATACACTTTTATTTTCCAAAGATGCTTTGCTTTCTGACCATAGCTCAAAAAATATATTTATATAATCTGCCTTTTCTGGCTACAAGGCCACTGCAATGACCCGCAAATGCCAGGCGCCCAAGGAACTATGCTCCAGATGCAGCGAACCCGGCTATCACTGGAAAAGCTGCCAGAGCCCTCACGAAAAATGTATCAACTTCGGACAGGGACATCGGACAATGGCTATGGCCTGTCCCATGAAAAAGGACCTGATCAGGAAGAAGCAGCAACAGAGCCAAGAGGAGGAGACCAGAAAAGCGAACACTACGTACGCTCAAGTCGCAAAAACCGCTTATTCTGAGGCTGCAAACAAAAAAACATATCTCAAAATACAGAACGAGGAGTCGACCAGAATTCTGACATGCATCCTGTATGCCCATGTCAGAAATCTAACACAGCCTGGATGTTTTGCAAAGGAGTTAAACTAGATGCTAGCCAAAAATGGCTTGAACCAGATGTGGTTTCCGGACGATCCCCCATCAGGGGATGTCCTACAACTGCAAATGGTTCCTAAGACAACTCAAGAGGTAGAGAAACAAGAAGAGAAGTCCAAAGAAAAGAACAA
The DNA here is from genome assembly GCA_963969495.1 of Ceratothoa steindachneri. NCBI lineage: Eukaryota > Metazoa > Arthropoda > Malacostraca > Isopoda > Cymothoidae > Ceratothoa > Ceratothoa steindachneri. The sequence continues at coordinate 91,956,535 of OZ018317.1, read as the reverse complement.
AGGGTCGGACCCTAGAATTGAAGCAAGAAAAAAAGGGAGAATGCTGCCAGATCTTCGAACAACACCAAACCTAATAAAGAAATCTCGGAGGACTCAGAAATTACAGATTCCTCGTCGCAGAGGTCGCGCCAAAAGTTGGAAAAAGTGAAAAGAAGAAACGGGTGACCAAAAGATCTCTCGATGCGGATGAGCTAAACCTCACAATCTACGCATCTGAGCAGTTCTCCTTCCCAAAATGCAAGGATACCAACAAGATTCTAGTAGGAGTCCGAAAGAGATATTACAAGTGGGATTACGATGCCCAGTGCGAAGAAGAGGTAGTCGAGGAGGCCCTCTTCAACAACAACATCACCCTCTACAAGGAGAGACTGGAGGAACTAACCACGACGGAATTCAAAAAGAAAAGGAACGGAAGAAAACGTCCCATCACCAGAAAACACCAGGAGCCAGTAAAAGAGAATGGAAACCAGAACAGCAGGTTGGAAATTGTATCACTCAACGTTTTTGGATGGGAGGGAAAAGCAACGGCGTATGGAAACATATTTCGTGTGCTAGACCCCGACATCATATTAATTTCGGAGCACGGTATCGATACATCTTACCAAATAAAGATACTGGGCTACAGATTTGTTACAAAGAACCATTCTAAAGAGAGGTTTGACGGCGCCGCGGTTGCAATCAAAAAGAATCTCTCGTTCAGGCACCTTCCAGAACTGGACGAGTCATTCGTGGCGAAAAAGATGCCTACATTAGTAGGCAACCTTGTGATCGCTGCGGCGTATCAACCCCCTCGAAGAGCGTACCTGCCCCTCAACAACCTCTACACCTTGTTTGGTCACGGCTGAATGGTATTCCTCGTGGGCGACCTCAACGCTAGATGCCGAAGGGCTAGCTATGGTAACACGAATAACAGAGGCCATAACTTGGAAATGATTATACGACGCAAACACATCCAGAGGATAGGACCGGAATTCCCGACCTATATTACCTCTCGGGCAGCAACAAAGTCAGACATAATCATAAAAAGTGACGGCTTTCCATTCAACTACTATAGCGAGCCAGGACCAGCAATACCCAGCGACCATATTGCGATCTTAACCACCATATCACTCGCTCCGATACATATTCCAGTCCCTCTCCGCAAAAGCTACGCCTCGGCCGACTAGGAACGATACGGAGAAATCCTATGCGTATTCGAACCAGCAGACCTAAACGAGGCTACTCCAGAGGAGATTGACGGGGAGCTGGAAAGGATAACAGCCCTCATCATCGAGGCTGACCGCGAGTGTGTACTCAGCAAGCGAAGCTCGCTGCTGCGTCGTCTGCGCAATAAGCCAAAGTTAGCTATTAACCGACAGCAGACTGAGATCTGGAACAGCCTAATAGCCAGGATGATAAGCGAGGTGGCCCCAGATAAATTTTGGCGCCTATTGAAGAAATTAAAAGGCCTACCAAGTAGAGGAAAGACCCGCATCAAGGAGGGCGAGGACTACTTGGAGGATCCGGCGGTCCTGGTGGAAAGATTTCACACGTTCGGAAGAAAATTTCTCAATAACACCAGAGGACGATGCGGAATTCGAAGACCATCTGATTGAAGAACTCAACCAGATCATTCATCAAACGCACCCACGAGCCTACGTCGACGAATGGAGGGAAATAGCTGACCATGGCCGATCAATAACAAGGGAAGAGGTCATGGAAGTCATAAAAAGTTTTAATCAAAAGGCGCCAGGCTGGACGGGCATCACTAAGAACAATCTGGTGAATGCCCCCCGGCAGATCATTCGGGGAATCACTAACATCTTTAACGCTTCCCTGAATACGGGCTACTTCCCTGATGGGTTAAAATGGCTAAAATCGCTTTTATCCCTAAAAGGAACAAGCCCCCCGATCAACTGGTGGACTACAGGCCAATATTCCTCCTTGAGTTTGTAGGCAAAGTCTACGAAAAGCTTCTAGCCAACAGGCTACAAGATCAGCTGACCGAGCTAGAAGCTCACAACCCTCATCAGCACGGGTTCCGCAGGAGGAGGGGGACTGACACAGCCCTTGCCCTCCTCACCTAAAAGCTAGCTCGCTGTAAAGCTGAAGGAAAGTAGTTAGACGTGGTGTTGCGATATGTACAGAAGGCCTTCGATAAGGTTTGGCTGAGAGGTCTACAATTCAAGATCTTAGGCCTACAGCTAAATTCTATCCTGGAAAGGGTCCTCTGTGATTACATCATGGAAAGAAAGGTTCAAATTTCGATCGAGCGCAACAGAGGACCCATATTCGGAGTAGAGGCGGGTGTTCCACAAGGTAGCTGTCTGAGTCCGCTGTTGTACCTTGTGTACACGTTGGACTTACCTGCTGCAGTCGAGGAGGATGTGATGTACCTGCAGTTTGTAGATGATATCACTCAAATCATCCCCAGTCCCTATAGGAACGCTGGAGTTCAAGCAAGGGAGACAGCTACCAAAATCGATAACATCAACCGATTCGAGAGAGAAAGTGGAAAATTAAAACCAACCGCCGAAAGTTTCAGATCTTTCCAATGAACCGCCGGAAAAGAGTCGACGTCATCGTCACGGATGAAATTTGCCCGTACTCCAACGAGTGTAAAATCCTTGGTCTGCGCATCACCTCAACATGGTATAAGGCGCACATCAACAGCTGAATCTCCCTAGCCAAAAGAGAACTTGGAAAAATATACAGGTTCAGAAACCTCAGCGTCAAAAACATCAAAAAGCTGTATAATATACTGGTGCGACCAGTACAGATGTACCCTGCAGTGGTTATGCAGGCAGCTAGTTCAACCTCTCTCAGATTTATGCAGAGAGTCCAGAACAAGGCTGCCCTGCTTATAGCTGGCGCGAGCAGAATGGACTATATTCGGCAGACGGAACTGCACACAAGAGCAGGACTTGAGCCACTGAATATAGTCCTCCAGAGGTTAGGGAGAAAGAACTGAGAAAAAGTTGAGAACGAAATCCTCCCGCAGATAGAAGCGGACCTGGAGATACCACAGCAAGCAATTGGACGAGCTACAAGGAGAGCCCTATTCCCTAGTGGAAGACTGTGCTCCCGGGAAAATCAAGTAGCCTTATACAGATAATAAAAATTATAATACCCTACCACACACGCGAAAAGGACTATAAAAATATGACTCCACAAAAAGACTCCACGATATAGACTCCACAAATGAAATGAATACATCAAAAGAGGCAAAATCCCCAAATAATAATAAAAGACAAATTAAAAGAGGCGAAGTGCCCAAATGTAAAAAAAACACAACAGTAACCAATAATTAGATCAAAAGAGGCGAATTGCCCAAATACAAGTCAAATAAATAAATAAAAAGAGGCGTAGTGCCCAACAAAAATGAAACCAAATAAATAAAATAATTAAAACAAAATGGGGCGTAAAGCCCACAATAGGCGAAATTAAACAAAAATGAACCAAAAGAAAAATAAAAACAAAGCTAACGAGTTAGCAAAAATATAATTGAAAGGCTTGAATGCCTAACGACGGAAGAATTAGATATATAGAGAGAAATTTATATATATATATATATATATATATATATATATATATATATATATATATATATATATATATATATATATATATATACTTAAAGAAAAAAGTTAATAACGAAATAAGCAAACGTAAGTGGAGGATCAAGAGAGAAGCAGAAAAAAGTAAGATTCCTGGGATGTCCTCTGCACCAGGGCAAATACAAATCTTCTTCATATCCATCTACATCTACTACACATTTACACCACTTATTACATCAATCAATCGACATCCATACCTCCACGTCGAAAAGCCGTTGGATGAAAGCCGTTGAGCCACAGATGGATACATTTGCTCCACCTGGGAATTTAATTAAACCATATCCACTTTATGACACGTCTAGTCATCATAAATGTGGGACTTAACTCTTGTCCATCTGGAGGCATCCTTGGCTTTGCTTTATGACATCCATTTATAACCCCGCTCACTTGCATAATAACCACACGCGTGTACATAACTACAAAGAGATGAGGAAGCAATGATAAGCAAAAATATCTATTTGAGACAATCAGTCCGTTGGGAGTTAGTAATAAGAGTAGAATTAAATCCTTTGAAATTTGTTTGAGAAACGCTACGGCACATTCATATAATTTAACATGTTTCATACAGATAGGAACAGGAGGGAAGGAGGAGGGGGAGTGAACACATCACAATTAAAACAGACACTAAGAGAGTCATTATGGCTAAATGTTAAGGGAGTAAAGAATAAACTTGTCATATTATTATTATTGTCAGAGAAAGAGATAGAGAGAGAGAGAGAAAGAAAGAAAGCGAGTCGCGCAGATAAAAAGAAAAGGAGTATCTCACGGAGGAAGAACGGTCCTCGGAACCTTTCGGTAAACTTCCGGAGCAATATCGAAGTCAGACTGGAACCAGGACACCATCTAGCCATATGGCGCTAACACCAGAGCCGGGATCGCTTCCGCCGGCAAATAAAAGCTGTACCCACGCTGACTTCGCGCAAGCAAGATTCACGCAGTACTCTCAGAGTACTCACGAGGTATCTTGAGAGGTCATTGGAATCATCCAAAGACGAGGCGCAATTCTCGAGCGATAACCCGGCACTCTTACGACTCGCAGGCAGAAACCATTATTCGGAACGACGGAGGTCAAAGACGAAGGACTCAGGTCAAGAGTAACGCGCTTAGCTCCGCTCTCAGAGAAGAATATTCCCCCGAATGTCTACTCGAGGTCTCCTCCAGAAAATCGTAAGTCATACATTTTTATTTTCGCCGTCAAAGAGGCGTGACGCTCTCCTACCGCAAGGCTCACTCGTATTCTCCTCCCGATCCCTCTCCGGTAATTATTGTACCTCGTACTGCTCAGATATGATTTGTAAATTCATTTCAATTTTCATTTGCCGGACGATTTACGTAATAGTTAAAGTGTATCATTCTTGTTAATCTCATTTGTTGTTTGTATAGTATTAAAGTTTATTTTTGTGTCACTTGTTTATATCCTATAACCACCCAAAGCCTGTTGAAATATTATCCAAGTCGGCCAATATTAGAATTTGCACTCTTCTTTATTCCCCACGTACTTCAAAAGGGAGTCAGTCCCATATTTGTTTGTCGCCTCCTCTGTGGCAGGAGATAAAACGTGCAAGTAGAAGTAATAATGGCTTATTTTAATTAGAGAAATATAGACTGAGAAGCTATTGTAAGCGATCAGGCTAAGGAATTGTTGAATATGATGCAGGATAGTTTTCTTGCAGACTATAAACTAACTCACTTGGGGTGTTAATATATTGGATTTAGTTCTAACAAATAGGAAAGAAGGTATTAGCGATAAATAGATTGGGAGAAATTTGGGAAATAACGACCAGTGCGAAATTAGACTTAAGTTAAAATGGAACGGGATTCTCAGTAGAATAAGTAAGGTTAAAATCCCATGCTTAAGAAAAGCTGATTATAGTGGTTTGACAAGGTACCTGGAGACGGTTGATTGGGAACTAGTGAGTGACGTCAGTTTAGGAAATGTGATGTCAATGAGAGCAGTCTAAAGAGAAAATAACCCTCAGGTAGAGAGGAAGGGTGTTGATGAGGAATATGAGACAATGATTAAGCAGTTAATTGCCGGGCAGAATATGAACATTCCATATTGGGAGATTAGAAGCAAGACTGCCAACCCTAAATGGATGTCAGATAAAATTAAGCATTAAGAGGCGATATTTAAATGAAAAGGAAAATGAATAAGGTCAATTAAGGAAACGATACAATGAACTAACTCAGGGCATTATAAAGTTAATTAGGGTAGCAAAAAGAAATTATGAAATACAAGTCACAAATAAGGAAAGGAAGATCGCATAGGTTACTTTCAATTATAGTGACCTAAGAATAGAGCTAAAATCGGCCCACATAGAACTCCAGATGAAGAGTTAGCGAGTGATAGTGATGCGATTGCAATGGCTAAGATGTTAAATAAGTATTTTCTTTCAGTATTTACACTCGAGGGTATTCTAATTGTAACTTGAGGGGACCTTGATCTTCGTGGGTAGTGAGAAGGAGAAATTATAGGATATTTTAATTACAAAGGAGATAGTCTCAAAACAAAGATAGAATTAAATTTACTAAAGCACCTGGCCCTGATGAGATTTATCTTAAGATTTTGAAGGTATGTAAAGGTCTGTTAAGTGAGCCTCTAGCATGCCTATTTAGAAACCCTTTAGAGAATAACATTGTAGCAACAGATTGGAAGAATGCTAATGTGATACGTATATTTAAGGAGGGGGTAAAACAATTATGTTCAATTACCGACCAGTGAGTTTGACATCAGTGGTGGGGAAAATGGTGGAATCTATAATAGCGAAATCTATTAGGGATCACTTAGATAAACATAAGTTAATTAAGGAATCTCAAACGGCTTAATTAGAGGCAAATCTGCCCTACTAATTTACTGGAGGGGGGGAGGATTATATAAACAGGTGTACAATACTGCTGATAGAGATAAGAATTATCATATTTTTTATTTGGATTTTATTTTAGTAAGGCTTGCGACAGGGTGCCAAACTTACGACTTTTAAATAAAGTTGAATGGCAAGGGATCGATGAAAGTATTTTTAGATGGATTCAGTCATGACTTACGGACAGATAGAAAAGAGTTAATATAGATGAGATTAAATCTGAGTGTAGGAATGTTACCAGTTGTGTTCCTCATGTGTCAATGTTGTGACCGTTGTTGTTCTTGATTTATATTTTGATCTTGACTTAAGTATAAGTAGCGAAATGAGCAAGTTTGCCGATGATACTAAGTTAGTTAGGATTATATGGTCTGACTCTGATTCTGAAGTATTACAAGGTTAATTGACTATACTATCTCAATGGGCAGATAAATGCAAATGGAATTTAACATAAGCAATTATATTGCACTTAGTATAAGTATATGCAATAAACCCAATAAGTATTTACTGAATGAGAGAGTTTTAGGAAGGTCAGAATGCGAAAGAGACCTAGGTGTCCTCGTAAGTTCTGACTTCCTGTATAGAAAGCAGTGCTTAAGTACTAGGAATAGAGCGCTAATGGAATATTAGGGTTTGTTGGGAGTATTAAAAAATATGAGTGCTGATGTCATTCTGAAAATGCCCCTGGCATTAGTTGGGCCTCATCTTGACTCTGCGGTGCACTTTTGGTCCCTATATTTTAGGCTGGGTACTGGTTTGCTTGCGTCTATGCAAATAAGGATGACACATACGATTCGTGAGTTGAGGTGCTTAACTTATGATGAAAAGCTTAGGAGATTTGATTGAAGTTTTCACGTGGGTAAAATATTATACAGTCACGGCCCAAAGAAATCGTAACGCATCGTCGGCAATAAAAATGGTAACACGGAATTCGCGTGTTACGATTTTATTTGCTGTTCCACCATAGATACAGTGGCGGCAACAAAAAAAGTAACATGTGACAATTCGGGGAAAATAAAACAGAAAAATGTAACTTACATATTTTATTATGAATATTTCATGAAAGTTAATACTTGGTCATGTTGCCCTTGCACTTGATGGCCACCCTGAATCGACTGGGCATTGATTCAGCGAGGTTTGCGAAGTAGGTGGGGGCGATCGTAACCCAGATCTTCTTCAGTGATTTTATCAGGTCCTTGATGCTGCCGGGTTCTGTCTCTTGAACTTTGGTTTTCATGAGATTTCAAGCATTCTCAATAGGATTTAGGTCCGGGGAATTACCAGGCCACTCCCAAAAACTAATATTATTATCATTGAAAAACTTTTATACTAACTGGGACCTGTGAGCAGGGGCACCATCATGCATGAAAAATTCACACTGATGAATTTCCCAAAATGGCAACATGTGCTGCCTTAAAACTTCGAGATAGTTAGTCCCCCTTATGGTTACATTCTTGGGAAGGAAGTACAGACCTCCTCTGTCTTTGTTTCCACTTAAGGCACCCCACACCATCTCACTATCAGGGTGCTTCACAGTTTTCACGGTATATTTTGGGTCATACCGAGACACATTGCTGCGACGACGCACGATCTTTGACTCTCCTCTGACCAGCCTAAAGGTGCTCTCATCACTGAACATGACCTTCTTCCAATGGGCAGCTGTCCAATGTTAATAGGACTTGCAAAAATTGAGCCTTTACATCTTCATAGCCTTGGTAAGAAGTAGCTTCTTGGAAGCGCGGCGAGCCGGTAGGACCAAGTCCTTCTGTAGGAGATGACGGATGGTCTTGAGGGCAACGTTCTGGAGGAGATCTGGGTGGTTTTCTTGATTGAAGTGGAGGTTACAGAAGGGTCTGACATCACTTCACGCCTTAGGATATTATCAGCCCTTGGAGATGTCTTCCTAGCTGCACCAGTGCCCTCCTTCCTCTTTGGTATGGTACCTGGTGGCAATAGCTCAGCTGCCCGTTTTAGGCGATAAATCGTATTTCTTGAGGTTCCTAAATCTGCTGCTACATCAATAAAAGACTTTTCCTGCTCTAATAGGACCAAGGTACGGCTTTTCTCTGTCATAGAAAGCTTTTTCCGCCCCATTGTATCCACTTGCACAGAAGTTATAGCAGGTCAAATGTAGGCACGAATGCAGGAAATCAGCACGCTGGAGCGCCGTACACTACAACCTCACTGTACGAGCTCAAACGAGACACTGAGTTCCAATAAAGCGCAGTTCTGTTGCCTTAGCTCAGGAGAATCGCCCACTCGCGGCATAAGCCCCGCCCCTTTCCTTTGGCTTGTTGGCAAGTAAAATCGTGAAAGCGATTTTGTGTATCGATTTCTGTTGCCAATATTCAATGTTACTTTTTTTGTTAGATTGGGCGGAGCTTGTGTTGATGCAGTGGCCCTGACGCGTCTGTAGCTACACGCCGCCACCCAGGCATGTCTCAGTGCACGACGAGTGCTTGTGTAAAAAGGTTTTGGTGTATTTTGCTCTCGTTAGCGCCGATCTTGACTGTAACCCTATCTCTGCAGCTATATACATAATTCCATTCAATTTGCACACAATGGGACGTACTAAGCTCAGCATGGAGGAAAAGTCTCGTGCTATGGCCCTGTTAGATAATGGCATGTCTGTGATTCGTGTAGCCACCGACTTGAAGGTTTCTAGACAAGCCATTTATCGTGTACGTGAGGCGGCGGCGACAGTACCACCAGGAACGATCCCCCCAAGAAAAACAGGCTCTGGAGCACCAAGAAAGACGACAGCAAAGACGGATAAGCTGTTAAAACGTGAAGTGATGGTAAACCCCTCAATAGCAGCTGTAGCACTCAGGAAAAAACACCCAGAGATCCTCCAGAACGTCGCTATTAGGACGATTCGGCACCGGCTGCAAAAAGAACGCGCAGCCAAGAAATTGGTAAGTTTTTTTATTTTTAGCAATGGGTTTACGCTGGACAAATTGAGGTTTAGTAAAGAGATTAGTGAAATTGGTTTACAAATCGAGTGGTAGATGAATGGAAAAAGCTGACTAGTCATAGAAGTGTTCTTACTGTAGAATTGTAAGAATAGATCGATAGATTTATTGATGAGGATGGTAAGTGGTACTGACATGGGTGATGGGAAGAGCAGCTGCAGACTCCTCTTTTTCTTATTTTCTAAATTTTTCGCGTGTTTTCCTATGACATTATTAGATAATTGCTCTCGTCTATGACACCCCATAGTTCTCTTCTAGTAAAAGCAAGAGAGCGAAATTAGACCGAAATTATAGAACAACAGGCTAAGTGGACTGAACGCATGTTCTAATTCCTACCCTGCGAAGATTTATTCTAACATCATAAAAATATTTTACGATGAGTAGCCCCGGCTGGTCATTATGATCTTTATGTAAACTTTATTATCCAGTCGGGAAGCTTCGTAAACTATGACAAATGAATCCATGGTGCATTTAGCCAACTAATAAAAATGAATAGTCGGTGCATTTAACCAACTATTCCAAATGAATGGTTGGTGCATTTAGGCAACTATTAAAATGAATGGTTGGTGCATTTAACCAACTATTACAAATGAATGGTTGGTGCATTTAGGCAACTATTAAAATGAATGGTTGGTGCATTTAGGCAACTATTAAAAATGAATGGTCGATGCATTTAACCAACTATTACAAATGAAGGGTTGGTGCATTTAGCTAATTATTAAAAATGAATGGTTGGTGCATTTAACCAACTATTACAAATGAATGGTTGGTGCATTTAGGCAACTATTACAAATGAAGGGTTGGTGCATTTAGCTAACTATTAAAAATGAATGGTTGGTGCATTTAACCAACTATTACAAATGAATGGTTGGTGCATTTAGGCAACTATTAAAATAAATGGTTGGTGCATTTAGGCAACTATTAAAAATAAATGGTCGGTGCATTTAACCAACTATTACAAATGAATGGTTAGTGCATTTAGGCAACTATTAAAATGAATGGTTGGTGCATTTAGGCAACTATTAAAAATGAATGGTCAATGCATTTAACCAACTATTACAAATGAAGGGTTGGTGCATTTAGCTAACTATTAAAAATGAATGGTTGGTGCATTTAGGAAACTTATTACAAATGAATGGTTGGTGGATTTAGGCAACGATTAAAAATTAATGGTCGATGCATTTAACCAACTATTACAAATGAAGGGTTGGTGCATTTAGCTAACTATTAAAAATGAATGGTTGGTGCATTTAACCAACTATTACAAATGAATGGTTGGTGCATTTAGGCAACTATTAAAATGAATGGTTGGTACATTTAGGCAACTATTAAAAATGAATGGTCGGTGCATTTAACCAACTATTACAAATGAATGGTTGGTGCATTTACCCAACTATTACAAATGAATGTTTGGTGCATTTAGCCAAATATTAAAAATAAATGTTTGTAGCATTTAACCAACTATTAAAACTGAGTGTTTGGTGCATTTCGCTAACTATTTAAAATAAAAGTATGTTACATTTAGCTAACTATTAAAAATGATAGTTTTGTCCGTTCATTTAGCCAACTATTAAAAATGAATGGAGGTGCAATTAGCCAACTATTAAAAATAAATAGTTGGTGCAATTACTGAACTATTAAAAATGAATAGTTGGTGCATTTAGCTAGCTATTAAAAATTAATGGTCGGTGCTTTTAAACAACTATTACTAATGAATGGTTGGTACAGTTAGGCAACTATTAAAAATGAATGGTTGGTGCATTTAGTTAACTATTACAAACAAATGGTTGGTGCATTTAAGTAACTATTAAAAATGAATGGTTGGTTCATTTAGGCAACTATTAAAAATGAATGGTCGGGGCATTTAGCTGAACTATTACAAATAAATGATTGCTGCATTTAGCCAACTATTAAAAATGAATGGTTGTTGCATTTAGGCAACTATTCCAAATGAATGATCGGTGCATTTTGCCAAATATTACAAATAAATGGTTGGTGCATTTAGCCAACTATTAAAAATGAATGGTTGGTGAATTTAGGCAACTATTAGTAAAGATGGTCAGTGCATTCATGTAACTATTACAAACGAATGGTTAGTGCATTTATGCAACTATTACAAATGAATGGTTCGTGCATTTAGGCAACTATTACAAATGAATATTTGGTGCATCAAGACAACTATTAAAAATTAGTGGTAGGTGCATTTATCCAACTATTACAAATGAATGTTTTGTGCATTTACGCAACCATCACTAATGAATGTTTGGTGCATTTAGCTAAATATTAAAACTGAATGTTTGTGCATTTAGCCAACTATTAAAAATGAATGGTGGTGCATTTAGCCACTATTAAAAATGAATGGTCAGTGCATTTAGCCAACTATTACAAATGAATGGTTGGTGCATTTAGTCAACTATTAAAAATGAATGGTCTATGCAAGCAACCAACTATTACAAATAAATGGGTGGTGCATTTACGCCACTATTGCAAATGAATTGTTGGTGCATTTAGGCAACTATTAAAAATGAATGGTTTGTGTACTTAGGCAACTATTAAAAATTAATAGTCTGTGCATTTAGCCAACTATTGCAAATAAATGGTTGGTGCATTTAACTAACTATTATAAACGAATGTTTGGTGCATTTAGCAAACTATTAAAAATCAATGTTTGGTGTATTTAGCTAATTATTAAAAATGAATAGTTGGTGCATTTAGCAAACTATTTAAAATGATTGTTTGTCCGTCCATTTAGCCAACTATTACAAATGAATGGTTGGTGCATTTAGCCAACTATTAAAAATGAATGTTTTGGCGTATTTAACCAGCTATTAAAATCAATGGTTGATGCATTTAACCAACTATTACAAATGAATGGTTGGTGCATTTAGGCAACTATTACAAATTAATGGTTGGTTCATTTAAGCAACTATTACAAATGAATGGTTAGGGCATTTATCCAACTATTAAAAACCAATGGTTGGTGCATTTAGTTAACTATCAAAAATGAATGTTTGGCGCACTTAGCCAGCTATTAAAAATGAATGGTTGGTGCATTTAGCCAACTATTACAAATGAATGTTTGTTGCATTTAGGCAACTATTACAAATTAATGGTTGGTGCATTTAGCCAACTATTAAAATGTTCCTTGGTGCATTTAGCCAATTTAGATTCATATAAAGTTTTTCACTATGGAATTTTTAAAAGTTTTCTCAATGCCATTGAAAATTGGAAATAATCCGATTTTCAACTAAATTTTAACTTTCCTGGATTATATCTGATACTTAAATTCGAATTTTGAATTGGTACCTGCATACAAATAATTATTATATTCTAAAAAACAATTAAACGAAATTCGAAAGCAATCTACTGATATTTAGAGCTCCCTCAATGATATATTATAGCGGCGTACGTGACAATTATGTTTCAGTAGCGCGGAGGACCTCGTTGAGGGCTCATGTGTGTGGCTCTATTTAGTCTATATTGTTTTGATCACATTCTTCTATTTGTATTTAAGATCAGTAATTTATAGTGTATAATAAATATCTATACACGTTTTATTATATTTCAGAGCTAATGAATATGTAATAAAAAAATTAAAACAATATTTAATCATAGCATTTAAACCTAGAACGCGTCATGAAAGTGAAAGCCTTTTGTTTACCATACCCTACGCCATTAGTGAACGAGTGTTGCCAATTTATAATGATGTTATAAAGTATGTTTTGTTTGAGCGAGAAAATGAAAAGAACCGTAATAGAAAAGACCCGCCAATTAAACAAATTATTACATTAGTAGCTGAGAAGTTAATTTCTATTTGGAAAACGTTATCAATCACTTGTGTGTCAATAAAGGCAATTAGAAAAAATAATTTTAAATTATTATCTAAAATATCAGGCTTTAATGAGAAATACTAGGAAGAAAAATGGGACATTATTCAAACAGAAATTGGACGTTTTACAAAGAATACAGAACAGTTGTTTGATATTACGTGTTGTAAATGCGATAGCTTTGAAAACTGTTCTTGTAGCAAAAAAAAAGAAGGTGTCGCCATTAGAGCAAACGTGTCTGGAAGACCAACGAACAACTAGCAAAATGGCAATAGGTAATATTGATCAAATTCAATGAAAGAAAAATATTCAGAGTGCAGTTGGGAAGAATCGTGAGTATTGTCTCTTAAATCAATCATCTACTTCGACAGATAATATCGAAGTGATTCTTCTTTCATCCAGCACATAAACAGAATCTGCTGACGAAGGTAGCGACTATGAGCTTCTTTTATCTGTGAAACGCAAAGAAGTAAACAAAAAATTGCATTCGAGGCTCCATCTAAACTAATAAAATTGTCAGAATTTGCGTTTAGCATATGACCGCAGTGGTGTGTCTGATCGGCTGCAGTTTTAATAACAAGTTCAACCTTTGATGACTTATCGTCAATTGAAGGCAAAGAAACTTCTCTAGTAGGTGACAAGTCAAAAGTTTGAACAGAGCGTGTTAACAAAGAACATACCTCAATAACAGCAAGAAATTAGATCGTATAAACCATTATATTCTATTTAGTTTGATAGTTGTAAAGATAGGACAATTGTTGTTGAGAAAATGGAGGGAACTCATCACAAGAAGAAGATAATGGAAGAGCAGATCTCTATTATAGAAGAACCTGGTTCAGAATACCTTGGACACCTGACAATGAAGACAGGTTTTGCAAAAGTTATATGCGACGCAATATTCTCGTATCTAGAAGCAAATAATATCGCAACTGATGAACTCGTTGCTGTGAGATTTGATGGAATGAAACTGAATACAGGAACAAAAGGAAGTGTGATCAGAATGTTAGAGAAAAAGTTTAATAGACCACTGCATTGGTTTGTTTGCCAGCTCCATGTAAATGAGCTCCCATTGCACCCTCTCATCAACAATTTGGATGGGAAAACAACGAGATATCATTGGATTTGTCGGTCCTATAGGGAAACAACTGGATAAATGTGAGACTCTAAGTGTTGTTGAATTCGAGCCAATTCCGACCAACTTGCCGTCTGCTGACAGAGGAAATCTGAGCACCGATCAAAAGTATCTGTTTGATATCTTTTTATCTATCTCACAAGATAAATGTTCTGCTGAAATGGCTCGTAAGAGTCTTGGAAAAATGTCGTATGCACGATGGCTTACAACGGCAAATCGGATACTTCGATTATATGTTTCGACTTCCGACCCTTCTGACACGCTGAAATCCATGCTGGTTTGAAATATAAGCTAACTCTTCTCTGCAAGATGGAGCACTCAACCTCTTCAAGACAGGGCAATCAATGCAAGAAATGAATAAACAGATTAAAGATATATTTGTCCCATGCAGAAAACTTTCTTCTCTGTATGCTACAAGATGAAAGAAATCATATCCAGGAACTAGCTTGGAGAAGAATTATGAAAGCACGAAAAGATTATAAAGGAAAATGAATACGCACTTTCAAGATCCCAGACATAAACTTTGAAACTGACGACTACATCCACCTAATTAATTGGCAGCAGACCGTTGTGACCGAACCCTCCTGACGAGGACGGTCTCTGATGATCAACTTGAAGAATTTATCCATCAACAACCTAAATTGGATATTCCGAAGTTTCCTTGTCCCGCACAAGCGATTGAGAGATGCATCAAACTGGTCATAGAAGCGCCACTAGCAGTTTGTGAAGACAAACGGGACGGCTATATAAGAAATAGAATTGAGTGCAGGAGAGAAATACCCTCATTTAATACCAAGAAGGACTTCGTAATCAAAGGTAATAACACTGCAAATTCTAATTCTATTGAATAAATGGATATTGAATAATAGTGAAAATTTAAATATTCGACTGTTAATTGTTCAATTTCTTCTATTTCAGAGTGACGATGATAAAAATCTGCAGGTTGCATGGAAACAAATGAAAGAAAAGGAAGGAAAACTTATCGAATAGTTAATAGATTATTTTTAATCAATAAAATGGAAGTAGAAGTATAGATTGTAAAGTTTTATGGAAATAATATAGCCCGTATAGGCCATAAATGTTGATGTAACAACTTGAAGTTTGAAAACAAATAGATAGAATTTTCCGACATTTTTGTTGTTTTTTTTTCAAATTTCAATTGCGTTGAGGAACCTGAAAATATTAATTTAGAAGTCTGAAATTTCAACACAATAGTTTTTGATGTTGGGTCCATAAAAAAACCAGGGTGGGAAAATGAATTTCAAAGATTTTGCAAAACCCCCCTTTTTCGATCCACCCTACAGTGTGGATCGAAAGCGTTTATTTAAAATAACAACTAAGGAAAACAACCACGCTGTACACTCCTTATATTTTTATTGCATTATTACTAAATATTTTATATACTTATTTACAGGAATCTAATATATCCTTATGAAATAAAAATATCTATCTCTTTTGACGCATACACAGTAGCAAAAATCACTGGAGTGGAATGATTCTTTTTCTAAACTCGCTGCCGCCAAATTGTACCAATCAATCGCTTTTAATATTTTAACGTAATTTGTGATTTCAAAATACCCTTTTTTATGAATAACCCTCAGAAAATAAGGAAAGATGACACACATTTGATATCTTCTTTTTATAAGACCAAGCAAGGATCATAAATAGATTAAGAAAGAAGAAAGAGAGATAGAAAATGGAATAAAATAATATAAACTCTTTTTTACCCGTTAAAGAAAGTGAAATGTGTGGTTCGAACCTCTACCATCGATCGCTCTTCACTTGTCAGGACACCACGCAAACCGATTAGGCTACCATTCACATCCTTATTTCCTATGGGTTATTAAGCATCTACCGTGTCACGTGTTATTGTGAATTCCTGTTCACTCTTTGTTATGTATACTAAAGATTTTGTTTGGGTGTATTTCATGATCATTCTTAGTGAGTTAATAATCCTAAATTTTATTTTAAACTGAAAGCTACCATTCAATTTATTAATTTGTTTTGGAGGCGAACACTATTTATATTTATTAGCTTTAGTCCATTTAGTAGTGAATAATCAAATTTTATTGGTTGTATTTCCGTCAACTCCGACCGACGCCTCATACTAATTGAAGCCCGAAATTTAATCGATTATTAACCTTTTTTCACAGCTTGAATGTTCCAAAAGCGATGAAATATGTAAGCGTTGAGGATGTATGTTTAAGGTGGTGAGTGTGACATGAAAAAGCGACATTTCTGTAAATTTTCATATCAATTTTTAGCCGTTCATGATCGAATGCAAGAGAGTGCACCCATTTCATTTCTTTTCCTCCCTTTTTATGATATTTGTTTTCTAATCATCGTTCACTCAGAATTTTTTGTAGACATTTATTTTGCCAAAATGATGTTTTACACTGCAAGTTATTGTAGGGGGCAAGGTTCGATTACTTCTGGAATCGTATAGCACATGTCTAATGATTCACTAACTGCTTCTTTTTGTGGTTATTTATTATGAAAAGCTTAACAACCGGTTGTATTTGTTTTTAGAAGTCACAAGATTTTACCTCCCCTGTTCCTATAACTTCCCTTAAACTAATCTAACTAAACAAAGCTAAATAATGTTATCAGTATGTAAACATTATGGATTGGCGGTTAATACACGTTTTAAAATAATTTTTATTACTTTGTTTATTGATTTAAATGAAATGTGATTTTTTTTTCTGTGAATTTTACTGACAACGACGAACGCTCCCTATAAGCTGATTAAGTCCTCTGAGTGCGGTCCCGCAAGAAATGTAAGTTCCTAGTTTTGAGTATCTGTGCTCTTTATACGAACTTGTACCTCAAGGTACGAGGGGTGGTCAATAAGTTTTGCGAATCGGCAGGGCAAAACAGAGGAAGGGGGATGGCTGTTTGTGAGGCTGTTAGGACAAGTTATGACAAGTAAGGACCTGCATCCGCACGCTCCTGCCTCGTCTATTTCAACAATGGAGAAGGTTGAGCACCGCGCAGGGATCAAATTTTTGACCAAGGAAGGCAAGAATGCAAAAGAGATCCATGTACTCATTGTTGCAGTGTACACCGCCACCTCCCCTTCCTATGCAACCATTACTCGCTGGAATAGGGAGTTCCGCCATGGTCGTGAGTCCCTTGAAGATGATCCCCGTCAAGCACGCCCGTCAGACGTGACCACGAGGACAATGCGGCCCGTGTGTAGAGGAGGATCCTCGAAAATCGACGGGTGAAGGTCGAAGAAATCGAGCAAGAACTTGGAATATCACATGGAAGTGTTATCAACATCATCCACAACAATTTGGCCATGACCAAGGTCTCTGCCTGTTGGGTCCCTAGAAACCTCAGGAAACCTCACGCCCATGATCGACTTCAACGTCGTCAAAGTCCACAAGGCCAGAGTTGCACAAGCTGCCCTGCGCGAGTGCGGATTCGAGGAGCTCAACCATCTTCCCTACACTCCAGATCTGGCCCCTAGCGACTACTTTTTATTTCGCCAGCTCAAGGCTGCACTGCGTGGACGCCGGTTTGAGGATGATGAAGATCTCCACCTCGCCGTCCAGGAGTGGATTGAACAGCAGTCGGGAGATTTATGGTTGTCGAGAATTCGAAGCCTCAAAGACAAGTGGCGCAAGTGCATTGAAGTCGAGGGTAGTTATATTGAAAATTAATAAAACACTTTTCATCATATCTCGTTTCCTTATATCCGAATTGCAAAACTTATTGACCGCCCCTCGTACGTCCTATGTTTTTCTGGGGCATTTGGGATTGACGACTTATATCAGTTTAGGTCGTCGTTATCCCTCTTCCATTAACCTGTGATTCTATTTATCCAACTTTCCCGTCGCCTCTCTCTCCTTTATTTCTCCTCTGAATAGAAGTGGCCTCGTTAGTTATACAGGAATCCTTTTATTTATTTTTTTAAATATAAATCAAAGGTGGTTGAAGGGAACCACTTGAACGGCTGCAAGGATCAGCTATTCGCCCACAAGCGGTTTTTTAAGGCGCAAAATAACTAGCGCATTTGTTAAAAAGGTTTTAAATGCAGATTGTAAAAAAGTGGTCATCGATAAAATGGGGATGGCCCTTGATAGGCGGTGGTATTTTTTGTCATTCGTAGAATAGGGGATAGAGAAGAATGGCGCTCCATGGTAGCTACCATCACATCACAGACACTTTGGTAAGCGGTAAGAATAAGGAAGGGAAAACTCGATATGGACGACCCGATGCCTGGGCAACTGAGGCATAGTATATTTTATTATCTTTTAGGGATAATTTAAGAGGATAAAGTATATAATACCAGGCAATGGTTTCGCCTTGTGCTTCGCTACTAAGATTAAAATTTAAAATCTAAAAAAAAGCAGTCATGGTTAAATTTTTATAAATTTTCTGAACTTCGCCAATTATAATAATTTTAAAAGGGAATTCTAAACTAAATTTCCGCCCTTTCAAAATATCACGTTGCTAAAATATAGTTATAGAAGAAGATATATAAAAATATATTTTCTGAACTTCACCATTTGTAATTCTCTTGGCTTTAAAAAATTCACAAAATTTCGATACTTATATTTATTTCTGAACTTCACCATTTTGTTTTTTGATATTATGAAAGAATTATTAAAAATAACTTTGATAACAAAACATAAGTCATAACCAAACTAAGATGAAATTATTATTCAAATACTGAAAAAATCTCCTTAAATTATAGAGTGAGTGAGTGATGATGATGATAATTAAGGAATGCTTTATTATACATCTATTACGCGTTTAAGGACAATAACAGAAGGTTATACAGTAATGAATCGGCATTAGTGTGACACTGAATTTCAATTTATTTATAGTTTTATAAATTATGCTTCTTGTTGTTGTTGCATTGTTCCTTGGGAGCAGATGACCCCCGATCCCTTCCGACCGCTTGAGAGATTAAGGGAGAAAGCTTTGATCCATGTGGCGGGGGCCCTCTCGAGGTGTGATGTGTAGCGGACATTTTGTTGGTTACTACGGAATCAACCATCGCTAACCAATGGCGCCACCCCTCAAGGGTTTGGGTATCATAAATGCTTCCTGCATGCACAGAAATGAGTGTTACTCTCCTGTGTGGTCTTGGCTGTAGTTCTGCCCCTTGTCCAGGAGCCTCTGACGCCGGGTTCCACAGTCGGCTAATATTCAAACCTGCTTTGCCCAGTGCCTGAATTATGCCTATCACATGGAATTGCATAGTTGAAACGAGGCAATGAATACGGCAAACACGCCCACTAATGCGGCGCCACGACGGACAGGGGGCGTGGGTGGTTTAAGCGGACAGGGTTTCGCTTAATCCCTCGGTATTAAAATCTCTCCTCTTTTTAATTCACCGTAGGAAGAAAGCTTTTGAAGATTTGAGGCGTTTTTAGTGTGTTTTCCACTTTTATTTGCCCATTTACCAGAGGTAAAGTGAGTGTGTTCAGCGTGAAAAACTTGCAAGGATTCTGAACCGTCAGGATGCCCCATGCCGTCCTCAATTTGTAACTATTCATTGGTTGCTTCTGCATGGTCGTCAATAGGTTACGTTATATAAGGAAAAAAAATGGTTTCAATTTTATTTTAATTAAATGGCGTCTATCTGGCGACTTCCACCAAAGGGTATAAGTCGACGTAATTTAGTTTTAGCTTATTATTAGGATACATACAAAACAAAAACATTAAATAAAGAAAAACCAACAAACAAAGAGAACCAAAACAATAATATATTGGTTTTAAATTTGAATACGATACTATTTGGCATCACCTTTGTCCTGGCATCGACTCGGCTCGACATCGCGCAAGCCGCACCGAGTCGGTAACATCGAATCAGCCACATCGAGTCGTATTCGGGAAAAAAAAGTGACAAGAAAAAATTCTCGAAAGAAATCTCACTTTTGGTTAAAGAGAAACAAGTCAGGAATAAAAGTCGCATTTAATTTAAATGTCTTAAGCAAAGTAATCCTGACACTTTTAAAACGTACTAAGAGTACTGGGCTTTTACATACTGTCAACAAAATTTATATATGAGTGCATTACGAAAATACGAAAACAAATTTATTTAATTTCTTAAGCGATGAAACAAAGAAAAGACATTTATTAACAAAACAAGTAAAGATTGGTAACGCCTTGCCTGATATCGACGCTGTTTCTACTTTTAACACAATTTTCTTATTTTTAACGAAAATAATCACCATAATAGGGCAATATATATTTTATTGGAGAGAGGGGGGCAAAGTCAATATATTTTACAAACGTTTCCTACTATTATAACTATTTTTCAGCACGATGCTGCTAATAACCATCCTCAGAGAAAACAGTCCGTCGTTGCTAATATACAGCTACATAAACGGTTTCACACATTGTTTTGCGCGAAGGGAAGACCAGGAGATGTGAACCAGTTGCAATATTCGTCTTAATCCTCAACATAAAAAAAATTGACTCAACGCGCCAACATCATTGTTATGTAAAGTGATTTTAAACTTTACATCTCAGATTTTGTCAATGAATCACTGTGATGTTGAATTATTTTAGAATGCTTAAAAAAATAAATATTTTTTTCATATGAATATTAACCCCATAGAGTTTAGTTCTTTCTTTATAAAACAAAAACTAACGAAGGCATCTCCCGTTGCAAGTTTGCAAGAAGAAATCTGGAAATAAATTGAAGAAGAATGAGGAACTGAAAATGGGTGGGATATACAAGGTGTCCCAGAAAAAAGTTAACCGTAATTTGAATTAGTATAACTCAAAACCTATTAGAGATTTTTGAGTCCTTCAAAACAAACCAAATTTAACAACTATTTATCTGTCGATTCTGGAAATTTCATTAAATTCCCTTTTACGAAATCGATACACTAATGGGTTTAGTGGAGGCTATCAAAATTATGTTTGCGCAAGGAAGTTAAATAATGAAACTTCGAAGTTTATAATCAACAAATATATTTAAATCCATTTTTAACAAAAACACCTCCTCATATTGGTAATAAAATTCATTTTTTTAATTTTCTAAGACCGTTTCCTTCCACATGTCCTCCATTTCTTTCCAAGCACAGTTGCGCCTTTGATCGCATTGATTGAACAACTTTTTTGATTAACTTGTAATTTTCCTTAAGTCTATTGACTTCACGTGTGATACTATCTCTTAACTGGTTGATGCTTTGTGGTGGAGTAGAATACACTTTATTCTTTAGATATCCCCAAAAGAAATAATCGCACTGTGTTAAGTCAGGGGATCTTGGGGGCCATTCAATTGCATGATTTAGCGTGCCAATGCGGTTGTCAAATGTTTCTCTTAGTTTTGTTATTACAGCAAGCTGTCTATGAGCTGGTACGCCGTCCTGAATCCCCCAAAGTCTATTGAATTGATTGCTATAGATCTGGCGGAGTTCCGGGAGGATCCTTTCGTTGATCATGCTCAGGTAGGCAGCAGCACGCAGCACCATTCAAGTTATTCTCGTAAAACAATGGTCCGACAAGATAGCCTTTCCCGCATATTCCGACCCACAGAGACACTTTCTGCTGACAAATACGTGTGTCAAAGTAGAATGCTGGCGGGGGAGGGGGGGGGGGGGTTCAGCGGCGCATATCTCCGAATGTTATGGCTATTTACCTTTCCATTCATGAAAAAGGCTGCCTCGTCACCAATCACAATGTTTTCCAAGAAACGAGCAGGTTTATGGAGAAGCCATTCGACAAATTGTCTACAACGAGGAAAATCAGTTTTAAGAAGCTGGTGTCTTGCATGCATTTTATAGGGATGCCATTTTAAGTCATGTTTAATAATGCGATTAAATTATGACTTTGACAATTGTAACCCATTCTTTCTGACTGATACATGTGGATTTTGAAGAAGTGTCATCTGAACATTTTCGATATTTTCTGTTGTTCTTATGGTTCTCATACGACCCGAACGACCTTTATTTAGATTTAAGGATGTTCCTTCATCTTGGTATTTGTGAACATTTTTCCAAATTGTGGGCTTGCTTGGTGGAAAACGTTGTTCAAATGAATCTTGTACTTGTTTAATACTGCCAGTCTTAATAAAGTTTGTGACTACAAATACGCGTTGATCTTTTGTTAACTGCATGATTAAAAAGGTTCTATGAGGGTAAACTTTTAAACAGAAACGCTTTGATTTGCTTAGTAAGCAATAATAACGAGACCATACCTCAGCGTAGCTGAAAAAACACTGTAAAATGGCCTAGGCTTTGCTTGAGAATCGCACAGTCGCCCAGTAGCCTAGGCTACCAAGGCTCCCTGAGTTTCTCTTGAAAGTGCACGGTGGCCTAGTCTTCCTAGGCTTTGTTTCATTATTTTACTTCCTTGCGAAAACATAATCGTATGTTTGGTAGCCTCCACTAAACCCATTAGTGTATCTCGAATAGTTTTTGAGTTATACTAATTCAAAGTACGGTTAACTTTTTTCTGGAACACCCGGTATATAACCACACATTTTCCTGTGGGCAATGAGGATGGCACACAATCCTTCAAATGTCAACAGCATCATGATGGCGAATGATTATACCTGAAGCTCCTCTTGTGGAGTCAACTGAGGCCAGAAGGGCGGGCTTTTTTTCCATACAATGACCTCATATATAACTTATATTGTCAATAAATGAAATTTTTATACTTAAGTTAATCTAAGTTTTAAAATAGTTTTTTATTATTTTGTTTATTTAAATTAAATGTGATTTAAAAATGAATGATTGGTGCATTTAGCCAACTAGTAAAAATGAATGGTTGGTGCATTTAGCCAACTATTAAAAATGAATGGTTGGCGTATTTAGCCAACTATTAAAAGTGAATGTTTGGTCTGTCCATTTAGCCAACTATTAAAAGTGAATGTTTGGTCTGTCCATTTAGCCAACTATTAAAAATGAATGGTTGGTGCATTTAGCCAACTATTAAAAATGAATGGTTGGTGCATTTAGCCAACTATTAAAAATGAATGGTTGGTGCATTTAGCCAACTATTAAAAATGAATGGTTGGCGTATTTAGCCAACTATTAAAAGTGAATGTTTGGTCTGTCCATTTAGCCAACTATTAAAAATTAATGGTTGGTGCATTTAGCCAACTATTAAAAGTGAATGTTTGGTCTGTCCATTTAGCCAACTATTAAAAATGAATGGTTGGTGCATTTAGCCAACTATTAAAAATAAATGGTTGGTGCATTTAGCCAACTATTAAAAATAAATGGTTGGTGCATTTAGCCAACTATTAAAAATAAATGGTTGGTGCATTTAGCCAACTATTAAAAATGAATGGTTGGTGCATTTAGCCAACTATTAAAAATGAATGGTTGGTGCATTTAGCCAACTATTAAAAATGAATGGTTGGTGCATTTAGCCAACTATTAAAAATGAATGGTTGGTGCATTTAGCCAACTATTAAAAATGAATGGTTGGTGCATTTAGCCAACTATTAAAAATAAATGGTTGGTGCATTTAGCCAACTATTAAAAATGAATGGTTGGTGCATTTAGCCAACTATTAAAAATGAATGGTTGGTGCATTTAGCCAACTGTTAAAAATGAATGGTTGGTGCATTTAGCCAACTATTAAAAATGAATGGTTGGTGCATTTAGCCAACTATTAAAAATGAATGGTTGGTGCATTTAGCCAACTATTAAAAATGAATGGTTGGTGCATTTAGCCAACTATTAAAAATGAATGGTTGGTGCATTTAGCCAACTATCAAAAATAAATGGTTGGTGCATTTAGCCAACTATTAAAAATAAATGGTTGGTGCATTTAGCCAACTATTAAAAATAAATGGTTGGTGCATTTACTCAACGAACTAATAAATGGTGTATAAATGCATAAATTCCCTTCTTAGATTCATGTAAAGCTTTTCACCGTGTGATTTATTAGTTATTAATTGATAAAATGAGTAAAAACAAAGTCCCTCCTTAAATGATCTAAAGTTTTAGACCGTGTGAATTATTATTTATCAAATGATTAAATAATTAAAAGCAGCCTTCCGGTATTTAGTCATTTAAAGGGAGGCTGGTAGGGGGCAAGGGGCGATCTTTTCCCTTTGCTGCATCTGCTTGAATCACTGGAAACGGTCGCTTCATCTGGCCATAAATGTGAGGCCAAGAGGTACCTTTCAGAGCCAAATGGAACAAGACCACAATTAAGAGCACACGAACCCAATAATACGAACTTTGGAACATACCTGAATGTTTTATTAGAAAGTCACATTTGTATGAGGAAGGTACTAAATATGTTCCCATTCACAGATACCCCCCCCCCCCTCGGCGACAATCAAGTTTATCACGGGGCGGTTTTGAGGAAGGGGCGCAAACAAGATCCTTTTTTTATGGGTTTATGCCCATGAAGAATGGCGAGAAATTGCGATGTTTACGAGGATTTCAGGCTCTTCCCCACCGCCTACACCCCCTCGGGATCATGAAGCCTCGTGAGAAGACAGCTGGATCCTTCTTCCATTGACCGCACACCTGTGCTTTTTATTCGCGGGCCCAAATCCCAGGATCTTTTTTTACCTGTTTAATCTACCTGCCCTTCCACCACCTTTTATTCGATAAATTTTATTTTTTAATAAAAGGACGAGTACCAACGAGGCCATTTCGGCATGTTTCTGAAGAGGCTCTTAAGCATGAGGTGAACGTGCACTGAAAATTTAAGAGCAGGGCATTCAATGGAGGAAACTACTTGGCGCGCTAGAGATCGGTTCGACTTGAAAGAACGACATGGCACAGAATGTAGGGTTAAGTCCTGAATGACGGAGATATTCTTTTTATTCCTGTGATAATACCCCCTACTCTAACGGACACGCAACCAAGGCGATTAAAAAGAAACACACAACTTGACAAGAACAGAAAACAATAAAAGATAAACAAGATTATAACCCGAGAAACCCGATATTCAATGACTCGAGAAGAGAGACTAATAAGTCTCCCCCGAGAACCTCGAATAAGAAATCTTCAACAATGACATTAAAGCGATGACCGAGAATAAATATTTATCACGGTCGACGCCACTCTGTCGAGTCTTAATGGAATCTGAAACGAAATTTCCACAAAATATCGATTACGATCTTCAGTTGTAGAAAATTTATCAACAAAAACCTCAAATAGAATTGATGGAAGGAAAAGGAAATCAACCCGAATCGCGAGGTCGGAGGTCAATATACCCATACCAAGACCATAGATTTGTGAGATAAATTTACGACCTCGCTTGACGCCTCCTGATAATGGGCATTATTGGGATTGAGGTTGGCGCTATTTCAGAGACCCCTAAACAACTCCATTTGACCCATGAAGGTCATTAATGGGTTGATTAATGGGTGACAATCTCGCCAAAGAGTTAGTAGACCCCAAAAGATAGGAACATGAATAGTTAACCAGACATGAGCAGGGGCATAAATAGTCATTCAAACAGGGTGAGCGGATTGAAGGAGATTTGGGATCAAAGCGGTGAGGTTAGAGGAAGTGGAGATGATTAGAATGTACATAGGAGACCAGTTTTGTAACGGAAGGGGGGGGGGGGAGACACTCCGTTCTAAAACGAAGGAAAGACCCCTTGTAGGGGTGTGTGGTGGGACTGGATTTAATGGCTGGATTTTTTGTATCGAATTTAAAGCGCAATAGCAACGAAGCCGATAATATATGACGCAGAAAGTTTGTAAAGGGAAATCTGTAAAGAAAGCTAAATAGGACAGAGTAAAAATGTGTGGAAGATATACAGGGTGACCCCAACCAAAAAGGGCCCCAACTTTCAATAGGCTTATTTTCTTAATTCGACAAACCATTAAGAAACCAGCCAAAGGCTTCGCCCCTTCCCTTAGGGAGGGGGGGAGCTTGCAAGTCGCTACTAAGATTATAATTTAAAATCTTAAAAAAAGCAGCCATGGTTAAATTTTTATAAATTTTCTGAACTTCGCCAATTATAATAATTTTAAAAGGGAATTCTAAACTAAATTTCCGCCCTTTCAAAATATCACGTAGTTAAAATATCGAGTTATAGAATAGAAGATATATAAAAATAAATTTTCTGAACTTCACCATTTGTAATTCTTTGGGTTTTAAAAAATTCACAAAATTTCGATACTTATTTATTTCTGAACTTCACCATTTTGTTTTTTGATATTATAAAAGAATTATTAGAAATAACTGATGAAAAAACATAAGTCATAACCAAACTAAGATGAAATTATTATTCAAATACTGAAAAAAATCCCTCTTCTTAAATTATAGAGTTAGTGATAATGATGATGAAGCCTATTGAAAGTTGGCGCCCGTTCTTTTTGGGTCACCCTATATAACCGCAGTTCCTCCTGCAGGTATTGGGGCAGGGGGAGGGGAAAAACTGCTGTGTTGGCACCTGACACCACTTTGCAAGGGCGGAAATGGATAGATAAGAAAAAGAAGGATGGGAGAAGAGGAAGTAAATAAAAGATGGAAAGAATGCAGGGGTGTTAAAAACCACGGTCCCAGCCGGAGCCGAGAGGGCGGGGTGAACTATCCCCCATCCCCTACCAAAACCCAGGTTGGATCAGTGATGAATGGACGAAAGCTGATTGGCGACTAGCCTGCGACATTAGCCACTGACCAAGAAAAGAGACAAAAGTTGGCGAAAATGGGTCAAGTCTAGTAAGGATAATGCTCAGGCAATCTCAAACTAGTTCGAAGCTGTCGTGTCTACTGGAGCTCTTCCAGGTACCAGGTGTAAAAGTATACCCTACCCCCATTTTCGGACTACAATGGTTGGAAGAGGAGTTATGGGGAGAAGAGACGAAGAGAACGAACAGACGTAATAAACAAGACGCGAGCAAATATAATCTAGAACGGTAGAAGAAGAAGAGAAAAAGATGACAAATGTTACCACTATTTATAAAGGCAAACGTAAGCCACATTTTACTGTAAAATGGATTAAATTTATCTATTCACCCATCCCCCTGTTTTTCTATCTATCTGAGATAAAGGGTAAGTACCGTAGAAGTTAAATTGACGGCCCGATTATATCTCCTTCACTAGAGCAGTGGATGCTGGTTGACTACTTCCATGTAGATACACACCCATGAAAGACGTAGATTTCAGTACCTCTCACTCCTACCTTTAATGCAAAACATCACAACATATAAACCACTCAACGCTTTATTCTTTTTAAGTGTCCTCTCTCGTTAGATGAGGAGAAGCCTACTTCCCACGTCGCAAGAAGTAACAGCGTGTACTTGACCTAACTTCAGGAGGAAAAAAAAAGAGATTTGGCTTTGTTTTCCAGAGAACAAACGGAGTTTGAAGACCTGTGCATGTGTGAGTCAACTTTCGCATACACAGTGTCAAATGGGGAAGGCAAAGGGGCTACTGGATTCCTCTTAAAAAGCTCGGGAAGTGGCTTCAATTAACACTCGTACTTCTTACACTCCACTCCTTGTGTAAATGCTTTGAATCTATTTTTCTTTTGATGAAAGGTTTAATGGTAAACTTATCCATGTGAATTAAGTAAATAACCTAAAGTCATTGTTTAAACGGTAACTAATGCTAATTTACAAGTTAATTCATAGTTTTACTTCTTTTTTTTAACTCAATAATTCATAAACATTCCACCATGTCTTTTTTTTGTTTCCTAACTCCCCTTGTATTTTTAATTCGGGCACGGACTTGATGTTGACTATGGTATGTGCCTAGTGTCTTCTACCCCCCAAAAAAATCGTAGTAAGTAAAGGCTAGATAGTAGAAATCATAACTCAATATTAACCCTAGTATGGAAGAAAATAAGATATTTTAAAGAATGAAGTCTATTTTAGAAAGATATTTCGTGATTTTTGTTGATCTTATGGATTTGACGACTTCCGACATGTCTCTCACATGTTTAGTTCGTGCCGACCCTTTGTTTTCTCCCAGACTAACTATTTGCACAAGTGTATGTTGAATTAACTAATTACTAAATTTCAGTAGGGCGTTAAAATTATTACTTTTGAACGCGTATATTCTTTGTACTAAATTGTTCCTGTTCTTTGTTCGAACCTGTTCCTGTAGTTAAAAGAGTTAACGAGGTATATTAGTGTCTGCTTTGCCGTCTTTTATTTCTCTTTTCGTTATTTAATCAAATTGTTCTTTCATTTATTGATGTAGGTGTAATGAAGGGTATGTGAGTATGAGGAAGATCTTGAAAAAAAAAATGCAAGCAGTTAGCAATTAGCCCTACTGAGTTCGGGGATTAAGATCGAGAGTAATTCTATCTTCTAGACGAAAAATTACGCGAGAGCAAAATTGGGTGAGTAAAAACTCACGAAAGCTGAAAAGAATTAGTGAGAGAAACTGCCGTGGTGTGGTCGACGGGTTAGAAATCACAGATTGAGGTCGAATCGTCTATGACGTTGGCGAACCTACACCAGAAGCCTCCACATGCCAAGCCTTGCAGTTTGTACCACCGGTAGATCTTGAAGACAAATTCCTTGAAGCCTGGCGTATCTCCTGAGGTTGTTGAGCTGGTACTCGTATAATGGGGTGAAATGGCATGCCTGCTCTATTCCTGTTCAAGTAGAACGAGTCTCGAGCCTGTAGTTGGGTATCTACCTCTCTTTTTTTATCGTAACGTAACAACGGGAGATGCGTTTATAATGGTGTAGTCAACTCGCTTATCACAATGGCATGTTTACGCGACGCCCTCTCGTCGCCGGAGGAAGATAAGTCTAGCCCGGAATAAAACTGTCTTCCGTTTCTTTATCAGTTTGCCTTTGTTTGTACAGCTGTTATTTCGAATCTAAGAAACCCTTAATCACGGGATAGAATCACTACAAGGGTGTGAACCAAGGGGTATGCAATGTCGCTTGAGGGTTTAACGAGTTCTTTGATGTTATAATGAGATAAAGAGACGAGGACATTGGTAAGAAAAGTGTTTTGGTATCTGAATCCCAAAGTAAACTGAAGGCAATGATTTTGTAAATGTGTGTGAGAGGTGTGAAAGTGAATGTGGAAAGAGGAACAACGTGTTAGTAGTCGGATGTACAGGTGATGAAGCCTGTAATGTAGGCATACATGCCGAGGAACTACAATGCGTAAGTGAATTTCGCTATTCTGAAAGTGTGGAGATGTATATGAGAACGGATGGTGTTTAATCTAAAGTATGAGAAGGTAGGAAAAATAGCTCGAGCTATCAGAACATTTGTACACCACAAGTGGTTGAACGTTGAGTGTAATAAATCTGCGCCTGATCGAGAAATGACGCGGGTTTGTATACAGAAGTACGGCGAATAAATGCAGATATTATTGTAATTATGAGGTCTCTATGGCAACGTAAATTCGTTTGAATTATATAACGTTATGCGGCAGCCTATGTGGTCTCCATAGCTAAGAAAATTTGGGGGATTTATATAACATATGCGTAGCCTATGTTATATAAATCCCCCAATTTGATTTATATAACGCAAATCGTAGCCTAAGTGGTCTCCATAGCTCCGGAAGCTCGGTTAATTTATTTAATATATGCATAGGCTACGTGGTTTGTATGTTTACGAGAGTTCGGTTGATATTAATAACGCTGTGTGTATGTTATGTGGTCTCTATGGCAACGGAAATTCGGTTGATTTTATAACGCTACAGGTAACCAATGGGGTATCTTTGGTTAGGGACCTTCAGTTATTTATCGACCATTTATCGGTCATTTATAGACCATTTACCCATCATTTATCGACCAAAACTTTGTGTGTAAAAAATATACGAAAGGGAATATTTTAAAATGGCTCAGGAATATCGAACGAATGGGGCCAGAAGAAAGAGTGAAAAAGTGTATAATTGTGTGCGTCTGTAATGAAGAGCGGCGAGATGCATTCACTCAATGAGAAAATGTATGCGGGAAGAGGTATGTCACCTAATCTTGCGAAGAGAATCATGTATGACGGACGTGCTTGAAGATGTTTGGCAAAGGGGAAAGAGTCCCTCAACATGGTTGCCATGGTCAATGGCGTGTTCGAGTAGGCCATGCCATGGTAAAGGAATGTTGCGTGGCGGATATAACGGAGATGCGTTTAGTTCCCTCGTTGTATTACCGGTGTCATTTATTTTGTTGTTGTTACTTAGGTGTCTGGCAGAACAGCCCGAGTGTCCTAGGCAGGCCACGGCCGGCACCGGGTGCTCCCACAAACTACCCAGTGAGCGTATGTTGTGTTGTCTTCTTAGGTGGTTGTGGTTGTGGTTGTGGTTGTGGGTGGATTTGCTACAACCCGGACACACGTCCACGATTGAGTGATCCAGTCATTTTGTGGTAGCTCAGTAGGGCTGGGTGTTGCCCACATATGTCTGGCCATGTGCAACCTTGTGTGTTGTTGGCGAACACACGAATAGAGCGGCGAGTGATTTCAGTGTGTATGTGTTAATGAATGTTGGCTTGGGCGGGGGTGGGCATAGTTGACATGGTTGGAGTATAGTATCTAGTACTGGGGATTGTTTTGATGTTTCTTGGTGTGTGTGTGTGGTTGTGGTGCAATGTAGTGTAGAGGATGTTGTTGGTTGCGAAAGCTGTAGCAGTTTTTGGCCTGTGACAATAACTTACCACAATGTACAATTATCGTGGTAAAAAAAGTTATTGAAAGTCACTTTTTGGGTAGGAGTAAAAGTTTGGAACGAAAGTCACATTTTATTTAAATGTAATAAACAAACTAATAAAAAAATGGAAAAAAAATTATAACAGACAATACAACTTTTATATAGACACTAGTAAATCCCCCCAAAACAACAAAAAACAATGGAAAACCATATATATATATATATATATATATATATATATATATATATATATATATACAAATACAGTAGTGGCAATAATCATTCGGTCGGACACTTAGGTTTCAAACCAAATAATGGTAAGGAATGTATGATAAATTAGAGATATAAACTAATCATATCTATAAGTTTTAGGATGGATGAAACTGCAAGTTACGTGAAAAAGTACATTTTTATTCTACTAAATTAGCATAGTATATCTTACCCTTGTACATTATATCTTAGCATAGCTTAGCATAGTATAGCCTAGCCTATAATAGCCCAGCAAGGTATAGATAGCCTATTCTAGGCTTGCCTAGCAGATTATAGCATATTATAGTCTAGTCTAGTCCAACAGACTGTCGGGCGAATAGTTGTGATGTTGTTGCCAAAACTAAATGATTCCCGGGCTAACCTTGGGAAGACTTTGGAAATTATATCATTCGAAAGAGAATGTAAAACAACTTAAGGTTTTCTAATTACGTTAGAATAGTTATGATGTTATTACAAAAAAAAAAAACGGGGACCGACCGACCGACATAGTGACATGTAGAGTCGCACGCGACTAAAGATTTGGTGGTCAAAGTGATCCGGACAGATAACACAACAGACGTACATTAAAAGTTACAATGATATAAGTTACTCAACAACTAATTTTTGGTTGTTACTTTATACTAGTACTTGATATATAGATAGCCTTTACTATCAATTACGCACTGACATCTTCCGCCACAGGAGAGCACTAACGCAGGGCATTCTTCACGTATTATTTTTCTCCATTCCTCTTGGGCTCCTCTCTTTACTTCTCTCTCTTAGCCTCTTCCACAAATTCTCAATCGGATTGAGATCCAGGCTCTGAGCAGGCCATTCCATCACACTTACTTTCTACTCATCTATGAAATTCTTCACCTACTTTACTTTGTGTCAAGGTGCATTAATTATCCTGCATAAATATAGCGGGTCGGGCAGAGGTGGATCTTATATGGGGCACAGCAAATACTTCCAGAAGTTCTTTATATACTTGAACATTCACTCTGCCAAACAAGTGGACAAGTGGATAAGTACCTTCCGCCGAAATTATGTTCCACACCTTAACGCTTCCTCCATCACACTTGACGCTGCTTTTCACGCAGTTCACGGTTAATCTTTCGCCAGGTCTTCAATGGACGAACCTCCTGTCATCTGAACTAAACAAATTGTACTTCTATTCATCGCAGAAGTGTACTATGGACCATTGGACTTCTGCCCATAGAAAGTGCTTAGTGGCAAAAGATCATAATCTAGCTTTCTTGTTCTTAGGGCTGATCGATGGCTTGGCGGCTGCGGTGCGATATTTTAACTTCAGGCGGCGTGAAACTGTCTTCCTGGAGAAACTAATACTCATAGTTTCATTTATTTCTCCTTGAATCCTGGTTGCTGTCCTGTATCGGTCCTTTTTTGAGATACGCACCGTGACTTGGTCACCTCTTTTTTGAGGGTTTCCTTGGCCTAGGCATGTTTGCTCCCCAGAACTTGACAAGGTAATGGATGAAAGTGCTAAGATTTCATGAAGTAAATACTACCGTATATTAATTGGTTGTCGCAAAGATAGAAGTAATAGAATTACATCTTCGGGATTATTTATACTACCATATTGTTGGCATAAATATGTTCTTTTGCACGTAATTTTCAGTTTCATCCATCCAAGTATGTACAATGTACATGTACAACTTATAGCCTTGCTTAGTTTATATTTGTGATTTATTATGCTTCACTTACCATTATTTGGTTTGAAACTACTGCAAGTTTTGTGATGGAAAGCTAAGTGTCAGAATCATTATGGCCATTTTAAGAAAATCACATTCGTTATTGTTGGTTTTGCCAAGTTTATGATATACATAATTAAATTTATGTCCCATAACTAAATTCCAAAATAAATAAGAACATGAAAGAAGAAAGAGACTGCAAATGATAATCAATAGCCCATCAGAGGCAGCTCTTGTTCCCATCACTCAGTTCACTCCCACCAATCATCCTCATCCAGTCTATTCTTAAAACTCAGCAAGGTGAAGGCTTCTACCACATGACTAGTGAGGCTATTCTACCCATCTACCACTCGATTTGTAAACCAATTTCTACCAATCTCTTTCCTAAACCTAAACTCGTCCATCTTAAACCCATTACTTTGTCTCATATCCTCTTCACTAAAAATAGAACCTTACCACTTGAAGACCTCAATCTTGTCCCCTCAAACTTTTCTCCTTTCTAACGTATGTAGATTTAGTCTCTTAAACCTTTCATCATAAGGTAAGTTCCTCAACCCGTGGATCATCTTAGTCATCCTTCTTTTCACAGACTCATGCAAACCAATATCCATCCTATAATAGGGTGACCAAAATTGCACCGCATAGTCAAGATGAGGTCTAGCCAATGTCAGGTACAGTTTCAGAAGTATATCATCGCTCCTACTACTTACACTTCTCCCAATAGGGTAGATAGGGGCATAAGGCCCACCCGGGGCAAAAAGCCTTTCTGGCACACCTACTGCACATGCGCAAAAAATGATCAACTGAGTATGGCAAAATTAACTCAGTGTAAGGGAAGTTCTTGTGTGAAGAGGGTGTGTCATCAGTTCAATTTAGCCAAAAGCTATGTGCAATTATGTTTTTTTGTTGATAATCATCTAATATTTCATAAAATTTAATTCATGAAAAGAGATGGTTCTTTGTCTGCAATCTGTCCCTAATGTTGTAGTTTATACAAGTAGCCTAGTATCTCTTAGAATTTACAGTTTTTAGTGATTAATTTGCAGTATCTTTTCACAATGGCTTCTTGAATGCTACATGGATGTCAGGGGCAAGAGGCCTACCTACTTGTAGAGGCAAAAGGCCCAGGGTGGGCATTTTGCCCCGCTGTAATTGTAGGCTATAAAAAGGCCTATTGATTAAGATATAAATTGAGGTACATAAATAACCAAGCTTTGTTTCTTTCTTTTCAAATAAGGCTTAATGCAAGATGGTACGGACATACAAGCGGAAAACAAATAGGGCATCCTACAGTGACGATGACCTAAGAAATGCTGTTGTAGCCATCGCAAATGGAGCTTCTGTTGTTGGAACATCCAGAGAGTACAAAGTTTCGGCCAGAATTCTGCGTCGTAACAGAGACGAAAAAGTGAAAAATCCAGGGTCTACTACATTTGGATCATTCAAGAAAACTTCCACTGAGGAGCAGGAACACCAACTTGTGAATCTCATAAAATAATTTGAAAGTTCTCTCTATGGATTTGGGGCAAAACATTTGAGGCGTTTGGCCTATGATTAGGCTGAAAAACTCAAAATTGAACACCAGTTCTCCAAGGAAACCAAAATGGCTGGGTCAGATTGGATTCAGAGTTTTCTGAAGAGAAACCATCTTTAAATTAGAAAGCCAGAATGGACAAGCATGGCTAGAGCCACAGGGTTCAGTAAAGAACAAGCCA
Organism: Ceratothoa steindachneri; assembly: GCA_963969495.1. Lineage (NCBI taxonomy): Eukaryota > Metazoa > Arthropoda > Malacostraca > Isopoda > Cymothoidae > Ceratothoa > Ceratothoa steindachneri. Next base: position 91,921,966 of record OZ018317.1, on the reverse strand, counting down.
ATAATTTTTTCTACATTTATGAAAATGTTTTGAAAGTTGTGAAACCCTCCTCTCTCAACATTTGGAATATGGACGAAATGGGGATATCTGTTGTGCAGACAGCTGGTAAGATAGTAGCATCAAAAGGCAAAAGATGTGTTGGGAAAATCACCACTGCAGAAAGAGGTAATAATATTACAGTTGTTTGTGCTACTAATGCCACTGGGACTTACATCCCACCAATGTTCATTTTCCCAAGAAAAATAATGGTCCAGAGACTTATGAAAAATGCTCCATCTGGATCTATTGCTGCTTGCACTGACTCTGGGTGGATTGAGGAGGACTGTTTTATAAAATGGTTTGACTCATTTTATCAGTGTGGCAAAGCCATCCAAAGAAGACCCACACATTTTAATCCTTAATGGCCATGATTCCCATAAAACACTAGCTGCAATCGATTTAGTCAGGGAAAATGGTATAATTATGATCACACTTCCCCCACAATTGCACCCATAAGATGCAACCTTTAGATAGGACATTCTTCAAATCACTTAAAGCAGCATACAGTCAAGCCTGTGACTCCTTTATGTTTTTAAATAAAGGAACAAAGATAACAACCTATGACATTGCAGAAATTTTCTCAACTGCATATAACAGAGTTGCAACAATTGAAAAATCAGTGAATGGTTCTAAAGTTTGTCGGTTGTGGCCATTGGACTAAAACATATTCTCTGATGATGACTCTGTTTCATCAAATATGATTCAAGCAGGTGGCAACAACGAAGATCCTTTGGAAGGACCATCTGGCCTTCAGGCTCCATCTAGACCTATCTCTGAACATTACCCTCTTGCTGTAGAGGAAAATGACCAAGAGCCAAGCAGTCAACCAAAATCTCCACCTAAGGTATTAAAAAGCTTGATATCAAGCCCCAAAACTTCAAACCACCCAATAACAGGCAAATGAAAATATGAGCAAGCTCAATTTATTACCTCAAGTCCTTTTAAAAGGCAAACTGAATTACTCTCTCAAAAAAAGAAGGCTAAATCAGCCCTGAAGAATGCATCCACATCGAAAATGAAGAATCAAGAAAGAAAAGAAGTCAAGAAACAACCCTTAAAAACGATGAAGTTAAGGAAAAGAAAGCCTCAGTGACTCGGAAGAGGAATGGCCTTGCCTTATTTGTCTAGAGCCGTACAAGACAAGTCATCCAGGACAAGAGTGGGTCCAGTGTTTGGCCTGCAAAAAGTGGGCTCATGTAAAGTGTTCATCGGGAGATCCTGTCCGATTAAAGTGATGAGGACTGAACTATTTTTGTAATTTTTATCATGAGGCATGGCCTATGTTATCTTATAATTTTTTTGTAGCTAAGTACCAAAGTGAGTTTTGTTTCAAATGAAAAGTAATTTTTTGAGGGATGGGGGGGCTAGGGCAAAAGGCCATAATTAGGGTACTATTTTTTGTCATTTTTATTTTGGGGAATGGTTTATGTTTTCATAAATATTTTTATAGCTAGGTACCAAACTGAGTTTTGTTTCAATTGAAAATTAACTTCTGTTTGTTTTTTGTAGTTAGGGCAAAAGGCCTATTTTAGTCATTTTTATTACGGGGAATGGCCTATGTTTTCATACATATTTTTGTAGCTACGTACCAACGTGATTTTTGTTTCATTTGGAAAGTGATGTCAGTTTGTTTGTTTTGGGGGGGGTTGGAGCAAAAGGAACATATTAGGCCCATGTAGGCTACTATTTTTGTCATTTAATTATGAGCCATTTCCTATGTGGTCATAAATATTTTTGTAGCTAGGTACCAATGTGATTTTTATTTCAACTGGAAAGTAATTTGTTTAATTTTTGTGGTGGGGGCAAAAGGCCCATATGTAGGCTTCTTGCCCCAACAATGGGGCATAAGGCCTTTTTACACATTTTCTGAATTTTGTATTTTTTCGCAACTTTCTTTAAACTGTAAAAGAATATTACTTTGTGTCGTAGAATGACTCCCGACGATACCATATATAACTATTCGTTGAGGGAACTTCCTTAATTATCTTTAGAGTGCGTTACTGTCTGGCGGCCGATATTATGTATCTTCGATATGCTTAAGAAGTGGAACTGAGCTCAAGGATAATAATATTGCTATCATTAATAAAATAGAGTTTTATTAATAATAACTATCAACAATACACAAAAACGGAAAATATTGACATAAACAGAATGGAAAGGGTCGTGGAGACTCGGGCTAATCCGAGGATTTAAAGGATTTAAAAAGGTAAAACAAATATAGAGTTAAAGAGATGGGATGGTTCGATAAATCATTTAAAGCACAGGATAGAATTGACAAAAGGGTTAAGTACTCAAAGGTGACGTTTGGCTTACGTAACTTTTGCACTAGTGGTGCAGTGGAAGGTGGCGCGAAGGAGTTTCGGTCCGCTGGCGAGTTCCAGCCGAAGGGGGGAGATAAAAGGATCCTGACGTGGCGTCTTGGGAAGGAGAACCGTTTCTCGACGAACGGCTTGAAGAACAATGGCTGTTCTAGGTTGTTCTCTTCTGAACAAAGGGGGGATGAGAACCGTCTCTTGTCTACGGGCTGAAGAACAATGGCTGTTCTAATGTTGTTCTCCTCTGAACAACAGGGGGGGGGGTGAGAACCGTTTCTTGGCGAAGGGCTCAAAACGAACAATGGCTGTTCTAATGCTGTTCTCCTTTGAACAACAGGGGGGGATGAGAACCGTTTCTTGGCGAAGGGCTCAAAACGAACAATGGCTGTTCTAATGCTGTTCTCATCTGAACAAAGGGGGGATGAGAACCGTCTCTTGTCTACGGGCTCAAGAACAATGGCTGTTCTAATGTTGTTCTCCTCTGAACAACAGGGGGGGGGGTGAGAACCGTTTCTTGGCGAAGGGCTCAAAACGAACAATGGCTGTTCTAATGCTGTTCTCCTTTGAACAACAGGGGGGGGGGGATGAGAACCGTTTCTTGGCGAAGGGCTCAAAACGAACAATGGCTGTTCTAATGCTGTTCTCCTTTGAACAACAGGGGAGGAAGCCTTGGGGACTTGGCGTCACGAAAGGCTCGGACCTTTGGCACTCAAGGAATATTGTCCTCCTTCTGGACAAGTGATGGTTAATCTCGAGGTCGAGGTCCCTTGGCGCACAAAGGGAGAGAGGGTCGTGGTGATGTTTCGCGACGAAAATCTGGATCTCCAATCTGATCTTAGTGGTAAAGTTTCCATATAAATAGCCAGGACATCTCCTTGGCGTGGGGGACAATGGAGTGGAAGCTTGGAGGGAACGCACAGCCGAGCCGGAGAACAATGCCTTATCTGCTCATAAGCCTAACTCAATCTGGCGAGGTCGGCGTATGGGGCGAACGGGGGGACGATAACCTCCTTGTTTAAACATTGACATCCGGTAGCTGTGATAAGACTCCAAGCCTCGAATCAAAGATGCACGTGGGCAGCATCGTGGTTTTAAATAATATGGGATAGGAGTTGAAATTAACGCAGCTTCAACTCGTTCTATCACACTTTGTTATAATATGGTGAAATACTTTAACTGCATCATTACAAAATTACACACATTTTGAATAAATAGTTTATTTTTATGAATATTTTTTTTCTTAAGGTGGGCTTATTGTCCCACCCTACCCTATACCCCAATACCCTATTGGCTCTATTCCTATCACCTATGAACTGCTTTCTAGGCCGGAGATCAGAATTTAGCAAGATACCGAAGTCTCTTTCTCATTCTGACCTTCCTAAAACTCTCTAATTCAGTTTTTAATTATTAAGTGGATTACACCTACCTATATTTAGTACACTACACTTGCTTGTGTTAAATTACATATGCAATTTGCCATTTTGCTCATTATTTTTTTAATACTTCAGCATCAGAGTCAGACCTTATAATCCTCCTAACTTAGTATTATCAGCAAATTTGCTCAGGTCATACTTAAACCTATGTCGAGATCATTAATATAAATCAAGAACATCAACGGCCCCAACACTGACACTAGAGGAACCCCACAGATAACATCCCCCACTCAAATTTAATCCAATCTTTGCTGTCTGTAATTAAGCCACGACAGAATTCACCTAAAAATACTTCCATCGATCCCGTGCGCTTTAAATTTATTCAACAGTCATAAGTGTGGTACTCTGTCAAAAGCCTTACTAAAATCCAAGTAAAAAATATCGTAATTCTCATCTCTATCGACAACATCGTACACCTTTTAAGAAAAAAGACAGTAAATTACTTAAACACGATTATCCCCTATTGATATCTGTTAAATTAACTTATGTCTATTTAATTGATCACTAATAGATTTCGCTATTATAGATTCCATCATTTTCCTCAGCATCGATGATATCAAACTCACTGGCCGGTAATCGGACATATGTGTTTTAACCCTTTTCTTAAATATTGGTATCACATTAGCTTTCTTCCATGCGTTGCTACAATGCTCTTTTTTTTGTTTTGGTAATAACATAGTAACTATTCGGCCGATTCTAATGAAATTTAAAACCCCTATGTTGTTTTACATTCTCTTTCGAATGATAAAATTGCCTAAGTCCTCCCAAGTTAGCAGGGGAATTATTTGACAATAACATCATAACTATTCGAACGAAATTTGAAACCCTTATGTTGTTTTACATTCTTTTCCGAATGATATAATTGCCACGTCCTCCCAAGGTTAGCCCGGGAATTATATTGTTTTGGCAATAACATTATAACTACTCGGCCAATTCTATCGAAATTTGAAACTCCTTTGTTGTTTTAGATTTTCTTTCAAATGATATAATTGTTAATGTCTTCTCAAGGTTAGCTGGGAATATTTGGCAATAACATAACTATTTGGCCGATGCTAACGAAATTTGAAACCCTTATGTTGTTTTACATTCTATTTCGAATAGTAAAATTGCCAAGTTCTTTCCAAGGTTAGTCCAGGAATCATCGAAACTTTTTAAGATCGTAAGGTCATAAATCAGAATAAGTGAGAGCACGCGACCTTTGGTCAGTAGACCTTGTTTAAAGAAACAACCTAGGTACTCACTTAACACATCTTTACATGTCTTCAAAATCCTAGGAAAACGTCATCGGCGCTTTACTAAATTTAATTCCATCTATTTCTTTTGACACTATCTCCTTTGTAGTTAATCTATCTTCTAATTTCTCCTCCTCGTTACCCTTGAAGATCTCTGAAAGAAAATACTTATTTATCAGCCTAGACATTGCAATCGCATCACTAGGACTCATTCTCTCTCTTTTTAAAGAAGCCTGTGAACTACTCAGTCAGTTGATGATCGCGGCAAAAGAGATATCTTGACAGTGTATTGTTAATGTTTTTTAATTGCTAATACGCAAAATCCTACTTTTTAGCATCCTTCAGTACCGTTCTATATTTGGTGTGCGGACCTCTTCTTCACTAGTAAATGATTCCGAATAAATAACTCAAAACGCACAAGTTTGAATACAATTTTCTTACGAAAGAATAGCCTCATAAAACAATTAACTGAAGCTGTGACGTCTATGAAATGCGTTATAATGCCCAACGGAGGGGGAAAAAACACACGAGTCACACTGCATTGTTAACAAACAAACCTTTTGACTAGGCTGTAATAAAAATAATTTTAGCCTGTAGTTTTTCCATTTGCCTACGCTACTTTCGTGTATCGACCCTTCTTTCGTCTGTCTGCGCTCTTTGTCTTTGTACCAGATTGCTCTCTCGTCGACGGGTATTATTTCATGTCGCCTGCTGACTATTTTATGACTTTATTTTGAGAATATGGCTTTTCTTGACTTGTGGCGTTCCCTGGACTGCATATACTACCCAGCTACTTGGGATTAGGGGTGCGCGTAGATGACGCTAGTAAGTGGGTACAACATTTTAAAACATAAAACTAGGGGAGGGGGTGTTCCCTCGCTCTTAGACCTTCCACCTCTGGTGGGTGTAAGAGTGCATGGTGCCTTTTCAGACGGTAAACATTTTCGAAATCAGTGAGCTGAATGATTTCTAGCGGCCTACACTATCACTTTTGGGGTTCACCTTAAGTCCTTACGCAAAGAGAAGATAAAGATCAGCGTCGCCTTCAAAATGTCTGCCATCTTTCTCCTTAGCTGTCTTTCTCTCACGTTCCATTGGAGTACCTTAACTATAAAGTATTTTTACTATTTTGTCTGCTAACGTTAAGTCAATTTATGTTTGTATTGAAAGGTAATTTTACATTTGGAATTGTGTTGTTGTATTCCATATATCGTCAAATATTTTTAGGTTTTTAGAAACTTTGGTTGTCTAGTAACGTACTTTTAAATCCTTCAATTTCCTTTCACACTGCAAACGTGCAGACTCCTTTCACAAATTGATTTTCTTTATCGAGGCTAATTATCAAACTCCTTTGCTTTTTCCAATTCCAAGTTTTCAATACAAAGTCTTTGCGACATGCAGCAAACCTCTCTTTCATATACGGGAACTTGCTGCAGTCTGACGCAAATTGTTATCATATTAAAAACATTTATCTTCAAATATTTAAAGAATAAAATTCACCTATTCAACTATCTTTCTAAGGAGAGAATTTGGGACACAATTCGTCTTAAAGTATCTCTGGAGAAGGCACTTAACTTTTTCCAAAACAATCGAGCCATCTGTTACCTACCCCTAAGTCTTTTCAAACCAGAGAAGAATAACCCTTTACATCGGTGAGAGGTCGATACTAACAAGACTAAAATTGTATCCACGCGTTTTTTAAAATCGATTCTGCACTAGCGCGTTTTAAAACTTATTAATAACCTAACTGCGCCTGCGCAAATGCCCGCCCTCTTGTGGATATTTTATAGCATTACAAAAGGATATGTGTATGTATGAGACGTTTTTCGGCCATTCCAAAAATAATGGCTAGCGTTAAAAAAAAAGGCAGGAGAGCATTTTTAGGAATTTTTCCGATAAAAAGGTTCATATTTTTAAAACATGTTTTCCCAAACCTACTAATTAACTTATAAAGAATATTTATTATAAGTAATTATGACTTTTGTATATAGAATTTGACTGTTGAATGAAAGAGATATTAACCAAGAGAATATTTATCTAGTTTCTTGAGCAATGTAATGAAACAAAATATTTAAGGTTCGGTTTGGCCAGATTAAGTAAGGTTAGGTTAAAAAAGGAACAGTAACAGTAGAGGTTAAATCCTGTGACTTATTTTCCTGAGACCTTTTTTACTATTACCTGTTTCCGAGACTCAAACTTATAACTGTTTCCTGAAGCGATGATGATGAAGATGATAATCCTTCATTTATTGAATTAAAATATCATCATTTTTTTGCGAAGTTTCCTTTCTTATTTCAATTAAAATTGCTCGTAAGACACTCGCAAAACCAGCAATGATTTTTTTGTGGTGGTAGTGGTGTGTAAGAGATGGGGGAGGGGGGATTCTTTGGTGTCCTTTGGAGAAGCCAGGTTTTTAAACTCAAGAAAGTTTGTGTTGAAATGAAAGATAACTTACGTCTCCTTTCTCCGGGAAATTAATGTTACAACTTAAAATGGTCCTCCTATTTCTCAACTTCGATCCATCGCGTTTTCATTTTGACCTGTCATGTGAATCCTTTCTTTATGAACGTGTCACATCTACCGCGAATCTGATTCATCAGTTTATGAACGTACATTTTGATCGCTAATCTGAATCGTCATTTTAAGACGGTAACTTTTAACGAGATTCTGGGTCCTCAGTTTATGAGCGTTACTTTTACTGAGAATCTGATACATTTTTATGGACGTCATTTCTACCGCGAATATAAGTCATTGATTTATGAACGTAACTTTAATCGAAAATCTGATACATCAGTTTATAAGGGTAACTTTAATCGCGAATATGATACATCAGTTGATACACATCACTTCTATCGCGAATCTATGTCCTCCATTTATGAACGTAAGTTGAATCACAAAAAATTATTTATCAGTTTATGAACGCCACTTTCACCGCAAATCTAAATCTTCGATTTGTGAACGTAGCTTTAATTGAGTCACTTCTACCGATAATCTAAGTCCTCGATTTATGAACGTAACTTTAATCGCGAATCTGATTTATCTTTATGAACGTCACTTCTACCGACGATACTGTAAGTCCTCGATTTATGAACGTAACTTTAATCGTGAATCTGATTCATCTTTATGAATCTAAATCCCCGATTCATGAGAGTAACTTTCACTTTCACCGCGAATCCCCCCTTTTATCGCTGTGAATCAGGAGTAGTTTGTTCAGGAGAAATACGTCCCATCCGATTCCTAACATCTCAAATAGTCTTTTAAACCCCTTTGGTCGTGTACATCTTCCAAACAGTTGCCATTCCTCCACCCTCATTACTTTCATCGTCTTTTGAAAACATTCTGGTACTAGTGTCAATGTTAGTCCCCCGCCTTCCCTCTTGAAATAAATGAAGCATGGATTACATTTCTCGTCCTTTCATTAATAATTTAATATTACAATCCACTATTTCTTTTCTCCCTATTCCTTTATCTGAATTTTTGCCTGCAAGATTAATCATCAGCGCCTATCAGCAAGCCTCCAATTTCCATCCGTCGGTCCTTCCCTCTCAAATTAGGAGGTTGTGTACGACTTAAATATATGAATATACATATATCCAAGTCTAAAGATGAATGAGAAGTACCAAACTATGTTTAGAAACCATCATCTTTCAAGTTAATTATCTCCTCCTCCTTCGAGAATTTGCATTATACCGTGGGAGCAACTGCAATTACAACTCTCATTCTAATTCTAAGAATTAATAACTGCGCTGTGCAGCCATTCTTAAACCTGTTATCTGCCTATGTAATTAAGGTAATCAAGTGAGTTATCACAATAGAAGATGCTCTATTAATTGTTTCCCCTCAAGCAAATGAGACTTTTTAGGACTTGAATGCCACGTTGCTCAAGGTACTCTTAGCTTTTTAAAAGGCCTATTTTCCTGTCATTCTGGATTATACTTATTTTTATGTTAACGTGGTTAGGTCGGGTTAGGTTACTAAGGAACCACAATAATAGGTAAGTGCCATTAAAATATAGGGTCCAGGAGAGGTTCGAAAGAATTTTTTTTAACCTGGTTTGCTAAGGGTTCTTTGAAGTTGGAATTTTAAACAAATTTACGTCTTTCTAAAGTTATCTGCAGTCATTACATCAAATAAAATTAAAAATTGTGCAAGCATTTTCTAAAGGGTTTACCCCTACCCCCCCTTGGGTGTCTAAGCAAATGTAGGTAATAATGAAACTAGGTAGGAGGAAAAAAAAATATGAAAAAGGGGTACACATCTGCGTGTGTGCACACGTATCTGTCTGTGTGGGAGAATTTGAATGAATGTGTGCGTTAAAATCCCTCATTTGGTAAAAGGAAGGAAAATTTTGAATATTAGATTTTGATTAGAATTTGAAATAGTTTTTTTTCGCCTCCCTTTGTCAAAGTTACGAATCAAAAAGAGTTTACATTTTTTTAAAAGTTGGCAACTCATTAAAAATTGAATAGTTACTCTGGGATTTCATAAATTATTTTACTTTTTAATTAAAAAAAACAAACTTTTGAATGTTATTATAAAGCTGGAAAAAAGTTTTAAAAAAATATAGTTCAGTTAATATATTCAATCATGTGTATGGAAATTAAAAACTTGTTCACATCTCGTGCCTTTTTCAATTTTGTAAAAGGTTTTCCTAACGGATAATGAAATTCACATAAAGATCAGAATTACAAACACTGGAAATCCCTTATACAGCAGAGGCGAGAGAGATATGGAGGTGCAGAAAGAGCGGCAGTATTGTATTTTTCCACCAACCAAGGGTCAAGGAACCCTTAGTACCCCACTAGCCACACATTTCGACTCAGAGGAGTGTAGATATGAAAACTCCTTCGGCTAATTCTAAGACGGAAGAGTGATGTGTGAATAGACAGGGGAGTTACGATTTGGCTGAGTAATGACGTACATGGATGGAACTGGCTGTGCGCATGTCATAAACTCGACGCATCACCTTATTAGCAGCTGATCCCATACGATCTCCGAAATATTTGCCCACTCGCACCGGCGAATGAATCCTGTACCCAAACACTAGAAATCCTCTTTGAGAGAGATACTGGTATTGCTTAAAATGATAAATATAATGAAAAAAGTAAAAGGAAATATCAATTTAAACTACTAACACAAAAAGGCAACGAAAAATAAATTGGCTCCACCTCAGAATATGACAATACCGATAATTTTAATACCGGTATTATTACCGACTTTAAGTCAGCCACCCACTGACTAATTAAATCTCTTTGCGAGCGGGATTAAAGTTTATTTAATGATGTTTGCTTTTGAATAATTTCCTAACTTCGAGACTTCCACATTAGCCAGTTTCCACCAGAGTGGGGGGCTTCAAACGCCCCTAAATCTACTTTCCCCTCTAACCACCATTAGGCTTTATTAAGCACAAGGCCATTTTGTTAGATGGTCTGACTAGGTAGACGGTGGCCATTAGCGTCATGCATATTTCGCTTATGGGATATGACACTTTCAGAGGCACGATTTCCGAGGACAGCAGCCTGTATGCAGGCTTAGCCACCGTTTGTGCTACGTACTGGAGGACAGTATGGGCATTTTCCCAGCCCCACATAAAGTGGTCGGTAGTATGAAAATGTAATTTATATATATTTTTTTTTAAAAGTGAAAAAAAGAAACCACCTTTGTAATCATCTAGGAAAGAAGTTTTTATCAAATTGCTGAAGTTAGGGGCAGTGACAAAGTAGAAATAACAGTTTCAAGCTAGCGAAGCAAAGATGCACAAAACTTATTTTCTTATAAAGTAACACAAACTTAGAATAACTTTAATAGGTGTGTAACGTTGAAAGTACTAAAGTAAATTAATAGAATTAATAAATAATATTTTAAAATTATGATTTTACAGAAATATAAGTCGTGATACAAATCTTTATCCATATCTTCTCTTTCTTTTTGCCTGTCCTTCACCTCTGAATTTCACTCCTTTTCGTAATTCTGAAAGGTAGAAAGTGTAGTTGAACAAGGAGGGGGTGCAGGGAAAGACTTACTTCTCGGGAGAGGACCCTAACTGCATGGCAATTGCGAAGATGATAAGTCCAATTTAATTGCAGGATCACGAACCAACGATGACCCCATGATCCACGCGTTGCTAGTTAAAGAAATAAAGGAAAAGGTTTGGAATTCAGAGATGAAGGACAGTTAAAATGTAAAGATATGGATACAGATTTCGTTTGACTCTTATTTTCGTAGATAGAATTTTGAAGTAATATTTATCTATTCTCTTCTCAAGTTAATATTATTTTTTTAAGAAAATATTTATATTGCCAATAACATTTTTTGGTTACTAGATTGCAACCTGATTTTCTACTGGTAGGTCAGTTATCTAGCTTAAATATTGAGTCATAATTTAGATAGTGAACCAGTTTCATATTTTAAAGACTTAACTAATTTGGCCGAGTAGATATATACCTTCCGCTTTAGCACCTCTATGAAAGGACGACTTGGCATGGTTACCCTTGTTCTTAGTAGGACACAAAGGAGGCTGTCTTTAATCGACCCAGGTTTGATCCGCCAACTTGATCAAATATCGATATCATGATTTGTTCCGGAAGGGGGCGGAGGATGGCTCAAAACTAAAATCACAGGAATAAACCATAAAAAATGTATTCATATTTTAAATTCCTTTCAAATGTTCTTGTCAGGGATTTTTTATCTGTCTTCTATTTTTTATGCTCTAAAGAGAGGGGAAAAAATAAGGAAAGCTTACTTTAGGTATTTTCACTTTATCCTCTACAAAGAAATATAGTAAATGCTGCTAATTTCGCCCAGCCCCTCTATATAACTTGGACTCGGACATATCGGATACTTAGTATAAAGAGGATCATGAAAATGAATGTATTAGGTTCTCCCACTTGTTGAGGGTTAAAAATGGTCCTGTGAAGGTCCTGCATTTTCCCCAAGCATATTGTGATTGTACTAGAACGAGAGTTTAAAACCTGGAGTCATCGTTCCTCATGAATTAAAAATTCAAGTTACTGCTCCTTGTTGAGGTGGTGGGGGCTTAAAATAAGAGAGAAGAAACAATGACTAAAGCAAGCGGATGTGATAATTTAGTATACTGCTCAAGTCCTATGATTGCATTGACCGAAACCTCGTTTACCTTGAAAGAATTACTTGAATAATTTTCACTGCAAGAAATGAAATGGTGGTGTTTAGGAACCACGCGAGGTGGTGAATAGCAGAGAGGAGTAATTCCTTTGAAGTGGTTGCTTAAGGTCAGGACGAGAGGTGATCAACGTTGGACCACGGTCCTTTCAAATGTTTGTTTAAGATTTTTTTTTTATTGTAATAGTCTCTTCTAACGACCGGCAGCAATGGCATGGCCGCCGAACTTATTACTCAGCTTATTTTAGACTTTTTAAAAGACATGAATTAAAAATTAAAAAAACACCAGAGAAAGAAAAGAACGAACACAAAAAAGAAGACAAAAACAAAGAGGAAGCCCCCTCCTCCTTCAAAAACTTTGATCTAGAAAAGGCTTATGATACCACATGGCGATACGGTATCATGAAGACTCCACATGATAGGGGCGAGTTCACGCCTCCCAGTCTTTATTTCTGAGCATAAATGGTATCACCTCGGTGCTGCCGGAAGACATTCTCGCTACACTCTGTGTGGACGGTCTTTCGATCTCTTTTGGTGTAACCCAGATGGCAACTTCGAAGCGTCGACTCTAACAGGAATTGAACCGCATCTCTCGCTATACCGAAACGCACAGGTATCGATTCTCCTTTGCCAAGACTAAGGCAGTACACTTTTGCCGCCATCCACGGCTCCCCCCAACCTGAACTTGTTCCTAAACGGGGTCAGCTTGTCACTGGTGTATATGCAAAGATTCAGTGGTCTTGTTTACCACCGGCGCCTCATCTGGGAGGCTCATAGTTGCAGCCTTAGGACCACATGTACCCGCGCTATAGACATTCTTCGTTCCGTAACGTTCAACACTTGGGATTCCGATTGCTACTACTTTACTTTTAAACCGATCCTTGTTCGTTCGAAGATTGACAACGGATGCAAGTTTTACGTATGTGCAATCAAACGTGTATTGCGGAAGGTAAAATCGATCCACCACACTAATCTCCGTTTGGCGACCGGTGCCTTCCGCACGTCTTCCAATAAGAGCCTACTTGTCGATACCGGGGAAATGCCACTCGCTCAGCACCGTACACACTGCATTATGCGGTTCACTAGGTCGCCAATTGCTCTCACTGCATCCACAGCCGATCTCGATGGTGCCTATGCCGCCGATAGACGTCAGTCATACCATAAGCCCTTTGGGTTCAGGGCAAGGAAACTCCTTCAAAAGCTCGTTGTAACTCTCAAGCCGATGTCGTCTCTGGTTCTGCCCAGGAAGGCAGCCTGGAGGGTACCATATTTGACTATTCAACACCAAGACTCTGCTCCCAAAGTTTCCACAGCGCCGGTAGTATTGCGTTTGACCTTTATAGAGCACACCTCGTGTCCGGCTGGATCTGTGCCATTGTACAGGGATGTCTCCAAGTCTCTGAAAGAGATCGGCTTCCATGCTACTATATCCCCTCTGTTTGAAATTAGCGGACACGCGCTGCGTCTGTCTTCACGGTCGAGCTGGTTGCAATACACCGTCGGTACGTGCGATAAAATTTTGTGCCCTGGTCGGAAACCTTATTGTAATCTTTAGTGATTCACAGAGCGCCCTGCGTGCTCTCGGGGCCTTGGAATCTCTGCCCCCTAGGTTCGTGGTACCCGTGATGCCACGGTTAAGGCGAGCCTGTCAGATGCAAATATTATCTTCTGCCGGTTCCCTTGATATGTAGGGATTGCAGGGAACGAGCGAGCCGATGAATGCGCTAAAGAGTCCGCGGAGTACTGGGTGACCTGACCAGCGTTTCGCTCTTCCTCACACTGACTACATGGAAGTACTCAGGTCAGCCTTTCGGGATGCGTGACAAAGAAGATGGGAGACAGCCGAAGGAAACTTAAAGTTGCATGCCATCGCGCCGCGGCTATTGCCTTGGACCTACTCCCTAATGCCGCCACGGCTTCAGGTTGCTTTTTGTCGTCTTTGAATTGGACACACTCGCGGGACGCACTGCCATTTGATGGATCTATCCCCCGCACCTTACAGCGACGACTGTGTTGTTCCCAAGCCTGTTTTGCACATTCTTGTTGAATATCCCAATCTGGGTGATCTTTGCGTACGATATCTGTCTCGGTATCGGGACAAGTGGGGTTGCTACTGCGTGTACCCTATACTCAGGACGAGTTTGTGCCCACTCAGTCTTTTGACTATTTGACTTCTTGGAGGAGACTGGCTTCCTTTATTTTATTTGACTCTTTTGGTCGCATTCTCTCACGCCGAGAAGAGGCGGACCTCTTCCCGACGCCGGAGCGTGCCTCCTCCTTCTTGCTCTTTTTTGACTACGGTGTTATGTTCTGTTTGTTTGTTTGTCTTTTCCCCTTTATTTTATTTGTTCTGCATTTATTTCAGTGTTTTTTGCTCTTTTGCTTTTTTCATCTAGCCTAGCACTAGGCTATAAGATGATTACGGCAACTTATGTCGTAGTACGCAGTCTCCAGATATACGCTGAAAAAAAGGTGGCGTTCATAACCTGTTGGAGTCGGGGCTTCACGGTAGGCTTCTGAGCTACACTAAAAGAGATCGATAGGTCGTATGTGTAGAGCCTGTAATCGATTCATAGGTGTAGGGGGCCGATGAGCTGTCCTCCAACGGGTATTTCTGGAAGGAGGCATGTCTGCCCCAAGGTAGGTTGCAATCCTTCGGTGTAGGATAGGGAGGATACACTTTTCTTGAGGGTGACAGTGGGTCCCTGCCCAAAAGAAAGGGCGCCGACGCCTATTTAATTAGAGACTCACCCGGTGTGACTCGGAAGAATGGGTTAAGGGGTGGAAATCTATTACCTGGAGAAATGGGAGAGGGAAAAGCCCATCTCCGCTAGAAGTTTGGAGTTTCCTGGGGAAGCATATGTTAGAGACGCCTCTTCTTTAGAGGTGAACATGGCGCCTCAGAATGTGGTAAATGGGGACCCCATTACAATTTGAGAGGAGTGTCGGGAGAGCCCCTTGACCAGACAGGCGTGTTGTAGGTTTCTGCGCCCACCCAATACCAAGGTGGGGCGGAGCTTCATTCTCCGTTTCAGTGGCGTGCGGTGACTTTTGAAGATGAGGAAGCAATTCAAGTTTTACAAAAATAAATATGTTAATTGAAGTAAATATGTTGTTCATTATAAAATTGTAAGCTACTCACTTTATTTAAATTTTAAAATAGCTTCTGTAAGTATGCACAAGCATCTATCTCTTAAAAAAAAATGAATAAACAATGCGCCACACATATCTAAGAACCGCGTCAGGGGTACTGACCTCAAAGATACGAAGGGTGACTATGGTAGTAGGCCAGCCAGAATCTCGGAAATATTAACAAAATGCTTAAGATATAAGAGCTTAACCATACTAGAGTTTTTGCTATTTAGCTGCTTTCTTTCTCAGTCAGAACCAGTATTTAAATATAGCCTAAAAATTTGTTTAAGGTTCAGAGCATAATAATAGTTACGTCAATATGTATTAGACATTTTTTTGTTTTTTTCTTGATTGTGGTAACTCTGCTGAGTTGCCAGATGCAAGCTAATGACTGCAAAGCTAAAAATTTGATGCCTTTTCCTTACACAAATAGGTTATTTTTTTCTTAATTTTAACACGGCGTTGAAATATCTAGATGAAAATCATAAAAGTCTAATGACTGTATATTATTGCTAAGAAAAGAAAAACATCTTTTAAACTATTCATTCCAAAGCACTAAAAAGCAGAACTATTATTGAGGGGAAATAAAAGAGAAATCTCGACGAAAAGGATGCATTTCTTCAATTGCAGTATGGCGTATACAAGTATAGGCAAACATAAATGTGAGAATAAAATTGATTCTGCTGTCATATTAAGTGTTGGGTGTAATTTCTTTTTCTTTTCTTCTTAAATAGGGAAAACATTGCTCCCCTTACTTCCATTGACTGCACGCCACTGCTCAGTTTCTGCCTTCTGAATTTTAATGACGAACGATCCAAATTTCGAAACTTGTGACCACTAAATTGAATAAGTAGAGAATACGGTGTCTTATATCTCGTGTGCAGCCGCTCCAGACTTGAGGTTTGGGACCTTTCAGGATCTCCAACTCTGTGTGGTTTAAAGGGTTGTTCTTGCGCCTGTGTAACGCACCTACACATACACGCACTGACAGGAAGTTACCTCTCCGACAGTTTATGCCCATGACCCGTAGCTCCAAACTAACCACCCATAAACGCAGGTGGGACAGAGTGGATCCTTTAATATGTCGTACTAGTCGTCGACGAGGCTGCCAGGGTCTGAAGATCTGTCATGGGACAGACTTAAGAAGACCCGAGACCCAAGAATTTGAATTGGTTTGGCCACCAACAAGGCGGTGGAGCTCGCCCTGAAAGGACAGGCAGCCTTATACCCCCACGAACGGCTCCGTGGAAGTGGTCAGCGCATTACACGCAAGTCAGGGGTTATTGGGGCAAAACCGATCTTCCCATTAATCGCGCCACAATGCCCAGGACACCGAAACTCCGCGTCTCTTGCGACCTGCGGGCGTTAACGGGCGTTGTTTATAGAAGATCCAAAGACTCTTCTTACGCTCAATGAGGTAGCTGGTCAGGTCAGGTCAGGTCTTTAAACCTAAATAAAGGAAGACAGAAAAAAAAGGCAAAGGAGGGGATGGACTAAGAAAAAAGGGGGGTTACATAGGGGGACCGTGGGAACGCAGTAGCTTTCCCAGGCTCAGCCAAAGAGTTGTATCATCAAATACCCGCCCATCATCATTAGCCGGCGCCCCCGCGCCCGCCCCCGCCCCCGCCCGAGTCTCTGCCTTCTCAATTCCCCGAATTAAAATGAACCCCAGTGGGCCCGGCCTTCTTTATGGGCAATCGAGCTGGGGGAAAAGTCCCGTCCCTCCAAGTATCAGGTTTACAGTCTACACAGAGTGGCCTCTCGCTGGTCAGAAAAGGAGGGACTTGTAACGAAAGTAGTGAAGGTAAAAAGAGTAAAAGTAGTAGAGGATATACAACAGTGGGGCATAAATGTGGTCAGTGGGTCATAAATGTGGTCAGTGGGTCATAAATGTGGTCAGTGGGGCATAAATGTGGTCAGTAGGGCATAAATGTGGTCAGTGGGGCATAAATGTAGTTGGTGGGGGCAGGGAGACGTGCCATAAGCATGCAACTGCTGGCACTGGGGCGCGGAAGAGGCGTTGCCTTTCCCGGTACTGAATTTAACAGTCTACATATGATGACCCCCTCCTGTGGGGTTGTGAATGTTTGAATGTGGTGTTTTTAGATGAGTGAAATTGGAATTCAAAGGATTTGCGATGAGCGAGATGTCCTTTGAAGGGGCTTAACATCCTCTTTCACCTAGAACCGGGTCTATCCAGTCTTGGCAA
This sequence comes from Ceratothoa steindachneri, assembly GCA_963969495.1. Classification (NCBI taxonomy): domain Eukaryota; kingdom Metazoa; phylum Arthropoda; class Malacostraca; order Isopoda; family Cymothoidae; genus Ceratothoa; species Ceratothoa steindachneri. The sequence continues at coordinate 91,904,466 of OZ018317.1, read as the reverse complement.
AGAATGAGGGCAAAGAGAAAGATGAAGAAGTATAATAACGAGGGACGAAAAATATTAAGATAAACAAACCTCCCAATCCTAAATGCTGGGGAAAGGAGGGTACATTTGAAGTCTGCATTAACCAATTTGTCAGAAGAATAAATTTGGCCCCCAATTACGGAGGATAACCACGAATACGACTAGTCTTTGACATGAGTGGTTGCCCTCACCTCTCCGATATTAAGAGCACCCTGTTGTCCCACGGGTCAAAGGACTGGCGGTGATCACTGTACTTAAATTACTAGAGGATACCTACTAACCTAACCTGGTATAGTTAGAAGTTTAACTTTATCATCTACTAGTTTCCCCCCTATTTAAGGTCGGCGCACCTCAATGCCACTAAAATTACCCACATTTATGTCCTATTAAACACAAGATCAGCCATCATGTTGTTAATGGGGAGGGCCCTTGATAATGTTCGGGGCTATGTGGAGAATAACTAAAGCACCCCCGCTGACAATTTCCCCATGAACACCTATCACACTTGATATAATCCACGCCATCCTCTGTCAACCCTTTTCCTTTCTCATACATTCTTTCACATAATCAACCCACCTCTTATTCGGTGTTCCAACCCTTCTCCACACTCTGATACTTACACCCCTATATTTTCTTTACAAGTCTATTCCTTCCATTCTTCTTATATGTCCATACACACTCAGAATATTTATAATTCCACCATCATTGCTAAATTTCTCTTCATCATGATCATCTCTTAAACCGTCCTTCCTCACTTTACCCACCATTGCACAATCAACATCCCTCTCAAGTTGTCCTTTTACACTGTTCTTCTGGCACACTCCACACTCGAATCCTCAGATTTCACTCTTGCAATCGCCTCAGAGACTTTCAACTCACTTCAAATTGTATGGTCATACTCAGCTTCATCTGTACCACACGGAAGAATTTCATGGACGTGTCCCTAGAAGGAAGCCTCTGTCGAGGAGAGCTCATAAAGAGGCCCGTTTGGTGTTCGCTAAAGAACATCTGGGAGATAGCGAAGCTAAATCAGATAAAATAAATTGGTATTATAAGACAAAAATCGAGCTCTTTGGCAGGAATGCAGCACGGCACATTTGGACGAGATATGACCAATCCCTTATAGAAAATAAAACCGTCCCTATTGTCAAACATGGAAGAGGTTCGATTATTTTGGGTGGGGGCATGTTTCGCTGCTGCTGAGACTGGCGCATTAAAAGTGATCGCTGCAACCATAAATTATGAAACTATCCGCGCCTACTTGATGAAAACTTGAAACAATCAGCAAGGAAACTGGGACTCGGAAGGACATTTCACCTTTCAATAAGACAGCGATCCCAAACTTACCAGCGAATGAACTCAGAAATTCTTAGGGCAACACCACACTAACTTTACTCAATTGGACTTCTCAAAGACCAGATTTGGATTCTATCGAGCATCTCTAGAAGGATCTGAAGTGTGTTGTGACCATTCAATATTACAACGGCGCACATTTAATTTTTTATTTAATAATGGATGAAAACCAACGGGACACATATCCGTAGCAGAGTTTTGGAAGATCCGTCTGTATAGAAAGTGGTAAAATTTCGAAGTGAGTCTGGGTGGAAAGGTGGAAAACCAGAGTACCAAAAACGAAACTACTTATGGTACCAAGTAGATTATAAAAGTTAAATAGATTTCAGCTATCTTATTAAAATTTCCTGATTGTTTCCTTTTTCACATCGCATCTTTTCCGCTTTCTGTACCCGCAAAAGATGGTGGGAGAGGTAGGAGGGAAGAGCCTTCAACTGCGCTATGCTTTTTCTCATGCTACATGTTAGGGTTTTTTCAAAATAGTACCTCCTCGGCATGGTCAGCAATGTCCTTTGAGGTACTACTATTCCTTGTAACTCCTTGTAGGGCCATTAAGCATAAATTAATGTATTTCCTACTTAGTAAGAACCCGAACCATGGTTGATGTCTGGATGCCTGTTGGTCCAGGCCTCGTGGATTTCGATGCTACACCCCAATTCATCCTCACTCAGGTCTTTGGCGATTTATTCATCATCACTTAGCTAAAAAAGAACTAAATGAAACGCGTATGTGAGGACAAAAATATATACAATCGACCCTCGGCTATTCGCGGTTCGTCATCCGCGCCTTCAACTATCCGCTGAAAATTTGGGGAGGCCTTAAAATGGAAAATTTGCGCCATTTCCAGACATTTGCGGAAACCTACGTTCATAGTCGTAACATGTAAATGTTGGTTGGATGAGACGGGACGATTCCAACCAATCAGCGTTCAGATCTCACTCGCTCGACTACAGTATGTACAGTATATGTACCGATTTCTCGCGCTCCATTCAGTACGCTGGTGTCCAACGTGTGTGAGCGGTGATTTGTGTATTTGTCGTAATTTTGCATGTTTTATTTCTCGTTTTTCAATTGTTTTACACCCTGAATAATTCTTGCTTTTTGCACCTTAATATTAACAATGCCGAAGCGCCCTGCATCGTCTAGTGTTGCTAAAGACATGCCTAAGCGTGCCAAGAAAGTGATAAGTTTGGAGGAGAAGGCGAAAATGTTAGATAGGTTGAAAGAAAGCAAGAAAAAGGCCGAAGTTGCTCGAGAGTTTGGCGTGAATGAAAGCACAATTCGATCAATTTTAAGCTGTGAAAAGGCTATTAAAGAGAGAATGTCAGTGAATATAAACCAAGTGATGAAGATTAGCATATCAGTGCATGATAAGGTTCTTGTTAGGATGGACTCTGCTTTAATTATTCAACTTGAAGGATTACTGGCGTGACTTTACCATCACTAATTGCATTCAAATAATAAAACTATCCGTAGGGAAAGTGAAACCCCAGACCATTAATGCTTGTTGGAAGAAGCTGTGGCCTGAGGTTGCAAACGATCACAAGGGTTTATCTCCTGAAGAGATAAGAATTGCGGCAGTTACCACCTGTGTTAAATTGGCTAAGCTCCTTGGTGGCGAAGGTTTCGATTATGTAACAGAGGATGAGTTTGAAACCCTCATATATGAACACTCTGCCCCATTAAACGATGATGACTTGGTTAAATTAACCAGGATAAATACGGAAAAATCTGACAAGAAGAAGAAGATTGAGGAAGTTCAAGCTGAAGTTGGGCTTACGTTAGAGAGGCTAGCCGATCTTCAGAGAAGAATTAAAAGTGTTCAGGCAGATTTGGAATCATGGGACCCTCACATGGTTCGTTCCATGAAGGCAAAAAATAGCCTCGATCTTGCTATGGGCCCTTACTGGGACATGCTAAAAAACATGAAGAAGCAACGATCTCAATTGCCCATTACAGTGTTCTTCACCCCAAGTAAAAAGCGTGAACCCCTAACCACACCCGAAACTACGCCCTCCACCTCTGGAGAAACTTTTCCTCCTCCTCCTTCTCCTCCGGTGTTTACTGAGCAGGAGTCTGAGGATAATTAGAATCTCCTCAGTTTCCCTGTGCAGTTATATCATCATCATTGAACTGCACAGGCAACATCATCTACAATCATGAGTCATCAATCATCATTCTTCAATCAAAACAAAACTATGTCCAGGTGAGTAAACATTATACAATAAGATAATTTAATGTGTTCTGATACTTTATTTCGTACTGTGTGTGTTCATGAACATGAGAAAACATAACTTCTTGAATTAATATGGGGAGCGTATTACGATGTTTGGGAAGGGCTGGGGGGGTTTTGGGGTAGCCAGTGCCTTCTCCAGCCTCTGTACATCTTTCCTGACGGAAGGTGACCATACCTGTACACGTTATTCCAGTTATTCCAGTACTATTGAATTATACAATAAAAGAACGAACTCTCTGTTGAAGAATTTAAAGTGTAATATCTCAAGTTAGTTACAGGGGGTGTTAGAGACCGGGTGGGGAGAAAATACTTCATGCCGCTGTGTAGTTCACCTTGATTGTCTCTCATTAACAAATCTTTCTAATGGAATTTGTTCCCTCGACATCCAAGTCAAAGGAATCCTAGATTAAGTGTCAGGATTACAAAGATATCGCCTTTGAAAGAAAAAAGCTGTATGCCAATGACGCTTTTTTATTTAGAGTAGAGCTACATAATAAGAAACGATGTGAACAAAGACGCACCTCAGCCCTAAAGTTTTCAAAAATAGTTTGGGGGCGAAATGGGAGGCTACATGAACCACTAGGAACTAGAAGAACGCGGAACTCAGCTATGAATAGTGCCGATGAGTCGATTTAAAAAATTAGCTGAAATTAAAAATTAATCTTTAGTATTAAAATGAACTAGAAATTCGGAAAAAATACAGGGTGATCCGAAAGTCTTGTCACCCTCTTGTAAATATTGTTTTAATTTTCTATTTCAGATGGCTGACACGAGCTTCTACGGTTTGGAAGAGAGGCTAATTGCAAGTGTATGTGGACATGATCGTGTGCATTTTGGTGTTTATACAGACCTTCTTGATATGTGAGTGCCAATGAAAGTGAATACACTAAAGCAAGTACATATGTTTGATATTATTATATTATTCACCTTTTGTTCTTATTACATTTCGGTAGGAGATAACAAGACTTTCGAACCACCCTGTACATTAGTAATGAGGGTGAAAAAAAAACTAACTGTAAACTTAGCATAATTTGACTGTTATAGTTCCTGTCATTGAGTGTCAAATATAAAGCAGGAAATATACAGGGCATTATGTTTATACTGAAATGAACGGCGAAGTAATAATACTAACGAGGGGTAGGTGGAGTTGAAAAACGAGCACAGGGGACGATTATGAGGGTTTGGGAGGTGCGGAAAGGTGGGTGAATTTATTATATACGAGCTGAAAAGAGCCCCAACTGAGGCGCCTGCATATTTAAACCTGCCTTGTGAGCAGCTGGTTGCCGACAACCAGCGATTTAGATGCCGGACGCGCTTTGAATATTTTAGGGCGACGTCGGAATACTTCGTTAGGGGTTCCGGATGAAGCTCAAAGTCATTTTTTTTGCACGATTTTTGAGCGCAGATTCGCACCTAACATCGAGTAAATATCTCATTGAGAAGTATAATGTTGGTTCCATACTGCGAGTCGTTAGAACATATAGGGTCGGCACAATCAACCTAAATCGTTTTTGCATCCATTGGGAAAGTATAGCTAATGTGGTTTAGGTTTCCCCCCATGAAGAAAGTTGGGGTTTCATAAAACAGTCTTTGGGTAGTTCACATTTTATTTATCACCTCCATGCTCTCATCGTATTTAACAACATTTCCTCTTATTTATAGTCAGATATTTTCCTTATCTCTCTGCTTCTCCAGAAAGTGAGGTTTTGACACAGTCGTCTTTGAGTGGTTCACATTTCGCTCATCATTTTATCACTATTCCCTCTTATTTATATTCAAATATTTTCTTTATCTCTCTGGTTCTCAGAAGCTCTGATCCTGAGTTAATAAAGACGATCCCCCTGACTGAATCAATCAGTGTTGCCTTCATTATCATTCTCATGTGAACGAGGGGGGGGTAGAACGAGGAGATATTGGACAATTACGAGAGGTATCCAACGTGTATTTTAGTGCTAATGTCATGGAACAGTATTAAAGTTAGCAGTAGGAATAGTCGGTCTTCTTTGGGCATTCTTGATCTTTGTTATTAAATTATATTCATAAATGGACGAAAGCTAACGTGAGATTAAGAAACTTTTGTTCATGCCGGTCTGTAATACGTCCTCCACGGCCCAGTTTCATTATTAATGAGGTCTGTTTAACATTCTTTTTAACCCTTATTCCTTTTTCATATGATCTTCTTTTCTCTTTTTTTTTGCTTCATTCTTTCCCAGGCCTTGATAGACCCAATCCAAATGGAAAGGAAGCATCAAACGCCTAAATTGTTCTGAAAATATACTCATTTTGCGAATTGTGAAGTTAAGGTTTTCTTAGTTTAGCTAAAATAAAAAAACTTGCCAGAGAAAATGTCCGGCCGTTTAAAGGTACCTTATATTTACCAAATAACGAGCAAAGATACCCTCAGTGTAATTTTCATTTTATTCCTAGTACCAATTTAACTATTAGATCACTTCCCAATCACAAATAGAATCTCCCCCGAAGAATTTAGATCCTCTTTGGTGCAATTATTATTATATACAGGCTGGCAAGTCAGCTACGTGGATAAAGCCACTTATTGAGGATCAGCAAACATCGCAGCTTCTCCCACTAAGACAAATAGGCCTCTAGCAAACTCAGAATACTCATCGATACGAAATGCCACTGTGTCTTGTAACTCATATTTCAGACGGAAAAGAATTTTGTAAAATATTACAAAGAAGAATGGAGAAAAATGGCACCAGAGGAATGCCTTCTGTTAGTGCGCTCCTATGGCAGAAGATGTCAGTGAATAATGATAAAATGATGAAAAAGTTCTGGAGAAGCAGAGATAAAGAAAATATTGATAGTAAAGTCTACTTAAATACCAAGTACTAATATAGTGTAACAACCGAAAATTACTTGTTGAGTAACTTATATCATTGTACCTTCTCATCTAGGTCTCTTTAGTTATTTGTCCCGATTATTTTCACCACCATATTTTTGGAATAAAAATGCTCTTCTGTACGTAACTTACAGTTTCATCCATCGTAACATGTACAATGTAGATGCATGTACAACTAATATCCATGCTTATTTTATATCTTTAATTTATGGCAGCGACTGTATAGGCAGACACTAACTAAGTTTACTATCTAATGGAGGGCGAAAACAGAAAATATTACTCCCTTATAAACGTAGTTAGTCTTGGGTTTGAGGCAAAATGTTTGTTTAATTTGAATTTATCGAATCAACTGTAGTGCAGTCAATGACGTTACGGGGGAGAACATTTCCTAAGTTGACATGATGATGATATATTTATTGGAAATTGTACAAGACATTATTATACAATAAATTTACACAATTTTATAGTAATTGTGTTGAAAAAAAAGAAAAATTATCGCTGAGAAGGGAAAGGATTTAGTGGAAGGGGTTCATTTTATTCTCCTGGGTTCTCCTGGAGCATGTCACGCATCAGTTCAGCTTTTTACAAAGAACGAAAATTTTTAACATTTTATTTTGGCCTATTAATAGTTTTTTTTTGATAAATTATTTTTAATTATTGTTATCTAATAGACTTACAGATATCATTGCTTATATATAGACTTACAGATATTATTGCTTATTTATACATTCTTATTTATTTACTTGTTTCTACTGTTATTACTATATTACACTTGTTCTTAATTATTACTATATATTTACACTTTTAGTAGACTTGTTCTTAATTATTACTATATAATTACACTTTTAGACATCGCTACTTAATAATTAGCTTATGCTCACTTGTTTATACTATTTCTACTAATTAGTTGTTATGCACTGCTTCTTATTATTAATATTTATTATTCACATTAATATTAATACTTATTATTTATGTATTTATATTTATGCACTGGTTTTGACTATTATTATTTACATTAATATAACTTAGTTGTTTATGTATTTATATTTATGCAATGGTTTTTACTATTATTATTTATTACTCACACTACTGTAACTTCTTATTATTTATGTATTTATATTTATGCACTGGTTTTTACTATTATTATTTATTATTCACATTAATATAATTTCTTATTATTTATGCATTTCTATTTATTCTTCCGTATTTCACTTTTAATTTTAATTATTTGACACTTTTTTAACGACTAGATTATTTCGGATCTTCTCATCCCGCACTTAATGCTCTTGCAAGCTTGAATCCGGTATGTACATGGTTCCGCTGAACAGGAGACTTTCGATTTCCTTTGGGGACCACGGCCCCTCAAAGGTCCACTTGAAGTCCCCGTTACGGATTCCCTGGACTATCTTCACGTGTTTATTCTTTTCTGGACGACGTCCGATACTTTCGAAGATCTTTAGGTTGACCTCTTCCCCGTCGAAAAAATGTCCCTTTTCAAGGACATCGATTTTGTGGGTGAGAGGCACTCCTGGATAACTGTCGTCATCCTCCGAGCAGTCGTCGGTTTCTGTTTGTTTCTCCTCTTCCTCTAATTTCGCTGCTGCTCTCGTGTTCCTTTTCCTTTTGCTACGTTTTTTCTTCGGGCTATTTCTGGGGGGTTGTTGGGTTTTCTTTTCTAACTTCTCTTTCTTCTTTTTCCATTTCCTGGCTAATGTCTTCTTTGGTGCTCTCTGGTTGTTGTTCTTCGTTTTGTTTTGTGGTTTTCTTTGGGGTTTTCTTTGGGGTCACAGAGGGTTCTTCCACGAATTTGATGTTTAGCACATCCTGAGACGCTGGGTTCGACGGGAACCACAGCTTCTTTTTTACACCATTATGTTGGAGCATATTGTTTAGCTCCTCCGAGAAGCTGCCTGGGCGTGCAAGGTTCGCTAAGTGGGTGACAATGACCATGGTCATGATCTCCTTGCACTCAACCGGCATGACGAGTTTCGGAGAAGCCCTTTCCGTCGTTGTGGTGGTAGTTGGTGCAGACGCTGCTGCGGCGTAGGACCCTCGCTGGACTTTGCCTCCTTTTCCTTTTTCAGTTTTAGTCTCTTTTCTCGTATCTTTTCTTTGCGCAGGACACATCTCATGGCCAGAGCCCGATGTTCCCCTCCGCAATTTGCACATCTCTCTTTTCCTTCTCTTCATTCTCTCCAACCGTGGCCGGTTCAAGAGCATGCCGCAGTTTTCTAAGAAGATATATTCTTCTGCCTCAATCTGCTCTGGAGCTAGCCGTAGGTAGAACCCCAGAAGGCCGTCCCTCATTGCTCTTTGCGCCATTTCACTTCTGTTGAAAATAAATTTGATGAGCGACTTCCCGATTTTCTCCACTTTGGATATATTGGCTCATGACTGCTTGGAGATCAGTTCAGCCTTGATGTCCTCGGTGGAATTGTCCAGAAAAAAGGGGTCGACTTTCCTCAGGAATACGGTGCGACTCACGAGTAATTCGTGGGGGACAATGGCCTCTAGTCCTATTTTCCGTAGGGGATCTTTTGATTCTTCCGAAACAAGGACCCTCAAGTCCTTATTTTTCCAGCACACCGCTGCCCACCCATTTGGTGTCTTGAGGAGACTGGTTAGCTCGATGTTAATCTTGCCAAAAATCGTTTGGAACACGGTTTCCCTGGATGGTTTTTGGTGCCCCGCAATTAACCAGAGGGGGATCCATTTGGTTTCCTGAGGGGCTGGGGGACCCATGTCCCCCTGCGGCAAGTGCTGCCCTTCCCCCTTCTGGGCCTCGTCTGTGTCATGGGGAGGTGGAGTACCTGACTACGCAACTGACGAGATCGAGATGTATGATAGTGGGTTTTTTTGGCAGTCCTTTCCCAAAACTTTCCCTCCTTTACCGGGAAGAGGAGTTGATACGGAAAACACAGCCCAAACACTTTACTCGTCTACTCGCACTCCATAAGTTGACACTTCAGTTGAAGAAATTATTTTTAGTCGGCCAAATTAAAACAGTTTACCTATAATTTTACAACTATTTTAGTCTACGCTCGCTCTGGCTTGTTGTTTTACACTATGTACCTATCTCTTTGGTACCCTTACATTGAATCCGTTCTAGCTTGTTTATATATTTTTGTTAGTAAGGAGACCAGGCTTAAACACAGTAGGCAAGACTAAAAATTTGTAGAGATTAAGTATTAATTCTCTCGATTTGTACTCAAATGACCTTCCTATAAAACCAATTATTTTGTTCATCTTCTTGGTAACTTCTGTGCATTGTTGATTGGGTTTTAGGTTGCATAAATAGAGAGAGAGAGAGAGAGAGAGAGAGAGAGAGAGAGAGAGAGAGAGACATACTTATCATAATTCTCTTACGTATTTAATTGGGGGTAAATAGAGACCCACCCCGATTTGACCACGTATCTTTATACTATTTTGACAGCCACTTTTTGGCGGGAAAAGCATCCAAACCTTCTGGTCCACATTGGAGTCGAAGTCCTCCAAAGAGAATACTCGTGAATGCAAGAGACCGGATGGACGCGCAACTTTCTTAAACCGACCGATGTTACTTATACAGGGTGAGCTGAAGTCTTCATACAAAACGAAATATATATAATAAACACGTTAAGAAAAAAATTCAATGTTGCCATGGAGACATTAGGCTCACCCTGTATCCTTCTTTTTCAACAGGAAGATGATAAATGCAAGATTTTGGGACATCAAATGACGATTGCCCTTGTTAATAGCGACCTTCGGTGGAATATTACTTTATATGTGACTTTACCGCTGTATGGCCTCGTAAATGGAGAGTAAAATATGGCAAAGGATATGGATCCTGCAACGAGCATCGAGTATGGGCCATCTGACCGCACCCCAATTCACTCTACCCGACTAGTCAGATTGTAGCAATTATTTTTTTTCTTCTAAATATAATAGGTTAGTTAGCTCAGGTTAAGTTAAGTTAGGTTAGCTAGGTTGAGCTCAGTCCAGGTTAGGTTAAGTTAGCTCAGGTTATGTTAAGTTAGGTTAGGCCAAATTATGTTAAGTTAGCTCAGGTTAGGTTAAGTTAGGTTAAGACGGGTTATGCTAACTTAGGTGTGGTGAGGTTAGCGTGAGTAAGATCTGGTTTAGTCATGTCAGGTTATATTAAGTTAGGTTAAATCAAGTGTTAGGTCAAGTTAGGTTAGGTCAGGTTCATTTAAGTCAAGTTAGGCTTAGTTAATTTAAGTTAGGTAAGGTTAAGTCACTTTAGGTCAGGTCAGGTTATCTTAAGTCAGATTAGGTTAAGTTAGGTTAGGCCAGGTTATGTTAAGTTTGGTTGTTAACCTAGGTCAGGTTAAATTGAGTTAGGTCTGGTTAAGCTGGGTTATGTTAGGTCCGGTTAGGTTAAGTTAGGTGAAATCAGGTTAATTTAAGTTAAGTTAGGCTAAGTCAGGTCAAGTTAGGTCAAAGTTTATCCGGTCATGTCGTGGCTTCTTTGTTGTAGCCACTTGGCTACACGTTTGCGATTCTGTATTCTGTGAATCCCTTTCAGTGACGTTGTTACGAAAGAAAATTCCCCCTAGGAAAAAATTAGTGATTCCAAGTGTTATCGTCTTTATCGGAGTAAAATAAATGGGAAATAAAGTTTTATTTTTCCTGTGTGTAATTTCCTCATTCTTTTGACCTCATTTTTGTTACCTCTACCTCACTCCGGAATATCCTATTGAAGAACCTCGAGGAGGTGAATCTGGTGGAGTCCCCACAGGAGTGATAACAACTGAGAACCAGAGCCTCTCGCGTTGGATTTCCACTGCCTAGGTAGCGGGTTCAATCCCCAGTGTGCGTTTCCTTGATAGGGAGCTAGTCGTCTATTGGCAACGCGTCAAGTCCTTTGCACACTCAACACGTCACTCGTTCATCCCGACCCCTATCGAAGAGGTTTACACCTCCACAATATCCCCTTAGGGGGAACGAGTACCGCTCCCTTTGGCAATGAAAGGTTCTCTTCTCCCTGGTCGGTGGCAAAGCGCGTACTGGCCCTGGTGGCTTCGGGTTTTCTAGGGATTGCCATTCTGATCGCTATGGGAGGCCGTGCGAAGCGTGGGCAATCTTACTGCAGCTGATATTTGGCGTATTGCGTGTCCTTACTGGGTCAACACCTACAGCTTGCCCTCTTGACCCTACTGCACGCAAGAGAATCTTCCACACATTTTCACATACTCATCTTCCCTCCTTTCTGTTTATAGAGATCTTAAATCCCTCTTTGCGTGAAATTTCCTCGCTGGTATTGCGATTAAATTGTGAGCCTCTTCTGATCTTTATGTAAATTTCATTATCAAGTCTGGTGAGCTCATCCACGATCGAAAAACGGGGAATCATGTAATTAACTTAACTACCGAATAATTAGAATGAGAATTAAGATTAAGCATGAAAGCATAAAGTCTCGGAGGCCAACAAATTGTAACGCTCATGAAATATGCTAAAGGGCGAGTAGATACTTTCTATTCCCCCAAAGCGGGTAGATACTTTCTATTCTAAAAAGCGAGTAGATAGTTTCTATTCTTCATAAGCAAGGAGATACTTTCTATTCTTCAGAAGCGAGGGGAGAGTTTATATTCCCCAAAAGCGAGGAAAAACTTTCTATTCCCCCAAAGCGAGTAGATACTTTTTAATCCACCAAAGAGAGTAGATGCCCTCTGTTCCTCAAAACGTGTCGAGAAACAAGCAAACTCATGGTTTCCTATTCCTGTTCCATACTCTAAAATCACTCATCTAATAAATACAATATATATATATATATATATATATATATATATATATATATATATATATATATATATATATATATATATATATATATATACAGTGTTCGCAAAAAAATGTACACAATGTTTGCGCAATAAAAAAGTACTCATGCGTGAATACGGGTACATTATAATTGCGACTCTACATTATGAAAAGTGGGAGGAGTGTGTGTTGTCGTACAGTGCTGCCGTAGTTCCCGCGCTCCAAGTTCCGAAATCCCCAAACAAGTCAGTGCTCACGAGGAGTTTCTATTGAGTATATGTTTTGTTGAACCCCTTCTTACTTTCTTACTAACTTTGGACCCTTGTATCTCTGCTTCTACTACTGATAATGGGGCGCCGTAAGCTTTCAATGAAAGAAAAGAGCCGTGCCCTTGCCCTCCTAGACCAAGGAATGTCTGTGATACGCGTTGCCGCGGATATTAAGGTCACGCGTCGAGTAATTTATAATCTCAAAAACGCTCATGCCTCACTGCCACCGGGTACCGTTCCACCAAGGGAACCTGGCTCTGGTGCCCCGAGAAAGACTTCTGAGAGCACAGACAGGATCCTGGAGCGAGAAATGGTATCGAATCCTGCTCTGACTGCATCTGAACTAAAAACAAAACACCCAGCTTTGCTGAAAGACGTTGCTGTCCGCACGATTCAACATCGCTTGCAGAAGGACTTAAAAATACCTAGTCATCGCGCTGCCAAGAAGCCCATGTTGACGGACGCAATGAAGAAGAAACGGCTAGCATTATGGAACCAATACCGGAGCTGGAGATCGGAGCAGTGGAAGAAGGTAATGTTTAGCGAGGAAAGACCTTCAGACTTTTTAAAACGTGTATCACTAACGAGAAACCACTTTAGCATGTATAATTTCGGGCCAAGAACTCTTTCGACACGAATAAACTCGATATAAACACGTTTTCACCATGAATTATTTCCAAACAACCACGCTCTTAACAAGAACAATCTCACTATCCTCGCTTACACAACACCTTATATAGATACATTTGCGATATGTATGATCTCTATAAACATGTTTTAACATGTATATTTTCAAATAGCACATAGCGCGCAAATGTATAACATCTCTTTCAGATAACTCCTTAACAATAGCAAGCGCCACATCATTTTCGAATTTTCTGTTTTATTCATAGTAACAGCTTTTTGGAGATGATAGATGAGATCTAAATGTAAAGAAGGGCCCTTTGAACCACAAGTTAAGACACGACTCTGTAGGGAAAGAGAATACAGCCATTACTCAAATTATTTCTCTTTTAAAATGGTGAAGCAGTCGTTTAAATTGTCTCATAAATATATTTCAAACAGTTTGCGAGCTCAGATGCATATCACGCGAACACAACCTCACACTGCACACACTCACATATATACACGGATAACTATTCAATTGTCGTGTGAAAAAGAACAATAATGCCACTTGGCCTGGTTATTGAGTGTAGCAAGTGTAGCGATTGTTTAAATGGCCAGAGGGTAAAGTAGAAGACGAGCGGCTCCGTCGATTTTTGTTGTTTTTTTCCCGTGTGTGTTTGTTTCGTTCAAGGTGCGTAATCATATGTTCTTTACATCACATTTAAAATCAGATGACGCCATTTCTGTTTGAAATTCTGACTTAGGGAAAACTAAAAACGAAAATAAAAAACAAAACCCCCAAAATAAATGTTACTTACATTATTCTGGCGGATATAGATTCGCAATAGCGCCAAGGAAGGCGTGATATCTATCGCGAATTGTATTTTTTTGTTCCTAAAGGGAATCGTTTGCAAAGAATGGCGGTTGTGAGATACCCGTCAAAATGGTTGCTTTGGCGGCCGTATTTTGGAATTAATGCTGTGGCATCACGTCATTCACGTTCAATATTTTGTGCACTTTGCCCTGTCTCTGAATCCACAAAATTCTTTAAATGGTTGAGGGCTCTGTGCTGGTAACCTTCTAACTCCAAGCCTGAGTAGGCGGATCAGCAATCAGAAATAATGAGTGTTCCCTGCAAAATCCACTTTTTAATAACCGCGAGAAGTATTTCTTTTGTTCGATCTGGAACAGTGACCATAAAAAGGTGTTTTGTTTCCCTTTTGAACTCACCGAAAACCACCAAACCATCAACCACTCTTCCCTTATTATGTTTACGTTTCCAAAACTTGGCCTCATCAATTTCCACCACTTTACCGACCCCGCCTAATTGTTTCGAATTTTTTCTCACAATAGTCAATTGCTACCTCCCTACAGAAAGAAACCATTCAACCAAAGTTTTTTTGGAAACAGCTATTTATGTCGTGGTAATTGCAAGGACCGAGTGGTGGTGTACGTACGTATAGGTTTGTTACGTACTTCAAAAAACCCTTGATTACGTTTTCTCTAAGTATGCAATATTATTATTATTACGTTATTTTAATCTTTGAGGATTTCTAGTGCTATGTTCAGCGTTTCGAGGATTGAATTAAATACTTCTAAGAAAATAGATCTTTAATTACAACATAAAACAAGGGGAAATAAAACAAAACAAACTACACAGCTATGAATAAAACGAGTTTAAGTGAGACTTACTAAATTAAACAAATGAATATAAAGTAATGGTTGATCCAAAGCTCACTTTGATAATGGACGCTAATTGACCCTCAACAAAAATACTGGAATTTATTTACCTTTAAACAATCACACGAGAATTTAGTTGGAGAATGACCTTGGCCTCAATTTTTTATGTAGACGCAAAAATGTTGTTTGCGGCCAGGCGCGTGGACGTATTCACAGACACTCCGGATGTTTGTCTGACGCGGGGATAGGTTTAAAGCCACAGGTGATTTCGGTGCGGGCGACAGATGGTGTTAAACAAGTTGTCTGGGGAAGATGATTTCAACCACGGGGCCGGGAAAGTATGCTTCTTCCAATCTTCTGGTTAATCTTGGAATGATTCGCACTAACGAGCGATGAGCAAACGAGTGAAGTTTTTGGCAAATGGGGAGTGTTTGAGGGAGTTCACTCTGGGGTATTCCTCAATGGCGAGGACTATCTCTCGGTTTTGTTGTAAACCAGGATAGGGAGTTTCTCTGACGAGAGATGATTGAGCTTGTTTCTCAATACAAGCCAAACTAAATTTCAGGATGACCACCAGGAACTGGCTCAGTATGAGCTTCTTCTGTGTTCCTTTCGTTGTGTTGCCGGACTTCTTCGTCTCGATCGCTATCTCGATCTTCCTGAGAAGATGCTAATTTTCGTGTGACCACCAGGAACTGGCTCAGGATGAACTTCTTCTATGTCCCTTTCGTTTATTGCCGGGCACTCTAGCCGGACTTCGTCGTCTCGATGACTAACTCGATCTTCCTCCCTTCTTCTATAGTTATCCGCATATATACTTCACCACCACACTTGGGGTAAGGGATGAGGTCTTCAGAATTAAGCCTCTTACTCTCACGGCGCTTCTCCGAGCGGCTTTCACTTAGCCATAAAGGCCTCTTCTGGCTTTTGGTCGACGCTCCTCTAATTTCGTCTATGAAGTGAAATTAAACCCCAACTCTTAGTGGTGATATTGCCGGTTTAACCAATGTTTGGCTCGCCGGACCCGAAATGTGATGATTAGTGCATGTCGTGGTTGTGCGAAGGCCTTCCGGGTGGTTCTAGAGGCGAGGGGTTAAGTAATCGGGTTACTCTGCCAAATGCCAGGACGTTGTGGTAAAGGAACAGGGCCTCAGTTTTTAGGGTGGTCTATCGATTTCCCTAAACAGCAACCTCCTCTGAGATGCGTTCCAGATTATTTTGTTTTCCCACGAACCAATAAATGATCTGAAGGATCGTTTCTATAGGGAGACCAGCCTTTGAAAAAATGTTCCGTTAAGGGCATATCGCTAAAAAAAAATGGCGTAAGTTTTCACCGCTGTTTTCGTTGCGTTTATATTTTTGGCACTTTAATGTATAATCATATTGTATTTCTAGGGGCTTGCCCATTGCTTACAAGAGATTGTTAATGGGATTAAATTGTGCTCGCCTAAAAAAATAATCACTTTCTCACTGTCACTAATTAATGAGCCAAGGGATAAAGAATTGATTGTACAAACTTCACATGGGCTTTCCATAATTCAAACTGCTTGAACTTCACGATTGTTTGCAAGTTTAGGATTCCCGCCAAAAAACAGTTGAAACAAAAAGATGAATTATTATTTTAAAATAGTAAGGAAACCAAATAATAAATACAGAAATTGCAAAAGAAAAATTAAAAATAATTATACAAAAAATATAAACAAAAACTTTAGGAATTAATAGAATTTTATTCGTTGATAGATGACAGCATTGAAATTGTAGCAAAACCCCCTCAAAACTAGCTGCAAGATAATTTCGAAATATTTATGCTAAAAAAGTAAAAAATTTAATATAACGATTAATAAATGAGAGATTATATATATATAAAAAAGAAAGAATTGAGTGAAAAATGTTGTGAAAAAAGATAACAAAGAGTACAAAACAAAGCATTGTTAGTTGACGGATGACAGCATTGAAATTGTAGCAAAACAATGGTTTTATAAACACTCTCCAGTGGGGTCTTCGCCCCACACCCCTATTTTATTGTTTGTTTGTGGTGGGGGGCTGCCCCCCCCTCCTTTTACTGCTACTCCAGTTAACCATTATAGCAAAAGAGGATTAAACATTATGGAAAGGAAACGAAACATAAAAGAAAAACAGCTTCAATCGCCCGAGGATCTTGTGATTATCGCCCGGAGCAGCTCCTCTTCAACTTTACCGGGCGAGTGAAGATTTGTGGGAGTTATTGGCTCGAATAGCTAAAAGGGATTGGTTGGGGCTGAAGAAACCGGGTGAGAGTGCAACTCTCCAGAACGCTTGCATCATGGATCCCGCAGGGAGAATACCCTGTATAGCCAGATACAGTTGGTATACGGATGGGCTGCACATCCCCCCAGCCTGAGTATGCAAGTTAGGAACGTGAATTCTCTGATGAGGCGTGGGAAAGTTGTCGCTGAGCTTCCCCCTCGCCCCCTCTCCACGCTGCTTCTTTATTTTTATTTTTACTTGACGACTCTTTCATCAAACTTTTATCTACCTGCACTTGGTACCAGTAGGAAAAGTTCTCACCTCGACATAGTGCAAATTTGGGACGTCCCGCCATTAGGTTGAATATAACTCTTTGACGGGGCCTGTCTAAGTTGATGGTGCGTTTTTTTCTTGCTTACTCTCAACATTCTCTTTTCTCTATGACTATCCCCTCCACCCGAGAGGGTGTGCAATCCGTCCGGGTGTCGTGTTCGCTTCGCTAAACAAGGTACCTGGGTGGATTGCACCCATCCTGGGATATCCTAGCTAACTGACCCTTCTCGTTAGTGGACTCACCTATCTCAACCTCTCTTTATTACATACCCGCCTACTTCCTTCCAAACTTACTGCTCTATCCACAGAAGTTCTGGTTCCCTGGCACACTTTCGTCCTCTTATGGTTCCTTTCGTCGAGTGGCAGTTTATACCGTAAGGTCCCTCCCTGCTGCGAGGGCTGAAAGCCTACTCGCTAAGGCAAGTATTAGGTATGGGGTGTGTTTGGCCGTCAACTCTGCTCATTGCCTTCCAGTATGCATATAAGGTGGCTACGGCGGCACCATCCCTTATGGTCAAAGATCCAGGACAGATTCGCCTGAATGACGGGCCGATTATTTGTGAATGAACACATTTTGTAATTTTATGATCCTATGGAGACTTTTCTCTTAACCTCACAGAGTAGTGTTATCTATATTTCATGTGTTTTTTTATGTAACTATGACTACCAAAAAGGGAAATGATGAGCGACCGCAGGCGCATGGAGATCCGCCTTCGAGCGTGGCCTCCTCACCGTCTCTAGTTGTCGGGGAGGACGAGGGAAAACGAGACACCTCTTCGACCCGTTAAGTTAAGGAGTTCCACTCCCACCTTTTCAATGCGAAAAAGGGGCTTTCCCTTTGGAATTTTTGGAGCTGCCCTCCGGTAGCTCCACCTCCCAAATGAAGGTGCCACCCCCCCCCCCCCTGTGCTTTCTTAGGGCCCCCTTTAGTCTAATTCTAGCACATATGACGTTTATTTCTCTATATCTACGTATGAGGTGGCTTCACCTTCACCTCCATTTTTGGAGTCGACCTTGGACGACTTTAACTCTGCACTAGCGACGGCTCCCCCTTTCCTTTCACCGGAGACTGCAAAAAAGAGCAGGCATGCGGTGCAAAATCGCCTGCTCTCTTTGAGAGCTGCGAGATATGGCCAACCTCATTAGAGGGGCAGGGGATAGTGTGACGCCGAACTCTAACATAAAGTTCGTAAAATATTGGTTTATGCTAGAGAACTCGTGGAATACTCCTCAGAAGACATCATTGAAGAGCTGGTTGACTAAGATGCGGCCAAGGACGAGCGTGTGTTGAGAAAACATCGATAGGCCTCAAGACTCACTCTAAACAATTCGTCACGTTCGATCTTTACAGTACTTTTGAGTCGTTGTGTGCCGATTGGTACACAACGGGAGATGCGAGAGTATGTTCGATGACCAAGTAACTATTTCCTATTCAACTATCACTTTCTGGGGTGTTGCCGCCTGAAAGATTACTCCGGTACTGCTTGGAGCGGGTGCAGGCGGGAGCTTCTGCATTTCTGGAACCTACTGATTTATCAGTCCGGGTCGAAGAGCTTAGGTTAATGGATAAGGCCGTTGAGTTCTTATCCTGCAACCCCAACCCCATCACATCAGCCTAACTACTACTCCTACAAGGTCTGGTCGTTTTATACGCCTATGGCTTCCTTAAAGGTCAGTCGAGTGTTAGACAGCAGCGTTATGCCTACATGCTCTATAAGCATCGCCCGAACGATTTCACTGTCGGTTCATTTTTTCGAGTTAGTGCTAGTTCGAAGCTCGTCGGCTGCTCTTCCTGGCGGGCATTCGTGTCTTCAATTAACAGGAAAGGCCCCTCTGTTAGAGTTTTGAAAGTGAGTCATAAGGATTCAGTAAAAGTTATCAAAGACCTCTCTTTCTGTACTCCAGGAGAACGGGTGCGCTATCTCGGCCCTCGCGTCCGTGGCTGAGTCTTTTTCTACCACTTTTCCACATTCTATAGCCAAGATGCCTACCCGACAGCATTCAATGCAGGTTGTAATGTCACTGAAGGCCACCGAGTGGACTTTACCTCCAGAAGCGCAGAACCCTTTGACGCCAGGTTTACGTTGAGTGAGTTGCGTTCCGCTCTCGCTTTATGCGCGGACTCTGCTCATGCTTAGAAAGATGTCCTGTATATCATGATTTGACACCTAGGTATTTTTGCTTGATTTGTTCAACAAGATCTGGATAGAGAGTACCCCCCCCCTAGACTCCTGAAAAATCACTACTGTGCTCGCTTTTCGCAAACCCGGAAGATATCACTCTACCCTGCCTGGTTTCCGCCCAATTTCTCTAACCTCTTTCATATGCAAGTTGATGGATAAACTACTAAATGTTAGACTAACCTTTATCGAGGACAGTTTCTGCACAATGCGGCTTCCGCAAGTTCCAATTTATGTCAGATGCTCTGCTCTGATTTGAAAATCCTGCCTGCGAGGCATTTCTTCGTACACAGCACTACGCCAAGGGTACTTCTCGATTTGGAGAAGGCATATGATACTGCATGCGACACGGTATCATGGAGACTCTCCACCTCGGTGCCTCCGGAAAATCTTCTCGCTACCGCTACAAACTACGAGGTCGACCTTTCGATCTCTTTTGGCGCGACCCAGATGCAAACTATGGGGCGTCGAATCAAACAGGCATTGAACCGCATATTTTCCTATGCAGAAGCGCAGAGTTTTCGGTTTTCTTTGTCCTAGGTTAAGGTGGTGCACTTTTGTCGCCATCTACGGTTCCACCCCGACCTGGACTTCTTAAACGCAGTTCACCTGGAACTGCTAGATTCTCACCGTTTCCTCGGTCTTGTTTTTTACCAACACCTCATCTGGGAGGCTCATATTCGCCGTCATAGGGTCTCTTATTCCCGCGTCATGGAAATTCTTCGTACCGTGACGTTCAGCATTGTGGGTGCTGATACGGCTTCTGCCTTACTCTTCTATCGATCCTTTGTTCGATTGAAGCTTTACTACGGATACAAGTTTGACGTATCCGCAGCTGAGCCTATTTTGCGGAAGGTGACTCGTTCCACTATACTGGTCTCCCTTTACGACCGGTGCCTTCCACACGTCCTCCATTCAGGATCCATCTGTAGATGTCAGTGAGATGGCACTATCTCTGCGCCGTCCACAGTGTATTATGTGCTTGTATGCGCGAGCTCGGCGCCTCCCCCAGTCGCCAACGGCTCTTACTACAACCACGGCTGTTCTCTACGGTCCCTATGTTGTGGAGATAGGCCAGATATAGCCTAAGCCACTTAGTTTTAGGGCTAGGAAACACCTTCGAGAGTGTGGTGTAGCTCTTGTGCTAGTGGCGGATATGGTTATGATTAAGGCGCTACCTTAGAGGGTACCACCTTTGTCTATGTGTCACCATGCCTCTGCTTCTCTTAAAGCTTCCATAACGTCGGTAGTATAACATTCGGTCTTTTTGGACTCCACTTTGTATCAGGCCAGATTCGTGCCAGTGTACACGGGTGGTTCCAAGTCCCTTGATTGGGTCGGATTTTATGCCATATCACTTCTGTTTGAAGTCAGCAGGGTTCTACCAGCGCTGCGACTGTCTTCAAGGAGGCTCAGCTGGTTGTAATACACCGCTTTGGTAAGGGAGATATCGTATCGTGCTAGGTTCGTAGACCAGACTTTGATCTTCAGCGACTCATAGAGTGCCCTGAGTTTTATTGAGGCATTGGTATCTCCATATCCCCTGGTTCGCGGCATCCGTAAGGCCATAATTTTGTCGAACCGGGCAGATGTCGAAATTATCTTCTGCTAGGTTCTTGGACATGTGGGAATTGCGGAGAATGAGCGCACGATGAAGGGCGCCAAAGAGTCCGTGAAGACTAGGCAACCAGACTAGCGTTTGCTCTTCCTCACACTGACTACAAGGTGTGAATCATGGCAGTCTGGGAAATAAGAAGAGAGACAACCGAAATGTCTGAAAGTTGAATGCCATTGCGCCGCCATTGTTCCGACGCCATCGCCATTTGATGGAGCGCTCCCCTGCAACCTAGTGCGACGACTACGTCATCCTCCTTTCGTTTGACCAGTGAAGGACCTTTTTGTTCAAGAGATTCATTTAAAAGTTGCAATCGTTGAACAATTTGGTCTGCAGTAACTGTTTTCTTATTATTGAAGAGTTAATAATGAAGAGCTCCTATCACAGCCTACTAAATGCAAGGTATATATAGCCTTCGGGTATTAGAGATCACGTCCATAATTTTGCGATATCCTAATTAATAAAAATCATTTCCTTTTCTTTAGAGTCCCTGGTATATCCTAGAACTTTCTTAAAATATAGAATTCCAAAACACAATTATGATATACGAACTGTTTGTCAATCTGGATCGTCCCACTAACAGATACTCAAAGATTTATGAATGTTCGTGTCTACTGTTTACAAAAAAAATAGCCTAATTTCAGCAATTCTTCTCTTAAAAGTGCAATTAGACCAAGATATACAGGTCAAGAAGGTCTGGGGTAAAAAAATTCCCCCCTCCCATGAAAAAATATTTATTCATGTAAAAATTATTCCACCCTAAATTTTAATTTAAGCTCCAATTTCCTCCCACATGACTGGATTTCGTTATTTCATACAAACAATTTGTATATTTGTTTTAAAGTTGAAACTTCGGCCAAGTGTAAATATTCGCCAATTTCTAATCGCTGTATCAACAATAAACTTAAATTGTCCAACAAATCCAATTCACTCTGTCGGTACGAAACGAGGGTGAGTGAATTAGTTCATTAATTCAATTCGTCCTCTACCTTTTCACATACTTTCGTTTATTGAATTGTTTTATTTCATTTTTGGCGCGTAATCAAAATTAAAAATTCAAAGTTTTAAGGATAATGGCACAAATTTTAATTTTTTATCTTGTCATGGAGGGATTTAATAAATAATTTTCTGTAATGGAATATTCCATTACATTTGGTCGTGCGCATGCCCTTTGTATTCCAAACAGGGGCGGCAACGCTGGAAAACCAATATAGCCACTAAACGTTTGTCCATATAATGTCACAAAAAAAGCATTTGTATATGGAAAATATTTTTGTTTACATTGATCTTCTGGAAAAAGTGTCTGTGTTCCTGTGAAAATAATGCTCTGAAGGGACACCAATCTGTATTTGAGTAAGAAATGGGTAGGAAAAATAAAATCCAGTGTAGGAGAATAGCATAATGCTACCAAGTTTTGCCCACCTCCCATCCGGGCGGGCCGCTTATCAATACTTCCCCTTCCGGCCCAATATCTGGTTGTCTTCAGCCGGAAGAAACTGCTGGCCATTTCAGCTAACCACCGAGTTCCTTCCCGCACTGTTTATCGATAAATAGGAGCTCTTCTTCGCTTCCGATAGTTGCCGGAAGTTTATAAAGAACGAAATGGAGTAGCTTGACATCTAATCTACTTCCGGCGCCCTGAGAACCTCTCCCGAATTTCGAGTATAAAAGACGAATTCTTTTAACCCTCAAGAGTAGAGCTTGCACAGCCTCTGGCGGGGCACGAATTGCCATCTATCGATGTAGTGGTAATTCGTCGAAGCATCAAGTCTTCAGAGAGGAGATTGGTCCCAGTTAGGGAGGCTCCTACCCCGTTGGTCTGCAAGTCAATGCGGACCCAAGCTCGTACTCACATGTATTACCCGAAGCTACAAACAGCCTCACTCTGGTTCCCTAATCGAGAAAACTACATCTCGGATTTTCTCTGTGACACTACGCGTCGATAGGTCACTTCGCCCCCCATCCTCACTGAGGCACCTAAGATTCCTCGGAGTTCACTAGCGTGGGGCCCTCTTTAACAAGAAGCTCCCGTCACCGCCTTCTTCCAGGAGAATCGTGACGGAATTGTGGGATCAGGTCAGTCTCTGGAGAACCTACCTTATCGTCTCCACCCCTTACCTCACGACCTTCACTCACCAGCGCCACCCGAACACCAGGTTCCAAGGTAACCCTTCCCTTTCAGATTCACCGCGAAGTTTACCAGCATTACAAGTGTAGAGGGATTTGTATGGTGAATAGTAATTCTCAAGCCAAGTGAGATATCTGAGATTCACTTATTAATTTATCCCTCTAAGCACTCTTAGTCAATAAACCCATTCAGGACACGGGCCGAACGAAGTATAAGGAGTAGTATGACGACTCCTCCACATATGAACGTAGTCTCTTTGGAGAATGTAACTACAATGTAAAGGTCTGGCAAAATTTATTTGACAGCTCTGCTTTATGTTCAAGAACTGTAGAATATAAATTACAAATGAGAAATTGAAGGTATTAGTGAATATTAGGCCATTAGTCACTAATCAAAGGCGCGCTGATATAAATAATTTTATTCTTAAAACACTTAATATATATATATATATATATATATATATATATATATATATATATATATATATATATATATATGTTGAAGGGGGCTACAGCTGTTGAAGAGTGGGCAGCATTTGCGTGGTTTTTGTGTGACAGTAACCCCCTTTCCAAATTCTTCAAGTGCTTTATTCCTTATCTACAACAAATTTCAAAGGCAATTAATAAATATGACCATTTGAATGACTACCTAAAAGTAGTTCATAGAGCAAAGTCTTAGTTTTATATGTGGAAACCGTGAGGCGGAATCAGAATTACTCCAATGAATTGATGGACGGGGATTAGTGACGGCATGATACGAGATCATGCTTGTGTGAACACTTCCCACGAATATTTGTTTTTTCATGTGTCTAAAGTTGAATTAAGCACTTCCTGTTGTGATCCCGTTTTGGGGTATCTCGAAAGAAATGTTTATGCTCTTGCATTAGGCACGCTTTGCAGAAGGGATATATCCCAGATGTTTTCTCCGGTAGCGAGAAGTTTTGTTGATTGCGTAAGCATTCAAGTGTCGGAAAGTTGACAGTCATCCTATGAGGTGAGGGTAACGCTACAAATATATATATATATACATATATATATATATATATATATATATATATATATATATATATATATATATATATATATATATATATATATATATAATGAAAGATATCACATTGGCGTGATGTATATCAATGAAAGATAATGATAAACAACAATATTTTGAATCAAGATTTTATATATAACTATCGGACTAGTTTAGGCAAGATGACATTTTTAATTAATAATGAAGAAACTAGGCAAGGAATTCAGTATACATAAGATAAGACACATCTTAAACAAAATGAAACAGCAGTAAATAATCTAGGAAAATCTCGTGTGAATCTGGCGCGAATGACAAGCTACACAAAATGAAATGGAACCGGAAATAATCTGGAGAGTTGCTAATCCCCGAGACGCATTGCGTCCGGGGGCTTATAAATACGATTGCCGACTATATTCGATCTATATATATATATATATATATATATATATATATATATATATATGTGGTAAATTTGTATTGCCCTTCAGATAAATTGAAATTATCAAGTTTGTTGATGATGATGGATTCCACAATTCTCCTCTCAATATAGTTGTTTGATTTATAAATGATTTTTGCATGGTTAAACATGCAAAAATCATATATATATATATATATATATATATATATATATATATATATATATATATATATATATATATATATATATATATATATATATATATTGGGAAATTAATGCATGTATTCCAGTTTATAAGTTATAATAATGTATTAACAAACTGACGAAAGGAACGTACCCATGTGTAGGCGAACTAGCAGGCTGATGAGGTGCAGGTAGGGAGTGGTCGAGGAAGTGTGAGTAGCCGGAGGTGGGGGAAGTAAGCTGTTTTCAAAGGTGATTAACTGCTAGAGGCAGCTGTCTTAAATGTACCTGGTCCCTCGATTTCCTCGTCTTGCAGTTGGCAGGATTTCATGGGAGTTAGATTGTATATTTAAGACTTGGTTGTTTTGTTTTTTTAGTATATATTGCTTCAAGGAGGAGTAATTGGCGTTTGTTGGGAGCATAGTCTAAAATTGTTTGGTTTTCTTTCATCATTTTTCTGTTACAGCAAGTTCCATTTCTTGTGTATGGTTTTAGGTACAGCATTGTTGAGGTGATATGATATTCTTCTTGAGAGCGTGATTTCGGTCATTCCGATATACGAGTTATGTAAGAGCTCCCAGTATCCTAAATTACACATATGTACTCATTTATTAGATGGGTCCTTTGTTTGGGTTGAGTTGGAGTTTTTGTGTTATTTTTCATGAAAAGTGTTGATGTCCGTCTATTTTTATAGTAGATGGTTAGTGTGATCTTTTTTTCGTCATTTGTGGGTTTTATTCCTCCTTTAATAATGTCCTTGATTGCTCTCTCATCTGCATTGTGTCCTGTGCTCATAGTGTTCTTGTAAAAGAGTTCTATAATGTTTTCCTTGTCTGTATTTTGGTTCTTTTGGGGTTCTGAGAGTTAACATCGGTCCATTTTAATTCTTATAGCTGCCTGTATTTCTTTATTGGAGAATCCGTTGTTAACGAGTACCTGGGTGGCTCTCTCAAGTTCATTGTGTGTATCCTTCCATGTAGTGCAGTGTGTGAAGGCGCGGTTAATATACAATGTGATCACCCTTGTTTGGCAGCGTTTAGGGCATTCACTGTCTGCATTCATGTAAAGTCCAGGATTGGTCGCTGTAAAATGTACTTTGGTCGTTATTGTTTCATTAATATTGGTAGTGATGATTTCTAAAAATGGTAATTGGTTGTTTTGGCTTTGTTTCATGGTGTATTTGAGGGAAGAACATTCTTTAAAGGCTCTTTACAGCTTATGTATTTCTTCTTCTGTTTGTACATTAATGTAAATGTTGTTCTTGTTTAAGAAACTTCAATAGTGTATTGTTTCCTTTTGGCTCTATTCATATCTATGTTCTGATTTGTCTCTATTAATTAGGAAATCGTTAGGTTTCCTCTTTAGACAAATATAACTAATCTTTATCTACGTAAATTTTATTTGCCATAAATTTACCACTATCTATTATATCTTTGTCCTCCAATCCTTTCAATGATCTTTCCCAATTATCTTAAGTGGTGGTTTCCTTTTGTGTGTTCAAGCACGAATTCATCAGTAAGTCCACAATGTTATCTTATCTACTAGTTAATTAAACTATCGGAAAATACTATTAATTTTGTTAAAAGAGTGCTGCTATCTTTCTGTAGTTGATGAATTCTTGGCCACAACTGTGTCTTGTTATTTATTTATACGAGATGTTTTCCTTACCATATTGTATTGTACCTTATAACTTTACTGAACACAATGAAGATTTGATCCTCTGAAGTTCTCTTTTCAGTTTGTGAGTTTAGTGTCATTAGAGAATAGCCGAAGCCGAGCACAAACGCACAACACCCTCGTGTCGTTATTCTTCTCGTTCATGTGAATCTCGCGAAGCGCATCACAAATGGTGCAAATCACGTTGATATTATTTATTAATATTTGAATAAAATAAAATGTAGTTCAATTTTCTTTTATTGAAAATATGCATTTTGTATATATATATATATATATATATATATATATATATATATATATATATATATATATATATATATATATATATATATATATAAAAACAGGCTAACCTAGACGGAACCAAAGACGCTTCGTAGCATTTATTGCAAACGTTTCAGGATTATAACAAATCCCATCATCAGTGCTAAAGAATGTGGCTCTACAGCTACACTCGAGAACTTTACGATACTTGATGCGGTAAGCAACATCTGATACCTTTTCCTGCTAGAGTCATTTTACATTAAAAAAAATTCAACCAAGTCTAAATAATAACTCACTATCTGTTCCATTAAATATAGTTACAGAATAACGAACATGTTAATTTGTAGGAAATTTCAGATTCTTTTGTAAAAACAAAATCAACTGCCAATTATATTCTTATTTTATATCAATTCCTTTGTTAGTTTTCCTCTCCGTATTCCCATTGTATCTAATTCGTTTTAAATTTAATATTCATGTCTCACGATTTTGGGTTTTTTTTCGCATGTGTTTAAAATTTTGTATGTATTTATTAAATATTTATTTTTTTATAAATTGTTTATCACTGATGAGGGGATTTGTTATCATGCTGAAACGTTTGCAATAAATAATACGAAGCGACTTAGGCTCTGTCCTGCTCATCCTGTTTATATTACACCGGACGTTTGCGTCCATCAATTCGTTTGCACCATATATATATATATATATATATATATATATATATATATATATATATATATATATATATATATATATATATATATATATATATTTACAAACAATTGTTTTTTTAAAATAGACAATGTGTTTTATTGGGCAAATTTAAAAAAAATTGTTCGCGGGGTGGTTGTTAGGCTAATTGCAATCGCATCATATTGTATTACATATATATTTTTAAACTTAATTTATAAATGGGTGCAAAGCCCCCTATACTTTTCCTTAATTGGGGGTTGCCCCCAACAGATAATTTTAAAAAACTAGTAAATATTCCTAATTCGAAAAAGCCTATCATTAGTTTCGATTTCAAAGTCGGGATTGCCAAATCTCTTGAGGCCTCTATTTGTTTAAGCGTGTTACATAACCCGTTTAAGAATCTTAATCAAAAAGAAATATTTAAAGTGTTTTACAAAAATAAAAAACACAACTATATAAGCTCCTACGTAACCGATTAATTGGAAGCGAAGACTTTACAAAAAAAATAATAAAGTAACTAGATTCTTTCAATTCGAAGATGGCAGTCAATCTAGTTTTTGTAATAAGATGATAATTAGAGATTTGCCCACATTAAGTACTTAAACTGGTATATAGTGTATATCTATGATCCATCCATATAGTGTATATCATAGATATACACTATATAGCATTTTCATATTTAAAAAAATACAGATATTTATAACAAAGCACCCACGAAATTCGAGGGCGGACATAAACCGAAAAATATATTCATTTATTGGCCGGACGTTTCGGACCTTCGCTACGACCATCATCAGCGACTGTATCGACTAATGAAAAGGGGAAGAAATATTAACAATAACAATTAAAGAGTTAAAAACATGAATTATGTAATGGCTAAAAAAAGTGGACGAAGGCAAGGTAAATCAATAAAATTGACAAATATTGAGAGGAAAGTAAAACAAAAATAACAATATATAGAATTACTTAATACTATCCAGTGTAATTTTGGAAAAAATAATAGGAAGAAGTGAAGTTTTAACATAAACTGACTTGAGTATCAAAAATTAAAGGTAATTGGAATAAACAATAAAATAACCGATTATATTAAATTATAAACAAAAAACGAAAACAAATGTGAACGAATTAAAGAGAGGAATAAACCTTTATCGTAGGAGTTGTGAAATCAACTAACTAACGATAGAAAAACTACTAACGAGATTTGTTCGGTTGGCTAGTTAATGTATTGAAGTGTTAGGTGGTTATATAGTGAAAAGTTTAATTGAGGAGGAGTAATTATTTATGTTTGGATTTATTTTATTGATGTACGGTGACTCTGAGATTTTAAAATCGAGAGAAATTAAGGATGAAGATAAGATGGTAAATGAATCAAAATTAAGAGGATGTTGGTGATAATCCGAGTGTTGCCTGATGGAAGAGGCTTCAGGTTTAGAAATGGGAATACCAGTCCTATGAGACAAACCTAAGTGCTTTGCGATCCTGCATTTTAGTTGTAAGCCACTGTCGCCTACATAGTGACTGTGGCAGGTCGTACATGTATAATTGTAAACTATACAGGATTGCAAGCCCAAAGGGATTGGCTCGTTAGGGGAAAAAAAGGAAGTAAACGATACACGGTTGGAAGTGATACAAAAGACCTGCCACAGTCGTTATGTAAGCCAAACTGGCTTTTATGATATTTTAGTTAGAAAAATATATATTCATTTAAATTATTATTGTTCTATATAAATAAAATTATAGCTCAGGTCTATAATAGTTATTGCATTAATAAAGAATTATCACCAATTAATGGTAAATTTATCTAATTGATAACTACAAGATGTTTTAAGTTTAATAAAAAAATTGATACTTACTATTATTTATGATTGGAATATTTTATTTATCATTATATAGTTATTAGTATTATTTAATCTACATTAGGTTTTAATTCCACAATTAAAGTTAATATACTATTAATCCTTACAGTGCAATGTAACCAAGGCAGACAATAATTTTGTGTGCATATAGTATATTCACAGACAATAATATAATAAATTGTAATTCTTTATCTTGAATATTATCCCACGGTGAGAGAGTCCTAAGCCAAAATATAGCTACTACAGTGGACATTTCCATCAATCCGTGGTCCGTGGATAACAAACATTAATTCTACAAATAATATATATCAATCAGTTCTTTATGAAAGCGCATATTTTTTTTCAGATTTTACGTGCCTACCATATCAAGTTAGAAGTCTGGGGCTCAAAAATGAAAAGAAATAAAGCTGCATGAAGAGAATGAAAAAAGAGGAGTGCAAACTTTCTTTCAAGTAGGTTTAAGAAAGCTTGTTGACATCAATACAGATCTTGAACAAAGTGCTGAGCAACAACGTGCTGGAATTTCTGCAGTAATGCAGATAACTGAAGATGCTGGTACGGTATTCAGAAAAAGGACAAATAATGCTGCGCTTCCTGCTGCAAGCACAATGACAGGCTGTATGCCAGATGTGGGTGTTGATATTGGTGTTTATGAGAAATTAACCGCGAAGAGAGTTGAAGAACATGTCAGAAAGGGCCATATCAATTTCCCAACTTCATTTCCACGTCACAGTAATCAATAAGCATTCCCTGAGAGTATACTCTCAGTACGGAATCAAAATGGTGAAATTTTAAGACGAGATTGGCTAGTATGAAGTCCATCACAACAAGCCCTTTATTATTTTCCGAGCCGTCTCTTTCAAAAAGAAACCGAAACTTCAAAATTGCATTCGCGTCTAACAACAACACAGGGTTACGCTGCAAGCCAAAAATGAAGAAAACTAGCTAACAGAATTCCCTAACACAAAAGATGTAATGTCCATAAAGAGTGTTACTGGGCCTAGTGTAATTTTAAAAGAAGATTGAAATCAGACAAGTGCATTGAAAATCTTTTGGAAACCTCCATTGAATCTTAAGCAGCAAGATGGCACAATCTTTTGAGATGGATCGTAAACATTGTTCTTTTTCTGGGAGAGAGAAGCATAACATTTAGAAGGTCTTCGCAGAGTTTTGAAGATGAAAGAAATTTACATGCTTTGGGCTTGGTAGAACTGGTGTCTCGATGGAATCCGGTTCTGAAAGAACATTGCTAGAGGTGAAGGAATTGCAG
Source organism: Ceratothoa steindachneri (assembly GCA_963969495.1). NCBI lineage: Eukaryota > Metazoa > Arthropoda > Malacostraca > Isopoda > Cymothoidae > Ceratothoa > Ceratothoa steindachneri. Next base: position 91,873,821 of record OZ018317.1, on the reverse strand, counting down.
CAGAAAGGAGGGAGACTGCAGGTACACTATCTCTCAGCAAATACTCAAAACGAATTCTTTTCTCTTTGTTCATAACTTGTTGCAAAACAAATTCTGTTTGAAAGAAGCTAATCGAATTACTTTTCAATTATGGTGGATGCAACACCAGACTCCTCTTATGTTGACCAAACCGCCTTTATACTACGATATCTTGTGAAAGACGATTGTGCATATGTTATCGAGGAGTGATTTTTGAAGTTTGTTGATTGCAGTATCAAAGCTGGAAACGATATTGTGAAAATGGTACTGGAAAAGTAGAAAGAGAACAACATCCCTTTCTCAGATTGCAGGGAGTAAAGCTACGACAATGGACCTAATATGGTGGGAAAATACAAATGGGGTACGGGCACGCCTTCTGTTTGAAAATGCGTTGGCTATCTTTTCCCCCTGTGGATGCCATACTTTAAATTTATGTGAAACAGACTCCGCTGTATGTTGCCCGGAAGCCATCGCCTATTTCGGAACAATCCAGACAACATACACTATCTTTAGCTCCAGTCCACGACGTCGGGAAATTCTTCTGAACAAGACAGGAAATCATTCGCTTCACAACAAGTCCGATATAAGATGGTCTTCGAGAATAGATTGTGTAAAACCATGTGCAGCTAACCTTACAGGCATTCAGGTTGCACTTGAAGAACTGTTAATATTGAATCTGACACCTAAAAACAAGAACTAAAATACATGGGACTATTATGTAAGTCTTATTGTTTACTTGTGTGATTATGTCAGCAATTTGGTTCAAGATTTGGGAACCAATTAACATATGCAACAAGATTCTGCAAGCAAGATGTGCTACAGTTGATGTTGAAGTCACAAATGTCAACGAATTGATAACAAGTTTGAAAGATCTTCGTAGGAACAGGAATAAAATCTGGAATGAAGCAAAACATGTCTCTTTTTCTTTCTGAAGAGACGGGGAAATAGAATGCGATTCTATGACGAACAAAGCCCGGATGCTGATTTCACAGAAGTGAATGAAAATAATGATTCTTTAGAAGAGGCAATATTCAGGCAATGTGTGTTTTACAAAATCCTCGACAACGTCATTGGTCGCTTGACTCTCCGGTTTGACTCTTCAAGAAACTTGTCGGAAACCTTTTCATTTTTTTGGAACTATATGATACCTTCTGAACCGGAACAATTAAAAGGCTGGCGACAAAGAGCCTCCGATTTCGTCGAGAAATACAAGAATGACATCAACAGTGAGCTCATTCATAAACAGGAGTACCTCAAAATGGTGCACCAAGGGAACTTTGGAAACATTACATTGAAACCTTTAGATTGTCTGAAAAAAAATATGGAGTTACAGCTTGAGAACATATTCCCGAATATATATTTGCATTGCGCTTCGTATTTTTTTTTACCATCCATGCAACTGTCGCTTCAGCTGACCGATCTTCCATAAACTGAAAATTGTCAAAAACTATCTGCGTAGTACTATGGCACAAGACCGGCTTGTGGATTTAGCAAGACTTAATATTGAATGCAAATTTGCACGAAAAATCCAATTTGATGATGTTATAAAAAAATTTGCTGCCAAGAAACCTCGAAAAGCATTATTCAGTATGCGATTATTTTTTAATATATTTTATTGTCCATTGTACAGGATGGCCTAGAATCGCGCTACTATTATAAAAAAATTCCTATTAATGATATTTTTCGTTTTGCATTTTATATGATTTTTTTAAATAAAGAAATTGGTTACTAATATTATACAGTATGAATACCTGCAAAATGAAATAAATATTGTCTACCGTGTAAAATAAAATATATATGTGTCCTTTGCTTTTTGAAACTTGGAGAGGGGGCTCAACTTTTGTCTTGTACTAAGTAGTAATTATCCTCTTGGCAACCCTGGTATATTTTACTATTGAAGGTAGTTTTCTCTGACTAATCAACCATTGCAGTGCTAGATGATTGAGTGCAGAGTGTAAAAAAGCGGCCTGGAGAAGAATTTATGGCTGAATGTCTGAGGAAAACAATAAAATTTCTAAAGAAAATCATGGCGTGGAGAGCCATTTCTGTGCTTGGAACAAGTCGTTTACACATTGCTGAGAATACTATGAACCAAGAAAAGTATATTGAAGAGTTTAAGGGTCGATAACTGCCTCAAATAAGGGAATGGTGTGGCAACAGACATTGGATATTCCAACAAGACTCGGGCTATGTCATACAGCAAAATCAGTGAAGGCATGGTGTGCACAAAATGAAGTTTAGGTGCTTCCATGGGGGTTGAGAACAACTGGATTTGGCCTCATCGGCCTACAAGACACTTCCCTACTGATACATGGTCAGGTTGCGGTGAACATGTTCCCAAACCAGTCGACGTCCCTTCCTCTGAAAGTTGATCAGCGGCTTCTGGCGAGCTTTACATGTGATTAGGCATTGTTCAATCAGTCGGCAACGGATTGCTCTGAGTGATGCATTAACCTGGCCGACATCTGCCTATTCAAGTTGCAGGCGGACTGCGGCTTTTCTTACGAACCCTATGTTTCATGCGATGCAAGGATCTATTGTCACGTTTCGTACTGATCCTATGTCGTTCAGAACGAGGTCGGTCTTGGATGTTCCCCACTTTTTCGGATCCTCTTCAACATTGGAATGTGATCTGCCGAAACTCTGGACGATTTGTTGAGAGATGAGACCCTCCTCGTGCAATGTGTGTATCAAACTTCTTTCCTCCGTGGTATAGTTAAATGCTTTCGCCATTATCATATTATTAGTAGATCCTGTCGTCATTGGAATATCATATAAATTACAAAATATAATATGGTATATGAAGACATTTTGACTGTAACATAACGCATACTGATACTAGGATTTCATGCATTTCAAAAATATCTCCATTTTAGACATTTCAAAAAAAGTAATAAGCAATCTTGTACTTTTATTTTGTTTTCCAGATGTATTGGATACATTCATACAAACCTACACTAAGGACTAAGGACTAAAAAAAAATCCATGTGTCAAAAAACATTGAGCCGCAGCTACATATATAAGGAGTGGGGACGGTATTCGTTCGCATGATGACTGCCTCACGAAAAAATTAAACAGCGTTCTTCTATATTTTAATCTAAGTTTTTAGACAGGTTCGAAGTTTCGGCTCCATACGTCACAGTCGATCTATTTCTAGGAGGTATCAGTGACGTTGATGTCTATCTAGTCTAAGTCTTGCAGTAATTTATCCAGCCCAGACTTTTACTGTTCAACTGATGAATTGTTCACCACCTCTACCGGGAGATGACTCCATCTGTCACACATCTTTTTCCAGAAATTTCTTGCCAACTCTACTCCGGAATTGAAGTAAATCTAACTTGTAGCCGTGGTTGCGCATGAGATTCCATTTCAACGTGAACAACTTCCTGTATTCCACGTTTTTAACTCATCTTATAATAGTATAGGTCTAAATAAGCTTGCTACGTATACGGCGCGTCTCTAGGTCGATCTATCCTAATTCTCGTAGCCGGCGCTGGTATCCTCTATGCCTAAGGGTTGCGATTAGTTTAGTTACCCTAGCTTGACCCGTTCTAGCCTATCAATCTCTTTATGCATTGTTGGAGAGAAGAATTGTATGGCGTACTCCACGTGTGTCAGACTAGAGAGTTGTACAAGGCGAGCACAATATGCTATATACTTGCTTCGGGAAAAAAATTATCTCTTTATATATCCCAACAATCTGTTTGCCCTTTTCTCTTATGCAGCGTTGCTAACTATTACATGAATGCTTTTGCCTTAGATAGGGACGCAATAGTCAGTACGTGCATAATTTTATTTTTGGCTTGGATTGAAGTAATGTGAACTAATCATACAGTTTAAGTCTAATGCAGATTGGAACTCTTAAGCAAAAGGGAATGTAATGAACAGACAGAAAAGCAAAAATAGAATATATTAAATTTTACAAGAAGGAATTGGATTGAAGTTATTTTTATACAAAAAATGATTATAGTAACGCAGATGATATTTAAGGGATACAATTTGAATGTTATATAGAGAATAAAGAAGGATACATAAATGATTCGAATTAAAATGGAATACAAGTTATTTATGCGTTTGGAAAGTTAATATTTTGAAATCACGTGAGAATAATGGTGTGTTCACAGGTGTAAAGGTGTATATATATATATATATATATATATATATATATATATATATATATATATATATATATATATATATATAATGAAAATTAATGCAATATCGCAAGAAAAGATGAGGAATTAAACCACATTCTCCGAAGACAATTTAATTCAGAACAGTTTCGGTGTATCTCACACCCTTTTTCAACTGACACTGGATAGAAAATATAAGAAAAGTGCATACAAACATAATAACACAGGGTCAGGTCGTCAAAGATCTCCTCTTTTTCCCCCAATCCCCTACTTGTGGCTAATCTGGGATGGGCGGGGGGTTAAGTCTAAACATATTGAAGGGCTGACATTTTACTATTTTGTTTATTTGCTTTCTTATTACAGGATTAAAAGAAAATTGACCCTCAGATAGATTTAAATTAGGAACTGACGATATCAAGCTCAATTCTATGATTCTTCTCTTAACATAGTTAGCCGATTTAAATACCATTTTACTTCCATTGAAATCGATCGAATGATTCAAGTCTATAACATGGCAGAATATTCCACTGCTTTCGCTTCTCACTCTAATATCTCTTTTGTGTTCATACAATCTCTTGTCTAGATTTCTCCCCGTTTCCCCTATATAAACTTTATGGCAATCGTTGCATGGTATTGCATATACTCCTATGTTATGATGTTCTTTGGGTTTCCTGGCAATCATCAATTGGTTTAAGGAATTGTTATATTTAAAAACTAGATTAATTAAATAGTTTAAAGGACATATTTGGAAAAGCGGGTATTAATCTAGCCTTTAAATATAACAATTCCTTAAACCAATTGATGATTACCAGGAAACACAAAAAACATCATAACATAGGAGTATATGCAATACCATGCAACGATTGCCATAAAGTTTATATAAGTAAAACGGGGAGAAATCTAGACAAGAGATTGTATGAACACAAAAGAAATATTAGAGTGAGAAGCGAAAGCAGTGGAATATTCTGCCATGTTAGAGACTTGAATCATTCGATCGATTTCAATGGAAGTAAAATGGTATTTAAATCGGCTAACTATGTTAAGAGAAGAATCGTAGAATTGAGCTTGATATCGCCAGTTCCTAATTTAAATCTATCTGAGGATCAATTTTCTTTTAATCCTGTAATAAGAAAGCAAATAAACAAAATAGTAAAATGTCAGCCCTTCAATATGTTTAGACTTAACCTCCCCCTCATCCCAGATTAGCCACAAGTAGGGGATTGGGGGAAAAAGAGGGGATCTTTGACGACCTGACCCTGTGTTATTATGTTTGTATGCACTTTTCTTATATTTTTTATCCAGTGTCAGTTGAAAAAGGGTGTGAGATACACCGAAACTGTTCTGAATTAAATTGTCTTCGGAGAATGTGGTTTAATTCCTCATATATATATATATATATATATATATATATATATATATATATATAATTATGTAAGTACACGACTATGATGGAATGTGAATTTGGGGTCTGTAATGAGAGAAGGAACAGGAATTAGGATCTACTCTAGTATGGACTGTTTGCAGAGAATAAGTGAGAGAGGAAATATAACTGACCTTTATCCAAAGCGAAGATGTGCACAAGTGAATCTGTGCATCGTTTCAAGGCGGGTGGCAAAAGGCGTGCGTTTGTATGTGTGTGTTTGTGTAAGGGAGAATCTTGTACAAAAGGAATTTTGTCGTATTGGTCGGGATGTTACATAAAAATATTTTATTCTCGTCACAGAGTAATTGATTGATTATATTTGAATGTTAATTTTACACATATATATATATATATATATATATATATATATATATATATATATATATATATATATATATTCCCTAGGAATATTAACATTTATAGGAATGCCCCAGAGGGCATTGCTATATCTCTACCTCGGCTCACTGCAAAGAGAACTTCAGGTTGTTGTTGATTTTCACGTCTAAATCTTTCTCCAGTTCGATCCCCTCCGAAAGTCTACCTAACAAGGGGTATTCTTCCCGAGAGTTAGTGTGACCGATGTGCATCCTCTTGCACTTGTCAAGGTTGAATAACATCTGCCACACTCGGGTCGCTTGCATAAGCTGTAAAGGTTGTCTCTCAAGCGTTCGACTCTTTCGCGCGAGCTAACCCCGCCTCCTTCCTAATTTAGTAACGTCTGCTATTTGAATATCGAGCAAATCAGTCCATCGTCTATATCGTTAATGTAGACAATAAACATCAGAGGACCGAGCACAGAATTCGGAGCAATATCCCTACTCACGGGGCCCTACCTTGTATTTGCCCCCCTGACCTTTACTCGTTTCCTCCGGTCCGTCAATCAGTTCTCAATCCAGTTGGCCATCCTACAGGTAATGCCGACGGCGCAGTCTTTATTCATTAACCTGCAGTGGGACACTATAGAAAGAGAGAGAGAGAGAGAGAGAGAGAGAGAGAGAGAGAGAGAGAGAGATAGAGAGAGCATGGGAGTGAGAGAGGCATTGTGTGTGAGAGAGAGAGAGTGAGAGAGGCATTGTGTGTGTGTGTGAGAGTGAAAATGGGAGATAGTCTGTGTGTGTGAAAGAGAGAGAGTGAAAGTGAAATTGGGAGATATTCTGTGTGTGAAAGTGAGAATATGTGAGAGTGAAACAGTGAGTGAATGAGTAATAATGAAAGTGAAGGCGTGAGAGTAAGAGAGTGCTTGTGTGTGAAGGTGTTTTTGTAAGTTTGTGGGAGTGTAAGTTCTCAGCAATTGTCGTCGCTTTCCCAAGTCTTGCAAGGAATTGCTGCGTTTTTATCCTGTGCTTGGCAAGAGCTCTCTCTAGCAATTGGACTAACACACACTAATTTCTCTTCTTAAGATTCAGTTTAAATCGAATAACTTGCAACTCTATTTAATATAAAAATAATACTAACCAATAATCAAATTGAATGGCCTTAGGTGAATTTAAGCCCTGACCTCGGTAGATTGACATAGTGAATGAACTAACTGATTGAGATCGCGAATGAAAATTGACTTAAGAGTCCAAGAGTTTACGAATCAAGATTTAATAGTTAAATGATGGCTAAATATTTCCTTATATTGACAGTTTGTGTATGTAGAGCCTATCTCTCTCCCCCCAGTTTATATAACCAGCTGAGTGGTGTTTAAGTATCAGATGACGGACAAGAAAGGTAGTTTTCTCACGGTCTCAAATGAATGAGTTTCCGATGAAGGAAAGCGATATTCATTTGTCTGTCTGTGTGACTCGGTATTTGAAGAAGGGAAGTCATATCTGCTTGGATTCCCGTTAGATCGATCTCTGAGTATTAAATGAGGGATTTAGTAGTTATTAATTAAGATAGTGATTCCAGAAGGAATGTTCTCAGGCCCATCTCGCGAAACTAAGATTTTACTGGAAAATGCCATAGTGTAGGTGTGCCGGAAGGTTGAGTAGCAGACTGCCATTCATCTAAAGGATGAGAGGAACTCTACAGAACACCCGGCATTCGAAATGAGGGGACGAGGTACGTGAGAAAAAAGTTTGTGTGACCTAAATTTTTGTATGAATGTTTGCTGTAGAAGTGGACTAACAGATAGAAAAAAAACAATTTCCAACTACTCATAAATCACCTTGAAAGTCGTAGCACATTTTTTAATCAATCTCATTAATAATTGAAACGTGAAATGATCAGGCTATATACAAATAATGACACTATACCTTATTAGACCTTATTCTGATATAGCCTGAATGAGCTGTCGATATTATGTATCACTGTGATGTGCTTGATTGAGAATAATAAATAAACAGAGTATAAGAGAGAATAGACCAACTCGGGCTTGGAACAAAAAAGATACTACATTGCTAAATAAATTAATTAACAAGGGAATAGAAACAAGTAAATGGATAGAGGATTTAACCAACAAGAGCACGAAAACAAGTACACGTATAAATAAAATAACCAAGAGCATGGAAACAAATACATGGATATAAATACAATACCTACCAAGGCCATTGAAAAAAATTAATTTACAGTACATCATAAAATTAACCAACGATGTACTTATATGATTGTAATTTGAGAATAAATGGACAAAGTTAAATGGACAAACGTTACATTTTGAAAAATTTAAAATGATTTCTAGATTATCTTGAGCTATTTAAAGAGCCATGATCGTTGAGATTAATTATGTGAAGCTTGCTGGATTGATTGATTGAATAGTTGTAACAAAATGAGAATTGACTGTCAATACATTTTCATTTTATTTTGATGAGCTAGGTGGTGAAATGTGTGATAGAAATGAAGAAGTTTATTAGTTTTAGTTACCCTGGTTGCGAGGGCATCGCCTTCGTTTTACTACCATATTTTTCCTCTTTTGTTGTCTTCTTTATTTTTTTGCATCCAGTGTTTTCTCTTAATGCGACACCTATGAGTGCTGAGATAATGCACATTCGTATACATCAAATTTGAAAAGAGAGGAGTTACCATAGGATAGCGTTGGTAAAGAAAACATACATATTAGACTATAGGAAACGAATTATCTAGTTAGATGTAAACAGTATGTGTACGAACATACTTCCGTGTTGCCTGTGAGTGCGAAAATTGAAGCTGAAGAATGAGAGTTGACAGATACCAAACGCTGCTTACATGACCGTTTGAATATCACATCGAAAATTGTTAGCGATCGTGCAATTGATCGTTAGATTAGCCTTAAATAGAGATCCGCTTCCGCGTAGCTTTTAAGTTCATTAAGGAATTAATTAATGAATATAGTCAATCAACTGGCAAGCCTTGTTTAATGAGTTGAGCGAAGATTTACCAAGACACGTTATCGGGCTTTTGCTCGGAAGTTAGCTTTTCTAGCTATTTCGTTGGATGAGTCATTTGCGTGCGTTGATTGCGAGTAGAAATGAGGCGAGATTAAAAGGATAGTACGTGCGAGGCGACGAAATTCAGAGATAGTACGTGTGAGGCGGTGAGATGTGCTAAGCTCAGTCTCAGCGCATTCTTGCTGTACCATGACAGGTTATTAAAGACACTTTCCTCTGAAACCTCTGGTGCGCTACCGGCTAAATGTGATCTACCTTATGAGGTTGCAATGTAGCATGGGCGATTTGAGCCTCTTTTGCTGAATGACCTGAGGTTGTTGCTGGATTATTAGGGCTGCTGGTGCCTAGTTATTTGCATTGCAGGGCATGGTGCCGTTGTACATCTGTAATCGCTAGTACATGAGTTGCGAATGAGTCGATGTGATATTTACCGTTGAAGCGCGTAGACACTCCAATCTAGAGAGGGTGCTGGATGAGGGCTTGTGACCATGTCTAAGGGATACAAGTTGAAAAAATTGTTAGTGTAGCATTCCATACCAGAGAGAGATCCGTTTTGACGTAGGAGAGTTGCGGAACTGGACATTGAGCGTCCCAAGGATTTGAGTCCTTGCCTTTGTGCGAGGGTTACAAGCTCGTCCCGATGTGGGTTAATGCTGGCTCCATCTGGTCCAAATATCGTTGGATGGAGTCCGAGGTTGGTGCATTACTATTTATCGTCCATTGTTGCAGTTGCGTTAAGTTGTTAAGTTTACAAAAAAAAAATATGTGCATAGGGAATTCGAGTGTCACTCCAGGGTCATCACTATCTAGAAAGATGAGTGTGAGGTCTCAGCACTCGCCGCCGTTTCCCCAAATCCTATAAAGGATTATTTTGAGTGTTTATCTTGTGCTTGGCAAGAGTTCTCTCTAGCAATTCAACTAGCACACACTAATTCCCTTCTTAAAACGTAGGTTAAATATAATAACTTGCAACTCTATTTAATATGTAAATAATACTCAACAAATTTAAGAATAATCAAATCAGTCAACCGAGGAATATTTGTTAAAGCGAACAAATGAATAGACTTGGTGAAATTAAGTCCTGATCTTGAGGGATGAACATAATGAACTGATTTAGATCGCGAATGACAGGTGACTTCAGGGTCAAAGAGATTAAGTCAAGATTTAAGGATGTCACAGTAATGACTAATTATTTTCTAGACAAAGTGTGTGGACGGAGCCTATCTGTCTCAGGCCCTGAGTTTAAATGTCCAGATGGGCAGAGTTTATATATCAGATGACGAACCAGGAATGTAGTTTTCTCACGCTCTATAATGAGTTTCCGGCTCACGCGAGAGAGCGAGAGAGAGAGAGAGGATATATATATATATATATATATATATATATATATATATATATATATATATATATATATATATATATATATATATATATATATATATATATATATATAGCGAGAGAGAAATCCGTGTGTCCGACTGTGCGTCTGGGGTTTTGGAGGAAGGAAATCCTATTTGCTTGGCTTCTTGTTAGATCAACCTCCAAGTATACAAGGAAGGATTTCATGGCTGGAATTAAGATAATGATACTATAAAGGATGCTCCCAGGCCCGTCTCGCGGGTGTATTGGGTAATTTGTCCTTTAACTTCAATATAATAGTTCATTTATACAGATTAATATATCAAAGTTACACGTTAAAGACTTGAAGGATTGCTGTACTGTTCATTTTATTCAATGAAATCGGCCTTAACCAGCAAGGCTACGAAGTCCCCGGCAAGAGGCCGGGCTACCAACAAAAGGGACTAAGAAGAAGCTCATCCGGAGCTAGTTCCTGGTGATCACACCGAACTTTTAAGTTAAATGGATCAAGTTCAACTTACTCTCGTCAGAGAAACCCCCTATCCTGGTGTATTCCAAAGCACCGAGATAGTCCTTGCCCTTGAGGAATACCGGAACTAAGAAGAAGCTCATCCTCGAGCCCGTTCCTGGTAGTCACACCGAACTTTAAGTTAACTTGATTTAAGCATCAAGTTCAACTTACTCTGTCAGAGAAACCCCCCTATCCTGGTGTATACCGAAACACAGAGATAGGCCTCGCCCTTGAGGAAGACTCCCGAGTAAACTCCCTCCAGTGCGAACTATTCCTCAGAGTAATTCGAAGAGAAAGAAATATTCTTTCACTGCCCGGTAGTGAGATCATTTCCTACCGAACGCGTGAATCTCTCCAGCTTGCCACAGGCGCCAAAGGCCTCCGTGGCTTTAAAGCTATTTCGCTCGGACGAAAACATCTGGACAAGCGGCACACGTCATCCAGGCAACAACATTCCTGAGGTGACGTAACTATTGAGTTCAAGGTCAGACTGAAACCCAATTCGATTAGTAATCTATAAAGGTATTTAAACCCGGTATCCGTTTCAGTAAAGTCCGTTTGCATTTTTTTTATTTAAGTGAGCTGTCGATCAACTATCACTATAATTTCAATATGTCATTTTAGAAAGCCTCACTTAAATTTATTGAATTCATTTTTGTGCATTTAAGGTGTCAAATTTCATTGGTTCATGTTTTTTTTTGTTTTAATTAAAGTTTTGGGTTTTTTATAAAAAATTCTTCAATCCTCGAAACGCTAAGCAAGGCACTAGGAACCCTCAAATATTAAAGAAGTAATAATCAGATAATAATAATCAATTATAATCAAATATATAGCACTCTTAGAGATAAAACGTAATCCAGGTGTTTTGACGTACGTAAACAACCCACACGTCCGAACTCCCAGCCATCACTCGGTCCTTCCTATACCACGACATAAATATTTGGTGTCAGGTTTTATGGGTATTGGAAGAAATTACTAGAAGTTGTGTCTTGTGTTCCCTTCAGGAATAGTAAATGTGTGCCAAGCGTTAGAGGAAAGATTAAAACATAACAAGGTCGGTGTATAAATTTGTGGGGATTAGTCGGTCAAAGTTATTAATTAATTTGTTGTTGGAGTGGTATTCCTTTTAATAGTAATAACATTTTAGTTCTAACTTTTTCTCTTTGTTTTAGTGATCTTACCCGTCTTTTGAATAACTTTAACATTTCTGTTGCTTTTAAATATTAGACGACCATTAAGAATTTATTAGTACGTAATAATTGTAATAGTTTGGGGTGGGGGGAGTTTATTCCGTTGAGAGTTCTGGTTGCCTAAGTAAATATTATGGACAAACAGGTAAACAACTTTCTGTTCGCAAAAATCAACATAAATATAATGTCCAAAGAGGGGAAGATAACAGTGCTTTCTTTGTCCATATGTCAGATAAGGACCATCTAATTAAATGGAACTCGGCAAAATTTATTTATCGTTCCAATGACCCTATAAAAAGGAATATCATTGAATGTGCTTTAATAAGCCAATGTAATAATTTTAAACTTTCCCCTGGCTTATATAAAATAGATGCTATAATTAAAAGACTTATACTTAAAGAAATTAGTTCTGACTTTTGTTCTCAGTTTTTTTATATACAATCTTTAGTTATGTGGCCCCATGTTTTATTTTTTTTTAATTGTCACTGCTCTGTTATGTACATTGTATTTTCCTCACTTTTCGCTCCTCGTGTCTTATAATCTCCCTCGTTAGGCTATCTCCATTTCTTTTAATCTGTTACCCTTTCCGTCTTCTCAGTTTCACCTTACTACCTTCTTCTTGTAATTCTTAATGTGAATCTTTTCCTTCCCCCTTCTGTCTTCCTCATTGGTGATTTCTTGTTTTTGAGGCGGTCTTTCATACTTTTCTTTCGTATATATAACTCTAATATAATATTATTTCTTGTAGTTATCCTTGATAAGGAACTTAATATAGTTCGAAGTACTAGGATACACCATTTCATTTTTTCCTGCGGAACATTGCATTCATATATATATATATATATATATATATATATATATATATATATATATATATAATACAGTTTTTCAGAACTGTATTACCCAGATTGGTTTATAACATCAACTCATTTTGCAGCTAGAAAAACTTACTATTGTAATAAGCCTACACGTTGTAATGACTTCAGAAAATTGTTCATTAGAGACTGATATTTATTAATTGCAAAAAGATGGAAGCAAATTAATGCGCCATAGCACTTTCTTTTATTATACTGACGCGTTTCGATACGACAAGTAACATATTCAGAGTTAGAATGGGAAATTAATGCATGTATTCCAGTTTATATGTTATAAAAAATGTGTTAACAAACTGACGAACGGAACTTAGACATATGTTGCGAACTAGCAGGCTGAGGAGCTGCATGTAGAAGCTGGTCGAGGAAGTGTAAGTGAGTGGCCGGATAGGCGGGGGGGAGGGGGGTAAGCTGCTTGTCAATAGTTGATTAGCGGCTAGAGGCAGCTGTCCTCAATGTACTTAGTCCCTCGATTTCCTCTTCTTGCAGTTGGCAGAATTTCTTAGGAGTTAGATTGTATATTTAGGACTTGGTTACTTTTCGTAAATATATATTGCTTCAAGGAGGAGTAATTAGCGTCTGTTGGGAACATAGTGTAAAATTTTGGTGTTTTCTTCAATCATTTTCCTCTTAAGGCAAGTTCCATGTATTTATTGTGTATGTTTATTAGGTGCACCATTGTTGAGGTGGTATGATATTCTTCTTGAGAGTGTGGTTTCGGTCATTCCGATATACGAGTTCGGTAGGATTTTTTATTGATATCATCGATCCACTACCCCTAAGAAAATAATAGCCTTCATGGACGTAGCATCATTGTTTAAGAAATTACCAGTGACGGAAACGATAAACATAATATTAGAACACGCCTATGACCAAAATGATCCCCCACCCCGGTTGGAATACCAAGGGTGAACATGAGGAAACTCCTACGAATCTGCACTTCAGAAGCTCCTTCTTATGGGCCTAATGGAAGTATGTATTGCCAAGTTGATGGAGTCGCATGGGTTCTCAATTGGGATTTCTCTTTACTAACTTATACTAGTATATGGGAGTGGTCGAAGAAAGGAGTTTCTCAAGAGTACCCAAGCCCCACGTCTACTGCAGGTATATAAACGACATTTACATTAAAGTACAAACAGAAGAGGAAAGAAATAAGCTGAAAAGAGCCTTTAAAGAATGTTCTTCCCTCAACTACACCATCGAAGAAACCCAAAACAAACCAACTATTATTTTTAGACATACTACCAATAATAATGAAACAATAACGACTAAAGTACAGTGGCGGCAACAAAAAAAGTGACATTGAAAATTGGCAACAGAAATCGATACACAAAATCGCTTTCACGATTTTACTTGCCAACAAGCCAATGAAAAGGGGCGGGGCTTATGCCGCGAACGGACGACTCTCCTGAGCTAAGACAACAGAACTGCGCTTTATTGCAACTCAAGTGTCTCGTTTGAGCTCGTACAGTGAGGTTTTAGTGTACGGCGCTCCAGCGTGCTGATTTCCTGCATTCGTAGCTACATTTGACCTGCAATAACTTCTGTGTAAATGGATACAATGGGGCAGTAAAAGCTTTCTATGACAGAGGAAAGCTGTGCCTTGACCCTATTTGAGCAGCGAAAGTCTTTAATTGATGTAGCAGCAGATTTAGGAACCTCAAGAAATACGATTTATCGCCTAAAATGGGCAGCTGAGTTATTGCCACCAGGTACCATACCAAAGAGGAATGAGGGCACTGGTGCAGCTAGGAAGACATCTCCAAGGACTGATAATATCCTAAGGCGTGAAGTGATGTCAGACCCTTCTGTAACCTCCGCTTCAATCAAGAAAAAACACCCAGACCTCCTCCAGAACGTCGCCCTCAGGACCATCCGTCATCGCTTACAGAAGGACTTAGGCCTACCAGCTCGCCGCGCTGCCAAGAAGCCACTTCTTACCAAGGCTATGAAGATGAAAAGGCTCAATTTTTGCAAGACCTATAAACATTGGGCAGCTGCCCATTGGAAGAAGGTCATGTTCAGTGATGAGAACACCTTTAGACTGGTCAGAGGAGAGTCAAAGATCGTGCGTCGTCCCAGCAATGTGTCTCGGTATGACCCAAAATATACCGTGAAAACTGTGAAGCACCCTGATAGTGTGATGGTGTGGGGTGCCTTTAGTGGAAACAAGGGTAGAGGAGGTCTGTACTTCCTTCCCAAGAATGTAGCCATGAGGGGGGCTAACTATCTCGAAGTTTTGAGGCAGCACATGCTGCCATTTTGGGAAATTCATCAGTGTGAATTTTTCATGCATGGTCGTGCCCCTGCTCACAGGTTCCAGTTAGTAAAAAAGTTCTTTAATGATAATAATATTAGTGTTTTGGAGTGGCCTGGTAATTCCCCGGACCTAAATCCTATTGAGATTTCTTGGAATCTCATGAAAACCAAAGTTCAAGAGACAGCACCCGGCAGCATCAAGGACCTGATAGAATCACTGAAGAAGATCTAGGTTACGATCGACCCCACCTACTTCGCAAACCTGGTTGAATCAATGCCCAATCGACTTACGATGGTCATCAAGTGCAAGGGCAACATGACCAAGTATTAACTTTCATGAAATATTCATAATAAAATATGTAAGTTACATTTTTCTGTTTCATTTTCCCCGAATTGTCACATGTCACTTTTTTTGTTGCCGCCACTGTACATGTTAAAGCCACCAATCCGGGACTTTGCATGAATACAGAGCCAGAAGCCAGAGCCAGATTCTACATAAAGATGTGTGTAAAGTCTCAGAAGATATAACACACGCAAGAAAATAAAAAAGATCCCCTAGTGAGACATAACCAACTAGAGAAAGAAAAGATCTGGTAGTGGGACACTAAGAACATTCAAGAACAAAAACCAACAATAACAGAGATGGCCTGCTCACTGGGAACCCTCTATCACTACTTCTTCTTTCTTATTGTCTCACTCTTTCACCGTTCCCTCTCTTCATTACTAGTCCCCATCTTATTCTATCTTTATCCCATTCATTGATCATTTCCACTTGTAAGCTGGACTACCCCATGGGAGCTGCATCAGCCCCACATTCGATCTATACAGCTGGCATGCCACCACCTAGAATGCCTGAATGACTAAATATCCAATACGCTAACGACATCAGTCAACTATTCGTCAGTCAATACAAAATTAGGAATTTCAGGCACGGACGACACCTATCTGATATCTAAGTGAAAGAACAAATCTACCAATACCATCATGATGGCAAGGTACTGCAACTACAGAAAACACGTAGCTGAAAGAATATCGAAAGCCACGCCAGTGCTAACCTTCTTATATTCTTTAAAATGCTTAAGCACAATCAACAACAAAAATATAATTCTCGCACTAGTAAGGGAGGCACTCATCTACTCTTCCACCCCCCTAAATATCTTATCAACAACAAAAAACGGGAAATCCACAGAATACAAAATAAAGCTATTGTACGCTATAACTAACAGATTGAGAGAAAAAACAACAACACAAAGAGTACTCACCGAGTAGCCTAAATCGAACCACTCAACATTTTTCTAAGGAAAAGCGCGAAAAACATCAACACCATAACAAACGCTTTTTTTAACTCCAGATTCCCCAGTAAAAAAAAAATTAGCAGTGAATAGTGGAAGCACTATTACTCAATTGAGAGAAACAAATAAGACACGATCAACTGATTAAGACTAACTACCCGAATCAAGACTCAAGAAAGTGAACACTAACGTGACTACCCAATCAAGACTCCCTTAAGTGGACATCCATCTAAAAGTGCAAAACAATAGCCCAGCATGGGAGACTAGTTGGTAGTGCTTAATAAAAATAATGACAAAAGTAAAATATGTCAAACTTCAAAATGGATTCATAGTGAGTGAAAAAATAAAATGATAAACTAAACCAGTGGTTTTCAATCCTTTATGATTGTGGCAACCTAATTGCTATCTAGAAGGAGCCGCGACACCCCAATATAATCTAATTTACGTATAAATACTTAATTACCTGGAAAGCTCTTCAAAATTTACTACGATTGACATTTACCTTAATTTCTTCGAAATAAGACATCAAAAAATGAAAATAAATAAATCCTACCTTTAAAGGTTTGATGGGAAATTTGAGCTTGATGAGTATCACATAATTCGTTAATATTGGGATGTAGAGTTGACAAGGCAACTCTCACTTCTTCATTTACTGTCTGCGATCTTTCTCTTTTCGTTGGTTTTATGTTGCTCATGGAGAGAAGCTAGTTTAAAAAATACTTTCAAGTGTCGTTAGATTTTTTTTATAAATGTTTGAAATACATATTTTTTTTACAATTCAGGCATTTTAAAAATGATTCCTTGGTCACTCCTGTTGCACCCTTAGTTGGCTCTTGCGGCACCTAAACGTGCCGTAGTCCCCCGGTTGAAAACCACTGAACCAAACAAAAACCAAAGTGAAATTAGTGAACAAAGTGAATCGAGTGAAATTAATAAATCATTCAATTTACATTAAACTAAAAATAATCGGTGAAAACTACACATTTTCTCGAAACACCTAAAAGAGTAAAGCATACACAACACAATACAGATAGGCAATACTCAAAACAGAAATTTACAAAACGGTATGAATGCTACAGAATATACAAGAATGAAAGAAAGACAAAATTTTGACAGAGATTAGTCGGCTCCCCAAAACTATAAATAAATTGCGGTTACAAAGAGCAACCAATATAAAATGGAATCGAAAAGAATTAGAGCAGGTCGTGTTTCGGATACCACGTTAATCAGTAGGTCCAAATGCAATAGAACTGTTCCATTCTAACCTTCTATACCAGCCTAAAAGAAGGTAACATGAGATCAACTCTCGGATCACTTGAAGAATCTGACTCCCAAAAAGTTTCTAGTGAAGAATCTGAGTCCCAGATTGCTTTTCCTGAAGAATTTCCCCCCCTTCCTCCCAAAGTAAAGTTTAAGAATATATTTATTAAGGTGGTTTAAAAAAAACCACTTGATATAAAAAGGTGAAAAGATAAAGTTAAGAAACAGTTAATTTAATCAAAATGATCGGTAAATCGCTCAGGCCAAATGAATTCTCGCAGGTAGCTTGCCAAAACTTCTCTTTTACAACCTTTTATTGACTTTATTTTGCTCTTCTGTTTGTTTCAGTAAGATTCTACCGTTTGCGTATGAACTCTAGTTTGGTGGTTTACAAAATGTATAAAATGATTTACTGTCGGATGCGTAAATCCTAACCGATGTATGTTTTCGTATGCTTTCCATTCATCGGAATGAATAATTGAACCAGGAAGTACTACTTTTTCCGATAATGGGTAAAAGAATGGTAGCGCTCCGCTCAGGTATGATTTCCATGTTTAATCAACAATACCGAAAACCCAAACCTGACTTTGGATTCCTCTTCCTTAGTGATGTTTCACTTTCTGCGTAATGCAAGCTTCATCAATCTCTACTATGCGTCCTGATTCTCTGTTTAATCTGGTTATCTACGAAATAATTGGCCCAAATTTCCTTGAAAAAATTGTAGCAATTAATGAGAGTCTTTTCTGAAATTCCTGTTTGTCGTTTAGCTTTAGTTATGCAAAGGTTTTCCGACCAAACATACATAATGTGAATCCATTTTTGGATTGAAAGGTTGGATTTGGCAAAAAAAGTCTTTTCTAATGAGGATTGTATATTCATAAACCATCTACACTCCTTTTCTTGACATTTCCAGTGATGATACTCCACTTCCACTTTGGTCAAATCAAATGATGTATTCGTTAAAATTTCACTGATCTTGAGCAGATTAAAATATGTATTTTTTCCTTTGAGATTAGAAATATCGTCTTCTCCTCAGAATGACTCTTCTAATAAATTTATTTCAATTATTGATATAAGTATCTACTACAAATTACACTTAAGTCGTACAGATTAAACAGTAGAAGAGAATAACATTAAACAGATCACCCGTAAGCTTTACAGATTAAATTTAGTTACTCTCAACTTTTTGGGATAAAAAAATAAGATGAAACAGAGATTGTGTCTCCTGAAGAATCTTCTCTACAGAATGTCTCTTCCGAAGAATTTGACCCCAGAATATCTCTTCTGAAGAATCTGATTTTCAGATTGCCTCTTCTGAAGAGTCGTTGCCCCCCTCCCCGCCCCAGGTGCTTTGGGGTTCAGATTCTTCAGGTGATCCCAACTCTCTTACTATACTTTCTTTTTCACTCTCTTTCACCTCTTCCTCTCCTCCCTCCTTGGCCCCCGTCGTTCTTTCTCCCTCCGGTCCACCAAACACGGTGTAACCGGTGGGAGGAGGGCGGCTATGAACCAGAAATGGTTGACTGGTGGTTTTCTTCCCTTCTTCCCTACCAGGCGCTGAGTTTCAGCACTTCTCGGGCTACCTTTGCGAGATTAACTGTTAGAGAGGCACCACACCCAGCTTGTGTGGTACCAACTGTAAAGCATTCAGTTGTTCTATCATATATCTTCATCGGGGTTTATGTCTGGGAAGAATGAACTCCACAACTTATAACACCATGTTGTCACGAGCTTTAGAGTCATCGATCCAGCAATTGCATCCCATAGCAACAAGAAATGAAGTTATATTTCAGCAGGAGAATGCCTCATGTCATACATCCAACCACACTAATAATTGGTTTGGAGAAACGTGAATCACCCCTATGTTTTTGCCACCACATACCCCAGAGTTAAATCCAATAGAACACTTATGATAAGTGGGTGGGAAAGCAATAAGAAATACCACAAGTACAAATAAAACAACTATGAAAAATTACAAGCTAAGTTGGAGAAAGAGTCAGAAATTTGTGAAAATTTGGTGAAATCCATGCCAAAAAGAATTATTGCTGTAATTAAAACATAAGAGGAGTTCAGCTAAGTATTAAAATAATTAAAAATAAATATATAATATACATGCTGGATTTATTTGCCACAAATGTATAATTACATTATATGAATGATTCCATAGGGTATTTTATAGTTTCGGCCCAGGGGTCTATATACAGTATTTGCTCGATAATCCTTATGAATAATAAAGAAAGAATAGATATAGCAAACAGAATACAATAATATAAACTCATTTACCCATTAATGAAATTAAATAATGGGAGGGGAATTATTATTATTTTAGCCCGTTTGCTAACTTTCCCTTCCTTGTCTCTTAATTTCTGTTTGATCTTATAAAAAAAGGTATATTTTGGAGGCGCTGGGGCAACCCCATTCTGGGGCGGAGCCTTGCGGCCCAATAAACCTTGGTACCACCATAGTAAAAAACAAACCAATAAAACCTGGCCCGTCGGTAGAGTAAAGTAGAGTGGAAGTGAAATCTAGAAGATACATGTCAAAATAGACGGACAATCGAGGATAGACAGACAACTGATTGAAAAAAACTATAGATAATTCAAATATCTGGAAGATTGTGGACGCTCAAGGCCCCAACACCTGTTTGCTCCTCACTCTCGGGTTCATTTCCTTCAGGAGGATCTAGGATTGTCAACTAGGTCTCTCACACGGTCACATTCCCTAGCTTCACCATTTCTTGGCAGATTTATTATTATAACCTTTTGGTGCTGGTGCGCCCTAGTTGACAGGATCCTTTAAATTTGGAGAGAAAAAAAAATCTTTAAGCGCGAGTGATAAGTCGATGTTTTTCCAAATTTCTCAGCGTGGTCATAAATTCTCGTGGCTAATACCAGTTTTTTTCTCCAGAAAATCAAACCCACTTTGTGTAAAAGAGAAGGAAAGAAAATGTTTGTTTTTTTGAGATTTACGATCACACGTTCCCCCATTCCACCCCATAATAGCACATGTTTTCTTGTCGCGCGTGATATCCAAAGGGGTCTTAAGTGGAAATTGATTTTAGGTTGAAGACAAGAAAGGAAACTTAGTATCGACTGAAAATATTTACAAAAGAGAACATTCGGTGTTTTAACACGCAAAGTCTTTCCTTATAGAGGGGTTATACGAGGGGATATACAAGCCTCATGCAAGTTTTAAGTGCGTTGCCTGTTTTCCAATCCCTTTTCTGGGTATTACGACCGGATTTGTGCCATCAAACTTAGACAATCGAAAAATTGATTGTGAAAATTGAACATCAGGAAATGTACTTTGTGAGTACAGGGATATGGGATTTCTTTCTTTTATAACATCTTTGCGCAAGAAATTGGTGTTGGTACGCATCACTGCCACAAATGGAAAAGTTAAGGGGGGGTTAAGAGAAAGAATAAAACGCCTTAAAGTCACTGGAGATTAACGAGTTCCTCACCAGATTTAATTTTAATCCATTGATAGGATTAGTATACTAAAGAACCGGTTCTCGGTTCATCTCACGTTTGAGTCCGGTCAGATATATTCGCACTGTACGAAAAGCAGCTGACACCATGGTGGCAGGGAATGTAAAAAAATAATATCATTTCAGGATTTTACCTCCCACTGTTGAGAGAAGCCCTTTCTCATCTTTCTGAATTTTTGTCGGTCGTGTGCAATTTGTTTCCAATTTTTAGCATATTTTTCAAGATCATCTCTCCATCTTGTTTTGGTCTTCTTTTCGGGCGTCTTCTACCAGATGGATTCCATTCGGTAATTTTTCTGTTCCATTTATTTTCCTGGAATTTTGCCACATGTAATTTGTTGACTCAGATAGATATATTTATCTACCATTTCATTTTGTTTGTTGTCAATTGTGACGTCTAACATGTCGACCTATGATTGGTTTGTCATAACTTTTGATTTTCAAAGATTTATTTTTAGGCCTTTTTGCTTTCATGGTTACGTTTTTGAAGCATTGTTTGAATCTCTGAAGATTTTTGTGGGGATAGGACGGGAATAATTTCGAAGAGATAATATCTCCTTGTCTTACACATTTATGTAATTTAAATATGCCTGAATCTTTATGCAATCTAATGTAAGATATCTGCAATTTTGTTGTCTGTATTCTATGATATTTATGTAGACCGTATATATAAGTTGATTCTCCAACGCTGTTATGAATGCTGGTGTTATTATTGAATCAAATGATCTTTGGTAGTCTACAAATACCAAGCATAGAGGTATATTGTGCTCTGAAGTTTTTTCAATGAGCTGGTTGAGAATATGCATGTGGTCAATCGCTTAGAATCGTTTTTTGAAGCCAGCTTGTTCTCTCGGTTGTTGGTCATCAAGCTGGTTTTGTAGTCTGTTAGTAAAGATTCTTAGAAAGAGTTTATAGACGCACGAGAGAAGGCTGATTGCTCTATAGTTTGTAAGCTATGTTTGATTACCTTTTTGTGTAGGAGGATTATTATTGCACTGTGCCAGTCCTCCAGAATCTTGCCTTGTTATAGTTAATCCACAAGGACATCACCAGAATATTTCAGCAAGTCGAAGGGATGTTGTCCAGTTCTAGTCCTTTGTGGCTCTTAATTTGATTGTTTGCAATTTCAATTTCTGATTTGAGAGCCGCTGGAACATTCTTTCGTGTTGTTGGTTGGTTGTAGTTCTGTATGGAGTTGTTGCTTGAATACAACTTTTCATAGTACTCTTTATGTCTTTTAACTATTTCTCGATCCTGGAGGATCTTACCATCTTCCACTTTTATAGCTCTTATTTGAGATTTTCCTTTCTGCTAATTCAATTTGGTGTTTGTTTCTTTAAGGTGTTTGCGCTTCTTCATTAGGATTAAGGTTTCTTCTGAAAGTTTTTGTTTTCTTATTTTGTGTTTCCTTGTATTTATCAGCACTGTTTGTCATGTCTTTCATCAAGTTATTGTTGATGGCTTGTATATTACTCGTGTTATTGCGGTCAAGGGGATTTTCATGGTATGCTCTTTGATGATGGCGCTGGAATTATGTAACAAGATTTTTCAGGGTCTTAATGGGCTTATTTTTAGAATTGAATAGCTTTTTTCTTTCTCTCTTTCTGAACGTTATCTTTTATCCTACATCTGATCATGCTAAGGTTACCGATTTTTATTTCATTGATGACTTGGAAATTGTTTACCGTTATTTATTTTCGACTAGCATGTAATCAATTTCATTGTATATCTCATAGTTTCGGCCTCTCCAAGTCTATCTTTGCTGTTTCATCTTTTTCAACATAGTGTTGACAATTTTGAGATTTTAGGCCAGGGTAAAATCAACCAGAACCTGTTCCCTTTGATTTCGTTCCCATATTGAGAACTTTCCTATTACCTTGTACGACTTTTGCATTAGTCTCCCATGACGTTTTGTTTAAGCTTGTCCTGATGGAATCATATAATCTATCTAATTTTTCCTATGTACTATTAGATGTCGGTGCGTACACCTGGACAACTTTGAGGTTGTACTTCTTAGAAAGTCGTAGGTTTATGTAAGCTACTTTTTCCGATATACCGTGAAACTCTCCAACCATTTATTTTGGTTCTCTATGTATCATGAATTCACCGCCATGCTCCCTTTACTTGTCTTTTTCTTTATGGTAGACTAGGTGATGATCACTTGTTTCACTGATAGCTTCCACATATCGTCGGGTTTCACGCAAACCAATTATATCCCATTTAATATCATAATTAACTTCGGTGAGGAGTTCTATGGGATGTACCTCCTTAGATAGTGTTCTGCATTTGTAGTTTGATATATACGAGTCTTTATTTAGGTCTTTGATGTCGTCTTTGGGATTTAAATTTTTGTAGGCAGTCACAGTTTGACTCATTGCACCTTAGCCTATACAAGCACTGTGGTTGATGTAGTCAGTTGCAATCTGGCTCACAGCACCCTGTCTACACAAGCACTGTGGTTGGACCTTATTTTAAATCCACTAAGCCAACAGGAACGGCCGACATTTCCTAGGATTTTTCATCATGACTCTGTGAGGCCTCTAAAATGTGTTTTCCTTAATTCACGGCAAGCCGAGGAACAAATAGAGAGTCTTCTCTTTACTATCTGCATTCTAAAGCTTAACAGAGTAAATGTGGTTTCTGATAAAAGAATGGCGTTCAGATTGTGGCTGCCTTCCCAATCCTTAACCCCACCCCCATTTCATTTAGGCAACATAATATTTCAAAAATCTATGGACTACGCCCAGGAGTATGGCCATGTTGTTCATTGGTGCTTTACAATTTTATTATAAACTCCACTCAATAGTATGTCCCACCGTTAACTAAAGTATAAGAATTGTTCCAATCTCCTCATTCCGCCTCCACCTTATTCGCCAGGACCAAGCTCCGAACCATGAAGACTTCTCATCCTCTCTCCAATTCATCCATCCGCTGGAAGAATAACGGTGCCCAGCTCTTGTTATTTCGTTGTAAAAATTAGAATAGAATCAATTTACGTTGCAGTGATCGACTTTGAATTTATACCTGCGTATCAAATGATAAATTCAGGTTAGACCGCATCAGATAATTACGGACGATAAAAACAACGAAAGGCGATGGTTTTCGGATGTAACGATGTAACTTAAATCTCGAGTTATCTCGGACGCCCGCAGCAAAAATGATGTCCCCAGAGTGACCGACACTTGAGTTTCCCACGCGACATTCATCAGTGCCACTTGCAACACGATAATCTATTTGCTTCAGCATGGCTCAACCTGAAAATTAGAAGAAACCACATGCAACCATCGTTATGGACAACCACATAGAATCCGTAGATCGTAGCCTAGTGGTTAGCACAGTGGCCTGAAAAACAAAAGGGATTGATGACAGAGGTTTGCCCAGCAAATATTTATCACTTTCTTTAATGAATACATGAGTTTATATTAAATCCGTTTGCGATCTGTCTTCCTTCCTTTTTAATCTATGTTTGATCTTGTTAGGACTTTAGGGTCCTTGAACATATATATATATATATATATATATATATATATATATATATATATATATATATATATATATAAAGAAATGAACCATTTAAAAGCTTAAGAAAGCAAATAGGATAACCTTTTTAACCTCTCTATGAAAGTGAAAAGGGAGTTGGATTCGAAATTATCTATATATCTCTCTCTCCCTCTCTCTACATATATATATATATATATATATATATATATATATATATATATATATATATATATATATATATTGTGTGTGTGTGTGTGTAGGGAATTGGCTAAGGCGCTTGGAAAGGAATTTTATTAAGATATTAAAATCTATTCTCAATTTCTTAATAACTACGTATTACAAGATGAACCACAGCTGACTGAAATTAATTAATTCAAGGGTGGTCATGGTTTCATAGCTTAATTCATGAATATGGGAAGAGAATAATTACAAGGCTGATTGAATAATACTAGTGACTGAAGATTTCCTTGTTTAATTGAAGGATGAAAAGCGGATCCTACCTAATTTGACTGATAATTGGTTATACAGGAGATTAAAAATACACCTCGTAACACCTTATGCTGAACCTATTGATTCAGCCAATAAGCTATATTCAAATCTTACGTAATTATGGTCTTGAACATTATAGACCGTCATTGGCCGAAACAAATACGCGTTCCCTGTACGCGTATAATCTAAATAGAAAGATATTTGTGATAGTCAACTCCATTTTTCTACCCAGTATTTTTGACAATGTCATCCGTTCTACTAGTTACCCCCTCACTCGTTATTGTTATTTTTAATACTCCATTATTTATCATCACTGTCCGATATCCATTCACTCTTGTGCATTAGATATTCCTACTTCCATCACCTACTGTTAGATTATCTCAGATAGCCATCGTGCCTCAGCCTTATTCAACCTAGATCTAAACTCATACTTGTGAGTTTTAATTTAAGAACAAGATTTATTTCTCATTACACGTCTTTTGAAAGCCAGGAGGCGTTTCCTTTCCTTGCCCTGAAAATGGTTCCCATTGTTGAGCACGACCGGCTGACACTCTTTCTTTAATTGTCGTCGTTCCACTCGATGGGCTGCGTATATATATATATAATTAGGTAAAAGGCCATGTTGTATGCAGGTACTATTGAAGTCGATAGCTGTGGCAGCGTTATTAATTTTAACTTGTATTTTCCTAATATTTCTTTGAAGTTTTTTAATGGAGTCTTCGAGGCGAGAAAAAGCATCTGCGAATGACATTCTTTATTCCTAGACATCTTTCGACCGTATTAGGTCATCTTCAGGGACTGAACACTAATCCCAACCGACCACGTCGCCATCACGACTAAAATATCCTCAAGCCCAATACAGATACCTGTCAGGGAGAGAAAATGTTTCTCCCGAGCAAACTGGGAAGAGTATCGTACCCTTCTCTGTTAGTACAGACCTCAACCACTCCAAGAAGCCACTCTGGAGTAGATCGACCAGGAACTGGCAATGTTAACGGGGTTGTTCCGCGCAACAGTACTCAGAACAACCTACAAAATGTTACCAGCACCAAGGTGGACACAGGAACTATATGACCTAACGGACGAATACAAAAGACTATTTGAAGAAATTAGACTGACTGGCACAGACAGAGTTAAAAGCAGACGGTTAAGAACACTAAGGAATAAAATGAAGACACACATAACTGAACAACAAACAGCACTTTGGAATGACTTCATAGACAAACTAGACGAAGAAGTTGATCTCCAAAAATTTTGAAATACACTATCAAGATTAAATGGTAAGCCACCTGACAAAAACATACTCTTAACAAAGACAACGGGACAAAAATGGACGCTACAGAAATGGAAGAAGAGTTCAGAGACTACTGGAAGAATGTATTTACCATCACACCAGAAGAGAACTAACACTTTGATCTAGACTTTGAGGAACACATTCACGATCAACTAAGACAAGAACTAGACAGGACACACCCCTTAAACATTACAAGTGCTGACAGAGAGATGACTGGTTATGGAGGGAAGATTACGAAAGAAGAAATCCTAACAACGCTACGTACCTTCAAACAGAGAGCACCAGGTAAAACGGAGTTGACTAAACTTAACTTCTTGAATGTACCACGTAACATCTTAGAGGGGCTGGTCAAAATAATGAATGTGTGCCTAAAGGTTGGCTATTTTTCGGACGAATGCAAGATCGGTAAAATGATCTTCATTCCAAAGGCCGGAAAACCGCCGGACACACCAGCAAACATTTGGCTAACACCCAAATGTGAACAGAACCTCGCCCTCAGCGAGCGCACCGTACTACCTATGGTAGTATGGTGTTAGCCACAGGACAGGAAAGGTTCTCTCTACGAAAGAATTCTCACTTGTTAGGCATCACTCTATTAAGTGTAAAACTGAAATCACAACGGACGATTTTAAAATCTTAAAAACCATCCCTGATCCCATATCATTAAGGATTCTTGAATCCATGTCTATTAAATACCTTTCTCCTTCCTTAAATTCCGATTCTTCTTCTCATCCACTACTTCTACTCTAAACAAATATATTACCAACCTCTTAACCTTCTCTTTCTTCTTACGCTCCTCGCCCTTTCTCCCCAGTTATTCTCTGATTGTTTAAGGTTGGTTTATCCTGATGTGTTTCCTGTGTTTCCCCAATCGTTAATTTTTAACTCGTAACATAATAATCCTGAAATTATTAATTACCTGTAAATTTATCGCTATCCCCCTCCTTAATTAACATTAAATACTTTCCATAAATTCGTCATTTTGATTATCAGTTTGGCTCTTAACTAAAATTGTTTTCCACAAATTGTATTTCTAGTACCCGAAGATGGGTGAAAAGTTCACCCGAAACGTTGTATCAAGAAAATGAAATGAATTTCCCTTTATACGTCCTTTCGTTAATCCTTCAAATTATATATATATATATATATATATATATATATATATATATATATATATATATATATATATATATATATGCATATATGAGTGCAATTGTAATCTTATATGGGTGTATATACTTTCCTTTGACAACTTATTATATCCATTGTCTGACTATTTGTCGCTCCGATCTAGTTCTCTGGCAAAGGAGGCAAAATAAAATAATAGTTTGAAAACGTGATTCTTTTAACGGCGGTCAACTCGGAGACGCCGAGATGTCGGGAGTATGGTTTCCGGCTGAAGTTCCACGTTAATCGCCGGTTTCTTCATTTGAATAATGACGGGTTCGGCCATCCACAATCTTCTGTGGTTTTGGAGTCTCAGGTTGATGGAGGTGTCCTGATTCAGTTTTTCACGGGTTAGGGTAGTGCCATGAGAGTAGGCGTATTTTTTTAATCGCGCCATCTTGAAGGTGAGATGTCAGTCGCCCTGATACGGTTGTGGACGTTACGCCAATATACTTTAAATTGCGGTGCTCGCAGTCACCGGCTTTGCACGAATATTCGTACACGACGTTAGTCTCCTGGAGTTCGGTCGTCGGAAAGAGACATCTGTTCTTCATGATGCAACTACTTGTTTTCTTGGTCTTATATATATAATCAGATTTATATCCGTATTAGGGTCGGTTGGGATCACATTACGATGAATAATGGCTTTGAGAGCCTTTTCGTCTTCACGATAGCCGGGTTCATATTAGCCTTGTAATAAAGGTCGATATTATTCTTATTCGGAGTAGACCTGACGCCAGGACCA
The DNA here is from genome assembly GCA_963969495.1 of Ceratothoa steindachneri. Taxonomy (NCBI): domain Eukaryota; kingdom Metazoa; phylum Arthropoda; class Malacostraca; order Isopoda; family Cymothoidae; genus Ceratothoa; species Ceratothoa steindachneri. The sequence continues at coordinate 91,845,468 of OZ018317.1, read as the reverse complement.
GCAGTCAAGTTCATTTTCTCTTTCATGGTGGCATCAATGGATTGTTGTGGGTAGCCGTTGTTAACGAGAACTCGGGAAATCCTCTTAAGTTCGTCCGAATGAGAAATTGCCCTGTTAACTAAGGCATTGATGACTGATCTCTTGTAACGTTCAGAACACTCAATAGAACCGTTTAAGCAGAAGCACAAGTTCGTGGCCTTAACGTATACTTGGGTCACAAATTTGGACTCCTGGGCACTTATGAGGATATCAAGGAAAGGAAGGGATCCTTCATCTACCGTTTCGTGGGTGAAAGTCAGATACGAATTGTTCTTGAATGTTTCAACTAGGCCGTTTCAAAATTATGTCATCGATATAGCGCGCGTAGATGGGAGGCTTGGGCGTTATATTACTTTTGAAAATCTTGTTCTCAACTGAGCCCATCTAAAAATTAGCAAAGGGGACGCTATATAGTACAGGATATATATATATATATATATATATATATATATATATATATATATATATATATATATATATATATATATATATATATATATATATATATATATATATATATATATATTATATGTATATATGCTAATTTGTTGAAGACCATTGCGTATTTTGCCTTAATTAATTTCCTTTGGCAACTTTCTCTTCTTCTAACTATCATCTTATTCCATTTTGTAGATGGTAGATTACTTGTCCAGTATTCATCTCTTTTTTAAGTAAATGTGTTTGGTAAAAAACAAACTAAACTGCTAAGCTTTCGATCTTATTCGATCATCTTCGGGGCGTTTTGAAATGTTCTTGCCTCCTTTACCGATGTAATGAGTGGAGTGAGGATCTGACAGGATAGAGTGGAAGAAGATAAGATAAGATAAGATAATAAAGTTAGAATGTGTAGAGAGATTGATATAGGAAAGATAGAAATTAAAGTGCTGTGTGTGTTAATGTGTGTGGGAAGATGTGTTAAGATAATAGAGATTTGTTCCAGGTTGCCTGGCTAACTCTTTCGTTTTTCTCTTAATTTTATTATATTTTTGTGATACTTTGTTATTTTAGCATTGGAGCCTTTGTTTTCTTTTGCTCAATAGAGCGTTTGTATCATTTTATTGTTTTTTATTTATTTTTATTTTTATTTTTATTTATTTATTTTTTTTTATTATTTTTTGGGGGGCTATTATGTAAAGACAATGGTTCTTCACCGGGATTCACATTTGGGTTGTTTACTTGCTACTCGTAATCGGTTGTCCTTTCAAGATGTTGTATTATGGTTTACTACCTATAGATTGAGTTGGCGTTTATTAACGTTTTTTTTTAGGCTACCGTTGAAGCGTTGTTTATAATGCGTACGATGGATTTGATCTTCTTGTACGATGCTTTGATTTATTATATTCTGTGGAATCGTATTTTTAATCTTTTCCCACAGCTTTCTCGCTCTTTTTTCTATGACTATATTTATGGGTTCAATAGTAGATCAGCGGTGGAGTTCTTCTGCTGGTATGTAGTCTAGTCTTCCTGTGTTTGTTATTAATCTAGTGGCTTGATTTTGGACTCTTTGGAGCTTCCTGAATTGGGAGTTACTTAGTGTATTTAATGGTACAATTGGGTATAGGAGCTTGGGTTGAACTAGGGCTAGGTATAGTTTTCTTTTATTCTTGATTGAAAGTTGCCTGAATCTGTATACCGCTGATAAGGTAGTTTTTTCTTCTATGATTTTTTGCGGTAGGTGACTTGTATAGCCGTTGGTTGTTATTTTTGGTCCAAGGACTTGCCCTTCTGTTGAGAAAGGATATGCCTCTGCATCTACGTGTACAGTAGCCTTTTTTCTTCTGCTCATGAGGATTAGTTTAAATTTATCCTTTTTAGTTTTTATTTTATTTCTCTTCTCATAATCATTTAGGTTTTTTATTTCTATGCCTGTTCTTAGGGCGATGTCCTTGGGGTTTTTTCTATCGCTGGTCACTATCTGAGTGATATCGTCCGCTAATTGAATGTACAGCGAACTCTCATCAGTGGGGTTTTGAAGGACGCTATATAGTACACTATATATATATATATATATATATATATATATATATATATATATATATATATATATATATATATATATATATATATATATATATATATATATATATATATATATATATATATATATATATATATATATATATATATATATATATATATATATATATATATATATATATATATATATATATATATATATATATATATATATATATATATATATATATATATATATATATATATATATATATATATATATGCCAATTTGTTGAAGACCATTGCGTATTTTGCCTTAATTAATTTCCTTTGGCAACTTTCTCTTCTTCTTACCACGCTGTGTACAGCGTGGTAAGACCCCCGTTTGTAGGTTGATTGCTTCGCCCGTTTTGCCGTTTATCTGCAATATCGCTTTCCTCTCATCTAGATAGCTGCAGAGTATTTTGGAGAGGTTTACTTCCAGGTTAAGGTCACAGATTTTGGCCTTTAGGCCTTGTCGTAGAATGACTCCCGACGATACCATATATTACACTATTCGTTGAGGGAACTTCCTTAATTATCTTTAGAGTGCGTTTACTGTCTGGCGGCCGATATTATGTATCTTCAAAATGCTTAAGAAGTGGAACTGAGCTCAAGGATAATAATATTGCTATCATTAATAAAATAGAGTTTTATTAATAATAACTATAAACAATACACAAAAACGGAAAATATTGACATAAACAGAATGGAAAGGGTCGTGGAGACTCGGGCTAATCCAAGGAATTAAGGGATTAAAAAAGGTAAAACAAATATAGAGTTAAAGAGATGGGATGGTTCGATAAACAATTTAAAGCACAGGATAGAATTGACAAAAGGGATCAATACTCAAAAGGTGACGTTTGGCTTACGTAACTTTTCATTAGGGTGCAGTGGAAGGTACTTGAAGGAATATTCGGTCCACTGGCGAGTTCCAGCCGAAGGGGGGGGGGGATAAAAGGATCCTGACGAGGCGTCTTGGAAAGGAGAACCGTTACTCGACGAACGGCTTGAAGAACAATGGCTGTTCTACTTTGTTCTCTTCTGAACAAAAGGGGGATGAGAACCATCTCTTGTCTACGGGCTCAAGAACAATGGCTGTTCTAATGTTGTTCTCCTTTGAACAACAGGGGAGGTGAGAACCGTTTCTTGGCGAAGGGCTCAAAACGAACAATGGCTGTTCTAATGCTGTTCTCCTTGAACAACAGGGGGGGATGAGAACCGTTTCTTGGCGAAGGGCTCAAAACGAACAATGGCTGTTCTAATGCTGTTCTCCCTTGAACAACAGGGGGGGGGGATGAGAACCGTTTCTTGGCGAAGGGCTCAAAACGAACAATGGCTGTTCTAATGCTGTTCTCCTTGAACAACAGGGGGGGGGGATGAGAACCGTTTCTTGGCGAAGGGCTCAAAACGAACAATGGCTGTTCTAATGCTGTTCTCCTTGAACAACAGGGGGGGAGAATGAGAACCGTTTCTTGGCAAAGGGCTCAAAACGAACAATGGCTGTTCTAATGTTGTTATCCCTTGAACAACAGGGGGGGGGGGGAAGCCTTGTGGACTTGACGTCGGAAAGGCTCGAACCTTTGGCACTCAAGGAATATTGTCCTCCTTCTGGACAAGTGATGGTGAATCTCGAGGTCGAGGTCCCTTGGCGCACAAAGGGAGAGAGGGTCGTGGTGATGTTTCGCGACGAAAATCTGGATCTCCAATCTGATCTTAGTGGTAAAGTTTCCATATAAATAGCCAGGACATCTCCTTGGCTTGGGGGAAAATGGAGTGAAAGCTTGGAGGGAACGCACAGCCGGGCCGGCGAACAATGCCTTATCTGTTCATAAGCCTAACTCGATCTGGCGAGGTCAGCGTATGGGGGTGAACGGGGGGACGATAACCTCCTTGTTTAAACATTGGCATCCGGTAGCTGAGATAAGACTCCAAGCCTCGAATCGAAGATGCACGTGGGCAGCATCGTGGTTTTTAATAATATGGGATAGGAGTTGAAATTAACTCGTTCTATCACACCCCTCCATTCCAGGGGAAGTTGTCACTTCGAAAAAAAAGAGAGAAGGGACAACGATAGAGCTCCGTTGTGGGGAACTCGTTTTCTTGTACCAACCGTACCTTCCTGCACCTAACTAGTATTACCTCAATACATATGATTATTTTGATCTTTAGATTACAGGGGAAAATAACCTTTAATACAACTTAATCGAAGAAAAAAAAAGGGCATGGAACAATGAAATGATATAAACTTAGTACATACGGGACAAAATAATTTATACGTAAATTAATAAGAACAAATATATAGGCATACAAAAAATTAGACATTGAGCGTTACAAAATACAGACATATATATTAATTAATTATATTACAAAAGAATCTTAAATTAAGTCGTACAAGACGGTATATACCTACATAGAGATACTAATCCTATGAATACAATTATTCTACGCTATTCGGTAACGCATTTCTACTGAGGGCGTCAGCGACCTGGTTATCGGAACCTTTTATCTAATTTATTTTAAACTGATACTCTTGCAAGAGTAAACTCCAGCGCATGATGCGGCCGTTTGAGTGTCTCAAATTCCTAATATAGGCTAACGGACGGTGGTGGGTTCTTATTTGAAATTCTTTACATATCAAGTACTTCTTGAATTTGTCTATGACCCAGATAATTGATAGAGCTATCTTTTCTCTAGTGGCATATCTCTTTCCGCGTGGTAATAATTGATGACTAGCATATGCAACTGGATGACTCGTTCTGTCATCCACGTATTGAAGGAGTACACCTCCAATGCCTTCGTTGATCACGTCGGTCTTAATCCCAAAGGATTTTTCCGGGTTGGGCAACTTTAAAATGGGGGCAGAAATGAACTTACTTTTGAGCTGATTAAAATGGGAAACAGCGACATCATTCCAACGTAAACGATCGGAGAAATTCTTTTCCTGAAGGGGGCATAGGGGGGCCGAAATTGCAGCGAAATTCGGAACAAATCGCTGATAGGGAGAAGCTGATCCTAGGATCGATCTTAACGGCTTCTTTGTAATCGGGAGGGGCATGTCGGCGATTGCCTTAATCTTGTTCTCGTGGGGACCTAACTTGTTTTGTCCTATTTTGAAACCCAAATATTTGATGGTTTCGTGGGCAAACTGGCATTTGCTGGGGCCAATGGTGAGGCCATTTTCACGCAGTTGCTCGAAAAGAGCTAATAGGGTGGGTAAATGGTGATTCCATTTAATTAGTTCTTGTAGCTGACTCTTCTGACGTGGTGTCAGCTGCGCGTCACTATCCAGGTCAGAGGGTTCCAAAGACTCGCCTGGTAGGGAAGGAGGAGGGTAATCGGCATCAGGTTGGATGCACACTGTCTGGATTACATTAAGGGACTCCGCGGGGCAATCCTCTTCAAGCGCCGATGCTTCGTCCAGTTCTACGAAGGTATTTCCATGGGCGCGTTGGGGGTTCTTTTTTTCTTGGGGTCCAGGGACAGTCTCCGTGTCCTTGTCTGGGGCCTTATCACCTAAGGGTTTTAGTGATTCACACTCCTCTTTTGCCGTCCTAAAGTCCTGGTTAGGGGTCTCCGAGAAATCGGACGGTATCGGGGTTCTGATGGGGACGGGCTCCTGGGCTTCTTTCTTATCTCGGCCTTGAGGAAGGGCGGCCTGAAACACAGGGTCGAAACTTACTTGGGGGCTCTGTCCTATAAGTACGGAACAGAATTTTATGGGTGCTACAATGACTTCAGCCCAGCCATTATAATATTGACACTGCAGGTAACATCTAGCGACGGGGAATCTGTTCGCCCGCCCAAGTTGGTCATGTACCACCGCAAATTTTTCGTGGTTAGAGGCCACTGGGAGGAGTTCGTCGGACACGATGAAGCACGTACATCCTGTGTCCCTGACGAGAGTCAATACTCGACAGCTGTCCACGCTGCCCTCCTCATATTTCAAAGTTCCCGATGAACTTTTACCAAAAACAAAATTTACCTGGTGGCCTGACGGAGGGGGAGAAATTTCTGCTTGGGTCTGCACCACCGGGGGAGCCTGGGTTGCATTAATCTGGTGAACTTGGTGGGCTGGTCCGCTCTTAAGCCTAGAATTTTGGGGGCAATTCCAGCTCATGTGGTTTTCTACACCACAGGTGAAGCATATGGTTGGTCGCTTCGGGAAGAGAGATGGAGGAGAAGTCTTAACGGGAGGTTTGGAGTCCCGTTGTTGGTTTTGGGGAAAGAAGTTTTGGGGTTTTACGGGGCTCGGAAACTTTGTCAGCTTTCCTGGGAAGGAGCGCGAGTCCGTCCTTCTTTCTTCTCGTTGGATTTCTTTTTCTCGTTCTTCTCGTTCTTCTCGTTGGATTACTCTTTCCCGTTCCTCTCTTTCTCTTTCTTTTTCTACCTTTTTTCTTTGAACTTCTGCTTTAATCCGAGCTAATTCAATCTGAAGCTCAGCTTGTCTTATCCGTTCCTCTCTTTCTCTTTCTTCTCGTTGTATTTCTCTTTCTTCCTTTTTTCTTTGTTCCTCTTGAATGTACTCAATTAGTTCTTTTCCGGAGAGTCCACAGGATTCTCCTTGCGCTTTAAAGATTTCAAACTGAGTCATCTTTGCACTTGGGGGCGCACTAGTCAACCAACTAAAATTCCTCGCAACAAGAATTATGCCTCTATAGAATTAGCCTACCTAAATATGGGCACTGACCTATTCGTACTTGGTTTCTCAATCTAAATAACCACTGACTAAAATCACAAAAAAACCACAAACAAATTATTATAACCGTTCCTTGAGCTACTCCAGCTTCTTAAATTTAAAAAAAAGGGGGATAGCAATCGTTAAAACAAAAGGGAACTACTATATTCTATTATTATAACGAATAACACTATGCTTTACTCGACTGAGACCAGTGTTTGCAAAGATATAGCGTTAAACCTTACACACCTGATACCAAATTTAAATAGTATATATATATATGTCGTAGAATGACTCCCGACGATACCATATATTACACTATTCGTTGAGGGAACTTCCTTAATTATCTTTAGAGTGCGTTTACTGTCTGGCTGCCGATATTATGTATCTTCAAAATGCTTAAGAAGTGGAACTGAGCTCAAGGATAATAATATTGCTATCATTAATAAAATAAAGTTTTATTAATAATAACTATAAACAATACACAAAAACGGAAAATATTGACATAAACAGAATGGAAAGGGTCGTGGAGACTCGGGCTAATCCAAGGAATTAAGGGATTAAAAAAGGTAAAACAAATATAGAGTTAAAGAGATGGGATGGTTCGATAAACAATTTAAAGCACAGGATAGAATTGACAAAAGGGATCAATACTCAAAAGGTGACGTTTGGCTTACGTAACTTTTCATTAGGGTGCAGTGGAAGGTACTTGAAGGAATATTCGGTCCGCTGGCGAGTTCCAGCCGAAGGGGGGGGATAAAAGGATCCTGACGAGGCGTCTTGGAAAGGAGAACCGTTACTCGACGAACGGCTTGAAGAACAATGGCTGTTCTACTTTGTTCTCTTCTGAACAAAAGGGGGATGAGAACCGTCTCTTGTCTACGGGCTCAAGAACAATGGCTGTTCTAATGTTGTTCTCCTTTGAACAACAGGGGAGGTGAGAACCGTTTCTTGGCGAAGGGCTCAAAGCGAACAATGGCTGTTCTAATGCTGTTCTCCTTGAACAACAGGGGGGGATGAGAACCGTTTCTTGGCGAAGGGCTCAAAACGAACAATGGCTGTTCTAATGCTGTTCTCCCTTGAACAACAGGGGGGGGGGATGAGAACCGTTTCTTGGCGAAGGGCTCAAAACGAACAATGGCTGTTCTAATGCTGTTCTCCTTGAACAACAGGAGGGGGGATGAGAACCGTTTCTTGGCGAAGGGCTCAAAACGAACAATGGCTGTTCTAATGCTGTTCTCCTTGAACAACAGGGGGGGGATGAGAACCGTTTCTTTGCGAAGGGCTCAAAACGAACAATGGCTGTTCTAATGTTGTTCTCCCTTGAACAACAGGGGGGGGGAAGCCTTGGGGACTTGACGTCGGAAAGGCTCGAACCTTTGGCACTCAAGGAATATTGTCCTCCTTCTGGACAAGTGATGGTGAATCTCGAGGTCGAGGTCCCTTGGCGCACAAAGGGAGAGAGGGTCGTGGTGATGTTTCGCGACGAAAATCTGGATCTCCAATCTGATCTTAGTGGTAAAGTTTCCATATAAATAGCCAGGACATCTCCTTGGCGTGGGGGAAAATGGAGTGAAAGCTTGGAGGGAACGCACAGCCGGGCCGGCGAACAATGCCTTATCTGTTCATAAGCCTAACTCGATCTGGCGAGGTCGGCGTATGGGGGTGAACGGGGGGACGATAACCTCCTTGTTTAAACATTGGCATCCGGTAGCTGAGATAAGACTCCAAGCCTCGAATCGAAGATGCACGTGGGCAGCATCGTGGTTTTTAATAATATGGGATAGGAGTTGAAATTAACTCGTTCTATCACAGGCCTGGCAACCACACTTTGTCGAATGCTTTGGCAACATCACGAAGCACAATGTCAACTCTGATGCCCCGCGCAGTGGCAGTAGCAATTCTTTCGGTAATGATTGCCAGCGCGGTGTCCGTCCCTCGCTTGCTCCGGAACCCCTGTTGTTGTGGGTTGTATAGGTTGTTTGTGTTAAGATGGTTGATCAACCTTTCATGAAGGAGCTTTTCTAGGACTTTACCTAGAAATTCTAGGAGCGAGATAGTACGGAAGCTTTCGACTTGATGTTTCGGTTTGCCCGGCTTCGGCAGGAAGATCATCATTGCCGTTTTAAATGCTTGGGGAAAGTATCCCATATTTAGGCAGGCATTGAAGATCTTCACTACCGATTCGTGCACATTATCTGGGGCATTAATTGAGTGAGCTTTAGATATTCCACTTTGCCCTGGAGCCTTTTGTTTGAATGATTTTAAAGCTGTTAGGTATTAATTCATAGTAAATGGCTTTCCTCCCCCCAAGGGATTGTCTCTTTGTTCATCGACGTTTCTAAACGGTATAATTAGTTCACGTTGTGTTGTCAGGCTACGTATGATTTCCTCCTCATAGTTTAGGTCGAAATTTTGATTTTCTCCAGGTGAAATAGAGAAAATTTTTGTCCAGTGCGATCGGAAGTGCTCTTGTAATTCTTCATTTTGCTCTACTTTCTTGTTCTGAATTTTCAGACTTATTTCATCTTTTTGATGTGATCCGCGTAGTTTCCTGAATTGTCTCCAGAATTTCCTTGGATCCTTTTCTATCTCCATCTTACCTATTATGTTATCCCAGAGCCTGCCTGAATTCTCCTTGATGAGGATGTCTATCCTGCTTCTAATTATGATGATGTTTCGATACCTTTCAATCGTATGGCCCGATACCCTGATTTCCTTTATTATAGTTTGAAATGCATCCATTTCATTTTGGATCTCTTGGGTCCATCGTGGTGCAGGTATGGTTCTGTATTCTATTGTTAGGGTGTGTAAATTATCCGCCTCTCTGATTCTACTGGTGATTAACTCTAGTTGTGCATCTATTTCCTCTTTATTTTGGTTGTTAAGGGATCCGGTTTCTATTGTGTTTAAGTATTGTTTGAATCTATTCCAGTTTGTTTTGCTGGTTGCTTTTCTTCGTGATATTTTTATTTGGATGGGTAAAGTTGAGATGGTGGTAATTATGCTTAAATGATCGGAGGGAGTTGCTGGGCCTGGCTGTGTGTGGTGATTTAAGTTGAAATTTTGATTAGTTAGAATAATATCTGGGGTAGTGGAGGATCGGACTGTAAAATACGTAGGGAAGTCGGGCCCTTCTCTTTTTAGTAGGCCTCTTTGCATCAGGAGATGTAGGGTTTTTCCCGTACCTTTTGTATGGGCTGTGTACCCTGCTTCCCTGCACCTTGCATTAAGGTCACCGGCTAGAAAGGTTGAGGCTTGTCTGCGGAATAGCTTGATGAAATTGGGTATCGGTAGGTACGAGCGTCTTGGTGGTTGGTAGGCCCCTGCTATGACCAGGTCTCCTGTAGTCATTTTTATTTTTACAGCTAAAAATGATTCTTCTAGCCCTGTTATTTCAGTAAAGGGTATGCCTTTTTTTTTAATGCCTAGGGCAACCCCGTCGTACCTTGACTGTAAGTGGTTTGTTGTTAATATTTTATAGTTGGGGATTTTTATTGTTTCTGTATCTGTGGATATGCCATGTTCAGTTAAGATGATTATGTCCGGATCTTCCTTTCTTACTATGTTGGAGTAGATTAGGCGTTTTTTTTTCCAGCCGTTAACATTCAGGGTGAATATTTTAAGCTTTCGTTGAAACACGTCCATTATTGGTATTATTGCTTGTTCTTTTCTGGACGGCCTGGGGATCGAGTGCGCCGATTTCTCTTCTTTTTGAATTCACCGCATGAGATGTTACTGCATGATTCAGGGGCGATGAATAACATGCCCTGTTTTAGTGCGTTGTGAACTTCGGTTTCGTCCGCGTCTGCTTCGTATTCCCATCTGAATTTACCCTTGACAAGTCCATCGACTATTTCCTTTTGCTTGTATTGCTTAGGAATGGGGTAAGCATGAGATCCGTATATTTTGATGTTGAAGTGTTGGGTGGTCATTTTTGGTTTTTGTTTTTCTGAGGTCACTTTTGTGCTTTCTTCCTCTGATTCGGTATCCATTTCATTTTTGTCTTCTTCTTCCTCTATTTAGTTATTGGTTTCCTTTGGAGTCATATTCATTTTGTATAACTCATTCGAGGGTGGGTTCTCCGGGAACTACATTTTTTTTAGCCCGTTTTTCTCAAGCATGGTGTTAAGTTCAGTTGCATAAGAACAAGGACTCGCCATGTTCACAAAGTGTGCATGCATTATGCACAGTTTTAAGTCGGGTCTCATGGTGCCCTCAATATTGACCGTTGTGATCCGTGCGGTGGGTGCAGAGATGCCTCCGTTAGCAGTTGCTGCAGCGTAGGTCGTATTTTTTCTCCTTTTTTTCTCTGCCATGATATCGGCCTTCTTCTTCCTGATGAGTTGCTTTTTTACTGGGCATGACATGGCCAGAGTCCTATGTCCATTTCCACAGTTTAAGCATTTTTTCTCTGTGCTTCTGCATTCGTCCCATCTGTGATCCTGACTTGAGCATTCAGAGCAAGCTTTACCTTTGAAGGTACACTCCTTGGTTGGGTGCTTGTATAGCGCGTAGCATGTGAAGCACATTTGCACTGAAACGAACGTTTCCCTTTCTATCTGTTTGGGGGAGATCTTTGTGTAAAATGCTAGGAGTCCTTGTTCGGTGGCTTTCTTTGCGGTCTCTGTCGATCTGAAGATCACTTTAAACACGTGGCTGTGATCCTCTCCATTCTGGTCCCTGAACTTTATTACTTCTTCGACTTTCGCCCATTCTTGTTCTCTTTCTAGTTCTTCTTTTATTTCTTGGGCTGTATGTTCGCCTACCCATGGGTCAAGACGCCGGCACATCACCGACCTCTTTGTTTGGACGTCAGGTGGCGTTCGGGGGGTTAGTCCTATTTTGCCCAGTTTCTTGGCGGCGCCCTCGCTCAAAAGGTGATCGAGATCTTTCTCCGTGTCACATAGAGCCACGAAGCCATTATATTGGTCTTTAAGCCGTAGGAGGTCCACTCCTATATCCGCATATATGTACTTAAGCGTCTGTTCCCGGGAGGGTTTCTCCCGGCTGGGGAGGATGCGAAGGAGAACCCTCTTCGCTCCTTCTCGGTCGTCCATTGCGGTTGGGTTGCTGATTCCTTCAAGTTGGTTGTGGATGTTCCCCGCTGTATTTCCCTTGCTGTAGGGTCCGATTCTTCTTTTTGGAAGGGTTTTAAGGGGTATTTATTTCGTCTTGGTTAAACGTAACGTTAGAGCAAATGGGCCACTCCTGTGAGTGGAATTTTAAAATATTTTTAATGTGGGATTCCAGCTTGTCGCTTTACTGTTGATGGCCGGCTTATCTTCATTTATTAATATGGCTTCTAAGATGTTCAGCTTCGCTTTATTAACCTCTTTCTTTTAATAATGGTGTTATCAACGAGCATATCTCTCGTTAGGTTAATATTATGGACACTCTCCATATGATTATTAGGCCCTCCGCTTTGTAGATGCATGGTTAAACGTCTCGTAAGTGTAGTGGTTGTCATGCCAATATATTTTGAGTTTTTAAATAGCTTAGTCTTTATCGGGGCAGATGAATTCGTAAACTATGTTGGTTGACTTGAGATTCGAGGAGTTTAGGCAGATGTTGTTTTTCATCAGGAGATTGCTGGCTTCTGTTGTTTTATAATAGATGATGAGTTGGATTTTATCCGGTTGATTTTTAACCTTGATGTTATGGTTAATAATCTCCTTGAAGTTTTTTTAATTTATTTTATAGGCCGTGGACATCTGTTTCTGTAATACACTTTGATGTTGTTGACTTCTCCATGATTACTTTCAGTTTTATCCGCATGCTTGTAATGGTTATTTAAAAATGATTGGAGTTGTTTTTCAATAATGCTGCTTGAGAAACCATTATTCACGAGTATTTGCTTTACTCGTGTAATCTCTTGGTGGAAAAGTTCCCACGTAGAGCAGCATTTATAAGCTCGGTGGATGTATGAGCCGATTACGCTTATTTTATACCCTTCAGGGCATTCACTCTCCGCATTGAGGCATCTTCCCATGTCCGTACTTTTCCTACGTACTTTAGTGATGTCGCTGCCATTGATGTTTTGAACCTCAATGTCCAAGAAAGGGAGTTTATGGCCTGTGCTCAATTCATAAGTGAACTTTAGCACGGAGTTCTTCTCAAAATTCTTCTTGATGTTAACCAGATGTTCTTTGTTTTGGACATTGATGTAGATGTCATCTACGTATCGGCAATATGTGTGTGGCTTATTTTCCATGATGTCCAATAATCTCTCCTCAAGTTGACCCATGTAATAGTTGACGAAGGATGGCCTTAAGGGTGACCCCATAGCCACTCCATCCACTTGCGTGTATAGATTACCGTCCAGTGTCCTGAACGGCGCATCTGATGTGCATGAACGTAACTGGCTCCTTAAGATGTTTTGGTCAAGATTTGGAGGAGACATTGTAGGATGGTACACGTTTTTTTATAATGATGTCGATGGTCTGAGCGATAAGCACATTCGTAAACACGCTTTCTACGTCAAGGGATGATATTTGTACTGACGGTCTTAGAAGTGTCGATGGGAGTAAGGACGAGTACGCGGGATTAGGAGCTCTAATCACTCTGGAAGAAGTAAAAATGACAATCGCGACCTTTAAACAATAGGTAGCCTGAAATACTGGGCTCACAAAACAAAACTATGAAAAAGCCCCTGAAAATATATTAATATATATTAAAGATCTATTTATTGCATTCCTGAATAGCGGTGCATACCCACGAATCTTTAAAAAAGCGAAGATGGTTTTCCTTCACAAACCAGGAAAAACACCGGCATCGGTCTCAAGTTACAGACAAATATCGCTGCTTAATTTTCTGGGAAAGGTATTCGAGATAATACTGAATACGAGACTGGTGGAACACCTAGAAAACTCAGTGAAATACAACGAGCACCAGTGCGGCTTCAGGAAGAGAAGAGACGCAACTATAGCGCTCATGATCATAACCGAAAATATCGCACAGGCAAAATCTGAAAAAAAAGATATGTGGACATGGTACTCCGGGACGTCGAGAAAGCCTTCGACAAGGTATGGGTTGATGGGTTAAAATACAAACTCCTCCAACTCGATCTCGGCAACCGGATGGAGAGAATCCTGGCTGACTACAAAACAAACAGAGAGGCGTACATTGACATCGAAGACCACGAAGGCCCCAAATTCCACCTGAAAACTGGGGTCCCACAAAGGATGTGCCTGAGCCCCACTTTGTACTCGATGTACACAGCGGAGATGCCACTTCCATTAACACCAGGCTGCATGAATGTTCAATACGCCGACGACATCAGTTAGGTGATCTCCACTCGAGCCAAAAATCCCAGATGGCAAGCCAGGACAACAGAGCGAGAGATACAAAATATAAATAAACTTGAAAAAAGATGGAAAATTAAAACCAATTTGAATAAATTTAAAATAATACCAATAATGAGCGTAAAAGGGACAGGATAACCATCAACGATACAGAATACAGGTACACAGCCGAAGGAAAAGTGCTAGGCCTGCAGATGGGGAAAGAGGATACCGCGCCCACATGAAGGAGAGGATTACCAGGGCTAAATCAGGCCTGAGATTGTTATTCAGCCTGAAACATCTGGAGTAGAAAAAGAAAAAGACGCTCTACAAAGCATTTGTAGTTTCGGTGCTGGTGTATCCACCGATCCCCATCCACCCAATAAATAAAATTATTGAGAAATGTGCCAAATAAATCTGGCAAAAAGTTAAAGTAGATAACCAGGAGATTATAAGAATTCTAGAAATAGAAAACATCCATTACGACCGTCAAGTCTTCCCCCAGTAGTAGGCTCCGTCTACGGCGAGAGGAAGACCCAATAATCACCTAAAACAAAAAACAACAACAAAACAATCGAACAAGCAAAAACTATGACAAAGGCATGAATGCCTGAAAACGAAGACACATATAATAAAGAAGACAGAACAAAATACTTAGAAGTAACCAAATAGCAAACACAATCCCAAAATAAATTAGAAGAATATAAAAAGAAAGAAAAAAAGAGAGCAGCCAGTATCCTGGCATTTTTTTAACTTTCTATTCTCTCACACACACTAACACTCCCCACCCCCCTAAAATACTTAAAAAAACCCTATCATGCTATATTCTCACTATCCCCAATCTTCTCTCACCTCCTCGAGAGAGGACCGTTCTGGACATCGTTCAGCGAGGAGCTTCTGTCATTATACCCTGCCAGCTTTGACGCTGACTCCTTTTGCTGCTGCAACGATTTTTGCTGTCTCCAGACTCGTACTGCATTCGTTCTCCGTTGGAAACCCGATTACCGTGGGCTACTTAAGGGTATCCCTCGTCACTCTACCTCTTTCGCCCTTTGGTACTCCGCCATCTCGACCACCTCCACCCTTGGATACTTGGCCATCGAGTCTTCAGTCACCTTTGGATCCGTCATAATCTCGACCTTATTTACCCGTGTGTTATTCATCCTCTAGATCGCGCCGCCCGTGGGTCCTTCGTCATCTCGATCATCGACTCCGCCCGTTGGTCTCTAGTCATCTCAATCGTCACCACCCGTGTGTTCTTCGTCCCTTGGATTTCCGTCACTTGGGTGTCGCTCCACTGCTTTCGTATCAGGTATTCGGAATATTTCTTTCGTCTTAAGCCCTTTAATTTCTTAAGTGCTCGTGTCGAGACTCATTGCTTTTGTGTGAAGGACGAAGGACGGGGGAGTTATTCTTTTTATACCTCTTACCTAAGTAGTGTAGTTAATTATTTTTAACGGCGCGTGTCATTTCGGCGTAAAGTGTTTAATTTTATAATATCCCTTATTATACGCAGATTTTATTTAATAACGGCGTGTTGTCGTTAGGTGGTTTCGAAGTTTGTGCCCTTTTTATTATTTTTGGTACCCTCTTGTATTCCATTGAGAGGTTATTTTTCGTTTTTGTAAATAATACGGTTGAATTTTCCTGTGTATTTATTTTACCCTTGCGGATATTTGAGCACCGTCCTGGTAACCTTTCTCTTTTGTGTATTTTGGGGCCGAGAGAACCGAGTTCCTCGTTTGCCCTCACATACATACAAAGTAACCTAAGGCTCTTGAAAATAAAAGTTAAATAGTTGCCCGGTGTTTGGGGCATATAATAAATCCATTTGCAATCAATGAAATTGGTTTCACTTCCCTTTTTGTAGAAAAAAAGTCAAAGACTGGAAAAATCCATAATAATTCCGCCAGTACTCTCTCTCTCTCTCTCTCTCTCTCTCTGTATATATATATATATATATATATATATATATATATATATATATATATATATATATATATATATATATATGATCCGAGTTCGAATAGCTTTGTGGCAATGGCACCTTTACCACTTTATTTCTTTGGCTCAAGTGTTTTCCAGCTTGTCGGCTTATATATACAATCAACCCATCTTCTCCTTTTCCACATAGGTCGAGAAAAATTAATTCTTTCCAAAAATTCTTTCCTAAAAAATGATGAATATGACCACTTTATAAATAATTTAACAATTTGAACCTGACAATTCCACCAGTTTATGAATCTAGAGAATTTCAATGAAGGCACAGTGATGGTCAAGCGTGGTTGAAGTTTGTGACTCGAGCCTGATGGAACTGTGATTGAATTCGGTCGATACTTTGTAATGACTATAGTTGAATAATATGATGACGTGCAAGTAGTAATGACGGAAAGTAAAGAAGTTTCTTTTCAGAAGAGATCATGAGGCGAAGTCAGAATTACTCAGAATGAATTTAAGGACGCGTGTTAGTGATGTCACGATACGAGAAGTTATCTGCTGTTGATCAACTTCCGACGAATGATTTTGTGTATTAACATTTTTTGCATTAAGAAAAAAAGCTGAATTAACTACTCGCTGCGTTGTCTCTTTTGGTGGCTTCTCAAAGGAAATAGTTATAGTTTTGAATTAAGGACGGTTCGTGGGAGGGATCCGGCCCAAGTCTGTTTTGTCCGGAAGCAAGAAGTTCCGGGGATTGCCTGAGCATAGCGATGCGGAAAATTCACAAGAAGTAACTAGACATCCAGTTACTTACTGGAATATCTTTATTTGTAAATTAAAAAAAAGAACAATAAGAGTACATAATTAATACTTTGAGGATCTCCCTTTTAACGCCTTTTGAAGCTGGAACTCGCTTAGGCATAGTTAATAAATTCCGAAATAACAGCTTGTCGTATTTCCGGCCATGTTTAGTTTATGACATTCAGCAATTCTGACGCTGTTCCTGTTTGTTTATTTGTTTGTTTCCTTAAAGACTTGCCTAGTATTCCCCGCAAATTCTCTATTAGTTCATGTCAGGCGACTGAATCGGCTAAGAAAGTAGTTTGATGCCGCTTTGTTCCCCCCAATCTCTTGTCCTCTTTGCAGTATGACAGGGGGCGCCATACCCCATGAATAAGCATGTTTCTTTTTCAAGCTGATCATTTGAAAATACTGGTAAAAGTTCCTCTTCAAGAATGCAAATGTATTTATTACAAGTTGATACTTCCATCACACTCCGCCAACTCTGACCTCCCATCATTCCTAATTGCAACTCACACCATAACAGAAAAGCAACTATGTATCACCGTAAGCTGGTACCGTGTTTATGGCAAACTAATGCGGGGGGGTAATCTCCAAACCCTTACCCGTCTACTCGCAAAATTGCGCAAACATTGATTCGAAGTAAAAAATCTTTGCTGTGCCCAAATTTCCAAGGTTTTTCGTTCATTTCTACAGGCCACTCATTCCTCTCCTTACTACTGACCCTAGTTATAGGAGGCTTCTTCCTTGCTGCAGGTCCATAATATCCAAGAGGCTTCTTCCTGGCTGCATGTCCATAATATCCAAGGGGCTTCTTCCTGGCTGCAGGTCCATAATATCCAAGAGGCTTCTTCCTGGCTGCATGTCCATAATATCCAAGGGGCTTCTTCCTCGCTGCATGTCCATAATATCCAAGAGAGTGCAAGTAATTTACTGCTGTTCTTTGACTGACTTGGAATCTTTCTACCACTTCAGTTTTTACCCCAGCGTTGTATTTTCGAACAGTACCAAGGTAATTTTCAGAACGCCCAGGACATCCAGAATGTGCGTCCTTTGAAAATCTGAAATTTCCTTGGAATTTTTATTTTTATTTATGTTTAATAATTACAATATTAAATTCTGAAAAGATCGAAAAATACAAGTCATAATGGCAAAAACAGGAATAAAACCATTTTATCATAAAACTCTGGGTGTGTCTTTACTTTTTTTTATGTAGGGTGTAAAAAAACCTACCTTAACACCTTCTCTCCCTGAATTTTATATGCATTTCATGATCCCGTAGGTGGAACTTGTTCACGATGCGTGGTCCGGAGGCCGAGATGAAGGGTTCATCTGAGATCAGAACCAAAGTTGTCTTAACTTGGGCTCCCATCTGGTAGCTAGACATACCCTGTGTGATTTAACATGGCTCATTTTGAGAAGTTGTGTTTTGGCTTGGGTAGGTACAACATGATCTCTATAATGGAAGGAGAAAAATGTAGTTTTCAATAAATTTAATTATCTTCACTTGTGTATTTATAAAAAGCGAAACCACCGGGGACGCGGCTTCATTAACAAGTTTTTCGGGACGGGAATCGTAAAAAATGTTGAAGTTTAGGGAAGTGAAAATATATAGAAGACATTTCGAGTTGCCCCTCAAAAGAAGACCCCAGCTCTCTGGAACTTATCTCCTCAACCCCTTGATTAGCGAAGTCAGGTCCTTTCGTTCCCTTGTTAGATTTTTGCAGGTGTCCTTGTCAACTTACCATTTTATCCTCTGGCTTCATTAAATGAAAAAAAATTCCTAAAATTCATGGTTGGATCACCTATGTCCTATTCTTTCATGGCCCAATTTCTACAATCCCTACAAAACTACCCAAGATAAAACTTAACTTCCTACATAACATAACATAGCATATTTTCAGGGATGACAAAAGCCACAATGGCTTATCAAAGGTCATCCGCATCTGTCAAAACCCACCTACAAAATGCATCCATAGGATTGTGTCAGATTATACATCTACAATATACAATTAAAATCATACACAGGAATGTGTCAAAAACAAAAAGCATCATCATAAAGACTCGTCAAATTCCAAATCAATTATAATATACAATAATAAAAAACTGCATCCACAGGAATGAGTCCAGAATACCCCCCAAAGTTAACCCTCCCTCCCCATATAATCATCTAATCTGCGTTTGAAAACATTCAAGTTTGGACTGTCTACCGTCTCAGATGGTAAACTATTCCAGTAATCTACCATTCTATTGGTGAAAAAATATTTTCTAACATCCAACCTGCACCTCTGTTTTTTATTTTTTTAAGTGGTGATCCCTAGTCCTATTACTACCTTCCAACTCAAATAACTTGCTAAAATCCAACTTATCCATCCAAGAACAGATTTTAAAAAGCTCAATCATATTTCCCCTCACAAATCTTCTCTCAAATGAGAACATATTTAATACCCTCAGTCTATCTTCATATTCAAGGTGCTTCAGAGAAGGTATTATTTTTGTTGCCCTCCTTTAAATTGACTAGCAGGTTGATGTCATGTCTAAAATGTGGTGACCAAGCTTATATACAGTACTCTAAATGTAGCCTAACATACGAGTTGTAGAGTTTAAGGATAACCTCTTTATTCTTGTAGCTAACATTCCTCTTAATGTATCCTAGCACCCTATTTGCTCTATTTTTTGCCTCAATACACTGCTTTGAAAACTTCAGTGACCTATCTACTACTACGACTAAGTCCTTCTTATCCTCAACTGAATTCAGCTAATGCCCATCTATTTCATAGCTAAATTTCCTATTATCCCTTCCCATGTTAAGAACTTTGCATTTTTCAAGGTTAAAAGTCATTTGCCACTTCTGAGCCCAAGCTAATAACTTATTTAAGTCTGCACTTTAAAGCTACCCTCAACTTCTTTGACTACAGCTGCCAATTTATTGTCACCAGCAAAAAATGACACTGCTATTTACAGCCTCCTCAAGATCATTTATATAAACTATGAATAATACAGGGCCTAGAACGGATCCCTGAGGTACGCCACTGAAAACGTCCCTCCACTGTGATCCTACCCCATTCAGCACAACTCTCTTTTTTTTGTCTTTCAGCCATTCAGTTATCCAATTCAAAACTTTACCACATATCCCATGCACTTTTAATTTGTGAACTAGTCTCCTATGTGAAACCTTATCAAAAGCTTTGCTAAAATCTAAGTAAGTTACATCAACATTCTCTCCCTTATCTAATTGTTAAGAAACATAATCCATAAAATCCAGTAAATTTGTTAAACACGATCTACCTCTTCTAAACCCATGCTGAGCATCATTTATTATCATACCACACTCTAGATGGTCAGAAATCCCCTTCTTAACTATCTTCTCAAGAATTTTACAAACGATAGAAGTTAAGCTTACCGGCCTAAAGTTATTTGGGTCCTCTTTAATTCCCTTTTTAAAAATTGGCACTACATTCTCTAATTTCCAATCATTAGGTATTTCTCCAAACTCTAGTGATCTAGTATATATCTTCTCAAGAGCTACTGCAATAATATCTACACCTTCTTTGAGTAACCTAGAATGAATGTTGTCTGCGCCAGTTTTCATTTCACCTTAATTTTCATTTCACCGACTCAATTCTGGTGTTAGCTGTGCTACCCTGAAATCAAACTGTGATCAATAAACCTCTAGGGGGCAATCAACCACACAGAAACGTTTTAAAGATGTGTGAAAAGCGCTCGAAATCTTATCTCAATGAAGGAACATTACTAAGAAACTCTTTTTTACTGCCATTATCCTCGCACTTCATGCACGACCGATCAATTTCGATAGCCTTTGTGCCTCGGGGTCGGGAATATCAAGGGAAGCACTCAATACTCAGACACGGTCAAGCTCACTACCACAAAATATGTCCCCATTAATCAAGTAAACATCTCAGATAAGACCGGTTAGACAAATTGCCTCAGACGGCTGAGCTTTTTTAGCTCTATTTTAAGGACACCGTTGTGTTGATCAGACCAAATTTTGGTCAAATTTACGTATTTCTGATTTTATTCTATAATGTTTATCTATGTTTCATAAACTATCATACAAATTTTCAGGCTTATATCTACTTTAGTTACTGAATTATGACCCTATTTATAGCAGCCAGTCCGTTCGAGAAAGTGAATTATGATTCAGAATAAAGCACCTTATTTACTATTTATACTTCCGATAATTTTTATAAATACTTGAAATTAATTTTAATATCTGAGCGAAAAATTTCTCTGTTATTTTAGTTTTAGTCTTAGTGAATAAAATTTATGCTAAATGTTATCATGTAATTAATATATAAACAGTTTAGATATATATTTATGAATATTATATATATATATATATATATATATATATATATATATATATATATATATATATATATATATTATAACTATTTCTTCAAAAAATTCACTTTTGTATTTATCAGAGGGATAATTATGAATTTACTTTTAGTTATTTTAGTTTATAATATGAAATGAAAAATCTGGCAGCCACCATGACCCTAAGGATACCAGAATGTTCATGAAATCTTGAAATCATTTTCCGAACTTGTTTGTTGAGGTCAGGTTACGCGATTTGGGCACTGCAAAATGCCATTCAGCAAAAAAACGTCTTCATCTCAAAAACATATCTGTAAAAGGTGTAAAAGTAAGGGCAAATAAGAGTGTAGACCCACAACCAGGGCCTAGTCAAGAAAGTAGCAGATGGCATGATGTAAGTGTTCATTTTCTTGTTACTATTTTTTTTACTTGCATTTTTTTCTAATGTTAAATAGTGATGGATCAAAAGACTGGTGAGACCATATTTATTGGTCGATTTAATCAAATAAAAACCAGCGTGTAGAGAAAAAGTGTGGCAACAATTTTTTGGTTAAACATTTTTTAATTCATTCATAGGTTTTTGGTTATGGATGGAACACAACACGCAACCCCCCACAAAAAAAAAGTTTTGTGGGCATATCACTTTACACAAATTTTCTTGAGGTTTATATATATAAATCAGAAAAATCTAACCATAGTTTAAGTGCATAGGGGCTATATTACATATAACCAAAAAAATATTTGATTTCCTTCAATAGTTTAATTTATTTTATTTTTTTTAAATGGTCAAAATATCAGTATTTGAATGGGGTCCCTGCCCCCCACCATTGAAGGGGTGGCACAAACTTTTCATTTTCTAAATATAGTTTTAGGATATTAATAAACTGTAAAAGAATTAATATAAATGGAGAAATTTCTTTGTACCACCCTTATAACTTCTCAACGGTACCCTTAACCACAAAAGTCTGACGTTTTGAATCTTTTATACGAGATAAAAGATTCGGTATTTCATTTAGACAATAGTTTTTTACATCTACCGAAAAGTGGCTCTATCTGCAAGAATGGGTTGGGAAGGAGATGGTGTTAAGTATTATTAGGTGAAAGATGTTCTTTTACTTCAAAAGGAAACACATTCGCGAATATGGCACATATAAGAGTACAATTCGTACCTTTGAGTGTGTACTCGTTTTTATGAATAACGGGGGCTTGCAATCTTCATTTCAAGAGCCTTTATTTAGGTTTAAGATTTTTTCTATTACAAATTTTGTTACTCATAATTGCCTTTCTATTATCTGTCATTTCCCTTCATCCTTTTGCCTGCTTCCCTAAAGTGAAAATACCCTCGTCGGTTACATCAGTTTCAGGAGAATGGTGCAGTGCAGTCTCCATGTGGTCCCTAGCACCCGCATAAGTCACACCATGCCCTATGTTATGTTCCTTCCATACATTTTCTTTAGCCAACCACTTTCACAACAAGATTATTTGAATACATTTATCGATTACGTGACTTCGTTGGTTTTTCCCTCCTTAGAATAAATTACACAGACCTGCGTTTGAGAAAGTATTTATGTTCCTCAGGATTTCTTTCTGGTTTCTTAATGAAGCAAACCTCCTGAGCAAAAAAATGAAAGTATTTTTGTTCAATCAGGTCAGATTTTCTCATTACAGCATACACCATTTTTATTGAGATTACCTCATTTTTCCTAAAAAAAAATGTCAAAAAACTTTCTCTATCTAATAATACATTATTCTTGTTATACCATAGAAACAGGAATAAACGTATGTCAACTATAATCTTTTTAATAGAACAAAAAACTAAGGAATGCAACATAATAAAGAAAATAATTACAATTTCCAAGAAAAGACGCCCTTGACGATTTTCGTTTGTGCCTCTCATCTGGTGCATCACGCTTCAAGCACCAACAGTAGTCAGCGAGCATGTTTACGTCCCATTTACCCTGGTACCTTGATTCCATTGTTTTTATGTCCTGGTGGAATCTTTCCCCCTGTTCTTCACTGTAATCCCCGCAGTTGTTGGGAAAATAATCCAGATGGGACTGTGAAAAGTGTATCTTTATAGACATTCGAGCTCCCAAATGTTTGAGTCTTGCTAGGAGCTGATTGACCAGGGCAACATATTCTGAGCTTCTTTTATTGACTACAAAATTGTTAACTAGGGCTTTGAAAGCTTACCAGGCAGCTTTTTCTATTTCCGTCATTGATGCCTCAAACTGCTGATCTCTCATCAAGTTCCTGATCTGAGGTCCATCCCAAATTCCCGCATGGAGCTGAGCGTCACTGATTTGTGGAAACTTTTGAAGAAAAAATTTAAAAGCTTAGACTTCTTTATTAAGAGTTTTGACATAATATTTCATTATGCCAAGCTGTATATGCAGTGGAGAAGCAGTATTTTTTAAGGAGGCACTAAAGGTTCAGCTATCACGTTGTTTGATCCAATTCTAAATGCTTCTCGTGGAGGCCAAACCTTCTTCTCATAGTGCATACTATCTGCACGACTGTCCCATAAACATAGGAAACAGGGATGCTTCGTGTAGCCTGTTTGCGTCCCAAGCGTAAGAGACACTACCTGAAAAAAATTTAGCACGGTATGTAAATTCAGTGTAATATTTCTAAAAACAAATTAAAAGTAATATTCCTTAAAAAAAAAAGAATATGAATATGTACTGAAAAATCCTGTATGCCGATACATTAATTAATTGTATTTGAACTAATTAGATATATGTACATCTTATTTTGAGTTCATTGAGTTATTTTGTATACCTTCTCAATTAAGATAAATTCCCCATTAACCTAAAATGATGTATTAACCTATAGGGACACACTTCAACGAAAAAATATAACTAAAAAATGACTCATGATATCCAGATTTGCATTCTTGTAAAATGCAAGTTGACCAAAAGCTGTATACAAGTATTAACAATTGAAAATGAAAATGTCAAAATCAAAAAGCTTAGAAATTGTGGGTAGAGTGATTTATTGCAGCCAGCATTTTTTTCATATTTTCATAACTTTCAGTAAGTTGGATTGAATGGCCTATAGGAACGGAAGCTAACTTATTACCAATATTCAGTAGCACAGCTTTTAAACTTCTACTGGAGGAATCTATGAAAAGTCTCCATTCTAATGGGTTATAGGAAATTCCAAAGGCCTCAACAAGTCCTTTAAATTTGGCGCAGTATACTAAAAAGCTGGAAGAATGTTGTAAAAAATATCATCGAAACTCTTGTTCTCTATTTCTGTACCAAATAAATGTTGTTTCTTTAGCGAGAAGATTACTTTCACGAAGTCGAGAGACAAGAAGTTGTACATTCTCCTTTGAAAGCCCCAGATCCCTGGTCAGTTCATTTAACTGAACTTGAGTGAATGGTCTTGTGACCATATCATGTGTGGAAACCTGATATGACTCAGATGTGTCATAATCTTGGTCAACTTCCATATTAATCTCTTCATAGACCTCTATATGTTCAGGGCGAGAAGGTATAAGAATTCCTGGACCATGGGGCAGGGATTTGATGGCAGAAGGAACATCCGGATATGCCACACTATGTTTATTCTTCTTATTTATACCTGTGGAAAATATAATTACATAAAGGAATTGATTTGGAGTTGAGGATAGTAGATAAATGTTTAGTAAAAGATATGTTCATGCTGAAGTGAACTATGTTAGTTTTTAATTTTATGCTAAGTCTATGCATAATAATGACATTTTCAGGAGCCAGTATAATACAGAAAGCTTAAATACTTGATACAATGCTCACCTTTAAGATTTTTCATGCAAAAATAGCAGTCCGTAGTGTGGTCCTTGCCTTCTCTTCACACCATGGGAACACCAAAAGAGAGAGAGAGAGACTTCTGTTCACCCTGACTGCAGCGTCTTAAACTTATGTAGCATCCCTTGCAGCAGATATGTGGTGCAAAACTTTTATCTTGATCTCTTAGCCTTACTCCAAAATATGCATGATACAAAGATTTAATTACAGGAGAGATTATACATTGCTGCTCGGAAAAAGTCACTTTGCCGCAAACATAGCAAAATCTGTCAGAGCTATTCTTACATTTTCTGTTCATTTTTAACTCAACCACTATTATTATTATTATTTTTATTATTATAATGCTAAGCAATTTCTAACCTGCAAGAATATAAACTTATTTACATAATTACTTAAAATGTACACATAATTTACTGCGAATACAGTAAGTAGTGCAAAAACTATTGAAATTTTGATGTAATATAGGACATGTATAAACTATAAAATTATTATCACCCCCTGTATCACAAACACTGGACCTGATAGAGAAAAACGGATGCCAGTTTCGGATTCAGGAGGTCAATTTTATTAAGAAACACTACAGAAAACCTGAGGTACATTTTTGACGCAGACCAGTGTTATAATTAACCAATTCCTTGATATTTTGGACTAGGAAATCCACTGAGCCTAGGAAGAAGGCCACTTTCGAAACACGATTTCAAAGATATTTTGGTTATCAAATCAGATTAGATATCAACCGAAATCTATATCGATCAAATTCGATAGCAACAAAATACTTTATGGATCAATTTCGATAACAACAGAATTCTATATCGATCAAAACGATTGCAACAGAATTCTATATCAATCAAATTCCATAGCAATAAAATTTCATATCGTTCAAATTCGACAACAAAAGAATTCTAAATCTATTAAATTCGATAGACACATACTTTTATCCCGATTATAGTCGATCGCAATAGAATTCTATATTGATCAAATTCGATAATACACAGTTTTATATCGTTCATATTCTATAGTAACATAATTCTATATCGATGATATTCGATAGCAACAGAATTATGTATCGATCAGTTTCGAAAACTAAATAATTTTTTATCAACCAACTCAATATCTTAAAAAAATTAAACCAAATTCGATATCAATCAAATGCAACCAACACTAACGGGGCAACTCCGCCATAGCGATTTCGAAATGTGGCTGGTGAAGTAAGGGTAAGTGAAAGAGTGTGGAAGATACATAGCGCGAATTCTCCATTATTATTTTGCTTGTTATTTTAGGAGGCAGCGCCACCCGTCTCTTAGCTAAGACGCGTGGCTTCGACCATATAATAAAACCAACATAAAGATTAACATGACAATCACAGGTGTTAGTCTCAACGCCTAGCTTGAAAGGCACGAAACCAACGTATTAAGGTTGTTAACAAACAGGGGAGTGGCTGAAGGCCGGGGAAAAGAGAAACCGATAAATGAGAGTAAGGTTTTTGAAAAGATAAAGGCGGTCTTTTCAGGGGAGATTCTCTAAGCTCAGAGGACCCTCGTTAGTTCACGGTTTAAATGAAACGGGAACGAGATGAGAAGAGGGAAAATTTGAAGGACTGGGTCCGTTATCTCGGGAATGAGAAATTGTGTACTTACCTTGAGTAGCTTCGCAAAAGAGAGCTTACCATCGAAAACCACTGGACCGTACTTTGAAGGGGGGGAGGGGGATGGAACTAGTCGGGAATCTTGAATAGGGAGGTGTTTACGAGGCGAGATCAAGCACAATTGTGTTTGGGTCAATCTCGAAAACGGGAAAGGACCCAGGGTGCGTGAAGGGATGCTTCATTGCCCCGCGTTCTAGGGAGTTTGGGGGCAACAAGGTCAGCTACACGTGCACGTGTGGGATAGCCCGACGAACGCATGGTCCATTTTTCTTGCACAGGTGCGCCCAAGGGCACCAGGAGCCAGTCCTTTTCAGGAAGAAGGAGGGTGGTATCAGAAGTATCTTGTGGTTTTGACACTTTCACAACAAGATTATTTGAATACATTTCTCGATTAGGTGCCTTCGTTGGTTTTCCCTCCTTAGAATAAATTATAATTAACCAATTTCGTGATATTTTGGACTGGGGAATCCAATGAGCCTAGGAAGAAGGCCACTTTCTGGGGTGAAGAACACCGATTGCACGTCAGGGGTATGTGGAAACAGGTACGCATCGCTGGATTCTTTGAACGAGAAGTAAAGTGTGTATATATGTGTGTGTGTGTGTGTTTTGTGCTCAAGACGAGAGAGGAAAAACAAGCGTTGTGAATGGCTGGGGGTGTAATGATAGTTGTAAGTTCCGCCTGCCCCAATTGGGATGAGCACAGCGCGTCCACCAATCGGTGGCCAATCCTCTACGGGCATGCATCCTATGTCCGCTTTCGCCTGGGATTGAACCCGACACCTCTACGCTAGAAATCCAACGCCGTATCCGCTAGGCTAGCGAAAGATCAATATTATTATTATTATTATCCACTTGTCTTCCATAGTCCCTCTGACTTTCGGGTCCCATTGTGGTTTTTCCTTTTCTCCCAACCGTGTGTTACCATGCATACACCAAATGAGACCATTAGATACTAAATCTTCTATTCATTCGCCTTATGTGGCGATAGAGCAAAATAATAACTACTTCGACGCTTTGTGACAGCTACAGCCGGAACCCCTTCAGGTGACCTTTGTAAAGTTGTATTATAATTTATGAGATGTCGGTGATTTTTTTTTAAAATAGAGCATTAGTTTCATTTTAATTTTATACGAGGCACTAAATAAAATAACAAAAGCTTTCGTCATAACATTTTCCGCACTGAAAGATTGAATATTTTTTTAAAAATTCTTATCTCTGAACCTTTTAATAGGCTGGAAAATGTTTTAATATAGCGAGTGTCGTCTCTTGGTTTTGTCCCGCAGCTCCGACTGGTGAAAACCCGTTTTCTTTCGAATTAATTGAGCGAGGGGATTCTTTAGTATTGGTCGGTCCCATTGCAAGTTGGGTCATCGCTTGAGACCGAGGTTTGATGGCAGAATGGCATTTTTTTTACTTGACAAGGAAACTTGTGTCGATAATGGGAGCATTTTTACTTCTTGATTCGTAAAAGAATGTGGAGAGGGACAATTGAACGAAACTGGGTGTTAAATGGGAAGAGCCGATAGTAAAGAAGCCTACAATGACTAAATTCATACAACCAATTGCATTAAGATTGAAAATATAAAGGATGGTTCCTATTGACCGAAAATATATAGAATTTTTAGAGACAGGCCTATTTAAAATCTCCCAAATGACCTTTTTTTATTTTTATCCTATTAGGAGTAATGATCCAACTTAAATTTCAGGTCAAAGGGATAAATAATTATCTAAGTAAAATACCCCTTTTTTGGCCTGACTGATCCTAACTTTGAAAAGTCATTAAGAGTGTCGTGGTTGAAAAGGAAAATGTATGTGTGTGTGTGAGGAGGGGGGAGGGGTCAATTGAGATAAAAATATTGAAGTGGACAGAACGCAGATTTATAGTACAGAGTTGGAAGAATTATCGGAAATTAACTTGTCATTCTGGTGAAATAATGTAGTTCCATCAATCTTCAATGTTCGTTTGAACATGTCCAAAGTGAGGAAATGACGAACAGTGTCTTCAGAAACTCCTGAATAAGAGATTTCTGAGGAACCGGGTGTCATTTTCTTCATCAACAAGCTACAAGTTATTCTAAAATTGTTTACATATCATTGAATAATTACTTTCTTGAAAATTCTTTTATGATTTATTTAATTTTGTGAATCAAAATATAAATTTATAATAAAAACAATCGTGTATCTGTATCTGTATTTTCAAAATTTTGAACCCTACTGTGATCAGATTTGAGTTTTATAAAGCTATCAAACTGTTTAAAAAGAAATGAAGTTGTCTTCCATGAGTGAGGACCACCCTGTTCCGATCAGTGAGATCCCAAACCTCCATCAAGAACACGATGGACAAAGTCAGGCGTAATCCAAGGAGGAGTGCCAGAAAACTTGCTTTGAGGAACAAAGTGAGCCATGTGACCATTGCTGAAAGATGATCTGAAACTTCGTCCACTCAACAGAGCTAAAGGAAATTTCCTTCCCAACCCCACCAAAGAGAAGAGAGTCGAAAAAACAAAGCTGCTACTCACTCCAACGGCTTCCTGATGACTCGCAGCCTCCAGTTCTGTGGACGGATGAAAAGTTGTTCACTGTCTAGGTCTTCAGCAACACAGAGAATGATTTGGTTTAGGCACAAAATAAAAATAAGATTTCAGTTGAATAGCGGACATATTTCAAGAATCATAAGCCAACTTCCGTTTCGGTATGGGCGAGCGGAACTTCAACGGACCAAAAAATATATCATATTCATAAAAGTGTTTCAAAGAAGAATAAACAATTTTATTTGGATATGTTGAAGTAGCGCCATCTCATGGGTGGATGATACCATAGGAAATGCCGGTGTAATCTTTTAATAAGATAAAGAAACCCTTCATACAGCCCCCCCCCCAAAAAAAAAAAAAAATATATCAAGATTGTTGCCAGGCAAATTTTAAGGAATTTTGGTTAAGGGAACTTTTGCCTCTCAGTTCGCCAGATTTGAACCTCATAGACTTTAAGGGGTGGGCCATGTTTTAGCAGAAGGCCTGTACCATATGGATCTTACCAAAGTGTGGAAGTTCTCAAGTACAAACGGAAAAAATGGTGGGAGAAAATTTCAGGGAAATCCTGCGTGCCTTTTGCGCTCGGGTCGATGGTCGGTCATCGACGCAAAAGAAGATCCAATTGGATGTTAATTAGATCATCTCGTAGCATATTTTTATTTCATTTTAGTTTAAAGCAGGGATGGGGAACCTGCGGTCTCCTGGGCCATTATATGCAGACTCCGGTAGGTTATCGAAATAAATTTTAATTTATATAAAAACTATGAATTCCAAGCAGTAAAAATATATAACAGAATATAGCTGCGGAATTCTTATAAAATAGGTACAGTACTGGCTAATGCTAAAGTATCGCGACGAATGTAAAGTGAACGAAATATTACTAACTTTATAAATCATTCACACCAGTGTGTAACAAACACATGTAGACGTAAAAATTAGGAAAATGAACGCATTTTTATGTAATGATGTGTTATTTGCGTTGATTTTTCGCTTCAGTTAAAGCTTTTCCAGCATTCTTCGTACACATACATGAGCAAATTACATACTGCGTAACTATGGAAATACATTTTTTGGTAATTATGGATAAAAGGTGTCAACCTGTATTTGGTCTTAAATTATATGTCAAGTTAATTTTTTGGTGCTAAAACTAAATCTGACAATCATTTGTTGTGTAAATGATTCATTTTAGAGAAAATGAGTAGGTAACAATTTACTTTATGAAATCAGCTGAGAAATGCATTTTTTTCATAATATGAAACAATGCATTTTTAAGAAGTTACCTACCTCATGTTTTTTTCTAAAATGAGTCATTTGAACAACAAATAATTGTCCGATTTAGCTTTAGCACCTAAAAGTGAACTTGATGACATATAATTTAAGGCCAAATACAGGTTGACACCTTTTATCCATAATTGCCTATTTTTTTAATAATGATAAAAGGCATTATAATATGTAGAGATCCCCTAGAATAATAATGTTTCCTCACCATCTAACATATTACTTCGGTAGAGAAACCGAGCCGTTACTCCCCTTTCCCCCTCTTCCGACTTCACCGTTTTTGGACTTGCTGCCAGGTTACCGCAAAAATTCACCGAGGCATGACGCTGAAATTGAAGGCTACTTCCCCCCCCCCCATCGGGCCGGGAGATTACTCATCTATTTTGTAGGTCGCGGGAACAGCTTTTATTGCTCCAGCCGCTGGTCGTCCGTCTGGCCGCTGATCCCTGCCTCTTACGCTTTACCGCAAGGAGACACTCGCTTTGTTACGGCCGATAATGAGGGTTCGAGAAGGTCTTAATCCCTCTTCCTGTTTTGGAGAACTCCGGGTATATATACACCCTCCCAAGGAGTACAGACATATTTGGTTAGACAACACTTCCCCGAAAGTAGTTCAGGTCAACGAAGCTCTCTCCCGAGAAGTATGAGTGACGGTCACAAGCCACGGAAGGGCTGGACATCACACCCGTATACTTGTGTCAGGGAGAAGAGTCTCGTGAGGCCACGTCAGCTTTTCTCAACGCCTTCGGATCAAGGATTGGAGAAGCCGTCCTCCGAAGTTCTTCTGGTGACCTCTTGAGGACAAGAGGCCCGATAGCTCGCTCAAGCCGAGTGTGGAGAAGTCATCTTTCCCCCCCCTTCCAAGTTCGACCGGTGACCTCTTGAGGACAAGAGGCCCGATAGCTCGCTCGACCCGAGTTTGGAGAAGTCATCTCCCTTCCCTTCGAATTACGTCCGGTGACCTCTTGAGGAGAAGAGGCTAACTCCGTGAGTAATCAGATCACCAAGACCTCTCCCCAAGTTTGCCCCACTCTACTCTCGAGGTTCAAAGGAACAAAATTACTCACTACCCTAAATCTACCATTATAACCATTCAATAACCCTAGTTATCAAATTAGTATTCGGAACCTAATTCCATCTTATTCATATACCTATATATATATCTATATTTATTGTTGTGCCTTTTATTTAGTATGTATTAAAAATCTATTTTTGTCGTTGTGTTTGGAACATTCCTTGATCACGCAGCTGCAGCTCTCTATCTAAATCGCACCTTTAGAACAATAACAGTTGTCGCCTTGCTTGGCCTACCTTAGAGCCTGTGTGCGCATATTCCCGTACACTTGTCCATACTACGCATAAAGATATATATATATATATATATATATATATATATATATATATATATATATATATATATATATATAATTTGGCGTAGGGCTTTTGGTCTTCCCCACCTGGTTTTGAAGCACAAAGTTCAATTGATAGCAGCCGCATTACCAAAAATATCTGAACACCAATATATTAGGACAATTTCTTTTTGATTAACGGAAATAACCAATTTTTAAGCCCATTCTTGTGTGGTGTGTCCACAGTTTTTCTAGTTCCTTAAAAGAGGATACTAGCTAAGCGGCAATACTAACCGGTTTTTTTTGTGTGTCGTGAGTCAGATTTCCCCCGTTACGTCCAGGAAGAGGAACGTAACGAACGTGCGGAAAGAAAGGCACAGAGATAAGCAGAAGAGGAAGAGAGAGAAAGAAAAGCACAAAGAGAAAACGAAGAAAGAAAAGCACAGAGAGAGGAGGAAGCAAGAAAAGCACAGAGAGAGGAGGAAGAAAGAAAAGCATAGAGAGAAGAGGAAGCAAGAAAAGCACAAGAGGAAGAAAGAAAAGCACAGAGAGAATCAGAAGAGAAAGAAAGAATTAGGCAGCACGAGAGAGCGATAAGCCGTGACCAAGTAGAGATAAACTCCGTAGGATCTCGAAATTAACAGGCTCAATTGTCCTCACTAAAACTCCCCGCATACAAAGATGGAGAAGATTTTTGCTCTTATTTAACGCACTTTGAGAAGATCTTCGAAGTCAACAATTGGGACTTAAAATCAGATGGTGTCGCCCGGCTACTTCCACTATTGAACTCTTATCTTTGCGACATATTCATTTCGCTTCCTTCAGAGGCCACCCTTGATTATTCAACCCTAAAGGCAGAACTTCTTTCTGCTATTAACATGAATCCAGAATTTTATAAGGTTAGATTCCGCTCCGCGCGAATACTGCCAGGCCAAACCTACAGGCAATTTGGATTCACGCTTCGGCATAATTTCCAATTCTGGCGGGATTTCGCCCAAGTATCAAATGATTATGAGTGTCTAATTGACTTCATTCTAAGGAAACAACTGATGTCGATCCTAGCGAACTAAGGGCATTCGTAGCGGACAGAAGAGAATCCACTTTCAAGGAGTGTGTGGAAGAAGCCGACCTTCACGCTTCCAATCACGACATCTATGCCAAGGAGGTCAAGCAGAACCATCCTTCCTCTCCCAAACACAAGTTTTGGTTTAACCGAAGCCCACCCAAGGGAAACAGCGGCTTCGTAAAAGTACAAGCGCCGAGGAAGTACAGGCCTTACCTGCGGCGAGAGCAAAAAGACGTGAAGCCCCCGTTACTCCCCTCCACGTTTAGCAACTATCCCTGTAGACCAATTCTATGCTTTACGTGTGGCACCCCTGTGCACTTAAGTTACAATTGCCACCCAAATTCTCAACTGAGGACCTCGTCGAGTCACCAGGTCCACCAAATCTCTTCTGCCCTCTCGCCTAATCCGCCAGCCGCATCGCCAGTGCCCCCCTGCTCCCTCTCCCCCGGATCAACAGGTGAATTTCCTGTTCAACAAGAGATCCCCCGGTGGACTCCAGTTTGAAAATGTCGCAGTAAATGGTTGCCTAGTGTCAACCTTGGTTAGAGATACAGGTTGCATTGGTATAGTAGTATCCGACAAACTACTACCCCCCCATAAACCCTCAGCATAACAGGTTCGCGTTGGTGCACGACTTTTTAGGTCATGCCAACAGGTTCCCAGTGCTATGATGCCATATTCAGCGCCAGTACTTCACCGGATGGGCCAACGTAGTCGCGGTCCCGATAAAATTCTGCTCCGTCCATATCGTAAAGAAGCGCACAGCTCTCCCAAAACCCCATTTCTCAGCCGGTCTTTACTAGGGGCCAGGTAGAGAAAGATGTATTGCTTCCGGTACCCCTATCGTCCCCAGACGTCGACCTAGCCACCAATGTTCATTTTGCTGAGGCACAGAAGAATTTTCCCACATTATAACCCCTGTGAGAAAAATCAAGGAAGAAGGAGACTGCAACGGTGCGAGGCAATCGGAAGATCGAATACACCGCGAATGACGTGTTATTATACCGTTCTTCTGTTGAACCAGAGAACCCCCCTACCAATGCGTTGTGTATGCCGAGAACGTATATCGAACCTGTTCTAAAAATGGCTCATGATGGCCTAATGGCCGGACATTTCGACCATAACAAAATGGCAGAGCGAGTTATCAAATATTTCTTTTGGCCAGGCGCGGCCAAAGAAATTATCGACTTCTGCAAGTCCTGTGACCTTTGACAGGTCACCTCCAAAGGGAGTGTAGCCCCCACCCCTTTTCAAAAGACCCCGAGAGTTCCCGAGCCCTTCGTCCGGATCTCAATCGACCTAATAATCCCCATTCGGCGAGGGACACTCCTATACAGTTGGACTCTTGTGTCTGGTTCAAATAGTGTGCGCATAAGCAGACGATGAGTAAGCCCTGCCGTCTCTTTCTTCCCCTCAAACGGAGCCTAACTCCGACTTGGACATGAACCCCAATCTCGCCTTTAATGAGAGGGCTCAATTGTTTGCTTTATTGGAAGGCTTTCCCGTGTCATTCTATCGTCGTTTTGTGCCGAATTTCGTTGCCATAGCCTCGCCTATTAACGACATGCTTAAGAGAACGGCCCCCGATCCAGTCAATTGGACCCCTTCTGCGGAAGATCGCTTCCACTAGTTAAAGGATAAACTAATCTCTGCACCTATTTCGAGATTACCGAATTCTAATAAAACATTCGGGGTTCGTGCCGATGCCTCCCAGGATGGCCTAGGTTGTGCTTTCGTCCAATATGATGACGATGGATTGGGATATCCTGTTGGATATGCTAGTAGAAAGCTGACCCATCGCGAAAGAGCGTATGCCACCATAGAGCTCGAAGCGTTAACCACAGTGTGGTCTATTCGTAAGTTTAGGATGTATCACATAGGTAAAGAATTTATTGTCGAAAGTGATCACAAACCTAAAAAACTGTAAGAGCCAAAATGGCCGTTTAATGCGTTGGAGCCTACTGCTCATGGAGAACCAATTTCGTATCATGTAACTGACAACTCCCTAGCCGATAGCTTGAGTAGGAATCCAATAGAAGACCTCCCTCCACCATCTGAGTGTATAGTAAAATTCGTGTTTCACTCATTTTGTAAATGCTAGTTTCTTTTTTTTTTGCTTTGTTGATGTTGTGTGTACGTATGTATAGATTAAGTTATCTGTGGTTACACATATGTAAATCCCGTGTAGTGTTATAGGTTTTGTTTTTTCTCTTTGTTGGTAAACGTTAAAATTGTAACTTTATAAGTTTCCCTCTTGATGAAATTAGTTGTAGACATTTTTTTCGCCCCTAAGTCTTCCGTGCTGTAAAAATGTCTTTGGATAGGGAGGAGTATAGAGGGATCTGCTAAAATAGGTGTATTTCCCCACCTCCTAAGATATTACTAAGGGAGAGAAAGCAAGCCGTTGCTCCTCCCCCCTCCCTCCGACTTCACCCTTCACCGAAGCATGACACTGCAAGCAAGCTACATACTCGCCGTCTCACCCCCCCCTTCCCCCCATCCAGTCAGGAGATTACTCATCTATTGTGTAAATTTGCCTCGATCAACTTTTACCGCTGCAGCCGCTAGTCGTTCCGTCTGACACGCTGATCCCGGCCTCTTCAACTTTCCCGTAAGGACACGCTCGGTTGTCCCGTCCGATAATGAGGGTTTGAGAAGGCCTCTCTCTCTCTTTCTCTCTGTTTTGGAGAACTCCGGGTATATATGCACCCTTCTAAGGATTAACCACAGATTCGGTCAGACGACGCTTTCCCGAAAGGAGTTCGATTCAACGACGCTCTCTCCCGAGAATTGTTTACTGACAGTCGCAAATCACGGAAAAGTTGGACATTACACTCGTATCGTCGGGTCAGGGAGAAGAGTCTCTTGAGGCAAAGTCAGCCTTTCTCATCCGCCTTCGTCGGATCAAGGATTGGAGAAGCCGTCCTCCGAAGTTCTTCTGGTGACCTCTTGAGGACAAGAGGCCCAATAACTCGCTCAATCCGAGCTTGGAGAAAGTAACAGCACCCTCTTCGGTTTTCTAGCTACACCCGTGAGTAATCTAGCTCACCAAGACCTTCCCCCAAGTTCGCCCCGCTTTGCTCTCGAGGTTCAAAGGAACTAAATCGCTCACTACCCTAAATCTCCTATTATAACCACTTAACAACCCTGGTTATCCAATTAGTATTCGGAACCTAATTCTGTCTTATTTATGTACATATATATATATATATATATATATATATATATATATATATATATATATATATATATATATATATATATATATATATATATATACACATTTATTTTTGTGCCTTTTATTTAGTGTGTATTAAAATCTATTTTTGTCGTTTTGTTTGGAATATTCCTTGGTCACGCAGCTGCAGCTAACTATTCAAATCGCACTCTTAGAACAATAACAGTTGTTGCCTTGCTTAGTGCCCGTGTGCGTATATTCCCGTACACTGGGCCATGCTCCGACACTCATTTGAAAGAAGGTGTGTGAGGGGAGTTATGATTGAGCTTTTTAAAATCTGTTATGGGATGGATAAGTTGGATTTTACAAGTTATTTGAGTTGGAAGTTTAATAGGACTAGAGGTGACCACATTTGAAAATTAGGAAACACAAGTTTAGGTTAGGTTAGATGTTAGAAAATATTTTTTCACCAATAGAGTTGTAGATTACTGGAATAGTTTGCTATCTGAGACAGTATACAGTCCAAACTTGAATGTTTTCAAGCACAGATTGAGATGATTATATTAGAAGGAAGGGTTAACTTGGGGCGAGAGCATTGCTATTCTGGACCCAATAATTGTTAAGATTAGTGGCGCACGATTTTTTAGAGATTTTTGTTGGTTACCTTCGTAGCTACTTTCTCTCCATTCCCTTAAGTTTTTGTAGGCTTGCCTATAACGACGTCTGACAATCGCCTTTGAATTTAAATCTAATGATAGGCTTTCGCATTGGGAATATTACTAGATTATTAAAAATAGCGTAGAGTTGGGAGTGCAACTCTCACAATTAAAGGGTGGTATGGGGGCGAAGCCCCCCATTTCCCTATTCCCTTCCAAATCTATAATACAATATGATTGGATTCCAATAACCGGAAAAATCAACTAAAAAGCACTTTTTGTAATTTGACCAAGTGAAACACTAAATTAAAAAATAAACAAATTTGTTTTAAATCGCAAATATATATGAATTATCCACGAAATAGAGGGCAGTCACTTTCTGAATACCTGAGTAAAAAAGAGCGGTTTCACGAAATCTTTCTTGCTGCAGCAGAACTTTACCCGCCTTCCTAACGTAAGTAAATGCATTTATAGAAAGTTTAACTAAAAATAAAACAAAAACTTTTAAAAAAATAACAAAAACATAAACAAAAATGAACAAACAAACTACAAAGGGAGTTTATTTCTGAGACATCGATAATAGGCTTCAGAAAAAAACATCAAAAATAAAAAAAAAGTTTATACCCGTTTTAGAAGCAAAAAAGGAACCTTGAAGAAATAAACGTTTATGATTGCTCAATAGCAGGAAATGATTCACATCGTTGATTGGCCAGTGGGCAAGCTAAAAAACGCTAAGAAAATAGCAAAACTGTAGCAAAAATCGCTAACAAAATCGTACGCCACTAATCTTAACAATTACTCTGGATCCATTACTAGAGATGCAGTATTTTATTATTGAATATTATGGGTGACTTTCTAATATGAACTGTGTCAAAACCAAGGACACAAATTCAAAAGCAGAAAGCACAAAAGAAAGGCTACATGCAAAACAACATATAGTGAAGTGTGCGGGAACGTGTACAAAATGGGAGCCGAATAAGGAATTAATCAATCAATCTGGGTTATATGGTAAATTCTCAATGGCCGCCTGCCGTGGTTGTGCACGCCGCTGTCTTTATTTTTTTGCTGTTATTCTGTGTGGAAAGATCAGTTGTGTCTTGTAGGGTTGCTTTATTTTTACCCTTAACTTAAAGATGAAGAAAGACATAGTGCTAGATATAAAAAATAAGCCATTTGGGGCTAGAAATATTGCGGGAAAACGTGAAATTCTTCGAGCCAGTAGACCGACTCCTTCATTGAAAACTAAAGTTGGAATTCGAACATTCCAGATAAGATGGTATGAACAGATTGATTGGCTTTGTGCAAGTAGCGTCACAGAGAAACTCTGCTGCTGGCCATGTTTGTTATTTCAACCCAAAGCTAATCAGTCGTGGACAGATGGAGGCTATAATAATGATAAAGACATCCTGAGTGACTGTAAGCATCACAGTAAATCAGTGAGTCATTTAAGTAGTTATAAGAGCTTGAAAACTTTCGGACTGTACGACATTGTGACAGCTATTAGTGAGTCTGCTAAACTGGAAAAGGAGCGGCATAACAAAGCAGCTAAAGAAAATAGACAATATTTAAAGCAGTTAATAAATGCAGTTATACCTGTGTAAGCAAGTATTGCCTTTACGTGGACATGATAAAGGAAGTAACACCCTTAATAGAGGAAAGTAGCGTGAACTATTGCAGTGCTTTTATCAAATCGACAGCGTGTTTGCTTCTAGATTTTCTACTAAAGAGGGGTCGAAACAGTTTTCAGGAGTTTCAAGCACAATACAAAATGACCTAAACAAGCGGATGGAGATGTTATTTCTGATGAAATTAGAAGCGAAGTTGATAAAGCTCCGTTTATGTCTATACAAGCCGACGAAACTACAGACTGTGCAATGCATGCCCAACTATCGATCATAATAAGATATACTCGTATATATGAAGACAAAGTATGTGAACGATTTCTTGGATTCTATGAAGTCAGTGATGATTAAAGTGTCAAAAGAGTGGCTGATGTGATCGCAACTGCGTTGAACTCCTTCAGTGACGCTACAGATTAATTAAAGAGCCAGACTTACTACGGGGCTGGTGTAATGGCGGGAAGCGTAAACGGAGTACAGAGAAAGCTAAGGAAAAAAGGATTTAAACACGCGCACTTCATTCACTTCAATGCGTATAAACTTAACTTAGTCTTGAGTAAAAGTGCCGAGAAGGTGAGTGGAGTAAAAATGTTTTTTTTTCTCATTTACGCGCATTTAGTAAATTTAGATCTTCCAGTACAAGGGGAAAAGCGTTTTTAGGCAGTTTAATGTCAGTATTCCATCGCTGTACGAAACAAGAACTGTGTTATTCATAAAACTATTGCCTGAAAAATTTAAAAATGTCTTCACAAGTGAAAAGTGGGATGAAGATACACTTTGTCAAACAGACAATCTATTGGCCAAGTTGAATGATTTCACATTCAGTTTTTTTATCAATTGCTTTCATAATATACTTTCTCAGGTTGGAAAAGTCTTTGATATCCAACAGTGTAAGCTACTCAACATAAAGCATGGTCAGAGTAAACTAAATGACTTCATTCATTGTGTTGAAGATTATCGTAAGGAAGAACATTATGAAAAAATTCTGCGCGATACAGCTGCTGTCATTGAAGAGGCAGATGAGTCCGATCCTCCACCTAGAAAACGAGTCAGAGATGCACAAATTAACTACAAAACTACCTATTTTGAAATATTTGATAACATTCTAATGTCCTTACGAGAGAGATTTTCTGACATTCAGAAGTATGCATCTTTTTAATTACTAGACGTTAATAAGTTTGAAGAGTTTGCTAACTCATTTCCCATGCAACATTTGGACTCTCTAGAAAACAAGTATCCCTGCATTTCTGACTGTAACAGCTTAGTAAACGAGCTAAATTATATGTATATTGAGAATGATTTCAAAAAGTGCAAGTCAATCAACTCCATTTTAGAATCACTGTATATATTGGAGTTTACTTCCGCTATGCCGGAATCCATTAAATTAATGAAGCTAGTGCTGACCATCTCCTTAACATCAGTCGCTAATGAGAGAAATTTCTCAGCGTTGGATAGAAACCGCTAATATCTGAGAAGCATAATGGCCAAAGAACGACTGTCTTCACTGGCTCGTATTTCAATCGAGAAAAGTATTTTGAACTACTTGGACAAGGAGAAGGAGCTGCACGACAGGATATTATAAGAGTTCGCCATCAAACCAAGACGAGTAATTTTTATATTAAAACTATATTTCTCTCTTATTGTTAAATTATCAGTGCGCATATAAGTCTGCGGTGTGCATTACTTCTCTTACCTCCTTTTATACGTGTCTTATACGAAATCTGTGAATTTTTAATGTCTTCACTTCTCAGGAATATGTTGATGTATCGGTAGACCTTCAACGGCGTTCGAGAGTATACTGAGTAAACTTATAGTTGAAAAAAAGGTTAGCTGACATGGAGGGTTAGAAGTCGTCTAAATAGTGTAAAAAATTACTTGTATCATGATGATTCGTGTCTCGCATCAAAATGCCGACCTCATGACTGAGGCCAAATGTTCTGTTAACACTGTAAAGGATATAAGGCGTCTCATGGGCAGCCCTTGACAGAGACTAAGAAGCCGTGATCAGCAGATAGGGGCACATCAGACGTTCTGACTGCGCCCGCACGCCCGAATTATTGCAACAAATGCAAGAGAAGTTGATGGAAGACCTGAACAAGGGAATCCAGGCTTTGGCGAGAGAGATGGGTGTTGTAGTTACCACTATAAATCTTTCCATAAATGAGGACCTTCGATATTACTCATACAAGACGTGCAAGGGACAAATTGTGACAACAAAAGTCAAGAAGAACCGCTTAATGAAGCTTTTAAATAAGCTGAAGCATCCTTTTGATCAGAGGGCGATCATTTTCTTCTCAGACGAAAAGAACTTCTCTCAGGACCAGTTGCACAACACTCAGAACAACAGATGGCTTGCCTACAATCCATGCGACGTTACCTGTATCATGAAGACCCAAGTTACCTCTAACTGTGATGGTCTTTGGCTGTGTCTTCAGTCAGGGTAACGTCATGCTGCCTCACATGTTCGACTAAGTACTATTCAGAGGGCAATATGGAGACTTTGACCAAACTCTGGCTGTAGAGGGTTGGAAGTGGCTGTCTGAGAATTTCTCACACTTTACCAGCGCCCCTTTCATGCCTAATTCCCGTGAACTTTATCCTATGGGTTACCATCTGTAGGGAGCAGTTGAGAAAGAGACCAACCGCTGTGCCTGCAATATCAAGAACGAGCTGGTAGACGAGATCAAGGAGGTGTCCCAAGGGATACAGTGAGGAACGCATGCAACAAGATTTAGACACGTCAAATTTAAACATGTTTTACGACTGAAGGTTACGTTAAATCAACAAATCTGAGCTTCTGCATGTACTGATCGTCCGAATGCCCAGATCGATACAAAAACTTTTAATGAAGGCCCCCATCAACAGAGCCTTCTCTCACTCTTCCAACTGGATAGCGGTTGATACAGAATTAAAAAGAGTAACTCAGCTACTCTTCAAAAGCGGCTACCTAGAAACGTGCAGAAGATGAACTCGTATCACGACCCAACACAGAAAAATGAAAAACAAGAAAAATAGACCTTTATTACCAAACATTCAAGAACACAGGATATAAGGAGAACGAAAAAGTTCTCAAAGCCATTATTCACCACAAAATTATTCCCACCGATCCAATAAACCAAATTCAATTAGTTATTTATTGCAGACCAAAAAAACTCGTTCTCTCGTCATAAAGAATAGCTGACTTCCCGCGACGGATCACTTGCAGGAGTGAAATCTCTTGTACGAATATATATAAATGCAACGTCGGTGACTGTGAGCATCGCACTTCTTAGTACATTGGGATGACATCAACAACCCTGTCTCGGCGACTAACGGCACACGTCCAAGACAGAGCCATCAAACCCTACATTGCGAATTATCGGGCGACCCTCACCCGAAAAATGCTAAATAGCAAAACGACCATCATTCTCCGGGAGAGTAATCGACGATAACTGCGCATACATGACGCCGTCACAATATAAAAACAAAGTCCCCAAATAAACATCCAGCTCCAGCCAGAAACCAGCCTGTCCACCACACGCAGTATTAATATCAAACGCATTGCATCATAACAAGCCTCGTCAAATTTACCTCCTTTACTGATCAATTTATTTTTGTATTTACTTATATTTTACCGATCTAACCATCATTCAATCTTTATAAATTTTCTCACATCTGATTGGTCCAAACAAATATTTTTATGTTAAGATAACAATGTATAAATAACACCCATTATCTGTAATTTTTCACCGTTTGCCCAGAAAGATGACCCTTGAAAGGGTTGAAAGATGTCGGAGCTAATAAAGAAATGGCACTTGGCAGCATTTTTCCTCCTCTTTCACTTTCTGAAAAGAGGGTCCTTGAAAAGGTTAAAAAACTGCAGCGAATGCTCAACCAAGCAGCCATCGCTGTCGACTTCAACAAATCATATATACGAGGGGCGGTCAATAAGTTTTGCGAATCGATAGGGCAAAACAGAGGAAGGGGGATGGCTGTTTGTGGGGGTGTTAGGACAAGTTATGACAAGTCAGGACCTGCAGCCGCACGCTCCTGCCTCGTCTATTTAAGAAGCAGTAACTGATCGCAGATCGTCAGTCACAAATTTCTCAACAATGGAGAAGGTTAGCACCGCGCAGTGATAAAATTTTTGACCAAGGAAGGCAAGAATGCAAAAGAGATCCATGAACACATGGTTGCAGTGTACACCGACACCACCCCTTCCTATGCAACCATTGCTCGCTGGAATAGGGAGTTCCGCCATGGTCGTGAGTCCCTTGAAGATGACCCCGTCCAGGACGCCCGTCAGACGTGACCAACGAGGACAATGTGGCCCGTGTGGAGAGGATGATCCTCGAAAATCGCCGGGTAAAGGTCGAAGAAATCGAGTTAGAACTTGGAATATCACATGGAAGTGTTATCAACATCATCCACAACAATTTGGCCATGACCAAGGTCTCTGCCCGTTGTGTCCCTAGAAACCTCACGCCCCATGATCAATTTCAACGTCGTTAAAGTCTACAAGGCCAGAGTTGCACAAGCTGCCCTGCGCGAGTGCGGATTCGAGGAGCTCAACCATCCCCCCTACAGTCCAGATCTGGCCTCTTGCGACTACTTTTTATTCCGCCAGCTCAAGGCTGCACTGCGTGGACGCCAGTTTAGGGACGATGAAGATGTCCAGCTCGCCGTCCAGGAGTGGATTGAACAGCAGTGTGGAGATTTCTGGTTGTCGGGAATTCGAAGCCTCAGGGACAAGTGGCGCAAGTGCATTGAAGTTGAGGGTAGTTATATTGAAAATTAATAAAACATTTTTCCTCATATCTCGTTTCCTTATATCCGAATTGCAAAACTTATTGACCGCCCCTCACATATATATATATATATATATATATATATATATATATATATATATATATATATATATATATATATATATATATATATATATATATATAGAGAGAGAGAGAGAGAGAGAGAGAGAGAGAGAGAGAGAGTGTGTGTGTGCAATAAATATCCGATACATGGTCAAAAGTTTATTTTCCATAGTTACACAACAGCAAAGTAATCGAAAATTGAACATCTTATGTATTTTGTACTTTGAATACAAATTGGTATCATAATGCAAAAATAGTAAAACATTACTATGATTACGGCAAAAATATCAAACGAACGTTTCAAAAAGTACCCGATACTTCTATGAAAACCAGTTTCATAGTACAGCTTCCAACCGTTTGGGATATTTACTTAAGAGGTTCTTACAAATATCTGTGGGTATCTTGGCCAATTCTTCTTAGCATATTCTTTTTATATCTGTTAGATTTCTTGGATCCCTTTTCTGAATCTTTAGTTTTATTTCTCGTCACACGTTCTCGATAGGATTTAGGTCTGGCGACTGACTTGGCCATCCCATAACCTTTATTTTCTGCTGAAACCACGCTGCAGTCCCCTTAGCTGTATGTTTTGGAGCGTTGTCCTGCAACTTCAAGTCGTCTGCAGACTGTAAGAGATTATCACCCAGAATCCTGCGATACATCTGAGCATTCATTTTCCCTTCAATAATATGGAGTCTTCCAGGACCTGCAGAGGAGAAGCAGCCCCATACCATTATGATGCCTCCTCCAAACTTCACTTTTTGGATTGTATTTTTAGGATCATGCGCTGAGTTTTTCTGCCTCCAAACGTAACTAACACTATTCCGGCCAAATAACGCAATCTTCGTCTCGTCAGGCCATAGTA
This sequence comes from Ceratothoa steindachneri, assembly GCA_963969495.1. Taxonomy (NCBI): domain Eukaryota; kingdom Metazoa; phylum Arthropoda; class Malacostraca; order Isopoda; family Cymothoidae; genus Ceratothoa; species Ceratothoa steindachneri. Next base: position 91,801,568 of record OZ018317.1, on the reverse strand, counting down.
CAGCGTCTCAAAAACTTCAGACGATTTCTAACATGAATTGGTTTCAACAAAGATGTCTTTCTTGGTGTGCGAGAATGGAATCCCTCGTTCCTAAGAACTGCTCTAATTGTATTTTTGCATACATTTGTCCAGGCTGCTTCCAAATCTTTTTGAAGTTCAGATCGAGTCACTCGAGGATTCTTCTTTACTTTACGGACTATATATTTAGCCGAATGGTTTGAAATTTTAGATGGACGCTCTGAACGTGGTAGACTTGCAGTGGACTGATATGACGTGAACCCGCAAACCGTGTCACCAATGGTTAAGATTGGTATTTTTAGCAAAGATGAAATTTTTCTATAGCCCAAACCACTTTTATGTAACTGAACAATTAGTTCTCTACTTCTTTTGGGTAATTCTTTAGTCTTCGCCATATTAGAATTAGAGTGTTGAACGATGACTTACTTCGCATGCAGCTCTCAGACACTGACTGAGGTCCACTGTTTCACGTGGACGAAGAAGTTAATTTTTCTAGAAAATTCTACAGAATTCCTGTCACGTAAACCAGTCTGGAATGTTCGAGAACTATTTATTATCGCTTTAAAACTAATTTTGTGGGTGTGTTGGATACTTTTTGAGGCGATAATCTAACACTTTTGTCGATATAATATCAATGCTTTACTATTTGTGTATTCTAATATCGAATTTGTATTCAACGTACAAAATACATAAGATGTTCAATTTTCGATTACTTTGCTATTGTGTAACTATGGTAAATAAACTTTTTACCATGTATTAGATATTTATTTCCCCCACTGTATATATATATATATATATATATATATATATATATATATATATATATATATATATATATATATATATATATATATATATATCGGGTGCCCCCCCAAAAAAATTAATATCTCAGTAACCGCCTTCTTATTCATGACAATTTTCATATTATGCAAGATACTTTCAATCTTCATTTTAGGAATGCAAAAATTCGAAATTTAGATACCTTTTATAGTTTTCTTGCACTTTACAAAAATAACAACATGAGTAAAAAAAACGAATATCGAGGGTAATGAAATAAATAATCAGAAATTTAACTTACCTACAGTAAATGATCAATTGGACCACCACTTTGATGAATCACTAATCTGACTTCTTTTTTTCCACACACACAAACTTTTTCTTACTTCATTAATGCCAATTTCTTACCAAGATTCACATATTTCGTTTTTCAATGCTGGTTCAGAGAATTTTTATCTCAGACCTCTGGAAACCTTTTCTTTTAGTAACTTCCAAATTAAATAATCCATGGGATTACAATCTGGACTTTGCGGTGGCCACTCATATTTCGTAATTAGTCTTGGCGTATTGCTAATTAGAAACGACAGTGTGGCCTGGTTATTGTACGAAGGTACGCCATCTTCTGGCAAAATAAAGTCATTTTCTTGATACAGGCGACGAAAATTATGTTACAACTTTGTTTTCGGGAGTTCAATGCAAATAGCAGAATTCACTTTGGTCTTTTCAGTATCAATAAAATGAACAAATGTTTTGCCATTCCAAGAGACCCCTGTAGATATCATAACATTTTGGAAAAATCTGAAGTTTCATGATACAATCTGTTTATAGGAATGTCACACTTTTTACAACATGATTTTGTCGGTTTTGTGGAATTTCTAAATCGAAATCTTTTTCATCGGTGATGACAATATTTTTTAGCCGCGTGCGAGTCAGATCGTGAGCGACTGTATATCTCACAATGTCGGTCGGTCGATCGGTTCCCCTTTGCTTTTTTTTGTTTTTGTAATAACATTGTAACTATTCGGCTGATTTTAACCAAATTCGAAACACTTATGCTGTTTACATTCTCTTTCGAATGCTACAATTGCCAAAGTCCTTCCAAGTTAAGCCCGGGAATTATTTTGTTTTGGCAATAACATCATAACTATTCGGTCGATTCTAACGAAATTTGAAACTATTATGTTGTTTTATATTCTTTTTCGAATGATATGATTGCAAAAGTCCTATCAAGGTTATCCCGGGAATTATTTTGTTTTGGCAATAACATCATAACTAGACGAGTCTAGTCTATAATATGCTATATCTGCTAGGCAAGCCTAGAATAGGCTATACTATGGTAGGCTATTGTAGGCTAGGCTATACTTTGCTAAGCCATGCTAAAATATAATGTACAAGGGTAAAATATACTATGCTAATTTAGGCTATAATATGCTATGCTAGGATAGCATATAGTATGTTAGGCTAGACAATAATTAGCTATGCATGACTAGGGTATAATAGTAGAGTATAATAGTATAGTTAATGCTAGGCAGGTTATGCTATACTAGGCTAGTCTAATCTATACTAGGCTAGGCAGGGCATGAAAGGCTATACTAGGCTAAGCTACGGTATGGTAAGCTAGGTTAGGCTATGATATACTAAGCTATGCTACACTAGGCTAGTCTTCGCTATACCAGGCTAGGATAAGCGAGGCTTTTCTAGGGTAGGGTAGGCTATGTTATGCATGATATGCAAGCCTAGGATAAGATATAACAGTCTAGTCTAGGCTAGGCGATACTATGATATACTATACTAACTAGGATAGGGTATGGTAGGCTATGATAGACTATACTAGACTATGCTAGTAGATGCTAGAATATGCTAAGTAGGATAGAATAGATTGTACTAGGCAAAGCTCCAGTGAACTAGGCTAAGCAAGGCTATACTAAGATAGGCTACACTAGACAAAGGGTAGCTAAGCTAAGCTAGACTAAGTTTTAATATACAATTATAGGGTGCGCTAAGCTAGGCTAGGTTATACTCTGCTAGACAGGCTAGTCTATACTTTGATAAGCTAGGCTAGGATACACTGTGATAGGATGAGGTATACTATACTAAGCTAGGTTATTCTAATATATAATATGTTAGGCTATATATGCAAGTCTATACTACTCTATGGTATGGTATTCTTAGCCATTCTATGCTATTATATACTAGGCTGGACTATACAAGGGTATGCTATGCTCTCAAAGGCTATGCTGGACTATACTACGCTAGACTAGGCTAGATTATAGTGTATCATGCTAAGCTAGCATAGGCTAGGGTAGGCTAGGCTAGGTTAGACTATGGTTGGGTGTGCTATGCCCAGATATACCATGCTAGAATAGGATAGGATATATGTACTATCCTAAGCTAGGCTATACTATGCTAGACTAGTTTATACTATGCTAGGCTAGGTTATTCCTTGCTAAGCTAAATTAAGGTAAGGTAGGCTATCGTAGATAAGCTATACTATGCTAGGTTTTGCAAGGCTAGGCTAGCCTAGGCTATACGAGGATAGGATAGGCAATACTATGTTAAACTATTCTAAACTATACTAGGTTAGGCTATGCTATACTATACTATTCTAAGATAGGCTATACTATGATAAGCTATACAATGCTATACTATGGTAAGCTTTACTATCCTATATATGCTTCGCTGTACTAGACAATATTATGCTAGTTTTTGTAGGCAGGGCTTTACTTTGGTTTCTAGGCTAAGATAGGCCATACTATACAGTCTTTGCTAGGCTAGGCTAGGCTAGGCTAGGCTAGATTATATAGGCTAAGGCAATTAGAGTGTGCCAGGCTAAGTTATACTTTATAAGGCTAGGCTATACCATGCTGGCTACGCTAGAGTATAGTATGGTAAGTTCTACTATTATAGGGAATCATAGGCTAGACTAGGTTATACTAAGCTAGGCTAGATTAGGCTATCCGATGCTAGGCTATATTATGGTAGGCTATGCTATGACATAATATACTCTGTTATACTATGCTAGGCTAGGCAGGATTCACTATTTTTGGCAATCTAGTCTAGTCTATACTATGCTACGCTTTATTATGCTAGGTGAGGTAATACTATGGTAGGCTACACTACGGTAAGCTAGGTTTTGTCAGGCTACTTACTATTCGAGACTATACTAGGCTATGTTATATAATGTTGTACGATTCTATACAATACTAGGATATGCTATGCTATGCTATTCATGCTATGAGATACTATACTACATATACTATACTATATTATATTTTAGTACACTATGTTTTGCTATGCTATATCATACTATGTTATGCTATAATATACTATGCAATGTTATACTATGCTATAATGTGCTATGCTATACTATTCTAGACTATGCAATTAGGGTGTGACCATTTTTTCACCTTTCCAATTGCATAAATGAGGTGTGACAAAAAGATAAGGCCCACCATTTTAATAAAAAAAAAATATATATTTTTATATAATTTAGTTCTGATTTTTAATAAGTTATAGAAAGTTGTGACTTTTTAGTCGCGGGCGACCCTACATCTCACTATGTCGTTCGGATGGGCGGTCGGTCGGTCCACATTTTGCTTTTTTGTTAATAACATTGTAACCATTCAGCCAATTCTAACGAAATTTGAATCCCTTATGTTGTTTTACATTATATTTCGAATGATATAATTGCCAAAGTCCTCCCAAGGTTAGCCAGGGAATTATTTTGTTTTGGCTATAACATCATAACTATTCGGACGGTTGTAACGGACTTTGAAAATATTATGTTGTCTTACATTCTATTTCGAATGATATGATTGCTAAGGTCCTCCTAAGGTTAGCCTAGGATTTTTTCTTTTCCAATAACATCATAATTATTCGGATGAAACTAACAAAATTTGAATCCCTTATGTTGTTTTACATTCACTTTCAAATAATATAATTGCCAAAGTCACCCAAGGTTAGCCAGGGAATTAGGTTTTTTTTGGCAATGACATCATAACTATTGGGCTGATTCTAACTAAATTTGAAACCCTTAAGGTGTTTACATTATCTTTCGGATGATAGAATTACCAAGGTCCTCCTAAGGTTACTCCGGGAATTATTTTAAAGTTTTGAAGGTCGTAAGGTCATAAATCAGAATAAGGGAGGGCACGCGACTTTTTGGCCAGCAGACCTTGTTAACATTAGCGACAGAGAAGTTATCAAGTAACTCTGCATCTTATTTTTCATTTATCCTTAACGATACCACTTTTTCTACAAAATACTATTCTTTTGAAGGCATTTATCTTTTATATCTTAATTATTCGTTGTACAGAACTTCCAATATTCAGGTTTTTAGCAATTGTTCTTTGCAATAAATGACTTCCTGGTTTATCTTCTTGAGAGCAGATGTTTTCGTCAATGTAATTCACATTTCCCGGTTCTAAAGCTGTTTTAGGTCTACCGCTTCCTGGTTTTCTGTTAGCGTCTTTTTCACATTTTTCCAGTAAATTCTCGCAATACTCTTCCAGTCTTCCATCCCTTTTTACAGTAACAAGCTCTAATGAGAATGCGATTTTTTTCTGACAACGTCATTATGGGTACAGAGGAACTATAAATAAATATATCTATAATATGACGCGTTCATTACTGTAGGCCTTTGTAAGAACGTGAAAAATCCTGTATGATATTGACCCATGTTGTTAGTTATGTAAAGTGCAAGAAAACTATAAAAGGTAACTAAATTCCTATTTTTGAATTCGAAAAAGGAAGATTGAAAGTATATATATATATATATATATATATATATATATATATATATATATATATATATATATATATATATATGAATAACGTTACAGCCACGAGGAAAATGAAACAACGGAGAACTGCGAGGCCTTTCGACTAATGGTCCTTTACTGAGCAGACTAAAAGACAGGGAAAAAGAGAAAGATATTTATACACCTGATTAATGAAAATATGGGATATAAAGATTAAAAGGGGTGGGATTAGCAGATACTTGGAAAAAACCTATTAACAAGATGAGCCGTCAGGGTTAAAAAAAAAAACCTTTTTTTTTTTTTTTAAACCCTGACGGCTCATCTGGTTAATAGGTTTTTCCGAGGTATCTGCTAATCTTTATATCCCATATTTTCATTAATCAGGTGTATAAATATCTTTCTCTTTTTCCCTGTCTTTTAGTCTGCTCAGTAAAGGACCATTAGTCGAAAGGCCTCGCAGTTCTCCGTTGTTTCATTTTCCTCGTGGCTGTAACGTTATTCATAAATTCCTCACGCTCCTTATTTTCGTGATTCAGTTATACATATATATATATATATATATATATATATATATATATATATATATATATATATATATATATATATATATATATATATATATATATATATAATAAAAGATATCATATTAACGAGATATATGTCCAGTGCCAAAAATATTAAACTATAATATTTAATCAAATTTAATTACAAACAGGCCTAGTGACTAGTTTCGGCTTTCGCCATTATCAACTGTACAGTTTATAATGCCGAAATTAGTCACTAGTCATGTTTGTAAATAAATCGGATTCAAATATTGTGTTTTATTATTATTATTGCATTTATATATATTGGCACATCCTTCGGAAACCTCGATTTTAGTATGTAAATCAAGGCCAAAACGAGTATTCGGAACATGTATAATTAGGAACGTTTCAAACATTATCTATGTTCATCTTCAGCCTATAATGGTGCAAAGTAATATGATTATCGAACAAGCAAGCTTATAATGCATAAAGAAATATATATGCATTAATGAATGACAATAAATTTAAAGTTTGGTAAATTTAAGATAAAAACGATGCGAAAATTATTTAATTACAATTTATTAATGAATATGTATTAATAAATAACAATAAATTTAGAGTTTAATAAATTTTAGAGAAAAGAATGTAAGAATTACAGGGAGAACAATACAAAAATTACAAAGGAAACACTGCAAAAATGATAAAAAGAAACAAATTAAACAGTTAATGAACACTTACCAACTAATAGAATCATTTAACTATCTGGTCAATGTTAATAAATTTTAGGTAAAAATCAATTATAAATCAAACTAAAATTAAAATATTTGAATTAAGAAATGTGGAGTGGTGTGGAATACTGACTAGAATTTTATTCTAGATTTAACATTTGAATAAATATTGATTCCAAATTGTTGAGATCGAAGGATTTAGACGCAAAACCCAAAACTTTGAAATTTGAAGGGGACGATGACGAGGTGTAAGGATCCAAATGATTCCTTATTGAAGAGAATTCTGGTTTAGGAATGGATCCGTCTCTATAGTGAGAAAGCAACTTATGCTTGCAGATGTTCAGTTTTAATTGTAGCGTAGTTTTACCTACGTAGCGAGTTTGGCAACTCGCCCACAAAGAGATAAACAAGCTAGGACTTTGTAGTGACGTCACGACTGTGTTCATGAGTTGCACCCTTTACGATAGAAATTACAGTCTATCACGCGGAGTAGTAAGGAAAGTCTCTCCTTATGAGACAAGTAGGTTTAACGATAGACAGTATTAATTGGGCTACAGTAAAATTTGATTTGCGGATAAACTTTACATAATAATTACTGTAAGTCTAATTTGAGTTTGTTTGTTGGTCAGCGAGCCTATATAGGGTATTTTGAGATACATTTTCTGTTTTGGTACATTAAATTTAACGAGAGGAATAACCTTTATTTTAGTTAGGAAACTTTTATTAATCAATTTGTCGTGTAATGACGCTGGGAATAAATTAAATTTACAAAATTGTTTGAGAATATGAAAATAGTTCAAGTTAGAGGATATTCTAAAAGCACAGTTTACAGATGATATTTTGAAGCAGTTTGGTAAACACGATAAATAATTAGTGCCAAGTAGAGAGGAGGCGGGTTTTCTATATACTGAATTGGAAATTTTGTTTTCTGACCGGTTAATCTTAATGTCTATAAATGGAAGAGTTATTTTCATGCTCAAGTGTAAATTTGATCTTCTGAAGCTTGTAATTTATGTAATTTTGAAACTGGGAGGCATGACTCTTATTTTTAAAAGAAGGAAACCATCGTAAATGCATCTTTTATAGAGTATAGGTTTGAACTGTTGGACAGCCAGTTGTTCTAGTTTACACATAAAGGATTTGCAAACGATGGACCAAGAGGTGAGCCCATTGTCATCCCATCCCTTTGTTTATAAAAGGTGTTGTTAAATACAAATATTGTGTCTTCAAGAGCTAGTTTAACAAGCTTAGAAAAATCAAGTTTATTCTGACCAAGAACTGTGCAATTAGTATTAAAAAGTGTATCACATATTATGTTACAAGTTTCAGGAATAGGGATATTGGTAAATAGTGATTTAACATCGAACTAGTCATGTGATACTGGGCAAATCTAGAGGAATTAATTAGATCTACGAATTCAAAGGAATCGTGTACAGTAAACTCATTTTTAATAATAGGCTATATTACGGGTATCAAAAATTTACAAAGATTATAAGTAGGTGTACGAATTGCCGAAAGTATCGATAAATTAGTAATTCAACTTTATGGGTTATGAGGAGTTGAACCTTAAGGGAAAAGTCTATGGTAATGTTCTTCAGACAATCCTTTAGACTTAAGCTTACGAAGAAATCTGTTAATTTTATCCTCATCCTAATGACATTTTGAAATGGATCACAATAAACTTTAATAAATTTAGAAGAATCATTTAATATAGAATTCAGTTTATCCACATTGTCGTGGAATGGTCAGACTCTATATAAATAAATATATATGCCTTTTGGGGTTTGCGTTGAAGTTGGTTTAAGATTGGACCTTAGCTGGTTCGTGAACGGGAAATAGTTAAGAATTCAAAGGGGATGGTGTACTTTTTAAATGCGGGGTTCTTTCAAAACAACTAATTCAGAGTGCAAGTTGACCAAAGATTAACAGGTAGCTGGTACTCGTTTAGGGTTGCAAAAAAAGACAATAACAAAAATATACCTTAAATAACAGATGAATAAAGTTGAAATAGGTACAGGTACAGGGTTTAAAGGAAATGATTGTACAGGCGAAAATTAACTGTCGGCACGAGGCACAGGAAGGATAAATATGGTCGGGTTCAGGTCGGTGATTAAAAAGGCGATTTTAATCCGGGATTCACACACCTAGGATAGGACGATTTGGGTAAACCAGATTATAGAATCTGTAGGCGTCAACGATTGCAACTGCCTGCGTGTTCGTTGAAAGGAAGGGCCGGTCGGGATACGATGACTGTAATGGGAAAGCTGGGTCACCTCACGGGCGGATGAGGGAGCACACACAGTTTATCCTTCGGATATGGAAATCCTCGTCAGATTTTCACGGATGTCGATTTAGCCTTCGTCCTCGATTCGAAATCACCGGTGTCTCCGATCGCGACGAGCGAGCATGTCCTTTGCTCGCACGCGGTGATAGGCAGGAAAGTCCTGGAGTGCTCCACGCTAAAGCGAGTGGAGGGGTTATATAGGCGCTCGCTGGTTGCTGAGGTGGCCTGGCGGGAGCCTCCACGACTCGCGCAATCTTGGGGAAAGGCAGCGACTCCTTCGAGGGAACCGAGATAAAGATGGCGTAGAATGTTCGACGAGCTTCGATGTATGCCGGAGGGCAGGAAGATAGCTGTGATGACATGCGAGACGAGAAGAATATGTCTCTAAGTAAATGCAGCTGGGGTGCAATAAAATGGCCTCGACCGCATCCTCGCCGTAGGTCAGCCTCGCTTTTAAAGCTCCATGCGGTGATCTCGAGACCACGTGGGTACAGAAGGGTACGTGTTTGCCCTTCGACCTTATTCTTTTACACACATAATCAGTCTTATTTAACAATACCACACTTCTGCCTTTGTCTCGTTTATATATGACTAAATCTGGACGTTTTAAGTTCTTTAAAATATTAATATCAGAAAAACTGAAGATGGGATTAAAATTCTTAAACGGGGTAAACTTATGTGAGTATGAGTGTGCTATAGACTTTATATTATTAACAACATAAGAAAAATCAGACTGTCAAAGTGGAAAACTCATTATGTGTGAAACTATGATTTCAAATTTATGAAGATAATTAATACGGTTTAATTTATTGTCATTTATTAATACATATTCACTAATACATATATATTTATTCATGCATTCTAAGCTTGCTTATTCGATAATCATATATATATATATATATACACACTTAGGCTCTCTTAACAGTTCCTACCGCAAAGAATTATTAAAACTTCTCCAACAATTTTTTACCCATATTCAATTTAAAATCATTTTCACCAATAATTTATTCAATGTAAAGGACACACTCCCTCGGACTTGCGTAGTTGTCTGGTATATCAGTTCATTTGTCCTCGCTGTGATCGAGGCTCGTATATAGGCAGCACCGTTCCTTCTCTTTAGGCCAAGGTGTGTTCTCACTTAGGTATTAATAATAGGACTGGCAAACCTTTGAACCATAAAGAAACATCACCCATAAGATCTCATATTATACTATGTAGAATTGATGTCGTTCCTGAAAACTTTAAAACCCTTGAACATTATATTAATAAAATTTCCCTTCCTATTTTAGAATCCATGTATATTAAAATACTAAAACCTTCCCTTAACAACGACACAAGTGCGGTTCCGCTCCTCTTAGTTTAACTACTCCAACCACCGCACTTTCTTCCTGCCTCCATTCTTTAACTTATTCATTCGAGTTTTTCTCACAGTTCAACCCGGAAGGTTACATACTCTGCTCTATTTTCTTCCCAGTCGCCTCCTCCATTTAAATAATCTTTTGTCTATCTAATTTGAATTTCACATATGCCAATATGAAATATGTTAGAATTTAAAAAAAAATCTTGCTCTCTTTGTCAGACTTGATGATAGGCATATAGCCTGAAACGTTGTCATTAAAGAATCAGTATAATGGAAACTACTTTCTTTCTGGTCCTTGGATTCATTATTAAGATTAAATTATATATATATATATATATATATATATATATATATATATATATATATATATATATATATATGAAATGAAAAACTCACAAAGTATCACGTGAAGGTAGCAAATGAATGCAATGGCCCGCAAGAAAAAATTAAATGGTGTTTCCGAGTACTTTCGAACTCTATTAAGTTCCTTATCAAGGATAAATACAAGAAATAATATTATATTAGAGGTATATATACGAAAGAAAAGTATAGAAGACCACCTCATATGCAAGAAATCACCAATGAGGAAGACGCAAGGGGAAAGGTAAAGATTCACATTAAGAATCACAAGAAGCAGGTTGTAAGGTCAAACTGAGAAGACGAAAGGGTAACAGATTAAAAGAAATGGAGATAGCCTAACGAGGGAGATTATAAGAAACGAGGAGCGAAAGAGTGGGGTAAAGTACAATGTACATAACAGAGCAATGACATAATAAAAAAACAAAAGCAAAGTGGGTCCACCTAACTAAAGATTGTATATAAACTAAAGACAAAAGTCAGAACTAATTTCTTTAAGTATTAGTTTTTTAATTATAGCATCTATTTTATATAAGCTAGGGAAAAGGTTAAAATTATCACATTGGCTTATAAAAGCACATTCAATGATATTCCTTTTTAATAGGGTCATTGGAAGGATAAATAAATTTTGCCGAGTTCCAGTTAATTAGATGGTCCTTTTCTGACATGTGGACAAAGAGGGCACTGTTATTTTCCCCTCTTCGGGCAGTATATTTATGTTGATTTATGCGAAGAGAAAGTTGTTTATCTGTTTGTCCATAATATTTACTTGGTAACCAGAACACTCAACTGAATACCCTCCCAAACAATTACAATTATTACGTACTAATAAATTCTTAATGGTGGTCTCATATTTAAAAGCAACAGAAATGTTAAAGATATTCAAAAGACGGGTAAGATCACTATAACAAAGAGAAAAGGGTAGAATTAAAATGTTATTACTATTAAAAGGGAGAGTAGGGACAGTTTGATAAAATGTCTTTTTAGCAGAAGAAAGAATTGGCTTATGGCCAATTCCAAAGATATTGGAAAATTCCAAATTCATATATTCTGGCCTCACAGCTCGTAATGCCCGTAGAAACATAGAGGAAAAAACAGAACGTTTAACTTTAGGGTTGTGAGAAGAGTAAAAATGAATATAAGAATTGGAATTAGAGGCTTACGAAAGATAGAGTATTTAAAATCTGTATGAGTTCTATGAATAAAAAGGTCAAGAAAGGAAAGGGTTCTATTATTTTCCATCTCGTGGGTAAATTTAATTGAAGGGACGAGAGAATTGAGTCTGGTAAGAAAAACATTAACATCTTTGGAATTATGCCACAAGCAAATAACATCATCAATATACCTATACCAAACGATCGGGGCGTCAAGGATAGTAAGGAGAAGTTTTGTTTCAAAAACTCCATATGTAAGTTAGAAAGGACAGGTGAAAGACAATTACCCATGGCTAATCCGAATTTTTGAAGGAAATATTTGCTTTCGAACGAAAACTTACAGTTTTTGGTACAAAAGGAAATGAGGTTCATGAAAGTATTAACGGGTACCGGCAAGTCATAATTTTGCAAATGATCATTAAGGAAATTGAAAAGATCTTCAACGGGTACTTTGGTAAATAATGAACAAACATCAAAACTAACAAGAGTAAAATCATTAGAATAATGAATAGCATTAAGTTTAGAAATAAGGTCGTAACTATTAGTGACATGAGAATGAGAAATGGTAGCAACTAGTAGAGTAAGAAATGAAGTAAGCCATTTAGCCAGGGAATATGAAACAGACTCAACAGAACTTATAATAGGGCGTAATGGGAAATTTAGTTTGTGAGTTTTTACTAAGCCGTACAAATAAGGGAGGGTAGCGTTACTGGACTTGAATTTTGAAATTAAATCAGGAAAGTTTTTAAGTAATCGCCGTACATTTTTATGGAAGTCACTGTTAACTTGAAGAGTGGGGTCTTTTAATACAGGTAGGTAAGTATCTTGGTCATTAAGCATTACATTCACTTTATTAAGATAGCAATTTTTATCCATGATTACGATATTACCAGATTTATCGGCCTTAGTGATATGGAGGGAAGAATTTTTTCGAAGAGTCGATAAAGCACGACGAAAACGAAGCGGATACACTATTTCATTTTTTCCTGCGGGACATTGCATTCATATATATATATATATATATATATATATATATATATATATATATATATATATATATATTACTCTCCACGCAGTTGAAAGAGGGAGGGGTTTGTTTAGCATGAAACTTGTTTTGAGTTCTTTTTCAAATAGTTGTCAACCCAGGAGAAATATTTGGTTTCTTTATTACGGAATATCGCGGTCACAACAAGAAGCTGTACAATATTCTCAGCGCTATTGTTTGGTGAACGTTATTCACTTGAATGTGGCTCTTTAAAGCGGGAAAGGGGGGTGGGGACATAAAACCCCCTCTCGATTTTGTATTCGATGCAATCGAGGTGTAATAGGCAGTGCGAGGAAAGTGGCATTCAGGCCTCGTCGAATAGTAGTACGTGAGTTCGGAACTTTCCTGTCAAGATGTCCGCCTAAACTAGCTTTTGTGGATATTTTCACCTGACCGTATGTAAATATGCATTTTATTTTTAAAAAAAGGAGAAAACCAATGAGGGCAACTTCACTAGATCATTATGTGAAAAGATTATCATAACGAAAGTGGGAAGGTTAGGGAAAATTAAAAGGTGTGATGTTGAGATTCGCGTAGGTAGGACTGTATGCATCTGCAGAGTATGGGTGGGGCCTGCGATGAGAGAAACGAAACCCGGAAGGAGAGTTTCTTGGGTGACATGGGACGTGTTGAATTAAAGTGGTAACTCGGCTGATATTTGGTAGAGTGGGGAAGATCTGTTCAGATATTAGAATTTGTGGTGTTACCCTTGAACACGATGCCGTTTTAAGTATTCAAGATGTATCGTGAATGATATTCGTACCTAGTTTGAGTCTGCGTGGGAACGAATGTTAGTGGTATATTTTGAAGCAACTGTATTTATGTAATGTTGTTGATCGAGCTGTTTTTATCCTATCAAAAATAATAGGCATTTTAGTGATAAATTGTGAAGCAACTGTTTTATGTAATGTTGTTGATCGAGCTGTTTTTATCCTATCAAAAATAATAGGCATTTTAGTGATAAATTGTGAAGCAACTGTTTTATGTAATGTTGTTGATCGAGCTGTTTTTATCCTATCAAAAATAATAGGCATTTTAGTGATAAATTGTGAAGCAACTGTTTTATGTAATGCTGTTGATCGAACTGTTTTATCTATCAAAATAAATATTAATTTAAATAATACATTGCGAAGCATCTCTCTTTATATAATGCTGTTGATCGATCTACTTTTTATCCTATTCAAAAGAATAGGCATTTCAGTGGTAACTTGTGAATCAACTGTATTTATGTAATGCTGTTGATCTAGCTGTTTTTATCCAGTAAACGAAAAAGATCTAGTTAGTAGATTGCAACCTCCTCTCAGAAGAATAGTTGAAAATAGTCGAGAGAGTATATGAGGAGAGTGAGTGCGTTGGTGTTAAAGAGAAACCGGATTGGCGGAAATCTAGATGAAATTGTGTCAAATACATATGTAGGGTTTGGGAGGTGACGTGCTTGGAGGTGAGCTAGGAGTGGAGGAAGATGCTTCAGCATATGTCAGCTCATCATGTGAAGGATTAATGACATGGAAATGACGGATGGCTAGTTTTAGGCATTAGTATACCCAGAGGGGCTTTGAACTCCCTGTGCCCTCGAGAACTATTTCTCTTCGGAGGAGAGATACAACTGTTGATGAAATGAGTAAGTTGAAAAGATTCTTCTCAATTTTAAACAGGATGCTCTTTTTAAATCATTCACACCCTCATGCTCCTGTTAATTTACCACTTTTACAAGTTTTCTTCTCCTTCTCAACCAACAACACGGTCTGGGGAAAGTTGCACATAATCAATTATGATGACATAAATCAAGAATTAGGGTCGTAGGTTGGGAAGAGCCTTATTCTAAACGATCGCTTTGGTTTTATTACACCACATCCGCAATTCCAACCCAAACCACATCAACATAACCACAACCATGAGTTGGATGGGTAGTGAGTGTAACTATGGGCGTGGCTTCCTTTACCACACATTCGTATTCGTTTGTCAAGTTTTCCTCTTCTTTCGTGGTGGGAAGTTTCGCAAACCGCTAATTCCGCAATTGCATTAATGCCAATTAGAATTGCCATTTTTCAGTTGAGATAAACGTCAGAGAAATTTGAGAATTTGATCATGATGAAATACGTCCGCAAACTATCCCCGCGAGTCGGCCGTGCGGTAACGGTCTGGCTGAATTGTTAATCACTAGACGCCATCCGTGACCTTAAGGTGTTGTACCAGTTCTCAGAAAGAAGTCGTAGTGTTCACATGACCTCTTGTAAGTAGAGCTCCTGCCAGCACTTTTGTCTGTTTATTAGCGCATTTTCGCCTACCGTTTAACAACTTCACTGGAGTGATATTTGTTTTAGTAAACAAGGAAGTTGTGGAGAAATTTTGGGTTTAGTAAACAGGGAAATTGTTAAGTAGCATGCAAAGCCCAAGTGACCCGACTACGACTCTATGCTCAGCCACCATAAACCAAGCTAGCACAACACTTGATTGCACTTTGAGAAAAGTGACGAGTTTCCAGGAGCAAGGGGCTGGAATGGACCTTAGCCACACCTGACCCCATCTAAAAGCCTTCTTTGGACCTGTTATCAGCAAAAGTAGTGTAATTGAGAGGGGCAAAACTAATCTAAAAGGCATCATTGCATGTATGAAATGCAATACTAAAGTCTCCTTCAACACATATAACTTATTCACCCTTAAGAGCCATTATATTAATGTAAGTACAGATTTTAAGTGTTAAAATTTACTGTTTAGGTTTCATAATTACCGAGAGCAAGGGGGGCTTCCTCAGAGGTTACAATCCTAGAAAGGCCTACAATTTGTTTTCTAAATTTTTAAGAGCCACTATAATAATGTAAGTATTAAGTGGTAAATTGTACTTTTTAAATTTTTAGGTGGATGCAGTGTTAGTCCAGAATGACCTAGAACTTCTTTTCTAAGAGGTGTGGTTATGGATACGTGTTCTTTATTAACAGATTCCGAGTCTAGATACCTTTGTTTACATTTTTACAGTGAATTTTCCTATATAGTTTCTAAAGCACCACCAACCATGGCCAAAAGAAATTCTCACCTAATTCTCTCAGCTGTTCTAAAGACACAAAAATTCTCACCTGACTCACTGGATGTTTTATTAGTTAAAACCATGAAATCCATTAAATGTTAAAGACAGAAAAAAATCACCAGAATTTAAAAAAAAATTTAAAATTAAAATGATTACGATTTGAGCTCCAATCGGTATGTCCACCTGACCTAATCTATCTTTAACTATCTTGAATTTATCTAATAATAAATTAATCAGTCAAGTATCACAATGACTGCGAAAGTTAGGTTTGTCATTACAAATAATTTAGGAGCATCATTAATAAGAAGTGAATTTACTCTTTCATTTTTAACTAATTTTTTAAAAAATAAAAAAATATTTTAAATATTTGTTTTTCTTACAAAAATAAACTTTATTTATAATATCTTATTTTTTCTAAGGTCCACCCAAACGATACCAGAGAGCTAATAGCTGCTATCAGTGCTGGGTCCCTGCGTGGCCGTACGAGGTCCAGGCTTGAACTTATTACCGAAGTTAGTCATCGCACGTTTATTAGAATCAATATTGAAGGTTAATGATTAGAATAATATCAGGAGTGGATGAGTAACAAAATATTATTTTTAACGAATTGCTCACAATCCTTTGATGATATCCAGAACAAAAGGAAACGGATGGCATGGTAGAATGTATTGCGGAACAGGAAAAGGGACGAGTTTGTGGATTTGCGATAGTGGAAATAAAGGGGAGTTTGCGGACGTGCGGTTGCGGAAGCAATTTTTTTTATGTGAACCTCTGGTGATAATCATGTACAAATTCAAGTAATGATCATTAATATGCTGCTTACATTTCGCCCCATTCTTAGAAGGGTTCTAAGTAATTGACGTTCATGCAATAGGATGTAAAAATTTAGTCTTCTCCACCTGATTTTGGGACTCCAACGAGCATGATGAGAGACCCTGCGTGGAAATACTTCGTAAGTCGGTCTCTTGGCCAAGTGACCCTCCTCCCGACCAGCTACTGAAACCAACCAACATAAAGATCAGCATGAAAATCGTTGTAAACCCGAGAACAAAACGAGAAGATCCTCTATTTGGGGGCGAGTTTTTTTCTTTTACACCAACCTGCGATCAGGTAGGAACCTTCGTCCGTCCAGGAGAAGTAGAAAGGAACCCGTTCCGCGTCAAGCGTATGTGAAATCAACTACCCCCCGGAAAGGATTCCTTTGAACAGAGGATAAAATTATTAGCTGTGCTATGGAGACAGGATTGGAAAGACAGTGGAATTGTATTTGGTTGTATATGGGATGGTTTGGTTAAATCAACCTACCTAGGCTAGGGTAACCACAGCGTATCCACTAATCCGTGTCCAGATATCTGCCTGAGCTGAAGTGTCAGGGCCGCTTTCGCTTGGATTAAACCCGGTACCTCGACGTTAGAAACCCAACGCTGTATCCACTAGGCGGGCGAGAGTTCCGAACTACTTTTTCAAGCTGTGGATCGAAGCCACGATGTGCTTGGTTTACAAGACGACATATGGAAGCAAGTAGTGGTGGCACAAACTCAGAACACGTGCATGCACGTATCCATGTACGTACGCACACGTGTATGGTCACTCAAAGCCTTATATTTGTTTAAACCTAATTATCTTAGTTTTTTTTAACACGGTTTGACCGCGCACATGTCAGTCGCGTGCCGAAGTGTGCCATATTGTTTCGCTATATTTGTGATTTGTTTCATTAGTTATTCTCTTTCAATTCTATTTAATTTTCGTTCTTATTTATAACAATATATCGTGTAATATACAGTCCTGGCCAAAATAATCGTAACATTCACACGATACAGTTAATAAAACCAATATTTCACTTACATATATTTTATTATTATTATATCCTTACACTTAATAGTTTGACATATTCCTTTTGTGCTCTATCACCATCTGAATTCGTTTGGGCATTGATTCGGCCATCTTAGCAAAGTAGGAGACGTCTATATTGATCCATAACTCCTTCAGTGCCTCTTGCAGGTCTTTGATTTTGGTTGGTCTGGAAGTTTGTACCTTATTTTTCATAACATTCCAGGCATTCTTGATGAGGTTCAGATCCAGCGAATTACCTGGTCAGTCTAATACACTAATTGGTTGTCTACAGTCTACAAAGAACTTTTTGACCACTTTTGACCTGTGTGCTGGGGACACATCATGCATGAAATAATTATACTCATGAATATTCCAGAAGGCTTACAAATGTTTCTTCAACACATCAATATAATTTCTCTCTTCCATGGCAACGTTCTTGGGGAGGAAGTGCAACCCTGTGCTGCCCTTTACACCACTAAAAAGTACCCCAGACAATTATACGGTCCGATGTTTTACCGTCTTCACCGTATACCGGGGATTAAACCATGACACACTGCTCGTTCGACGCACTGTCTTGGACTTCTCCCTGACCACCTTGAAGGTGTTTTCATCGCTGAACATTACCCTTTTCCAGTTCTCAGAGATCCAGTCCTTGTATTTCCTCGGGGAAGAAATCCGCTTCTTCTTCATAGAATCAGAGTGGAGTTTCTTAGCTTCTCGACGTGCTGGCAATCCAAGATCTTTTTGCTGCAGGTACTGAATCGAATTAACAGCGACGTTGTGTAGGATACCTGGGTATTTTTCTTGACCGCTCCAGCTGATAATGTAGGATCTAACATCACCTCATGGTTTAACAGCTTATCCGTCCTTACCGTTGTCTTTAAAGGAGCTCTAGAGACTTTCTTCCTTGGGGGAACCGTGCCCAGTGATAATGGTGCAACTGAGCCCCGGGCACAATAAATGGATACCATATATATTATTCAGGTTCGCGGCTACACGAATCACAGAAATGTCCTGGTCTAATAAAGCAATAGCACGAAAATTTTCTTCCAGAATGCGCTATGTCCCATTGTGTAGAGTTTAATGGAATTATATGACTGCAAAGATACGGCTCCAGTCAGGATCGGCACTAATGCGCTAGTGGAAGCATTAAATTTTGAAATTTCTCTATATAAGCAGTCATCGTGCACTGAGCCCTGACTGGGTGGTTTAGTGTAGCTACAATCACGTCAAGGCCTTAACACAAACTCTGTCAATTTCTCTGCGTCGGAACAGCAACAAAAATTGTAATACGGAATTCACGTGATACGATTATTTTTTGGATCTTAGAGGAGATAACCCCTAGAGAAGTCATGAGAAAAAAAAACACCTCAGACCTGTGGTTATCTAAACCAGCGCTCTACCGCAGAGCCAGCGGGACCGATAGCCCAAACGACACATTTTTCCCAAATTAACCTTTTCGTTCGCATCTCCAAAGATCACCGCCCCAAATGAAACTGTGCTCCAGGATGGTATATTTTGAGTCTGCAAGGTGAACGCAACCCTTCTTTTTGTACAACCAAAAATTATCGGCCAGATGTGGTTGGCGTGCAAACTAGCAAGCATCTACCACGTTTCTTAATGGCCGTTTTTGTTTTCCTTGTAAGCTGAATTCATAGAATATGGGTAGAACAGTTTGATTTTTGAGGTCCTATTATCATTATTGGGCTGTCTTTAGAGGAATTTCTCCATGTTTCTCTTAATTGTGATGTCGATCTGATTCTGTGGGTATCCATTATTGACGAGGAGCTTACTTACTCTGGCAAGTTCCGCGCTGACTGATGTCCATTGAGTGCACTGGATGAGGGCTCTGCTGATTCATCTTTTTAATACACCTTGTTGGGCATTCCATTGAGACTGAATCGTAAGTTGGAGGCTTTGGTTTTACACCTCCGGTTGAAAGCGACTGCCTGTATTGTGGACGGGAGGAACATCGAAAAAGGGAAGTGTCGAGGAATAGGCCGAGGGGTGGTTGGAGTTTTCCCCGACTCTTATATATATATAATATATATATATATATATATATATATATATATATATATATATATATATATATATATATATATATATATATATATATATATCATTAATCCAGAATGCGGATGGGTCGTCGTACTACTCCTTATACTTCGTTCGGCCCTTGGTGTCCTGAATGGGTTTATTGACTCAGAGTGCTTAGAGGTTGGCTACGGAGGGATTGGAATGAACTTTGCCAGCAATCGACCCAAAGAAAGTTAGATACACAACAATATGAAAATAAAGTTTTAATGAACACTAAACAAGAATATATATATATATATATATATATATATATATATATATATATATATATATATATATATATATATATATATATATATAAATAATATGCTTTGAGAGATAAATTAATAAGTGAATCTTGGCTATCTCAACTTGGCTTGAAAATTACTAAACACCATACAAATCCCTATAGATTTGTAATGCTGGTAAGCTTCGCGGTGAAGTTGGGGAATGTGAAATGGAAGGGTTACCTTAGAACCTGATGGTCGGGTGGCGCTGGTGAGTGAAGGTGGTGAGATAAGGGGTGGAGACGATGAGGTAGGTTCTCCAGGGCCCGACAAGATCCCACAATTCCGTCACGATTCTGCTGGAAGAAGGCGGTGACGAGAGCTTCTCGTTACAGAGGGCCCCACGCTCGCGAACTCCGAGGAATCTTGGGTGCTTCTGTGAGGGTGAAGGCGAAGTGACCTCTCGACGCATAGGGTCACGGAGAAAAGCCGATTCTAGTTTTCTCGCTTAGGGAACCAGAGTGAGGCTGTTTGTAGCTTCGGCTCTTACACGTGAGTACGAGCTTGGGTCCACACTGCCTTGCAGACCAACCGGTTAGGAGCCTCCCTAACTGGGACCGATCTCCTCTCTGAAGACTTGATGCTTCGGCGAATTACCACTACACCGATAGATGGCAATTCCTGTCCCGACAGACGCTGTGCAAGCTCTACTCCTGAGGGTTAAAAGAATTTGTCTTTTATACTCGAAACTCGGGAGAGGTTCTCAGGGCGCCGGAAGTAGATTAGATGTCGAGCTACTCCATTTCGTCCTTTATAAACTTCCGGCAACTATCAGAAATGAAGATGGGCTCCCATTTATCGATAAACAGTCCGGGAAGGAACTCGCTGGTTAGCTGAAATGGCCGTCGGTTTCTTCCAGTTCGAGACCACCAGATATTGGTCCGGAAGGGGAAGGGTTGATAAGCGGCCCGCCCGGAAGGGAGGTGGGCAAAACTTGGGAGCATTATGCTATTCTCCTACATCCCTACCCATTCCGAGGGGACAGAATTCTGAAGTGGAACGAGGGACAATGTCACAAGATATAACCGACTCGCAGTTACCACCTATAGCCAAAATGAGATCCCAGAAAACATACATACGCGAAACACAAAAAAAAAATGAACATAATGAAATGGCACTATTTCGCAACAAGGTTTTAGAAATTATAGTTATAATTATATATACATAAAAAAATAAATAGGACATACATATATACACAAGAACAAAAAAATAAATGGCCGGACAGTTCCGGTTAATCGCCACAACTAGGGCCTTCGTCTATCGGATTGCGTGATGAATTATCAGCAATGACGTTATCCGTTCCTTTTACGTAAGATACATTGTATTGGTATTCTGACAATAAAAGATACCATTTCATCAGTCTGCCGTTCTGACTTTTACAATTTTTTAAGTAGGCTAGCGGCCTATGGCCCGTTTCGACAGTAAAAAGTCTACCAATCAAGTACATCCTAAATTTTTGAATGCCATAAATGATTGCTAAAGCTTCAAGTTCTATAGTAGTGTATGCTCTTTCGCGAACCAACAGCTTCCGGCTCGCGTATGCCACTAGAAATGGGGTTCCTTCTTCCTTATATTGTAATAAAACGCACCCAATGCCGAGATTAGAGGCATCAGTTCGAACGCCAAATTTTTTCTAGGGATTGGGCAAACGGAGGATAGGAGCGGAGACCAATTTTTTCTCTAGCTCGCCGAAACTTGCATTCGCGGCGGGGTTCCATAGGATGGGGTCTGGTGCGGCCTTTTTAAGAAGGTCATTAACGAGTGACGCCTATGGAAGAGAATTGGGGGATTAACTGCCGTTAGAAGGAGACGGAGCCAAGAAACGAACGAAGCTGTTTCTTCGTTTTAGGGAGCGGCATGCCTTCTATTGCCTTAACTTTGTCCTCTTGGGGGGCTAATTGTCCCTCTCCTACTTTGAACCCTAAGTCAGAGATAGTGCTATGAGCAAAGTGGCACTTGGGCGGCTTGATTGCCAATCCGTGGATCCTAAGCCAGTTTAGGAGTGGGCGGAGGGATTGAAGGTGCTCCTTCCAGGTGCGTGTGGCAACGTATACGTTGTCAAAGTAGAAAGAGACATTGCTCAACCCATCTACAATTTTTTGCATCATCCGGTTATAGTTACTGCAGGCAGTTACCAAACCAAAAGGGAGACACGTGAATTCCATTAATCCTTTTTTGGTGGGAAATGCGGTAAACTTCCTCACGGATTTTCGAAGTGGGATTTGATAGTAGGCTTTCCACAAGTCTATTTCAGAAATGTACTTGGCCTTCTTAAATAAGTGCAGGTTCTGGTCGATAAAAGGGATGGGTTCGGCATTGAATATCGTGACAGCATTTAACTTTCTAAAATCTACGCACATACGAAGAGATTGATCCGGCTTACGTACCATTACTATCGGGGAACAATAATCCGACGAGGAGGGTTCAATTATCCCTAATTTAAAGAGGTTCTCGACTTCTTCGCTGAAATGTCCTGCAAACACACCTTCGTGTGCTATTTGTAAAATCTTCGCAACGTAGGCCTTAGGCACGCAAAGGGCCTTGAATGGGGAGCCTACTGGATCCGGGGAAGTATGAAATAGCAAAGCGTCTTCTATCACATACCTCACTTTTCGGTCTCCACAAACCGATTTTGTCTCTCCTCGTTTGGCTTTTTCCCATAAGGGTTGGAGGGAAAGGCAGTCCTTTTGGGCACTGATGAATTGGACGTTATTTAGTGCCTCGTAATCGGGGGTGCTTGGGGGCTTGATAGACGTGTGGGGACAGGCATCTCTACAGACTGAGCCCGAGTGAAGACAGCTTGCGACACGGCAGTTGGGGTAACCTGCGCGCTCTGGCCCACCAACATTGCACAAAACTTAATCGGGGCTGCTACGACGTCGGTCCACCACGTAGAATAGCGGCATTTTACGTGACAACGAACCACTGGGAATTTATTAGCCCTTCCCAAGAAATCGTGTACGACAGCGAATTTCTTATGTTGTGGGTCCACGGGGGGAAGCAGCTTGTCCGACACCACTATACACGTACACCCTGTATCTCTCACCAGAGTGGATACTCTACATCCATTAATGGATCCAGACTCGAATTTGAGCCCACCAGAAGAACTGTTATTAAAAGGAAAGTTCACCTGGTGCTCCTGAGAGGTCGACGAAGATGGCAGAGGCGCAGGCGCGGTGGGCTGTTCGGCAGCGAGAGTTGCGGAGACTTGGTGGACCTGTTGTCCAGGGGCAAAGCGAAAGCGGGAGTTTTGTGGACACTGAGATTTGTAGTGACCAGGGGTTCCGCAAAAGAAGCATACAATGGGGTTAGTCCGGTAGGGGTTACTCGACGGAACATTAAAAATTGGGGGCTTCACCTCTTCTTGCTTCTTATGGTGATTACTTTTGGGTTTAAAGGGGCCTAGGACTTTTACTAAATGAGGGGGGTTTCTCGGTTATGATTGTCCTTGGTTCTTAAGGAACCGAGGACTGCTCTTCTTTTGCTCCTTAGGATAGAACTGATGATTTGTGGCGTAGAGATCCGCTTCTTTGAGGCACTCGTTAAAGGAAGAGGCACTTACTTCCCTCTTGCACAAATTGACGGATTTTCGCTTGATCTTGACTTACCTCACGCTTGGGTTAACGAATTTTCTCCCTCTCTTCTCTCTCTCTTCTCTTTCTTCTTGTCTTCGCCTCTCTTCTATTTCTTTTTGTCTTCGCTTCTCTTCTCTTTCTTCTTGTCGTCGTTGTTCTTCTATTTTTTCCTCACGTTCATTCTTTTGTTCGTTCTGAACGTATTCGATCAATTCCTTGCCCGAAAGACCCCAAACTTCTCCCTGTTTATGGAACATCTCAAATGAGGAGGAAGACATCCTGGATACGCTATCGGATCCGCTGAATCACGAAAGAGCTTTACGACCTAACCCATATTATACGGCGATGACAAATAATATACACAATAATAATGAAAAAATAACGAAAATACAAATAGTTACTATGCTGGGTGAGATGCTGCCAGCAAGGGTTATCGAGCATGACCTAACCCTTTTATATTGTATACCGACAATACAAAAAAGAAACAAAATTATAAGGACACGGGGTCAATTCTTATTTCACCAACAAAATTTAAAATGTCTTATTATTTGCTTTATCTAACCTTGGGCGCTTGGCAATTAGGAAAAGGGGAATTTCGAAATTGACGTGTTCGAAACAAACCGCACACCTAATGACACCACAATTAAATATGATATAATATATATACTATATGTCGAGGAATAGGCTGAGGGGCGGTTGGAGTTTTCCCCGACTCTCATATATATATATATATATATATATATATATATATATATATATATATATATATATATATATATATATATATATATATATATATATATATATATATATATATATATATATATATATATATATATATATATATATATATATATATATATATATATATATATATATATATATATATATATATATATATATATATATATATATATATATATATATATATATATATATATATATATATATATATATATATAAATTGAAAATCACATGACACGTGATTTTTTATAGATGTATTAAGGAAATGAAAATTGGTAACACAACACTTAAGAGAATATCACGTGAACCAAAAACACTTGTCTTGTCTCTCACTGGATAAAAACCTACACTTCGTTGTTCAAAAGGCTTCTTGAATCAACCTTTTTTTGGGGTTGAGGATGGTAGCTCTGGCGATCAGCGTCTTGGTCATATAAGCGATGAGCGCTTATTGACACAGATTCAAATCCAACTTCTTTATTTATTTTCATATAACGGTTAAAATAGTTTATCCTATCTTTCCGTTCTCTACGTCTCCCATCTTCCTTCTTAAACTTTTATTGGTTCATGTTTTTTCCGGGGTGTGTTACCATTTTTCATTTCCTTGGTGCTGGCTTTGGATGGGGTTTGCTTTTGAAGTGTTTGTTCCAGCTTGTCGCTGTAAAGGTTGGCAAAAAGGACTTATTCAGGTCCAGCGTGACATCCTTTAGTCCTCGAACTGGAAGACCACATTATAGGATAGCTCATCCACCAATGACAAAAAACTGGTTTCAAAGTTTCCCCTTTATGTTAGCCTCGTTTACCGTCATATAAAACCGTTATTATTATTATTATTATTATTATTATTATTATTATTATTATTATTATTATATTAGCAGCGTTATCTTAGCCAAATACATTTGAAAGATGGAAAAAAGATCCAAGAAAAATTGGTATGTAGTAGATCAGTTGTCTAATAATGCCACTATATTAACGTACCAATTTATCTTGGATCTTTTTCCTTCTTTCAAATGTATTAGCCTAAGATAACGCTGTTAATATATTACTGGTGGATGAGGTATCCTATAATTTGGTCTCCCAGTTCGAGGACGAAAGGATGTCACGCTGGACCTGAAGTAGATAAGTTGTCTAATAATGCCACTACATTAACCGTACCATATATATATATATATATATATATATATATATATATATATATATATATATATATATATATATATATATATATATATATATATATATATATATATATATATATATATATATATATATTAGAATGACCAAGGTGTATAGGGGTGGTTTTTCATATTATTAAATTTATTAGTTCAAACAACTTGTGAGGCTACCTATAAAAACAATTGTTACCAAGTTTGAGTTCTGTTGAACGTGTTTAACTAGTGCCACAAAGTGTACAAAGTTTAATGTTTCACAGTTTTTCCGCACCACCCTTTAGGTAACTGAAAAGGCGCGTTTTTTTATGTGGTATCCCCAGGAGGCCTATTCCACAGGGTTTTGCAATGAACTCAGTTTTGTTATTAATTATTCATGCTTTTCCGCAATGCATATTTTGTTGTATTTGGAAATTTATCTCTGTGACCTTCGACAACCTGTAAAAGGTACTGAAGTTGATCTTCATTTTTGATAAGATGATTATTGTAGCTCTCAATCAAGGCTACAGCTCTTTCTGCGTTGTCATTGGTGACATTCATAGTATTAGTATATTCTTTCGCTGCTTGATAATCACTTCGTTCACTACATTCTGATGGGTCTACTACTAAGAAAGAGGAATCGAACGACGCCTTTTTGTGAAGAAAAGTCGACTGGATTTAGTCACGAAGTCAGCTAAAGTTTTGTCTGTGATGC
Source organism: Ceratothoa steindachneri (assembly GCA_963969495.1). Classification (NCBI taxonomy): domain Eukaryota; kingdom Metazoa; phylum Arthropoda; class Malacostraca; order Isopoda; family Cymothoidae; genus Ceratothoa; species Ceratothoa steindachneri. Next base: position 91,775,158 of record OZ018317.1, on the reverse strand, counting down.
TCTCTTTTTCTTCCAGTGTATATCGTTTCTCTGGATGCTGTGAACCAACCAGGCTTCTGCAATGCCGAAACCATCTTTCTCTTCAAGTCTAGAGTGACACCTTCATCCATGAAAGCAAGGGACACCGATTCTTCGCTTAAATACCAAAGGTGACGGCTAAATGCTCCACTGGCCACAGAAGCAAGTTCCTTCTCTTCACATACGCTAAATCCTTGCGTAGAGCAGTAGATGCAGTTGAAGATGTAAACCAGTTGGCAACGTAGTACTGCAAGGCAAATTCTGCAAATCGTTCGACTGATGATTGCATATTCTTAGTCATCTTAAATTGTAGCTTGAAGAGCACAATTTTGATTGAATAAATCACCTTTGCTATCCAACGTGCTCGATGCCCTGCTCTGGGCTGCTTGAAGTCACCTCCTAAATATGCCACTGATAGTTGTAAAAGTTCTTTGACATCTGCACGAGGATGATGACATTTCAACTGTTCCTGGCAAAATATAAGCACAGCTTATTTCCAAGGAAGACTTGTACTGTGTGCTTCATATGATGAAGTATTTATAGTCTTCCATGAATCACGGAAACGCTTGAATAATTGAATATCTGGTCCGGATGAAGCACCAAAACACTTTTGAAATAACGTCAGACACAATTATTTCATTAATATGATGCCGGCAAGCAAAACCAAGAAGACTTCTGTTTAGATTTGTTTCTATTGTAACACATGCACCTTTCTTAGGACCAGTGTTACTAGCAGTGGTGTCAAAACACATGGCTTTAACACTGTCTCTGGTATTCTAATCTTCAAGACATTCCACAACTGTTGCTGCTGTTTCATCACCTGTACCTGACATTAATTTCGGTATTCCCAAAAGTTTAGAGTTGCCCCCACCATGCACTAACACCGGCAATCAGTCAACACTTTTTCATTCTCAATTAAATCAGGCATTAATTTGCCATCCCAATGGACTGTAAGAGGCTGTCGTAGAATGGACTCTCGTCGATATACCATATATAACTATTCGTTGAGGGAACTTCTTCAATTATCTTTAGAGTGCGTGGATGTCTGGCGGGTCGATATTATGTATCTTCGATATGCTTAAGAAGTGGAACTGAGCTCAAGGATAATAATATTGCTATCATTAATAAAATAGAGTTTTATTAAAAATAACTATCAACAATACACAAAACGGAAAATATTGACATAAACAGAGAATGGAAAGGGTCGTGGGGGCTCGGCTAATCCGAGGATTAAAAGATTTAAAAAGGTAAAACAAATATAAAGTTAAAGAGATGGGATGGTTCGCTAAACCATTTAAAGCACAGGATAGATTTGACAAAAGGGTTAAATACTCAAAGGTAACGTTCAGCTTACGTAAATACACTTGTTGTGCAGAGGAAGGCGACGTGAAGGAATTTTCGGTCCGCTGGCGAGTTCCAGCCGAAGGGGGGGAATAAAATGATCCTGACGTGGCGTCTTGGGAATGAGAACCGTTTCTCGACGAACGGCTTGAAGAACAATGGCTGTTCTACGTTGTTCTCTTCTGAAAAACAGGGGGGGTGAGAACCGTCTCTTGTCTACGGGCTCAAGAACAATGGCTGTTCTAATGTTGTTCTCTTCTGAACAACAAGGGGGAAGGGTGAGAACCGTTTCTTGGCGAACGGGATCAAACGAACAATGGCTGTTCTACGTTGTTCTCTTCTGAACAACAGGGGAAGGGTGAGAAACGTTTCTTGTCAACGGGCTCGAACGAACAATGGCTGTTCTAACGTTGTTTTCTTTCTGAACAACAAGGGAAAAGCCTTGTGGACTCGGCGTCACCAAGGCTCGAACCTTGGCACTCAAGGGATATTGTCCTCCTTCTGGACAAGTGATGGTGAATCTCGAGGTCGAGGTCCCTTGGCGCACAAAGTGAGAGAGGGTCGTGGTGATGTTTCGCGACGAAAATCTGGATCTCCAATCTGATCTTAGTGGTAAAGTTTCCATCTAAATAGTCGAGACACTCCCTTGGCGTGGGGGACAATGGAGTGGGAGCTTCGAGGGAATGCACAGCCGAGCCTGGGAACAATGCCTTATCTGCCCATAAGCCTAACTCAATCTGGCGAGGTCGGCGTATTGGGGCGAACGGGGGAAGATAAACCTCCTTGTTTAAACATTGACTCAGGTGGCTGCGATAAGGCGCCAAGCTTCAAAGCGAAGATGCACGTGGGAGCATCGTGGTTTTAAATAACATGTGATAGGGTTTGAAATTAACGCGGCTTCAACCCGTTCTATCACAGAGGCGCATCTGTAGTGAATGATTGCTTCACTCTCTGCTATTTCTTTTCTTCATTTTTTTCCTTTCTCTTTGCAGAGTACTTCTACTTATAGTTATATCATCAATATCTTTTCCAATGGTTAAGACTGTTGCTGATATTACTCTCATTACATTACGATCACTCATCTTCGTTCTGTCTAATGCAGCCACTAAGTCATGTGATGTAATTTTCTCATTTTTCCTAATTTTCGTTTTTGGAGGATTAGATGGGCCAGGCTTTTTACTTCATCACTGCTGTTATCTGCGCTGCTTGAGCTACCTGTAAGCTGAACAACTGTCGGGTTCTCTTTTCTATGCAATTTTCCTTCAATTCGCAGTGTTTCTTCCTCGCTTCTTTTACGCATTTTGTCTTCTTCCATTGCCGTTTTCCTGTCATGACTACCTATATAACCTTATCTACCTTTCTCTCTCTGAGCTTGTAGAAATATACGATCTTCTTCATTGGCTATTATTCCTAGTGCGTTAGCATAATTTATATCAAACAAATCATCTAATGATTCTTGAAATGAAGTTTATTTTGCTATTTGAGTTTGATCTCGTCTTGATTTTGTTTTTTGGAGAGTTCTGAATTGCTCATATATTTTCTACATCTTTGCTACCACGTTTTGCTTCTCTCTAGTTGGTATTTTTGGTGAACCCCATATTTCATATATTTCTGAATATACAACTTTACAGGCTTCTTTTAAATTCTTTTTGCACCTTGTTAGGGAGAAAAGCCGTCTTAAAATATTACCATTTGACGGTAGTTTTGTCGTCTTAATTTCATCAATTGTTTCTCCAATTAGCCATACCTCTGTTTCGCTTCTCGTTTTAATTGAATGTGTCATGATGATATTCGAAAAGAACTGAAAGCACCAACAACTGACACACACTGAGACGATACTTACTCTTCAGTGGCACACACAAGACTGAGTACGACACGCTTGAGCAGTGTGAAGTATTAGAGCGGCCGCCAGCTAGGGCCGTTCCTGAAAAGCGCGAAGTATTGGCACTTTAGTTTTAGACAAATGATATTTCTATGTCTATCATAAATTTCAATATATGCATTTAATTTACTCTGGGGGTGAGACAAACGTTTTTCAAAACACAAAATATTTTTTGGGGGGGCCAGTCTAAATATATATATATATATATATATATATATATATATATATATATATATATATATATATATATATATATATATATATATATATATATATATATATATATATATATATATATATATATATATATATATAAGCATTGAATTTAATTTTAAAATTATAAATTATGTGCCATAACGATTTGAAATAAGGAGTCTGGTACTCATATATAGAAGATTTTAGTTTTTGTGCTCTGTGTTTCTGTAAATCTTTTAGTTTTAGTCATATTAATTATTGAGAACGATATTGAATAAACAATAGCTACAAATTTAGGCTGATACATAACAAATATTTGGCAAATTCTGACTATAGAAAACATGCAATTTTATTAATTACACACCATTTAGTAAAGTAGTAAGTAATTCTAACATATTGAAAGAATATTTAAACAATAGTAAAATACACATTATAATCATCAATATCAAGAAATAATATAAATTCTAGATATTAGGCGGGCGAGAAGTCAAATGAAATTTAGTGGAGAGAAAGAAAGGAAGGAAGGAAAGAAAGAAACAGAAAGAAGAGAAATAAAAGAAAACATGAATGAAAAAGAAACGAAGGAAAAAAGACACGAAAGAAATAAAGAATGAAAAAAGGAAAGAAAAACATGCTACAGACCTCGAAAGTCAACCGGTCAAAGCAGATTAGCAGTCCATTTAAACGCGGATATATTTATCCTCAATAGCGGTAGAAAGGTCCTTGTAGAGCCGCTCTCCAAGGAGAGCAAATTGGCGTGATTAATAGGAAAAATATTCACGACTCTGAATTAGGAACCAATAAAAATTCTAAGTAATTGGAGGTATTAAAGAGGCCTTCTTAGTTTGGCTGAAATTTATAAGCACACTAAATTAGTCAGGGCAGACAATTTAGAACTGATATGCAAATTTTATAGGACTAGAATAAGGACGCGTTTACCTAGAGCAGCTTGTAATTAATGATGGTAGGATGCTTTCGAAAGAGAATCAGAAAATGAAAAAAATATATAGATTGTAGCTGATTTCTACTTTGTAAAGCAACATATTTCTATGTTAAAAGTGTGGTATTATATTAATGAGTTTTACCTATTATATCATAAACACTGAAGTTTACCTATTAGGCATAACATGCATCCCCCGCCCACCCCCTTCTCTCAAATCATTTAGATAAGAAAATAAACACATGCGATAGACAGAGTAAAAAACGCCTAATACTTCTGAAATGGAGATGGATCTGACACACTGACTAAAGTAGGATTAAAAATGACTGAAATAAATATTAAAGTAAATAATAAAACACGTACATGATGAGATTTAAGAATGGCATCACAGAAAGTTCGATGATAAAATTTGATTAATGTGAAGAGGTGTAATTAACGTAACAACCTCGAGTGATGGACATTGGAACCCTCTAAGGGAGGTCTTTGTGATGAGGAGGATTCAAGCCTTTTGAAGACAGAATTACATAAACCATTTTGTTGCTGCCTATATAAACATATAATAGAATGGAGAAAAACTTGAGAATAGGCGAATGAACTAAGAAATCTTTCACCTTTTTATTTCTCTTTAAGAAACCCTCTAAGACAGATTTACAGAAACCATTTTGTCGCACTCTGTATATCGACAATATTCCCAAAAGAGTGTAGTGTGACTGAGAATGGAGGAGTAAGACAGAGCTAAGAGAGTATTAAGAAGTAATATTAAATTGAGGAGACAAGGGATCAGCGAACTGAAAGCGAACAGACATACGAAAGGCAGAAATGGAGCTGGAGCTCGATCTCAGACCTACCAAAGTCTAAGTCTAACGATTAAAGTATGTTTATAATGAAAGTAACAAATAACACTGGAGCCAATCCATAGAAAAGACTCGAATAACATTTTGAGCAAATTTCGAAACATCCGTCCTGTCCTTAGCAATGAACACGGTCCGGTCAAAGGTTTTTTTTTTAATTACTGTTCTTCCCCACACATTGAGGTCTATGGTAAGGAGTCTCTGGAATTAGAGGTAGATATTTCCCATACATTTCTAATTGATGAAGGATACTTTATTTTCTTAACACAATAGCCAATAATTATAGTTACCCAAAATCGGAAAGAGAAAATGCGGGGGAAAAAAAGGAGAGTTCACAAACAGATCAAACGGGACATGATAAGAGTGTTGAAGGATTGTTTTCATTGAGACTAACGCACACTGAACGACAGGCCTACTCAAATGTGGCCTACTTAGACGAATGTCTAAGTTGCAGAATGAGCAAGGCGTGGACGCTGAATATTGGGAGTTCGGCGCTTCAAGGCTATCCGAAAGAAGCTCAAGAACAAAAGATGGCGAGATGAACTTCAAAATATGAAAAAAATGACAGAGAAATATTCAGTTTTTCTTCCAACAGTATGACACAACTTAAAATGATTATGCTGAATTATGGCCCGAAAAAAAATATAATTTGGTCCATCCAGGACCAACCATTGATATTGATAACATCTTGGCTTGCATTGCATGTTCTTACGATAGGTAAGTAACTATGTGGAGGATTATGTGCGTTTCGCACTTTTAGGGTAGTGTCGCATCGTGATATTGTGCATGTACCCTAAGTTCTAACCTTTATTACTATTGTAAACTCATCCTTAGAAAGACACAAGACGAAATGTGGATTTAGGAGAGTGGTTTATTGACACGACCGACCGACTGATCAGCCTTGGCAAATGGTAAGTTGTTAGAAACTATTGAGGATCTCTGATAGTAAACATATGAAATGAGAAAACTCACTTAGACCTCGCTCCTATAAGAGAAAGATCCTGTTCTATTCGAGATCCCTTTGGTATGAGGGGAGGTCAAGAGGTTTTGCGAATCGGTAGGGCAAAAAAGAAGAAGGCTGTTTGTGGGGGTGTTAGGACAAGTTAGGACAAGTCAGGACCTGCAGCTGCACGCTCCTGCCTCCTCTATTTAAGAAGCAGTAGCTAATCGCAGATCGTCAGTCACAAATTTTTCAACAATGGAGAAGGTTGAGCACCGCGCATGGATCAAATTTTTGACCAAGGCAGGCAAGAATGCAAAAGAGATCCATGAAGGCATGGTCGCAGTGTACACCGACACCGCCCCTTCCTATGCAACCATTGCTCGCTGGAATGGGGAGTTCCGCCATGGTCGTGAGTCCCTTGAAGATGTCCCTGTCTAGGACGCCCGTCAGATGTGACCAACGAGGACAATGTGGCCCGTGTGGAGAGGATGATCCTCGAAAATCGACGGGGGAAGGTCGAAGAAATCGAGCGAGAACTTGGAATATCACAGGGAAGTGTTATCAACATCATCCACGACAATTTGGCCATGACCAAGGTCTCTGCCCGTTGGGTCACTAGAAACCTCACGCCCCATGATCGACTTTAAAGACGTCAAAGTTCGAAGGAGCTGCTGCTCCTGTACAACCAAGAGCCGGCGGGATTCGAGTCACGCGTAGTGACAGGTGATGAAACGTGGGTCCATCACTGAGATCCCGAGACCAAGCTCGTAAGCATGGTCTGGAAGCACAGGGGCTCTCCGACCCCCATCAAGTTCCGGACCCAAGCCTCACCTGGGAAGATCATGGCCACTATCTTCTGTGATTCTGAGGAAGTGTTGATTGTGGACTATGCACCTCGTGGAAGTACCATCACAGGCCAATATTACGCCGAGAAACTGGCTGAGTTGAAGAAGTGTATCCTTCAGAAGGGGCGCGTCAAGTTGACACGCGGTGTCCTGCTCCTCCACGACAATGCCCCTGTCCACAAGGCCAGAGTTGCACAAGATTTCTGGGTGTTGTAAATTCGAAGCCTCAGGGACAAGTGGCGCAAGTGCATTGAAGTCGAGGGTAGTTATATTGAAAAATAATAAAATACTTTTCTTCATATCTCATTTCCTTATATCTGAATTGCAAAACTTATTGACCGCCCCTCGTATATAATTCCCGAAATTAGTAAAACATTAAAAGATGATTCTTTTGTGATCGTTTGTCAAATTCTACATAGTGTTAGCCAAAACTGTAGAGACCCATCATTGTATGTTACTGGTAAACTAATTTATTCTTAAGAGGGAAACATTTCCCAATATTTGTCTGTCTCTCCATTCCCCGTAAAAATCTTACTAACTTCAAAATAGCTGGGAGTTTGAAGTTAGTAAGATTTTTACGGTTACGAGAATTAACAGGCCATTTAGTCAATTTAGTTTGCACTTGTAAATCAACACTAGATGCTTTTAAAATCCTTACAATATATTCGAAAGGTTTCCATAATAACCATGCTGTCGTAGGATCAGGTAGTCCTGCCTGACCTTTGCTGCCCTCCCTAGATGTAGGGGAATGGGGGAACAAACAAATATAGGGAAATGTATCTCTCTTAAATGTTTGGGAATTAAAGACGAGTGCAAATTCTAATATTGGTAGAGTTTGATACTATTTCAATAGGCTTCGAGTGGTTATAGGATATAAGCAAGGGAAACAAGATAATATTTAATACTATACTAACAAATGAGATTAACAAAAATAATACACTTAAACAATTAAGTTAATCATTCGTCAAATGAAAATTGAATTAAATTTACAAAGGATGATATTGTCTGAGCCGTACGAGGCACAATAATTACCTGAGAGAGATCGGGAGGAAACTATGAAGTGAATCTTGCGGTCGGAGAGCGTCATGCCTCTTCGACGATGAAAAAGAAAACGTAATGGCTTACGATTTTCTGGAGAAGACCTCGAGTATTCTTCTTCTCGGGGAAGCGTAGCTAAGCGCGTTATTCTTGAATGAATCTTTCGTCCTTGACCTCCGTCGTTCCGAATAATCGTTTCTGTCTGCGATCCCTTACGGTGCCGTGGTGTCGCTCGAGAAGTGCGCGCCATCCTTGGATGATTCCAATGACCTCTTAAGATGTCGCGTGAATACTGTGAGAGTACTGCGTGAATCTTGCTTGCGTGAAAGCAGCGTGGATACAGCTTGCGTGCCCAATACTCAGAGAATACTCATTTGATCATTCCTGGGGTGGGGAATATATATGACTCCGCTGGAAGCACCTTTGTTTGCCGACGGAAGCGATTCCGACTCTGTCCCAAAGACACAGCAGCGATGGAATGTTCTTCATCCGTGAGTGAGATACTCCTTTTTCTCTTTATCTGCGCGACTCGCTCTCTCTCTCTCTCTCTCTCTCTCTCTCTCTCTCTCTCTCTCGCTCTCGCTCTCTCTCTCTCTCTCCCTGACACATGTAAAGCAGGTATGCGGTCGTAAGTTTGCATGACGTGACACAATAACACAGCTTTCCGTGACGGAGACAGGGCGAAAAATTACGGAGGCTTACATTGCCTGTGGCGCAGCAATAACTCTGAAGGATATCCAAGTCATGTCCGAACTTGATTCCTTGATGTGGATAGAAGGGAGTAAAGATAGTGACTCTTTTTGGGGATATTACGGTGCTGAACCTGCCCAGGGAAGCCTGACAAATGCTGGGAAATAAGCGAGAGTCGTTACGAATACAAAACACTCGGACAGCTTGGCTCTTGATGGTGTTTAAACTTAATATAATAGAAAAAAATTATAATATATTAAAATGATGAGCGTATGTTATTATGAAATTATAATAATAACTATGAACAAAATTATACATGTGCGCACGCTCAATGACTCTCCCACTTTTGATTCGGCTGCAGCGACCAATATACAGACATCCCCTGCCCTCTCCTCTATCATAAAATAGTTTTTTAATTACCCAGAACTCTCGCCGCCCAATACATATATGTAGCTTGAAATTACCCCCACACCCACTACCAACATAATTACTTAGTTCGTAACGTTGCCATTTATCGAAAAGTCTCGCTGAACGCTTTTACGGCCGCGCCGTAACAAAGAATGAATCCCTTTTAAATGTTTGCCTGATTACCTTAATTATCTTAATTATTCAGTTACGTTCTCATTTGGCGTCGCCAGAAGCTATCTTTTGTGCCTGTTTTCACAATTAGAGGTTGTTTATGGACGAATTTGGAGGGGAACAAACAAAATTTAGTATTGGAAGCAATTAATTTAAAGTAATTATAAAAATATTAAAGAAAATAATATTCCTTGACCTTTGATTGCTTCAAGAGTTCAACTAGGTCCCCACAAAGCGGGGTTGGCGTACCTCTAAATCTCCCTCCACACTCTATAACCCCTATTAAACACAAAGCCAATCATCATTTTTTCCACGCCATATTGCAACTTCATAGCGATGGGGTGTAATGTGCTGCAGTACATCGTCGGGTCATGATTCATCCCTTATCAGAGGGCTCCGAACGCTCCCCCTCCTCATAAATCCCATCCTTTCACACATATCATATACAATATTGTCTACTTTCGGTAAGATATTTTTCTCTCAAACACTCATTCACATAATCAACCCACCACCTTTTACGCTGTTTTCCCACCATTCTCACTTACTCACTTTCGTATATTCTCTTCGTAACTCTATTTCCATCCATTCTTTTTTACTCCCATACCTAACCTTAAAACACTTTCAGTCACAATCTCATTTACACTTCTCTTCACACCATCAACACCACTCTCTCAATGGTTCCTCACTCTAACTCCCTTTCGCACAAGTTGTCCATTTGCGCTCCCTCACTCACGATCTTTCCTTCTCCTTCCACTCATTAGTCTCACTCTCACACACCGTCGTAGGCACCGGCATAATCTCAAGCAACTTTCTGGTACATTCCACACTCACACCCTTATAATTCACTAATGGTCCAATTTCCCCAGAGACTTTCATACAAATTAAAACTTTGAGGTCGCATTCTGGTTTATCTACACCCCTCTCATTTACAATTCAATCCTATATGCTTAAAATTTCGCATAAGTTCAATGGTGGCACCACGGACTCGGATATTCAACCTCTACTCCACCCTCCACCTGATTTTCACACCCAAATACCATTACCTTACCTTTTCGGCATTCTCTTTTAGAACCTTCCAAATCCCTCTCTCTTGCCACCAACACCAGGTCATCAGCATATACTAACACAGAACCCAGCCCATTAACCCCACACTCCTTCCCCTCATCTCATACATACATCTTTCAGTACTACATCCATAAATATATTAAACAGCTATGACTACATCAAACAACCTTGTCTTACTTACACCCCTCCTCGTATGTCAAACCACTAACTCTGGCTATCTTTCATCTTAACGCAACCCGTACTTTCAACATAAATGTTCTTCACACCTTCCAATAATTTACCACTCACCCCATACATTCTTAGCACCTGCCATAATGCTTCTCTTTCTACATCATCATATGTTTTTTCCAGATCCATGAACCAACCATACACTTTACATCCTTTTTTTAACTAGCTCTCCCCTACAAATACATGATCTACACACCTTATAACGCGCTATAAACTCACATTGTTCACCCCTTATCATTTTTTTAGTTATCTTTCTTACACGCATAATCAGAATTTTTTAATACACCTTACCTAAAACACTCAACAAACTCATCCCCCTGTAGTACTTGCATCCACCTTTCTCCACTTTGCCCTTATACAACAGCAATATTACTGCCCTTTTCCAGTCCTCAAGCGCTTTTCCACCTTCCAATTTATTACAAAACATCCATCAGACTCATTCCGTAACCCAATCGCCGCCATTTTTTAGACCTCTCACAGCACTGACAACCTCTTGAATGCTTATCTCTTCCACACCCAGAGACAACACTCGATCTACGCCCAAGAAACCAATCATGTTTGTAGTTGCATCATCTTCCATATGCACATTATATGTACAACATCAAAATATTCTCGTCATCTACTGGTGAACCCCATCAGCGTTCACAAGAGCCCTGCCATTCTCGTCCTTGGTGCTCACTTTGCATTTCTCCTCTCGGTTCCTCACTTCTTTCCTGAATAAGCTCCTCTTCCCATCTGGATCATCACTCATCTTCCGTCCTCAGTTTTCATTTGCTTCTTTCGCACTTTGTTTAATGACTTGTTTCCCTCTCATTTTCATCCCCTTGTATTCATTCATCCGCATCCCACTTTCAGTATCATCTGTACTCTTAAGCATTTGCATGTATAGTTATTCTACCAGGTAGCATTTTGCTTCCACTTCCCAGTTCTGCCACACCCACGCACAGCCCTTGCACTACCTATACATTTGCTATATCTCCATTCACTTATCTTCTCTCTTCTACTATCAAGCATTCACACATACTCTGCCACTCCTCTCCGCAATCCATGTGTATTTATGTACACCCTTGTGCCGAAAGAATATGTTTGCTAGACGTAAATTTCTTTCAGCAACAACCGTAGCACCTTCACTCCGGGTGTACCAAAAGCTTCATTTATCTCATCTCTCATTCTGTCACCTATACTTTCATTTTTCTCTCCTACAACCATCAACCAATATCCATTACCAATTCCATCCACCACTCGTCTTAAGCCATTTCACAACCTCTCTTTCTCGGCTTCCTTTCAATCATGACAAGATCCATATACTACGACCACACAGTTTCACCCTTGCAAATCGCAAATTCAAGTACTCACACAATTCTCGCGTTCACACATTCATCCCCAATCATTGCATCATGCCACTCAACGCTCAGAAACACTGCTATGCCCACTTTACTCCCACCACCTTGATATATAGTCGTTGGCATTTTATTCACTCCATCTCATACAAATGCTTCACTCCCTTTCATGCTTGCCTCACAGAGAACAAGCATCTACAATCTCCATTTTTAAAAACATATTGACTACCACTCCCCTCTTTTCCACATGACATATACTCATTACATTTCCCACACACACTCGATTCACACATCGAAGCGAATTAACTGGCCTGGAAGAACAGGGTCTGCGACACTCCCGCCAATTATCAAATATTGCTATTTAAAGAATCTATGAAAGTATGGTGGTAAAAAGTCGCTGTAGTTCGGGGTTTTATGAAGAAATGCCTTTCCTTTAGGAATTTTTTTCATTTTCACTGCATTGTAATCAATGTATGTACCACATTACTCCTTTCTAAACTTGTATTTTATAAATTGCCTCCTTTGTTAGTAATTGTGCGCACTGAACACTGCAATTAAATACAGCATTTAAAGGCATCCTTTCTGGATGTTAAAGAACTGATTTTGCCCTGGGGAGAAGCCCCGCAGGCTTGAAATAATTAAGTCTGATCATAAGTAAGAGAATCATCATCATCATCACTAACTCTATAATTTAAGAACGGGATTTTGGGGAGTATTTGAATAATAATTTCATCTTAGTTTGGTTATGACTTAAGTATATTTTAAATTTTTATCAAGGTAATTTCTAAGAATTTCTTTAGAGTTTGAAAAAATACAATAGTTTAGTTCCTAAAAAATAAATATGATTATCCAATGCTTTAAAATGTTAAAAAAGAAAATGAATTACAATTGGTGAAGTTCAGAAAATTTATTAAAATTTAAGTAAGGCTGCTTTTTTATTTTATCTATAACTATATTTTAGCAACGAGATTTTTAAAAGGGGGGAAATTTATTTTTTAGAGTTCCTTTTTAAAATTATTATAATTATCAAAGTTCAGAAAATTTATACAAATTTAACCATGGACGCTTTTTTTATATTTTAGATTTTAATCTTAGTAGCGAAGCGCAAGCTGCCCCCTAGTGGCGAAGCTATTGCCTGTTTTTTTAATAAAGATTTTAACAGATAAAAACAGGGAATTTTTTTTGGGGGGGGAGAATTATTATGTTTATAAATGTTGTGGGTGAACATGAGAGAAAAGTCCTAGTTTACAGAACAATTTTTGTGTTCATTCCTTCCTTTTTCAATTTTCGATCTAAAATGATACAAAAACGTGTATTTAATCTAAGATCAATTAAGGACACAATTGAATATATTGTCCTGGAATTGAGCGTAGGTTAGTGCAATGAACACACAAAAATTGGTCAGAACATAATGAAAAATAAAGTGGTTAACTGAATGACACGGGTGTATTGTATGAATATGACTCAATTTTAACGAATCAGATACAAACAATTTGCAGATAAGCTCAGAAATTCGGACAAAGGAACAATGCTTGACTTAGGTGCATTAATAGAACACAAAACAATGCTGCGTCAGTCGTTCTATCTAGAATATGAATAGAACAACTCGGCAGAAAAAAAGTCGTGTTGAGAGTACAAAGTAATAATAATAATAGGTAATTTTGTATGGCCTCTTTAAGGCCAGGGACATTGGCCCAGTACCTGTCAACCAACAAAGGAAACGCTTGGTAGATGAGAGGGGGTCTTGACGTCACCAATAGAGGAAGGGGAGTATATAGCAACAGGTATTAGTAAAAGTACAAAGATCCCAGCAAATATCACGATTCCATTGCTACAAGAGCTCTAAGGTTTCCTATGGTTCCTTATCGCTATCAGACTTTTACTTTCCTCTCATCCAGTAAATAATAGTCGGGATTTATTTTAATGCACGTCTCTTCCTCCGTTGCCGTTGCTTTACAATGAACAAACAGCTTCTCCTCGTCGACACTTACTGTATAGTGACGGATCAATAGAAGATTCCTCATGTCAAAGACCCGAGATGCGTATTCTTCAGTTGGTACCGATTAGTTTGGATCATAGAACCGCTTGCCACAAAAAAATTATTATATGTCGTGGCTTCGAGACAAAAGTGAACACAACACACACACACAGACACACATTATCGAATCAAAATGGAATAAGGGAAAAAGTGTCCGGAAGTCTATGCATGGGCAAGACGCAACACGCTTCAATCATGTCTGCAAGAATTTAGGCGGCGTGAGAGATTTAGCGACAATCCCTCGCCGATTGATGCATCCACGGGGCTTCGCCCTACCTTGGTTGTTACTTATCTCTTAATCTTTTTATCTTCTTTACTTCATAATTAACAATTATTTTCTGGTTTGTCGTGTTTTAAGAGGAAAAAGATGCATTGTCGTTGAAAAATAAATAAATACGAATATATTTTTTATTGCTTTTCAAATATAAAATATTCCATCTTCAATTTCTACTACTTTCCCCACCTAATGGGGTTGGTATGGCTCAACACAACTAAAACTACCCCATCTTCCCCATCGAGCACAAAGTCCCCATCATTTGCCCTACCCCAAAAGATTTTCGTGCGGATGGGGAGCTAAATTCTGTATAATCTCTCCCGGCAATGGTTCATCTCTTTGCACAAGGCCACGAGTAGCCCCCCACCCCCCACCATTCTAAAGAGATTTATTCACGACTCTCATAAACAATCTCATCCACCTCCTCCTCACTCCACTCTTTCCCTCTTAAACACTCCTTCACATAATCATCCCACCACCTCTTACGCGGCCTTCCAAACATCACAATCTAACCGTGGCCTTCGTGAATGATAAGGCCTCGTCACTCGGTTCGTGAGCGGCGCCTACGTCATCACCAGGCGGCGGCCTCCCGCTGGAAGGCTACTTGGCAACTTAACCGCCGGACTAATCGGCAACTGACCCAATTTCAGTTTGCTGTGGGTCACGAGAGGATAAGGGTCAAGTGAAGTGAACCTGGATATTTTAATAATTTTCATGGTGGTTTTTCAATACAAGCCTGGTGCAACATGCCAAACAAGTGTTGTGTTCCATTATGCCGAGGCAATTATGGAAATGAGAACAAAGTGTGTGTGTTTTCTTTCCCTAAAGACGAGGTATTGTCTGCTCAGTGGGTCAGAGCAATACGACGAGAGGATTTTGTGCCTACGAAATACACCAAGGTACGTAAATATGCTGTTATACAGTCTTGTGAGTTCATTTCTAAGCCTTTTCACGATAACACACTATACCGAGTACAATATATTGACTAATAAGTCATCGGTATACTGAGATGTGATGTGGTAGCCTTTGTTCTGTGTCACGTGGTGGGTCAAGGCCACGGTTGCCAGATTGTCGTACTTTGAGCCTGGTATTTACTCATTTCTGAGCCATAGCGAGCCAGGTAGGAGTGCCCTACTCATATCATACAACCTACATTAGGTTTCAAATTTAATGTGAAGAATAGCCAAAGTAATATTCTAATTAAATTTAGGTGCCATGAGTAAAAAAAAAGTATTAAGCATGTACGCATACATGTAGCCACTTACAATACAATTAAGTAGTGCTATAACATTTATACAGGTCTGTGAGCTACACTTCAATCCAGAGGATGTCGAGAGAGAGATCTCATATTACGATGAGAGGACTGGAAGGAGACTTACAGCACCATTAGGCAAACCAAGACTTCGCAAGGGAGCAGTGCCTTCAAAGTTGCCTAACTGCCCTTCGTACCTGTCAACACCAACTTCAGGGCGAGAATCTCCTGCTGCCAGGCGATGCAAGAAGGAGGAAGCTGCATTAGCAAATGCTATTGCAGAAAGTGTCGCTGATGATTATAAAATGGTGATTTCAGTATTTTCTAAGTTCATGATCGTTTTCTAATGTTAAAAGATGTTATGTATGACGATAACAGACATACTAAGAAGTGTATATGCACAAAATGAAGGGCAAATAAGGTGGAAACTGCAGTGGACGGCAGCGCGGCTGTGGCCTCCAGGTGTGACGTCACGGGCCGAATAACGCGGCCTTCTCATTCACGAAGGCAACGCTCTAACACTCTCTCGTGTATTCCGTTCACAACTTTAGTTTCATCTATTCCCCTTATATGCCCATACCACCCAGGAACACTTTCCGGCCTAACTTCATTCACATTCTTCTTCACACCATAAATATCTCTTAAAACGTCATCCACACCTTTCGCACATCACGCATCCCTCTCAAATTGTCCATTTGAACTGCTCCTACGCGAGATCTTTTGATTTCACTTTACTGTCCTCTTTGTGCCCACTATCACTCCCTTAAATTTATTCCACGTTTCTTCTATTCCAATTATCATACTTATTTCTTATCTCCTAATCCCATGCATTCTTCCATATTTTTCCTTTCTCCCTGATTCACCACCCTTTCCTTTTTTAGTTGCGTGCGACTCTATATTTCACTATGTCGGTCGGTCGGTCGGTCGATCCCGTTTTGCTTTTTTTGTTTTGGTAATAAATTGTAACTATTCGGTCGATTCTAACGAAATTTGAAGTACTTATGTTGTTTTACATTTTCTTTTGAATGATATAATTTCCACGGTCCTACCAAGGTTAGCCCAGGAATTATTTTGCTTTGGTAATAACAGCATAACTATTCAGCCGATTTTAACGATATTTGAAACCTTTATGCGGTTTTAGATTTTCTTTCGAATGATATAATTACCAAAGTCCTCCCAAAGTTAGTCCGTGAATTATTGAAAGTTTTGAAGTTCGTAAGGTCATAAATCAGATAAGTGAGAACACGCGACTTTTGTTAGCCGACCTTGTTGCTCTCCGTTCCTTTCACACCTTGTTCACATCTTTTCAATCAAGAGCCAGCCACAGCACAGTCATGTGATCGGATAGTCCCATACTGTTATCTCTTACACTTTCACATCAAATTCATCGTGCAGCTTTTTCTTACTTGGCACAAAGCAACCATATTCTTACCTACTCCCCTCGCCTTTCCACAACCAAAATGAAATTATGCACATTTTCGTGCTGAAAGAACGTTCATTCGATTCCAATTCCTCTCACGCTCTGTTTACATTCTCTCCGGGTTTACTAAAACTACAGTATGCCCCTCTCTCACCCTGTCTCATATTCTTCCCTTCATATCCCCTACAACCCTCAGCCTATTCCGAATGCTACCCACCACTCGTCCAAAGTCATTTCACTTCTATCATTACAGTCCATACACTCCAAACATGCGCAATTTCACCTTTAAGAATCTCGACTTCACCAACATATACTCGTATAATTCTCGAGCTCACATATTCATATCCAACCAAAACAACCTGCTACTCATCACTAAAAATGCACTACGACACCCCCTTTTACTCTCACCACCATGATATATACCTGATCGCACTCCATTCACTCCTTCCCTGCAAACTCTTCATTTCCTTTCATGTTTATCTCACATCGAGCCAGCATCTGCCATCTCCTCGTTTCAAACACATTGGCTATTATTTCTCTCTTTCTCACATCACATATGCTCCTCACATTTCACTCCAACCCGCATTCGGTTCATACATTGACGCGGATTGACAAAAATGAGTGTAAGGGGACCGTGACATTCCCGTCCATTACTGCAATTGCATGTAGCGCTCACAAGCTGTGCATTCTTCATTTGGTGTTAAAGAAGTGCGCATTTTTCAGTCATTCCTAAGGGTCTTCTACCTGATAATTGTTTATTACCAGCGGTCTTTTGCCCGGTAATTGTTTTTATCGGTGATCTCATACCCGATATTTTTATCGGCGGTCTTCTACCCGATATTTTTCAGCGACGGTCTTCTACCCGATAATTGTTTTCATTGGCGGTTTTCTTCCCGACAATTGTTTTTATCGGTGGTCTTCTACCCGATAATTGTTTATTACCGGCGGTCTTCTACCCGATATCTTTATCGACGGTCTTCTACCCGAAAATTGATTTCACCGGCAGTCTTCTACCCGCTAATTGTTTTTAGCGGTGATTTTCTACCTGATAATTGTTTATTACCGGCGGTCTATTGCCTGATAATTGTTTTTATCGGCGATCTCATACCCAATATTTTTATCAGCGGTCTTCTACCTGATATTTTTTATCGGCGGTCTTCTACCCGATAATTGTTTTCACCGGCGGTCTTCTACCCGATAATTATTTTTACCGGTGGTCTTCCCGGCGGTCTTTTGCCCGATAATTGTTTTATCAGCGATCTCATACCCGATATTTTTATCGGCGGTTTTCTACCCTATATTTTTATCGACGGTATTCTACCCGATAATTGTTTTCACTGGCGGTCTTCTACCCGATAATTGTTTTTACCGGTGGTCTCCTACTCAATAATTGTTTATTACCAGCGGTCTTTTGTCTATAATTGTTTTTATCGGCAATCTCATACCCGATATTTTTCGGTGGTCTTCTACTTCGATATTTTTATCGGCGGTCTTCTACCCGATAATTGTTTTCACCGGCGGTCTTCTACCCGATAATTGTTTATTACCGGCGGTATTTTGTCCGATAATTGTTTTTATCGGCGTTCTCATACCCGATATTTTTATCGGCGGTTTTCTCCCCGATATATTTTATTGACGGTCTTCTACCCGATAATTGATTTCACCGGCGGTCTTCTACCCAATAATTGTTTTTACATGTGTTCTTCTACCCGATAATTGTTTTTACCGCCGGTCCTTTGCCTGATAATTGTTTTTACTGCCGGTCTTCTACCCGATCGCTTTTTTTGTTCTCTTTTCATCGTCTGCTTTGACTTGGTAATTTCAGTGCCCCCCCCTCCCCACGATTCCTTATATATGTCCATAATTTGTCTTCTTTGAGACGGATTTTTCAATATTTTAGCTGATATAATTTAGGTGTGGTTTGGATATTTTTAGCCAGCAGTTTAATTAGTGAATAGTTTGTTTGGGGGAAATATGAGTTCTCGGAAATGTGAATTAACCAAAACGAAATCCACAACTTTGTAGTTTATAACGTAATTTAACGAATGACAAAAGCAACCAAAGTATTTCAAGGATCATCCGAATCATTTAATCAACTATTGTAATTACCAAACATCCCTCTATAAACTACATCCACGGGATTGTGTCCAGAATACCGGCTCAAAACTATCACTATTCAAGGGTTGTCAAAAGCTTATTCGTTCAACTACAATGTGCAAAGGTAGTGATTTTACATTGTATACAATTCATATCACAAAACAAAACTCAAAAGTCAAAATAATCGTCCCTTGCCATATAATCGTCTAACCCGCCTTTTAAAACATTTAAATTTGGCTTATGACCTCATATGGTACATATTTTACTGCTGCCATCTACCAATTTTAATAGTGAAAAATATTTTCTTAAGTCCATCCTAAACGATTCTTAGTTTATGTTCAGGGGTGACCCCTAGGCCTATTATACTAATCTCCAAATCCCCCCAAAATCCTATTAAATTCTCCTTTTTCTAATGACACACTAACAAAAGATATTTAACTAAATTATTTAAGTAACTTAGAATTGGTATTATCACGGCCAGAGTCCTTGTTAGTATTCAACTCAATTGTTTAAGTAACCTAGAATGGATATTATCACGGCCAGAGTCCTTGTTAGTATTTAACTCAATTGTTTAAGTAACCTAGAATGGATATTATCACGGCCAGAGTCCTTGTTAGTATTTAACTCAATTGTTTAAGTAACCTAGAATGGATATTATCACGGCCAGAGTCCTTGTTAGTATTTAACTTAATTGTTTAAGTAACCTAGAATGGATATTATCACGGCCAGAGTCCTTTTTAGTATTTAACTCAATTGTTTAAGTAACCTAGAATGGATATTATCACAGCCAGAGCCATTGTTATTATTTAACTCAATTGTGTCTTTGAATGGTATGCAACACATCTTTCACTGAACTAGAAGCTTCATGAACTGAATTGTTCAGGTTTTCTTTTTTAAATACTGAAGCAAAATGATCATTAAGTATCTTAACTATTTTCTTATCACTTTCTCAACCTTGTTCAAACTCATCTTTCTTTTAGGTTGAATGAAAATAACCAAATGGTTCGTCTCCGTTCATTTATTTCAGCTAACCGGAGCCAGTGGTTGGATACTTGTGTATTTCCCGACCGGGTCTTTTCCTATCTACACTTTTTCAGTTTTAAAGCAAAGACTAACATAAAATCCTTGATGTGGTTGTTATGGAAGATGAGTGGACTCGTCGACCCTCTAAGGAAATTCTAATGAGGACTGTTAAAGTAATAAAGAAATATATCATAAAACAACAACAAATGTTCATAACATACATAAAAAGCACATTAAATTTCTAAGACTAAATGCTTGAACGCCGTATAAAAAACAACCACAACCAAAGATATACACGAACAACTAAACGATGAAAGCGCCTTGCCTCCCTTTGCAAACTCCTACACTACTTTCTCATTTCACCACTTTTATTTCCTTTTATCTATAGCACACGTTCTTTGTTCCTCTCCACACACGCACACACATACACTAATTGGTAATTATGATTCCACTCATCTCAGTAACACCACAACTGCACTAGAAAAAATTCGATGTTTCTCGTCATTGCTATTTTAACAGAGTTACTCAAATGAGGGATCTGTTTGAAGGCTTTTCTTCGTCAAGTAACCTTCCAATCAACTCCTGTTTATTCACATCTTAACATGATTGTGGGATAGTAATGAGTAGCCACCTTTTCACTACATCAGACACGCCGGAGGGGGGGGGGGAGCATGCTCTTCATCCAAGCCAAACAAGTGACTGTATCGAATAGACGCACTGTAGCAATTTGGTATTTTAACTCACTTTTGCCGTCGCGGTACATGGGATCGGTTTCACCCAGCCGTGTGGTCTATAACCGCATACTATCAACGAGGACGTTGCAGTTTACCTTATTATGGTTGTAGTAGTTTATCGTACCGAGAAGGAATTGAGATTTGTCCTAGTTTTTTGCTAATTCGCATTTTCCGGGAACATTTTTGGATTTGCCTCGTAAATTAAAGATTTTTGATAATTAATTGGAAAAGGCTGATTTCGAGTAGCCGGAAAGACATCTCAAAGACACAACACGAACTTAAAAGAATGCGAAGGTTCCTCGTAGTAGTAAATGGCGAAATCTTTTAGCTCATGTCTGGTGCTGATGCAGTGGCAAAGCCAGAATAACAAATTGGAGGGGGGGGAGGGAGGCTAACCTGATTTCCTCACTCTGACTATTTTCAGAAAAGGGCACTGATTATTAATAAAGGTTATCTTACACACCATTGCTAATAAATAATACATAATAAATTATAAATAATAATCAATAACAAGAATGAGCACCAACTCTTTCAGATCCGATTTTTTTTTAACGTCAGAAAATTAGGAATTATAGTTTTTGGAGATCAGTTAAGATATAATACTTAATTTAATAATTATGTTTGAGATTGACCTCCATTTTAGACATGTATCATATAAGATACATTCGATCGCAGCGGTTAAAAAAAACCTGTTTTATATCTATTCTATATTATTACATACCTCTTTCTGAATAGAAGAATACAAGTGGGGCTAAACAAGAGGGAAAGTCCCTCCAATGACCTACGGCGTTTTGTGATAACATGATAGATGTTTATTCCATTAATGGTTTCGCATGGTTCGAACCACTTACAAGTGCCTTTGAGTGGCTAAATGAGGCTTCTGCCACAAGATGGCGCCACCCAGCGCCAAATCTGATGGCAGATTTGAAATCTCCAGGGTGAATAACCATATGCCCAATGGTCATATGGGTCAGTTCATTGCTCTAAATGGGTACAATTGAACTTTACTCCTTTTGAAAAAAAAAGCGACGCCTAAACCTGGCGCTTCACCGCAGGTAAAAAGAAATATAAAGATAAACTGGTGCGAAATTTGGGGGAGCCTTCAGCCTCTTCCCCCCTGGATCAGCGCTTGTGCTGATTGAGCTAAGATAGCGTTAAATGAACGTTGGGATTTGCTCCTTCTTGGGTGAGAGATAAAATCCGATATCTTTGCTATTATTTTAGATCCAAATAGGAATATAGAGAGGTGAAGAGACGAATTACCACAAAGAATAAGCACAGAGGTTTTAATTAAGAAAAATAAACAATTATATACCTGCAATGAGAAATCAATCGCATGAGCCGCAATGGAGACGCATAAGCAAATAAGATTCAGATCGCGGGTAGTGAAGTCGGTGCTACTTCCAAGGGTTGCTTTAAGAGTTAAAACAAAAGAGTATATTTGCGGACATTAAGGAGGGTAGAAAATGAACTACAAAAGGTAGAGATAAGAATTTGGGTATGAAAATACTCGTACGTTTAGGAGGATAAAGGTTGCCAGTCGAATTGTTGCAAACGGTAGATGACGGACAGCAGAATATAATGAACCTAAACTTCTCCGTGATTGGATCGTCTGGGAGAAAGGCAGCCTGAATTCGACGTGAGGAAAATTCCTAAACCTTGTGTCCTGAACGAGGAGTAAGTCTGGTAAATTAAGTAGGCGAGGGCACTGTGGGATTGTGACTTCCCCTCAAAGGGTTAACCTCTGTTTGTTGCTTTGTTCTGCTCTGGTAGTCTCCATGGTGTTTATTTCTAGTTTACGGCAATCTTTGACGGAAGTAGATAGTATACATTCCCTTCCAGTAAGAATGTGGCTTCATTCCGACAGGACGATGTGTCGTTCTCTTCGTCTTCCTTATTTAGCACCGCGAGGCTGAAATAAGAATTGAGTGATCAATAACAGTTGGATCGCTATTATCGATTTTTAATAGCACCCTTCTACTAGCTGGGAAAGCGATATGTGGTCTCGTCTAGAGTGCATTTATTCCCTTAGACAACTTTTGTTTATGCAGATTTGTTTGACTTATCTGAACTCGATGCATCCTGACGAATTCTATCGCAATTAATAACCAATGTCGTCGTGTATTTAAGAAAACAGAATTTATCTATCAGGATACATATAACAATTAGAAGTTATCTTAAATGTTCAGATTGTTGAATTTTTCCATTTATTTGTAATGGAAGCTAACCTAAAGTAAAAATCGCATAATTATTTGTCCCTTATCTTTAATTCACCCAACTCTGAATTATGAAGACACGCTCCTATACATGCATATAACGGGAGAATCAAGCAACTCTAAGGCGAAACGAAGAAACCAAATCCCATAAAAATTTGAACGGTGATTAGGGGCTATAGGAGGCTCATTAAACTGTATCTTGGGCCAAATAATCGCAAGATCTCCCCCATGACTCTTCTGCATACATATCCGTCTTTTCAGAGGTCAAAGGTTGCCTCGTCTAATTGATTGTTCTCGTGGATTAATATTGATCCAATTTCCGAGATGTTGCGATGGTCGATTTGTCCTGGCTACTAACGGTTGACACTTCGCACTTTTTAAAAAGGAGAATCTTGTTGTTTTGTTTTTTAGTGTCTCTCAAACTTTATTTTACTCACATTTAGTTTCCCTTGAAGAAATTTCCTTCACCAATGTAATTAAAAGTTTTCCTCTTGTAGGCTCAGCCAAATTAAGGTATTAGTGCCAGTAAAGTTCGCCGAATTATGTTCCTAGGACGATCAGGAAATACTAATCACGCAGGAAAGCTTTAAAAGGTGTAATGGGATAATTATGCGTTTATTAGGAAGCGATTTTGTTTGCTCGCGCGGACCTTGAAGTGAAACTTGCGCAAATGGGGAAAGTTCGAATTAACTTAGAGGCCGTAGATTAAAGAAACACGGCAGATAAAAGGGCGAGAAACAGAGTTTCTTCAGCTGGGGGCGGGGGGGGGGGTCAAATTATGGCCATTTATGCTTGGGAAGGGGTGGAAAACCATCAAATAAATCCGCTTCAGCTGCGGGTTTTGTGAGATTAAAAAACGGGGTAGGAATTTGTTTTTTTTTACCGTCGATAAGTACATACGAGCTATGCAATGCTACAACTAACATCTGGAGGATTCCGGGTGCCCCCGACCCCAACATTAATAGAGAGATCTGCATTAATTAATATTCTGGAGGATTGCCCATCCTCATGGCCACGGATGTCGTAGGTAGTCTCATATCTTCACTGCTCGCCCTATATATCTTCCACAGATTTTCCACTCCCCTAACTCTACCACTTTCTTTAAGAACCTTCCCTTGTAAAAGTTTCCGGTATAAATGCTCTCGTTGGTTTTTGTTTCTTAGTTTAGATGAAGGAAAAATGTTTATTTGCGGATAAGTGCGTGTGTTCCTATTTATGCCGTACCTAAACGTTTATAACATTATGATTGTCATTCTGATCTTTATGTGAATTTCATTATGTGATTCATGAATCCCAGCCATGCTACATACCGACTTACAACCATTTTAACTACCACTAGATACTCCGCGGTGGCTCATGAGCAGAGCAATCCACCAAACCATCCTAACAGAGTGATGTCATGTAGTGAAGTTTTTAAATTGAGTGAAAAAGATTTAGAATGACGCGTTTAAAACAAGGTGTACCTGAATCCGGTACGAAGCTTGAGATAATTTATGGAAATCCTTCACTAAAATGTGTGGCGAAAACATTCCAGGGTAAGGGTTAATTTAGGTCCCCTCTCCCCTTGAGTTAAACGGGAATTGGAGTAATCCAGTTTTATTAAAATAAAGCAAAGTATTCAAAATTATACAAACAATTAAATCACGAAAATAAAGCAAAGCATAAACAAATTATACAAACAATTAAATCACTAAAATAAACGGGTGATTTAGAATTATCCCTTAGTTTGGCCCTCATGTGCGGATGGAGGTTCCTTACTTCTTTGACTCGTGTTTTTAAAGTTAACTAAACCCGGATAGTGGTCACCGAGTTGGGAGGCGGTGTCCTTGAAAATTCTTCTCCCTTGACCGCATCAACTGTCTGGGAATTTGCAGGATTACAAACTAGCAAAGACCCCGAGATCCATTCGAGGCTAGTTAAATAAAAGTTAAAAGGGTGAAAGTGAGACATGAAGGACGGGAGAAAATAAAATAGGATAAGGATAAAGAATTATTTTTACAACTCTTCTTCCTATGAAGTCATAATTTTAAGGTTATATTTATCGGCCGAATAATTACGAAGTTATTACCAAATAATTCCTGGACTAACCTTGGGAATAGCTTGTTAATTATATTATTCGAATGGAAATGACAAACAACATAAGGTGTTCAAATTTCGTTAGAATCGGCCAAATAGTTACAATGTTATTGCCGAAAAACTCATTGAAAAGTAAAATGGTTAGCACCCGACCGACCCACAGACCGATATAGCAACTTATAGACGACTAAAAATGTAATCCTACTTTAAATCTTGTGTTAACTAGTTTTAAACTCGTTCTTTCTAGTTACGGCTTGGTTATTTAGTTCAAATATTGATTCATAATTTATATTAGTAAACACGTTTCATATTTTGTTGTCTTCCAAAAGTTGGAGGTGCGGACGCCAATCTTCCATGGACAGGTAACAGGAGGAGCCTCAAACTGTTTTGGTACGATCTACAGTGGTACCTCGGTACAAGTCCGTTTTGGAATAAGTTCAACTTGGTATACGTCCTGTTTAGACGCGACAAATTTTGCTTGGAATACGACCTTTGTTTGGAATATGACTTGCGTGCTAGAACTTGTATGAATCAAAATGAGTCATGACACTGCGTGTTAACTTCTCTCGAGACAAAGTCTCGACTACCCACGAGCGTCAGTAGGCCAGTTGCTAACATTCATTGAACAGCCAGCGCTATAACTTAATTTTCACGTGATTTTGTGTTTTTTCGGTGACCAGAAAATTCGGTCTTCTCTTAATGATAGAATGCGGGTTAATCCTTCGGATCAAGCAAAGATACCGAGGAATGTATCTAATTCCAAACTTCCACTTCTCATTTCTTTTATTTGAGCGTAGTAATCTTATGGGTGGGTCAGTCCAGGTCAATCCCATTCTCATGGATTTATTTTTAAATTGTGTTAATCTCCTTTGGAACAGATAAGAATGTTATTTAGGGTGTTCAGGATACGATCGTTAGTTCACTATCAAGCTACTTCTTGAAGAGGAGTGTTGTGCAAGTTCAACGTTCTATAATTTTTAAATTGCGCATTACCCATATTATGGCTGCTAAGTATTTTAAAAGTGAGAAGAATAAAGAAAAGTTGATCGACGAATTGAATTATATTTATGATTTCCATAAGCTTAGTGTTGATAAGGAAAAGAAACTTTGGCGCTGTGAGATGCGTAATAAGTGTCATGCTCGCGTGCATACAGAGAACAAACCTGGTGATCCTGTAATTATAAAAAAGCTCAATAATCATGAACATGAAGCTGATCCAAATGTAACGGAAGCAAGAATCGCCATTTCAGAATTAAAAACCAAAGTGAATAAGGGCGCTGCATTAAGCACTAGAGCTCTCATTTCAGAAACAGTAAGTGGTGTTGGAGAATATGCAAAGTATGAATTGCCAAATTTGCAAACGATTTCAAGAAATATAACTAATTGGCGCAATAAATCTTTTGGTGCACCTCCTTTGTCTCTTTCTAGGGACTCGACTCTTCTCAGCAAGGTAAAGTCAGGTTAAATTTTCATTTATTTCATCATAGATAACGAATACTTGATTGGTAGCTTCCTCAAATTCCGGATTCTGCTACTTCCATAGTCGGGCGACAGTCAACGCGGGTGTTTGCCGCTATGCCCACCAGGCGGCGAGCCAGTTACTGTTACGACTTACTCGCGGTGAGACGCCTCCGCCATCTTGGAAAGTTTTGAAATCATAAGTTATTGTATATATTTGCCGTTGTAGGCCTGTTAGCTTTAGTGCTTGTAAGTAGTGAAGATGTGGACTCCTGCTATTTAAGTGAATAAATTATAATGTGTGTTAAATAAAGGAAGCCAACATATGATACATATATGTTGCTTGGGGAGGGACGCTATAATGATCTAGAATTTGCAAACTTAGCCTTAAGCCTCACAATGCACGCGTTAATTTCGAAAATAACTTAAAAGTTATAGCAATAATTACATAAATAATATACTGATTTAAATTAATAGTGCATTTACGCTACAATAAACTTAACTATTATTGAATGATTTTATTATTCATAGTATTGTATACGTTTGTAAACAAACGAGGACGATTAGGCTTAGCAAAATTGCGATCGTCTAAAATTGTCAGAAATGACGTCCTTGAACACATTTTTTTATACGGCAAAAATATTCTCAAATATATATTTTTTATTTTGATTTCGTTAACCCTGTATCGGCGCCGATATATCGGTTATCGGCTAATTTGCATATCGGTGC
The DNA here is from genome assembly GCA_963969495.1 of Ceratothoa steindachneri. NCBI lineage: Eukaryota > Metazoa > Arthropoda > Malacostraca > Isopoda > Cymothoidae > Ceratothoa > Ceratothoa steindachneri. The sequence goes on along the minus strand of OZ018317.1, from coordinate 91,747,886 downwards.
AACCTAATCTATGGTATTGTTTATCTATAGATAACTGTTTATCATAACAAATTAAAAGTCGTGACTACGATACGCAAAATAAACTACACCTTCAACGATGCCTTGGGTTGATCAAATCATCTCTGGCTAGAGATTAAGGTAAAATTATATTTTATTGTCGTTTATCATCATCGCTAACTCTATAATTTAAGAAGGGTATTTTTTTTAGTACTTGAATAATAATTTCATCTTAGTTTAGTAATGACTTACGTTTTTTTATCAAAGTTATTTCTAATAATTCTTTTATAAAATCAAAAACAAAATGGTGAAGTTCAGAAATAAATATAAGTATCGCAATTTTGCGAATTTTTTAAAACCCAAAGAATTACAAATGGTGAAGTTCAGAAAATTTATTTATATATGTCTTCTATTCTATAACTATATTTTAGCAACGTGATATTTTGAAAGGGGGAAAATTGAATTTAGAGTTCCTTTTTAAAATTATTATAATTGGCGAAGCTCAGAAAATGTATAAAAATTTAACCATGGCTGCTTTTTTTAGATTTTAAATTTTAATCTTAGTAGCGAAGCACAAGCTCCCCCCCCCGTAGGGGGCTGTGGCGAAGCCATTGCCTTGTAAATTTATTAAACACGGGTTCAAAAACAGCAATAAAATCTAATTAATAATAATTTACTGTTATTCATATGATTACAAATGGTGTATTACATTTGTTTCAGGGTTTGGACGTAATCACAGCGTGTACACATTGGTATCACAAAGAGTACATATGGTTCACACTCACCTGCTTGTTCAAATAACATAACTATGCCGGACATGTGCATCGTGTTCGGCTGTCGGACAGGATACCGGCAGACGGCTGCAGAAAAGGCCGAAGGTAAGCTGCCACCCAAGCTGGCCTTCCACAGGTTCCCCACCAAGCACCCTGAGCTGTTTGCTAAGTGGAAAGCTGCTCTGTCCTTCATGGATCTCTCCTCCACCACCAACTGGGAGAAGGCTGGAGTCTGCCAGCGACACTTCAGGGATGATGACTACATGACTGCAGACATCAACAGCAAGGGGCAGCCCAGGAAGAGGATGAGGCTGAAGCCTGGGGTTGTGCCCAGAGACTTTGACACCACCGCCTTCCCTGCGGGCTGCCTGCCAAAGGTTTCCAAGTTCAGGGAAACAAAGCTGGCCACCCCTTCCACCCGCAGAGAGCACGAAAAGTCCGTCGCCAAGGCACTTAAGGGGAGCATTGAGTCATTTTTTCCAAAAATTTTCAACTTTTTTTCTTTTTTTTTTAATTAGTTATCCATTCTTCATAGAAAATTGATGAAAAATTCAAAGGAAACTGAACAGAAGCCATTATAATTTATTGTTGAATACGTTATGGTCGAGTGAGCTTGTGCCATTTCAGAGCTTCTGACTACGCGATTCGCCTAATATATCATTGCTGTATATTTCAGTGTTCGTTAGACAATCAGTGCTATTACAGTGCATTTTGTTGATAATTATAATGGGTCGTTTGTCAAGAAGAAAGAAACAATTACGTCAAATTTCGACAGTTGGTGGCGAAACAACAAAAGCGACCAAAAATCTAAAACGTGAATCCGAAGCTGCATCCAACTCCACAGCCGCTAACGAAAATGTTTGTGAACCCTTTGTGAAAATGCCACTGATCCTCCAGGTTACAGGCTATGATTTCATCTATTTGCTTCTGTATTTATTTACTTTATTATTAAGTAGTGTTTAAATTATTTTATACAACACCCTAAATGCATATTATGCCAATAACAATAGGATTTATTTTCATGAGAACGGATTAATCATTTTCCTTTTATTTCTTATGGGAAAAATTTGTTTGGTATAATTCAAAGGATCTGGAACAGATTAAGGACGTATACCGAGGTACCACTTTAGTTCTAAGTTCAGGGATGAATTTCGTTGATCAGCGCGTAATGCGTTCCAATACTACAATGTCCTTTCGCAACTTTACAGACTAGAATTGCACCACATACTCCAAATGAGGCCTTACAAGCGATTTACATATATAAAGGAAGATAACATCCCTTGATTTAAGTACGAAATGTCTGGCTATGTAACTTACAAATTCATTGCCCTTTTGTGATTTTACGGTGAATTGTTTCTAAAATTTTAGATCACTCATAAGTAAAACACCGAAATCCTTTTCCATGTTGAGTGTTGGAAATTTAATCACCACTATTATAATCTTCGAAGATTATTCGATCTATCTTACACTTCTCTGTGTTAAACTGTGTGGGGACAGTCTAGTTAATCCGATGTGACGTTAATTCTTCCTTGTCACGCTTTTTTGTGCAATGGTAGTGAGGGCGGGGAGGATTTCAATCACAGTATTTCTTAATCTGTGTGGTAATTATTTATTTATCCTTGGTCAGTACTGAAATTTGCTTTCCAGTTCTCGATGCGTTATAATGAATCTGATGGGATGGGGGGAGGGGGTCTGCTGCGGTAAAGCGTAGATAATGTTGTTATTAGAAAACTCCCTATAACTCAATAGTGACGTTCGACGTCTAAATGAGCAACTGATCCATTCGTAACGTCTCGAGACCCTTGGAAAGAAAAAATAACTCCCAAATATATGAAAAAAAGTGATCCTACTTTATAGAGTATCCGCCACTATTGCCTTTGTATTGGGGACTCCCAATAACTCAATTCCGAAGCTATGGAGCTATGAAGCAATTTCTGAGGTCTGATGAACAAAAAGTCGCGTGCCTTCACTTATTCTGATTTATGTCCTTACGACTTTCAATAATTCCCGGAGTAACCTTGGGAGGACCTTGGCATTTCTATCATTCGAAAGAGAATGTAAACACCTTAATGGTTTCAAATTTCGTTAGAATCGGCCGAATAGTTATAATGTTATTGCCAATAAAAACTAATTCCCTGGCTAACATTGAAAGGAATTTGACAATTATATTATTTGAAAGGGAATGTAAAACAATATAAGGGCTTCAAATTTCGTTAGAATCGGCCGAATAATTAATTCCCCGGGTAACCTTGGGAGGACTTTGTCAATTATATCATTGAAAAGCGAATGTTAACCAACATAAGGGTTCAAATTTCGTTAGAATGGTCCGAATAGTTACATGATGTTATTGGCAAAAGAAGGTAATTCCCTGCTTAACCTTGGGAGGACTTTGGCAATTATATCATTCGAAAGAGAATGTAAAATAAGGGTTTCAAATTTATTTAGAATCTGAGGAATAGTTATGATGTTATTGCCAAAACCATATAATTCCAGGGCTAACCTTGAGAGGACTGGCAATTGCATAATTCGAAAGAGAATGTGAAACAACATAATGGTTTCAAATTTCGTTAGAATCGGGCGAATTGTTACAATATTATTTTTAAAAAGTCACAACTTTCTAAAAGTTTATTTAAAGGCAGAAATAAATTATATTAATTTTTTTTTTTAATTAAAATGGTGGGCTTTAACTTTTTGTCACACCTCATTTATGGAATTGGAAAGGAGAAAATGGTCACACCCTAATTGCATATTCTAGAATAACATAGTATAACATAGCATATTATTTCATAGTGGTGCTTATCATATTATAACATAGTTTAACATGGAATAGTATATTATAACATAGCATAACATGGTATAGCGTAGCATAGCATATCCTAGTATAATCAAGAACATTTTATAGCATAGCCTAGTATAGTCTCGAATAGTAGCCTGGAAAAACCCAGCTTATCTTAGGATAGCCTACCATAGTACATATTACCTCAACTAGCATAATAAAACCTAGCATAAAATAGACTAGCCTAGATTGCCTAACATAGTAAATCCTGCCTAGTATAGCATAGTATAACAGAGTATATTATGTCGTAGCATCGGTTAGCCTAATCTAGCTTAACTTTGTATAACTAAGTCTAGCTTAGGATTCCCTATAATAGTAGAACTTACCATACTATACTCTTTTGTAGCTAGCATAGTAGGGCCTAGCCTTACATAGTATAACTTAGCCCGTCATAGTATGATTTAGCCTAGACTAATCTAGCCTAGCATAAAATGTTTAGTATGGCCTATCTTATCCTAGAAACCATAGTAAAGCCTAGCCTAACATAGCCTAGTACAGTATCGCATATATACGATAGTAAAGCTTACCATAGTATAGCCTAGAATAGTATACTATGTCATATCCTAACCTAGTATAGTTTAGAATAGTGCCTAGTTCACTGGAGCCTAGCCTAGTTAGCATATTCTAGACTAGCATAGTATATCATAACCTACCCTACCCTAGTTAGTATAGTATATCATAGTATTGCATAGACTAGACTATTAGATCTTAGCCTAGGCTTGCATAGCATGCATAACATAGTCTACCCTACCCTAGCAAAGCTTCGCTTATCTAACCTGGTATAGCGAAGCTTAGCCTAGTAGAGCATAGCTTAGTATAGTATAGCCTTTCATGCCCTGCATAGCCTAGAATAGTATAACCTATCCTAGACAGATATAGCCTATACTATCCTATCATAGTATGTTATCCTAGCATATTTTATTATAACCTAAATTAGCATAGTATATTTAACGCTTGTAAATTATATCTTAGCATAGTATAGCCTAGCCTATAATAACCTAGCATAGTATAGCCTATTCTAGGCTTGCCTAGCAGAGTATAGCATAGTCTAGTCTAGCAGAATATCAGCCGAAAATAATTCATGGGCTAACCTTGGTAGCACCTTGGCAATTATATCATTCGAAAGAGAATATAAAGCAACATAATAATTTTAAATCTCGTTAAAATATGCCAAATAGTTAGGATGTTATTACCAAAACAAAATAATTCATGGGCTAACCTTGGCAGGACTTTGGCAATTATATCATTCGAAAGAGAATCTATAGCAAAATAAGGGTTTTGAATTTCATTAGAATCGGCCCCATAGTTACAATGTTATTACAAGAACAACAAAAAAAAAGCAAAAGACCGACCAACCGACATAGTTGATGTAGAGTCGCACGCGACTAAAAATGTGATCCTACCTTATGAATCATAGTGTCTGCCCCAAAGGTAAAAGTACGGATCCTTCTATCTGGGATAAGTACCCCGTTTACACAGATAACGTCGCTTTTTATCAAGATTGTGACCTTATTTCAAAATATTTTTTTCGGTCTCTACTCATGGTCTTATTCGAGCCTCAGTTTTCGACGTGATTAACTTTGATTGGTGGAAAACAAAAGAGGAATTCAATAGGATGTGCTAACATACAATGGCATAAGTCGGTAATAGAAATGGCACCTCGTTGCAAGCCATTAAAAAAATAGAAAGGAAAAAAAAGACTAATCTAAACATGGTAAACATCCTTGTTAACTGAAAAACCGCAAAAACTTACTTAACTTTCTGTAACAATAGCAGGTTTTCTTTTTAATATTATTTAGTTTGAACATTACAGGGCATGATGATAACATTGGCCTCCCAGCGTAATGCCATATTATTTTTAACACAGTGAATATGGAAAGACTAAACAAATTTTAATAAACCTAACCTAATCCTTCCTTAAACTTTGAAAAAGTTAAAAAAAAACCCTAAAAAATCCATTATTTAGATCATTCAGGCCAGGCAAGGATAATAAAATTTTTAGTCGCGCGCACCGACTATATAAGTTACTATGTCGGTATGTAGGTCTACCGGTTGGATGGTAAACATTTTACTTTTGAATTAGTTTTTTTTTCCTAATAACACCGTAACTATTCGGCCGATTCTAACGAAATTAAAAACTCTTTCGAATGATATAGTTGCCAAGGTCTCCAAAGGTTAGTGCAAGAATTTTTGAAAGTTTTGAAGGTCATAAGTCAGAGTACTTGAGAGCACGCCACTTAAGTCTGTTGACCTTGTTTAAGAGGCAAATTTATAAATGAAAAATAATATTTTTTTAAACTACAACAATAGTAAGGAAAACTCCACTGTACGCAGTGATCGTGTGTACCCTCAGACTGCATCGGGCACACCTGGGAGATGCCCTTCCTACCGCTAAGCAAGTGGGATCAACATGAACTATCCATTGGGTATTTTTCCTAGTGTAAGAAATAGCGTGCCCCCACGGGTGGGTAAAACCGATACCGTGTTCTGCGAATGCAAAAGAGAAGGTTAAAGTACCCAATTGGTACAGTGCTTTTTAGGGTAGATTAGTCTATTGAATACAGTTACTTGATATCGTGGAGAGGGAGGGGGTCCCCCAGACGTGCTCGATACACTTGAAAGGTAGCTAGCTATTTATTGCTATACTAACCATAAACTAAAACAAGTAGCTTTCTATAAAAGGCATTTAGTTTGCATATAACAGAGCTAATAGGGTGCTAGGGTACATTAAGAGGAATGTTAATTATAAAAGTAAATAGGTTATCCCTAAACTATATAACTGGTATGTCAGGACACATTTATAGCCCTGTAGACAACCATGGTCCCAACACTTTAGAGATGATATCAACCTGCTATAGTCAGTTCAAAGGAGGACAACAAAGATGATACCTTTCCTGAAGCACCTTGAATATGAAGATAGACTGAGGGTACTAAATATCTTCTTCTCATTTGAAAAAAGTGTGTGAAAGGGGATATGAGTAAGCTTTTTAAAATCTGTTCTGGGATAGATCTGTAAGTTGGATATTATTAGCAAGTTCTTTGAGTTGAAAAGTAGTAATAAGCCGAGGGGCCATCACTTGAAAATTTTAAAAAACAGAGGTGTAGGTTGGATGTGATGGAATATTTTTTCACCAACAGAGTGGTAGATTAATGGAATGGTTTACCACAGTAAACAATAAGCAGTCCAAATTTAAATGTTTTCAAGCGCAGGTTAGATGAGTAAATGAGGAGGGTAGGTTATCATGGTTTTTAAGTTGTATTGGGGGAGAAATACATATTGTAATGCCAATTTGCGTATCACTAACTCTATAATTTAAGAAGGAGACTTTTTTGAGTATTTGAATAATAATTTCATCTTAGTTTGGTTATGACTTATGTTTTTTTTATCAAAGTTGTTTCTAATAATTCTTTTATAAGATCAAAGACAAAATGGTGAAGTTCAGAAATAAATATATGTATCGAAATTTGGGGAAATTTTTAAAACTTAAAGAATGCCAAATGGTGAAGTTCAGAAAATTTATTTGTATATATCTTCTATAACTATATTTTAGCAACGCGATATTTTGAAAGGGAGGGGGGGGTAGTTTAGAGTTCCTTTTAAAATTATTATAATTGGCGAAGTTCAGAAAATTTATAAAAATTTAACCATGGTTGCTTTTTTTTAGATTTTAAATTTTAATCTTAGTAGCGAAGCGCAAGCTCCCCCCGTAAGGATGGGAGGGGAAGTGGCGAAGCTATTGGCTGGTATATTATATTATTGATATGTGTATTTCGGGATTTTGTTTTGTCATGGTTTAGTTTTGGACAAGCCGTGATGGTGCTGCCTTTTGAGGGCAATTTGAACGCGATCTTGTAGATGCAGTTTGTGCGTTCTGGTTGACTCGGATGACCTCTGATAGGCCCTTAGAAAAAAATTCAAGTGGGTTTAGTTTACAAGGAGACGATAGAGGACATCTTCACCTTTAGCATACCCCAAAAAAAGAAGCCAAGGGGGAGGGGGGCTAAGGTCCTGACTCTAGGGACACCCTTTATAATGCGGCGTGATAACAAAACTGGCGGGTTTTGCACACTAAAAAGCAGGCAGAATAGATATCGAGTTGATAGGTCGAAGTGTTTGCCTCCTTCTCTTTTTTAAAGCGTGGCGTGTCGAAAAGAACGAGAGTTATGTTTGTAAAAGATCGTCAACTCGCGTATTAAATGGGTTTGTTTGTACAATGATCTTTCCTCTCTGGGGAAGATCTTTCACGCCCAAAATAAGACTGTCTCCTAATCCCTTACCAGCGTTCTTTGTTTGTACAGATTGCGCCATCAACCTTGGAACGGACTGATGCACCCGGGTTCTCACGGGATGGGATTCATACAGTATTGTCGACAGTTTAAAGAAATCCGATCTTTTTTCAAAGACTTCCCCCCCCCCCTCCTCCTCCTCCTCAACGCTACATGGACCTAGCGAGATTCTCTATGTCAGTTTTTACCATAGTCTTTTTACTGTCCTCGGTCATTTCCCTAGCATGAATCCTGCTTGGATATAATTTTTATCCCTTTCGAATTAACACAAAAATTATCCTTTAGGGGAGGGGAGCATTGGGGTACTTAGTTCATGGGATTATTTTACTTAAATTGTCTCTAATAATCAAACATTTTTGGTACTTTTGGACAGGTTAATTTTAGGAGGTGTTAAAAAAATATCGGGGGCAATGTTTCTCCTAAGAAAGGGAAGGGAGTGTAGCTTGCTCCACCAACCTCAATCTTCCGTCGCTGGAAGAGAAAACCAACGCTGGCGATTGCCTCTCCCCCCCCCCTTCTGTCCCTTGTCAATTTTGGACGAGGTCCTCTTACTGAATAATGAAATTCATATATAAATCAGAATGACATTTGTCAAGCCCTGGACTTCGGGGCTTGGAAGGGGCCGAAAGAGTGGCACTACCTTTTTTTTCCACTAGGCAAGGGCAGGGAATCTGTGGCCCAAGGGAAGGCACCCGTTCCTCTTCAAGGCAATGTGGATAAGTAAAACTCTACTTCAGATTCCGGGTTGAAAGGAGGATTTGTTATATATGTGGAGGAAGGAGGATGGAAGAGCCATTTGTGTTGTGATTGGGTATGTGAGGGGGGGGGGAAGGGCTGCATGCGCGCGCGCATCAGACTCGGCGAACCAGCAGTTCGTGTGCGCTTCGATGCGATTGACCACGTTACCTAGACGTTAGAAGTCCTATGCTGTATTCGCTTAGCTAGTGAGAGCTCTCCAAAACAACGAGGGCAGCTTTGCTAGAAAATGGGCTAGAAATGAAGATACAAGGAAGGTCATGGCGTCACTAGGAAATAGATGACTTAGGAGGATATGAAAGGCTGATTTATCACGTGTGCCCATCGGAAATATATACATCATAAAATGCTCATCTTCTTGGGATTCGTTCCGGCCACAAATTTAGTGGGAGGAGATTGTGATGACGTCAGATGGTGGAATAGGCTCTAGCGACATACATACAATGCGCAAACTTAGTCTAAGCTTACTAGGAAAGGTTGCCTTTACACATTTTCTGGATTGCCTCTTTTTGCTTTTAAGCCAAATTTGACGCCCTATAACTTCGCTCCCTAAAGTTAGAATGGGGAGATCCAAACGTTGCTTGCTAGAGAAAAGTCGTGTCTTGGCATTATTAGAAAATGACATGCCTGTGATACATGTGGTAGCAGACCTTAGGTCACTCGTATGGCTATTTACAACCTGCGGAAAGCAGCCGAGTCAGTACCTCAAGGGATAGTACCCCTAGGAAACTAGGCTCTGGCGGTCATAAAAATACGAGTGTATGAACTGACAACTTAAGGAAACGAGAAGTGATGCCTGACCCATCTATAACTGGTTCGAAAATCAAGAAAAAGCATCCCAAACTCCTAGAGGACTTCGCTATACGAATGATCCAGCAACGCCTGCATAAGGATTTGAAACTCCCTTGTCGCCAAGAAGCCCCTTCTCACCGACCGCATAAAACGGGAAAGGCTGAAGTTCTGCAGGAAATATCTTCACTGGACCCTTGAGCAGTTGAAGAAGGTAATGTTCAGTGATGATCGCTAAGGTGATGACTTCATTCCGCCCCGCAAAATAGCGCTGGCTCGAAAGGTGATTTATTAACATTCGGTTAATTTGGGGACAATACCTGTTCTCAGGTGACTCATACTTAATATGGGGACTTACATGTTGTCTAATGACTATGACTCAATGTCATTACTTGTTCTATTGTAACAATTGCACACATTAGGACATTATCTGTTCTTTGGGGACTTACTCAGTATGGAACATTACCAGTTCTCAGCAGTTCACTTTTTTAAAATATGGACATTATCTTTTCTGTTGTGACTATTAATCAGGAGGGGGCATTATCTGTTATAGCATTATCTACTGGATATAAAACCTTACCTGTTCTTTGCTGACTATGACTCAATATGGGACATTACCTGTTCTCGGGTGGTTGTTACTCAATTTGGGACATTACTTGTTATATTGCAACTATTACATAAAATTGGACACTACCTGTGCTCTGGTGACTATTACTCATTAATCACATGTTCTCAGGTCACTTACTCAATATCGGGAATTAACTTATCCCTGGACTATTAATCATATGGGACATGACCAGTTTCTGATGGCTATTACTCAATAAGAGACAATTCCGGTTGTCTATTGATCTTTACTCATTATGGGAAATTACATTATCCGTTATCTGCTGAATATTACTCAAGAAAGGACAGTACCTGTTTTATGCTAACCAACCTTAAATTTATATGGGAAATTAACTGTTCTCTGAAACTATTAAACAAAATGGGGCTTTGGACATTTAACTGTTCCCTTGAAACTATTACAAAAGATGGGACATTATCTGTTATCTGCCAAATATTACTCAATAAGGGACAATACCTGTTCTATGCTAACTTTATATCTTTGTGGGACATTACCTGTTCTCTTGAAACTATTACAGAAATGAGATTATCTGTTACCTGCTGAAGATTATTTAATAAGGGACAGTACCAGTTCTCGTCTAACTTTAAATCTATATGGGACATTACCTGTTCTCTTGAAAATATTACTCAATGGGACATTATCTGTTATCTGCTGAATATTATTCAATAAGGGACAATACCTGTTCTATGCTAACCTTAAATGTATGTGGGACATTACCTGTTTATTGAAACTATTACACAAAATGGGACATTATCTATTATCTGCTGAATATTCCTCAATACCGGACATTTACCTATTTTCTGCTAACCTTAAATCTATATCGGACATTATCTGTTATCTGCTGAATATTATTCAATAAAGGACAGTACCTGTTTCGTGCTAACCTTAAATCTATATGGGGTATTTTCTGTTCTCTTGAAACTATTACACAGAATGTGACATTATCTGTTATCTGCCGAATATTATTCAATAAAGGACAGTACCTGTCCTATGCTAACCTTAAATTATATGGGACATTCCTGTTCTCTTGAAACTATTACACAAAATGGGACATTATCTGTTGAATATTACTCAATAAGGGGCAGTACCAGTTCTCTGCTAACCTTAACTCTATATGGGACATTAACTGTTCTCTTGAAACATTGCACAAAATGAGACATCATCTGTTATCTGCTGAACATTCCTCAATATAGTCAAACATGCCTTAACGAGTACCTTGCACAACAAGTGAATCGCATAACGAGGCGACGTTTCGCACAACAAGCAAAATTAATATTGATTATCCGCATTTTTACGGTGATTCGTATGCCCGACGCGAAGGCTCCTTTCTACCTAGCGAGCCACGAGTAACGAGGAGACAACGCTTGCTTCTCGGCTATCAGTATGTGTTTAGCGCTCCTTCTGGCAGCATCTTAGTGTCGCTTGTGATCGTACATTTTCAAAACTTGTGTTCAGACGCATTATTTTTTTTTAGTTCAAAGTTTAATAGCCCTTGCAAGAATGCCCCCGAAGAAAACGCCGCAAGAAAACAACGATAAGAGAAGAAAAATCACCGTAGAAGTGAAACGTGAAATCATTGAGAACCGAGAACGAGGTGTAAGCGTGACTGACCTAGCACGCACATACAATCGGACTACATCAACAATTTGTACTATCCTCAAGAACAAGGACAATATTAAGGAGATAAATGCTTCAAAGGGAGTGACAAGAATATCTATGCAACGGCCACGTATTCTTGACGATGTTGAAAAGTTGCTTCTCGTATGGATCAACGAGAAGCAAATACAAGGCGATAATATTAAAGAGAGTATAATTTGTGAGAAGGCGAAAGTTATTTTCGCCGACCTCGTTAAGAAAAGGCCAGCAACATCAACGGACGAAGTAGCATTCAGGGCAAGCCGTGGGTGGTTCGAGAGGTTTAAAAGAAGAACCGGCATTCACATCGTAAGTTGCAACAGTATTTATATCTATTTTTCTTTTATTTTACTAATTATGTATTATTTACCAGGTTCATTTATATTAATAATTTTTCTTATTTTATGCGTTAATAATTTAAAAAACTATATTAGATATTATTACAAATTATTTAGGGGTAATTTTTAGGCATGGGATGCATTATTGTATTTTACATTGTTTCCTATGGGAAAAGTTGTTTCGCTTAACGAGCGTTTCGCATTACGAGTAAGATTCGGGAACGAATTAGGCTCGTTAAGCGAGATTCCACTTTAAAGAACATTACCTGTTATTTGCTAACATTAAATTTATATAGGATGTTACCTGTCTCCAAACTATTACGCAAAAGTGGACATTATCTGTTATGTGCTGAATATTCCTCAATAACGAGTATTACCTGTTCTCTGCTAACCGTAAATCTATATTAAACATTACCTCTCTCTTGAAACTATTACCCAAAATGGGAAATCTGTTTTCTGCTGAATATTACTCAAAAGAGGACATTACCTGTTCTCTTGAAACTATTACACAAAATGGGACATTATCTGTTATCTGCTGAATATTATTCAATAAGGGACTACCTGTTCTATGCTATCCTTAAATGTATGTGGGACATTACCTGTTCTCTTGAAACTATTACGAAAAATGGGACATTATCTGTTATCTGCTAACCTTAAATCTATATGGGACATTACCTATTCTCTTGAAACTATTACACAAAATGGGACATTATCTGTTATCTGCTGAATATTATTCAATAAGGGACAGTATCTGTTCTCTGTAACTTACACAAAATATCTGTTCTCTGATATTACTCAATATAGGACATTACATGTTCCCAATATGATTATCACACGGCCAATTCGTTAACGTTGTCCATTTTTGGTCTAGCGTTCATGTGCTTTCAATAATAATTTTCCCATATAATGATAAATTTTATTTAATTTAATCTTAATCTTTTTTTTATTGTACCTTTTGAATTGCCATAAATAAGGACGATTTAATCTTATATATGAAGCTCAACCCCTCCAAGGATCGCCTCCCCTCCGTTCCGCAGCAGCAGTTCGAGAATTCTTACGCACTTTCTCCGTCCTTAGCGTTCCAAATAGCTTGCTCTTTTTGCTACTCGAACTATGAATCTTCTCAACACTTTCACTGTCTTGCAGGTGTACCGGTGTTGCTTTTTACCAGTGTGTGAAATATGCATTCGTTCGTTTCCCCCGTCCCCCCCCAGCCTCTTTCAAAAAATACTCTCTCGTAATTAACTTCCACACAACGATGCATAACCAATAAATTAAATTCCTTTTAAAACAAAACACCTGCCACACTCTTGTATGAGTCTCATTTATCTCCACCATTCAGCTTATGGCTCCACCCTGAGGGCTCAAAGAGGGTAAAATATTAAAATTACTTAAATTCCATTAAAAGAAGAATGTAGCGGATCTCTAGCACAACTTGCGAGGAAGGGGGGCTGTTAGGGGTGGGTTGGGCGCTTCTCCGTAGGAAATAGGTCGGACATAAAGTTCTTGCATTAACCGCTTTTAAATGCAGGGGGGGGGGACACAATATAGGGTGAAGAGATAGGATTTTCCCATACAAGTTGACTTTAAATTTCAACGTTAAATGAGGGGTACTAGTCCCCAGCTGCACCCTTTCATATTTATCAAAAGGGAGAATATTTATTTATTGCAAAAACTAAAGTAACCATTACCATATTATTTTTAATGGTTTTCTGGCGAAGTTAGGGTGAAGATGTTTAGGAAGTATGTGGCTCGCGGAGAGGAAAGAGGAAACTAGTTGAAGCACTAGGAACTGGATGTTTCCACGACGAAAACAGGTACTCTTCGCTGGCTAAATTAGGACAAGGCTGGCGATTATGTTTAGAATGATTAAATATGATTTCTCCCCTTATGAAACAGTTACTAAAGGGTTGTAATTATTAGTTTGTCTTTTTGTACATGCTTGCTCAGTACTGGATTCTTTTTGCACAATTCATTTACACATCTTTCAAAAAGACATCGTTTACTGAAAGCCTTCTTCTCCTTCAAACTCATTCCTAGGTTTTCCTTAGTTTTAGAATGGGGCTTTTATTTGTTGACGTTGTGTTCACTATTATGGTTTTTCCATTTCCGTACAAATACTGTGGTTACACAGCAATGTAACATTACCATATTCATGTTAATTTAGTCGAATTGCAAATAAATAATTAACAGACCCTCTATCAAAGGTTTACACACTTGTTAAACGAGAAGACTTTTGTGTTGAATCAATTTAGAGATGCATTTCCATTAGTCGTGACCAATAAATCCATTGGTTTCGAGGCGGGAAATTATTTATAAAATTACAAATTAAATTTTTATCTAAACGAGCGAGTTGCAGGATTTCTATTTAAGGAATCGCTCTATCAATTCAGTTCCCAACATTGCCACAACGAGAAGCACTTCATTAAATCACTCGGATTGATTAACAATAAAACTTTTATTTGGAGTCGAGGTTCAAGGGACAGATCAGTCAGTAACAGTCTTAAAGCTCGTTCAGGGTGATCCATCAAGACTAAGGAGAGAGTTGCGGGACTTCTTGGTCTCCTCTGAGTGGCTTATATATTCTCTATGCGTTACAACCTCTTCTAACTGTACTTTCTTAAGAAATCTCACCTTTTTTAACGGTTTGCTGGATTATCGTTGATTCTTGTTTTATACAATAGATAATAAATCTCTAAGTGGGAAACAAAAATGGTTAAAATGTCTGGCTCTTTGGGCCACCAGCTCTTACACCATGTTCACATCAAATTAACACTCACTCCTCTATGGAGACGAAATTGCATCACGGATGTAATTAATTTCATTACCATTCTTAGATAATTAAGTCTTATGGTATAATATATTAATATGATGACGCGATACATTAAACTTTAATTGCCTCTAGAAATAGCTATAATGGCAAATTATTTTGACTATAATTGGAAACGCGGGATTTAAGCAAGATTGCCATAATTCGAAAGCCCTGCCATCGTTTGCCATCTGTTTAATTGCAATGGAGTAAATTGCCCCCAATGGCGGCTCGTTGTTTAGATGCTTACAACATAAATAGGAAAATACAGTACGGGTAATCTGGTTGAGAAATCTAAAATTATTTATTTATTCAAAAGTATGAGCGAACATGAATGGCGGGTCATTGGGCTAAACAAAGGAAGATATAAATTCATAATAAAGTGGGTGGAGTTTGTGGAGGGAAAATGTTTTAAAAGCACATAGCCCCGGGTAACCCAGAGACTAAAAACAGTTTCTATATTGATGGCTTATAACTCTGCTCCCTAATATTCAGCGAGGATTCGAGCCCATGAACCCCCAATAAAAATTAACTAAAAACCTCGTACCTTTATTTAAAAGTCCTTTTGTCGGGAATCCGAGAAAATGGATGAAAGCAAGAACAAACCTAGATCAGATTGAGATGCGATGAATCTGTTGGATTTATCTATTCTTTTAAATTGCATCGCTCCATCTAATCTACTAATCATCGATGCGACGGAGATTCATCATGCAAGCCATATGCAGTGATACCTTGATTTACGAGTTTTCCGATGTACGAGCCAAGTTCTGAGGTACGAGTTACCAGTGAGCGATCGAGTTTCACATACACTGTCACTAGATAGCGCAGCGAGTTTGCCGCCACATTCGTCAAGCCTCGTTTAGTTCACGTGGTTACCTTCCCGAGCAAGCAGCTCTGTCGTATCATTGTTGCTTTTTGTATAGTTTTTTTCGTTGTATTGTACAGTATTAACCATGGGTCCCAAGAAAGTGAGTGTCAAAGCCAGTGGTGAGAAGAAGAAAAGGATGATGATGTCTTTGGAATTAAAGCACGAAATCATCGAAAAACATGAGCAAGGTGTGCGTGTTGTCGACTTGGCGAGGCAGTACGAGCGTACTACATCTACGATATGTACGATTTTGAAACAAAAGGAGTTGATAAAGGCTATAACGCCAGCCAAAGGCGTTAAGATCTTTTCAAAACTCCGAACCTCTGTCCATGAAGAGATGGAGAGGCTGCTGTTGGTGTGGTTGACGGAGAAGCAGCTCGCAGAAGATACCGTGACCGAGAGCATCATCTGTGAGAAGGCACGAGCCATTTACGGGGATTTGGTGCAGCAGACGGCAGGAACATCAACGGACGAGGCGTCGGAAGAATCATTCAAAGCCAGTCGTGGATGGTTCGATAATTTTAAAAAGAGGACTGGCATTCACTTCGTCGTCAGGCAGCATCTCCGTCTGATCTGCAAGGTAAAGTACGCTTAATAAAACCAGATTATTTTCTTACACTCTCTTATTATTTTCTTATGGCATTATTTTTTTATTTATATAGTATATTTTTCTTATTTAAAAACTTGTACTAAAAAACATTGGTGTAGTTTTGGGGGGCTGGAACTGAATAATGGCGTTTCCATTAATTTCAATGGGGAAAACTTCTTTGATATCCGACCGAGCATATTAAGTTACGACCTCGGTCACAGAACGAATTAAAATCGTAGGTCAAGGTATCATTGTATTAAATGACTCGCTCGTACCAAATGCTAAATAAATCCCGTCTTTAGTGTGGCAAACTCTTACAAAACAACTTTATCTCTAGATATTTCATATGTGTTCGTTTGGTTTCATTTACGTTCGTTTGATTTCATTCACGATAGTTTGATTTTATTTGCGTTCGTTCGATTTCATTTACGTTCGTTCGATTTCATTTACGTTAGTTTGATTTAATTTAGTTTTGTTTGATTTCCGTCACGATAGTTTCATTCCATTTACTTTAGCTTCATTTCATTTACGTTCGTTTGATTTAATTTACTTTCGTTTTATTTTATTGACGATAGTTTGATTTATTTTCTTTCTTTTTATTTTATTTAGTATCGTTTGATTTCAGTTAGGTTCGTTTGATTTTATTTTCTTCGTTTTATTTCATTTACGGTAGTTTAATTTCATTTACGATGATTTTATTTTATTTACGATAGTTTTATTTCATATACGATGGTTTGATTCCATTTACATTAGTTTAATTTCATTTACGTTCATTTTATTTCATCTACGTTCATTTGATTTCATTTAAGATCGTTTGATTTTATTCACGATAGTTTGATTTCATTTCCGTTCTTTCGATTTATTTACGATCGTTTGATTTCATTTACGATAGTTTGATATTTCAAAACGATCTCGAGAACATACCTGCTTAATATGGTCAAACACACATTGCGTTTCCGAGCGGCGATGTGCTCAACGAGATTGTAGAGTGCAACAGCTGTGTGGGCTTACTTAATAATACTACCATTTCCCCATTATCTAACCTTTTCAGTTTGTGGTAAATCATTAAATAATTAGAGATCGAAAATAATGAAATGTTATTGCTAACTAAACTGTGAAATTATAGCTCGGAATCGCTATCTTCAAGCTAGTTATTAAACACAGATACGAAAAGAAATATTCCCTTTATAATTAGAAACATAAAATATCTGAAGAAATTTGCGATAATTTCAGAGTGAGGGCTGACAGACACATCTGAGTCATTATGAAGTGGATATTAGCGTTATTGAGTCGGGATATTTCCGTGTCTGACTCAATTAGGAGAAGAAAAGATAAAGTTGCTCTCAAGGTGAAGGTTAAAAACTCAATTTAGTTTCATTGCGCTTATGACCCCAATGGAGAGAAATTTAACCTTATAATTGACCATAATTATAGTAATGATGCATTTTTCTGAATTTCCCAGAGTTTATGAAACTTGACCCAAAAGAAGATCCTGGGTTTCATTCCAGAAGAGGAGTAGAGATAGGATGAAGGGACCGTGTAGATTACACTCAAAAGAGTGAAGATCTGGTCGCTAATCCCTCCCCCCCTTCCCCACACACACTTGATTTAGATGGTTTCTTTTACATAGGAAAAAAATGTTTCGTTGTGATCCAGTAACTTTAGTACCCAGTAACCATGGTATCCATGCGAGTTAGAAACCATGCCGAATCTAATGAGAAATTGCAGAAATGAAAACCAACTTGATTGTTTCTTTTCAAATTAACTAAAACCATTCCCAGTTGCTAACAGACAGACGTTTGTAATTACATTTTTGCTCTACTTGTATGCCCCACACACAATTTGCCCCAGTATGGAAGGGATCGCTGCAAAATTGTGGAGAGAAGAAAAATAAACTTGTTACCCTATACCATTGGACACTACACCTACTATGCAAGATGGTAAGACCAGTTTTGGAGCACAATCATAAAACCCTTGTTGGTCTTCGCCTTCGAAATATATGTAAAAAAAACAACTTGAATTTCTAACACGAAGACTCGAGGACGGATAAGTACAAAAGGACGTCCTTACAATATATAAAAAAATACGATCGTGGAGCACGTCCCCTGACCAAGTGATGAACTTCAAATAAAGATCAGAATGACACTCATTGATAAGCCCCCCGGCACGAGGAAACTCTCCTCGTTGGTTGGAGTTGGTAGGGGAGGGGGGAGGGGTGTAGGACGAGTGTATTATTGTCTCTTGCCACTACAGGCGAGTAGAGAACCCTTCTTGGTCCAATGTAAATCAACTGTTCCGAATGGGCATGGAACCATGTTCAGTAAGTTCTGGGACAGAAGAGTGATGCGTTGTGTGTACGAAAATGAAGTAGGAAAATAGACTTGTCTTTTGATTGGCTATGTGTGCCATAACCTGTGTAAATGAATGAGGTGGCATGTGACCACGCGTCAGACTCGGGGCGCATCCAATAGACGACGAACCGTGGAACATTTTTTAGTGAACTTGTTGGGATCGAACCGGGTACCAAGACGTGTAAATCTAACGCTCCATCCACTATACTAGAGAGAGTTCCTTGAATCCTAGGTATACTCTGTTACCACTGCTAACTACCGGATCTACAGTGCCCCAAGTATTCGGGTATTTAACTTCCACTCATTTTTACATCGATTTTCCACTCTTTCCTTTCAATCTTCAAAAGTTGAGATATACTTCCATTGAATATCTCAGGTCTTCAAATTCCAAATCATTGGCGACTGTTTTAGAATTAATCCACTAGTTGTACGAGTTGTCCTTGTACTATTTGAGTACACTCCGATTTTTTTTTAAATTAACCTCAATATAAACACTCTCCAATCATTATACTTATATAATTTACAAGCTCCGTGTTAAGGTTGTTGCATTCATTTTACAACTCCTATTTTGGGCATTGCTTTACTGAATCTATGCCCGTCCATGCTATACCCGCCAGCATTTCCATTTGCATGATGTGTAAAAATAGTGAGCTGCAGGATAAACCAAGTTGATAATTCCTTCATTCCCTTCACAGCTGGAATATGGAATCCTTTGTACCCCTAAGAGGCAAGTCTGCCATCACCTGAGGAGATCAGTCCATGAAACCTTTGTTGTTTTTTCATCTTTTCTTGTTTTGTTTATTCATTTCGTAGAGTTTGAATTTGCTTTGGGCGTCTCTTGTTTATTCACTGTAGTTTCCAATATTTGAATATTAAACCAATTTCTTGAAGGTTTCTTCCTTCCTATTTAAAGCAAAACACCCTGTAATATTAGAGAAAATTACTTTCAAATTATATGATACTTTGATTGACAATGCCCATTAATCGCGACATGAGGGCAGATCTATTGGTATTCCAATGAACGAAATTTCGATTTTTTCAAGAATAATTTACAGTCCTTATCTTTATTTTTGCATAGATTTTTCCGGGAAGGCTAAGAATATTTCAGGCTGCATTGCAATTAAGCATTTATCGCATCTGATCTTACGTGTTCTTCTGACCACGAAACATCCCAAACCTCTTAATTCCCCTACGGTTTATGCTATTTAAAATATACCCCCATTTAAGCAATGAAGCATGCCCCATTACGTCAATATATCTCTATATTGATAGCCGGCCAATTTAATTTGATGTTCATTGAGTCCAGATAAGGGGAAGAAGGAAGAACGTTATAATGCTCGTATGAGTTCTTAACTCGCGTATATTTGATGAAATTTCGAGATTAACTACGAAATTGTTAGACTCATAACCAATGTAAGGTAGGTTTGGGGAATCATTTAATTTTCGTATCTCGAAAATTCAACTTACAAGTTTTAATTGATAGTACTTTAATGCTTTGATTCCTGGGGTATCGTAATAAGCATAATATAATTGGCTTGGAAAAGTCAGGCTCTCAAATGACTTAGAAGTCTATGAATGATGGGATAAAGATTGCTCAGAGCTCATAGACTGATTCGGATCCAATTTTGCTTTTTTTATAAGGGGCAGGGAGAGTTAATTAGATGCGCAATGAAGCCATAATCAAAGAATCTTTAGAGGAAATGGAGGTCTAGGGCTATGACTTAGAGCCTGAGTTGCATATTATATCGTTCGCTTAATACACAATTTCTGTATTAGGCGTTATTTTAATGTAGATTTTTATCTAATCAAAATAAATGCGCACAAAAGATGGGGGTTTTTATGTGCTGAAACAAGTTTTGAATTTAATTAATCTTTCATATTAAAGCTAAGACTAGAAAAATGGCATAGGAAGCCTCTTATCCACATTCAAATAGACTTCGGCGCTTTTCTTATTACGCATATTCATTGCGCCTTATTCAGCATTTTATCTTCCTCCGAGAGGGAGGGTGGTGGGGAGTATTTTTCACTATTTCTTAATAGATACTCAAGCAAGAAATATGATGAAAATAATAGAGAGGTAGAAAAGAAGAGACAGATGGAACAATAAAAGTTAAAGAATTCTGTGTCTATGTGTATGAGAGGTAGAGCTGGCACACGACTTGAGGAAAGACAGTCGGTTTGTCTATATATATAATTAACTATTAAACTATACAGATTACTTATTTACTTAATTAAAGTATTAGAAAAAGATAGGATACTGGTATAGTGTGCGGTTTACCAAGGTTACGGTGGTCACGACCGAGCGTGACGTTATCAAGTGACTCAGTCGAGGTATATGCTAGGTGTATTCATAGGTGGGGATTAATTGTGTTCTTAGGTTGAGTTAGGATATAAGAAGAGGCTTAAATATGCGATCTAAGCGTCAGAGAAAAAGCTAATTCAAAAGTATGAAGCCACTTAACTAATACCTCGGCTCACTTCATTGTTAATACCGAATCGCTATTTCGTTGACCGTTGAAATCTTGGTAGATCCCATACTATACCAGCACCGAGAATAACATGACATAAAAGACATTACATAACATAATAAAAGCGCAACTGCCTACCAGAGCTCATCCGAGTCAACACCCACCCCATAAAAAGCATCCACAAGATTGCGTCCGAACTGCTTAAAAACGCACCAGCATCATATCTCGTTAAAACTAAACCATGCAATTACAATACACAATATCATTAATATAATATATACAATTTATACAAAAAGGGAATAGTAATACAGGAGAACCTTGGTTCACGAACTAGTTTTGGGAATCAATTTTAGCTTGGTTCACGAACAATTACTTCGGGGTACGAACGTACATTACCCACAATCCATGGAACCGCGTGCTCAGTAGTCAGTTAGTTGTGCGCTGGCGCGTTTGGCGTAAACATTGTTCATGAGAGTGGTGTTCAAAAACATTCTTTTTTTTTCAATTTTTTTGTGTTATTTTATCCCCCATTATGCCACCTAAGAAGAAGAAAAGTGTTAGTGATGTCAGCAGTAAGAAACCCAAGCGTATTACTATTGAAGTAAAGAAGGAAATTATTGCCAAATGTGAGAATGGCATTCGTGTTTCCGACATCGCCAAGCAGTGCAATCTAGCAAAATCGACGATCAGCACGATTCTCAAAAACAAAGAGGCCATAAAGGTGGCTGATGTTGCTAAGGGAGTAACTGTGTTAACGAAGCAAAGATCTAAAGTGCTGGAGGAAATAGAAAAATTGCTGTTAGTTTGGATAAATGAAAAACAGCTAGCTGGAGATAATGTTCGTGAAGCGATAATTTGTGCAAAGGCTAAGCAGTTACACAGTGATTTGTTGGCAAAAACACCAACTACAAGTGCCGAAAGTGAAGATTTTAAAGCAAGTAGAGGGTGGTTTGAAAACTTTCGCCGACGAAGTGGAATTCATACTGTTGTAAGTAGTTTTATTTAATTTAGTGTTATTTGTCTCTATTTAAGGATCTGTATTTCAATTTCATTCTATATTCTTCATCACAAAAAACCCACTTAAATATGTAAAAAAATACCATATTTCTGAGGCGGATACGGATTAATTGTTTATACATTAATTTCAATAGAAAAAATGTTTTGGTATGCGAACCAAGGCCCGGTTCGTGAACCGAGGTTCTACGGTATTTAGGGAAAAGCGAATTGTGCAAATTTGGTACTAGTGTGAAAATGTGGCGAAACTGTTCAATTGTTCTCTTAATTACAACCATACCTCGACTTACCCCCGGGGCCAAAAATTTACGTCAGGACTCACCATTAGTTTGACTAACCATTGCCCAGACTGACGCTGTTTAGTGCTAGCGGATATGCAGGCAGCCATCCGGCGTTCGGCACTTGGGCTCAGATGATCAAAAAAGCGATTGCGCTGCCAGTATACATCTATCTTATATAGTCAAATATGGGATGGAAAACTTTATACAGTGTATCGATTGCAAGAGTTTTATTAATTTATAAAAAAAATGACATTATTCCTTGTGAGTATATTTCTATTGGTAAAGGTTTTAGGTACCATTCTATGACTATCTTCTCACATTCTTATTATCCTTTACGTTTCCTTGTGCTATAAATGACCTCAAGAATAATCTTACTGTTCATATCACCAATGCCGACAAATTTCTTGCAATAGTCGTTTTAGATAAGCGTACATAGTGTGATAAAATGAACGAATTAACTAACGATGAATAACATTTGAATAAAGATCCTCCAGAACCAATTCATAGTAATTTTCATAAAAAGTGCGTCCTATTCTTAAACAATATCCCAATTTAATTTCTAAATTTGAATCCATGAATGCTTCGCTACCTTATCTCTATGGCCTTGTCAAGACCCACAAACCGAATAATCCTTTACGCCCCATTGTTAATTTTGTGGGTTCTGTGTCATATGTTTTATCTAAATGGTTAACGACTTACATTACCCCTCTTGTAGGAGGTATCTCTGATTCTCATATAATTAACAGTTCTAATCTAATAGAAAAACTTAATGTCATCCCTTACTCTTCAAACTCCACTCTTGTTAGCTTTGATGTCTCTTTCAATTTCCTAAAAATAAATTGTGTAACGTAGAAGTACCTCTGCCCCCTAATTTATTTTTAGAACTTGTCTCACTCTGTATTAAAGCTTACTTTTTCTTTCAATAGTAAATTCTTTCGCCAAAAATTTGGTCTTGCTATGGGTAACTGCTTATTTCCCGTTTTATCCAACCTCTATTGTTGATTTCCCTATTATTTAGTTTCGTTATATTGATGATATCCTATCCTTATCGCCCAATTCCGAAATTATAAACCTTCTTTTGAACAAACTCAATTGGCTTGTATCTTCTATTAAATTTACTCTTGAACTAGAACATAACGCCACACTTCCTTTCCTAGATTTATTAATACACTGCACTCCTTCTGGTTTCAAATTTTGTGTCTATTGTAAGCCGATTAATTTTTCCTCCTATATTCACTTTTACTCCTCTCGTCATATTAAAATTAAAAGGTCAGTTTTTATCTCTATGTTTCTTCGTGCGCTTCGCGGGGTCAATCCTGAATTCTGTGACACTGAAATTTCTAAATGAGTTGACATAGGACACAATCTTTGCTATCCTTTCCATTTTGATCAATGTCTTGAGTTAGCTAAACTCGATGGCTATATTATAAATTGCATTCAAACAACATGAATTTGTTCCTCTCCTTTGCTTTCAGCTTATCTGTATATATATATATATATATATATATATATATATATATATATATATATATATATATATATATATATATATATGAGAAATAACACCCACAAAGAAAATGGAAAAACGATTCCGAGCGCTTACGTCTGTAATTCTAAAAGACCGCATCATGGAATAACGTAGGTCAGGACAGACAATTTTCCTTGTGGGTGTTATTTATCATAATTTTGACTTACGTGCAAGTTGTGAGTATTTTTTCATATATATATATATATATATATATATATATATATATATATATATATATATATATATATATATATATATATATATATATATATATATATATATATATATATATATATATATACGAGGGGCGGTCAATAAGTTTTGCAATTCGGATATAAGGAAACGAGATATGAGGAAAAGTGTTTTAGTATTTTTCAATATAACTACTCTCGACTTCAATGCACTTGCGCCACTTGTCCCTGAGGCTTCAAATTCCCGACAACCAGAAATCTCCCGACTGCTGTTCAATCCACTCCTGGACGGCGAGCTGGACATCTTCATAGTCTACAAACCGGTGTCCACGCAGTGCAGCCTTGACCTGGCGGAATAAAAAGTAGTCGCTGGGGGCCATATCTGGACTATAGGAGGGATGGTTTAACTCCTTGAATCCACACTCGCGCAGGGCAGCTTGTGCAACTCTGGCCTTGTGGACTTTGACGACGTTGAAGTTGATCATGGGGCGTGAGGTTTCTAGGGACCCAACGGGCAGAGACCTTGGTCATGGCCAATTTGTCGTGGATGTTGTTGATAACACTTCCATGTGATATTCCAAGTTTTCGCTCGATTTCTTCGACCTTCACCCGTCGATTTTCGAGGATCATCCTCTCTACACGGGCCACATGGTCTTCGTTGGTCACGTCTGACGGGCGTCCTGGACGGGGGTCATCTTCAAGAGATCCATGCGTTCATGGATCTCTTTTGCATTCTTGCCTTCCTTGGTCAAAAATTTGATCACTCCGCGGTGCTCAACCTTCTCCATTGTTGAGAAATTTGTGACTGACGATCTGCGATCAGCTACTGCTTCTTAAATAGACGAGGCAGGAGCGTGCGGCTGCAGGTCCTGACTTGTCATAACTTTATGTCTAGTTATGTTTGTACATTTTATTAGTTTTCTACCTATCTGCCTCTCCATTTTTGACTATGTCCTTCCATATTAATCTCCCTATCTGATCTTATCTTCCTCCTTATTTCTTTTGTTATTTTCAATCCTCTGAGCAGCCTTTAAATATTTGAATCTACCTGGTATTAATGATCTTAGTTTGTATTTATCTCTCTTTTTTTTCCCCTTTTCGCTCCTCCTATTTTTCTACATGCCGTTAATTCATTCTATGATTGGTTTAATTGTTTATTTTTGGCGTTTTTCTCCTCTTTCCCTTGCAGTTTTCTGCTGTTTTCGTCATTCATTAATATAATGAACTTGAAATAAAGTTCGAAAGTACTTGGAATCTTCATTTTATTTTCCTTGTGGGATTTGTTGCATTGCGCTGGGATTCTCACACCTGAATGAAGGAAAGAAATTAGTATGGGGTTTAGCACCTATCTGGCCTCCTCTTGAGGCCTATTATTCCTCAGGTGTGACCTACTGATTTACGTGGGATCGACACCGTGAAGGAGACCCGAATTCGGAATCCATCCGATGGCTAACCACACCCGATGTAGCAAGTTTGCTCAAATCAGAAGCGGTGCTTCCACTAAGCTAACCGATGCCCCCCCCCCCCCACACACACACCTCCTAGGATGTCCTGCTTAAGGCCGGGCATTCATGATTTTGAGCACTCTGTCCTCCAACTAGCGCCACATCAAGCCGGATTCTATTTTGTCCTCCTTTTTGGGTTCTTGGAAAATTTGTAAAATATAATCTTATAAATTAACTAAGAATACACCAAATACTAAAATATAAACTGCGTACTAAAGGTCACATTAACCATTAAAATATTTATAACATAATAGCTATTAATTGGCAACTTGGCAACACAACCAACACGAAAGTATCGAGCTGAATCGGGAGCTTTGACGATAAACAATCAGTCTGCTCAACATCGTGGTAACTATTGATAGTGCGTTAAGATGCTGTGTAGAACAATGGGTGAAAAGAAAGGCTTCTTTTAACCCTGAATGGGCAAAAGAACATGCATTTATTGCCATGAACAGAAAAGATGTAAATCATGCTTTTTGTACATGATGCCGGTGTGAAGTGGAGATAGGGAGTAAAGGGGAATGTGGCATCGATCGACATGCTTCCACGGACAAACATAAACTTAACGCTCGCAGTGCCGGTACATCATCATTAGTAATATATAGCAGTATGGTGATTAAGCCTGAGTTTGTAAAGTATGCACAGGAGTAGTGTAATTTGCTTAGCATTCAATTTCAATAGGAGGAAAAAAATATATTTTGATTATTAATTTATGCTAGGCTATATAAATGTATGTATGGGTAATATAATTACACAGTATACCTGGGCAAAAAATGTATATAAATATATATCAGGGGTGGAAAATCGAATCGAAATCGAAAACTGATAAAATCGATAATTTTTTAGAAATCGAAATCGAAAATAATAACAATAACTGAAATTGATAAAAGAAGGAAGACTGAAATTGAAATCGATAAAATATTCCCGTTTAAATTAAGATATTTGTTCACAAATTTGAAGTAAACGACTATGAGAAGAATGGCAAAAATGAAACTGTAAAATAAACATGAAAGAGAAAATTTACCCCTGACTAATCTTTCTCCCTTTCCACTTTAGCAGGTATTAAATATATTTTAGGTGCTCGGAAGATTTAAATTCAGAAATGGACAGTGTAGATTTAGAAACGGAGACCTAAAAGATTAGAAGCTAAAAAGATCATTAAGCGCTTATTGCTTTTTTTCGAGGATATATTATCTTCTTTCACTTATTTCTATTAAATATTCATTAGGGGCTCAACACTGTGGATTTAGAAACAGAGACAGAAAAGATTACGTTTATTGCTTTGTTTTCAAGGATATCTTATTTTCTTTCACTTCCTATTAAATGTGAATTAGGGGCTCAAAAAAGCTGAATTCAGAGAAGGACAGAGATATCATTCATTGTGGATTTAGAAACAGGATAAAGGATCATTAAGAGTTTATTGCTTTGTTTTCGAGGATATCTTATCTTTTTTCACGGAACTTTCTCGAAACCATTTGGGAACCTATAAAATCGAGGTTCAAAAATATCTCCTCACATTTACTGTACAATCGTGGGTGCGACAAGTGCGCTTTTCCATATAAGTGATCAAGTCGTGGCTTTACCATTCGGAAGTTTTCTTATCACATATTCTTTTAAGCCCTTCAAAATGGGTCGTAAAAAAACCAACCCAGTGTATTCCTCTTTTACAATTGCCGGCTTTTCTAAAAACGCTATAGGAACATGCAAAATTGATGGTTGTTCAAATGCAGTTGTAAAGCATCCTTCAGCAACAAACTTATCAAGACACATTGAGAAGCATCATCCAAATGAATTTACTTTATTAAAGAAAAATGATAGATCCCAATCTGACCAAATGAAGCTAACAAGTACTACCATTAAGGTAAATTTCGGTATTCAATATCTCATCTACTATATATATTAGTTCTATATTTTATATTCCTCATTATGTATGCTCTTATTACTCTTTTTAATGTTTATGATTTTAGAAATTGTATGATAAATATTCTGAATCCACTTTTTCTTTTGTTCACATTTGTGTACAATAAAGATTGACTGAAACGGAAACCGAAACTTATTCGAAATCGATATATAAAAAACTTAAATCGAAAAAAAATAAAATTGAAATTTCAGTGCAAATCGAAATCAAAATCCAAACCGATTTTGGTGAAAATAATGAACTGAAATTGAAACTGATAAATAGCGTACAGATCAGTAAAAACAAAAAGAAAAAACACAAAGAAACACAAAACGGGGGAAAAGGGTCATTAATCAGGAGGTGTGAGTAGTATGATCGTTGACTAAGCTGTTTACGATGAGTACGGAAATGGGGGCTGCATTTCAATTGCCCATCTGACAAATTAAAATTGCGAATTTCTCCTATTAATATAGATTCTACTATTTTTCTTTTATGGAAATCTTTACAATTATATATGATTTGTGCCTTTGAATAGTCAATTTGGTGGTTGAAATTGCTAAATATGATTAAAAATACCGGATGTGGTACTGCCTCGTCTAACATCACCTTTATGTTCATAAATTCGTTTTGTTAAAGTTTTTCCGGTCTCTCCTATGTAAAATGAGGGACAGTTTGTAGAGCCACACGGGATTAAATATACACCTGCTTCATTTGGCTGATCCACGGGCTTTGTCGAAGGGAAAGATTTAAGGATAGAAAAAGGGTATTTGAATGTGTTTAGGCTTGCGGAAATAACTTTGTTCACTCCTTTAAGGAGAGGAGAAAAAGGAAGGGATAGACACTTCGTATTACTAAATTTGTTTTTATCCTTGGGATGGTAATGAGTAGATTTTGCTTCAGATAAACTTTCATTGATCACGTGGAGGGGATAATTTAATTCACTGAAACAGCAGGTTATATATGTAATCTCGAGAAAGCAAGGGTCACATATCCTAAGTGCTCTCAAAAATATACCTGATGCAATGGCTCGCTTAATCTTAATATCATGATGAGAAAAGAAATGGATATAAGAGTTAGAATGGGTTGGTTTTCGGTACACAGTGAAGTTAATTTTGTCAATGACTCTTAACAATTTTTACATCAAGAAAGGATATACAATTATATTTTTCCCATTTTACTTATTATTTTTTCTGATCTGTACGCTATTTATAGACTTTTGTAACAATTGCATTCTCAGTATACGACTGAAGAGGGTATGATAATCTACATACTGAAACTAGTCTCGTAAATTAAATCTATCCCTCTTATTTCCCCAAGCCTAACCACATTTAAATACCTTTTTTCTATTCTTAAATCTTTCCCTTCGACCAAGCCTGTGGATCAGCCAAATGAAGCAAGTGTATACAGTGGAACCCTGCCATTTGTCCGCCTCGCTAGCGACTCGTACAACTCGTTATTCGTCCAACTTGTTCAAGTAAAATTCAACTCTTCATTCGTACGCTTTCCTCGCGATTCGGACAGCGTCACCTTGTTACTGGCCGCGCCACGCGGTCGCTTCAGCTCAGTCTCGTGCTGGCTTTCGTACGTTATGTATCATCCACGCAAGCTTCGTGAAACTTTGTGCTATTTTAATGTTAGTTTTGGTTATTTTTTATTAAAAATAGTGCAGCGATGGGTCCAAAAAAGATTAGTGATTCAACCAAGCCTAAAAGGAAAGCAGTGAGAACGACAATTGAATTGAAAAAAGAACTCGTTGCAAAGTTTGAAAGTGGAACTCGTGTCTCTGACCTGGCAACTCAGTATGGCATGGCGAAATCAACCATATCGTCTATACTGAAAAATAAAGACATAATAAAAGAGGCTAATGTAGCAAAAGGAGTGACCGTTCTTTCTGTGAACAGGTCACCTATAATTGAACAAGTGGAAAAACTTTTGTTAGTTTGGATTAACAAAAAACAACTTGCTGGTGACAGCCTTTCTGAAATAATAATTTGTGAAAAAGCAAAGCGGTTGCATGATGACCTTAAGCGAGACAGCCCTGTAACCAGTGCGCAAAGTGATGAATTTAAAGCAAGTAGGGGGTGGTTTGATCGATTTAAGAAGCGAAGTGGCATCCACTTATGCCATCAGCTCACCTCAGTACAGGTAAAGTGCAATAAAATTTTTAGTTATTTCATATACAGTACTGTATATTTAGTGTGGTTATAGTTTTTATGTATTTTATGCTTAAAATATTATTACAAAGGTTTAAATAATCAATCATCTGTGTGTCTGGAACGGTTTAATCCAATTTACATTATATCTTATGGGAAAAAAATGATTCGCCATTCGAACTGCCTCCTGGAACGGATTTTGTACGAATAGCGAAGTTCCACTGTATTTAATCCCGTGTGGCTCTACAAACTGCCCCTCATTTTGCATAGGAGAGACCGGAAAAACTTTAACAAAACGAATTCATGAACATAAAGGGGATGTCAGATGAGGCAGTACCACATCCAGTATTTTTAATCATATTTAGCCATTTCAACCACCAAATTGACTATTCAAAGGCACAAATCTTCTATAATTGTAAAGATCCGTAAAATAAAAATAGTAGAATCTATATTAATAGGAGAAATTCGCCATTTTAATTTGTCAGATGGGCAATTGAAATGCAGCCCCCATTTCCGTAACCTCATCTTAAACAGCTTAGTCAACGATCTTAGACTTACACCCCTCTGATTAATGACCTTTTTCCCCCGTTTTGTGTTTTTTTATGATTTTTATTTTTCTCATCTGTCCGCTATTTATAGACCTTTGTAACAATTGTATTCTCAGTATACGACTGAAGAGGGTATGATAAATAAACTACCTACTGAAACTATTCTCGTAAATTAAATTTTAGCTCCTATACAGTGGTTTCACTATCATATACCATAACTCGCCATTGAGTTCTTTTACTTATATATATATATATATATATATATATATATATATATATATATATATATATATATATATATATATATATATATTCGGTGTAATAAATAATAAACCACAATATTTGAATCCGATTGATATACGAACAGAACTAGTTTCGGCTTTCACCATTATCAACTGTATAATTGAAAGGTATGATTTCCCACTCCATTATATAAAGGCGAAAATCAGACTAAACAAAATGAAAACAATGGAAATATAATGAAACATATACATATGTTTATGGTTGGGAAAGCAACTTTTAATCCTGGGGATTGACTATTATAGCGGTTTATAAATGGATTGGGCGACAGTGTTCGAAATATATATTTAAATTTATATTGTCCTTTAGCAATATTAAAGTTATCAATCTTGTTAATAATGATTGATTCAGCGCTCCTCCTTCTATATAATTGTTGGATTTATAAATAATTTTGGCTTAGTTAAATTCGATTCTATGGTCATAATTTTGCATATGAACGAAGAGGCTGGAGAAAAGTGAGCCTCTCTTGATATCTGCACCGTGTTCTTTAATCTTCTTACTAAAGTGACCTGTCTCACCAATATAGGATTTGTCACAATCTTTACCAAAGGTACCATGTTGAAAGCACCACTTCTCGTCCGCTCAGCGAAGTTAAGCATAAATCACTTTACAGGGGATTAAATATATACCTGCTTCTTGGTTAGTGGGACGAAGTTTGCTCAAAGAGTTTGGATAGTAGGTGTGTTTTTGATTGTTGCTTTTGTTAGAATACGATTTTAAGGAGGCTAAGAGCTGGAGCATATGGGAAGATTATACATTTTTATAGTTCTCCTTTTGGGGTGTCGAATAGAATAAAAGTGGTTCCTCGCCTTAGAATGGCAATTGTTTATGAAATAAATGGCCTATTTGCAAATAAGGTGGTTGATTTCATCCTGAAGGAAAAAAAATGGGTCATATGCTCTATAGGCTCGGAGGAAAAGGTAAGAGATAACGGATATCTTAACAGATTTGTCATGCAATGAGAAGAAATCTATCTATGCATTTGAATTGGTAGGTGTTCAATAGACAGCATTATATCCAATTATTTAAACGGTGGATCTTTACATCCAGAAACGGTAAATAATTGTTCTGTTCCCATTCTACTTTAAATTTGTTTGATGGGTGTAATGAATTCAAATTGTGGAAACATTCGTTAAAATTGTTGTTATCTAAGGGCCATGGCGATAGGATATTGTCTACATATCGGAACCAGATAAGAGGAGGGAAATTGATTCTGGGAAAGAGGGACGTTTCATAGTTTTCCCTAAAATGATTGCACAGAATAGCAGAAAGAAGAGATTCCCCATGTTTGGGCCATATTTGGGACGGAAAAACCTATCTTGATATATTTCATTAATCTGATATCTTCTAATATATATATATATATATATATATATATATATATATATATATATATAATATCATGCCATAGTGCCGGACGTGTTAATGTCCTGCTTATGGGGAATTTGGAAATGACCACCACACCCCCTACCCCCACACCCTAAAAATTGCTGGAGCAATCCACTGATATTTCTGCTCTATTTGAAAACTACTTTTGTAAGTAACTTAGATTATTTAGGTCTGTTCTTTCTCACCCCTAAATAACACCGACTACTGTGGAAAAACGACGCTAACATTTCACAAACAGACTGGGAACCAAAACTCTACCCTAGAGAACTATTGGGGTTACGTCCTTAAGCACCTACTCTTTTCATTAATACTATTTTGACGACGTTTCTCCTTTTCTATTGCAGAGGCCGATTTCCGGAAACCTGGAGAAGGACTTGAAGCGCCATCAACTCCCCAAGTACGACGACGTGATGCGTCAAAAGGACCCCCAGGCCTCTTTCGTCGAGGACAAGTATGACGAGGCAAACGACGCCAAACCTCCCCTCATTGGCTTCTCCTCTTCAAGTCAAGCCCCCAAATTGCCTTCTGCGACCTCTTTCGAGTCCCCTAATCCCTACGAGGCCGTTGACCCCCTCGCGGAAGGAGACCGTGAGGAAGTTTCCTCCTTCGTGAAGACTGAGGAAGGGTACCACCTCGAAATACCAGACTATCTCGTGACATCAGGGGACTCGATTTCAATGAATAGCCCAAACCGGCTACATGAGCAGTCCTTCGAATGTGGTGAGATGGTACCCCATTTTAAACTAGAAGTTGACACCCACTCTCCTTGCAGTACACTGGCACCTCCGACCTGCTTTTCCCCGCGCCCGCCAGACGCTCATTCTTTCGAGAGCGAATCATTCCAGGCACCGGCGACAAGTAGCGCCTTGCCCCATCAAGATCCGAACACAGAAACGTCCGAAAACAAGGACGATTCGCAGCTTCCCTCCAATGAACACGAGGCGGACAGCGCTTTCTGCGCTTATATTTTCAAAGAACTAAAAAACGTGAAAAATCCACGCAAAAAGCGATTACTCAAAGTAAAAATCGTCTCGGAAATTCTTAATGCCCAACTTTAATTGTTTTTTTTTATATCGCCTACAATTATTTTCATCATACGAAGCCCCATTACCTTATTTGTGGGGAGGGGGCAAAGAAAAGTAAAAGTGCAACTATTTTTACGGTAAAATCGGCTGCAATTTCCCGTTTATTTAAACACACACCTGATAAAAATTGGGGTCAGAGTTCCCGCTAGCTTGGTGGAGACGACGTTGGATTTCTAGCGTCTAGGCAAGAGTTTGAAGCCAACCAGCCCGCGCACAATTTTTTCAGCGAGGTTACGCGTTGGTCGCCTCTTACCAGATGGGCTGGTACTCACCCCCCGCGGGGTTAAGTAACCCCATACGCATCTCCTCTCGCAATAGCCAATCACTCACCCCTTCCTCTCTTCACAGTGCAATATACTGATGGAGTACAAATATTATTGCCTATCGAAGTACAAATATCAAGATACTCGTGACGCAGAACGGCGGTGCTAACTCGCCCCTGGGGTTACGAATGGTTGAACGATTGCTTCTCTCCCCAACGAGTTCCGGCCCCTGGTGCCTTCGATCTCACATGTGATTTTCATTCTGCTCTTTATGTGTATTTCATTATCCGGTGGGGGGGTCCTCGTTCATGAAGCGAGAGACAAATGGCGCAGCTTACCCCCGGTCATAAGGGTGGATACCATTTTGCTTAAGTTACTAGGTTGTGAATTTTCGGCGTATTGCCTTTCATGTATATTATTTCCATTTGTGTTTTCCCCTATCCCTCTTGTCCACCCCGACCCCAACAACTGGTGACAAGCATCCAACCCCTGGTGCGAAGTGTCAGCGTTGTAGAATTAATAAACCCGCCAATGGATTTATTTTATTCACCCCTCCTCACATTCTCAATTCATTCATAGTTTTGACCAGGTGGTAAAAAGACCTACGAAGGCATTTCAGGCAGTGTTTTCGAAGAGAGGTTCTGGTACAAGTGGTAAAATTAAAATGTTTGGAAGATTCATTGGGACCGGAGGGAGTGCAACTCTTTTGCACCTGCCTCCACAAAAGAAGGTAGGTCCTCTTTAAGCCTCTAAGCTTAACGGATAAGACAAATATGGGTTGGATTTTTGTCTATGCACCTTCAAACCGATTCTTTTTTACATATACACTCATACACATGCATACAGATTGCATACATTACGGACGATGACCGAGATAGAAACCCTTGCACCTTAAATGGAACATCGTTGCGTGGAAGAAGGAGACAAAAAAAGTTGAGTAAGAAAGGGCGTTCTGTACCCGAAAATGATTCTTCTATCATACAATGGATCATTCATTCTCCATGCCAACAGTGAAGAAACAGTGGAATAATTCCAGCTCTCATGTATCTACTAGGGGTACATAAAAACTATTCTCATCCTCCTGGTTGCAAAATATGACCATCGACTTGAAGCCCCTAGTAAAGACGAAATCTCTGTTTTATACGATTCTTTACCTCCTATAGCACTGCCCTCCTACCCGCACATATTCATACACCGAACTAGGAGCAAATTGGCCTCCTAACTTCATTTCTAACCGCTAGTTGTACCATCTTGCGTCCATCTTCAGTTCTCAGCGATTTATGTACCTTTTTATCTCGGCGCTCAGCGTTATCGTTCGGTTTATATGGACGAGAGGACTGCAAAACACGACGTTTTGGGTTCATATTCTGACGTGGATTTGCCGTGTGCAAAATTAATCGTCATTTCGGATTCGGAGCAAAATTGCTGAGGAAAGAAAGGTATAATTAAATTTGTTCGAGATAGCGAGATGGGTTGTGGCCATCTGGAAAACTCCTTCTAAGTGGATAATTAACGGTAAGGAACAAGATAATCCGTTGGGTGAAAATAGAAGAAATTATCCTTGATTGACGCTAAAGCTCGCTCTACTTCGAAGCGCAAGTCCTCTTAAAACACGGAAGGACAAGTGTCCTTGTTTTTAATTTTTTCTTCGTGCCTGTACCATGTGCAAAGTTTTTCTTAAAAAATGAAAACGTGCCCTCCTTTTCCCACATTTTAACTATTTTCAGTTTTTACTTTTTCTATCCTGATTTGTGTGTTTTCCCTCATTCATTCCCTGGACTGGATGTGTCCATTACAGAGGGGGAGAAAGCGTTAAGCAAATGAATAAATAAAACGGACAAGGGAAGGCGCCGAGGGCAAAAGAAATAGGTTTGGATATCATTGCAGAGGACTCAGAAGGGAACCCTTTTATATGGGAACATTCAGAAGGGGTTGATTATCAGATGTGATATTATCATTTTGAGTAACTCTAAAATAAGTCTGGTGTGGAGAGGGGATGGGGTTGCATGATTGTTGGTATGAATAGGTGATGGTGGTGGTGGTATATGAAGTTGGACTCTATCGTGAACCGATAGTTCTGCCCAAGACAATTTCGCATCGACGATTCAGTGCACTGACAATTCCACCCAAGTTTATGAACACCGTGTGAAATATAAAATATTTATCAATGTTCCTTAGATATGGCTAAGTAGTTTGCTCTTCTAAAATATTTGATTAGTTTTTGTTATTGTTATATATGTTTCTAATACTTTACTTGAGTGTTGAATATAGGTTGGGTTCCGCTTGCAAGCTTTTATGGGAGAACACTGTTTACTTGAAGAAGCCAACCACTACAGGTAACTGCGTGACCTTCAAGTACACTAATGTAAAAATGAAAATCAAAAACTAGAAAAAAAAGAAAAGAAGAAAATCTTTTATAAAAGCAAACCTCTTAGCCAACCTTGGGAAACTTTGAAAAATATTTTATATTTCAAGTATTCATAAAGTCAATGAATGGGTTGAATTATCCGAGCGCGGAAATACCGCCTCGGAACTGTAAATGAAGCTTAGAAGATATTGATTGGCTTTTCCCACTAAAAAACTTGTTTCAGTCCATGAGAGATGAAGCTACAACGATTACTTCTTTTGTTGACGTAATCGAAGAAAGGACTTTAATAGAGAACGAAATCTAATTTTATATCATTGCCCTACTATAGATATGAATGATTATAATATCTTTTTGGTCTCTATGTCGATGCATCTGGTAAAAGAGATGATTAAATGGACAACTGAAACAGTCCTTTTTGTAACATGGTTTATTGAATTCAGTCATTTGCTTGTTATAGTCAAGGAGGGGTTTATTTGTCATGTTTGATACAGTGTGACGGTGGTTATTTATTTAGCATGCTAATTGCATACCCCGGGTACATCCAAAGCTATTTTGGTGTGAATCAGAATGGATGTAGATCCATTCTGACTCTACAGTACTTCATTTATGGTTAATTTGATTCGGTAAACGTTCAGTGTCAACCCCCCCTCCCCCCCCCAGAAAAAATCAATTAAGCAAGCCTTTCATTAATTTCCAGGGTTATTTTCCATTTATTCGGCCTTGGTATCTTTCGGAATATTTTGGTATCTTAGGAATGAGTCTATTTTTCCTCCTCCGTGAGAGTAAATCCGCTCGGGGCAAGCTCAAGGCAAATCGAAATATCCTTAAGAACGTTGCATTCAGAGCAGACTTGATTTATTTATTGATAGAAAGCAGTGCTAGTTTGGGACCAACTTTTGAATGATTTCGAAAACAACTGAGTGGTAAAAGTGTTGAAGTTGCGGAATTAAGAATAAGTGGAAACTACAGATCAAGAGAGCAGACAAATCTCTAGAATCTGCCAAAGTTCTACACTTGTTACAAAACCTATGGGATAAAATCACGGATATATTCTCGAGGGTGGTACTTGGAGATACAGATACTATTCTTATTGCTGTTTTTTTTATTAAATTCTTATGCACTCGTACACAAAAATTTTATAGCCTCTCCCCATCAATACTCTACTCCTTCACCACACGACCCGGATACCAATACACCATTCCAAGCGGCTTCATCTCACTCCGCAGGAGACCCATTAATTATGATAGCCGAATTATCATCTTCAAATCTCTCAAAACATTTCGCATCAAATTTTGTAGCATTCGGACTTACCATCAAATTTTGAATGTAAGCGTAACTTATTCTTGGTACATAACGTAATATTTGGTAATGCTAGTATCACAGTACTGGGCACCTATTTTACCACGGAATTACTTTTATTTACCAAAACAATTAGGCCGTTGAATCCTTTATCTTGCAGTCATTTGGGGTGTTCTCTTTTTCTGTCTGGACGTAAAAGATGCCGTTCTGCCACACACCTATTGAAAATTGACGAAATTTTCTCTCTCAATTTTCTTTAAATTATCTTTCTTTCTTTTTCTTCTATCTTCTCACACCTTTTCGCTCCATCGCACACTGAATCCCGTCACAATCCACTCATTTCTTTTCATATTCTTTTCTTATGCCACGTTTTACATAATTCTACACATACGCAAATACTCTCTCCTCTTCTTTCTCTCTCTTTCACACACACACCCACAGTTCTCCATCAGTTCGAATAGAATTTCTTTACCCCTAACATATGTATGTGTCAACGGATTGGCGGCCTCATAATTAATCAAATCCTGGCTGAGGTCTTCTTAGGCCTATTTATCCGCATGTGAAAAGTCCTCGAAAGACAGGTTCATAACGAAGACTATTGAAGTGGCCACATTCGACGTGCAAAGGACGCTTTAGGATTCATGGAACAGCCACACAACTGCTTCTATATTGGCGTGAATTGGAACCCAAAGAATCGTTCAATTGATTCATCTGCCGATTCGATAAAAGAATCAAAACACCGAGATTCGTCCTATACACACCAGTATGAAATTCAAGCTTGTGCTCTTTGGTTACTTTTTTTTTATTATACCGGCGTGTGTGGTAAAAGGCCACGGCGCACGGATGGAATTTCTCTGGTCTTGGATCATCTTGGATATTATCCTGCGTCACCCCCCCTCCCCCAGTTTATCAGGTTAATCCGCTCAATGTGCGAATCGAATTTGTGTATGTATGGAAATCAAGGTGTGAGTGGAATGTGACAAAGATATGTAGTGAGGAAGAGGAGGTTAGTGAAGGGAATGAAGAATTTATGTGGTGGAATTATAAAAGATGTGTAATCAGTTGTTACTTGGAGAAAGGGAGGTAAAAATGTGGTTTTACCATCACCTGCTAGTAAAAGGAAATTTCCTCAAATGAGTTTTTTTTTTATTAATATTTGTTTATATTCTTAAATGGGTGGAAAATAAATGGAAAATCTTAGCCTGAATATTTTATAGAAACTTGGCGTAAAAGTTGGAGAAAGTAAGAATGTATGAAAAGTACATGGCCTAATTCACTAAGAGAGGAAACTACTAGGAGCAAAATAGACTGAGATAAGGCGTACCTCTTCCAGCCCTGCCCTCTTCCATAACGAAGACAGATCCTCGTGTCTGGAAGGAGCAATGCGAGTATGTTTGCCCGGCGCCGCCTTCCGTCCAACCGAGACCAAGAATCCAGCAACAATCGCCTACGGGTGATCTTGCTGCCAATTTGCGGACGCGCTCTGCTCAGCCCTGTATTGGGGTGGGGAGATATCATTACACTTCTCATCACACACGTAGCCAAATACAGCACTGCTTTCTTTCCTCTCCCATCTTTGCAGCACAACACACACACACACACTATGTTCCAAGGAATCCTGCCGATGGGTATCTATATCCACATACCTCTGACACGGAACAGGTCCCTCTGCCCCGGGGTGACGAAGGTTCCTCCTGAACGCTGTTTGGTGTCAAAAAAAATAATACTTCCTGACACCTCTCCCCCAAAAGGACCGGCACCGGGTGCCCTCATACTCATCAACGATTGTCATACTGACCTTTATGTTTATTTCATTATCCGGTCGGGATCCGGCTGGATAAAGGCAGGTTGGCGAACCACTATTACTACTACTAAGTGTGACGCGGGAGTGAGCCCTCACACGATGGAGGGGAACCCATGGAATGAATGCCAGCCAAAAAACATCTGCTCACGAGGGCCGGATGTCTCCCCCCGCCTGTTACTAAGTCCATCATTTACTTTTGTTTCAAGCCTAAATAACATCAATACATTTTGCCTATCAAAACCTTCCCTGATGCTTTGACAGCAACAATTTTAACACCATCTTTCAACGCTAGTCAGGTCTAACCACCCGTGGAAAAATAAAAA
Source organism: Ceratothoa steindachneri (assembly GCA_963969495.1). Classification (NCBI taxonomy): domain Eukaryota; kingdom Metazoa; phylum Arthropoda; class Malacostraca; order Isopoda; family Cymothoidae; genus Ceratothoa; species Ceratothoa steindachneri. Next base: position 91,708,820 of record OZ018317.1, on the reverse strand, counting down.
AGAAAAGTAGAAGGGGGGAAATAGAATGGACAGGAAACTGCAGAGAAAATGCTGATGCATATCCACAATGAAAGGGAGGGGGGGCTTGGAAGACTAAAAAAAAAACCAAGTTTATACAAAGAGCACAAACATTCTAAAGTACGACTGCCCCCCTTCTCCTTGTGGTGCTTCCCTTGAGTACTAATGGGGTAATTTAAAGACGATACCATCAACCGGGACTTCAGATCTGCCACTTCGAGGATGACATCTCTTGATAAGGAGCTCAAGGGGGAGTGGCAGGTTTTTATCGGGTCCTGTTGACTTTCGGTGGAGGACAGACTGGGAAAAACGTCTGTTAATGAGGTCTGTCACTGGCGGCGGAATCTGCCGCAGGCGAGCAAAGAGGAAGACGGGGAATGGGGGGAATTCGACGGCAGGGGTTCAAAGGGAGGAATTGAAATGGGGGTAAGGGTGGAAGAAAAGGGAGAGAAGACTTCTCTTTTAGGGGGATCTACCACCCAGTCTCCTCTGAGCAAGTGGATTCAACGCGGCTAAAAGTTTTCGGACACATGGAATTTTTTTTCCTATTTCCTTTGCTATGTCTATGAATATGTTGTTGTAGGTTTGCGTATGGAAAGCAACATAAAAGTACAAGTTTGTTATAACTATTGAAGTGTGTATGAATTTTTTTTCTCAAAAGAACATAGCATTTGTTGATTAATATGATATTCCTTGTCGACAGGATGTGATACTGGCGAAAACACACAACAATACCGTGGAGGAAAGTATTCCGATACGCACGCTGCACGAGGAGGGTCTCGGCTGTCGATAAATCACCCGGAACTCGGCGAATCACATTCCTTCGTTGCATAAGTGTTGAAGAGGACCCGAGAAAGTGGGAACATCCAAGACCGACCTCGTTCTGGACGCAACGTGACGAGCTGTCTTTGCGTCGCATGAGCGTTCGAGATCGCAAGAAAACAGCAGTTCAGTTGCAACCTGAATGGACAGAGCGCAGCGAGGTTAATGCATCTGTCCGAACAGAGTTCGTCGCACCCAAATTCGTGTTTTTGTAATAAAGTAAAATTTATACAAAATTATGTTTAATATATGTAAAAGGACATAAAAGTTGTGAAACTGAAACATTTTATTTAGACAAATTGCAGTAATGTCGATGGGACACATATGTGCCATTGGATATGAAAAAAATTGTAAGAGTAGATTAAAATTTCAATTGTAAATTATATTCCTTTATAAATTAATGTTTTTGTATTTAGTTGGCAATCAATATCGAATTGCAAGTATTTATGATTGATATGGGGTAAAACATATCTTCATAAAACAATTTTGTATATATTACACATTTGTTTTGTACGTGTTTCTTTTCCTTTTTGCGAGCAAGTAAAACATCTACGCCGCGTTTCATTGTAAGATGGGAGAGGATCTCTTTGCAAGGGCCTTGGTCGCTTTGAAGGCCGACTGCCTCTTCACACTCTACTACGTATTTTAGCATTTGTTCTTGACCGTCCTAATAAATCATTTGATTTGATAATGCCATTTTCTAACTCAACATTTTAGTTGTTTTCTCTTTTCTTTTTGAATCATTATAAAGAATCCTAGCATTGTGAATAGTTATGTCAACATATCTATAAAATACCTGTATCCACCACTTTTGGGATTTTCGTTCCATTGGATATAATGAAATGTATAGGTTACACCTCTCATAATGGAATTATAATCAGCAATTGATACTGGACATGATACATTGGTCTTTGTACTATCTTGATTTCTCCTCGAAACTTCAGATGCTTCTATATTGTGACAGTTGCTGGAAACCAAACTTTCTTTTCTGTCCATCCCCTTTACTGCTGATAGCCCATCTTTGGTGACACTAAATTGCATTTGGTACTTTGCCAATCTGTTGACTAATTTTTTTTTTTTCCTTGTATCCAATACGATTCCAACTGCCCAAAGGCTGATTTCCTCCAACATTTGATTAAGGCTTGTAAAAAACATCAAATGCCACAAGAATTGGCCTTTGACAGTTGACATCAAACATTGTTCAGTTTGCATTCTAAGTCCAGTACCAAAACGTTCATCTTTTGCACCATAGATATGTAAACCATATACATTGCCAGTAATTGCATCGCATCGAAGGAAAAATACGTTATACCTCTGTCGCGGTGTGACATTATATTATAGCAATACCATATTATATCTATGGGGAAGGGACTAATAACTTAAAGGCGAACCGACAAACGGGCGGGACGCCACAAGTTTCAACACGCGGAGCAGCGAGAATTGAGTGCAAAACGAGGTCAGGTAAAATTTGGGCAATGGCACAGCTCAAGGTTATTTAAAGAGGCATGTACAAAAATATAATTTTATTTACATAAAATAAGAAAATCAATAGGCAAAATTATATTGGTAATTGAGGGGGAGATTTGCAGAGATATGCATCAGACTCTGAAGTTAGAAATTAATGCGTTACAGAAGGAGACTATTCCAATGGGGAGGATTAACTCAAATGGGTTGCTGAAGGGGGGAAGGGGTCGGCTTACTAGGATTCCGAGGGAGACGTCAAGGTAAGGTTTCACGGATGTCTTCTGCAGGCAATAAACGTGAGGGCGAGGGCACTCGGAGCTTCTGAGCGGGAAGTTGTCGTAATGACGGTTCTCCAAGGGGCGGGGGGGGGAGGGGGGGGGTAACGTCCGGTTCAGGGGAGAGTATTTCGGCCACCCGAAGCCGAGGAGGGCTTCTACAGGAGTTGATGAGTGGAGTCGGAAAAATCGCTCGGTGGCGATAGTCAAATGGAAATACCTCACTGGCTGGGCTAATTCCAACGACACGAAAAGTTCAGCCGTCACTTTGCTTCGTTGTTAAGCACCTGACTTGGAACTAAGGGAAATGCTTCTTGGATCCTGGCGGGACTCCGCAACTCTGTATCCTCCACCTGGAAGACGAGCCCTATATATCCGAGGCTCCCTCCGCAGGGGTGGGGGAAACATGGGGTGTTTGGCCAGTACTACTCTCGAATGGCCTCGAACCTTCACACCCAGGCGATTCTAACCCGCCGAAAGGTGGTCCGGGGTGGATGCGGTTCGAGGCTACCGCTTGTGGATGGGGGTGGGGAGGCTTACCAATTTAAGCCTAACCAAATTCTAGAATTTTCTTTAACGCATGGACGTCACTTCCGTGCTGGAAAAGAAATTCCACGTGGAATTGCCTCACAACCTCGTTTGACTGGCTTATTGGCATATATTGTTTTAAGGATGATCTTCCCTTAAATGGAGTAATGGATTCATCGATAGAGTATAAAGCAGGTGAATCTTCTCAGCAACGCTGAAAGTTGTGTCTGAGATAGACCACTAATTAATTGACATAATATCTCATGAGAGGGAGGGGCTCATTGCAATACAAACTTAAGGCAGTCATTTTGAATCTATTTCGTGTCATTGCTTGCTTTATTTTACTATTTCAAAGAGACTCATCAGTTGACCACTAATATTGGAAATAGGGAAATAAAGAAAATATTGCGACACACACTCGGCCTCTGAGATACAGGGGCAAAACATTGCCTGTGCGCATGCTTTATACACATGTAATACATAATTTTTTGAAGATCAAAAGTGATTACATATGTAATACATTGAATATCATGAAATAAAAACAGTGTAAAATTCTTGAGATGAAATAAAAATAGTAACAACAGAGATCATTGAGGACATGAATAAATTGAAGCAAAATAATCGCAAGATTATAGTCTAATATAATGTGCAATGGAGTACATTGAAAAAACAATAATTCATAAGATATTTACATGACAAAATGAAAAATTAGATATACAAAACAATATGAATGAAATAATTACGAAATGAATGAAAATAACGTTATCATAAATCGACATTGTAGGGCATACTTGATGTGATAATCAACAACACAAAAATAATAATAATAATGAACCTCCTGCATCCAAGATGTGTGAAATCTCGACCCAACTTAGCTTATTGCTCTGAGATTCAATTCCAAAGTGTTTGCGGGATGTGTATAAATCTGTGTACTGGATTCTACGTTAGATTCGGATGTGCAATGAGAGGGATTTGATTCAATGTAACCGGTTTCAAATTATACAAATGGGCACACAACTTTCCTTTACTGTCTTAAAGTATGAAAGAATGCTTATGATGTTGCAGATTCTTATATGGGACTTTACAAGGGGTAGAAAATGTGGGGCGTATCTTAGTATCGTGTATAAGTTTCTTGTATGAGTTTCCAAGATGCTGGGAACGAAAATATCCATTTTACCCTATCCTCTCTGAAATGGATTTGAGAGATTATGGTAATCAAAGATTAAATAAGATCAGACAAAGCCTTTCCATAGATCACAAATGATGGCTTGATTCGAGAAGAGCAAGCAATCGTATGAAACTGGAATGAGATAGAAAGGACAGCTGCGGTAGAATAAAAAACTCATAATTTAGAAAATGAATGAAGTAATTGTAGAGCCGATAGACTTACACAAAGGGATAGGAATGCAACCTTGTGAGAGTGCCAGTTCATGTTTCATAGATTGCATGTGTCAAATTCCATGGAGTTTCAGTGTTGCATGTTTCAATTATTGATCGGTGCCCTAGAAAGAACAACACTAGGATTATCTCTTCCCGTTATGTATCTAATTTCATTAATGTACTGACTAATGAGTTAATAAGCACGAGCTTCAATTGGAGAGTGTCTGGTTATAAGTGATTTGGCAGCTCCAATTATTGCATTGCAATCGATCAAGATATGTAAGTCCGCCCTTCAGAAAATTGCTGAAGACCGATGCTTTCGTGATGAGATGAAATAAGCAGCTTTTGGGGGGATGAAACAAGAGTGTTGTTTTGAATATTGCATCATTTATCTCATTAGAATTGAATTCGGTCTGATCATCACTTTGCAGTTGAATTGGGATGGCGTTTATTCGACCTTTTTAATAACTTTGTAGGCCTAGGATGATCCTTAATCGCAGTCATCATATCTTCCTCCGTGGATATGCCTTGGAAAACAACTTTAGTCTAAAAAGTTGAGTGGATTTACAGAAAAGGTACACTTGGCAATATTGCTTTGCAAACCTGCTCCAAATGTTGCTTATGTTGAGCTTCACTTACGCCTATAATGAAAAAAAAATCATCAACATAGGCGTAAAGAATCTTAGATCACCAAAATATAAATAATAAAATGCTGAAAATTTTTGCAGTAATTGCACATTACTTGGAGGAGGACCCGCATTTAAAAATTCCCAGAAGCATAAAAGTTCCCCCCCCCCTGAATTCTCCATTGACAATGGATCCACTGGAAAAAAAAAATAAACGGCCGAAAATCCGTTCTAGTGCGTTCTGCTGAAGCACCTTTGGATACAGCACTTTTACTTGTTTTAGTGACGGATCGACTTTTGAGCGCTGCCTACAGAAACGAGCCTATTCTGGAAGTCTTAAGGTGAACCCAGTTTCATCCTTCATAAGAGAGAACTTTTTTTACTTCGAAGCCTCGTGAATCAATGAGGGCTTAAGCACCTCACTGCTCCCGTCCATCGCTCTGCGTGTGAACCCGCTCGGATGTCTGCCATTCATTGATTTCATCTTAATTATGCCGGCCACTTGGTTTGGCATAATTAAGGGCTTATGTGAACACTGGTTTGAGGCCTAGCCCACAGCAGAAGCATAAGTCAGAAATTGTCTCGATACTGAGGCATAACTGCGAGTCCCGGACGGAGGAGAAATCCTCATCGCCCGGGGGGCGCGGCCAGAATCATAAAGGGAAGTACACCCGTCTCTATGTAGTTGGATGCAGTTATGGCGTATGTACCCGTGAGGGGGTGGCAAAAACTTAGCGGTCGTTGATTCGGCCGCTATTCATTAAGTCCACCAAGCTCAAACCTCTGAGGTCCCCACCCGAGACCCACCCCATCACTCTATCATCCATCATATTGGCAGCATACGAGCGGGAGAGCAACAGGAGAAATGGACGGGGGCGTTCTTCTAACATTAATTTGAACCCATTACCAGCCCCACTCACACCATCCTATACCTCCTTTACCACACCCTAACTTTCTTTTCACACATAAAAAACATATTAATTACACTTTAGTTACAGGATATGAAGAAATCAGAAGAGGAACACGAAGACCATGGAGGCCCTCACTAAGAGGGTCCCCTTAAGGACCATCGCCGGAATGAAGACCCCAACCAAGAAGAACCTTTGTGAAACCCTATAAATCGAGCTAAAGGTGGCACTCGTGAAACTCATCGAAGTTTCATCAGGATTCATCGCCATGTGTGCCGAGACAGAGGATGTAGACCAGCTCCTATCAGAAGAGGGAGCGAGAGTACTGAAGAACACCGGACTAGAAGCCAAAACTCCCCCACAAGTGGCAGCGAATAGAAGCGTCATCTGCCGCAAAGTGGAGAGCTGGGTAGGTGAACATAAGTCGGATGAATTGAAAGAAGAAATTACCAGAAGCAACCCGTGGGCACAAGTTCGTGAAATTATTAAATTCCGCGAACACACCCACGTGTTTAAGATAACGTTCTTGACCACGGACATGGCAAGAAAGGCCACCCAAAATGGTATTCTCGTATTCAACATGAGAATACCGGGAGAAAATATCCAGCAAGAGAAATTCAGTAGCATACAAATGTGCTTTGTATGCTACAAATTTGAAGAACATACATCGACCACCTGCCTGGATAAAAACAAGCTGTGGTGCAGTGAGTGCGCCACAGAAGGGCACAGATTCGACAAGTGCGAAAGCACCTCGAAGAAATGCCTAAACTGCAAAGGGAAGCATCGGACGATGGCCCTTAATTGCCCCAAGCGCCCTGAAATCATTAGGAGGAAGGAGGAAGAGGAAAGAAAAGCAAAGGAGACAACGTACGCGAGCGCCGCTAAGAAGAGTGCAGAGATGAAGACTGAACCGGCACCTGCACATTTCAACGTAGCAGGAGATCTGAGCGCAAAAATACTGAGCTGCATAACCCATGCAAATGTGGCGAATGCAGTGAAGCCTGGTTGTTATAACCAAGTGCTCAACGCGCTCCTGAAGGCGACGAATAACCTCCCGATAGTAGTCATGCCAGATGACCCCGAGTGCTCCAAGGCTTTCAAAGAATCAGTCATCAAAAATAACAACATCGAATCCGGTTTGGAGGAGATGATTGAAGCACCATCATCGGAAGAAACAGAAGAAGAAGAAGAAGAAGAAGAGGAAAAGGCTGGAAGTGAGGATGGATCCTCCTCATCTGACAGCGAAGAGGGCCCCTCACTCGCACGCGAGCCACCAAGAGCAGGACAAAGACCCCGAGCCCCTCTCCGAAAAAGGAAAACCCTTGGCCGAGTAAAATCGCCCAACCAGCCCCCAAACTAAAAAAAGGGGAAGAATAAACATAGGTAAAGCAACTCATCATGTTACGTAACGGACTGAAAATAATGAAAATCAACACCAACGGCTGGACGACGAAAGGAATTCTTTACGGAAATGTATTCAGAGAAATTGATGCAGACATCATACTGATTTTCAGAACACGAGATCGACACGCGTAATACAGAAATGAAAATCTGGAACTACGATGTGTTGATCACCAACTTTTCGCAAGAGCGGTACGATGGCGCCGCTATTGCAATAAAGAAAGGGATCAAATACAAGCAGATAATGAACTCAAAAGAATCCTACCTCTCGATTGAGTTTGAGCTCGATTTAGGAAAGTTGGTCATTGCAACCGGATATCAACCGCCAAGGAGAGATGTGTTGCCTATTCACATTCTCACTGGCCTATTTGGCAGAAGAGCCCCTACCATACTAATCGGGGATCTAAACGCCAGATGCCGAGAATCCGGTTACAGGACCTTCAACGGTATAGGGAGAAGCCTGGACCTGTTGTGGACAGAAATATTGCCCAGCGGATAGGCCCCGACTTTCCCACCTATGTCAGAGAACGATGTGCCACAAAGCCAGACATCTGTCTGGTGAATCGTCAGCTACCGTTCAATTACTACATGGAACCAGTCCAGGTGCCATGTAGTGATCATATAGGGATCCTACTCACTATCAATAGGAACCCTATACAAGTCCCAGCAGTAGTCAGGAAGAACTACAGACGAGCAGACTGGGCACGGTACGCACACCTTCTCGAGGCCTACGATCCGCCCACCCTGGACGAGGCAGTTCTCAAGGAGATTGACGAGGCACTCGATGACCTTAATAACCAAATCATCGACGCAGATAGGGCTTGTATCCCTCGTTCCGCATATAGGACCATCTCGACCTACGAGTGGACCGAATATATGAAGGAACTATACCGTGAACTGAAGATAATGTATGTATACAACATCGTGAATGCATCAGTTCGCTCGATGCAAAGAAGTAAAGAAATCAAAGAAGAATTGAACCAGTTGATCCTCGAACAACAGAACAGAAGATGGGAGGACGCGATCGAGAGCCTCGATCACGAAGCAACTCCCAAAGAATTTTGGAAGAAGATCCGAATTCTTAAAGGATCAACTGGAAAGAAGCATAAGATCAAGCTACGGAAAGAAAACGGAGACATCGAAGAAGAGGAAGAAAAAGTTGAAGAGATATTCCGAAGTTATTGGGAAAAGATTTTCAGTATAACTGAAGAAAAAAACGAAGAATATGACTTAGAGTTCGAAAGTTACATCATCGACGAGCTCAACGAAGAAATAGACAAGACGCACCCTCATCACCAGGTGGATAGACAGCGCGACGGAGACGCCGAGATTACAGAAGAAGAACTACTCGGCACGCTTCGCTCATTCCAACTAAAAGCCCCAGGACAATCGGGGCTTACAAAACTTAACTTTGAAAAGGCACCAGCCTGTGTTATCGAAGGAATGAGAAGAATATTTAACGCCTGTCTCAATACGGGGTACTTTCCAGACGCTTATAAAACGGCGAAAATGATTTTCTTGCCTAAGCACGGAAAGAACCCCAAGTTGAAGGAGAGCTACCGGCCAATTTCACTACTGGAATTTGGTGGGAAGCTCTTCGAGAAGATCCTCAACAAAAGACTGGTCTCTCACCGGGAGGAAAACTCGCTCTACAACCCACACCAATTCGGGTTTAGGAGTAAGCGAAGTACGGAAATGGCGATTTACGTCATCACGGAAAAGCTAGCCCATGCAAAACGGGAAAAGAGTTACGTGGACATTGTTTGTCGGGATGTATCAAAGGCGTTCGATAAGGTTTGGCAACGGGGAATGCAGTACAAATTCTTACGACTGGGACTAAGTGAAAACTTAGAGAGAACTCTCTGTGACTATGACATGGAGAGAGCGGCGTACATCAGTTTAGGGTGCACGGACGGGCCAAAGTTTCCGCTCAATGCGGGCCTCTTGCAGGGACGGTGTCTGTCTCCCACTCACTTCTTGATTTTGACCGCGGATGTTCCAGTCCCTGTAAGCCCCACTTGCCTCAACTTACAATTCGCCGATGATTTCACCCAGATAATCACTTGTCCATGGAGGAATGCGCCTTTGCAAGCTCGAATGACAGCAGCAGAAATTGAAAACCTTAACATCTACGAGGCCCGGTGGAAAATCCGTACCAACCAGGATAAGTTCAAAGTAGTCCCCATAGGCAGGAGACTACTTGATGACGTCAGGGATGGGGGATAGACGATATCCCTACACCAATGAATGCAATGTACTTGGCATGAAGATCACCTCAACCGGGTACACAAAGCACGTCCAAGAACGTATCACCAAGGCCACTGCTGCAGTCAAGACTCTGTACAGGTTCAGAAATCTTCTTCAAAGCAACAAAAAGAAGATCTATACTGCACTAGTTAGATCGACGTTGCTATACCCCGCCTCCGCCCTCTCTTGTGTCTCAAAGACACAGAAGAGGAGACTACAGTGGTGCAGAACAAATGCGCGTACCTAATTACAGGTACACGCAGAATGGAAAGAAGAACTCAAGAAGAGCTGCAATGGGAAGCGGGGTTAACCCCCATTAACGTTGTCATCGAAGAACGGACAAGGAATATGCTGGAAAAGGTCAATCGAGTGTTGGACGAGGAAATCGTACAAATGATTGACCAAAATAGAAGAGCAGTATGTCGCGCCAGATTTCTAAGCTCCGCTGGGATTTTAGCTGGCGGAGCAGAAGTGCCGTTCTACGCAATATGAGTCGATTTTGCCCCAAATCAAGACTAAAATACCAACCATGAAACCAACCGATTTTGCTAAAAATTTCCTGATATCGACAAAACCCATCAACTAAGACACAACTACCGAAGAAGGAAACCCACACAAGAAGATGAAAATCACCGAACAAGACTACAGAGAAGAAACATAATAAACACACTACAAAATTACGAAGAAACAAAGACACTAAAACAAACACAGTAAGTTATAATTAACGACTTACCAAAACAACAGCAAACGCGCACAGCATAACCAAATACATTAGCAATAGGAAGACAAATGGCTTGAACGCTAAATTATATATATTATATATACATATATATATATATATATATATATATATATATATATATATATATATATATATATATATATATATATATATATATATATATGTATAAGCAAAATGATAAACAACAACGGAACTACAAAACATAAAAATTTGAAAGCGATAAGCCTGATCACCAGGCTCTAGCATCACTTTGCACCCTAACACACTTCTTTCTCTTTTCACCACTGGTCTACTTTTCGCTGTCTATTCACACACCCTTTATATCCCCTCACCTGCATACTTTCACATACATACCCGTTTACACTGTTGCAGTGAAGTCAGTCAAAATAAAGCAGGTAGTATTTATTACAGATAGTGACTGCGTACAGTTCTCGGGAATCACAGATGAGGCAACAGGAGTTCTCTGACTTCTGAACGAGATGGACTATACATGCGTAAGGGCTGAAGCTTTGTCTTATCTTGCCTTGTCTTAATAAAGCTTGTATTTTCTTCATAAGAACACTCAATAATTTAGGTGAAAATCGCCTACGTGTTTCCGCGACTGGAGGTCCAGTGTTAATTATATGGTGATAATAAGATGATATTTTCTTTACCTTTTTACGATTGCGTTGATTATTGAGCTCATATAATTTACTATACTTATTGAGCAACTGATGCACAAGTGAATTACTTGAAATAAAAAAAAAGGATAGTAAAGGAGATAGTGCAGCTTTATGAACAGCCCGTACTGATAAAGTAGTTTTTCCATCTACTAAACACGCACGCTTTAAATCGACTAGGATAATGAAATGAGATAGAAAATCAATTCTTAATATTGCACACGAAAATTTTCCACTCAAGATTTCGTCTTAACCCTTTTTAATAGATTTTCACCAATTTGCTTTCAACTGTTTAAGATTATATATTTCATTTTAACTTCTTGTTTCGGTTATCATTTTTTGACTCCTGTAATGTTTTTATTTCTGTGTTTAGTTATTCTTATAAAAATAATTTTTTGTATTTAGAATTCGCTGATGATGGTCATCGTCAATGACCGAAACGTCCGGAAAATTAAATGTTCAAAACCATCGCATATGTCTTCATATTCCTGCTACAAATAAGGTTCCTAAGGAACGACTCCATCACTAATATATATATATATATATATACATATATATATATATATATATATATATATATATATATATATATATATATATATATATATATATATATATATATGATGAAAATTACTGCAATATAGCAAGAAAAGATGAGGAATTAAACCACATTCTCCGAAGACAATTTAATTCAGAACAGTTTCGGTGTATCTCACACCCTTTTTCAACTGACACTGGATAGAAAATATGAGAAAAGTGCTTACATACATAACACAGGGTCAGGTCGTGAAAGATCCCCTCTTTTTCCCCCCAATCCCCTACTTGAGGCTAATGAGGGGGAAGGGAGGTTAGGCCTAAACATATTGAATGGCTGACATTTCACGATTTTGTTTATTTGCTTTCGTATTACAGGATTAAAAGAAAATTGACCCTCAGATAGATTTAAATTAGGAATTGACGATATCAAGCTCGATTCTACGATTCTTCTCTTAACATAGTTAGCCAATTTAAATACCATTTTACTTCCATTGAAATCGATCGAATGATTCAAGTCTCTAACATGGCAAAATATTCCACTGCCTTGGCTGCCCACTCTAATATCTCTTTTGTGTTCGTACAATCTCTTGTATAGATTTCTCCCCGTTTCCCCTATATAAACTTTATGGCAATCGTTTCATGGTATATACTCCTATGTTATGATGTTCTTTGGGTTTCCTGGCAATCATCAATTGGTTTAAGGAATTCTTATATGGGACGGCCATGGCCAGGTATCTCCCTGCCTTCGTCTACTTGATGTTGTGGGTGAGTACGGTCTATAATCTGATTCAGATCTTCGATCAGTTGGCCCTCGAATTCCTGGTCGAATTCTTCATTGTCTTTTGGGGGTGATACTGAAGACGTTTCTCCAATAATTCCTAAATCTGTCTTCTAAAACCGCCGGGTCCTCTATATAATTTCCGTTCTCTTTTATTCGAGCCTTAGTTCTTCCGGTTAGTCCTTTTAAGTTCTTGACTTGACGCCAAATTTAGCCAGATTCAGCTCGCTATCTATTTTGGCTATCAGGCTGTTCAATATTTCCTCTTGTTGGAGGTTGATAGCTTCTTTTAGTTTGGTGCTTAGGCGCCGAAGAAGCGAGCTTCTTTCCCGGTTAGGACTTCCCCATCTTATCCTGTCGTACACTTCCCTGTGATCACGAGGGATCTCCCTCACTTCCTCTGTCATCTGGGCCGAGGAGGAGTTTTGTACCCAATCTTGGGTACGCACTCGCGGTCCGCTTCTAGAATTGAGGAGTTATCCTCTCCAGTTCTTCGTTTATCTCCTCCAAGGTTGCGTCGCTTAGGTCAGCTGGGATATATGGACTGAGTCGTCTCTTGTAACGTTCTCAGTTGGCTAAGGCATAGCTTTTGCAGAGAGAGAGACTGGAAGCGGGATCGGAGCGAGAGATATCGTGGTGAGGATCGCTATATGATCACTTGGGACTGTTGGGTCCGGCTCACTATGGTAGTTGAACGGGAAGCCTCCACTTGTCAAGATTATGCCAGGTTTTGTGGCTGCTGTGGAAGTGATATAGGTCAGAAAATTCTGCCCTATTCTTTGGATGTTCTTTCTTCCCATAATCAATTCCACTTTAGGCCTCTCTAGTTGGTTCAACCAAAGCCCACCGCACGGCATCTGGCATTGAGGTCGCCCCCTAAGATTGCCATTCTGCGGTGCCCAAACAGCGTGTAGAAGTTATTTATTGGGAGATTGGCTCGACGAGGGGGTTGATAGGCTAATGCTATCACGAGATCTCCTACAAATGTGGGGAGTTCAACCGTCGCAAAGGATTCGTCTAGCTCCGGTAGAAGTTTGAACGAGATATTTCCCTTGACAGATATAGCAGCACCATCAAACCTTTCCTGTGAATGATTTTTCATGACAACTCTGTAGCCTGGTATTTTAATCGGACCAGATGTAGTGTCAATACCGTGTTCTGTTATTAATATGATGTTGGTGCCAGCATACGAAATATGTTTCCATATGCCGTTGCTTTTCCCTCTCATCCATCTACTTTAAGTGTCAGGATGCTCATTCTATTGCTCACTCTCTCTCCATATTCTTTTAGTGTTTCTGGGTAGTGTTTTTTCTTCTCCCTTTTTTTTTCTTTCTGAATTCAGAATTTGAGACCTGGCCGCATGTATTATCATGTAGAACGACCTTGTGACAGAGCAATGCTTCTTCTACTGTTTTTGTGTGTATGTCATTATTGAATTCCCACTTGTATATTTTTGTTTTGATGCCTTGGAAGATTTTCCTCTGCTCCGCATCCTCAGGAAAGGGAAACTGTTTGCACGCGTATATAAATAGGTTTATTCTATCTACATCCAGTTTCTTGTTTTCACCTTTCTACCTCTTGGCTTTCTTGGTTTGAAGAGCATCTTCCGAGTATAATGAGTCTGAGGACTCCGAGGAGTCCGATGTCGCCGTCTCTGTTCTTTCATTTTCTTCTTTGTACTCTCTTCTTTTATCCTTTCCTTTTTGGTTTTGTTTCCTGTGTTCGTGTTTTGCTTTCTAGGGGCGTCTTGCTCCACCTCTTCTGACTGTCGGTTTGGTAACATCTGCAGTTGCAGGACATCCCCGGAAGGGAGATAGTCCGGAAACCACATTTGGTCCATTCCGTTTTTCGCGAGCATTGCATTCAGTTCTTTTCGAATGCTCCCGGTCGTGTTATAATCATGACGTGCGCGAGGAGAATGCACGTCAGAATCTTTGTCGAATTTTCGTTTTGTAGCTTGAGGTAGGTTTTCTTTGCGTCTACTTGCGTAAGTGCCGCCTTTGCTGCTTGAGCATATGTTGTATTGGACCTCCTCGTCTCCTCTTGTTTCCTTTCTTGCTGCTTCTTTTTGATTACGTATTTCTTGACTGGACAAACCCTGGCCATCGATCTATGTCCCTGTCCGCAGTTGGTGCATCTTTCGAATGCGTTTGTACATTGTTTCCAGTGATAGCCCTTCTCGCTGCATTTGAAGCACGTCTCCAAGGGTTCTTTTTAGTCCTTAGTCGCGTGTTGCTCCATTTTATAGCACCATACGCAGAACTGGACGGGAGTAAACTCCTCTCTCTCGATTTTTTCGCCGTTAACTTTAGCGTTGAACATGAGGAGTCCATGTTCCTTGGCCTTCTGGGCCATTGTTGTCTCTGCGAAGACTGCTTTGAAGACATGCAAATAGTTATTTAATCACTTCGACTACTTTGGCCCATGATTGTCGAAGTTGTATTTCTTCCTTAATTTCTTCTTTCGAGTGTTGCCCGATCCATGGGTCGAGCCGCTGGCATACCACGCTCCTGTGGGCCATGATCTGCGATGATATGGTGGGCTGCATCCTATTTCCCGAAGGACCTCAACTTCCTCTTCTTTGGTGAAGTCTTCGATGTCCTTCTCCTTCTCAGAGATAGCAACATATCCCGAGGCTAAATCCAGCATTCACCATGGCAAGACTCAATTTGCCATAAACAATCTGCAATACCTTTTCTTTGATGGGCTTGGGTTGTCCGTCGATTGACTGCAGGGGGATTCTGGTATGGTTATCCTGGGCCATCTCTTCGTGAGAGTGGCCCATCGGGCTTATATTCTTCTTTTGCTCTCTAACCGTTGGTTGTAGTAACGTTATTCGAGGTGAAATGATTCGTACTCACTTCATTCTTGCGGTGATACTTCATGCTCGTTTGGGGTGACTCCCTCTTCTTCGTAACTCAACATCCTTGAATGTGAACTGCCAAATGGGGTGGATGAATGATGATGGGTGAACAAGTGAGGAAAGGGGGGGGGGGGCGACACGAAGTGTGATTGTATGGCGAATTTTTATTGGTTAGCTCGGAATCAACCATCGTGGATTTGGGTACCAGAACTGCATCTGGCATACATAGAGACGGGTGTTGCTTCCCTCTATGGTCCTGGCAGGACTCCCGGGATAGAGGAGAGGGGGCGGGCCCCCACGTCCTTCTCGGGAGTTGCAGTCCTCAAACCAGTTTCCCTTGGCGCCCCCAATTATGACTATCACAAAGAACCCCATAGTTGGGACGAGGCAAGGTGACAGGCAGTCCAGTTCATTTCAGCTTCGTTATTCCGTCGAGGGAGTGAGGGAGGGGGGGGGGAGGTGGTTGGGTCGACATAGAGTCAACTAGGAGCAGCTTGTAAGTATCTCTTCTCGAAAATCCACGTGGGGAAAGTGAAGAAAATGTTCACGTTTTTGCAGCTGGCTCTCCCTTTTCTTTAACTCGTTCATCAGGTAAGAGATGTGTAGGTTAGCGTTATTTATCAATGAAGTCTTCAACTGTCATGAACAGAAGAAGATGGTGGGATGGTAATAGATAAAAGTGGGTGAAATTTAAAGTGGGAAAAATATTTTGCCATAGTAGGAGGGCATCACTTTATGCTTTTCTTTAGATTTTTCATTTTTGTCTTGGTTTTGATAAGTTGTGTTTTTATATATTGTTTCTTTATGTGTTCTTAGCGTGTTCTTCTTATTGTTAGTGTTTCAATTTTTGTTTATTTATTTTGGGGTTAATAGCTTTTAACTCAGCGATTTACCTTATGTTGTTTTAGTGTATTGTTATTTATTTTCTTCGTTTTGGTTTCGGTTGTACTGAGCTAGTTAGTTTCAAGTGTTCATGTTATGTGTATAGAGGGGTCCACCACCCCGTCGATAACGTCCCCGTGAAAATGACATGGATGTGGTGATGATTAGTGAGTGAGTATGGACTTGGTTGGGCCCCTCAGAGGGTGTGAACACATGGCGGACTTAATGATGACTGAAGCCCGAATTAACTGACTCCAGTCAGGGTGCCGCACCCTCTATTGGGTTTTGGATATTTCTCAGTTACGTCCGACTTCTCACAGAGACGGTGGTATCTCCCTCTGTGGTCTTGAACGGTGCCACAGGGTATGGTATTAATCCTCCCCGTGTTGATACCTGAGTCCCACTCCAGGTTTGCTCCTTCCTTTGGGTTCCGCAGTGGGCTAAGCCTTAGACCTCCTTTCCCCAAAGTTTGCAATTATGCTCTTTCTAATTATAACGGCATAGTTGCAACGGAGCTTTATGTTTAGAGTCATATTCACGAAGCAAAGTCACGGCGGGGCAGGAATGGGGAGGGTTTATCACGTCATATCACTAGGACGAGCCAGGGAAATAAAAAAAGTTTTATTCAGGGGTGGGGGTTTTTCTGAGTCTCGTGTAATCTTCTTGAAATGATACCGTCCACAATATGACTTGCCGAAATCGCACAGTTCTCAGTAAGAAGCGACGAGGAAAATCTCGCCGAGCCTTGCCTCCTGTATCTGAACGATAGCAGGGAAACGCAGAGATGTGTATCAATAAATGATTTCCGTTCTTTAGTGCTTTTATAGGTCAAAGTCGAAGTACTATGTTCCTTTAACAGAAAAGGTAAAGTACTCGCTCAAAACTGGTGCGACGGGACAAAAATGGACGCAAAAGAAAGGATGAAGAGTTCAGAGACTACTGGAAGAATGTATTTTCCATCACACCAGAAAAGAACAAACACTTTGACCTAGACTTTGAGGAACACATTCACGACTAACTAAGACAAGAGCAAGACAGGACATACCCCTTCAACAATACAACTGCTGACAGATAGATGACTGGTTATGGACGGAAGATTACGAAAGAAGAAATCCTAACGACACTACGTACCTTCAAACAGAGAGCACCAAGAAAAATGGAATTGACCAAACTTAACTTCTTGAACGCCCCCCCCCCCCCGTAACATATTAGAGGGGCTGGTCAATATAATGAGTGCGTGCTCAAACGTTGGCTATTTTCCGGACGAATGCAAGATCGCTAAAATGATCTTCATTCCAAAAGCCGGAAAACCGCCGGACACACCAGCAAACCTCAGGCCCATTTTACTCTTTGAAGTGGCAGGCAAGGTCTTTGAAAAGGTCCTTGCTAATAGAGTCCAAGAATTTATGGAGGATAACAACCTCCACAGCCAACTCCAGCATGGATTTAGAAGAGGGAGATGGACTGATACGGCGCTAGCAATCATCACAGAAAAACTGGCGAAGATTGGTAACCAAAAAGGTATGGTGACCTGGTGCTCAGAGACGTTAAGAGGGCATTTGACAAAGTATGGAGGACTGGTCTTCAGTAAAAAATACTAAGACTTGGACTTAACCCAAGACTAGAGAAAATTCTATGTGACTACTTGGCAGACAGGATAGCGTATATACAAATATACGACTACACGGGACCAGAGATCGAACTAACTGTGGGCGTACCGCAAGGAGGGTGCCAATATATACACCTTCCTGCCAGAAAACATTCACTGACGATATCTCTCAGATTATCACTGCCCCCCTTCAAAAGTCCTGAGCTCATGGCACAAATTACAGCCAGAGAAATCGACCATGTCAAAAGGTACGCAAGAAGATGGAAAATCGCCACTAATACCCATAAATTTAAAGTGATACCACTCTTCCATAGGAAACGCGCCCGTATCGAGACAGATGACTCCCACATTCCATACAACACTATTGGGACAGTACTAGGACTAAAGATAGGTAAAAATGGATACGGAAGCCACGTTGCTCAGACAGCAGCGCGAGCGAAGGTCGAGCTTACCAAGCTATTCAGGTTCCAAAACCTGAACATGACTAACAAAAAGAAGATCTACAACGCGCTCATAAGATCAAAGCTACTGTATCCACCTATACTTATCAACACTAGTTCCCAAAAGAAATTACGACTCCTCTAAAGGGTACAAAATAAAGGAGTAATCTTAATCACCAATGTTAGGAGGAGAGAAAGAAGGAGGCAGAGGGATCTACATCAGATAATCCAGATGACCCCAATTAACTTGGAACTGCAAAGAAGAGCCCGAAAAATCTGGGATAAAGTCCCACGACACATGACAGACGGACAAAATCAGACAGAGACACATTGACATCCCGTTGGAGGACATACACAGAAGAACGCTAGACTTCATCAGTAGTAAAGCACAGACCGAAAGACAAGAAGAACCAATCTACACATAAGACTATGCATATGAAATAACGACAAACAATAAACTACGCAAAGAATATACAATAAGAAGAACACTAAAATACATAAACGAACAACAATAGAAATACAAAAGATACATAAAACAGCTACAAGGCTTGAACGCCACAAGAAACTACCATAATCTACCTGAAAAAATGAAAACACAAACAAACAAGAAATACCATTACAAACAAGGAACAACACGAACAAGCATGCAATACCATCACAAACCAAGAACAACCCAAACACAAAAACAGAAAAAGAGTACGCAAAAGAACATGAATTTAAGACCAAAACCAATGAGAAGAACACCAATCTCGCATAAACGCCTGCGATTTCCTATCATAAGGGAATCTATCCCTATCTATCCATCTCCTACTATTATATATATATATATATATATATATATATATATATATATATATATATATATATATATATATATATATATATATATATATATATATATATATATATATATATATATATATATATATATATATATATATATATATATATATATATATATATATATATATATATATATATGCATATATGAGTGCAATTGCAATCATATATGTGTGTATATAGTTTCCTTTCACACCTTAATATATCCAATGTCCAATGTCCAATCTTTAGGCGGCGAAAGTCAGGGTTTCTTCTGAGTATGGTAGTGTTTCGACCAGAGTTGCTCTTGTAATTTGTGCGTTATGTTTTTCTTTGTAATGTGTTTTTATTCCTCCTTCTTGCAAACGCATCGTTAGGCGTCGGCTGATGGTAGTAGTGGTCATACCTACATATTGATTATTTGGATGAGGTTTACAGTCCTCATGGGGGGATTGGAATTTGTATACTACATTTGTAGCCTTTAAGACCGATTGCTTTTCGCGGAGGTTGTTTTTCATTAATAAGTTGCTTACTTTTTTGTTTTTATAATAAATTCGTAAGGATAACTTGTTGTTTTCTTTGATAGTGTTAGTTTATATGATATATATATATATATATATATATATATATATATATATATATATATATATATATATATATATATATATATATATATATATATATATATATATATATATATATATATATGATTGACAATTTTATTATAAACTATACTCCAAATTTGGAACTATTTATACAAAGGTTCACGAAAAACATATTCATAATTATCATCACTATAAGAGATACGCAACCAGTTACTAAATTACAAGAGTGTTATTACACTCCTCTTCTGAATCCATCCTCTCCAAGCATCACGAAAGGGAAGAAATTACTAGCTTCAGTAAAACGCTCAATATCTCAATCAAACTACAGAAACTCGACTTGAGCTGTCTTTCCTTGAAATCGGCCGCGACCAAAATATTAGCTAATGTGGCTGTAAAAACGTTATTGTCTAATAAAGCAATGGAAGTAAAATGGTATTTAAATCGGCTAACTATGTTAAGAAAAGAATCGTAGAATCGAGCTTGATATCGTCAGTTCCTAATTTAAATCTATCTGAGGGTCAATTTTCTTTTAATCCTGTAATAAGAAAGCAAATAAACAAAATAGTAAAATGTCAGCCCTTCAATATGTTTAGGCTTAACCTTCTCCCCCAGATTAGCCACAAGTAGGTGATTGGGGGAAAAAGAGGGGATCTTTCACGACCTGACCATTGTGTTATGTTTGCATGCACTTTTCTTATATTTTCTATCCAGTGTCAGTTGAAAAAGGGTGTGAGATACACCGAAACTGCTTTGAATTAAATTGTCTTCGGAGAATGTGGTTTAATTCCTCATATATATATATATATATATATATATATATATATATATATATATATATATATATATATATATAGATACGTATATACATACATACCATACATACATGTGGACATTATTTACTTTAGTGCAATTTACTTTTTTGTGTATTTTATTATTTCTTCTTGTAGCATTTTTTGTGCTTTGCCCAAATCTGTTTTTTATTGACGGTCGAAACGGAAAATGCAGGAAAACAGTGTAATAACAATTCGGTCGAAATCGGAGTAAGCCTTAATTTTACCGCATTTCGCCTTATGACCGCTAGAAATGATGAACGTATTTGGGCAAAGCACAAAAGAAAAGATAACCTTTGCTAACATAAAATAACCTTCAGTTTACAAATTACCAGTTTATGAAACTATACAAACCTCTTTTACCTAACTAACAATGGAGGTGCTTCGACATCGATAGCCCCATTTTTTTTGCTGAGGTTCCACCCTCACACAACACGATTTTTTTCATTAACTCGTGTTATATAAACAACTCGAAAACACAAAACAAGCACTGATTCTGTTGCATTTCGCCTTACGACTACCATAAGAAAATTATCCACTGCTTGATTCGAGGGTCACTACGAACCTCTTTTACAAGGTGTTCGAAATAAAATTCACATCCATTAAAAGTCATAAGGCAAAGCTTTCCAATCCTAAACAGAAGCAAATGGGTAAAATGTGACGAAGAAAGTTGGGTCGAAATTATATAGACAATGTGACCTCACTGGTTCTCTTATTTTGGCAAAAATACTTATCCACTGTGACGTCATCACAATTAAGGAATATAAAAATATTAAAATTCAAACTATTATTATATTAATAGTAACACTGACCGTTCAGTAAATTATATATAGGTGGATTCGCGAAAATGTGCTTGACACAATAAGAGTGATTAAATTTGTTCTTATGCGATATATACTCTCTCTCTCTCTCTCTCTCTCTCTCTATATATATATATATATATATATATATATATATATATATATATATATATATATATATATATGGTGCGAGAGATAATAAACCATAATATATGAATCCGCTTTTTTCACGAACAAAACTAGTCGCAAACCATACCTTTCATTATACAGTTGATAATGACTCGCTGCTCTACCCCGCTCCCGCCCTCTCCTGTTCTTCGAGGACACAAAAGAGGAGACTACAGGTCGTCCAAATTAAATGCATGTGCCTAATACGATTACACGTAGGCGAGAAAGAAGACGCCAAGAAGAGCTGTACAGGGAGGCAGGGTTAAGTCCCATTAACGTATTCATCGAATAACGGACTAGGGATATGCAGGAAGTAGTTAATCAAGAGCTGAATGAGGAAATCATTCAAATAATTAACCAGACCAGAAGAGCCAAGAAGCCACGTGACATTTCCAAGCTGTGACGAACTGTGACAAGCTGCCCTTCTCCGCATGATCAACTGTGTACAAATAGCGGAAATAATGATAACCCAACACCGAACATTGTAAACCCACGAACTAGAAAAATTACCGAAAATGACAAAACAAACCGATTATGACAGCAAAAACCGACTAGGACTAAAGAAGAATGAAGAACGAAGACACACAAAAAAAAACCCAAATAAACGCATAACCAAATAAACGGAAAACAAAAATTTACTAAGTATAATATAAATATTGATTAATAAAATTCTAAAAACAACAGCAAATGATCATTTCATAAACAAAGAACATTAAAGATTTTTAAAGACAAATGGCTTCATGCCATAAAATTAAATATATAAAAAACAACAACCCAAAATATACAAAGACAAAAATATAATCAAATCGATAGGCCTGATTACCAGCCGCCTTGCACAATTAGTAAATCTTACACTACCTTTTCGTTTCACAACTTTTATTTCAATCTGTCTATCCACACATGTATTTTGTCACCTACAAACACATACACACAGACTTACATTAATGATAATTGATAATGGCGAAAGCCTAAACTAGTTCTGTTCGTGAATAAATCGGATTCATACATTGTGTGTGGTTTATTATCTCTTGCACCGAATATTTCTCTCGTCAATGTGATGCCTTCTAGCACACACACACACACGCATATATATATATATATATATATATATATATATATATATATATATATATATATATATATATATATATATATATATATATATATATATATATATATATATATATATATACGCGCTCGAGCTTGTTCTCACCATGGCATGAGTAGCAGAACAGGTAATCGCAAGGAATGTTTCCCCGTTCGGGATCATATTATCCTTTGACAAACCAATGCCACCATTAAGGATTTTAAAATTATAGATTCTTCCAATGATGATATAATAAGCCACCGAATAATTGAATCCATTCATATTAAGACCATTAGACCTTCTCTCAACATTGATGCATCCGCCTTCCCTCTCCGTCTTATAAAATAACCAACCAATTATTTTTACCTCACCATTCTTCATTGTTTCTTGCTCTCCATTGTTTTAGTCGTGTTTCTACAACTTGTGTGACCGGTAAGATTTCAATTTGTTAAAAATAAAATAATTTTTTTTTTGTACACTTAGCTGTTCATAAATCTGCCCCCCCTCCCCTCTCCCTATGCTCACAATTTCTCAATCCTTGTTTAAATAAACTAATTATGATTTATTACTATAAAATGTAAATATGTATATACATGTATATTCATATATAATTGTACCTTCCAGGCCTAATTAATCTTAATGTTAATTGTTTTGCTATTTAAAGCTAATTTTTGTTCAATTTATCAGGCCAGAAGATGAGTTTGTCTTTGCTCGAAACGTAGCCATAAGAAATAAAGGCTGAATACTGTCATTCTCTTTGCCATTGGATTCTTACTCCGAATATATATATATATATATATATATATATATATATATATATATATATATATATATATATATATATATATATATATATATATATATATATACCAGGGTATGCGCCGACTGCAGCTACCAGCACCGGGAAGATGAACGAGAACGGACAGCCCCCGCCTGAGGTATGTTGCCAGCACAATCTCCGTGTCACTAACACTTTCTTTATCACCAAGCCCCTGCACAGTCTCCAGGAGACACCCTCGGTCCAAGCATTGGTATCAACTCGAACTGATCTTCACCAGGCGTCCCAGCCTGCCAAGCATCAGACTAACACGCACCTACCAGGTCAAGAGGCGTGCAAAGAGACTGTGACGTACTGAAAAGAAGGGCAGACCTCACATTGACATCAGCAAGACAAGGAAGAGTTGAGAAGTTTGCGGCCGCTCTGGCGAAATCCTTGCCCGGCCCACCAACAGCAAACGCTCATTATAGATGGGAACACCTCAGAGACACCTCCTACAATGCCACTGTTGACATCTTTGGTAGAAAGACTGGCAAGACAGCATACTGGTTTGAAGCCCACTCTGAAGAACTAAGACCACTCATCGAGGAGAAGAGGAACGCCCTGGCCACATACAAAGCCAACCCTAGCGAGAGGAATCTGCAGGTCCTCCGAGCTGCTCTCAGCAAAGTCCAGCAGACCACCAGGCGCTGCGCCAATGACTATTTGCTACAGCTCTGGTACAAGATTCAGGTCGCAGCATACACTGGCAACATCAGGGAAATGTATGATGGCATCAAGCTGGCCTTGAGCCTAACTCAAAAGAAGAGCGCTTCCCTCAAGTCTGCCTCAAGCGAAGTTATCCAGGACCGGACCAACCCAATTCAGCGTTGAGTATAGCATTATTTTGAGCTGTACGTCATAGAAAACATGGTCTCTGAAGACGCCCTGAACGCCATTGTGTGTCTGCCCAGCATTGAAAAGCTAGACAATGAACTAACAATAGACGAGCTCAGCAAAGCCTTGGACTCTCTTGCCCCTGACTAAGCACCTGGTAAAGATAGCAACCCTGCCGAAATCTTCAAGTGCTGTAGAAATACCATCACCACCGAACTGCACTAGATTCTATGCCTCTGCTGGAGAGAAGGTGAAGTACCTCAAGACATGAGAGATGTTAACATTTCCACCCTCTATAAAAAAAGGCAACAGAAGCGACTGCAACAACTACCGTGGCATCTCCCTCATCAGCATTGTTGGGAAGCTGATCACCTGGGTTGCACTGAAGAGAGTCCAAACTTCAGCAGAGAGAGTCGATCCCGAATCCCAGTGTGGCTTCCTTGCACACAGGTCCACCATCGATATGGTCTTCTCCCTCTGATAACAGCAGGAGAAATGCAGAGAGCAGATACAGCCACTATTCGTCGCGTTCATAGAACTGACGACGGACTTCGACCTAGTCTGCAAGGACGGCCTCTTAAAGATCCTTCCTAAGATCCGCTGTCCACCCAGACTGCTCAGCATCATTAGATCCTTTCGTCACAATTTGAGGTGCACTGTAGTCTTCAATGGCTCTACATTCGACTTCTTCATCATCCAGAGCGTGGTAAAACAGAGATGTGTACTCGCGCCGACATTGTTCGGGATATTTTTCATGCATTCTAATGTCTCCAGACTGAGAACGAAGTCGAAGGTCCAGCTGAAATGCCTACGAGACTTCCTCTTTGCTGACGATGCTGCAGTTAACGCCCACTCAGCCGTCGACCCCAAGCAACTCATAACTCAGTTCAGCCAGGCATGTCAAGATTTTGGCCTCACGATCTGTCTAAAGAAGACACAAGTCATGGCACAAGATGCAGATCCTCTACCTCATAACTGCATATCCAACCACAAACTGGAAGTCGTCCATGACTTTGTGTACCTGGCCTCAACCATCTCCGACTCCCTCTCTCTTGACACCGAGCTCAGCAAGCGAATCGGCAAAGCCTCCATCACGATGGTCAAATTGAAGACGAGAATGTGAACCAACAATAAGCTATCATAGCGCACAAAAGTTCATGTCTACAGTGCCTGTGTTGTGAGGACTCTCCAGTAGGGCAGAGAATCTTGGACCGTACGAGCACGACAGGAAAACAAGCATAACTCCTCCCACATGCGCTGTCTGCGATGCATCCTGGACATCAAGTGACACGACAAAGTTTCCAACACCATTCTCCTAGGGAAAGCCGAAATCCACAGCATGTACTGCCTGCTGAAACAGGGGGGCATGCGGTGGCTTGGAAGAACTGACACGAGAAAAAAACCCCACAGGCAGACCACAACTGCGCTACAAAGAAATCTGTAAAAGGGACATGAGGGCCCTGAACATGGACACAAACACTTGGGAAGGCTCAACCTCAGAGCGAACGATCTGGAGGCAAATGGTATATAAAGCCCTATCCAACTTTGAAAAGACATTGGCCCAAAAGTATAAAGCCAAGAGAGAGAAGAAAAGCTTCCAATCAGACGGATAGACTTCCATTATCATTCATCTCTTTGCAGTGCCAGAGGGACTTCTATTCACGCATCGGACTGGCCAGCCAAACTCGACGCTCTTCCCATCCTGGATTGACATCCATAGTCATCCTAGACTGAGGGATGCCTACTATATATATATATATATATATATATATATATACAGGCAGCGGTTTGGTTCGCGCCACTTGAACAGCTGTTAGCCGATTAAGCTGACTTGATGCCGTAGTTCTAGGCAATCTAACATTGCTTGTCTTTTTTTAGGCAACCTTTCACTTTTCCATTTCTTTCAGGAATATAACGTTTATTTCTATTTCAAGTAAAATAAGTATTTTTTTCATTGCTCCACCAGGTAAAATAACAAAGTTTCCTTTTTTGCCTGTCTGTCATAACACTGCTTCATTTCTTTTAGGAATACCATGCTTATTCGTATTTCAGGAAAATTAACTGGGTTTTTTTTTCCTTTTCTAGGTAAAATAATCATTGCTTACTTTTTTCAGACGGTTTAACACTTCTCCATTTATTTCAGGAATATAACGTCTGCTTATATTTCGGGTAAAATAACAATTCTCTTTTTATTACTAGGCTAAACAGGCTTGATTTTACAATGACTCCACAGAAACGTGTCTGCGCGACGTGTGAAGGGCGGTTTTTGCTGGCCCACTTTGAAGGCCAAGTAGAGGCTGTGTGTCTCGTGACTAATTGGAAGTTGAGCTCCGCCGCCTAAACTGGGAGCTAGCAGCAGTATGTGCCATGGTTGAGGAGCTGGAGGCGCGAAATGATGGGCGGCCTAGTTACTCACAGGTGGCCGGGGGCGACCAAAGAGTGTACAAGCACGCAACGGTGCCTGCCACAGCGTCTGTTCCCCGCTGACAACGAGGACCGGAGACACCTGTAGCAGTTGAACCGCCCCACGGAAGTCAGACAACACAGGAATCGCGTAAAGCAGCTCCCGTGTCTCACGGACGCACATGAGTCGTGACGCGTGCGAACGGAGACGAACCTTTCGTGCCCGTTCGTCTAGGAGTTGCACCGAGACCACTGAAACGGGGGCTACCGACAATAATGGCAAATAGATTTTCTGTTTTAGACGAATCACAGGATGAATAAATTGAGATTCGCCTGGTGGGAGACTCCATCGTCAGGCAACAACTGGAAGATTTTTGTGGAAGGCGACCAGCGAAGAAGAGGGGATACTGTTACCCAGGGGAAAGAGTCAAACACCTGATAGATTCGCTTGATGATTACACGAGTTGATCTACGCAGGAGACGGCTTTTGTGATCAACGTCGGGATTAACAAAATTTTTTCTACCAGATCTGAAGACCTTCTGGCGAAGTACCCGGCAGCTGATGAGGAAACTGAAAGAAATGAGTAGGAATGTTTCTTTTTCGGGCATTTTTCCAAGAATAAGGGCGCAGGACGCTTTCTACGGAGAGGCATCTTACATCAATAACTGTGTAAAAGGTCTTTGCCAGGAGGAAGGAGTGCACTTTATCAAAATCTGGAACGACTTCTACGAGCGTGAAAACTTGTTGGAGCTGCAAGACTTGGCACAGTCTTAAATAATGCTGTACATGTTTTTCTTGCAGATCAGTCTTAGGACGCGGAGCCGGTGTAGCGGAATGCAGCATTTGACGCCCAAATAAAACGCCACCCTCCTTAAACGTTCATTATGCCAACGCACGTAGTATTAGAAATAAAATCGACGAATTTAAGTTTCTTGTATAAAATGAAAACTTCGATCTAATGGCAATTTCCGAGAGTTGGATGGTGTGTAAGAATGAGAGAAAGAAGGAATTCTTCCCCTCGCTGACTTCCCCAGTTCGCTGTTGACCGCTCTAAATTCGTCTTTCCTATATACGGCGAAAATTAGAACAATGGAAAAACCATTAAGTGGGTATCACGACTTCGCGCTATAGAACCTTATCGCGACCCAAGGCAATTAAGGAAGTCTGTTGGCTATGAATATCTCTCTCCGTCTAGAAAATTTAGGGGTATATATTCGACACACAAAGTTCACAGGCGTATTGTGTCTGAAGCCGCCGTCTAGTAAGTTAGGTGTAACGTCTTCGCTAGTCGAAAGGAAATCGACTACATTCTCATCCAGAGAAAAATTGAGTAATTGTCGAAAGGCCAAGGAAGAGCTAGTCGTCACTCACTGTTGTTCGTTGAGAGGGGTAGGCACGCTTCAACCCTTCTCACCACGTCTTCGGATTTTAAGGATCGGAAAAGCCATCCCCGAAGAATCCTCCGTTTGCCTCTTAAGAATAAGAGCCCCCTCCCCCCCAACTTCAATTTCCCAAAGTTGAATTGAGTGTCCCGTGAGAAGCCCACAAGTTCAAGGTCAAACTTAAATACCTGGTCCTCCTCACCGCACATCAAGGTAAAAGGGATTTCACCCCCACTTTGTCACGCTCTTCCCATCCGGTTATACCACGACAGATGGATATTTTTAATAGAGACTTTGTCAGTGAATTTGAAATCTCAGGTTACAATCTCTTTTGCAAGGAGAGGGTTGGTAGAAAAGAAGGCGGCGTAATGAACTTATTGGATCCAGAGCTACAATAATAATCGGTGACCTTAACTTTCCAAATGTAAACTTCCTAGATGATAACTTTCTTATGCAATGTGTTGATCAACCTACGCGAGCGAACAATATCCCGAAAATTATTTTAAAGACAAACGAAAACTTTGTCAAAAATTTTAAAGTCGGCGAACTGCTTGGAGAAAGCGACCACAGTTCTCTGATTTAAAATTGCTACAGGTTCAAACACCGACTCAAATCGTATGCTGGTACCTAACTTTAACAAAGCAAATTTTAAAGACTTTGAGCGTGTGTTGAAGAACGCCCTTAGTTCTAGGACTAATAATAACAACACTGTCACTACAATGTGGAATGATTTCATAACAAAATTCAGAAACGCCTACCAAATATACGTCCCAAGGTGTCATGAGCAAAGATTTACGGTAAAACCAAAGTGGTGGAACAACGAAATCAACGATCTTAATCAAAAGGAGAAATCAGGCATATAAACGTTGTAGAGATACTTGCGGAGCAC
Source organism: Ceratothoa steindachneri (assembly GCA_963969495.1). NCBI lineage: Eukaryota > Metazoa > Arthropoda > Malacostraca > Isopoda > Cymothoidae > Ceratothoa > Ceratothoa steindachneri. The sequence goes on along the minus strand of OZ018317.1, from coordinate 91,680,003 downwards.
GTCCAGACGAATACATAGAACTAAGGCGCGGTGTCAAAAGCTAATTAGAAAATTAAAGAAGAATTACGAAATCGAGCTAGCTAGAAATAGAAAAGAAAATCCAAAGATGTTCTACCAGTATGTAAACAACAGAAACACGGCAAAGGACTTAATTCGCCCACTTAAAAACCAAAATGGAGACTTAATATCTGACCCAGGTGCCATTGCCGAGATTTTAAACGATATTTATTCGTCAGGTTTTACAACGGAAAACATCGATACCATCTCAGACATTGATGCACCAATAGTTATCGATGAAGAATCATTTATGACTAGTATCTAGGTATCAAACATATTGAAAATTTAAAGCTAAGCAAATCGCCAGGTCCAGATATGATCAATCCTTGCCACCTGAAAGAGTTGAAAGAAACGATAACCAAGCCACTCCACCACAAATTCAACAAATTACTCGAAGAAGGTGTCGTTCCCGAAGACGTTAAATTGCAAACATTACTCCGATCTTTAAAATGGGTGACCGGCAAATCTCAAGCAGCTACAGGCCAATAAGCCTGACATCTCTAATGGAAAAATTGCTCGAATCTATTATAAAAGAGAAAATGGTCGACAAATTGGGCATCATCCGCGAATTGCAGCACGGTTTTACGAAAAACAAATCATGTTTAAGAAATCTGCTAGAATTTTTTCAAAACATCATCAAAGAGTATAGAACGGCAGATGTAATCTACTTAGATTTTCAAAAAGCTTTCGATACGGTCCCCAAAAAGAGTCTATTTAAGAAGATTGCCACTCATGGAATCGGTGGAAACGTATTGAAGTGGATCGAAGACTGGCTCAACAGAAGGAAACAACGTACAGTCATAAATTAAATGGTCACCAATCAAGATGGCTAGACGTAACAAGCGGAATGCCCCAGGGGTCCGTGCTGTGTCCATTGTTTTTTCAAATATATATATAAACGACTTAGATGAAGGCATAGTAAGCCTATTCTCAAAAAATGCTGACGATACAAAGCTGGGTGGTAAATCAATAACATTTGCCCATCAACATAAAATCCAGAGGTACTTAAACAGCATTGTGGAATGGTCAGAAAATTGGCAGATGAAACTCAACATTAATAAATGCAAGAAACAAAGAATTTAACTATACAATAAAAGGCCTACCACTAAAAAAGCTATTAGAAGAAAAAGATATTGGTGTTATAGTCTGCAACGATTTGAAAATTGAAAGACAGTGCTGCGAGGAGGCATGCAAGAAAGAAAACAGAGTGCTCGGTTTCATATATAGAAATTTTGTCTACAAATCGGAAAATATAGTAATTCCACTCTACAAATCTTTGGTTCGACTTCATTTAGATTACGCAGTTCAGTTTTGGAATCCATACTTGCGGAAAGATATAGAAATGTTGGAGAGAGTGCAACATCGTGCAACAAAAATGATCCAGACTACGTCAAAAGTCCCATGAAGACAGACTTAAAGCACTCAACCTGCAATCACTTGAGACAAGAAGGTTAAGAAGAGAACTCATACAAGTATTTAAGATCCTAAACAATTTTGATAAAGTAAAAATTGAAACCCTATTTGATTTGGACGCTTCCTCAAGAACCCGAAGCCATGGATACAAAATTAAGAAACGAAGATTTGAAAAAATATAGCGAAGAATATTTTCTCAAACAAGGTGGTTTCCTCGTGGAAGGAGTTGCAGGAGATCGTTGTTAAATCAACAACCATGAACATGTTTAAGAACTGCTTAGATGAACACTTTAAGTGCTTCGGCGTGGTTTGATTGCCGGCTCTGACATCTTATAATCATATATATATATATATATATATATATATATATATATATATATATATATATATATATATATATATATATATATATATATATATATATATATATATATATATATATATATATATATATATATATATATTTATATATACACATATATATATATATATATATATATATATATATATATATATATATATATATATATATATATATATATATATATATATAAAGACAATGGGAGAGCTATAACTGGCTCATCAAAGATTGCCTTTTTAGTATTGATTATTTGCAGGCAAGCGAGGCTAATTAGAAGTAGTTACATGGCCGATAAATTTGCCCAATTAAAAACTTAAACTTGTAATTAATTTAATTTTTAAAAATTGTGTAATCACAATTTTGCCCAATTCTTTAGAAGCGGACGGCCAGAAAAGGATGGCTGGATTTGAGTTAAAGAGTGGGATGCAAGAGATGCCAAATTGGTAGTGCTTTTGCCTCCCAGTTACCAAATTCGTCATTCTAACGCCTGTTCGTGCATATTGTCCTACCATCGCACGCATCTGTGTTATGAAGCTAAAATAAAGATATCTTCAAGGAAAAATAAAATCTGTAGTGGCAATCTAATTTTAGATTAGTGGATGCACTTGTGCCCGGAGAACAAGACGCTCTTCCAGGTGGAAGAAAACTTGAGACCTGGAGGAGACACACGCCCTCCTGCCTTGAGTGCAACTTCGGGAAGCGCCGTCATAGGTATGACTTGAACCACCTCTCTGACTTGGCCGTGGCAAGTTGTGGTGTTTCCACCTGGTTCCCTCTTAGCATTAATTTTTCCTACGACTCTCCCACCCACATTATGTCTAAGTTTTAGGATCTGGCCAGCTACCTCATACAATATCAGACGAGAAGCCTTGGAACCTTCATAAACAACGCTCTTTAACGCCCGCAGGTCACAAAATACCAGGAGTTGAGGAGCCCTTGGCTTTGAGTCGCGATTAATGGACGGATTGGTTTTGTCCCAATAACCACTTTCTTGTGTGTAATGGGTGGATCACTTGTCCGCAGCCGTTGTCAGATGTGTAAGGCCATATTGCTTATGGCTGGCGGGCCTTACTGCCTTATTGGATGCCAAGACAACTAAAAGTCTCTAGTCCCGTCTCTGGATCTTCCACAACAGATCCACAGCCTAACCACCCTATCGACGATTAATACAACCTCTTAAGGAAATCCACCCGTTCACACTGCCTCTCTGGCTGCCGAGTTGGTTGTTGCTGCCTTCGGGCATTGACCGGTCCACCACCCTTTAATGCATCTAGGGTTGAGACCTGAAACGACCGAAAACCGGAGATGGCATAGGCAGCAGTGACTGCTCACGGGATATTATAGCCCACCACCTTTTTTTCTACTTTTCATTAGTCACAATTTTTGGAACTTTACGTGAATTGGCAAGTTCTAAACTTCCAAGACACAATTTCAGATTGCATCCCTATTATAAAATCCTCGCTTGACCTTGGCGATGGGGCGGACGAGGTTTCCGTGACAACACCACTTCTACCGGTGGAAGAGCTCCCCTCCAACCATTTATGCGGCAAATGGATTTCGCCTTTGCCATCGTTGGAGCTGCCTTCGAGCAGCTCCACCTCTGTGTTGGAGGTGCCTCTACCCTGTGATGAACAAGGGGCCTCTCCAGATTCTCCTAGCTGTTAGGGTGTTTCCCCTCTTCACTAGCTACGGATTCTGAATTTTTCCCTTTAACCCCTTGTGAAAAGTTACCTTCGACGACTCTGTTCTAGCGGCTGGGCCCCTTTGCTTTCCTACTGGCCCGCCAAGCGCAACTCAAGGCAGAAGAAGCGCAGCCGCCTCTGTCTGTTCCAGTCCCTCTCGTTAGGATCAAGTGAACCATCATAACCTCCTTTGAGGCGCAAGAGGTGGCGGCGTTCCCTGGGCTTTGCCGAGATCCCTCGTCGACCCAAGGTTTGTCACTTCAATGGGAGCAAGCATGCGCTATCCCCTTTTGCCAATGGACGTCGGTATGACGGTCCCATTGGCGTTTGTGAGGGGCCATAGGCCCTATAAATACTCGGTAGAGATACCCAACACAGAGGGTGAGATGTACTTGGGGAGCTCTTTGAGGTGGAAATGAACAAGGAGGTGCTTCGCTCCAGGTGATAGAGTATTCGTCGAAGAACAACCTATGCCAGGTTCCAGGCAAAGAACCTGAGTTGCCCCTGTCCAAAGTGCTCATGCGGCACGGACTCCCCAAGTAGTCACAAGGAGAAGAGGGACCTCTGGCTCAGAAGCGCCCTCGGGCGGGGAGATCCAGAATAAGACTAAGAACCCTAACGTTGTTAGTTTGGTGAGAATAGCATTGATTAGGTTGGGCCCCCTTAATGAGCGACTACTTAACGCTTTTGATCCAACTGGCTTCAAACGCTTCTTAGTTATTCGCTCCACTGATGGTACCATGTTCGGCAAAGTCCAAATATCCCATCGAAGATAATATTGGCTAAATTTACTGGTAGAGATCCAAATGTTAATCGTTTCTCGGACGGAAGCCTTCTGGCGAATCTGGCAGACCCTTCCGAGCCCCCCCATTATTAGTCCTCTTTGGTCAATCAATAGCTGGCCAGTCAATGTGACATCGACACTACCATGAATTTTGTGTAGGGTTGTTTCTGTGAGCGAACCCGCAGACTACTACTTGAAATGCATTACCGAGGTCAAACATGTGCTTACGAGGGAGGCTTTGAGACCCACCCCAATACTCTTCATCACGTTGATGGTGACAATCTCCCTGAGTAGGTGCGTGCCAGTTGGACGCACCAGTGGCATTCGTGCCATTCATTCGGTGATACTACTGCCACCGCTTCAGCCATACAAATCGTTCGTGTATACACGCAAAGTTGGATTTACCATAAGTATGTGTGAATTGCTCCAAGCCTGAACGATAAGTCCTTATCGTACACGGCCAAGTAGGATAATTGCGGAAATCGCACCCTGCTTCCTCAAAGCAATGTGGCGCGTATCTCATGGAAAGGGGGTCCTAGCCGTTTCAGATGCGACCGACTCTCTTTTTGCGACGTCAAGGACTTGGTCCTATCGTGCCCTATAAGTCCTGGAACGTTCTATACCTCACAAGTTAAGCAAGCACCCTTTGTTCCTGTCTTATCTAGGCGTGCGAGTATGTTCACTTCCCCTTCTATTCGGACACTTATGCAGGTTATTGTATGTTTCAAGGCACGTACGCCGCTCTTCCTGGCGAACATACGTGTCTTTACTTGATGGGAAGAAGTCCTTTTGCAGAAGTGGAGAATAGATTCATAAAGATTCTTGGGAAGTTCTCGCAGGACCTCCACTCGCGATCTCCAGGAGAATGAGACTACAATCTCGGATCCCACTTCCGTGGCAGAATTTTTCGCAACCATTTTCTCCACATTCTTTTAGCGGAATGCTACTCTGCCAGAGTTCAATAGATACATGGTTTCGCTGCAGGCGGCCGACTGGAATTTACCTGCTAGCAATAAGCCATTCGAGTACTCGGTTTAGCTACCTGGCCGTCTGCGCCTTTTGTTCTGTCCAGGACGCCACCGTGGAAGGTACCACCTTTGACTATTTTGGGCCTTGTCTTTGTTCCAAAGAACTTCCACAGACCCTGGAGTATTGGTTTCGATCTTTTTAGAGCAAACTTCGTGGCGCACTGGATTCGTGCCATTGTACAGGGATGCTTCCAAATCATAAGAGAGGGTTAGCTTCCACATCCAAAATTTTTGAAGTCAGCGTGGCTCTATCTACCATGTGCTGCGTCTGTCTTTACGAACGAACAGGTTGCAATGCACCGTTTACTAAGGGAAATAACGCGTTGTACACAGTTGGAGACCGGATCGTGATCCATAGCGACTCATAATGCGTCCTGAGTGCTATCGTGGCATTTGAATCTCCACACCCCCTTGTTACTGGTATCTGTGAAGACACGGTTGCCGCGAGTCGAGCGTATGTTGAGACTATCTTCCTTTGGCTTCCTGGACATGTCGGGATTTCAGAGCAATGAGCGTGCCGATGAGGGCAGCGATGAGCCCGCGAGGACTGGGCGCCCAGATCATCGTTTCGCTCATCCATACACTGAATACATGGCAGGAATAAGATCAATCCTCCGGCCTGGCAAAGAAGATGTGAGACCTCCGATGTGAACTTAAAGTAGCGTGCGATCTGGCTGCGACTCCCCCCCTCCCCATCCATGCGTCAGAAATAAATAAATAAACCAATAAAGAAAATTAAGAAATATAAATTATAAAAATAAATAAATGGATTAAAGTAAAGTAAAGAAAGAACAAAGAAAATATAAAAGAAAAGAAAAAAGAAAAAGAAAATAAAATAAAAGGAGAGGAATAAATAAAAAGAAAAATGAAAATTGAAAAGGAAAGGGAAAAAAGTAATAGAAAGGAATATGAAAAATCAAAAGGATAAGGAAGAGGGAGAGGAAAAGGAAAAAGAAGGGAACGGAAAAATAAAAGGAAAAGGAAAAATGATTTAGGGGTTAAAAGAAAGACGAAAAGAAAAAGGAAAGGAAAGACAGATGGGTAGACATAAGCTATTTTATCCCCTGTAAATGTAGCATCCTCTTCATTCTCATGAATTAAGTGAACGTAACGAGACAATTGCAGAGGCACCGCGTAATTAGAGCATCCTCGAAGCCCCATTATCGCCTTGTCCGCTTTGCTTCATTTTTAATCAAAGAGAGATTAAGAGAGTGAAATGATTAATTTTATGCTCATCTTCATTTTACATTTTATTGTGATGTCATATCTTGGAACTAATTGATATATACGAAAATTGGGGCTCTGATATCAAGGAAGATCATTTTAATTAGGGGACTTTAATTAAACAGAATGAAAGGCAACTAGCGTTGGAGTGAGAAAGGAGAAAGAGGAGAGGGGACGCAAGTTACGTCTCTCAAATTTATCCTTATTGATATTATTAGAATTATTATTATTTAAAGTATTATTAGTTTTATTTTTTATTGTTATTAAAGTGAAAACCAACAGGCCCCCCCCCCCACGATATCTTTTAAAATGATATTGGAGGGATTCTGCTTGGTAATTTACTTTCTTTATGAAAGCAAGTTTTAGGAGAGTTGCGAGGCTACGTGTATCTTCGATTTACCCTTTTTCATTAGCTATAACATGACCCAACCTCATCAATTTGTTCATGGACCTCAGTAGTGGTGGTACTCACTCATAGCGCTTTTGTGACTGATGCAGACTTGTGACATCATCATTTTGTGACATATGTATACGTATACATGTACGTACGTACATGAAGTTTACATACACCCTCACTCAAAGGGCGTACACAGGGGTGTATTCTTGAACTATTAGTTAAAGGAATTGAGAGATTAAGCTTATCACTGATCCTTTTATGAACAGTAATTCAATGTTAACCGTTCACGTGTCAGGGGAAAGTGCAATCCATTCAAACTTCTGCATCACCAGGTCAGCGATGACGAGGGATACCGGGTCATGGAATAAACGTATCTCCTTCCATTCTCTCTTACCCACCGTCCATGTTATTGGTATTATTATTATTGTGTGAATATGTGTGCGTGTGGGTGTGTGTGTGTGGGGGGGGGGGTGTTTCGCCAGCGTATGTGTGCATGTGGGGGTGGGGGGTTGTGTGTTTCGCCAGCGTATGTGTGCATGTGGGGGTGGGGGGTTGTGTGTTTCGCCAGCGTATGTGTGCGTCTATGACTGTTCTTTTTCCGACTCTGCCCTTATGGTTCGTTCATATTTCGATTTGTTCTCTTCCACTCTAACCTCGTCATTCACGCATTATTCAACTTCTGGCTGTTCTACTGACATATATGCCGTCGTTATTCGTTTACATTTCTTTTTCTGACAACTGACTCTTTGTTGAAAAATATATGTATTTACCGCTCACAATACACATTCTGCAGAAAAATATAGCTATTACTATTGGTACTAATGATCTAAGTCGTGCATCCGAAAGTTTTGCTCTTACTAACACTATACAGCCGTGGCCAAAAGCTTTCGGACTACTGTGATTTTTCTTATTCCTTAGGTATCTCTAAAAATACGTTGGTGTAAATTTGAGTGCATGAGTCCAATACAGCTGGAAATCAAAATAAAAATACACCCTTCCTTATAACTTTTTTTAAAAATTACTATCTAAAATGACGAGGTGAAATTAGGAAATCCTGGTATCAATACCGGTATGTTACAGTTAAAAGTCCTTCATATAATACCATATTTCTTGATTAAAATGATATTCCATGTCGATGGGGACAAGTAAATGAATGATAATGGCGAAAACACGTAACTATACCGTGGAGGAAAGAAGTTTGATAAGCACGAGGAGGGTCTCAGTTGAGGAGAAATCTCCCCGGGGGTGGGCAGATTACACTCCGGTGTTGAAGAAGGTTCGAGAAAGTCGGAACATCCAAGACCGACCTCGTTCAATATGACCCAGTGTCAGTATGAAACGTAACGCCAGCTCCATGTATCACATTAACCCGTAGGGATCGTAAGAAAACCGCAGTCCAGCTACGACAGAAATGGACAAAGGGCAGCCAGGTTAATGCATCCGTCAGAATAGTCCCACCCAGTCTGCTTACACAAACCTTGAAGTGATTTAAAACTCGCTATAGATCACTGATCTACCTTCAGCAGAAGCGCAGTCGAGTGGCTTAGGCACGTGTTTACCTCAACTGGACCATGCCTCAGTAGGAACATGTCTTATGGGTCGGTGAGTGCACATTCCATTTGCTCTCTATGCCAGGCAACGTTAGAGTCAAAAGAAGGTCAGAGGCGCAGTGGAATCGAGAGTGCATAGTACCATCAGTATAGCATGGTGGCCAATCTGTAATGGCATGTCGCTGCATGTCAAGTTCATGGGTGGTTCGAAAAGTACCAAGCTGTCGATAGAGTTTACATGCTACCGTCAGCACGAGACATCTCTAGAAATGCCTGGAATATGATTTTCCAGCAGAACAATGCCCCAAGTGACAAGTCTGCCTCTACTATACACTGGTTCCGAGACAACGATATCGCGGTGATGGACTGGCCACAGTCTCTGGATATGGATTCAGTGGAAACCCTCTGACAGCAGCTAAAAGAGGATAAAAACGAAGGAAAATAGGAAATTAAATATAGGAAATGCGAACGGTGTATTAAAGAGAAAGAAGAAAAATAAAAATAAACAGATATATGAAAGAGGGGGTAGAGGAAAGAGAAGGCGTTGAGAAGGAGTTGAGTCTGGTGATCGCATGGTGACGTCAGGACGTAAGAAGACTCCTCCTCGGTTAGGATGAGGAAATATAGAATAAAGGCAAACATAGGATGCAAATACGCATAAAAATGTCATATAACTAAGCATGGCTAACGGTATTACATATATTTAATATGACAGTCTATTATAAACCTTATTACACCCGGTGCATATGGATGATTCTTTTGTCTAACTCAGCATACGTGTGCGATCAACCTTGAAATAATGGTCATAAAAGGATCACTGATAACCATAATCCCTTAAGTAAATAGTTCAAGAAGGCACCCCTCTGCCCGCCCTTTGAGTGAGTGTGTAGGTAGAATCCATGTACGTACGTACATGCATTCTTACTCAAAATTCACAAAAGGATGACATCACCACAATAAGTTAGAATAAGTCAAAAACGGCGTTCCGAGTGAGTACCACTCCCACCATTTTCCTCTTTTTAACTAAATTAAAATAAATACTTTATATTTTCCCAGTCCACGAGTTTGAAAAAAAAATATAGTAGTAGGTATTAATTTTTGTTAAAGTAACCAACGAGGGCATCTTGGTTTAAAAAAAATGAAAGGAAGTTCGTAAAGAAAGTGGTGAACTTGAGGATGTTGAAGATATTTTCAACCAATGGATGTTTTCCTTCATTCTGTTCTTTGGATCAGAAGTGGATCTACCTTTTTTCTATTTGAGCTGTTTTGCGGTAAACCGAGGATCTTGGCGTTGGCGCTAGGTCTTTTTCATACCCAACTGAGTCCGCATTATTTACGACTTAGGGAAATGGGGCATCTGGTCTCCTACCACGACAATCCGGGCATTTGTGTGTGAGGCGCAAGCTCGGGCCACTCGCAGGAGTGATATCAAATTTCAAACGGCTAAGAACATCAACAGAATAAGACAAAGATTTCCATCTTTCTTCAGCAGAAGACTCATTTCTAACCACTTCAACTTTCCCATATTTTTGCCTACATTTCAAAACTCCCTTGTCTCACCTTTCAACTTGATTCCTTCTATTAGGTATTTTTACTGTTGTATGTGTTCACGGTAAGTCCACTTTTACATTTTAAAAAAGGCAAGCAATTCCTTTATCGTTGTTGTTATTATTTGAGTTTGATATTATTGCCCTATAAAAACTCCAAATATAAACCGGGAACTAAAACTGTTTTCAGCTACCTCTAGGAAAAGTCAACATTTTTTTTCAGACCGAAATTAATTTATTTTCCATCGTTTCATACTTTTTAATTGTCAACATTAAAACTAAACGAGTACGTTGGTTATGATCTTCGAACCGGGGTTATCGAACAAAAGGGGAAAAGGAAAATATGTGAAATGTCTTCATGGCCAAAATAAATACGTATGGGCGAGTTTAACCAACTAAACCAGAAGTCTAGATACAAAGAGAATTCCCCTTTAGCCAGCGCTTGACTCCTTTTATTGAAAAATCCTTCCATCGACTTACGATGGAATCGATGAATCAGACTGAAGTCCTCCTCTGGTCGGATTTCCTCTTCCTCAACAAAGTTGATTTCTAACACGAGGCCGTCACTTCGGACACGGGACCGAAAAGAGGCTGTAATCTCATCGTGACCCTCTCCTCCCTCGTCCTGTTTTGTATCTATCCTGACGATGTCGTAAATAGATCGTATGATACCACTAACAAACTTTTCATTGTTCATTTGTTTTGTTTTGTAATCATCACAAGAATGATTTCTCTCTTCGTTGTCGTCTCTGACTATTTATTCACCTGTTTTTTGTCTTGCTTCTCTTTCATGACTAAGACTGCTACAGAAGATACTTGCATTTCAATCTTGTACGATACCACACATATTTATTCACTACGCAGGTCTTCAATTAGACTCCTCTGATTCGAGGTTCGAATTATTGGATTCAAGATACATTTTAAGCAGATATATGAAACTTTGCCTCCCCAACATCCATCTCAATTCCTTCAATGTTCAAGTCGTGTTAAATCTTAAAAAAAAATATCTGAAGCTAACTTATGTTTAGATTGATTAGAACAAGTCTTGTATCAGTGCCTTATTCTGGTATTCTACAAATCTTCCTTTAACATTGATGCCAAATGACTTTGTTTATGGGGATTTGTGTTGTATCTTCTCACTTTGCCGTCACTCGTCGATCAACTGGCATTCCTCAACTCCCTTTTTGCGTCGCCCGCTTTCTTTCTTAATTCATCGACTGCTCCAATCCTAATTGATGAAGGAGCCATTTTGGGGAATGTTTGGATTGCTCTAACACTTGAAACGCCCAAACTTTGCACATTTGTTATCTTTTTAGAAAAGGAAAGAAATTCGTTATTTAAATGCCGCCAGATAATTAACATAATCAGCATAGATCATAAGCAAACTTGGAATTACATGCTAAATAAAATATTGAATGGCTTCATGCATAATATTTTAGAACACTTATTTATTATAAAGAGCTTAAGATAAAGAGAAGAATAAAGGAATTATTTACCTAGTGAAAGGTGTTATTGATAAAAATTAGAAGTCTAAATATTAACTAATGTTCATTTGCTAAGAACCTTGCAAAGTTAACATGAATATGTAGTGATATTTCCGTTAACTTTAAAAACTTTTGCTTCTTCGCATTCCTAAACTTATTAGGATTGTTCCTTTAGTTATGCCTAAGAGAAAAAATGATAAAGAGAAGAAGTGATTTTAAGAAGAAAGTCATTGTGTGTGTGCGTGTGTGTTTGGGTAGTGTTGATAATCACTACACGAGTATATACAGTCATATTAGAAAAACTTTTCTACCCCACAAGCACCCACTCTTTAGTGTTCTAATCCTTAGAAACCCCTGATAGACGCTTACAATAGTTAAGCCACCTATCAGTTTCTGACAGACGCTTACATACGTTAAGACACATATCAGTTCCTGACAGACGCTTACATACATTAAGCTACTTATCAGTTCCTGACAGATTCTTAAAAACGTTAAGCCAAATATTAGTTAATGGCAGACGCTTACAAACGTAAATTCACCAATCAGTTACTGACAGGAGCTTAAACACGTTAAGCCACTTATCAGTTTATAGCAGACGCTTACACACGTTAAGCCATCTATCAGTTCCTGGCAGACGCTTACATACTTTGAATTATCTATCAGTTTATGGCAGACGCTTACATACGCTAAGCCACCTATCTGTTCCTGACAGACGCTTACATACTTTGAGTTACCTATCAGTTTATGGCAGACGCTTACATACGTTAAGCCATCAATCAGTTCCTGGCAGACGCTTGCATATATAATGAATTTCTCATTCCAGATTCAGAGCGGTGAGGGACTTTGACAATTCTAGGTATTAGTTATATCTACTCCGCCTCCACCCGGAAAGTAGTACCGTCCACCAAACTTCTCTTTCCAAGAACTTAGTGCCATACTCGATATTCAACCTACTGGCAAACCATTTTTAAGTAAACTTTGTGGTAAAGGTCGTGTGATGGAAGCGTCCTCCTTGCGGCGTTATAAGAATAGATTGGATAGATTTATGGATGAGGATGCTGTGAGGTGGGACTGAACTGGGTGATGGGAACAGGAGCTGCCTTGAATAGATTTTTTTTTTTTGCTGACTCCTTTTTCTATCTTCTTTCTTAATGTTTTTTCAATCCATCTCAAAACGCTCTCATTCGTCTGTTTCCCGTAATCAACACTGCACATTTATCTTTATTATTTACACAATTAAGCCAAAGAATGAGAAATTAAACCCTAATTCAACTGATATATGTAAATAGGTGGAGGCAGTTGTTTGTGTAGTTGCCAGATGTCGACAGAGCCAGGAAAGCTCTTCGATACGCTCATTTTTACTTTTTGTTTCGATACTGTATAATATATATTAGAAAGGATCCAGTAAAATATTTTCACATTTTATCCTCCTCAAAAACATCAGATTTTCGAAAACCCATCCAAATTTGTGCGGTGAAACTTCAGAAGACCTAGTCCGTGTTTTTAGTATTAAAAACAGTATTAATGGTGTCTGTAGTCATTTTAGTTATCATTCACGGCTTGGGTTAGGCGCGGAAAGCACTTATTTTTAAGATACTCGCACTCTGAGTACGGCTCCATTTGCAGTGATACTATCTTAAAAATAACTACTTTCCGCGCCAAAATGAAGCCGAAAATGATGACAAAAGGGCCTAGAAACACCATTACTATTGATTTTTAATACAACCTAACCTAACGAAACCTAATGTAATGAAACCTAACCTAACACATCATTCCCACATCTGTCGCCCCTTCGGGGCGGAGCATTGAATAGAAACAATAAACATTGGAGCGCCTAACAACGTCTGCCAACTAAGTTGAATTCGAACCCTAAGGGAATTATTTCGAAATAGGGGGCTTCGCCCTCATATCCCTATTTTAATTGGGGGGGTCTTCCCTGCCCCCCCGGCTATTTTTGAAATCACATAGTAGTAATAATAATTCGAAAGCCTAGCATTAAGTTCGAACGCCAAGACATAAACAAAACTTACAATTTTATGCTAGAGAGATCTTTATTTTTAAAAATAGTTTGCGATCAACAACACTTTTGCAGTTTTTTTCTTTCTCACGGAAACATACCTGTCACATCTCCTCCTCTTAACATTATAATCGATCCGCGCCTTGTTCCCACATCTGTCGCTATTCTTCACTTTTAAAATGAGGCCATCAGCTATACAAAACTTAATTAAATTGTCCGAGGAGTTAGCAAAAGTGATATTAAAGTTCAGAAAAGGGGTTTTGGTGTTAATTTTAAAACCAGCGTTTGTTTAAGTGTTTGTAACCAGGGGTGGCAATGTTTGAAATAAGGTCGAATTTAGTGTTGCCAATGTTTGAAATCAGGGTTTCTTTACACATTAGGAGAAGGCAAGGTGGACTTATTTTACTTTCATTTTGACCCCATCAAGGAGGAGTATCTTAAAAATATGTACTTTCCGCGCCAAAGCGAAACCATATATCATGACTACTAAAAACAAGGCGTGGGTCTTGTGAAGTTTCACCATTTGTGCATTTATCCAAACATAAATCCATACTAATTTGTTTCCTATTTCCCATTAACCATGGAAATTATCAGTTTAGATACACCGTAAGCAGTTCGAGGCTCTCAGGTAAGGGTCTCTTGATCGTTCCGGGCTAAATTGGATCTATGAACTTGGTTTTGACGTAAATATAGATCTCTGCGTGCAAATGTAACGACACATTTCGCCCTCCATATATTTATTAAAGGTTTTCATTGTTTGTGGTATAACTGAAAGATGAGACGGGATACTTTGGAACTGTAGTTCTGTAGTTCAAATAAACCATAAAACTCTATGGCTTGCTTTTCTTTACTCCATTTTCCTTTAAGCATTGATGCTTAAAGGACGTAGTCGAATTTACTACTTACTGGAAATCGCTGGTGCGGAAGATTTCAACACATGCTCTTTCTCCCATTCAGTCCATTATCCCATAATAACCTCAAAACTAATATAGTCCAGTGGTTTCACTATTTAGTTGTATATTCACTCCTGTCTGCGTCCATGCTGCCATTCGCTTTCATTTCATGTTCATTAAGATAATTTTCATGATGATCAACACCACTTTGTTCCATTCAAACAGGGATTCTCACGCAAATACCTGCCATTTTTAAAGAACTAGGGCTGATTTGAGAGATTTGCTCGCTCTCAGGTTCATAATGATCCCAAATAGTCTCCCCTTTTGGCGCCTCAGACCATTATTCTTATGCAATCAATAAACTGCGGGTAACGTCCCTCTGCGATAGCATCCCTTTCTATATAAATATTTATGTGACCCCCATTATATTAACGATGTACATTTATCCATTACAAGTAAAATCAACTCCACCATTCAATAGATACCTAGATACAACTATTATAAAATCGCAGAGAATCGAGAACAACGTTCACCTATGCGATGACGTCCTCTTTCTGTATAGATGTCCATTTATGATATAATGTTCTAATGGACGATATCCATTTTCCAATAAATCAGAATGTTAATCAAATTCGTGGTCTATAAATAAGTAATTTATAAATTTCAAACGCAAACACTTCCCTACATTTACATTCTTTATCATTATCTATAATCAAGTTCGGATAATCAAGTTCGCTATCCCCTTCTTTATCTTTTCGTAGTTCTTATTGATTTTTTTTTGTCCGTATGTGTACACCCATCGATGTGCGTGTAGGTTTTCTAAAATAATTTTACTTTCAACGTTTTGTGCCATTGTCAAGTTGCCATAAAAAGACATTGGGGTGATTTAATTACAAATCCCTTCAGAAAACTATTGCCACTTTTTGTCATGTCCTCTCGTAAAACCAGCTTTCTGCCCAAGTATCTTTCTCACATTTCACTTCACTTTATCACCTCATAAAAAAAATACAGAGAAAAACAAAATAAAACATTTTGCCATTCGTTTATTGACGATCGAGATCGTTTTAGGATGAAATTTGAGCGCGTTCGACTTGTCCCAAACATGTTGGTAATAGCGCGTAATCAGGGATTAATTATTCTTCCTATTATTGGATTCTTCTCAGGGCAGGTTAATTGGGTGATAGGATATGATGTGAGTTCAAACCCCTGTAGTAGCATCCTCAGGCATCTTTGAAGTTGGGATTAAGGCAGGCGTGGTCAGATCTCGGGTCGTAGAAGTGATTCCAACTCCAATCGGGTGGATGGGGTGCTATTGAGGGTTCTTGTACTCTATTGATCAATGATTATGAGATGCAAATGAGTTTTTTTTCTCCCATTCTGAGGTCTCGGGGGAGGGAAGCGTTGCGGATGTCGGAGTAGGAAGTTACACGTTCCTCATCGGGGTCGCTATCCTAATGTGTGTTGGTCCTTTTGCCGGGTCAAAGAAAGCCTTGTTCGTTCTTCCCCTTTCCCCTAAATGCTCAGCTTCCTTTGCCAACCTCCTCAAACTTTTTCTCTGTTTTACCTAGATGCCCTCGTTAGTTTTAGTCCAGAACATAAAAAAATGCCGTCCGTAGTGGCTGAGGAGAGAGATGATGATCAGGGAATGTAGTAAGCTAGTAGTATGGTTGCTATCGGCGGTGAATGGAGTTTCAAGTGTATAAATTGTAAAACAAACATAATCGTATAAAACATAAAAAGGCAAAAGATAAGGAACAAAACAAAGGCAAGATAATAAGGAAGCCCACCCCGGTTTCGGGAGAGGTCCACCTTCCACCGGCGCAGGATCATGCGACCAACATCAAAGCGAATCAAATCAAATGGAGGGAGCTAGTCTCCTCCAACAATTTCAATATTCCACAAGTGTGCAAATGAAGGCAAAAAAGAATGACAAGGGGTGAAAGAAACTAGCTGATTAAAAGGGAGAGGAGTAGATGGATAAAAGGAAAAGGATTGGATAGCAAAGCTCACAATCTCAATCCGCAATGTAGGGGGGGATGTATCTCAAAAAAAACCCGAACATAAGATTAGAAAATAAATTGAATGGTTTATTTCTTGTATTTCAATATAATATTCCATCTTTTATAGAATAATGAATCACCAAAAATGTTTTGAAGTTTGTGCTCCATCTTCTCTCACACTTTAGATTACATCAGATAAGGAAATCCTAAACATAATATCTAAGTGCTTCGGTGTGGGGGAATTTAAACACTTGATTCCATTTTTAGTGAAATTAAGTTACACCGGGAGTGATTTAGTTGTAGGATGGAGCTCCAATTTAGGCTAACTTTGCGGCAGCTGTCATTTGCAGCAGCGAGCCTGGGTTAAGCAGTTGGTCCTCAATGAAAATTGGCAAAAATGGGGGCAGCCGTGGTAGGCGGTTAAGGAGGATCACCAGGTATGCACATGTAGATTCAACCAGGCCAACCATTGTGATAGTAGCGATATTCAGGATAGTTTCCAGACCATTGCCTAAGTCAATACTCTCTTGTCTGTCTTACTCCTCTTAGAAGAGCTCTTGGGAGCCGAAAGGATACGGCGTTGCTCTCTAACGTCGCGGTACCGGGTTCTATCCCGGCATGAGCAGACACAAACGTCAACGCACTTCGAGATCTGGCTACCGACTGGTGGACGCGCTGGGTTCATCCCTGTATTCGGGTGAGTAGACTTTATACTTCTCATCACACACAACCAATTACAACATTGTCTTTATTTCTCTTCCATCTTCCCAACACAACACACACATGCACACTCTGTTCCAAGAAATCCAGCCGATGAGGAACTATATCCACATACCTCTGACGCGGAACAAATCCCTCTGCCCCGAGGTGACGAAGGTTCCACCTGAACGCAGTTTGGTGTCAAAAACATAATACTTCCTGGCACTCCTCCCCAAAGAGCACCGGTCCCTGGTGCCCTCGGGCTCACGAGCGATTGTCATACTGCCCTTTATGTCTATTTCATTATCCGGTCGGGATCCACCTGGATAAAGGCAGGTTGGCGAACCACCTCTACTACTACTCTTAGTCGCACGAACGCCTTCTATTTCGTATCCACGAACAGAATCTTACAAGAGTCACCACCATTCACGATTCTTCTGAACATTATTTATTGAATAACATTACAAAGTTAAGTAATGAGTCCTTTGGAAGTGGTTTAGCGCCATTTTCCCACCTTGTTGAGGTGTATCCTAGACTAATAACCAGATAGATACTAGCAGCGAACATGGACGACACCCTGGTAATTTAATTTTTTTCTTATTCATCCGAAAATAACTTTGAAAGCATTCTTAGGTGGGTTGAGTGGTGGGACTTCAAATTGGGTACAGGGATTTGGGTAACCCCCTTCCCCAATCCCCGGTGCCCAATTCATTCACCCAGACTTATAGACCTTCTATATAATTTCATTTTCCCTTAGGTTATCTCGTTTCACGATCGTTTAATGAGAGATTTTCCGGTTGGAGTGTACTCGATGGTTTCCTCTTCTTTTTTTAATCAATACAAAAGTTTGAGTAGCCATTACCCATTGCAAACATTATTATATATCAGAGTGTACTTCCCACACTTGTGATTCCGCACATTTAACCGATGGTTACTGGGACATTCATTGCATGACGCGCAGCTTGCATCATGATGGCATTGGGAATCTTATCCTTCAACGCAGAAAGACATCGTACTTCTTAAAAATAAAAAAATAATAGGTTTTATTGTATCGAACCCACTCTATCAACCCCACAATTTGCTTCCATCAAGAGTTTGGGGGAGGGGGTCTATACTGTATGTCAGGGGCGGGCAACCGTGCCACGACGTGACGGAATTACCCCGTGTCAAAGTCGGCTAATGGTGGAATGTACGCACAAATAGAAGTATACCTCTTATCTAGGTGCAGCTGCACAGCTACTGCCTGGAAGGAGGTATCTAAAGCAAAGAGATGAATGGAGACATCATGCCGGGTGTAAATGGGTCATCCTCTTGCCTGGCTCCTGTCGCGTGGTGTGAGGTCAAAAAAACCCTATACGCTCTAAGGGTGGGCAAGGGGTATGCGCTCAGCATGGTCTCCAACAAAAAGATAGCCTAGATAGCCTATAGAAAACAGGAGGAGACAAGCCTCCGCATCTCCTCCCTGTTGGCTCGGAGTCCGCCGCAATTCCATTGAAGGAATGTGCCCTCCAGGCCTAGCTTGGAGGAGATGCGGGGGTCCTCTTCGAAGAGAAAACCCTCACGGTAATGGCCATACGCATCCAGGATGCATAACTTCGGAAGCTGTTAGCCAGACAATGCGCTGAAAGCGCTGTTGACCGGACAATGTGCTGAAGGCGTTGTCACCTTCGAGGACTTATCGGGGGAGGTTGGACTCGCCATGCGAGTCTTTTCCTTCGAGTCATCCAGCTTAGCACTAGGTATGGGCGTTGTAGCCGAAGCTCCCTTAGTGATGTCCTCCTTTGGTAGGAGCAGCATTCGGAACCCCGGAATATGGCCTCACGACCAACTTCAGAGATGTTGTCAACTGTGAATCTAACGACTCGGTGGAGGCGCACGGCCATTTCGCCTTACGGAAAACGGTCACGGTAGGGAAAGGAGGGGAGCCCTGGTTTTAGCCGGGGCTAGGTGTGAACTCTTAATGCCGCCAGCTCTACCAGGAAAGTCCCAGGGTGGGTAGATCAGTGAGAAGAGTTCCAAACGGGTGCGGAAACGACCGTGATCGTCGGCTTGAATTGGCAAGGAGCACAGGGTGTCTTTTTTAGCATTAAGGTATAAGACGTAGAAGGGACAGTCAATAAGTTTTGCCATTCGGATATAAGGAAACAAGATATGAGGAAAAGTGTTTTATTATTTTTCAATATAACTACCCTCGACTTCAATGCACTTGCGCCACTTGTCCCTGAGGCTTCGAATTCCCGACAACCAGAAATCTCCCGATTGCTGTTCAATCCACTCCTGAACGGCGAGCTGGACATCTTCATCGTCCCCAAACCGGCGTCCACGCAGTGCACCCTTGCGCTGGCGGAATAACAAGTAGTCGCTAGGGGCCAGATCTGGACTGTACGGGGGATGGTTGAGCTCCTCGAATCCGCATTCGCGCAGGGCAGCTTATGCAACTCTGGCCTTGTGGACTTTGACGACGTTGAAGTCGATCATTGAGCGTGAAATTTCTAGGGACCCAACGGGCAGAGACCTTGGTCATGGCCAAATTGTCGTGGATGATGTTATTAACACTTCCATGTGATATTCCAAGTTCTCGCTCAATTTCTTCGACCTTGACCCGTCGTTTATCGAGGATCATCCTCTCCACACGGGCCACATTGTCCTCGTTGGTCACATCTGACGGGCGTCCTGGACGGGGGTCATCTTCAAGGGACTCACGACCATGGCAGAACTCCCTATTCCAGCGAGCAATGGTTGCATAGGAAAAGGCGGTGTCGGTGTACACTGCAACCATGCGTTCATGGATCTCTTTTGCATTCTTGTCTTCCTGGGTCAAAAATTTGATCACTGCGCGGTGCTCAACCTTCTCCATTGTTGAAAAAATTGTGACTGACGATCTGCGATCAGCTCTGCTTCTTAAATAGACGAGGCATGAGCGTGCTGCTGCAGGTCCTGACTTGTCATAACTTGTCTTAACACCCCTACAAACAGCCATCCCCCTTCCTCTGTTTTGCCCTACCGATTTGCAAAACTTATTGACCACCCCTCGTACTAAGTAGCGACGGGCGCACCAGCCTCGCAAAATTAGAGACGATCCTGGGCCTGAACGGCCAGGATTTCCTTCTCAAGGAGACCTGCACGACATTGCTTCGAAGAAGCTGATTGCGGCTCTCCGCAATTGACACACTTGGCAACACTCCATTTGGGATTATCGTGTGCGGTCTTGGAGCAACTTACACAGACTTCGGGTAACCCCGACTTTGCGCGTCTACAGGAGCGATTCGTATGGCCAAAGCGGTGACAGTAATAACACCTCCGCGGCAGTCGAACGTGGGGTATTCAAGGCTCCGCTATACGCACCTGCAATTTTAGTCTTATTCAGGGACTTCCCACCCGATGGATCACGGGGGGCGGACTTGCTTGGTTGCTTACCAAAACGGCAGCGGACCCGTCCGTCCCATTGGCTTCTGCGATGGAAGAGGAGCACCAAATCTTTTTTCTTATTAGGAGAAGAGGGCGGGTAATGAATCCGCTTATCTCCTCCGCCCTAGGCCAGATGGACCGGCCTAGACAAGATCCTTCTCTGAAATGGAGAAGGTCTTGGCTGTTACAGCGGCACCAGCCGGGGGAGAAGATCCCTCCTCTACTTGTAAGGTATCGGGGGCCCGAGCCGTCTGAAGAGAAGCTTACACAGGGGTGGACTCGGGTTCTGTGCTTGGAACCGAGCCCGGGTTCTACCCCATGGAAGATCCTGCCGTCTGAGGCTGGGTCACCACAGGGAACATGTCATCTCAGAGGGGAGGGGCCTTAATGTGGATATACCTCCCCAAGACATCAAGGATCCCATTCGAGGAACCTTTAGTCTCGTCTTGGGCCGGTGAACTGGTATCGATCGGGAAAGAGAGAGGCACATACAGTGACCCCTTGTAAACTTACACTGCACGAGTGCAGGTCGTTAGAGGGCACGGACCGACGGGCACTGCCGTCCCTTGCCCCTAGGAGGTTGGCCTTCTTGAGCTGCTCTCAGCGGGAGCGGCCAATATCGGGCCGCTTGAGTGCTTTCTTGGCAGTCCCCTGTGAAAGAAAAGGAGAGACTGCCGCTGAAAAGAGGAGATGGCCCAAAGGCAACTCCAGATAAGGGGTTGAAGGGAAAAGTCCCCTGTACCCGTAGATATAAGAGAGAAGTAAGCCTCCTCTATGGTCAGAGGTTCGGAGGGTCTCATGAGAAAGCACAGGGTGGGGGGGCGAGCTCCTTTTCTTTAGTGCAACTACCCGAGTGTGACTCCGATGGTGGTGAAAGGGGAGTAAAGGAAGAGACCTTTTTGTACTTAAATTCATGCGCATGGTGCACCTATTATTTTCACGAGACGCAAACACTAATACCAAATCCAGCTGCAGCCATTTGAGGACACTCCTGCCTAGTGGTCTGGTAGCCCATCACTATGGCGGCTCAACCTTAGGCTCGGTGTAAAATTGGTAGACTGTTAAAGGAGAAAGGATATGTGAGGAAGGTGGGGGCGAGGCACGTTGTTATTAAACCACCACCCCAAACCGGAGCTCAGCGATGAGGGAGCGTCCCCCCCCCTCCAGCCCCAATCCGGCAGGTCATAAGGTCATAAATCAGAATAATTGAGAGCACGTGACATTTTAGGCAGCAGAACTTGTTGTAATTATTGTTTTATTCACGCGCTACTTTTGGAGTTTCTGATATCCAGAAATGGTTAAATTTGGGATTATGCCCGCCCTCGAATTTTGTAGGCGCTTTGTTATAAATATCTCTTTTTTTAAAAAAAATATGCAAATGTTATATAGTGTTATACACTATCGTAGATATACACTATATAGCACTTTATCTACTTAATGCGGGCAAATTACTAATTCTGATCTTATGAGGGAAAATACATTAGCGCCATCTTGGGAGAACAAAATGAGTTGGAATCAAATTATAGTGTATTATATATCATTTTGAAGAGTTTTTTTCTATGTGATATGAACATTTCATATTAAACAATTTTAAAGAAACTCTGATTAGATTTAAATAGCATTCGGAAGTGAGGTTTATATGTCTAAAGAAGTCAAGGAACGTGGTAGAAAAACTAGAGACCTAACGAAATCTAGCAATCGCCTTTGAAATCGAATCTAATGCTAGACTTTCGAATTAGTAATATTACAAGTTTATTTAAAAATAGCTGAGGGTGTAGGGCTGAAACCCCTCCACAATTAAGGGGGTATGGAGGCGAAGCCCCTCATTTCGAAATTACTTTTTTTTTGGGGGGGGGGGATTTGCCAGAGGAAAAAAACATTGTCTAGATTAAAAAAACAATTGTTTTCAATCACAAATAGGTATATATAAATTATCTAAAAATTAGAGGGCGTCTATAATCCCAAATTTAACCATATATATATATATATATATATATATATATATATATATATATATATATATATATATATATATATATATATATATATAATAAACGATCACTTTGTATATTTACATTGACTTAATCTTTTTGAATCCTGCGGTTTAATTGACCCTTTATTTCTTCCATGATCCTCCAATGCAACGCCGCTCAAAATAAAACTTTTCAACTGTCCAATTACAGTTCGCGGCCAGATCAATTTCCGCCTCCTTTTCGCTTTTTCCGCACGTCGTCGGAGCCTATTTCTCCGACCTCCTGAGTAATTTAAGTCGCCAAAAGAATTACCGAGCGGGCGGGGCGCGCTGTCCCGAGACCCGTAATTTTCCGTCGGCTTGACACTTGAATTCGGGGTTTGGATAGAGAAGGGGGGGCTATAGTTGCTACTAAATGTGTTAGGTCGAAGAAGGCATCCATAAATCTACCAAATTTTATTTCACACATTGAAGCTTCCTGAGAAGTCGATATCATTATTCTTTTCCTGCGGGTCATTTCAACGATATTTATCTGTAGCATTAATATTAATGATCATATTAATAAAACAATAATAATTATAAAAATAATTATTGATGATAATAATCAGATTAATGATAATAAAATTAATCAGATTAATGGGTCAAGTGGATGAAATCTTGCTTCCCATGAATATTTCTTGGGAGGGGGAACCCCTAAAAGACCCAGTCTAGGTAACTTCGCACATTTCTTGGTCGGTATGACAAATTCAATCCGTGTACATGTATGTATGTGAGTAATTTTGATCTCGAGTCCGGTGTCTTTTTTATCTTTTGCCGAAGGGGATCTTGCAACTTCCGACTCCGTCAGCGGGTCATGTTTTCATTATCCTGAGTAGTTTCCTGGTAGGATTTTTTTCTATAGGGATATTCTGCCCCCCCCCCCTTCGGCCCTAGTTTTGGGGGGTTGCGACCTTATCTTTACCAGATCCTGTTCAGTTATTTCTGATCGCCCAGTCGATCTTCTCCTGTCTGTCATTTTACCTTATCTCCGTGCACTCACCCTTTAACTCTGCAATCCAACAATTTACTATGTATTTCTCCATAATCCACCACAACCTATCGTCTTCTCCATCTGTGTGTATAGCGGTTTGCATGTGTGAATCCGTCCACTTTTTATACCTCTAAGTTCTGAAGTTTGTGTGAAGTCAGTTAAGTGTTGTAAATGTTGTTTGTGTTCGCAACTATTATATTTTGCATACATTAAACTCCGGTTATGGGTGGTACGGTGCACTCACCATCCATTATGTATTTCCCTGAACGACGTTCCTTAGCGGTTTGAACCCTGTGTTTACTTCCTCGCACCACCCCAACTCACGGGAACTCAATAAAATATCAATAAACAAGGTTTTTAATGGGATTCCCCCCCCCCCCTTTATAACGCACGTTTCTCGGATTTGGAAAATCGTGTAATAATTATTAATCTCATTAATTATTCGTTTATAGAGAAATAGAGAGGGTTTTTTTAGAGAAAACACGTAGTATATATCCGTTAATACAAATGCAGGGGTACAAATTCACAAATTCGTTGTACTGCACGTGGACTCCTAAGTATATTGAGGCGTGGTTTTCAGTTTCCATAGAAACCTTAAATACTTGGTTCTCATTGGTTGGGATCAGGATGAATACGATACCACTTTCTGATTGGTTAATTCAATCCAAGGCTTTCATTGGTTTGTTTACCGCCAATAGAAAGCGGACCTGTCTTACTCCACGTGGAGTTCAATTTCACTTGTCAATGTGGTAAAAACGAACAGATTAACGTATATACGAACGAATACTCTCCTATATTTTTATGGTGTGAATGTATTATAGTGTAAATAATAACGGCTTTGTTTGAAAAAGAAAAAAGAAACAGGCAATTGCCATGAAGAAGGTGATAAATTTAATAAGGAATTTCAAATCTCACCGCGAAACTAAATTTGAAAAAAAAATCGTTAATTATGTAAGAGAGATTGTAAGCACATGTAATACTTTATGTTATTAATGAAATTACACATATAATCACATGGCAAAGACAAAGAAAATAATGAAACTGGTGAAAATGAAATTAACGAAGTCAATAGATGTACTTATTTTTAGGTTTGCTTTGTCTCTACAAGTTTGTTTGGGAGAAAGATAAAAGAGCTTTTCATGCTTTCTGCCGGACATTTGCTACTCAATAATCAACTAGACATTTTCACACTCTGTTTTTTAAATGTGTTATCCTATGTATTTTTAGCGTTTATTTAAAAATATTTTGTTCAATAATTCGATTTTTTCTTTGTTCCATACAACCCTCCTCTCAGGTCCCTTCACGACTATTTTACACTACATTTATCAGTAATGTAAGGTTTTATTTGTTTACTTATCCATTTCTTCTATTACGCATATGTACATACAAACACATACGTCTATTGATAGCCCTCATACGTGGACACTCTTATGTATACACACTTCCAAACCTACAGTCGGGTTAGGAGGTTGATCGCCGGTTCACTCAGGGCTTAAGCATGTATACGAAGGCCTTTGGGAGCCATTATAAATATGGGGCGGGATTAGGGACTAGAGAGGACTCAGTTTCTATTGTTTTATTAGCCTTATTGACCCTCCCCCCCCTCTTTTATTTCTGTAAAAAATTAATGTTTTAGCCGCGCCCAAAAGTCGTCCTCGATAACTAATTTCAAGTTGTTCGTTTGTCTGTTTGTTTCCCTCTGGCCACACCCATAATTTTGCAATTATCAGAGAAAATAACCACAGCAGTTCCAAGACAATTGATAGTGTCAACCAACGAAACTATCGTTGACTACAGAAACAAGTCAAACTTGAATCCAAGCTGGGGAGCACGAACAAACACGGATACACTCCCATACACTTTGTTTCATTGCAGTCTCCCATCGTAGGGAAATAGCTGCTTAATGCAGTATTCTTCCACACTGCATAAAATACAGCATTAGCTGACATTCCTCTTTTAAATAGCCTGTTCAACCAGTCTGCACCCATTTGCCCATTAGAAGGGCGCCATCTGCCCATTTATCTTAATGTCCTAAGTTGGAAAATGGGGAGTAATGGGGGGAGATCGGATGAATTGTGAGAAACGCGGAACACTCGAACCACGTATGAAGAGGCCACCGGTTTGGAACGGTGACTTTACAGCCAGCCCACTGTCTCCCTTAACACACACACACACACACACACACACACATATATATATATATATATATATATATATATATATATATATATATATATATATATATATATATATATATATATATATATATATATATATATATATATATATATATATATATATATATATATATATATATATATATATATATATATATATATATATATATATATATATATATATATATATATATATATATATATATATAAGGAAGCAGACTCTTCCCAAATACCTACTAGCATTCCACCTTTGCGGTGGTAATCTCTAAGAACAAATCACAAGTAAATTTTGGGGTTAAGCAGCTGATTAATTAGATTATTATCCTCTAGTTTGGCTTGGGAAGCAGAGGATGGTGGGGGGGGAAGCTCTCTATGTACATGAAACATTACATCTGTTTCGTGTGGCAGAAAATAGAGCGCTCAGGCGTCGTACGAGTCGCTTGCTGGAAGAATGGAGTCACGCTATGTAGATCCAATTAATCTTTGACTTATTCGAAACGTCTCGTTTTCGGCTGATTACAATAATTGGACTTTGGAAGCTTCATATCGGCGTTAGGTGCGCGGAGTGAAGCTCTGAAGCGTTTGAATATCTCCCGGTGCAGTCATGTGAAGCTATTGGCAGCATCCGGGAAACGTGCATTTTGGTAGACTGTCTAAAATGTCTACATCTGTGAAACACATCGCCGCCATGATAGATGGCGCAGAAAATTCTGTAGTAACATCCATTAAAAGGATGTCCGGATTTGGCTCTGACCTATTTAGAAACAAGGATGGAATAAACTTTACCGAATTACTATTTAGGAAAGACACACACCTAAATAAGCATTAAATGACCTCTGGTCAGGCTTTTCTGACCATGGGCGGCGTAAAATTCGGGTTCTGTTTCTCGTTTTGGGAACTTTCTTTCGAAAGGTCTTGTCTAATATCGAGTACCCATATTCCATTGCCTCGTGTTCTATAAAGTTCATTTCAGGAAGTGGAGAAAATGCTGCAAATTATTTTGACTCGTCTCATTCGTTTGTCTTCTTTACATTCTAGCCAGGAGATCCGGCTGAATAGTCCTCGAGGTCTTTCATGAATAAAGATGTAGTTTCCGATTTAATGTTAATAACGCATGCAGACCCAGTCTGTTGATTGTTACATTCTCGCAAAGTATAATAGATATATCACTACGTTCGATGGCTAATTATAGCCTGTTTATATTCAATTCTATGCTAACTGATATCCAGAGGAATATGGTCCATGTCGGACATCTGAATAATTCTAGACTCGAGGGAAAAAAATAATGCTGCGTTCAAAAATTGTTCCTTATCTCGGTTACCCATTAATTTATTTTTCTTAATAACAAAGAAAAAAGCCGATGGCGAGAGTTAACTGCCGATAAATTTGGATCTTTTTTTGCCATTTTTATTTTTTCAGCAGATTTCTAGCCATACAGAGATTCCTGTCGAACGGATCTTAAAATGATGCAATGTTTTTTATTAAAATGGGTTATTTTTTATAGAGAGTGTGTAGTGTTAATCCAGGATTGCCTACTTTTCGGTAGGACATTCCACCTGTAATTTGAATTTATGAAAGATGGAGAATTATTAGAGCTTGGACGCGAATATTACAATCTAAAACAAAAAGACAAATCATACCTTAGAATAAGGAGAAGTAGGAGAAAAAGAAGAAAAAAATGCATACATTTGGCCAAATGTTTATTGGGTTTGTTTACCTATCTTTTACACCTCCAAATTATAGGATTCCAACAATTCTGGGGAATTGGGTTTGTAGTTTGTCGAGGTGTGGAAGAGGATGTTTAAACTTTGTTATTTTAAAGTCTGAGAAATAAAATTAGTTTCCCATCCAGAGAGCTTTTATTTAGTTTTAGGAGGGAGCCCCCCTCCCTCCTAAAACTAAATAAAAGCTCTCTGGATGGGAAACTAATTTTATTTCATGACTCTTAAGAAACTGGAAGGCGAGTGATCACAGTGTTTGACGCGCCTATTGTTATTATATTTACTAATTTGATTTGTCACGTATTTATTCGTTCAAAAGATTGAAGGTAACTATTCTTCTATGCCATTCCTCAATATTATCGCATCCCTTTACTTTATTCCCATTTGTGCACTTCTTAGTACACAACTCATAAATATATTGGCTATGGTAACTGTGGTAAAAGACAAAACCATACACTTTTTTGTCTGTCAGAATAATCTTTCAAAGACTTTCAAATTTAGATGGAACCAACCTTGAATTAGATCAACAAGATCACCAAACAAAAGTAGCCGGCTACCTGAAAAAAAAAGATCACAACATGAAGCTATCTGACAAAAAAGACCAAAACATAAGCTACCTGACAAAAAGACCACAACATAGGCTACTTGACAAAAGGACAACAGTAAATCCTACGTGAAAAAAGGACCACAACATATGTTACTGAAAAAAGACCACAACATCTGCTATCTGACAAAAACACATGTGCTACCTGACAAAAAAAACACATGTGCTACCTGACAAAAAAACACATGTGCTACCTGAAAAAGACCACAACATATGCTACTTGAAAAAAAAAAGACAACCTATACTACCAGGCAAAAAAACACAATATTTCTACCTGACAAAAAGACCACAACATATGGTACCTTACAAAAAAGACCACAACATATGCTACGTGACAAAATACCACAACATATGCTGCCTGACAAAAGACCATAGCATATGCTACGTGACAAAAAGAACACAACCTATGCTACGTGACAAAAAGGCCACAGCATATGCTACCAGGCAAAAAAAGACCACATATGTTACCTGACAAAAAAGACCACAACATATGCTACTTGACAAAAAAAGACCACAACAAAGGCACCACCTCTAAGGTCAACCACCCCAAAATGTCAGACCTTAAATCATAACCTCCATTTTGACTTCTCTGCAGTGAGAGTTTAGATAGGTTGAACCAACCACAGTAACATTCCTTCTTGTCTCACCCCCCTTTCAGCGAACACCATACTTACAACACTCTTACTCCATTTTGATCATCTACACGAGCATTCGCTCACTTCAGATCCCTCGTTTTCTCAACCAGCTCTTTTCATACGAGTACTCAACTCACACCACCATACCCGCTCTAATCCATCTTGCTTATCTCTTGTCAACCAAAGTCATCCTTCTTATAAAAACCTATCAGAATTTTCCATACATTTTACCTACAACACTCAGTTCTTAAATTCAATTTCCTCTCATCTCACCTTATTCACGCTCTCACAGCTTTCTTGAAAAAGTAATAGATCGCTTTTTTGCATATTTACTTTCTCCACTAAACGTGGGTGGCGCGCATGAAGGTATCCACTCCCCCTCTCCCACACTCTTTATGCACAATCGAGCACAAAATAATTTCCCTTCGAAAGTAGTTCAAACCACTTTAACCATCATGTTTAAGAATAGAATTGATAAACATTAACATAGAAAATCACTATAAAGAGTAACAGGGCAAATAACTGATAAATAATTTATATTCACTCTTCCGCCCACTCTGATCTTCTCTTCTCCATTAAAGGCTTTCTTGGCTGACCTCGAGCGGACATTTGTGTTTTTGATGGTCTGTAATTCAATAAATCATTTATCTTCATTTCGAGAGGTTTATTCGGTGGTCTCTGGTTTATCACTTATTTTCACTTCTCTTTTCGTCTCTCATACATGTTTTATCAAGAGGTAAAGAGTCCAACGGTACAATTTTGGTACATGGGAATAGGAGTCATCTTTTATTTATTTAAAGAAAAAAGAAAACCAATGGGTACCCCTTCGTTAGTTTGAAAAGAGAAATGCGTGTTGAAAGTGGTGATATCAGGGGATGTGAGAGGAGTGTGTGAGAAGACATTACAAAAGTTTATCTGACTGATAAGTAAAGCTGGAGCGCAACTCTCCTACATCAGAGCGTCTAAGTCCTTTAGTTGGTGGGGGAGGTGGGTTAAAAAAGGGTGAGAGCGTGGAACTGCCTAGAAATGGGTGTGTATAAAGAAATCTGAAGGTGAATTGAGTCTACCTTTAAGTAAGGAAGGGACATATCCTCCCCCCCCCCGGTCGTTCTTCAAAACAAAAACCTCGAAATTTCGGCCCAAAGTCGTTAAGTGAACTCGAGATCACTTTTAAACTCTCCGGATTTCCGATTTAAAACCGAAAAAAACCCCGAGGCGGAAATACATATTTGGAGTCCGTCTCTCGGCTGGAGAGGAGCCCCGCGAAACGATGAAAATTGCCCCCAGGAAAAAGAAAAGTGTGATTTCAGGTTCTTTCGCCTTTAGCGATGACTCAATTCCATGAAGGAGCCCTTTTGGATCAAATTTGGAGGCTCTTATTTAATTGGGCATTGGAATGAGAACTTGGAATCGCACCTCTCGTTTTCTTATGGGTCAACTCCATCTAGGCGTAACATAACATAACATAACATAATTTCACGGATGACAAAAGCCACATGGGCTCATCATAGGTCATCCGAGTCAAACAGCCTCTTTTTTAAGGCACCCAAACTCCCAGGAAAACTACATCCAGAGGATTGCGTCCAGAAACAAGGGTATCACCAATCAAGGCTTGTCAAGAACTAAATCATGCAGCTATAGATATATACAAACAATATTAATATATACAAAACTTAGGAACCATCACAACCTTCCCTCCCCATAAACTCATCCAACCTACTCTTAAATACATTTAAATTTGGACTACCTACTATTGGTTCTTAGAACTTGGAATCGCACCTTTCGTTTTCCAAAGTCAACCATAACGGATGACCCATAGAAACTGATCATCAAAGCCATCTTGAAGGATAGAACTCTAGAGCCCCGTGAAAGAGAGTTGGACCATGAGGGAGAGGATGTGGAGGGTAGTGAATGGGACCAGTAGTTTTTGATCCAAGTACCGAGTGAACCTTACTCTCTCTCTCTCTCTCTCTCTCTCTCTCTCTCTCTCTCTCTCTCTCTCTCTCTTACACACACACACACACACACACACACATATACACACACACTCTCAAACTTGTTCTCAAATGCCAAGAAGAAACAAAGAAACGCAAATTCGTTGAAACTTGAAAATGTGAAGATGAACGAGCCAAGATAATGAAAGAGTTAAACAGAATTCAGATTATGAGTGTGATCGAGATGATGAGAAAGATAGTGTGCGCCTAGGTAAATGTGTGTGTGCGAGGGGAGGTGGTAAATGCCTCAGTCAACACGTTGAGGGGGGAGGGGGCATGTTCCAAATATGTTTCAGCTCCGAGGTTTGAGTTTCGGGTACGAGTGATCTTTGTACGAAGTCTTTACTAGAAATTTCAATGTACCCTACTGGCCCCAGCATATAGAGATTGTGTATTTTCATATTTTTCACTACATTTTTTTCTCGTTTTCTCCTCTCATGACCACGCAAGGAGGTGTCGGGTATATACCAAGTACGGCCATGTTGAAGCTGACATCTGGGTTATTGCGTGCCCCCCTGCCCCAGTTATGCACATTCAAGGCCACAATACTTGTGGAAAGATCCGTGGGTATATATCTTCCGCACATTTCACTTCCTGCACATTCAACACTTTCTTTACAGTTTTCTCATCTCTCTTCACGGTCCAAAGCTTTGATAAACCCAACATGAAGTGGAAGAGAGATCAAACAAACCCCCCAAACAAATGTATGGTGGCCAAAGGGGGCGGTGGCGGGGAGGGGGGTCTGCCATAGGACTAACGGGGACGGACGTGGGTTGAGAATTGAAATTCGTTGGACTAAAAACAGATCTGGGGGATCCTTAACCGGTGTGAATATGTCTAAGTGTGTGTGTGTGTTTTGAAATCTGTAGGTACAAGTTCGAATCCCTGACTCCAAAATAAGAACTTTCCCGTCAGCTTGAGTTTTCCCAGTAAAGAAAAGAATAAGGGTGAATACAACAAATAACAAAACAAAAGAATATGAATTGTGAATAGTGAAAGGGGAAAATGAGTCTTAAAGGAGTGGAATTGCAAATGTTTTTACACTCTCTGCTGGGGCACATAGGGCATTTTAGGTGAGCTCAGGAATTCGTAAGGGCGAATTTGAAACTCGCTGAAAGATTCCTTCTACTTTTTCATCCATTTAATTCTTCTTTCAAGAAAAGATCAGAAAAAGAGTCTGCAAAAGACTATACGAGGCCGCTTCTTCCGTCTGTCATCTTCCTCTCTTTTTCGCCACTGGGTTCACTCCTCCCATACAAATCATCATTTTTGTTGTATATGTCACTGTATACATGGAAGTCTCTAGTAAAGGGGGGGGGGCACAAGGGACAGAATCCAAATATCGGAGGTTGCTTGCCTGAGTACCCTAGCATGCTGGGTGTGATTGCGCGCGTATGGTATTGTGTATGTATGTGTGTGTGTGTGTGTGTATACGCTTATAAAATCGTGTATAAGTCTGATATAAATGTGTCAGTGTGAAATGGATCCAAAGGCGTCCTTCAAAACTACGGCAGGTTATCCCGTCTACCATTCAGTCAGTTGGTTCGTCTCCCTCGCCAGCTACCGCCTCTCTAATGACCCTCAATTGAGGGCCATAATACAGCCGAGATGGGGCCATTCCCGATTAAAAGGGGCTCTTCCCGCCCTCTGCAATTACTGTCCACTCTCCCGCTATTTACGGTCGCCCTTTTGGAAATTATTTATTCGTCCATTTTCGCGTTGCGGTTTCAATCAAAGGAGCTATTTTGTCCCAGAGTCAGCGTCGTTTATCGTCCCAAGTTATACCTCGACCCACTTGTTTACGACTCGAGTGAGGACACGACTTGGAAGTGATTCGGAGTGATGAACTGGAAGTTCTCTTCAGCAAAGAGAGACGTGCTACCTCCCGCTTCGGGAGAGCCCCCGGAAGTATTGCAGCAACGCTTTAACCTTAATTGTATCGCCAGTGAAGCGCGGATTGAGATTGAAACCGTGGTAGATGAGGTAGAAAGTTGTTGACATTACCACTCGGTCACGTTTGGTGAGTTTGAATATAATCCATTATTATTATTAATGTCAATTTTAGCACATGGATCTATCATGCAAATTTAATGGACAGCAAGGAAAAATAGAACGAAAACTAATAGACAGATTAGAGTGAAAGGATTAAAGATATATAAGAAATGCATTACCACTAATACATAATTTGTACTAGACACACACACACTCCCTCATACGTGCTCTCCCTCAAGTACATCCTGCTAATTCATATTTTATCCCATTGGGGAGAAGATACTTAGATCAAGGCTATGTGCGTGAATGCACGCGTGTGTGTTGGTAGATAATGCGCGTGAGCAAACAAATCTCAGTGCTTGGTGTCTCTTTTAATGGAAATTTAATTACCACTTTGAAGCCAAAATCCATATTTAGAAAGATTATATTAAAACGAAGTGATTTAAGGCGCCAATAAATCAGAAAATTCCGGTAATTTTCACACACCAAAATTACTTGGACTTTCATTATTGGGCGTCTCCGCTACCTCCCCGTTTCCTGCAGGACTTTCAAGTCCCCGCCCTCCTCCCCTATTAATGACTTACTTTTGACTGTAACGAAGTATAATACCAGTAAAGCTAAAGGAATTTACTAAAATACAGTGTTTGAGTGATCGCTATACGGTCTTGTTGTGATCAATGTAATATAAATCACTCTTTTGCTGCCTGTCCACTTCGTGGCACTCATGCCTTAATTCATTGGCGTTCTTTCATATAGTCCAAACCGGGAAGATGACGTGCTACGACGAAGAGGACCAAATAATTTCTTTCATGCAATTCCAAAGTCATATCTGAATTATCTGTTGTTATTTATTCGGTGCGCAAGAACGATTTTTTGAGTTATTAGAACATTTATTTCACAACCATCACAAAGAGCAGTTATTTCACAACCATAACAAACTAAGACTCCCCCTCCCTCCGGAGAAAAGTGTGGAGAGATAGACATGTAAATTCCCTCACTCCCGTTAAAAAGACGAACCAAGAGGGATGGGGGATGGGGGACCCCATGGATGAATGGACGAAAGCTGGTTGGCGTGCAAGAAAAAATAGGACAGAAGAGACTTCTAAAGAAAGTGGCAAAAAGGGTAAAATTTTCGGAAATGTCTCGAAGGAACAAACACAGGTAGTCTCAATTTAGTATTATTTGCCCAATTAGTTTGGGATTAACGTAATTAAAAAAAACAACGAAAACTAATAAGGAAATGTCCGCCAGAATGTTTGTTAGGAGTTTGTGGTGAAATTGGCAGAAGGAAAATGTGTATAAGATCCTCAATTTCAGGGGTTTATAATTCGGTTGATGGGTGCTCTTCTATTCTAATTTACATTATACTGTGGGGGGCAGATCTAGGAGAATTGCGTGCACTCCCTCGAATATTCACTCCACGTAGCTCCTCTTTTTCAAAAATAATAATAGTTGCCATGTAGAACTTTTTAACTTTACCACTAATTCAATGGGAAAACCTTTCCCTTTAAATCATTATTATCCATAGTAGACCATATGGACCTGGCCGTCTCGATAATCCACTCATCTCTCCTAAAATAGGCTACCGTTACCATCATCAGCACGGTGCTCACACGTGCCAATGACTCGAAATCATCGGATTTCGGACGCACTAAACCGACCTACACTGTGGTCTCTTTTTCCTCAAGGTGTTCGAATATCTGCTTCCTGTCTTGGCTTCGCCTTCGCCTTTTAGGGATTCTAACTTTGATGATCCATTTTTCTGTTTTACAGCGACATTTCCAACGCGTTTTATGGAGATCCATTTATCGACTTCTTCCATCCTTAAGACGTCTAGAAACTAGAGATTAGCTCTAGATAATTGCTACGAGATGATGTATTCGAGTATAATGTTGCTACACGGCTATGATGAGGCGAATACACTCAATATTTTAATAGTATATGATGTGGAATCGAATAAATTGGATTGATATTTATTCAGATAAAAAGTTATGATCCAATTTGAATTCAAAGCCATTTTCTACGATTCAAAATTGTTTGTTTGGGGAGAATTTTTCGATTTAAAAAGACTGTACAGGATAAAATAGGGGGTGGGGGTGAGGGGGAAATTAGGGGATTCGTTACAGTCTCTCGAACATTGGGGGGGGGGGGGGGGGGGGTTCTACTCTCAACTAAGAAATGATAACAAACAAGGGCATGTCCGCCAAAAAAGCGAGTTATGTAAAGAAAGTAAAAATTGTAGGAGCTTTGTAGACACGTAATCCTTCAGATGACAGCTGCAGGAACAGAGCGTGTTTATGTCAATTTTCTTCTCATGTATATCCTCCAACCACGCCTCTCGCTCGCTCTCTCTCTCTCTCCCTGTATATATATATATATATATATATATATATATATATATATATATATATATATATATATATATATATATATATATATATATATATATATATATATATATTATATTCACACACACTTCGCTAATTTCTATAGCAAAAATATGTTATAATGCTTTATTATCTCACGACATGACTGACTGTAAATTTATCAATGCGCAAACCTTAAATAACAGCAATAACTTAACCCTTTTTATGAAGCCTGCATTCAGCAACTTTCCTCCTACACGTGGAGAAAACATCCCTACCCTTCCAATGGTTCAAAGAAGACCAATCATTTCATACCTCTTATTTTCCTAGCCTTACGGCAGCCAATCACAGACGCCAAAGAAAAAAAGACAGCTTCTGGGAAAATAATCAATACGATTCCCAAAGAGGTTTGTAAGCGAGCCTTCTATTGGGAATTTCTTTTCCAATAGAAACTCAGACTTGACTCCACGTGGAGTATTTGACTAACTAGCTGATATATATATATATATATATATATATATATATATATATATATATATATATATATATATATATATATATATATATATATATATATATATATATATATATATATATATATATATATATATATATATACAGTAGTGTGCAAAATAGTTAGGACAGTACCAATTTTTTTACTATTTCATAATATGTATTAATTTTTTGCAACACTAATGAAGTTTTTTTTGTTTTCCGTGCAGAATATTGTACTGGTAACATCTGTCAATGTATTGTTGTGCCCTAGCTACACTAAGCCGGGCAGTGCTACACCAGAGCTTATCGTGGATGATTATTGCTGGGAGGGTGCTCTGTGGTGTACTTGGTTCTGTCGGAATATTCACCTATAAATTTATTATGGATATTACACCCAAGAAGCGTGCGAGTATTATAGCTCTTAGAAAACATGCTGCTTTTAGCATTAGACGGATTTCTGAAGAAATAAATGTAGAAAAGTTAACTGTTGGCGACATTGTGTAAAGAGCTGAAGACACTGGTGAACAGTCAACAGGGCGTTAAGGAAAATATGGAAAGCTCTCATCAGAAATAGTGTGAATGATCCCAAGAAAACCATTAAAGACCTCCAGAGACATTTATTTGTCTTTATCTGGTGTAAATGTTTCTTCTTCAACCGTTCGGCGAAGGCTCAATGAAGTTGGCAGATTTGCTGGATGGAGGGAGGGAACCTGACTGGAAGAAACTTATGTTTTCGGACGGAGCAAAAACGAATCACTTCAGCCAGGACACATTCGACAGGCGCCAAAATACCCACCTAAGATGATGTTTTGGGGTTGTTTTAGCGCTAAAGGCTTAAGGCCGCCTGTTACTAGTGAAGGAAGGATGAATGGGGTTAAATACAAGGCAATTCTGCAGACTCATTTGCTTCCCGCAATGCAGAAAGACCTTCCTGATGAAGGCGACATTTTCCAGCTGAATCTGGCTCCGTGCCATACTTCCCACACAATGCGCACATTCTTCGAAAAAAGTCGACTTACCGTTATAGATTAGCCTGACCTAAACCCCATCGATAATCTATGGGTTATAATTAAACGTAGAATCGAGAAAACCGACCTTTCGACGATGCAGAAGATGATTTGTGCTGTTATCAATGCCTGGTACCATAACGAAGAAGTGGCAGAAATGTGTTCAAATTTGGTTGAATCTATGCCAGAGCGAGTGAAGCAGGTTCTAAAAGCAAAGGGCGGTCATATTTCATATTAAATGTACCATTTATTTTATCATTGACGTATTCTTTTCAAATATAAAGGACAATTATCAAATAATTGTATTATTTCACCACTGTATATACCGATTTTGAATGACTCGTAACATTCCGACAACATATATTACAGTTATACATCAAAACAGACGTACAAAGTTCTATATTCGTGTCTACTCGATAGACATCGGAGGTAGATGTGTAAATATGTACAAAGAGAGCAGTATTTTAATAAAAACCGATGGATTCCAGCGTAGAAATCCCATAAAAATAAATTTAATTCTTCCGACTATAAACGAAATATGAATTGGAATAAAAAAAAAAATCGGGGATAAATTTGTTATTAGTGAAATTCCGGCTGTTGCAAGGCGGAGTCCGGTCACAGGAAGACCCTTGCTATATTTCAGATACATACACGAAGCGCTCACACTATATTTCCATTTGACATTTTAATTACGCACATTGGGGCAAAGAACCACCAACACAGCCACATGAACATACACACATATCACTAACGTTGGTTCTGTTGGTCTCGCTCGGTGTCTTCAATTACGAAGTCACCATTTGTCTCGGTCTTGGTCTCATGTATCATTTGACCACTACCAGCCCATACATGTGTGTGTGTGTGTGTGTGTGATTAATACTAACAGGGCCAATCCAATCAATCCAATTATCACTCGTTCAACCAATTCATTAATGCCTCTATCGATTGATCCATATATCTATTGATCAATCCATTTATCGACCACTCGTCTATCTATCGGTTGATAGATCTATCCATATCTACGTCTACTGATCCAATCATCTATCTACATATCTATTAACCGATCCATCTATTTACCTGTTCACTCTCTACTGATCAATTCGCCTATCTATCCATCTATCTATCTATCTACATAAATATTGATCAATCCACCTATGTCTACCTATCTATTTATCAATATCCATCTACATATTGATGGATAGATCCATCCATCCATCCATCTATCTAATTATATTTGTATCTATTGATTGATTTATCCGTCTATCTTTTATTGATCAATACATCGATCCGTCTATCTGCCTTTGATTGATCCATTAATCGATCCGTTTATCTGTCTATTGATTGATCCATTAATCGATCAATTTCTCTCTCTAGTGATTGATCCATACATCTGTCTATTATTGATTCATACATCGATCCGTCTATCTGTCTATTGATTCATTCATACATCGACCCCTGTCTATTGATTGATCCATACATCTATCCATCTATCTATTATTAATCCATACATCGATCCGTCTATGTCTATTGATTGATCCATACATCGATCCGTTTATCTGTCTATTGATTGATCTATACATCTATCCATCTAACTATTATTAATTTATACATCGATCCGTCTATCTTTCTATTGATTGATCCATTCACCGATCCATCTGTCTACATATCTATTAATCTATCTATTCTTAGAACAATTTATTGTTTGATCTATAGGTCTATCGATCTATCCGTCTAATATTTATTGATCGATCTACATTTATCCCTTTACCTATCTATTGACCGACCATCTATCCGTCTACCTACTTATTGATCCATCCATCTATTGATATCTCCATCTACCTTTCTATTGATCCATCCAACAATAGATCTACCCGTCTACTACTTATCTATTGCACGATTCATCTATTGACTTATTCATTCCACGATCCATCTACACTTGAAAGCTTTCATTCTGTTTGCTAATCCCTCGGCCTGGTGTACACTTACACATGTGTGTGTAAGTGTAGCAATTTATGACACTTTGCCTGCATTCACACCTGATAATCCGGTGTTCGTTTGGCCTCATCGAGGGGCAACTAAGCTTCTAATTCGACAAGTCCTGGTTCGAATCCCGCCAAATGCAGGGTTGGCGAGAAGCCACTTTGAAAACAAAGGGGAGAGGTGTGTGAGAGGGGGCTGCAATGTACTGAATGGAGGTAGTGTTTGACTTGTGTGTGTGTGTGTGTGTGTGTGTATGATAGATCGTTCGATTTATGATCAGATAATCTTCAAAATGGAATTAATTCCAGTTGAAAATGAAAATGAAAAAAAAGAAGTTAATTTGATTTCCTAATTACGCTTTTAAAATTGAAATGCAGAAGTGAATAATTAGAGTTGTAGATTCAGTGTGTGCGTGTGTGACAGAAAGATTCCCAATTTTAATATTTCCACGGAGAAAATGCGGTGTATTTATTGTCATTTTTATCTCAATCTTCCATGTAGAGTTTCCTTTCTGCCACACATACACACGCTACACTGTTGAGAGACAACTGTCAGCTCCCTTCGTAGATTTTTCTCCTTTTTCTTTCTTCTCCTTATTTCCATTTTCGTTTCCGGATGTCTGTCTATCGGGAGATGCTCCTCGTTCTCTGTCCTGTTGCTTTCATTTCTTGTTTACTTTCGAGTTTACCTAAATGTGTTTGCTTGATAAAGTTGGGTCCTTTAAGTATATAAACTCTCTCCCTCCGACTAGGAACAAGTTGGAAGAAACAGAGTTTACTCCACGTGGAGGCAATCCAATTTGTTCTCCCATTGGCTGCTTACTATTGATCTGACAAGATTTAGTCCCGCCTACAAGACCATAAAAGGAGGTTTTTCATCAATTCTTCCCCTATGAGAAAGCTGATTGGATAGTTTTATCCTCGTTTTTTTTCCCATTGGCTATATTTTGTCCTATAGACGCGCCCCTTTTTTACCGACTCCACGTGGAGTAGAAAATTGGGACCCCAGCGTAGAGAAGAAGACTGACACTACTTTTATTTTCCACTACGGGGTGAATTAGACCTCTGAGCTTCAAGGGATGGGCTTTTAAGGGTCCCTTTTGGATTAGGATCCAGGGTAAAGGTGGTATGGACCCTTGGAGAGGGTACAAAGCAGGGGAATTCGGAAGATGGACAGGGGTAGGAGAAAAATAGGGAGATTAACGTGGGATATACAGTTTGACACACATGTATAATCTTTCAGACAGCCAATCTATGCTGGAACGGTGTGGGGCGGTTAGAACTGGGAGCTGGGACCAAGAGGTGAAGGAGGGGGAGGCTTTGCCATCAGGGCTTTCTTCCATGCTAGGGTACTTACTTCATCTTAAACGTAGAATGAGTTATGAGAGGAAGTAATCCTCCTAATTTGGCCGCAATCTAATCACACAGATCGAAGCATCTATTAATAGATCTGTGAACGTAATATTATGTAATTCATCATGTATGAATGCAGCATCCACACAGCGGAAATGAGCTCCATCGCGGGACCAAGAGGGAGTCAGAGAACGAAATCACATTTCCGTTTTGGGAATCTACGGATGAAATTTTAGGCGCAATGTATTCGGCCAAATTTAAGCCCTACCAAAATTCGACCATTAATTTCTAAATAAAATACGAGCGAATTTTAAACACGAGTTTTTGTTGTTGTATTTTTATGAACTTTTGAATAGTAAATTTAGGGGAAATGAATAGAGGAATTTTTGTTTAATAGTATTCGGATTTCTGAACAGCAAATTTGATCTACATGGGGTTTTATCTTTGAACTAAGAGAGTTTGTTGACCTCTGTCATTAATGATGACCCAACGATGTTAATTACGTTAAGTTGAAGAGCTCTAAAATGCTCTATCCAAGATTCGATCCCACATATAGGTATATCGAGGCGAGTTCATGGACTTCTGATTACGTACGATCTAATCGTCTGGAAATACCACTAGGTGTGGTTAGTGGTAGGATGGGAGTTGATTCCGGTTGATTTTGCGTCCGTCGCCTTATTGAGCACGCATTGAGGGTCTTCCACTGAGATGCGAGCAAGACGACTGTTTCAAATCCGGCAGAAAATCGAAAATAAGACAAATTGGGATTGAGCTGATGGTGAAATTAGGCTAATAGGATTAGACCTATGCCCGGCCCTCTTAATTGACTGAAAGCTCCCATTATCGGCAGCGCGGGCTCCGAAGCTTAATGTCCCCCTGGGGTAACATGTTGGATTTCCAACCATGGGGACGGGAGTCGACTCCCAGCAAGAACAAGGGGGATGGGGGTACGGTCCCCTCAAATAATGAATTCCACCCCCGCTATCTTTTCCCCCTCCTCTTCGCACACACCTTGTCGAATGGATTTTCATATCTACCCAACCCTGATGCAGAAGGGGTAACCTTCCCTTAGGCCATGTAAGGTTCCCTGCTGGTTGCGTGTGTAAAACACGGTACTACCGTTCTACTGCTCCTCCAACAAGGACTGACCCTCAGTGCCCACGGCCTTGATAGCAATTGTCATTCTGATCTTTATGCTAAGTTCATTCGATTGAAACGGGACGAGCGACAGTCGCCAGTAAACAAATGAGCGCCTCCACCCAACGTTGTCAAACGGGATAAGGTTAAGGAGAGTTGCGCGTACACTCCATCTGCTCTTACCGAAAAATCTCTTATCTAGGAACTACTCAACCAGGTTAGGAATCTTCCAGACATTTTCCTTTCTCGTAATTTCAGTATTTTTACCGCGGTCTTTTTTCAATATTTTCCTGTCGTCGATGCTCCATTGGTTTTCGCTTTTATTCCCTCATATAACTTTTGCATTCCCTCCTCCCCAAAACATTCGAGGATTCATGCCCTTCTGGCCCCAGTGCCATCTGGAGCTTACTTCTATATATCTTCCAACACATTCTCACTTCTATTTTCTCCCAATTTCTTTACCCATCTCTCATTGCAAACTTTTCTGCGGTAGATGCCTTCGTTGGTTGTCGCTTTAATTTAATCCTAAAATAAATAAGGATCAACTGGAGAATCCGCCGCCCAGATGTCTTGGGTGGCGGATTCTTCAGTGGAGTAATTCTGTGCGGCGGAATCTCCAGTTGAGTAATTCTGGGCGGCTGAATCTCCAGTTGGAACATTTCTGGCAAGCTGGATCAACCGGAGACTAAAGATTCTAAAGTTGACATCATAAAATCTTTTTATTCATAATCTAATCTACATAAAATCCAAATGATAAGATGCCAAAAGTATAAAGCATGTGTTACTTCAATCAGAAAAGGATCTTTTTTCGAGAAGTCCAATTTGAAATTAAGTGTTTGGTTGCACATAATGTATATGTGGTGCATCCAAGAAAGTGTACAAAATGCAGTCAATATGGTGTCGATTTGCGAAAAAACTGTCATCGACATTTTGAATTTTTTTTCGTGAATTGTGTTGAAAGTACTTTGAGAGGCAACCAATTCAACTGGGAGAACCTGGAATCATTGTTCAAGCCGATGAATCCTGCTTTGCACATAAAGTAAACACCACAGAGGACGAGGAAATGAAAAACCTATTTGGGTTTTGGGACTAGTGGACACTAGTTTCACTCCAGCTGTTGGCTACATGGAAATTGTAGAACGCAGAGATTTCATTACGCTTCTTGGAATAATGGATGCTGTTGTACGACCCGGTTCTGTTATTCACACGGATGAATGGAAATCTTATCGCCATATTCGACGAGTTCTTGGACTTAAGCACAGGACAGTAAATCATAGCATTAACTTCGTAGATCCTCACACGGGTATGCATACCCAAGCTATTGAGTCATATTGGAATAAACAGAAACAGAAAATTAAACAAATGCGAGGTTGTCGAAGAAATTTATTAGCAACCTATTTAAGTGAAATGATGTGGCGAGATAGGTTTGGAACCGATGCTTTCCACTATTTATGCGAACATATAAGCGAACTATATTCATGATAGGTTTTTAGTTTGGGCAGTGGTGTGAATGTGAAGTATGACTTTATGATTCTGAAAGATGAGCAAATGCCGTGTTGTTTCTTCTATAAGAAAGTAAAATCATTCAATCTTTTATAATTATTTACTGTTTATTATGTTAGCTTACATATTTACTTTGTGTATAATAAGGAAAAATATTATTTGCTTTTTGCTATTCTATGCCTTTAAATTATCTATATAATCTCGGGTGGCAGATTCTCCAGTTGAGTAATTCTGGGCGGCGGATTCTCCAGTTGGAACATTTCTGGCAAGCTGGGCAGCGGATTCTCCAGTTGATCCATAAATAATTCCTTATATAATTAAACTAAAAATCCCGTAGCCAAATCAAGTCCCGATACGCGACCGGAATGATAATGGCATCAAAGTGCCATTACTGGAGGCATTTGAATGGCACTCAATAGAAGAGGAATCGTCTCTAGGTAGAAGTGAATTCTCCTTCCCACACCGGGCTCTTGGCCCCTTGAGACAAGAGTCTTTGGTGGAGGGGGGAGCAAAGTGTTTCCATGTGTTGTCTCAAGGCGTAAAGAAATTCTCTCGGGTTGTGCCCCCCACCCCATCCCTCCGACAAAACTGGATTGCTTACCACAAGTGAAATAGTGAAATTTATAAACCCGACACCGGTTTAAATCCGAGTCGAGGAGTGACGGAATGCATTCTAAAACCGCGGGTTGGACATAAACAGCCTTGGAATAAAAACATCATAAAAGGAATCCGAGGAAGCTCCTGTTCCCATCACCTAGTTCGGTCCCACCTACTATCTTTATCCATTAATCTATCCACAAGTTCAGTTCCACCTACCATCCTCATCGATAAATCTATCCAATCTATAATTAAAACTCCCCATGGAGGAGACTTCTATCACATGACGACTGAGCATATTCCATTCTGAGTCCATTCCTATCTTTCGCAATGGCTAAGAATGAATGGAAAACATTTTAGTAGATCCAAATTCAAAATATCGTCATAGGTCACATTTATATTCATCTCGCGAAAATTGCAAACATTAAAAAAACAATAATGCATCATTCGTCCATCTTTCAGCCACATTTCCAACATGATTTTGGCTCAGCGTAGAAACGTGTTTCGGTTCTCATCTTAGCAATGATTATAATTATAAAGCAGTTCATGCGTGCATGTTACTAACCTATAAACGCACATGAGAGGTATACCCAAGAATAATGTTTATGTTTAAGCTTATGTTCATTGTTGCTTGTATTAGTTTTTACTGTCGGCGTGAGACCATTTAATCACATTTCCCAGCGGGAATCGACTTGGGTAGCTGGAATCAGAACCACGCGAATGGGTATTTCGGATTTATAACCAAATACAGTTTATGTACTATATGGTCTCCATCGCAAGTAGTAAACCATGAACAGCATAGTTGCATTTCATTATTGATGTCGGTTCACAACAAAGCACCGACCTATTTTACCTGCATTCGATTCGCCTCAGCAAACAGAGAGACCCCTGGG
The DNA here is from genome assembly GCA_963969495.1 of Ceratothoa steindachneri. NCBI lineage: Eukaryota > Metazoa > Arthropoda > Malacostraca > Isopoda > Cymothoidae > Ceratothoa > Ceratothoa steindachneri. Next base: position 91,636,004 of record OZ018317.1, on the reverse strand, counting down.
TTATAGAAACCCATTAAACATTAATTTCATCCGGATGAAAAGATGAAACGCAACACAACATGTGAGATGTTGTGAATCACTTTGAAGAGCATCATTCGACCACTTATGAAACGTAAATTAATCCCAGAAATGAAAATGCTAGGTAGATTTTCTTATTCCTTTTTCATTTCATCTAACTATACCAGAATCATTGAGCGATCTATTGGTATAAGTAGTGAAATATTTCCTTTGCACTAATACTACATGGTTGGTGTTGCAACTTCTCGCAATCTCTCCTATTTATCGATATCAACAGGGTGGTGTTGTGGTTGAGCGATTGACTCCTCAACAAGAATAAACAGATGATGATACGAGGCAGCTTCTGTTCCCCTCAAACAGTTCTGTCCCACTTAGCATCCTTACCCATATATTTATCCAATCTATTCCTAAAAGTTCGCAAGAGTGACGCTTCTACCACATGACTAGTGAGCCTATTATATCCATCTACCACTCGATTTATAAACTACTTCTACCTATCTCTTTCCTAAATCTAAACTTGTCCAGATGCTGCCTTGTTTCCTTTACTAAAAGTCATCAGTTAATGTAGAGATAATGACTTATTGGCACACAAAGTTTCCTTGCTTGCAAAAACCGACAAAGGTTTTTTTGCAAGAAAGTTGTTAAAAAGAGGATCGTAGTAAAAGTGAAGTTACGAGAAGTTAAAATATAGCCAATAAAGAAGTTTACTTGGTTGCTACAGCTGGCTGGACGAGTAATTGTCCTGAACCTGGTTCCTTCGAGGTTGACTGGCTGTATACAAAAGACGAAGGTTCTCTAGGCGTCCACCCGGGCCCTCAGTTCCTGCAGTAACAAGGGATATTCAGAAAAATGAACGTGGTTCCACAACTACTTTCTTTTTCCCAATAACCCTGAATTTCCTCTAATCCCAACATAAAACCTTGTTCTAAAAAAATAATAATCTTCAAGTACACCGAATACAACCTACTTACTGTATTTCAAAATCAGCCACAAACCAAATACAGGAGATGTATTGCTTTTGTGTTATGAAAGTTGTACTTAGGTTTTCTTATTCAATTCATCTTATAAAATCCAGTACACTCTCATTAAATCCTTTGTTTCTTGCAAATGACTTTCCTGTTGGTATTCAAGCAGAAATATTTCCTTATCGATGAATCCAAAAGGCCTAAGATTCCTTACACCAGCAACTCTTCGACTCTTCAAAAGGATTTGGTACTTTGTTTTTAATTGCAGCTGAAATGCCATCATCGGCACATCGTTTCTGATCAACTCCAAAAATATCGTTCTTTCATATGGAGCAAATATTCGATCCAAACGGTTTTTAATATCAGGACGAAGAACGGTTTTCTACCCCAGATTTTAATTTGAAAAAGTTCCTTTTATTCTTACTTGCATTGCATAAAAGGAATAAAGTTGTTTGGCAAACAATAAAATACTTTGCAGCTTTAAAAGGAAATCCATTTCTTTTTCTTGACATTTAGAACAGCCGCAGCCATGTTTTCTTCGTCTCATGTTTGCCTTTTACACGTAAGGGTAACAACTCAAAACAAAAATAACCCAGTTTGCGACTACATAACAATTTCTATGTTTATAAGAGCTACAAACCATAATTATAAAATAAAATTAACGATTTATTACTACACAAATATAAAAAGTTGGTACTAAAAATGAAGTATTATTCAATAATTAGGCCCGACAAGATATTGTATATTAGTGTACCCTTCATCTTCATTTTGCAAACAGCATATAAGCCTTCTAGTTGCCATATAAACGTTTTTCAACATTATACTTGTCGAGTATAATGCAAAATATGCACTGTGATAAATATTTATAAGATAACTTTAAATGGAAGGCAGAAAATAACAAAAACAATTAACTACCTCAGCAATTAGGAAAGTTAGAAAAATAAAAATTAAAACACCTGACTCAGTGCAACTTTCCGAAACGTCTGTCGAGAATTGAAATGGTTTTTGATAACTGCATATTATCTGATAGTTAATATGGTGATTACCGCAAGAAATAATTAGATATTATATTAGTGTACTATTCCATATTTGTCAACTTTCCTCTACATATTAACACCGGATAGTGGGTAGTAAAGAGCACCATGATTCCACATTGTTCTCAAGGTATCTCAGAACAACCCAACACCTCTACTACAAACGGTGGGTTAATTTTGGACTTATGCCCGCCCTCGATTTTTTTATAATATATATATAAACAATTGTTTTTTTAATATAGACCATGTTTTTTCTTGCGCAAATTACCCAAAAAACTGTTTCTTTGTGTTTTTTTTGCTAGGTAATTGCAATGGCACCATATTGTATTATATATAATTTTTAAGGTAATTTCGAAATGGGGGTTTTGCCCCCGTACTCCACTTAATTGTGGAGGTTGCCCTCCCCCCACCCCTCATTTTTAAAAATAAACTCATAATATTCTTAATTCGAAAGCCTAACATTAGATTAGAGGTCAAACGGAGATTGCGTTCCTTGACTTCAAACATATAAGCCTCCCAAGATGACAATCACTATTTTTTGTCATAACATCATAATTAAAAATTTGCCCACATTAAGTCGTGAAAGTGCATTTGCGTATTTTTTTTTAAAAATAGAGATATTTATACCCAAGCACCCACAAAATTCGAGGGCGGGCATAATCCCCAAATTAACCAATCGGTGAAGTGTTAACTTAGTGTCAATCGTTTTGAGATATATGGACATCATGTCGCTACAAGTCATGGTTGTGCATCAACAGCCGTTAAACTTTGTTCGTGAAATTCAGATATTTCTCAATATTTCCCCATTGATGGGGCATCACGAATGGATGCGTGGGGACGAATGAAAGGAAGGACAGACATCGCAACAAAATTGAGGAAACGAGATGCATGAGACAAAATATTCCGTAACTAGCTTCACGAAATGGAGTGAGGAAAGGTGGTTTACCACTTACCCTTAGAATTGCCACATCACTGAAAATTATTTCTGGTCACAATAATGAATCAGAGTCAATAAGTTGTTGTTTAAGCCTTAAATTACAATTAATAAAAATTATGTGTAATCATATTTGCCAACGCCATTCGGGCATTTTATAGAATGACTCTGATCATTATTCGCTTCATACTGGCAGAAGCTACATAGCCCGAAAAACCAAAAATGTGGCGATCGAAAAGAAAAGACCCAATTAAAGCTAGGAATGTATTTTATATGTGCAGTTCTTAAACCTATATAAAGTAAGATGTATATAGATCGTGAGGTAGATACGTAAGTAGATAGTTAGGTAAGTACATAGGTAATTAAATACCTACGTATCATGGAAGAAAAAGTCCCTGTCGCGGAACATACCCAGTCAGAAGATGGACATTGAGAATTGCGAGATGGAATATGTCGTGACAAAAATATAAGAAAAAAAATTTAAAAGTAAAGTAAATGATAATCTTTTTTTTACTTTCTTTTGCCTTCCAGCACGGAAGGATGGGGGATGCCAACCAGATTACCGAGATATTATAACTTTTAGTCTTATCAGTGCTGTCAACCATACATATATCCATCTAGCGAGGATTGGCAATAATCGCCAGGCTATATTCCTACTGTCAATTTTGCGCCTAGAAATCTTCCGATCGGGAATATTCCTAATTAGGTAAGTGTGTTGGAACGTTGATAAGTAGGTAGAGTAGGAAGGCTTGAATATATGTATGTAGGTAATTCGATACATGCTTAGTTTGGTAGGTAGGTGGGTACATAGATACCTATAGTTGGTCAGAATTGTGTTTGAGAAATTCAACACCGAGCAACCATACAAAGGCAATCCGGGCAATGAAGGCAAGAATGGTGGAGTGGTGGTCGCTTATACGAGAATCCATAAAGCCGTCTGAGCCATGGCGAATCCTCCTTGCCCGCTCTAGATCGCAGGACTAAAAGCCTCAGGAAGGAAGGATCGATTTTTAACTGGGGGAGACGACCCTTCTCTCTTTTTTTTTCGATGGGCATTTTATCACCGATTTTGACCTCCTTTTGATGCCACAAAGGGGACTCAAATCTGGAAGTCCATCTGGCGACTAACCAAAACCGATATGGCTTCTTAACTCACCTCAGCATAAAGTGGCGTTTCCACTCGGCTAGGTCATAACACCCTCCCCCTCCCCTTTTGATAACGTCTAAATTCTGAAAATTCAATATTTGGTCCTTGTTTGATAGGCATGTGTATATATGTGAGTATGTTTGTCTAGGGGCGTGGGGGTGGGGGTTACCAATGGTTTTGCCTTTTGCTCTCTCCCCTCATTTCCAGATCTCTTCAGACGGGACATTTAAATAATCTTTTTCTCTTTCGCTTTCGTGTGTTTGTTACCAATACCCGTGTATGGATACTCATCTAAGACGATGGGTGTGTGTGTGTATGTCCATACACTTCCCCCATTTGCATTTAATCTCTCCTCAGGTGGTATGTATGTACACCTGTATGCGTATTCATAAGAGGGGAGGCGAAGGAAAGCCGCGAATACTTGATGTTCGGTGAGGTTGAATCAGGAGAGGCAGGTAACCGCACTCCCTCAAATTCTTGGGTTGGTTCAACCACACACCATTAATGAGGTTGCGGTGAACCGCATCGGTGTACCTTTAATTCCTCCATTTACCAATCTGGAACTTTAAGGATTGTAAAAGTAGTTGAGCAATTTGAGACTTCCCAAATTGTAAATAACATGAGAAAACTGACATTGCTGTTGACTTCAAAAGTGCATGAATACAACATGGCCTCTTATACTATTAAAATCTACAGCTATGGCAACGTTATTCACTCTGACTTGTATTCTCTTTATTATCCTTACAAGTTGTTTTACTGTGTCTGTGATGCGAGAAAAGACACTCACAAAAGAGAATTTAGTCCGAGTGTCTTTCGACCGTGGTAGGTCATCTTCAGGGAATAAGCAATGACAATGATTTATGATTTATTTAGCGAGAATGGAAAAATTAGTATTACAAACATGTAACAATAAATAGTTAATAGTCGGAATTTGAAATGGGTGCTCCAGGAAGAACTGGAACTCATATTATTAATTTTTATACAATATTATTTTTATTCATTATAAATAATTGAATTCTCTAGGGAAGACTGGAGGTCATATTGTTAATTTTATACAATCTTATTTTTACCTTAATCCATAACAGAGTAATATACTTATAAATTGCATTTATTTATTTAGCTATTTTATCTTATTCAAGCGCTAGAGCTTTAGGATTTTTGGTTTTATATAACATTCTTTACATAACCTATTCAATTTCAAAATATTATCGTCTTTTTACATATTTCACATACATTTTATGTTTGCTTAGTTGGATCAACTTAACAATTCGTCACCCAACCAATCAATCAACTTAACCGTCACTCAGATTCCTTCAACTTAACAATTCGTCACCCAAAGTGAAAAACAGTTAATTTACATACATTCAATGCTTATGTCTATAGGAATAGAAAAAAAATAAGTTTCAGGATTTTATTGTACTTAAAAATGTGCATGAAAACAAATCAAACAAAAAATATTAATAAGTTTATGAATATTGAGCACATAAATAATCAAAAGCATTACTAATAAATCGATCTTGCCTCATAAATTCATTTAAATAGGTCTCTAATAAGCTTCTATGACATTCGCGCATTTGTTTTAGGTTAGGTTAGGTTAGGTTAAGATTTATCTCTTGAACAAATTATAATATATATTTTTACTTTCTAGATTAGAATATATCATCATTAAGCCTTATAGATATTGATATGACTATCTACTACCAATAAGAATATGTATACCGACCTTAAACCTCACAGATTGAGTTAGTGTTATCGATACCACCCAAAATTCTTCATGTATCCTTCAACTTAACAATTCGTCACAACACCTCCTTCAACTTAAAAGTACCTTCCTTGTATGGACCGTAAGGTCTTCTAGGGTACTTATTTTCCTTGTAGCTCCTTGTAACTTAACAATTTGTCACCCAAATCTCCTTGGGTGAGGGGTGAATTGTTCAGTTAATCCGATTAGTTTTGGTTAGGTTTTTATATTTACATATTTTATCACTTAAATTCCGTTCCATGGTTAGTTTAATTTCAAACTTTATTCCGTTTTTCTAGTTTAATTTAACGTTTTTAAACACATCTGGTCTTATTTAATTGCTTATCCAGTTAAACCTATTTTAATCACTTTAATACCGTCGTTATAACTACTTTTTTGTACGAACTTTTCGTTATTTCATAATTTGACACTTTCTCGATTTATCTTAGCAATTTATTCACTAATACTAATACTATTTTTCATCTGCCGAAATTTATTTTGAACACTTCACTTTTCGTTATTATATTTTGACACACTTTCATTACTTGTCTTATTTGTTTATTCACTGTTATTATTATGATTAATCGCTAATATAATCACTAAATATAAAGTCAAATAATAATAATCTGCTCCTATAGTAAAAATAACCTGTTTTCAAATACCTTACGCACAACCTCGAAATCTGTTGGGATTACATCCTTACATATGATCAAACCCCAACTGTACCGTTATACTACTATTACTAATAATGATGATGATAATAATAATGAAATAATAATACTGATGATGAAAATAATGATGATAATGATAATTATAATAATAATGGGTAAAATAATAATGAAATAATAAGGATGATGCTAATAATAATAACAATGATGATATAATAATGATGATGATGATGATAATAATAATAATGCTAATAATAATGTAAGTAATAATAATAATAAAAAATAAAAGATTATCAGATAGGCATGAAATAAGAGCTTAGAAATTCACACAAATGTATATTATCTTCCGAAGCTAAAAGTGCAGCATATGACGCAGGCATTCCATTTTCCCAACCCCTTTCTGCCCACCCAGCCTCCCTGCTTCAGCTAACCCCTATGGCAACAAGAAGCAATCTTCCATCTTAAGTCGCAAAATTCTTTAATACCTCCGACTAATTTCCTGTGGTTTCATTGTTTTTTTTTGCAAAAGACATTCTTAGGTAAACCCTGTCTGGCTCCACCTCTAATCACCTTGAATTATATACTATTGATATTATGTCACAGGGAGAGAGATAAACCTCACGCTGACGGAAATCGTCGAGCAGCCCCCTGAGAAAGCCAACCCACTTCCGGCGATAACAAGAACGATGGACGGACCGAGCGGGCCGAGGGTAGCGGCGGAAGCTCCACGAGATTGTGTGAACCAAGTTAAGGTTCACTTCTTTCGGTGCCGCGTCTGATAAAGTGGGACCCCATTCCGGGGCCTCGGGCAAGAAAGTAGTATCAGCCAGCCCCTTGAACGCGACGCGTAAACTCTCAATTCGGTTCCCGCACCCATCGAATCCGAAGGCAAGAATTATCTCCAGATTAACGTTAGTCTAGCGACAACTGACTATTATTTTTGTATCGGCTCCGTTCCTGCCCGGTAATATACTCCCTCGATCCATACCATCGAGATTAAACGTGGCGATTGCGATTCCCGTTTTGCAAACTCTCTCTCTCCGACAATTTCCCAAAGCATACAACTAAAAGTAGGCTCCGCGAGTGACTCAATCGTGAATCGAGTTTCCCATGTCCTTTGAATTGTTTGTTAGTTTGTTGGTGCGCCTAGCTGCCTCAAGAATGTCCCTTTAACATCCCCGAGTTCATCTGATCTTGAAATTGTAACTTTGCATATCCATTCTATTATTTGTAAATTGTCTGTATAATAGTAAAACTTTTTTTTTCACCAGTTTCTATGTCCAGAACCTCTAGAAAGTTATATTAATTTGGCCAACCGCACTCTTCCTTAGTTTATTAATATCCACGCACTCTGGGGTTTTAACTCCCCCCCAAAAAAATTTATCGCGCTCCCTCTGCCTCGACCAAGGCGAGTGAAGGTCAAGATCTTACCTTGACCTACGACAGGTTAATACTAAGGGAGTAGTATCCCTTATCTTCAAAATGTATTCACATTGGTTAGGTTGTTAGAAATTTCCGCCCCATTAACCTTATGATAAAGTTAACTGGATAGTTATTCTAAAAACCACCCCACTGTGTTCGATGCTCTATATAACCATTGGCTCAATTGTAAAAATCTAAAAAAAACTTAGTAACTAAATCAAATATAACTGAACCATTATTATAAAACCACTCCTACTATGTTTAATATTTTATGTAACCCCACCCACTGAAATGAGCATGTAAAAAATTATAAAACTTCTTGTAAGAGAAAAGAGACTCAGACAGACATAAATCCACCACCTTAAAATTGTCTCATTACGTCATGCTGTCCCGTGTAATTCGACATAACCGATTTATATATTCAAGCGACTGGTAGTCTCCTCCTCCGTCGAGCATCGTGCCTTCTCCAGTAGTATAAGACGAGGTTACCAGCCGTAAACTGACGTAATCTTCCTCACCAGTCGTATCAGACGACGTTCCGAACATCGTGCCTCCTCCAATCGTAACAGACGACGTCACCCCCCGTTACCTGGCGCAATCTTACATACCAGTTGTAACACTGGCGACCTTGAATTTTTAGGGGGCAACCTACAACCCTCCTCTTCGTCCCCGGCATCTTCTGTGAACCTCTTTTAATTGTTTGGTCTCCGTGGTGATTTCGCCTACAGCTACTTTCGACGGAAAAAAAAAAATAATCCTTGGAACAAAGACGAGACAAACCATTATCCTCATTAGCTTAAGAAGAGGCTTCGTCATTTTTTATTTGTAAGCGCCTGATCCAATTTTCTTCAGCGGAAAGCCCCATTTCTTCGACACTGATCTCCAAGAACTACACTACTGCAAAACCATTCTACACGTTTGATATCTTGAGGACCTTCTCCAGTCTTTCATAAAGTAACTTTAAAGATTTTTGTAAGCATTTTTCCTTAACCTTTCCTTAAAATTAAAGTAATAAAATACACTTCTCAAAGCAGAACAAATCAATATATTAAATATAAATTATATAAAAAATCAATATATTAAATATAAATTATATAACTATTATTATTATTATTATCATCATTAGGAAGTGATCCTCCCAGTTTGGTTAATTACCACCCTATGAGTGAATTTAACGATTCACTCATCACAAATACTGACGCCACAATGACAACTCTAGTTTCCAGTGTTGCTACTACTATTCCCACTTCTAATGTTTCCCAAGCATTTGGTGCAACCACCCCCACAAACCAAGCTCAACAAAAACCAGCAACATACATAAACCTCAACGTTTTATAGCCCTCCCAAGTAGTGTACCTTTGTTTAAAGGAACTATCAATGGGAAATTTACAGAACCACGGGTTCTGTAAATGAGGCACGTAAATTTATTGATCCAAAGGAAGAGAATGCAATAGATGCAGTAACTTACTCCCCAGAACTAGCTCAAGCTAGTACCTGGCTAGATTTTAAGACAGTTGATAACACGATACAAGAACACAGCACAAGCCCAACCACTAACTATGATGACTGCTCTTTTCCAAACTAGATGGAAAAAAAAAGAAAATGCCGACTTATATCACTTTTTAAACTTTTCTCATAAAATGTTAGGAGAAGCCCTTATGGCAGCACACGATAAATTTAACATTACACCCCCCTCCCCGGAAGTATAATTTCCTTAGGGCTACCGCTGATTTACAAAATTTACCAACTGTTGCAAGGAATAAATTTCAGGAGATTTTTGACACAAAGCAAAGCTTAAGTGAGACTTTGAATAAGATAAAAGCCCAATACAATTACCTAACACCCCCTGAGAAAGTCTGAGAAACTCCGGTGAATAGGATTCAACACAATACTAACACTTCAGCCAATACAAGTAATAGAAATCAATCCTATAACCCTCCGAGGAACACAATAACTACACAATCCTCGCGTCCACCAAGTTACCCACAACCTCCGAAAACTTTTCGAACACCCTTCCAAACACCCGAACCCAGAGAAAAAAACTCAACGTCAACAACCTCGCCTTTGCTTTAACTGTGACAGCCATGGTCATGTACTTCCTCAGTGCATATATCCCCCTTATTGTTCTTGGCGTTGCGAACATGGCCACAGACGTGGTGATAAACCCCGATATAGAGATAAGGCATATCCTGCATATAAAGCATACTTAAAGAGCAAAACAACTAAGGAAACACAAAAACCACATCCAAGCTACACATACGCCAGAGAAACACCCACAAAATCCACCTCGCCAAAATGATCGATGGATAAGGTATGTAGACCACCCTTCTGCACCCACATCATATGACAGTTATGTACCTCCACCAGAGGAATACATATAATACAACACTCGTATGACACTTATCCCTCAGAGTATGACCCCACACTTAATGAACTCCAAATCAACCATGAACCGCAGACCCGGTTTGGTCTACCAATCTTTTTTTAGCGGAACCTTTCCAACCATCGAACTACAACCCATATTCTCCCACAGTCATGTAGGTCACAATGACAAAACAAAGCATCTCCCAATTAGAGTAATAGGAGAGAGGAACTTAGATCTAGACTTAATTGTTCAAGTTCATATGAATGATTTAGATTTTGAAGCCGTTTTAGACACAGTCGCACATTCCACTTTAATTAAACAACGAACAGTAAAGCGCTTACAGGATCATGCAAGTCATAAATATACTGTAACCCAACCTACTATGCAATTGAGTGGCGTTACATGCAATCATATTCCTAGTTAAGGAGAGATAAATTTATTTTTGAATTTCAATGACTCAATTTACCCAGCTATTGTTGTATCGTTGATGATAATGGAGCAAATTTTGATGCTAACATTCTGTTAGGCAATGATTTCTTTATTCAAAACGAATGGGAAATATTCCCTGCCACACATTTAGTTAGATGTCGTTCTAAGTTGCATCCCTTAGAGGTCCAAGTGAGACATGTTCGTGGTCTGCATTCTCATAATCCTTTTCAAGGAAGTTCGCTTAATTTAAACTCGTCACAATACTGTGACGCCTAATAATTAAGAACAAGACACAAGTATGGCAGTTCAAAAGGGTGGAATGCAAAGCATTTAGGACAAGAGTCTACCCTCAGTGCCCTAACCAATGTAGTTTTAGCTGAATCGCAGGCATCTCCTCTGTACATGTCCTAAAGAAAATGTAACCTTAGGTCCAATGGAAAATGTTTGTTTTCCTGTTAAAATTACCAATTCCGATAACCAACCTTTGGTAAACTTTCATAGTTATCACTGATAAGGGTAACATAACTAGTAATGTTCTTTTATACCAATCTATTGCTAAATCTAACGAATCTATGATTTGTATAGTTTGTATAAATAAAGGCTGTTACCCTTACCAAAAATCAAGTAATCTGTCATGCCTTTGCTGTAGATTTAGGTGGCAACCATAGACGTAAGATTAATCGTATTCCCGATTCTACCAACTTAATTCTTTTAGAGTTAAAATGTAGATATCGGGATCGTCTCCAACACTCCCTTCAAAAGTCCTATGAGCTCCAGGACCCTCAGGTTTTGGAAGCACTCCTTGACCTTCTAACTAAAAACAAGGATGTGATTGTTGTTTCTGGAAACCCATTGAAATTAAAATAGAACCTGATGCAAAGCCTATTTTCATACCTCCCTATCGCACTCCCCATTCTCAATTAAAAATTGTAGAAGGACTTGTTGAGGAGATGCTTGAGCGTGGAGTCATTCCACCCTCGATCAGACCCTGGTCAGCTCCTATGATTTTAGTATCAAAGAAAATATGGAAACACGCGCCCTTGCATAGACTCCCGACGTATAAATCAAATTACTGTCCCTGATCACTTCCCTCCAAATCCTGTGGGATTAAACTCCTTTCGTTCATTTTCATTCATACCCTGATAAAGAGTTTTTCGGCACCTGTCATTCCTGTACTTACGAGAACTGTACAACAATACAAAAGTGATTGTTTTCCGGAAAATGTAGACGTTTGTGAGTGTTTACTTTTCTTTATGTTCCACTTTCTCATAGTTTTGGCTAGGCTAAGTAATCTTTCTTATGTCATAAATTTATCCTCCATTCTCATTATTGCTCTTAATTCAATTATATTATTTTGCTTCGAGGAATATTCTCCATCTATACGCTTTCTCCCTTTAAGTTTTTATTAGCGTATTCCTTTTGGCCTTTTTATTCCTCGCCTGAGTGTCTCGTGACCTTGACACTGACTCATTCATTCGACTCCATCCTTCTGTTCTTCTTCGCTATAATCCCAATTTTCGTCTTTCTACCCGAGTTAATTCTCTTTCTTATCTCTTACCAAAATTATCCGTGATTATTCGTTGTTCAAAAAATATATATTGTTATCTTAGTTTTGTATCTTCCATTCACTTCTCTTTCGTTTGTTATTTTTGCTAGTCCGTTAGTTTTTTAGTATTCACATTCTAGGTATTTTTCAAACTATTCTTCTATTCTAGTTATAAGACGCACTTTAATATGTATGACTCATTTTCCCCACCTTAATATTCTAATCTTTCTTAGCGCCTCTACCTGTCTTCTTTTATGCTTATCATACACATTAAATATGTTGCAAATGCTGATGCCTCATTTCCTCAGACGCCCCCCTCATTCATACCTTCACTAAAGATTATTCCTTGCACATTCTCGCAATAAATTCGATCTTAGATTCATTCCCTTGATCTGCCGTGACATCAAGCAATTCCTGCAGATCTTTTATTTTCGTTCATTATCATCCCATCATCTGCAAATCCAAGACAGCCGATATTTATATCCCCTATCCCCATTCCACCTCTGATACACTTCAATCTTTTTAGTAGTTCATCAATGAATAGATTAAAAAGTTGTCGAGACATTGTACATACCTGCTCCACTCCCATATCATTCATTTATTTTCCACCCGTTTTAAAAAAATCATCTTTACCCGATTGCTTCGATATAAACTCTTAATCATATTCGAAATATTCATATTCCCGCCGTTTTATTTCGTCTATCTTCTCCTCTACAAAAGCAAAAGTTTGTTGTTAACTGCTAATCCATTTTTTTTCTCTACTCAGTATTTTAGCGAGTATGACGCGTTCTTATTCCCATTAAGTTCGTTCGATTTTCTTAAATTTTAGTTAAGGATTCTTTGTTTTAATATTTATATTATTGAATTTCTCGGTTCAAAGCGTCCGTTCACTTTGAACCACTTTTATTTGTTTGCTTATTATGACATTTTTCGCCCCATTACGAAACGAATGCGTGCTTGTCGATTTCTTTCATCTGTTTTTATATCTTTATTTTCTGCCTCCATAGGATTTAATTAATTTGGCGAAAATCTGTCTACTACATTCATATCTACTATTTGTTTAAATTATCTTTAATAAATGAATTATTTTATATATAACAACATTTAAACTTTAGTTTTGTTGTTTGGCTTCACTAACCAATTTTTTATGTACGGCTATTCTTTTCTCGGAAGAATTATGCAAATTCTCTTCCTCGATTGGATTACACAACCTTCCCTTTTCGAGATCTTGCTAAATTTTTGTCGCAAATTATCTTATTTGGTTAGTATATACGAGGGGCAGTCAATAGGTTTTGCGAATCGGTAGGGCAAACAGAGGAAGGGGGAAGGCTGTTTGTGGGGGTGTTAGGACAAGTCATGACAAGTCAGGACCTGCAGCCGCACGCTCCTGCCTCGTCTATTTAAGAAGCAGTAGCTGATCGCAGATCGTCAGTCACAAATTTCTCAACAATGGAGAAGGTTGAGCACCGCGCAGTGATCAAATTTTTGACCAAGGAAGGCAAGAATGCAAAAGAGATCCATGAACGCATGGTTGCAGTGTACACCGACACCGGCCCTTCGTATGCAACCATTGCTCGCTAGAATAGGGAGTTCCGCCATGGTCGTGAGTCCCTTGAAGATGACCCCCGTCCAGGACGCCCGTCAGACGTGACCAACGAGGACAATGTGGCCCGTGTGGAGAGGATGATCGTCGAAAATCGACGGGTGAAGTCGAAGAAATCGAGCGAGAACTTGGAATACCACATGGAAGTGTTATCAACATCATCCACAACAATTTAGCCATGACCAAGGTCTCTGCCCGTTGGGTCCCAAGAAACCTCACGCCCCATGATCGACTCCAACGTCATCAAAGTTCGGAGGCCAGAGTTGCACAAGCTGCCCTGCGCGAATGCGGATTCGAGGACCTCAACCATCCCCCCCCCTACAGTCCAGATATGGCCCCCAGCGTCTACTTTTTATTCCACCAGCTCAAGGCTGCACTGCGTGGACGCCGGTTTGGGGACGATGAAGATGCCCAGCTCGCCGTCCAGGAGTGGATTGAACAGCAGTCGGGAGATTTCTGGTTGTCGGGAATTCGAAGCCTCAGGGACAAGTGGCGCAAGTGCATTGAAGTCGAGGGTAGTTATATTGAAAAATAATAAAACCCTTTTCCTCATATCTCGTTTCCTTATATCCAAATTGCAAAACTTATTGCCCGCCATTTGTAGATCAAACGCCTTGCGAATGTTTTTGTAGACTTTATTACGTCCCTAAATTATTGAGAACCAACTTGCGCATTTTATTGAAAACATCCATACCCTAATTAAAGAAATCAAATCTTCATCTTACCTGGAGTATTAATAGAAAATGTAGGTAGAGGAAAACTACTGAGGGGACATGCCGACATACTTTTAGATTTTGATTTTACTGCCCCTATAACAGTCCAAGAAAACTTTTTAAAATTTCAGAAACAATTACGAACCTTCTCCAAATATATCCTCGTCTCTGCTTACTCACGAAATCACACATCAACCCATACCAACATGTTCATACCCACTTGTAAAATCAGCTCAGATAATTCAACTTAACATTGGCAACAACATTTGGGTTTCATTTTCATTTGAAGGAACACCGCAAATCACATACACCTGTTGACACGGGTTTGTGCTCCTTCTTCTAGCCTTGTAACTATAGCTATGACGCCAATAACCCTCCGATGGTAGATGGGGTACAAAGTCAAAGTGAACAGGCAGCCGGCGCAACGAAATCCTTCTTGGTGAGAAAGGAATACCTATAGTTTTGTACACGGTGCCATCTGACGTTAAATGATGATTCTTGCAAGGGGTTCGATCGTGGAAGAGAGCGTGTGATTCTCAGTAATCACACAATTCAACGTAATTTGCTTGCCCGTCTTCGAAACCCGGTACGACACAGTGACGGATAGCAAAAGGAGCTGTATGGCTTTTGCTTTATTCAAAGTACATGATATGATCAGTATGCCTTAATCTAAAGCTTGCAAGGGTTTTTATATGGAAGAAGGAGGTGGCTCACCTCCAAAGGGGTTAACCAATAGGATAATACTTAAGGAGGAGATATGGGCTAGTTTAATGGAAGTCTTCCAATCCATTATTACGTGGGAGGGGGTTTCACAAGCTTTTAAGTGGATCTACCAATGTTAACATAAGATGGGCAGATTGCTATCCAACTCTGCCTGCTTATTTGCTAATTTTTAAGACCAGTGGGCGGGCTATCAACCTTTAGTAACCTATCTTAGAAATAGGTGGCACCGGCGTAAATAGAAATAGATTCTCAGCAGTTTTTCGTTATTTTTATTTGCATGATTTTTGCAGCAATACCATTGAGAAAGGTGGAAAGGTTAATAAAAAAAAATATTAAACCAGGGAGTGGGATATTGAGAACATCTGAGCTCTTAGCATAGTTTAGATTATGGCAACCAAGACGGCGAAAATTTGCGGTTGCATCGTCTATGGTCAAAAAATCAATTACAAAGTTGGGTTAATACATGAGAAAGTGGAATAAATACAGCTGAGATTTGGAAACAAAATGTAACCTTTATGAACTGCTTAGAGTTTCATTCGTATCCATCTATATATTATCTATCGACCTATTTGTCTATCGAATCATATGCAAATTTGTTTTTTCCCTAAGTATGGAAGTGAGAGGCGGGCTTTCCCTT
The DNA here is from genome assembly GCA_963969495.1 of Ceratothoa steindachneri. Classification (NCBI taxonomy): domain Eukaryota; kingdom Metazoa; phylum Arthropoda; class Malacostraca; order Isopoda; family Cymothoidae; genus Ceratothoa; species Ceratothoa steindachneri. The sequence continues at coordinate 91,620,059 of OZ018317.1, read as the reverse complement.
CCATCTAACTATACTATAGTTACTTCCCTTTTTTAAGGCCCTTAACACACCTGTTTTGGAAATTATTGTGTTTAAAATGGAATTAGCTTTTCTAATACCTAGTAGTTGCTCCATTCGCACTAAATCTGTGGAAATCCATAAACCTCACAGAATAACTCTTAATCGGACCTATCCTCTCCCCAACCTATGAAACCAAACCCATTAATTTAATGTGTTGAATATATCTGCCTCTCAAGTAGCTATCCTTCTCGAGTTGCATCCACCAACTTAGGATGATCACTTAAATACTTATCATAATGATCGATTATATGAAACAAAAATTATAGGGCCGATTACTTTTTCCACTGCCACATTATGTACTATGTTTATATGTGCTATTTGTATCCTATATATAAGGTCGAAAAAAAAAGAAGTGATAATGTCGTAGAATTCAGGTACTCCTTCTTCCTTCTGAACCTTATTTGACTTCCTCGCCCAATGATTCAGGGAAGGGAAGACAACAGCCCCGATTAAGGATAGGAAAGGGGGGCAAGATTTTCCGAGAGTGCGATAGGGATTTAAATGGCGAGAATGAATTACTCGTGGCCGGTATTGATATTATTTACTAAGGCTTTGATAGTCAAAGGATTTAAACAGGAGAACAAAAATAATATTTTAATCTTATACAAACAACAGTAGATATTTACAGAATAATATACAAGCGATTTAGTTAACACCGTTATTAATTGCATGAAATTGAAATGACAAGTAGGACTCGTCTCAGCCGTACTAGGTTCAATAATTAGACTAATTACCTGAAGGGCAACGGGAGGTGACTACTAGGTGAGTCTTAGCCGTACGAGGCTCGATAATTACATTAATTACCCGAAGGACAACGGGAGGTGACTACTAGGTGAGTCTTAGCCGTACGAGGCTCGATAATTACATTAATTACCCGAGGGACAACGGGAGGTGACTACTAGGTGAGTCTTAGCCGTACGAGGCTCGATAATTACATTCATTACTCGAGGTAAAGCAGGGGGCGACTATGAGGTAAGTCTTGGTCGTACGAGGCTCAATAATTACCCGAGAGGAACCAGGAGGAGATCGCGGGGTGAGTCACTTCGTCGGAGAGCGTCACCTCTCTTCGGCGATGAAGGAAAGTGTAAGTCTTACGATTTTCTGGAGAAGACCTCAAATATGGGTACTCGTGGGAAGATATTCTTCGATGAGGAGGGTTAAGCGCTATATTCCAGGTAGTCTTTGTCGTTCCGAATATGGATCCCTGCTGCGAGACCGAATAGTACTGGTGTTTGTCGCTCGAGAATTGCGCGTCGTCAATGAATGATTCCAAAGACCTCTTATGATGCCGCGTGAATACCTTCTGTATTGCGTGAGTTTGATTACTGGGAAGCAACGGGGAGACAACTCGCGGCCCGAAAGCTTAAAGAATACTTCCTCGATTTTCCTCGGGAGTGGAGAATTTATATTATTCCGCCGGAAGTTCCAATATTTGCCGACGGAAGCGTTATCGGTTCGGTCCCACAGTATCGATGGTGAGAATCAGTGGTGAAGGATGTAACGTCACAAACAGGACGAGGTTCTGGCGCGTTATCGCTCCGGATGTTTATCGAAGGTCTGGAAGCAAGGCTACTTCGCTCTGAATCCCTTCTCGTGACTCGATCACACCCGCTTGCTCTCTCTCTCTCTCTCTCTCTCATTTCCTGACACATAATATATACGCAGCCGCAGCTCTATATATGCTAAACCACGATCCTTGTTTAGTCAGAGTCAGGTCTTTCACAAAGTGAAAATGATAATTTCCTTTCCGAATAAGCCCATACAGGATTAGACTAGAGATTGATGTATACTTCAGATTTTTACTTAATTTAGTTTATTTTTTTATATATTATACCTATATAGTATTTTTGTTCCAACACATTTACTCCAGCTCAAAGAATGTATTTGCATTTTACAATGTAGTATTTTATGGTTTTTTTTGTTTATTTTATGATAAATTCAAATGCTTTAAATTTTCTATTTTGTATTATCGCATTTAAACATTATCATTTTTAGTCTAGTTATTTTTTTTGTTATTTTTTATTCTTTATGACTGTAAATATTCATTTTGTTTAAAAGGGGAGCAGTGTTAGGATTACATCCTCACATATCATCAAACTCCAACAGTACTGTTATACTAATAATAATAATAATGATGATGATAATAATATTGATAATAATAATGAAATAATAATGATGATAACAATAATAATGATAATAATAACGTTAAAATATTAAGGAAATAATAATAATGATGCTAATAATTATGAAAATAATGATAATAATAATAATGATAATAATAATGATAATAGTAATGATAATAATGCAATTATAATAATGCAAGTAATAATAATAAAAATAAAAGATTATCAGATAGGCATGAAATAAGAGCATAGAAATTGATACAAATGTACATTATCTTCCGAAGCTAAAAGTGCAGCTAATGACGCAGGCATTCCATTTTCCCAACCCCTTTCTGTTGATCCAGCCTCTCTGCTTCAGCTAATCCCTATGGCAACAACAAGCAATTTTCCCTCTTCAGTATCAAAATATTTCAATACTGCCGACTAATTGCCTGTGGTTTTGTGGAGAGCATGGCCCTGGCATTAAAATTGCACCAGCAGATTACCTCGCAGGAATAGGGAAAATTGTATCAAAAATGCACGCGTATATATATATATATATATATATATATATATATATATATATATATATATATATATATATATATATATATATATATGTGTGTGCATATATATATATATATATATGTGTGTATATATATATATGTATATATATATATATATATATATATATATATATATATATATATATATATATATATATATATATATATATATATACATATATATATACACACAAGGGGCAGTCAATAAGTTTTGCCATTCGGATATAAGGAAACGAGATATGAGGAAAAGTGTTTTAGTATTTTTCAATATAACTACCCTCGACTTCAATGCACTTGCGCCACTTGTCCCTGTGGCTTCGAATTCCCGACAACCAGAAATCTCCCGATTGCTGTTCAATCCACTCCTGAACGGCGAGCTGGACATCTTCATCGTCCCCAAACCGGCGTCCACGCAGTGCAGCCTTGAGCTGGTGCAATAACAAGTATTCGCTAGGGGCCAGATCTGGACTGTAGGGGAAAATGGTTGAGCTCCTCGAATCCTCACTTGTGCAGGGCAGCTTGACGACGTTGAAGTCGATCATGGAGCGTGAGGTTTTTAGGGAGCCAATGGGCAGAGACCTTGGTCATGGCCAAATTGTCGTGGATGATGTTGATAACATTTCCATGTGATATTCCAAGTTCTTGCTCGATTTCTTCGACCTTTACCCGTCGATTTTCGACGATCATCCTCTCCACACGGGCCACATTGTTCTCGTTGGTCACGTCTGACGGGCTTCCTGGACGGGGGTCATCTTCAAGGGACTCACGACCATGGCGGAACTTCCTATTCTAGTGAGCAATGGCTGTATAGGAAGAGGCAGTGTCAGTGTACACTGCAACCATGCGTTCATGGATCTCTTTTGCATTCTTGCGTTCCTTGGTCAAAACTTTGATCACTGCGCGGTGCTCAACCTTCTCCATTGTTGAGAAATTTGTGACTGACGATCTGCGATCAGCTACTGCTTCTTAAATAGACGAGGCAGGAGCGTGCGGCTGCAGGTCCTGACTTGTCCTAACACCTCCACAAACAGCCATCCCCCTTCTTCTGTTTTGCATTACCGATTCGCAAAACTTATTCACCACCCCTCGTATATATATATATATATATATATATATATATATATATATATATATATATATATATATATATATATATATATATATATATATATATATATATAAGAAAGAGAAATTGGACGCGAATGAGCAATGAGACAAGAAACAGGAGTTTTTTTAGAGGTAAGAGAAAGGGACATTAGAAGAAGACTAGAATCACAGAGGGCGGCACAATGAAGGCAATCCTTTACCGAGAAGACAGAGATAACGCCAGGGGAAAAAAGTTTGAAATTCCTGGCCGGGACTTGAACCCGGATCTGCTGATTGCCGGTCAGATGCTCTACCGCTGAGCTACCAGGCACAGTGACTCTACTTCGCCGAAAGCGTTACTCCATCAAACCCAGTATCTCTCTAAGCTAGGAACCTCTAAGGAATTTTTATACCACATCTTCTTACCCGCTCAAACTTTTTTTCCCTGGCGTTATTTCTGTCTTCTCGGTAAAGGATTGCCTTCATTGTGCCGCCCTCTGCTCTCTTTGATTCTAGTCTTCTTCTAATGTCCCTTTCTCTTACCTCTAAAAAACTCCTGTTTCTTGTCTCATTGCTCATTCGCGTCCAATTTCTCTTTCTTGTACTATATTGTATATAGTCTGCAATGCAACGTTTTTGCACCTTTATTTCTGTCTTCAAAATTGTTTTGAAAGGCAGAAAATAAATATGGCGAAAGCCCTGTGGTGGCTGTTATCACCCGCAGAACTTGCATGTGCTCCTTCTTATATATATATATATATATATATATATATATATATATATATATATATATATATATATATATATATATATATATATATATATATATATATATATATATTTAATCGTAGACCGGTGAGGAATTAAATGGAAAGAGCCGTGAATTCAGATATCAATGAAAATTTGGCGACAGTGTAATAAAAACGAAAACTTCTTGTCTGTAAAAGGGATTAAGGCGGGACAGCCGTCGCCGCGTTAGGTATGATAAAAATTATATATCAAGAACGCGTCAATTTGAGACGCCATGGAATATTACAACGGGACAAGGGACTAACGTCGGTCGAGGAAATCCCTCCTTGCGGGCAGAACTAGACGCGGTGTACCATGGAGGCAGGAAGAGGCCACGCCTTTCTCATGCCCTATTTATAGAAGAAAAATGGAGAAAGCATACTCATTCTCGATTCTAATTCTCGATCTCAGAGTCGACCCGGTATTAATTACGTTTCGTTTAACGAAGCGAAGCTCCCGTCTTAACCGCCTAAGTCTTGTTCTCGTGACTCTCGCTTTCCTGACCGGCAGTAAGGAATTTTCCTGACCGTACTCTGTAAACGCGAGCCTCAATTTTATCTATCTTGCTTGTTTTGTTTGTTTGGAATTAAACCTTATTTTTTTACGTGATTCCTCTCAGTCCTTTCTCGAGCACAAGCCTTCGGTAGGTCCAACCACGCCGATATATGATTTGAGTATCTTTGGAGTCAGATACAAACTTAATCCCACCTATCACTTTACCCCGGGGACAATAGGGACTTCGCGAAATATCTGCGTCATTTTTAACCATAACTGGAACTGTTACCTTTACCCGTCTATATCATAAATCGGCATCCCTGGACGGCCTTTCTCCTCCTCCCATAAAGTGGTAACCCGTGATTGTCCCTACATTATGCTATAAAGGTAACGTGCCCTAACCTTAACTGACAACCCCTACGTCTCTACTAACAAACTGGTAACCGGTGGGCGTTTCCATTATACCTAGAAAATCGGGTACCCCATAACTGGTGACCAAAAGGCCCCCCCCCCCTCCCTATAGTTTCACTGTTCTTTTGGCAAAAGACATTCTTAGATGAATCCCTTTAGACTCCACCTCTAATAATACTAAGGTACTCGTAGGAGTATCCTGTATCTGCAAAATGTCTTCACATTGGCTCTATGTTAAGAAATTTCCGCTCCATTAACCTTATGATAAAACTAACTTGAGAGTTATTGTATAAGCCATTTCACTGTGTTCATTGCTCTATATAACCATTGGCTCAATTGT